>OX344848.2:5808202-7120585 GCA_947037095.2 Nycteola revayana
ATGATAGAAAAAACGAATAAGTAATATTTTACTCATCTACTTACTTTCTGTATTAGTTGCAAGTACTGTTATCTATTGCAATATCAATACAAGCAATGCAAATTGTCTAAACCACAACATGTCTCTTCTCAACCATTTACTTTCAGAACAATAGCAATAGTAATACATCATCTGTTTTCAGTATCTTTGCATAACCATTTAATGAAAGGTCACAAGAAAATGTAGGGCGTTGTCCTTTCTACAGCATATTGCACGCAAATAGCTGGCTTATCACTGTACGTAAATAGAACATTATTGACAGTTGTTAGAAGTTTCATATTGTTTCAGTCACTGTAGAAGTATACGCAGTAAATCAACTGATCTATCGAGGTGTAGCAACGTTTTGTACATGGGTTTCTGGGGCAAAGATGGCGGAGAAATAGCGTGACTACACGCGACGTTAAATTAACATGATAATGTTATGTATACCAGTAAATTCAGTTTAACATGAGTTAAGGTAAATAATCTAGTATTTTATTAATATTACGGTATTATTTTATTTTTATTACAGGGCTACTAAATTAACGCATTGGCTATCTGTGATTAATGTAGTTAGTTTATAGTAGGAATTATATTAGGCATTTATGATTATTACCTATATAGGCAAACTTGATAATATCGGCATTCAGACTGTTAAATAATCCATTAAAATATCATCCGGTCTTTAATTAATAATTCCGTAGTATGAATTATTGTTATACGCTTAAAAAAATAACAAGAGAATATTAAAAGTTCTCAATTCTATAGGTACTGATGATTGTTGAAAATCAGTATGACTACGATTTTCGGAACTAAAATTGCTTTAGCTATATTTATTGGAAATCGATAACCTGAAAATTGTTAACTTTATTATTCTGACAAGTACAAGTGTAAGTAAATACCTAAGCTCTGAGTAAATGTAGATAATTATTTCATTATTGCCTCATTATAACATTTTGTCTATTGTACAATATCAAAGCAGATGTCAGAAGATTATAATAAATGTACTTTGTAATGTAATTTAAAATTTAAAATAATATTATATCGTAAATCTACATCTAATGCAACTCTTAAGCAGTTTTTAGTAGGTAATTAACAATTTTATGATTAAATATTGAAGGTTTTTCGATGTTAATTTAACATCTAGGAATTTCTATTCAAAGAAAATATCAATTTGTCGTCCTAATTTTTCAATTTGATAAAGATGATTTTCATAATATATTAGCTTCTTACTTACTTACTTACTTACTTCCCGCGTGGTTTAACTTGCGTAGCCCCCGTTCCCGTGTAACTGTCGCTTTCTAATGGGGAAAATTTTAAAGTTAAGCAGTTCTGCAGCCTATCCAATGCAAACTAACAATCAAATCTTTCTTCATTATAATATAAGCATAGATAAGATTTTCAGGCTGGACTACAAACTCTAAATCTTCTACCAGCACTTCCTATAAGGAAACTATAACAATCTAGGTACTGAAATCAAATATAATTTAAAACAAACATCAGATAAGCAGCTCTACGATTTCCTCTAGGTTTTCCCATCGCTTCTAAAGCCATCCAATTTCAAGGAAAAATATTAAATCAAACCGTGAAACTTCTGCATTTATAGTTTTATAGTGGCGGTTACCAGTCGGCGACCAACACAAGGTCGCGCAGCACTCATGTTGAACACGTAATGCATCTAGTTTCTTGCATTGTTGTATGAACTGTATGTAGGAATGTGTGGTTTTTTAATAGCTGGCACGTGAATACCTACTGATAGTATATTGCTAGATATTTAAGATGCTTCTGAATCATCCTTGCAAGTTATTGCTATACCAACTTTAATTTTTGAGTATCCGAGATTCGAGAGGTCAAATTTTCTGAGAAACATTATTAAGTGGCAAAAGTTTTATCAAATGTACATTTTTCTCTCTCTCTTACTTACTGGAAGAGAAAAACGCTTGAACGCGTGTCTCTCAGGGACTAATGGTCCGATTAAAAAAATCTTTCAGTCTTAGACAGCTCATTTATAGAGGAAGGCTATAGGTTATATAATCATAAAGTTACTACGGGAACGAGGATTAGGCGGGTGAAACCACGCGCGAGAAGCTAGTAAACATAATATATAAGTTACATTATTATATTTAACTAACTCCCTTCCCTAGTTCATAATTAAATATAGACTATAGCATTCCTCGATATATGGGCTATCTAATCTATTCTTATATTATAAAGAGGAAAGATTTGTATGTAAGTAACGTATGTTTGTAACGAATTGGCTCAAAAAGTACTGGACCGATTTAAAAAAATCTTTCACCATTTGAATGCTACATTATCACTGAATTATATGGGCTATATTTAATTATGAAGTTCCCACGGGAACGGGAGTTACGCGGGTAAAACCGCGCGAGGGAAGCTAGTCTAAAATATTTTTTTTTCAAATCGTGCTATTGGTTACTAAGATTAACGCGTTCAAAAAACAAATAAACTCTTCAGCTTTATATATATGTATAGATTTACATAATACATTTAGTAATAGGTTTAACATTACCCATTCGTACTTCGCGGTAGGTATTAAGTTCCACATTGAAATTGATACGCCTTTATGATTTCATCACAATCTTCATTCCGAGACCTTAAGGTCGGGTCAGGCGCACTAGGAAACAGCCTAATGTATTGTCTACTTAACGTTTGAAAGTGGTTGGTTTATTATTGTTTACGTACTACTTGAGGACAGTTGGCACATCTTATTTGTGCTAGCAATTAAATTTCGGGATCTTAATGAAAATAGGGAGACATGTACCCACCAGTAAAACTAAAGGGATGGAAAAAACAAAATTAAATATTTTTTTTATTTTTATTAAGTATAAATAGCGTGGCGGTATTTGACTCGCTTTGAATCTCGGAGGTTGTTGGTTCGATCCCCACGCCGGGCAAGAAATCTTTGTGTAAATTCTAAGATTTCTTTCCGGGTCTGGTTGGTTGAGGGACTACCCTTCGTGCCTCGGAAAGCACGTTAAGCCGTTGGTCCCGATTGTTATAACATCATCTATGATAATCGTATATCAAATAACGGGCAGCAGCGTTTTCTTGTGTGTTACAACATCATACTGCGGTCACCAACCCGCCTGCCAAGCGTGGTGACTATGGCAATGACCCTCCCTCGGGAGGAGGCCCATGTTCAGCAGTGGACGTTATACGGGCTGATGATGATGAAGATGATGATTAATAGCCCCGGGAATTCAATACAAATAAACGAACAATCAAATCTTTATAATATTAGTAGAGACTAGGTGAGTCTATACATATATTTTAAAGAGGAAAGATTGTTGTTTGATGACCTTATGACCGAGAATCTAATTGACACTCAAAAATGATAGGACTTGTCTATGGTTGCTGGTTGAAGTTTCCACTTTTCTAGAAGAAAGATACCAATGTGTTCTAATTTCAAAACTACATTTTTCAGTCTTGCATATTGTACAAGAAATTGAAAAAAACACTCTTTTGGAAAAACGCTCATGTTCAACAGTGGACGTCATACGGGCTGATGATGTTGATATTATTTATATTTTAAAATATAATTATTTAAAAATACAATTTCTAGAAACGTAACTAAATAGTTTTTCTGCGAGGTTGCCGTAACATTGTTTTGTCTCAGAAATCTGGACGAGCCAAAAGTGACCAGTTTGCATGATAAAGGAGCCGAATCACAATGGCGCCGCTAAAATGTCGCTTAGAATAGTAAGTAATGGCGTGTTTAGTTAAATGTGTGGCTGGATCAGAATACTAATAGGTTAAATTGCTTTGAGTAGGTACAATACTCTTGAGTTCTAATATAGATGTCAAATTCAGTATTATGAAAGGTTGTTGTATTCATGTTGCTGTTGTGGACAAAACATTTGTGTCCTTACATAATTTTAAATATATTTGTCTTGCAGTTACTTGCAATAAGATTGTGATGCAGTCAGATTGTGGAATTCGCTACCCGCTAATATCCGTAACTGCCGTACTCTTTCTCTTTTCAAAAAAGAGTGTAAAATCACTATCTGTCCTCTTCGTAATAATATTAATATTTTTGTATGTATCATAACTATTTATCATTGTATGTATATATTTAAGTATATGTGTAGTTATTGTATGTATGTATATCTACCTACACACTATTATTTATTTCTTTATTTTCATATCTTCTTTCGCAGGTCTACTGGAAGAGATTTCGTTAGAAATAAGTAGTACCTTTGTACATTGCCTTTTTTTGCATTTTTTTTGTGTACACAGATACATAAATAAGAGTTAGGTTTGAATATGCTTTCAATATAACATATATTGGGAAACTTTTTTAACTTACTAGTACTGCTAAAGACGTTATAACTAGATAGATAGCATAGCATAGCATGTAGATAGATATATCTAGAGCTCAGAAGCATAATGTCGGATGTGCCATTATACGTCAGAAACATTCGTCGTATGTGCCTTTATCGTAAACTGGCACTTACGACCAAATGCTTCTGAAGTATAATACACATCCGTCCTCATGTTTATGAGGTCTACATATGTTAGACTCTCATAATTAAATCAAGAAGTGAAACTTTTCACCGGGATTAAGATTTGTTGAAAATAAATCTAAAACATCATGTATGTTTTAACTACTCAAAATAAAAACAAATCATATATTTTTTTCTAAACTGTTCATCGTTAGAATAAGGAATAAATTTATAGAACTGTTGGTTCTTTAATTAAGTTCCTTCTTAATGTTTTCGTTATTTTTCCGACTCTAAAATAAGTAACTTTTAGCCAAGTTGCTGTTAGCGGGAACATAATTCCTGACGACATGTTTGACTTCGATTTGTTAAATGGATATTTGATTTGAGCTTATAAAATAAAAACATATTAAGTTATTATTAGCTACTGGACAGGTTTCCCAGATATGTGACAGCATTGCCTTTTTAAACAGGCAACTTATTATTTTGTACTTATATGCCGTTCAAACTACGTTTGTATAATTTTGTGCTTATATAATTTCATAAAGCAGCATTTTACATGCCCAAACGCGTGTCATGCGTCAAGTGTACTTATTCATTTCAAAGGCTTTGTCCATATGCTAATGTAGATGGCCGGTCATCGCCGCGACCTGCTCACAAGGTCGAATGTAGGGCGAACTGTGCGACCGATTCGCAAAGGAATTGCAGGTGTAGCGTAATGAAATGCGCACGGGATTATGAGCTTTAACTAACGGGTTAGGTCATGTTGGATTGAGCGACAAGTTTTACATTTAGGTGATTGGTTTTCTGATAGGCTTTTTATGAAAATACGATTTGATAGATATTTAATGGGGACATACTACATGTGTCATAACACATGATATGTTTTCGTTTTTCTAGATATGTATCGATGTTTTCAGGTAGTTTATTTCAATTGCACACTAAATCTATACACAAAAACATGTATAAGAATTAGAAGGATATATTTTAGCGCCTTTCAGGGTTGCTTTAGGCATCACTATTGCTGCAGGGACGAATGTAGGAATCCCCTCTTAATAATCCGACCCTCTAAAACGACAACCTCCGTAGCGTAGTGGTATTTGGCTCGCTTGTAGTCTCGGAGGTCGTGGGTTCGATCCCCACACCGCAGAAGAAATCTTTGTGTAAATTCTAAGATTTCTTTCCAGGTCTGGATGGTTGAGGGACTACCCTCCGTGCCTCGGAAAGCACGTGAAGCCGTTGGTCCTGATTGTTATAATATCATCTATAACAAGCGTATACCAGGGAACGGGCAGCAGCCTCTCCCTGTGTATTACAACATAATACTGCGGTCACCAATCCGCCTGCCAAGCGTAGTGACTATGGTAAAACCCTCCCTCGGGAGGAGGCCCATATTCAGTAGTGGACGTTGTATGAGCCGATGATGATGATGATGAAAACTCCTCCCGTGCTCCTCCAAATGTCTGTTATAGGGATCGAACCTCCCTCCTGCAATTTGTGCTACCGTACAGTAGTTTACGTAGACGATAAACTACAATCTACAAAAAACAATATATTACTCATAGTTATACAACAACTAAAACGTAACAGCATCTCATCTTCATGACTAACCTAGATATTGGAACAAAAGGCATCGGCCGGCATCGAACCTTGGCCCGACCTCCAGCCATCCTCGCTCCACATATACTAGTTATTGTTCGTTCCGGTGTTGTGTGTGGATGATACCCTATTAATAATTCATAATTATAATTAACATGTATGTTTTACAGTTGGGTGGGTAATACGGTGTTTTTGTCCGTTCTTTCGATGTTAAAACAATCTTAAAACATTATCAATTTCGATATAATTTTACCTCCTTGAGGGTGCCCGATAATCGGTGACCGATTTTTTGTAGGAAAAAATAGAACGTACTGATTGCAATAGCATAACGCACACGTCCTACTAAAAGACGGTCAGAAATAAAATCGGTGCATCCCGACCGATCCGATTGTCGGTGTATATGGAACGTCCGGAAATGTATGCGTTAACGCACACTGCTCACCGACAGTCGGCCGCTTGCACTTGCCAAGAGGAAAAATCTGCCCGATTATCGGCCCTACAAAAAGTATGACGTGGGCGGGCATGCTAAAGTGTACTTTAGTAGCATCAATCTATATCTCTCTATATATAAAAATGAATCGCAAAAATGTATGTACGCGCATTATTTGAGATTGTCATTATACCAGTTTGGCTGATACTTTTTTTAGGCTTCCATACCCGAAGGGTAAAAACGGGACCCTATTACTAAGACTTCGATGTCTGTCTGTCTGTGTCTGATTGTCTGTCACCAGGCTGTAACTCATGAACCACGATAGCTAGACAGTTGACATTTTTACAGATGATGTATTTATATTGCCGCTATAACATCAAATATATAAAAATAAAATAAAATATCGAGCATAAAAGGACAAACAAACTTTTTTTTTTGTCCTTTTATGCTCGATATCAATAACGGCAACTGGTAAACGTTTGAAAATGGTACAGAACCCTTCGTGCGCGAGTCTGACTTGCACTTGACCAGTTTTATTTATTGTTTTTGTAATTAGGAGGACAAATTCTGTAAGAAATAAAATGTTTGAAAATTCCTTTAAGCTGTGTCAGATTTCTTGACGGGCGACTTCGGGCAGTAAAAGCTAGTAATATATAACTGTATAATATAAAGTGTATACAAGCGTATATTGATAACGACGTCGCTAATGTTCCTAATTCTTTTTTTATTGCGTTTCCTCACAGTTTAGTTAGTAGGCATGTATAAAAGAAAATTTTGGAATGTCCTACCGAAAATTATACAGTTTCTTATGGGCGATGCCGGGCACAAACACCTTTAGGTTATTGAACATTTAATAAAATCTTCCTTTCTATTCTGTATAAATATATTATATATCGAAACGCAAATACGTCAACGGTTAAATACTTTTATTTGGACTGACATAATATAGTTAGCCACGAGGCTTTTCCGGCACTTCTTTCAATTTTATAATTTGTAGTATAAGCCAAAAAAGGCCTCAACAATTAGACAATAATTATCATCTTACTAAATGGTCTTGTTATACCAAATAAAGATAGAGTTGTTCAAACTTAATTACAACTTTGAAGAATGCTAAAACACTGTAATATTGACGCGGCTTATTTTCGAAACTAACGTCTATAGTTATATTGTCAAAGAAATCATTATAGATTACGAGGCTATCAACGTTGAAGATGTTAAGGAGAATACACTTTCAAACATTCGTGGATCATATTTGTAATATAAGTACAATTAGTTTGTAACCGCGTTTAAGGCTGGAGTAGTCGCCTTTATACCTGGTTGTAGTAGCAAAAGACTCGTAGCAAATAACATATGCCCGGACAGAAATGAACACCGCAATATATTAAATTTAAAAAAAATGATGAAAAACTTAGAAGAAAAACTCCTAAATTACTTTTCAATTTTAATATGGCAACAATATTTTGCCATGGATTAAGCAAGCCGTAAGAACAGATCGACTAATAAGTTGCCGCAATAGTCGGAAAAGTTTAAATATTATTGCGATTGAGCTTTCTGTCCACATCAAGGCATGTTACAAATCGTCTACATCAGCTTTATATGGAAATATTATCTTTTAAGAACTGTTGTGAGAAGTAGTGAAGCATAACTCTGCATTTTGATGTACCATCTTCGGTAGAGCAAGGGCATATATTATTTGCAATTGTTCATGAGGTTTAAAGTTTGAAAAAATTGTTTAAAATTGTTTTTTTTTTTGCATCCAAAAATGATTTTCCTCTGCATTATACTGGCCGAAAATTGTTCTCGTTTGGATCATTTGATATTAGCAAGTATTCCTTTTTTTTAAGAAGATTGCAATTGTCCAGTTGTGAGACAAGGTCACCAAAGGTGCGACATAATAACTACTACCTTTTGGCTACTAAGTACCAACCATCAAATGAATTTTATAAACACAGCCCTATTTTACACAGGGCCCTTTAAAAAAAATATGAAGTTCATTTATAACAACATCGCCTTAACATAAATTTTAACTAATGATTAGGTACTTTCTACAAATTAATGATAGATCCAAGATATCATTATTAATTGGGTTAAGATACATTATGTTACATTTCGTTTCGTACTTTGGCCTGCATCAATCATATTAATGACAGCTTTAGTTCAGCTAAAGTGCGTAACTAAGAAACAAAATAGTTAATTAGATGTAGTCGGATGTAATAAAATGCTTTTATTTGATACATGATGCCCTCAAGCTTGGGACGATGGAGTAATAGCATTACGATATTCGATGGATTTCTAAACACCTTCAAAGATATTGATGTCTTCGGTTTCTTTGTTTCACGTTTAGTATCAGCCAAATAGCTAAGTTAAGCCTACTGCATATATTCATGAAAATAATATAATACATACAACTAAAAGTAGCAAAATTTAAACTAAAACTAACTTATAAAATACTAACTATTCTTAATTAACTAAAACTAACCATTGCTGCGCGTTCCTTAATTGCTACCAGCATTGGACCCGTTGAAGAAACAATGCTACTTGTATTGAATTATTGTTTGTGGCATTTGTGCTGAAATAATCACTTACTAGTCTAGTTTATCCTATACGATTCATGATAAAGCTTACTTAACAAAAACTCATCTATACAAATATTATTAAGAGGAAATATTTGTATTTTTGTGTGTGTATGTTTGTAATGAATAAACTCATGCCGATTTTAACTATTCTTTCACCATAGGCAAGCTACATTCACCTTGAGTGACATAGGTTATATTTAATTATGAAATTACCATGGGGACGGGAGATAAGCGGGTGAAACTGCGCGGGGGAAGCTAGTTCACTATAAAAATGCACTCAAATAGCAGAACAACAAACTTGCCCTGCAGTTAGCTAATCTTTAGCTGCCGTGACACACGTGAGGGCGCCATTGCCCAAGTACCCTTTCAAAAACCCTTACAACCATTTATCACTCACCTCCTAGTACATGTCTACAGTCCTATCTATTGTGCTCCATTTCGAAGTACCGACCACCTGCGTTCTGACCCCCTTTGATTCGCCGCATTACCTTCGACCCCACTATTAATCTAAGTTACATTGCTAATGAATTGACTTGATGTATGGTTAGCGTATGCTAAAGACCACACTTGAGATTGTTAAACGGTTATTAATATTTGGGATTGATATGGTAATCTCGGGGTAAATTCGTGAAATATTCCTGAAAAAAATGACGATTGTAAAATGTGTACTTACCTTTTAAATGGCACTTAAAAACAAAATGTGAAGGTTAGGTTATTGATCATTTATTTATAACGGATTTACCCTTGGCACGGATTTACCCCAAGATTATTGTTTTGGTAAGACAATGTAAGGAACATCCTGAACATTGCTTGAGTATCTTCACAGCTTAGAGAGGCTATATAAAACATGGCACGTCACGCAATAGCCGACTCTGTTGGTTGCTGCCTTTGAGTACGATTTTAGCTGATGATAACAATCTTATAAACTTTTAAACTTTCGCGTATCATAATTATAATATATAGCACACAGGTATTAACGCGATATATTACCTTTTTATATTACCCGACGTTTCTGTAACTTGATCGAAACGTCGGGTAATATAAAAAGGTAATATATCGCGTTAATACCTATGTGCTATATATTATAATGATAACAATCTTGTCTGAATATGAAAATCACCTACTTTTCAGGAATATCTCGAAATTAGGTAGATAGCTGGTATGTTTAGATTTTTCTCCGCTACAATACCGCTCCAAATACGTTGACTAGACTGTTAAGTAGAGTCGCAACTCATTCGCATACAAAACGATAATCATAAGAGGTGAACGTCAAATACTAAAAATATGCTCTAACTCCCAAGGAATAAAATAACAATAGCAGTTTTATAAGTAAACTTCCATATCTACTCCTTTAAAGCAATAGCGATTCAACTCAAAGCCACTGCAACAATATCTATTCTAACTATCTGTTCAACATTTACCAACGTATTATTCTACAAAGTTAAATAAATATGTCCAATGTCTTTAAATTGCATAAAATACCGCTCTAATTTCACTAAAACATTGGTTTCGAATATCTGAAAGTCTCCCCGTTACTTTTCCTGTAACTGAGGAGTAATGAAATACACGGACAATTCTAACAATCTGCAAAAGTAGCATCCGCCTGTGAGGGCTTGTAGTGATGTGAAATATACGTTAATTATTTGTCGATATATACACACATACACAATACACTTTTTTCGTAAAGTTTCTAGAGCGAATATGGTTAGAGCGTAGGTGTCATGGCTGAAATCGGTTGGAAAGACTTTATTTTTTCATAAATTTGTTAAACAACTCAAGATTACTTTGAACTCATTACGCATATAAAACTCAAGATTACTTTGAACTCATTACGCATATGAAAGATTTTGGATTTTTAAACTTTTACCTGATAAATTTATGACAATCGATGACTAATGTTAATCCAATAACATTTAGCAAGTCTTAATAAAACTGTCATACTACTCTTCTCGTATAAATCCTATATTTTAAGTTGGATTTATGTTTCAGATATTTATTAGTGTCACATAAAATAATATAATTAGATTTAAATAACATAAAATACACGCCATTTTCTGTTATTCTAATATAAACACGTAAATCTACATCTCGTTAAATAAAATACATATACTTTTCAAGTTATTATCCATTAATTAATAATATACCTAGTTGTTTCATAAATTATCGCCTCATAACTGCAGTGTTTTAACTAATTCTAATAAATCTTTCTAGTATTTGTGTCATAATAAATAAACTGCTTACTATATTAACTTTTAGGACCATTTATTGAAATCAGTGTTAGATATATTTAGGGCCTTTTTTAGTGATATTTATTTTAGATTTTTATTAATACTATTATGTCAATTGTTTGTGTATTCTCAACTTCGATTGTGCTTTTACGTTTTAATTGAGTTTTTTTATTTTTTCACTCTTCAAATACTGGTTTGCTAACAATTTACAAGTAATAAACTCTTTAATACCAATTAAGTCACAATCAAATCAATACCTCTAATCGATACTACCCCATCACTAGCTCAAGTCGAACTTACTGCGTTGGAGGTCTTATTCATAAATCTCGTCCGTGTACAAGACCGTTACATCCCTAGCAGATATCGGCTGTCGGCAAACTGATTTAACCAAGAGTTCCACTTGCATTTATCTATTACACTATTGTACTCATGTTGTTTAGATATTGTTTATTTGATTGTGTTCTAGACGTAGAATCGGCATGTTAAGTAGTGTAGGCTGTCTTGCGAATGTATTTACTGATTACAGTGATTAAATGAAGATTAGTGATTATTTTAATGGGATTGGATTATTTTGTTTTACATGCGCTTGTTTCTTTCACTAAATATATATAGAATCCCTCCTTTTAACAAAAAAATGGATTAAAATGGTGACTATACTTCAGTTTGATTATACTTGATGAGTAATTTATGGGTAATTAAAAGAAACTTGGATTAATTTTAAGATATATCGCGCGCACAGAATAAGGTATGCAGATTTTTTTTTGTACATTATTGAATTTCCATCACAAGGGGTTGATTTAATATAATTCACACCTACTGAACATTTTTATTTTAAAATATAAATGTAATAGGTACGATTAAGGATATATTATATACACATTCAAACTAGCCGTTATGTCTTTTACAATATCTGTATAACCTACTGGTCCCGAAGCAATTATTATTTTTATTTAGCCAACTCTTCTAGTTCATTCAGAATACCAACAATCGATTTAGTAATATTCTGAATGGAAATGTCCTCATATTGTGCCAATTATTACATTCCTTTTAAAAATAAAAATAGGTAGTAATAAAATCAGAAAATAAAATAAAAGAGAATGCTATAGTCTTTTGTTTATCAACGACATTTTTCTTTACATTCCTGCTTAACAATAACTAATTATTATAATCATTACAATAATTTGTGGAATAAATAAATAATAATTTGCACAATTTATTGCATATTTATTCAAATATATAGAATTTATTGTAGAAATTAACGGATTATAGGAATTTATTGTTCTGAACTAAAATTAGAATTTATTTATTATGCATTTGCCGTTTTCAAATGGCAAATTTGTAATCAATAACAAGATTGAGTATAGTTTGTTTAGGTTGGAGTAACAGGTTGTGGAAATATCTCAATCTATGTAGGAGGTAGACAAGTGTACAAGATTTTATCTTAATGGGTACTGCCAATTGGTTTTGAAACCAATTTTCTTATTGAAGCAGAGGGATGTAAATAGTTAAGGAATTACTTTGCCCAGCAGGTAAGCATTGCCATTCAACGGGGTAATGCCAGCATTCTTGGAACCTTGCCAAGAAGAATAGATTTAGAATAGTAGTATTTTATAAGTTAGTTTTATTTTAAATAAGCTACTTTTAGTTGTATGTATATTATGTATTTTATTCATGTAATATAAGATTGTAAATAATACTTTTCATCGAAGTTAAGGGATACAAACGATTGGGTAGCCGGACTAACTTTCAATTCCAATCAACTACTACCTTCCAGGCTTAGCCGACGTCCTAGCTGCATCGACGATGTCTTCTTGCGTAGTTTGCTCAGTTTTATAGTCTTGTAAAATTATCTTTTCAAGAAATTTTATGGGTACAGAAAAGTGCAGAAATGTTTAATTTAAAGGAACTTAAACACACCGAAGCGTAAACGGAGTTAAGATCTTTTATCGAAGAACACTTCCCAAACATGGAAAATAAGTGTTCTGTGTCTGTCCCGGAGACTTTACAAATACAACCGGACTTCGAAAAAATTATCGAACCCAGATCATTGAATCTCAGAGGCAACTACTGTCGTCGCCACTATGCCAGTGAAGCTAGTACATATAGATAGATATATAAACAGGATGATACAATTTCCACCGGTGGTCTGTCAGCCACTATCTGTAATTGGCACGGCTTTCTACTTCTACACTTAAAAACGAGCTACTTAATACTTTGTAGCTCAACATTATACAGTGTGATTCACTTATTAGTAATGTGTCTACTGTTCGAACTGTAAAAACTTTCGTGATCAACGATTGCATCGTTTGTTTTTAAATTATTATATGTCACGTTGTTACCTCCTAAAGTAAGGGAATGTGATCGGTACTACGTGATACTTGAAACTATATATTGTCATTTTTTGTGCATTTATTTTCGTATAAATGGGATCTATGGAGGTATATTCTTGATATATAGGATACTCCATGGATACAACACTGTTTATATAGTCTGGGGTAAACAGACTGCATCACTAGAGATCGAATCTGCATTGAAACTATTATTATTGCACTTAGATTAAGTTTTATTATTATATAAACATTTGTAAGAATACGTTATATATATCTATAGATAGGTATATCATCATCATCATCATCATCAGCCCGTATAACGTCCACTGCTGAACATGGGCCTCCTCCTGAGGGAGGGTATTTGCCATAGTCACCACGCTTGGCAGGCGGGTTGGTGACCGCAGTATTATGTTGTACCACACAAGGAAACGCTGCTGCCCGTCCCTTGATATACGATTATTATAGAAGATGTTATAACAATCGGGACCAACGGCTTAACGTGCTTTCCGAGGCACGGAGGGTAGTCCCTCAACCAACCAGACCTGGAAAGAAATCTTAGAATTTACACAAAGATTTCATGTCCGGTGTGGGAATCGAACCCACGACCTCCGAGATTCATGGCGAGCCAATACCGCTACGCTACGGAGATTGCCAATATGTTGTATATAGGTATATACGTGTACCAAAACTTTGTACTCCTTTTTACTAAAATTGCGCGGACGGAAGAGTATCAAGTTTCGCACACTAGATAGTTTATATAGAGGTGCACTCCTCTATATAAACTATCTAGTGTGCGAAACTTGGTTCTTATATATTTTCTTAATTATGGACGTATTTCGACCACTTATCCAGGTGTAGCGGTCGCCCAGTGGTGGAATTATGAATACCACACTATAATACTAGGTACTACGTAATAGTCACGTGACCATCAAAAACTCACAGAACACGAAAAAAAGCGACACATTATTCAACAAAATAGCGTTATATACCAAAAAGATGAAAGTTGACAAGATCAAAAAACCTGTTCGACTGATAAACAGAGATGGCCAGATTACGTACTGAGATAAAACTATTAAATCAGACTGATGGCCAGGATATAGAGGTAGATGGGTGATAAGACCGGATGGTACAGTTGTCGCCAGTTGCCATTTGCTTGCCAGTTACGTCGTGAACATGCCAATAATTGGCACTTCTTTATACGGCTGGCATGCGATGTTGTGAAGCTGTTAGATCTTACCTTGAGATTAGACGGAGGATATGACAGCAAAAATGTATATTTATTAAATATTTTTACATAGTTATCAAGTAAAGTTAACTTAAAATAGGAATGAAGTTATAATGAGAATATTTTAACGATATAAAGCATATTTGTTTATTTATACTTTATAGTTTATACACAACGATGAAAATTACTATATTTATTGCTAATAAAACTGTAGAGGTTGATTGTCTGAGCATAGAAAAATACGCTAAAACCCAAGTCAGGGGGATGTTAGAAGTAAAATAAAACCCATCCAGTTTTTTTTGTTTCTCTGTTTATATGGGCTAATGTGTTTGACCGATTTAAATGAAATTTTGGTGGTACCTTACATCCCCGGTCAACATTTAATATACTGTTAAAAATGTTTATCAAAGAAATAACAAACATCACGCGAACAAAGTCGCGAACATCAGCTAGTTAATAATATAAAGAAACTTTGTGTTAAGGGGTTTTGGCTTACGTGTTTGTATTATATCTAAAATTTGAAGCAATTGCATGTCAAAAAACAAAGGACTTAAAAGGAAAAACACTCTTTTCTCGTGCGACTTTCACTCAAAATCTCAATTTCTGTCAAAAGCCCAAATTCATCAATAAAGTCGGCAAAATAAAACCTTTAATCTAACAACACTCTGTATACCGCATGTCACCTCGCTCGCGTGTCCTCTCTAATGGCGGTTGGAAAAAAGCCTCAATTGCGCCAATTGACGGCCGCCGGACGAACGATCTGCGCACGACGCGGGCACCTGGCGCATGCGCAGGGTTCACACAAAAACAACATGGAGGATTTACAATAGAATTGATTTGGAATTCAAGTTTGAATTGGTAACTGTTTCTAACTACCTGTGTTTATATGGATACGTTGGACACGAGATAACGTGAAGTTTGCACTGTTGCGTTGTGTTTTAGTTTATACTACCTACATGAAATAGGAGTAATTCAAAACATAAAGAATAGAAAAATCTTGCTTATAAATTCATGATCGAGTCGAAAAATATTAACTGGTACCTTAAGTTAAAAAAAACACTGGTAAAATTAATTCAAATGTCGGCACTATTGTATAGGACTTCAATAGTTATCAGACTATTAATATAGTTTTATAGAATAACTAATTTCGAAAAGGGCACAACTCCAAAAGACAACTCATATGAGATGAGCCCTTTTCTGAATTGCATATTCAATTAGAATTAACAGAGAGAAGAGAAGTAGTAATATTTACATATACTTTGTACACAGCTTTTTGTCTGTCGTATTGTGTATATATCAATAAATTAAATGTTGGTCAATGCTATAAGGTCAATTATAAGATTAAAACTCACGTCACCTTGACTTGGCAACCCTACCACTGCCCACAGGCATAGACCAGAGTCGGCGCGTGCGCCACAACTAGAACGAGGGCCATTTAAATTTGACCATTGTCACGGAAACAACCATGGAATTCAAATGAAAGTTGAATTTGGAATGGTTTACTCATGTGTTTTGTTTCTGGTTGTGTTCAAAGACAGTAGAATAGAACAGAGTTTTTATTTGAAATGTCTAACGTTACTTTTTATCACTTTATTGTGTTGGTATTTTAAGCTAAAAAGTTAGGTACTTTCTGTAAATATTTCCTAGGTGCTTTTGTCATGGCAATAATTGTAAAATAAAAAAAATACACTGTACCAAATAATCAAGAAGAATTTTATTGCCTGTAAATAAAACCTAGCACTCCACACAAAAGAGCTATATAGGTACCTACGTAGGTATTTCCGAAAAAAAAAGTTGTAGATAATTGTTGTCGACAAAATTATTCGTCTATTATATTAGTAACTTGAGAATAAGTATTGTTCGACATCGATCAATTATGTTCATTCAGTTTTTAAATAAAAACTGATAAATCACCACCAGATTCCGTAATACCGCGGTTTTTGCCATAGACTCACCTACAATCATAAATAATAGAGTATTTACCGCGCCAAACTGTCAGCATCGACTCATCGGAACCATAGAAGATCAATTTTTACGCGTTCCTATCTAAGTACGGCAATATGGAGTCATTTCATCGACTTTTATGATATTCAAATTGTAGGAAAGATGATCTCTCCGAACTCGAGATTGAGGCAAATAAAAATTATTTATTTATTAAAAAAAAAACCATTTAATTTTATTATAAAGTTTTTTCGGGAACGGGAGGGCGGGAAACTCGTTATAATAATTTATTTTGATAATATAAATGGAAAATATTTGATAATTTAATAGTTTATACTCGATATGAAGTCAATACTACTGAAACGATTCATCATTATCATCATCCATCATCATCATCAGCCTGTTGTAGTCCACTGCTGAACATAGGCCTCCCACATCGATTTCCAGCGGGAACGATCGCTAGTGACCTGCATCCACCGACTCCCCGCGACCTTTATGAGTTCGTCGGTCCATCGTGCAGGCGGTCGTGCTACGCTGCGCTTGCCAGTTTGTGGTCTCCACTCGAGAACCTTTCTGCTCCACTGGCCGTCAATTCTTCGAGCTATGTGTCCTGCCCATCGCCACTTCAGCTTGCTAATCTTTTGAGCTATGTCAGTGATATTCGTTCTCCTGCGGATCTCTTCATTTCTGATTCGATCACGCAGGGAAACGCCGATCATAGCTCTTTCCATAGCTCGCTGAGCGACTTTGAGCTTTCTTATGAGGCACACAGTAAGAGACCACGTCTGAGATCCATATGTTATCACTGGTAACACACATTGATTGAAGACTTTGGTCTTCAGGCACTAAAAGATTATAAAAAAATAATTAGATTAATGAGGAGGTTCCCACGGGAGCGTGAGTTACGCAGATAAAACCGCGGGTCAAATTATTTTTTATTTTAAAACATGATAAACGAGATTTGAACGGATTGCTGTCAATTGTAATTCAATCTTCTTTTTTTATTTTATCATTATAGAACCAAGTCACACACGTCAGTGTTCAAAGCAAAAATGATCTTGGACCGAATTCAATATAATATTTTATGTATTTTATTACGAATTAAAATTAAACTTAAGTTGTTTTTAATGTGTAACTGGCGTGTCAGTAGATTTCAATTACTAAGGTTTTTGCTAGAATACTCGCACATACATAAATATTCCTTACATTCACGTGACTCATTCAGTCAAGTAACTAAGATAATTTAACTTCTTTAGAAATTTAATCTTATAGCCGCAATTTTAAATAATAAAACTTAACTGTAATATTTCGAAGAGCATTTATTTACGTAGTTAAACCACATGTTAAACTTAAAATAAATGTTAAAATCGACGAGAATACTTTTACATAGGAAATATCACAGACTTAGACAAAAATAGGTCTTACTCAGTTTTTCAAAAAAAAAAACTTTATTTTATGAATTCGTTTTTGAGCCATTTAAATTAGTTGAATCAAAATTAGGCAAATTAGGTGTTAAACACCTAATTCATACTATCAATTTGTAGGGGTTGCAATGACGCAATGACGGTGCTCTGGAGGGCCTGATGATCGCGTCGCTGACAGCGCATCGCACCGTGGACGCAGAGGCCCCTGTCATCTGGCCCGCATGGTGCTATTCAGGTATACTTTCTGTTGATGGCCTTGGTATACTATGATCTATGTTGTTACTATAATTATTGGTATATAACAAAATATATGTTGACTAAACACATATATTACAGTAAGAAAGGCCTTTAAAGGTAACGTCTCATTTTATAAGCTTGTAGTTTTGTACAAAAATGGTAGATAATAGTTAAAATCCTTTAGTACGATTATTTAGTTTAAATCCGTGACTTCAATTTATTAGTTATTTATTAAGAATATGTTAGATATATTATATTGGCGCGTGCATTGCTAGTTAACTAATCGATAGATTTTAAGTAGATACAACTTTTATAGGGTCCAATTATAAAAGTCTGTTCTTTTATTTATATACTAGCTTTTCACTCGCGTAACTCTCGTTCCCGTGGGAACTTCATAATTAAATAAAGCCTATATTAATCAGTGATAATGTAGCATTCAAATGGTGAAAGAATTTTAAAATCGGTCCAGTATTTTTGAGCCTATTTGTTACAAACATACCTACATACAAATTATTCCTCTTTATAATATTATAGTATAGATTTGCAATATATTCTGTGTATCTCCTAACGCAACCACTAAACCAATTAAACACAGTAACAATATTCGAAATACTTTCAGCTCCGGTTCACATACAACACTTTTTATCGCAGAAAATAACGAACCTAATTCAGAACGTTTGAATACCGCCCCGCCATTTCCTTGTATGCAAACGTATGCCACGATCAGACATCCTTCCCATAATTCATCTAAACGTAGTCTGAACAGTAGCGGAGGTGAAAAAATAACTGCAATCAGACATAACAGGTAGTTAGTTAAGCGGCGGTTACACGGTGGGTGGCGAGAGATGCGCATTACCATACCACACAGAGATAGATAGATAGACGACGCATGAGATTTTATAGTAACTAATGTCGTCTTTCTTCGTAACGAGGTATTACGATGAACTTCAATTTAACTGACTCAATTTCAAATAAAGTAGTTATAATAGGTAGTTTAAAATGGATGTAGGCATAATTCGATTAATATTTTTTTAAATTCCCATAATTATAATTGTCATCAATATCGTCAAACGACTTTAGGGCGGTATATTATTACAAATTCTGTGCTTAAAGTATTTTCTACTGTAAACATATATTCATTTAGTTGAAGGTTTAGTTCCAATAATGGAGGGAATCGAAAACAAAAAACTCAAAATATTATATCAAACGTCTAAAGTATGGATTTCTTTATTTTTATTATTCGTGTATTGCAAGTTAAAATAAATGATGCGTTAAATATTGATTTATTTACCTTCTTTTTATGGGTGTTTTTATATAATGTGTGCTTCAAAATCATGATTCTCATTAAAATCATAATATAACTAACACCTAGATAGCGAGACGGATGTGTCTTAAAATTAAGTGTTCTGTTAAATATCTCATATACGAGTGACGTGTTCTAGTATTTTTTAAATGAATGTCATACATCGGTAAATTGATTTTTTTTTAATTATTATTTTACCGTAAATCTTTTTTATTTATTGAGTAGTTTTGCTTTGTAATTGTAGCATTATTATTTTAGTAATAAGCTTGTTTCATGTGGTCTAAAAAACGTTTACATTTTAAGCATGGTTAACCGCTTTTGTTAAAGATTCCTGAAGTTTTTACTTTGTAAATGTGTTTTAGATTTACAACAAATTACAAAAAAAAAACATTAACACCAAACACTTTTTCACAAAAACGAAAAACTCGTGAGATCGACCGGCAATGTCTGGAATGTTGAACCAATTTTGTTACCACTTACCAACGATTGGCGTGAAATTACCACCAATGACCAATTACTGGTAAATCGTACCTATTACCGATCTCGTTGTCACTACGGGAGCCCAGTTGAGTTTTGTTCCATTCCGTATTATTACTGACATTGATTTCTCACACTTTTTTCGTCTGTCATCACAATAAGTTAGATACAACATTGTGGATGTTATTATTATTAAGAATTAATGTTTTGAAAGCTGAATAAGAGGAAATGTTAGGTATTAAATAGTAATCTGGTAAAATGATTTGTAATGTTTATATAGTTAAGCTTAACTACTTAGTGCAAGTAAATGATTAATATATGAGGTACTGCACAAAATCTTTAATTAATGAGATACGTTTGCTTATTTCTAAGCATATGATACATACACTAAACTGTTCTGAATATTTTTTATATGCCAAAAAAATACATATTTTCTGGTTTTATTCCCTAATTATCATGAGAAATATTATCGAATTATATAATATAATACCTACCTACCTTTCTAATATAAAGATTGTTGCCAACACACAAACCACGTTCCTAAAGTTAGCAGTTAGTTAACTTTATACATAAACTTTAAATATATCATTTAACAATAAATTTATTGGACAAAGCGAATTGTTATAAAACAATTTGATATCAATTTTCTAAGCATAGTCTATTTTGCGTAAGGTTTATGGCCAATTTATTTGACCACACCTGTTTTGATATTTATTGCCTAATTTTTCAACAAGTTCGGGACATAAAATATTCCTTCGAGTTCATTTTATATTGCGCAAGCGCAGCCAAGTTTCAAATCAAATAATTTATTTGATAACAAACTCAATCGATAGAGGACGTGTATACGACCTCTATCGATTGAGTTTGGTTGGATTGAGTTTGGCGAGATAAAACTAGTCCTGACAGTATTGTCAGGACTAGTTTTGTCTCGCGGCTTTGCCTACCTTACTGCTCTATACATAGTTGGTATGATCTTTTTTTACTAGTTGTTTTAGACATTATTTTACTACAGATTAATTCGCACAATTTTAAATTATATTAGTTATTGAAGTCAAGGCTTAATTAACCCAAAAAACACGTTATCATTAACTTTATTACGGCTGCTGCCACAAAAACGTAGGTGGTTCTTATCATTGTCTCCTTTTTTGCTATATGTAATGTTAACTTTTCTATACTTTACATGTAGCCAGGTTCTAAGTAATATAGCTATGGACCACTGTTGCCAAAAATAAATAGGTACTTATCCTATAAATATTATGAACTTGAACTTGAAAGATTGTATGGATGGTTGTTCGCTTTGAAGAAGATTTTTAGCGGATTGCATGGGTGGTCTATGAAATTACGGGACGTTGGGTTAACGCGACTTAGATTTTTAAATTTAGCACGTCCCATTATTATAAAAAAGGACTAGATGCCTTTTATATGTAAAAAGCGGATTGGGCAACACAATTGGTAAACTACAGCTATTAAAATAATGCCATAGCATCAAATGTCTAGTTAAATAAACAGTTATAACATTTCCCTCTTTCCTATAAATAGCGATAAAATGATTTAACATGTTTTGCGTCGCCGCCTCTGACATAAAGTATACTACTACAGTTATTTTATAATTTACTAATTCGTACTTCAGCACTCCAAGTTGATTAACATACCTACAGGTTGTTTTACGAACTTGTCAACAGTTTGTTAATTAATAAATGAATAATTAATAGTTATATAAAGCCGTCTTTTTGAGTTCTTCCGCTGTATATGTGGTACTAAGTTAATGATTGGCAGGTAAGTTTTATAGTCACTCGAGTAATTTTATCGATATGAAAACGAATAAATAATTTTTATTTTTAATCAGATCCGTACTAATATTATAAGCGTGAAAGTTTTTATGTGTGGATAGATGGATGTTTGTTACTATTTTACGTAAAAACTACTGAACGGCTTTCGCTGAAATGTCGTACAGAGATTGATTATAAGCTGGATTATCATATACAGGGTTATTTGTAAAACACCGGTAACCTCTCAGGACTATATAACTAACATCATAAACAACAACTTTTGTTCTACGACTTTTTACAAAACATAATACATTTACCAAAAACAAACCTTCAATATTTCGTTGTCCTGTCTAACACATTTCAACACTGTATTCCCCGCTCCCCTCGCTATTGCCGGTACTATCGCTTTCTTTTGCTTCGCATAGACTTCGTAACATTTAGAGCGTTGAATTTAAATGTTTTTATTTTTGTATGTAAATCTGATGAATTAAAATATGATGATTTTTAAAAAGTCATAGAACAAAAGTTGTTGATTATGATGTTAATAACGTAGTCCTGAGAGGTTACCGGTGTTTTACAAATAACCCTGTATATTATTTATTAACGTATAGTACAAACATTACCATATGACCCACTGGAACAGATTAGCAGCGCAATGAAGGTAAAAAATATAAAATAGTAGCTTTAACCGCGTATAAAATACAAGCTTTCCGCGCGCGGTTTCACCCGCGTAACTCCCGTTCCCGTAGGAACTTCATTATTAAATATAGCCTATTACCTTCCTCGATAAATGGGCTATCTAACACTGAAACAATTTTTCAATTCGGTCCAGTGGTTCCTGAGATTAGTGCGTTCAAACAAACAAACTCTGCAACTTTATAAATTAAGTATAGATAACTATATTTTCGATTACCCATTGACTGTGTGACTAACACTGATCCGACATTTTATCTGGATCAGTAGTTTTTGAGATTATCGCGTTCATGCAAACAAATTTCGCAGATTCATTTTTCTTTATATTTCTAGCAGAGTTTTTGCAATTTACTAGTATTCTTATTAACCCCTCGAGCTAAACTAAATTGCTTGTGTTACGAGTGGGTTCACGTCGCTAGTGCAATGGGTGGGGATCGAACCGGCGACCACAAGATCACAAGTCCGACGCTCAGCGACTGGGCTGCGGCCGCTTTATAGAATATTATCAAAGGTGACATCTACAAAACTAGAAGTCTGCTCATTTTGTAAAATAGTCTAATTTAAATTCACACAGCTACTCAATTTACAACAGTTAGGTGTCTACTTATTATTTATGAGGTCTTCTTGTAAATGTATAGGTAAGTTATAGTCACCAGTCATCGGCTGTACCGATTTATAACCGGCTCGTATCACACGATCTTTCCAATTTATGATTCTATATTACTTGGTGAATAATGAACCAGTATAAACGTAGTTTTGTTTGTACTATTTTAAATTATATAAATCAAGGATAAATTATTTGATTTAAAATTAATCTATAGTTAGGTATACATAAAGCTGAAGAGTTGTTTGCTTAAACGCGCTAATCTCAGAAACTACTGGTACGATTTGAAAAATAATTTCAGTTTAAGATAGCCCATTTATCAAAGAAGGCTATAGGCTATATTTTATCATTAGGTTCCTATAGGAACGGGAGTTACGCGGTTAAAACCGCACGTAGAAGCAAATATTTTAATATTATTATTAGTAACTAGCTTCCCGCGCGCGGTTTCACCCGCGTAGCTCCCGTGCCCGTGGGAACTTAGTAATAAAATATAGCCTCTAACCTTTCTCGATAAATGGACTATCCAACACTGAAATATTTTTTGAAATCGGACCAGTAGTTCCTGAGATTAGCGCGTTCAAACCAATAAACTCTACAGCTTTATAATATTAGTATAGATTAGTTAATACAAAACTTACAGATGTGGTATAATGTTTAAGCGGCCTTAGCCCAATGGCTAGGGCGTCGGACTTGTGATCTTGAGGTCGCTGGTTCGAACCCCACCCAATGCACTACCGACGTGAACCCACTCGTAACACAAGCATTTTAGCTTAGCACGAGGGGTTAACAAGAATACTAGTAGATTGCAAAATTCTGCTAGAAATCTTTACAACCAAAAAAAAAATACTCTTAGCGTTTTTATCTGCCGTGTGGTTTCCGGTTTAGATTAGACCACCAATCTATCATCCCCAATCTTCCCATGGGTGTCATAAGAGGTGACTTAGGAACACACCGCTGATTGATGGGAAGCAGTATCTATCAGCTCAAGCATATTAACTATTTTATTGCGATCACCTATCCGCCTACCAATCGTGGTGATTATCGCAATATCCCAGAGGAAACCCCCTTGTCCTCCCGATACTTAGTTTGCAAGGAACCATCTGATGCCCTCGTAGACCCGAAGTCCGAGAGGCCCGGTAACTTTAAAGTTGAGCGACAGTTGCACAAAACCCCCTAAAATACTAAAAGCCATAATCCTTCAATCTCATCGCCAGCGACCGCCATGAGCTGAGGTCCAAGCCACACAGGGGGCGCCCTCTTGCGCAGGTTGTTTAGTTTGTAGTTTTTTTTTAACCATTTATTAAGGCTGGAGCTCTGCTCACCTTTATGCCCGGTGAAGTATCAAAAGATACAAGGAAAAAAGGCTTGACAGTCAAAAAAAAAAAAAGAGGAGTCCCATGCTCAGGAGTGGAAGTACTGGCTGATAAAGTTAAGTTTCGTTTTTTTCTTATTAATGTAGTTTTACTGTGACTTTCCAAAATTATCAAATAATGGCAGTTAGTCGAGTTTCAACATTACCTTATCAACCCTTTTACGACTAATGTTGAATAAGGGCCTTCCCTTTTACAGACCTTGGCAAGCCACAGTCGTCGGAGGATATTGCCGTCATCTCCACACTTGTCAGACGTATTAGTTATCGTGGTAAGATGGGAGTATCTTTGAAGTGATAGATGCTGCTGCTCATTCACCAGGTGTATATGTCCTTTAGTCGCAACTTACGACATCCCAACCACAAGGCAAGAAAACGGCAAAATTAAAGCTAAATCCCAGGTGGAAGAAAAAGTATAATAGGTTTATTGCCGGCAGTACATATCTAATTATTTAAAATGTACAAAAAGTGTTGTGCGCGGTCGGGACGGACGATTCTCTCTTCTTTTGTTTTTTCTTCATTTCTTTTTAATTTTCGTTTTGCGCGCTTTTTAGTTGGCTCTATGGTTTGTGTTTTTTTTTAATTTGGCTTATATTACTTTTTAAATGTGTTAATGGTTTTGGCATTAACAGCAAGTTGTAATATTACATCGCTAAAATTAATTCTTAAACATGCAGTACAATTTCTCATTACTTTTTACGTCAACATCCACACAAACGGCATCAATATTTATAAATTAGTCAATACATACAAAAAACACGTCCATTTAATACTACGTAAGTACAAACTCATTCATTATTGAATCGGCCATTTCAAAGTGAGATGGAGTTGAGTCCATTGAAAACAATGAGAGGAATATCAAGAGGAAATCAACGTTTATTTTACAACTCGTTTTAGAGATGGTATACACGGAGTCAGTAAGATGTCTCGGGGTAAATTCAAGACCAGGGTAAATCCGTGATTCATTCCGATTATCTCAACTTATTCTTAAACTACACTAAACATGTTTCTTAAACTTTGCCAATTTTAGAAAAAAAAAATTCTACTTAAATATGCAAAAACAGTAACCAAAAGTTATGATCATTTTCTTAGTAATTTGCTGCATAGCTAAAGAGTTTGATTGTATGTTAGTTTATTTGTTTCAACGCGCTAACCTCAGGCACTATTGGTCCGATTTGAAAAATTATTTCAATGTTAAAGTGGAAGCCCATTTATAGAGGAAGGCTATAAGCTATATTTATTCTTATATATTTCAATATTTGCTAGAACTTTCTGATGCCCTCGTAGACATGAAATCCAAGAGGCCTCCAAAACTCCTCTAAAAAACTAAAAGTCATAATCTCTTAATCCCTCCGTCACCCTGAGCTGAAGTCTTCCTAGTTTGTAGCTTAGAAACCATAAAATAAGGCTGGATCCTTGCACGCCTTTATGCCCAGTGAAGTAGCAAAAGCCTCGTGACTGACTACATAAAAGTCCGTTCGAAAAAAAAAGTACGTTTTACTTTCCTCGTGTGAACTGATGTTCATGTATTATAAATTTCTTTTCACTAACCGCCTTCTAGTTAGCACTTAATATTTTCTGGTTTCAGCTAACTGTTGAAGATCCACTCCTTTATAATGCTACTTGTAAAGTAATTGATTCAGCATTGAATAAAGGAAGAAACCAAGATATTTTCTAGTTGGTTGATTTAGCTATGTTTTTAATTACGAAACAATACTTTTTAAACTATCTGGGAAGCCCAAATTCCGCGATGCTAAACAAAGTAAAAAAAAGTTATTAATGGACATGTCACATAAACATATTGTATGCGAGATCAATTTTTTAGCTTAGTTAACTTAGCTAAGTATGGTCAGATTAACATTAAAATTAAAAATATTTAAAATTTTGCGTGCAAGAAATCGCAGCAGCGATAAGACCGCCATTTGTACTTTTTATTATTATGCACAATTTATTTTGTATTATTCCTAGTGTTCAATGAAGAGTAAATATTTACTTTACTTTTATATTTAATTTTATTATACAACAGGTACCTAAACTGTAAATCATAATAAAATTGCACTCTCAAACATTGCAAATTATTTTCGCACCGCATCTGAGGCCATGATATTGTGATCGCCAAGTGTCGAAATCGGAGGAAAAGTTTTAAGTAGGTATATAGGTACGTAGATATTATCACCGATATGTATTTTACGAGTTTTCGGGTTAAACCGATATAAAATATTTATTTGTTACAGTTTTGAGGTACATTTGTGTGTGCATTATAAATTTATAAGGTGTAAAGTGCAGTAAAGTTTTAATTTACGATTACACCAATTATTACTAAAATATATCACATAGTATTGTCAACGCAATCTGTAATATCTTTGTACCCAATAATAAGTATAGGTATTCATTATCCGTGTTATGATTTCGCCATGAAAATAACATCATTTGGTACTTAAACTTTGTGAGTTTGTGAAACATTCTAGTGATCACCAAAATGTCTCACAAACCGTGGGTTGACCTACGTCCAGCAGAGGACTTAACACAGGCTGATGATGATGAATTGTAGGTAGTTTTGACTGTATGGCGGAGACACTACAGCTTTATAAATGTGTAGATAAGATGATGGTAGCTCAATTGCGATTCCATTTATATGTTAAATCCCGTTAACGCTTAGTAATAATCGTATAATAATACGATTTGTTACTAGTGGTGGGATAAGGCGATAATTTTGAATCGATATTATTGACTTATTCGTCGATATTTAGTTTGTTGAATATCTTTTGTTATATTGGTATCTACATTGAGTTAACAAGAGTGTGGCACTGGTGTTCCATTTTTATAAATTTTATAATTTATTATAAATTTTATCATTTATAACACAAGCTCTCTGAAAGTGTGATAAAGGCACCCACTTTTAATTCCTTAAAAAACAGTCTTGACAAATAACTAGAGACAGCATCATGGTTCCTATAATTATAATAATAATCATTGTTGAACCCGTGTAAACACTTTAAAGCTGGGGCTCTGCTCGCCTTTATGGTAAAGTAACAAAAGCCGCGATGCTAACAAAGTACGTCCATTCAAAAAGAAAAAAAGGCGTGTAAACATTTCAGTCCTTCAGTCTTTATTGCTGTCATGTGTTTACAGCAAGCAGCAGTGTTTTATCCTGCTTATGTTTAGTAAATTATGAACATGACCCCTAAGAGAGCACAGTAGGTAGGTACCTATATTTACCCGTAATTTAATTTTAGATTAAGATTTACTTATACAAACTTTGGCCACCGGCTTCACTGTTTTTGTCACACCTCACAAAAAATAGATTTATTTAACCAGAGCGGGAGTTGAATTAAAAAATAAAATAAAAGATTTATAGGAAGAAAATCGATCCTTAATCGAATCTTTGTCCTAATTTCCCTTCACTACACCAGAACTTGTGATCTGATTAATATTCCACTTGGCTTCGTTATATTAATACTTGTCCTAACTTCATGTTGAAAACATTAAGCTGCCTCTGTAATTTAATAGCTACGTTAACATTTTATTTATACGATCAATGCCCATGAAAAATGCAATAAGTTTATTGAAATCAAATTATAATAAATAATATAGATATTCTAAAGCTATTAATGACATATTTTCTTAATGACGTGTTAATAGTTGGGTATGACTAAATTATTGATTTAGTTGTATTAATTTAATAAACCACTACTCGCTAAAGCTTAGGTTCGAGTTTAGAAAACATAGCATGTTCGATTGCTTTTTTATTATGCAGATATGGTATTACACCTGTGCTTCGGAGATCATGTAGTTCTGTCGTGGCTGCGATATTACTCACCGGTTGTGTCCCATTAGCTCTTAGGCCGTATACAGAAGGAAAGATGACAGCCTACCAGCGCTTATAGGAAGCGGTTCATGCAGGTAACCGGCGCGGCGCTGGCATTTATATGAACAAGCGCCGATAATCGCCGAATGTCACCAACAAGTTCCGAAAATCTTTGACACGCGCCGGTCAGCGCTGGCGATAAGTACGACATTTTGCTCGCCCTGCTTCAATTTGCTTGCTAGTTACTGTTACCAGAATGGACCAGTGCCACTAAAGGCTGGTAGATCGGCGCCGGCTACCAGCTTTCTTTCTGTATACGGCTTTACGGTAAAATAATAATATAGAAACACCGCGCAGTATCATAATCGTAATATGACCTGCGACCGGATTGTTAAAGGGAGTTAGTTTTGTTATTAAAACTTACTCCCTGCCTCGGCCCCGTCAGAGGCCGCCTTAAGTTGAGGTCCACATGGGACGCCCTCTTGCGCAGTTTGCTTATGTTGTAGTTTATAAACCATTTAATAAGGCTGGAGCTCTTTTCGCCGTTGCGCCCGTTGAAGTAGCAAAAGGCTCGTGGCTGGCTTCATAAATGTCCGTCCGGAAAAAAAACGTTTCGCGACATAGCGCGCTCGCTTGCTAATCTCGAATGAGCAGAAGTTTTCAAAATTAAAATGGCAATTTGTATTCATATTGTTAGATGCGAATCCTTTTCTTAAACATTTTTAACACAAAACCCCACGTTTTCCTTAAAACACACCATAAACAACTTACAACTTTTTTTTGTTCTCGTACGAATCCATTTGATATTTACATAGGTAATGGGCGCGTGGGCTGCGCACGCGTCGCCTTTATTTATTGAATGACAGTGTCAATGGGGAAGCCAAATAGAAGATATATCGCAGCCATTTTTATTTCATTTTAGGGTTCTTTATATATAAATAGTAATATTAGGAAATCATCAATGGTGATTCATTAAAATTTATGATCTAAATTTGATAAATTTACACTTAAATATTACGCTTTATTCTTAAAAACACTTCATACTCGGGTAATAAATTCACGTACACAAAGCACACTAAGTTTTCTTTTTAAATATATAAGCAGAGTCTTAATTTAACTATAACTTTAAATATACATATAAAGAACACTCACTACTATACCTACAAAACTTAAAGTATAGGTAATTTAACGTAAAATGTGATTTTCTACGGAACCATCACAATGGCTGGTCAGTGCCACGGATTAACCATATTTCATGCTGTCATTGACACTTGAAACGTCAATGGGACTTTTATGTCATAACACGATGGTTTGGGCGACCCATTGGACCACCGTGGTCTGAAACGGATGATAAATACCATAAGGGAGTGTTAAGTGATTTTATAATTGAATATATTATATTATAATTTCAACAGGTGCAACCAGCAATGTTAACCGTTTGGGATTGACACTCTACTTATGTAGTACTAACAATGATGTGAGTAAAAAAAAGGTAGATACGGCACCCGGGCTTGAAAAATGTCACGAAAAAGTGGCCTAATTAGAACACTAGAACGTATGTCTGGCTAGTTTTTGCACAGGCAAATTTTCATGCTGTCCTATTTACTCTCTAAGGACAAACATTGTCTTAACAAAACGTGTGCATGACGTGTCTACCTCTATTTAACTATCTAGTGTTAATTCCGCTAAAAAATGTGTATATATGCTGTAATGCCATTTTTGCAGCACCCTCCCGCCCGCAAAAATACAATCACCAGCCGAAGACCCGACACGTGTTTCGCTCCTCCACGGAGCATCATCAGGGTGATGTTGACTACTCGAACGCTACTGCGCAAATCACTTAAAAACAAATTACTTGCGCAGTAGCGTATTAGCTACACATTTTTTAGCGTAATTAACACTAGATATTTTGTCTTTTTAAATTAGAGTAATATGGATTTCCGCAAAGTAACGCCTGATTCTATTAATTTATACCTCTTATTATACAACATCATTGAGTATAGTTTTAGGTATTTTGTTATTTTAGATTATTAACTTCTAGCTTCCCGCGCGCGGGAACACACGTAGCTCCCGTTCCCGTAGGAAATATTTTAATATACCAATCCGCCTTAAAAGCGTGGTGATTATAGCAATACCCCTCAACGACCGCTATGCTATCTACAAGGTTTATAAACCGAAGTCAGAATGATCAAATCGCTTGTTTCAAAGAAGAATCAACCAATGAATGCTCGTCATTTTTATGCCCGGTGAAGTAGCAAAAACCTCAGGGCTAACTAAATATGTCCGAAAAAAAAGCTGGTCATTTTTTTCGGCGCCCGCTTCATCACGGTGTTTACACCTATCATCTAATAGGTATATTAAGACCAGCCTAAGAATATTCTGCCAAGTCACGAAGTTGAAACGATTGCCATAAGTAGTTATACATACTTGACATGTAGGCAGGGTCAAGTTCAGCACTCAGGTTAATTCAATTTTACTTTTTATTTGTATTTGTGCAAAGCAAATAACCTATGTGCGTAGATATACCTACATTTGTATTCTAGAGCTCAGAGACATAAGGTAGGATGTGCCATTACACGGCAGAAACATTCATCGTAAACTGACACTTACCATTAAATGCTTCTGTATAAAAAGTAGAACCATCTTTATGCTTCTGAAGTTCGTATACGTATACGTATATCATCTTCACCTTTTTTTTTCGGATTGACATACGTATGTAGCCACGAGGCTTTTGCTACTTCACCGGGCGTAAAGCCGAGCAGAGCTCCAGCCTTAATAAATGGTTTAAAAACTACAAGCTAAGCAACCTGCGCAAGAGGGCGCCCCCTGTGGGCCTTGGACTTTTAGTATTTAAGGGGAGCTTTGTGCAACTGTCGGTCTACTTTACAGTTCGCGAGCCTCTCGGACTTCGAGTCTACGAGGGCAACTGATGGTTCTTTGCAAACTAAGGGTCAGGAAGACGAGGGGTGTTCATCATCATCACCCCGTTTAACGTTCACAGCGGGACATGGGCTTCGACCAAGGGGATTTTGACATATTCACTACGCTTAGCAGGCACGTTGATGTATAGTATTCGCAATTATATTATTTTAACAAAATTTCCATACGAGAGATAGGCCCGTCTTTAATCGATTTGTATAAATTCCACTTAGGATTTTAAATTCAGGTATACCTTCTCACACTATCTTAAGACATTTTTTTTTTCATATCATAAGTTACAAAAATAAATAATTTATCATCTGTATTTTATTGAATTAATTAATGTAAATATATCCACGAGTTTATTTTACATAGCCACTATACTCACAATAATGTACTTTATTCGTAGCTTATTTATTAATATTTAACACTCTCTATATAAGGTGGTTCGTTTAAATCGCCATGTCACCAACGATTCAATTCCGCAATAAAAAACCAACTGATGTCGATAATAACGTTAAACCAATCAAAAGTCAACAAATAAAACCGATAAGGTTAAACGAGGTCACTAGTCGATAAAACAGTTGTCGGTAAAAAAGTGAAGTTATATATAATTGTTCGAAATTTAAAAGCCAATACACGGCGAAAATTCACGAGTTTACTTCTACAATGACGAGTTTACTTATAGGTACTGCATGCAGCGGAGCTTTTGCTTATGTAGGAATGCGTATCTAATAGGTATGTCTTGTAAAATTGACAAAATTGATGCGAACAATGACATTAAAGTAGAATAAATATTTTTGATGTCATTTTAATTTTACAGTCCATATAGTATATTAAAATCTGAGAAACATATTAAAAAGGGATGGTATTTGTAATGTAATATTTTATTACAGTGTTAAGGTTTCGCTTTAATATTTCACATTTCTTTTTTCGCCAAAATTGCTATGATATCGTCCTCAAATCAGTAACAAACATCTCCATTACTCGAGTTAAACCAACTTTTATTAATGCACTTAGGCCTCCGTAATATGAAATCGTATCTTTAATTAAATTACTCCAGGTCAATTAGGTAAAAGTTGTTCTTTCATTAAATATACATTTTTGGTTTCTTGAACCGATAATTTAAAAACAGCATATCTCGTAAGACGTACTTTAATAAATGATCTTATTCCAACTGGCCTCAAACTACATTGAAAATTCATTAGTCCTAATCTTCGAATTAAGTCCTTGTAAGTAATTCTCATTTAGGATTACACAATATCGAAAGAAAATTAAATATCATAAAAAAAAACATAATAATTGAGAAATTTTGCCAAACTTATGTAAAGTTTGGCAAAATAAGAAGAAGTTTGATTTCATTCTACTATATTTGTGTTTTGTATCTTACAATATGTCTTCGTTACAATATAGGTACTTTATCAGTTGCCAGATTTTACTGTGTGGAAAGCGGGACATAATGAAAACAGTATGTAAACAGAAGTTGAAGAATACTTTTATCTTATTATTTAATCTTATAATTATGTTAATATGATAATACATAACAAAATATAGAATAATGCTATTTCAACTATCTAATCTAAACTCAGAATGTCCCTTTGGTGGTCAAGTTAAGCGTGAATAGTGAGACTGAACCAGTCCCACGTGGGCCATCCCGACAGAATCGATACGTTTGGCAACGCAATATTTTCTATAAGAGAAAATAGTCGCTGACAGCTTTTACAAATGTATTTAAACAAAACAGGCCTTGAAGTCGCACCCTCAGCTCAAAGTACTCCATTAGCGAAGGTCGCAGTAGCGAAAAAGTATAAACACATGTACAGAAACCAGAATAACCCTAATGACCTCCGTCGGACCCGTTCAACTGCCGGCATTCCTTTTACTTCGCAAAAACTCAGTGTAGGGGACAAAGGCTTATTTCGTTTTTTAGGGTTAAAATGTATTACTAAGCGATGTAGCGTTGTTTGTAATCTTGTTATCTTTAATGTCGCCTTGTTAATTTGGGATTGTTTTATTTTGTATTTTGTCGTTTGGGAGGAAGATTTGTTGTTCTATTAGTTCCATTTGTTGTTGAAGAGGAAAGCCAAATGTATTATGGCGGTTATTTTAGAGTTCATCTTTATTGGAATATAATATATTTAGTATAGTAATATTTGGAAATTATCAATGGGGATTCAGTCAAATATCTACTTTTGATTAATTTGACGGTTCAATATTGTAAATCAAATGTTGCATTCTAGAGCTCAAAGGCATGATTATTGAAGATAATATTTTCCAAACAGAACATAATAATATTATGTTCTGTTCTATATTACGTTCTCTTTTTAAAGACCACTCCCGTACTGATATTGATAGTTAACATTGATAGTTTCTGTTTCAGGATATCGTAGGCCCAGCAACTCTCGTTTTGTTATTAATTATGGAGCCGTATAGTAACCATACTATGATATAATTAGAAGAAAAAAATATATTGACATTAACCTATAGATAATAAATAAATAATAACAAATTGACTAATCAATGTAATAAATTGCGTTGCTGGCTATATCTATTAAGATACAGCAACCAAAAAGTTAATTATCAAAGAAAATAATTGTATCAAATGATAAACAACTTTCACTAAAACGCTTCCGAATCATAATAACAGTAATTAAACGTCAAAACAATTTAGTTGGCACGTGGTAAAAGCTTTTAGGTATAACAATTATTATTATAAAAAAAACAAGATTGCAACACAAATTGGTACCTGTCATAATAGACCCGTTAATTTTACCAATCTATTAAAAGGAAAGTTTTAACGATATATGGCTGAGTCTATGTGGTCAGCTTTGGTTTCCGACTTAATATGGCCCACCCCATGTTTCCATGGGTGTTGTAATAGGCGACTAAGGGACATACAGCAGATGGATGGGCAGCATCATCTTTAATCCTAAGGATACTCACCATCTTACTGCGATCACTATTCTGCCTTTTTTTTTTGTTGTCCGTGGGGAAATTCATTTCCACCGCCGCTGCAGCGTATTCACGAGCTGGCGGTGGGATATGTGGGACTCGCCCTCTCCATAGCGTGGTATACTAAACTCATACCTCGAGGAGAGGACCCTACACCACTACAACCCCCCGGACACTGCTTCGATCCGCCGTTTTCGTACGTATAAGCATAGTCATTATGGCTATATCCTTCAACGTCCCTTGCATGCCGAGGTCTTTTAAGAGGAGGCCGAGTGGACTTAAAAGGGCTGATAAAGTAAGTAAAAGTAAAGTAAATTGATGAGTCTTTCACTCAAATCATAAGAAAAACTTATTGCATTTGGACTGCAAAATGGATTTGTGTTGTAGAGGAACGGGTTGTGGAACAATACGAAAGATAGGCTACAGGAGTTTATGCCATCAAAATACTTTTTGCACTCAAAGCTTACCTAAAATGAAGATTGATTTTTAAGCGCAAATATTTCTAATGTACGTAAGTGCCAGATTTATGCAATACTTTAATATCTAAATATTATCTATATTCCTTTTTATATCTTTGTGCATTCACTAACATAATATATTCACAATGAATATAAGCATATACGGGAAATTATTCTGTATACAATTTTAACTCACGTCCAATATTTTAATAAACACATACTTATTTAAAATGTTATCATAGTCAATTACCGCCTTTACTTAAATATATCGTGCCCACTTATCGCTCCACGAAACACGATAAATCATTGAAGATAATATAAAACATCTTTGCTAATTGTCCCAACGGTCAATTTTAACACAAACTATAATAAAACGAAACTGGTCCATACAACTACATTGATACATGAAAATGAAGAAATAATCAGAACGGTAACGAGCCGCGGATTGCGGGTATCGATAAAAATGACTTTATATCGACTTTTATTCCAAACACTAACGGGTTCATAAATTCAACTTGTTATTGGGCCCGTCATCTCTGTATCGCTTTATTAATGCATAGTGAAGTGCTTTGTTTACACATATACGATTATTCTAGTGTCGTCTCGAATAACGCTTGTAAAACAGACACTAAAAGCGGTGTTTCCATAATATGAAGATCAGTCGATCTCTACGAATTGTTCCGTATTTTCTTGATATATAAACCGTTAAGTTTTATAATAGAACATGTTTGTTTTAATGACTTAAATGTAGCCATAAAGTTTTATTGAATGTTAACACAAATGAAGTTTACTATATTGGTTGTACTAAATTAGAGAGTCGACACTAGCGTAACAAACTTTACAAGCTATCTGTAAGGTATAGGAAAGTAGTTTTACGGTGTTGTAAAGTTTGTCAATATTATTCACCCTTTTAAATGAGGCCTTGAATATAGAGAATCGATTCGTGGATATTGAAATCGATACGCGAAAGAACAATCGATGTAACATTATTGACTTTATGCGTGTCGCTACACTATTGCGTTCCATTCCGATTTTCAAATTGGAATATTTTAGAGTATTTAGTGCGCGTACTTATTAAATGTCTATGTTTATTTCTTTTTTTTTTCTTTTTGCATATTCTCGCTTACATAGGATAGTCTTTTAAGACTTTTACGAGACATAAGAAACTATAAGAAATGTCTTACGTCCTACGCCCTTAGCCTTACGTCTATTAAAGAGTTTTATCTGTTGATATTTGTAAATGTTTTAAAGGATAGTCATTATTTATTGTTGTTACAAGGGTTTTTACTATGTGTATTAATATTCCAACAAATTATTCAGCTTTATATATTACTATTGATATCAAGAAAAAAATATGGCTGTCTGAAAGATGACATGTGAAAGAAAGTTGTGAGTATTAGAAGAGGCGTCTTTTATGGAAAAATGGAAGAGGAATTTTGAGTATCTTTTTTTATCAATTGTTGATAAAATATCAATATTCAGTTATTTTTGTAACAAAATAGTTTCCCATTGCTCCATTAAATATTAAAATAAACATTTTATTTTATACAAGAACAGGTTTAATCTATGTTAGAAATATGTTAAATGTCAATATCTCAGAATAATTAAATGACATTACGGATTGGACATAAACCAAGTTCCTTTTGTTAATTACCCCTATTGCTACTTCATTGCTACACAGAGACCACTCTATCCGACCCGCCGGAGAAGAGTGCGCCCGCAAACGCGACGCGTCCCCCCTTGTCCTCCTGACCCATAGTTTGCAAAGAACCATCCGATGTCCTCGTAGACCCGAAGTCCGAGAGGCCCGCGAATTGTAAAGTAGAGCGACAGTTGCACAATACTCCCCTAAAATACTAAAAGTCATAATCCTTCAATCTCATCGCCAGCGACCGCCCTGAGCCGAGGTCCTAGCCCCACAGGGGGCGCCCTCTTTCACAGGTTGCTTAGTTTGAAGTTTTTAAACCATTTATTAAGGCTGGAGCTCTGCCGCTATGGCCGGTGAAGTAGCTACTTCATAAGTGACACTGAAATTAAAATAGCAATCTAATATACCTACCTATTAATATACCTACTAATATAATATTAGCTTCCTGCGCGCTGTTTCACTCACGTGTCTCCCGTTCCCGTAGAAACTTCATAAAAAATATAGCTTATAGCCTTCCTATCAAATACTAACAAAAAAAAATACAAATCGGACCAGTAGTTCCTGAGATTAGCGCGTTCAAGGCTCAAGCAAAAAAACAAGCTCTTCAGCTTTATATATTATTTTTAGTATAGATAATCTTTACATGCTCTCATAATAAGATAACACACATTAATAAGTCTTGACTGTGTTATTCTTTTCACAGATGATATACAAAGTACCGCATTAATTTTTTATCTCCGTTCAAATTCCTAGTACATCCAAACCAGCTTTTCTATAACCAGGTGTGTCATTAATAACTGCAACCTAAGTGTAGCTAATAAGTATTTTCTCTTGTCTACTAGAACAAGTCTACGGGGCGCTACACACTTGGGGTCGACACTTTCGGATTATCAGCAGTGTTGGTTGAACGGCACATTCTGTCTTTCACTATTAGTGTTCACGATAAAACTATTGCTCTTAATAAATTACTACATATCGCCTTTTGAATACAAAAATTCGTTCTTACACTTTTATTGATAGATATAACACGATGAAAGTTTATTATTTAATGCTAGCCCACATAAGTGTGCTACGCCCTAATACTCCGTCAGTAGCCCGAGGCTAAGGAATGAGCAACTGGTCGGCTGGTCAATGTTAAAAACCATTCGTTGTGTCGAAAGTCGCGACACGCCAGCGAGTGGCGGCAATTATGTGATTACACTATTACCGTAAAGATAAGAGCATAATGGAAAACTAACGCTGATTTTGTTGTTAAGAAGACTTTATATATGTCTCCGGAAAGAATGATTTAACATGATCTCTTACCTAAAGGATCTTGGATCCGGTGGTAGCATTAAAGCGCGTCCGTCGTTATATACTCATGGTCCACCTAAATAATGACAATTGTTCTAACCTAATATAGACAGAACAAGCTATTTGACACAATATAGTTAAATATTAAACTACGACGCTAAGACTAAAATATAATTAAAATAATAACTTAAATACTTGTTTAATTTGAAAATTTATAAAATATGATAATTATAGATAATAATACTAAATACTAAATTATTGTTTTGACTATTTGCAAGTGCCTGTAATAGGTTTACGTAAATAAAAAAGGTTTTTTTTGTTTAAGTTTTGCTCGAAGAGAATTTATCATTAAATTAAGCTCGCCTTTGTACATTTTGTTTCCAATTAATACAATTTATGTCATGTAACTTTCTGTGTGCAATAAAGTATAAATAAATAAATAAATAATTTGATTTGAATTGTGCTAGACACAATTCAAATCAAATCATGTTAAATCATGACTGAGTGAGTATATGAGACTGAGTATATGAATAAAGAAACTATTGACTTCGACTTTGACTATAATATAAATCGTAAGTTGATCATATTGTTAAATTTAGTCGCCAGTTTCAGTGATTATTATGACACTAGGTTTAGGCTTAGGTAACCACCCGAAATCTCAAATTTTATATAAATATATTTTCCCATCCGGAGGAAATTTGCGTTTGCGTCGACACAAACATATGATTGACGACACAAAACACACCGAGTCTCAGGGCAACTATTATAATCTGCAACTCCCCCAAATAGTTGCCACCAAGATAAGAAGAAATTAAGAGCATTCAATACGAAATTATCACATTACTAAATAAAATGTCTAATGTGGGATTCAATTTTAAGTGATAATGGGAACATTTACTAACTAAATATCCGGAAAAATATAAACATAACAATAAAGTACTAAATGTACTTTATTGTTATGTTTATATTTTTATCATCAAAATTATAATACTCTCGATCGCACATCGCGAGGTCCCGCCATTGTTAAAATATTGTCATGTAAAACTAGTTTTCAGTTAAACATAACATAGCTATTATCTGTTCATAAATTAATTAAACAATCAACGAAAGCCAACGCGAGTAAAACCGCGGTCGCAGCTAAGTATGTCCACACTTATTAAAACCATAATCAATAACCCAGCAGTGAAGTTTCGCTCGACCATTCCATTTCGCACTTATAACTGCACTTTATTTTATAGTCTGTGTACCGCAAAGCCAATTAAAAATATTTAATTATAATTATATATTATATATATATATATATATTTACTAATAATAATGAATGACCTGTCTCTTGAACTTCGATAATAATAAATAATTATAGAAGCAGTCAATTATGCGGTCGCTTCCATATTAGTTGACGCCGTGTTAAAATGAGAGATTATCTATGTTTAATCTTTGCATACCTAGATATTTTATCTTAATGAAAGATCTGAGTTATAAAATATTTTAATGTTAATTCAATAAGTTATAATTTATATTATAACTTATTGAATTGGTGTTATTCCAATTCATTTTGAAATGTATGACCGAGTGTCTTTATTTTGATATGTTTAATTTTTACTATATACGTGGCAGTATCTCCTGGCAAAGGGTTGGCCTTTTGCTAGGATACTGTCACAGGATATATAGGAATTTACGTACTTTAATATTTGTATTGTTTTTTTAAATTAAATTATAATATTAATCACTAAATCAATAAAATTGTTATGTTATTAAAAATACACTTGACAGAAAATTAAAGAAATGCGTCAATTGTACGCATGATTATCTTTTCCGATATGATTTTCTTTCTTAGGGTTAATTAGATAAAAATTTGACATATTGATTTGTTAATCATAAAAGATGATTAATAAAAAAGAATACTAATATTCGTCGTAACAATGACAGTCGACAAACCTACGTAGCGTAGCGGTATTTGGCTCGCTTTCAATCTCGGAGGTCGTGGGTTCGATACCCACGTTGTGCATTCTAAGCCTTCTTTCCAGATCTGGTTGGCTGAGGGACTACCCTCCGTGACTCGGAAAGCACGCTAAGCCGTTGGTCCCGATTATTATAACAATTGTATACCAGGGATCGAGCAGCAGCGTTTCCTTGTATGTCACAACATAATACTGCGGTCAACAACCAGCCTGCCAAGCGGGGTGACTATAACAAAAACCCTCCCTCGGGAAGAGGCCCTTTTTCAACAATAAACATTCTACGGGCCGATGATGAATATATTCGTATTCTTTATATGTTTTGAATGTAGTTTATTGTCACTATCCCAACAAAGAAGATTCCGAACAACAAAACTTCTTCATCAAACGCTTTAAGGAAAAAAACAAAAAAAAAAAATATCTTTCATTGTTTTTGAATTTCGAATCCACTTATTATCCTCAATTTCTCCTTTCAGTATATCATTAACAAAACTAGACCACAAACAAACAAAACACAGCCTAAGGGACTTCTCGTAATAGGAAAGCGGCAGTGTGCATTCAGCTTTAGTGCAACAAAAACAGTACCTACGTAATAAGAGGCACACGTACAGACAGAACGACAGATTACATCTAATGATAGTGATTTAGTAGACTACTGTAGTGTGTAACAGGGTTAACACACCTGTTCAAAGTATGTCAATTGCAATGCTCATTTTCATATGAAATTGTTCAAAATCAATTTGATTTTTTGTACATCTTTATGTTTAGACGGAAGTCAGTAGTTAGTCAAATATGTTTTTGATTGCATTACTGTAATTTGAATAGGAATAAATAAACAAATATGAAGTTTGAAATATTAAAGTGATTATACGTTCCGTTTATAAGATGGCTTGCGATTATGTGGTCGCCAGTTCGATCCTCACGCATTGCACTACCGACGTGAACCCACTAGTAACACAAGCATTTTAGCTTAGCACGGGTTAGCAAGAATACTAGTTTGGACTTGCGACTATGTGGTTGCCGGTTCGATCCCCACGCATTGCACTACCGACATGAACCCACTAGTAACACAAGCATTTTAGCTTAGCACGAGGGGTTAACAAGAACACTAGTAGAATGCAAAAACTCTGCTAGTCATCTTTAAAAAAAAGTTAGGACTGCAATGGCTCAGTAGCCTAAGCTAGTTACTAGGAACAGCCTAAACTGTTCCTTCTAAGAGCTGTTGTTCTGGGTTTTATTTCCTATGCTTGGTGAAGAAACAGAGGCAAAGGCTTATTACATATGTCCATCACAAAAAATAAAGTACCTACTTGTGAATTATGGCTTTATAAAGTTCCCCGCGACAAGGAAAACGCAAGTGTTTGATTTTAATAAAATCTAAGACCTTAGATTAGGTCAATAATAGGTCATCAGAAACATAGACCGCAGTTTATTTTAGTAATTCATTTATTTTAATTCTTATAATTTATTTACAATAATTTATTTATGGACCGTAATTGCAATAATTAATTAAATACACCATTTTATTACCATCTCGACTCATGAATAATTACAGGACATTGTAATAGTTTTATTAAAATAATTGATAAGATAAAACTATTAGATTTTATGTAGTTCTGTATTTTATAATTAAATCTAGCGACCCACCCCGGCTTCATTGTTAAAGCGGCAACAGAAAATTTCAACTGTCTAGCTATCGCGGATCTTAAGATACAGCCTGGTGACAGACATACTGACAGCGAAGTCTTAGTAATAGGGTCCCGTTTTTACCCTTCAAAATCAATTGCGTAGTTTTAAAATGTCAAAACAGGGTCAAACAGACAGCGGGAATCGACTTTGTTTTTAAATGTACAAAAACTAAAATATATTTGTTTTAATTTGATTAACCTATAATAAGGTTTGCATACTCAAATACAAAAAAAAAAACAAAACAACAATTCAAATAAGGAACTACTCGTTAGTTGTCACAAATGTTACTATAAAGGTGATTCACGCGTGCCACAATGTCGCGATGAGGCGCGCCTAATCCGAGGTAACGAGCCCGCCAACGCGCGGTGTGGACACGCCTTTATTGCATTATGCAGCGTCCGGCTTTCATGCGTAATTTTCTATGCTTCATAGTTAGAAATTGAAGTTTGAGTCTATTAGTTTTCTGCACTGCATATCTTAGAAGTGTTTGCATGTAGGCTTACGTGTATGTATCTATCCGCTTCTAGATAGTTCTCTTTAGTACCAACAATAAGGCCTTACATTTAAATTTAATCCTTGAGACGAGTAATTCTGACAATGGTATTCTAAATCCTCTAAATAAATAATATTACATCGTCGGTTAAACCTGATTATTATAATAATTTAGGGTGCCCCTGGAGGACTTAAACTTTGGTCTAAAGGCGGTCGCTGGCTGGAGGTTAAATAATTATGACTGTTCGATTTTTAAGGGGTTTTTTGTGCAACTATCACTACTTTATAGTTTGCAGGCCTCTTGAACTTCGGGCCTAGAACTGTGTATCTGAAAGTTACAAATAAATGCCTTAGCAAAAATGTATTAACAAATTAATCCTCTTATTTAATGTATTACCTATTAATAAGATAATTTAGATAGAATTGTCATATTCTCATACTTGGCAAAAAGATAAACTAAACAAATACATGATAAATGTTCGAAGAAGACAGCCTTCAATATGAAAATCGGAATCGATCAGCCACGGCTGTTGAACAAACCGCTTTAAGGGCGATTCGTCCGTGTTCACAGTTCAGTAATCACGCGGAACTAACGCCGATTGAGCGCGTAAACTAAAATCACCTTTATCGTGTGACAACGGACTGTTTTCACTATTTAATGTTATTATATATCATTATACTTAAGATGTTGGCCATGCCTTCGTTATATGGAGTTCTGCATGCAATTTGTAATTTTAGGTCTCAATATTTTTTCTATATACACACTTTTACACACATTCACGCATCTTCTACATAAATTAATCTCTTCATGCGTATCCCTCGGTTAAAGGTACTTTTAAGGCCAGGCGTTTCCTATTCTAAAAGTGCTCGTTGTCTTGCATTTGATAGTTAGGTGTGCTTTCAAAATATTTGGCATAATTTTTTCAGTAACGAAATTTCTGAACATGATACCATCTGCTGCTAAAATAATTGGTGACATGCCTGTGTTTAAATAAATTTACTGAAACTCCAAGTTTTTTTTAGTTGATATTTTGACAATAAAGTAGATTGGTATGCAATAAATTTGGTTCCCGGAAACATAATGGCTAATTTAAAAAAAAGAAAATTTTAAATTGTGTTTTGTTTTCCAAAAAATATGTGTAGGTATATATTATTTCGATGAAAGAATGTCTTCATATAAACTTAGTATTTACAGAAAAACACATTCCCAGTTACGTACCTATCTGTCCCATAATTGGTAATTCAAGTATGATATATCGGCTCACGTTCTCCAGAATTGATGTGCCACGTCGAAAGAGTAATTTTGAACGAATTGAGTGAAGGAATGGCTCGCTCGTGCGATTGTCACGCGTGCCGACCCGGTCATAATCATTCGTGTCTGATGACCGGTGATCGCGTAAACGAAATTCATCATTATCCCCACTTGGTTCTGATTAGACACATAGACATATTAATCCACATAATAAAACTGGTATAAATCAAATTCTGTACATTGAAGATATTTAAAAGCTTTTAAAGCTATAGATAAATTGTGAACATATTATTACTATTAAGCAAGCTAGCAATTATTTCACGTTATAATAAATATGCGCGGTGAAGTAGGAAAAGCCTCAAGACAGAATACATGAACGTCCGTAAAAAAAACGCGCCAAAACACATAAAAGTATTATGCAATGTTGTTTTTTTTTTATATTATGCAATGAAAGCGCTACCTGCCATTATCAAGGTATAAAGTCGGTGCATTAAATAATCCTGGATAAGTCCCTTAGAGTACCGGCATTTTCTTAGCCTGCTCCACTTTTAACAAGCTCATCAAAATGTCATCGGCCATCTTAAAATATGGCGCGTTAAACCTAAATGTTTTAATTTTAAAGGGGAATGTTTACGATGCTCCTGTATTCTTACTGCTAAGTGTAGCGAAATACTTTAGTTACCGCTATGTTATAATAATGGACGGAAATAAAAAATATATTTATTGAAATTATAAAATGATTCTAAAAGTCGTTGTTAATGTCTTCCACTTTTAAGTTTATGGGATGTGAAGATAGCGAGTTGTTCTCGATCCGTTACAATTTGATGAGGTTAAGGACCGAGATTTGCGGTCTGTAAGCTGATTGGTGACCACTTAAGTTATAAACAGTAGTAGTGTTATTTCAGAGCCTAGATATTCGTAAGTAAAATAAAATTAACTGACTTGTTAATTTCTAGCATTTAAATAGTCTTCGAAGTTGTTCAACTTGTACTTACTTAATATTGCATTTTTTATAAACGAGTATACCTATATGTTAGTTATTAAATTTTAAATCCAGACTTGTGGTATCGGACCTTACATACTTTAAAATCTTAGCAAACTATATTGCTAAACTTCCAAAGTATTTAAAGATACATAATTTAACTTGGAATCCAGTAAAAAAAAAATGCTTTTAAAAATAATCATGAAACTACACGAACGATATCGTTGGATACTAAACTACTAGAGTTATATCGTAGTCTACATCTAAGTTATTAATTACGAAATAAGTAAATTAATCATTAGTCGAAAAACATATTATTTACATTTAGTATCACATTTAGCATTTAATATCATGTTTGCTTTAACATTTTTATATTTTGACTATATAATTGAACTCCCATTAAAAATAAAAATCGAAAATTATAAACAAAAATTCAATATTTAGATAGTAATTTGTTAGTTATTGCTACAAACTAATGAGATGAACTACGTGAGTAAGTTATAAACTTTTAGTATACAGCATTTTAAAACATATTATTATGAAGAAAGTGGACTAAAATAATTATTTTGGAAAGTCCGTGATCCAGTTTTTGTGTACTAAAATATTTTATGGTTTATCTTAACGAGAACCACTGTTGATACGGTTTTATGCAGGTTTGGGATAAGCGGCATTATTTTAATCGTTATTCCCTTTCTGTTATAAGTTATATATTTTTATAATTAATGATTCAATTGTATTTGTAGTAAATTATTCTTCCGTAAAAATATATTTAGGAGCTCAGGAAATAATAAGTACCCTTTGCTATGATAAAAAAATATGTAACTATTAATGAAACGATAGTTGATAGTTATAAATAATAAAAAAGTTATTGTTGGTTTTATTTTACTGTATGTTACTTATTCTTTTTTCTCTTTGTTCACAGGTAAATTATTTTTGTTTCGTCGCATTCACACGTCGTAATATGTAAGTTTTAATAATAATTCATTTACATACTTTTTTTTTGCGGCCGTAGCCCAATGATTGTGTTGTCGGACTTGTGATCATATGGTCGCCGGTTCGATCCCCACTTGCACTACCGACGTGAACCCACTCGTAACACAAGCATTTTAACTCCAGGGGTTAACAAGAATATTAGTAGTGCGAAAAAACTCTACTTGTAATCTTAACAAAAAGTCTTTTCTATTCTAATTCTATAGATTACTTGTTATTTTTGAACTCAATTTTGTTTGAATGTGTCAACTTGTATATACAAACTTTTAGTTGCCAGTATATACGATATACCCAAAATCTACGGTACAGATCGTTTATTCGGTCTAAGCATAGAGATAACTCCATCTCTTGCGAATCCTGAACACAATGCTCACAATTCAAGACGCATTCTAACAGTTTTTTCTTTCCTTCTGGCTTCTGATTCTTTTTCCTTTTCCTTTGTATGCATTACGCATTCCCTCTTCAACAGCGATTGGGTATGTAGAACTCCCCTGTGATACTACGAGATTAGGGGCTACCTACTAAAATTCCCCGACTGTTCCTTCCAAATTAATTTTTTTCGTAAAAATGGTTAAGTACCTACATTTGTTTGGAATCGTCATATTTTTTCTCCTACCGTGCAGTGCGTGACGTGGCGACTACTGAGAAACAATACCAAAAGACTCAGTAGAACCCTCTTTTAAAAAATAATTACTTCAAACGCTTATAATGGGAATTGCGAATACGTGTGATCCAGTGTCTCATGGCGGTGACCGCGATCATACTGCCGCGGCTTCTCTTGGCTGGACCATGCTTTTAGGCCTACCATATATAGAAAAGACAACATTATCTATAGATACGGAATCTCTATGTTTATAACAAGTAATTTCAATACGGAGGCTGTTCGTATTTTCATATGTTTATGTAGATTAAGAACAAAGTACCGCGGCCATTTGCATTTTATCTCGTGCCAATTAATTTTACAATATATTGGTATTAATTGTCTTAAATTTATGCGAAGCAGATTTGAATTTTAAGCGAAACTTCTGCTTAGAATGTGGTTCATACTTAGTATGGTAGTGCTATCGAGTTATAAAGTTTAATATAGTGTAAATAACTTCTTAAGAAGACTACATTTGGTATTATTAAATACATATAACTGTAGTTGAAAGAAATATTTTTATTATTTAACACCATTTTTATCGTTATAGCTGCAGGTATGCTCGCCATTATTCCCAGTGTAGTAAGGGTTGTGCTTAAAAAATATGTCTGTCTGAAAAAAAAATAGATTCTTGTGATTTATTACACAGACCACTTCTGATAAAGTGACCACAGTTTCAGGACTAGCCTTCGTCCCTCTGACAACACGTTTACTTACTCGTTGTGGTCTCACCCCAAATGATAATCGTATGTCAAATAATGTGTAGCAAGATATTTTTCTCACAAGCCCTCAATGTCAAAACCCTTTTAAATTTAACCTTTTACGTGCTGATGATAAATAGGTACATAAACAGAAAACAACACCGATTACTCAGATAGCAGAAGTCTCAAAAACCTCATTAATCTATTCTTCTCGAATAGAAAAAAAAAGTTTAAATGCGCCATCTTTAAAATGAGCGCGTTACCTCACGCATCTAACCACATGTTGCGGGGTAAAGTGCCCCATTAGGAGCCCGCTACTTTCTACGACCAACGGTTTCAGTAATATGACTTGATGGTTCATCTCTCTTTCTCTAAAATAGCTCGTTTTTAAGCTAAGATTTATAGGTCTGTTTGTCAATTCTAAATTTCTACCATTCAAATTTTCGGTTTGGTACTAGTTCAAGAAACCATGTTCTACAAAGAGAATATAATATTTATTATGATTATTGATACTATTTGATGTGGTATATTTTTGTATTGTTGTATATTGAAAAACAAAAACCTTAAGCAAATTATGGCAGACCAATGTCCAGCGATGGATGGTGATATGCTGAAGTTGTGGTAAAATAATTAATACCAGCACCATGTTAGGGCTCCAGACATCACACACCACGTTTATTTATACCTTTATCTCTAGCACGATTCAATTCAAAGGATGATGTTCTATATTTTTCTTCTCGAACGTGGTAAAATCATAAATACAATATAGAAAAAAATGAAAAGAGCAGTAAAACTGTTACTATCCAGTTGTCTCTTAACTTAGCTTATCTATGATCTAGTGAATCTGCTAAAGAATGCAGCTGCACACCGCTAGACGAACTAACCTTGTCACGGCGTACTGACAGCCGTGGCACCTGCGCCGTTACAAAGTTAGCGCATGTAAACTAACGAATATATGAATACTTGTTACTAGTTCCTGGTGGGTCGACTGTGGTTTAGTTACTAAACTTTTTAATTTAAAAACCTGTTACTTTGAAATATAATATTTATATATATATTGTTTTATATTGATACCTATTTAAAAAGGAATACTATCGATTCGAGTAAGAAGCGGCCGTAACCCAATGGCTAGGGCGTTGGACTTGTGATCTTGAGGTCGCCGGTTCGAACCCCAACCCATTGCACTACCGACGTGAACCCACTCGTAACACAACAAGCATTTTAGCTTAGCACGAGGGGTTAATAAGAATACTAGTAGACTGCAAAACTATGCTAGAAATATTTAAAAAAAAGTAGGTAAAGAACCTTACGAGCATTTTAATATTTCGTATCTTTTATAAATCCATATTGGAAATAATAAATTTATTATAAAAATAACTCCAACTTAAAAAAAACTATTGTAATGATGAAATAAGAGGTAGGTACCTACTAGGTATATAAATACCTAGTAGGTACCTACCTCTTACTTTATTACTAATCACGAGTAGGTATTTCAAAGCTTGTATCTATGTAATAAATACTTCAACAACATTCTAGGAACATTTAAATAAAATATATTATATCATAATAAGTTATATTACTGTAAAATTAACGTCATATTAGCTGTTATATCCCTAGAACTGCAGATTCACATACACACAGATTTATAGTCAGGCGCAATATCTAAGGTCCTAGTGTGGGCGGAAATATGTATAGATACTTACTATCAATTTTGTATGTAATGAGATAATTAATAATGGCTAAATCTTAAGAAAATTCTTTATTTTATCAGTACAGATCGATATAATTTTGCGAATAAACGACAATTTTATTTTCGGAGAAGAAATGCATTGGGAATCCCCACTTCCACAGTTTTGCGGTGTTCATAGAGATAATATGTTCATAATACCACGAGGATTTCTACTTAAAGCCCCTTAAGAACTTCTCGGAATAGTGGTAGACAAAAGAAAAAAAAAATGTTAAATCAAAAATTTCGTTAAACCTTGCTAGCTAACGGTTAGGTACAATTAAGTGCGCAAAAGCAACGCACAATTCCAAATTTTGAACCAATAAAAAGAAACGTTTATTTTTGAGCCATCGCCAAGTACCTCGTGCCTCGAAGTTACCATACGTAACGTTTGACAGTCCGTTGACAGGTCAAGTGTCAAGCCACCTTTCATTCTAGAACCTGTCAAACTAGTTCGGTAACTGTATCATTATTATTATCATCAAGATCTATGGCATCTTGCTTTAGTTTTGTTAGTCTTTTGAGTGGCAGTCAGAAGCTGTGTGAATTCCATAACTATTAGGTACCGACGCTGGTATTCCGTTTCTATGGAGTTAGATGTAAAGCGTTTTTACTGTTCAGCTTCTACTTTTTTATGTTATTCTTTTAATTAAAAAGATAATTGTAAAAAAGTTTTTTTTTTTCTGTCTGCATTATATTTTTATCTAAGGGCTAAGATAAGCTAAAATCGTGCAAAATAAAAATAGTAAATAATAAATTATTTTGGCTACTGCCAAATGAAAGCAATTTATTAAAGCTTATTATAGGGCTTTTTAATTATGTAATTATGAAAAATAAATGCTAATCGGTTGCTCAAATTACATTAAATACCTACAACTCATTTCGTAAAAAAGACTTTACTGATCTTTTTAGAAAATATATTAAACCCTCAACATAAATTGATAAACGCTTTTATTCACACCTATCCTTACTTTATTCTTGTAATAGGCTACATATTATAATAAACCTTATCACAACTCAATAAGGTCTTCATTTCGAATGAATACTTTGTAGCCATCGACATAATTCAGCTCGGACAAAACATAGAGCGCACATAGCTTGGGCCTCAATAAAATTGCGATAATTTCTTTGTAGTTAAATACTGTAAATAATACGACTTTCTTCCCAGTAATGAATGGACCGATTAGCGTATAGTTTACTGCTATGTAGCAACTATGTTAGTTGTAATAGGGTTATTACATGTAACCACCATATTAAATGTAATTTTGTAGGAATACACCATGAACAAGGCCTATTAATGATCTGAAAAAGTAGTTACTAAGATTTTTGTCACAACACGGCTTCTGATTTATGTTTGGACACTTTCAAATTATCGCGTAGCTACGATTTGTTACTTTTACTTGTTTTTCTATTCTCAATAAAAAAAAGAATGTTGACTTGGTGAATCAGGCGATGGACTTATATCCTTATGCCGAATGCCGTTTCCATTGACAGCCCTAATTTTTTTTTTTGGGTATATTCTAATATCACATGGGCCACTGTAAGTATGGCCCAGGAGATCCCGCGTTACAATATTGGCTGCGGGTGCCGTCGGGGGGCCTGATTGCTCATGCGTACCCGGCCCCCGCCAACGGCGGATCGAAGAAGGGTTGGATCTAGTATGTGGTTATCCAAATAATATAAATGTCAGCTTCTTTTACTACTTCACCGAACATAACGACGAGACAGCCAATAAGGCTGTCCTGAAGACTTTGCTTTTATAGGGTAACCCTAGTAAGGTATGAAAAGTATTTATTTGAATAGAAATTAAATGAAATGATAACTACATTAACAATTATTCGAGATATTTAAAATATTTATTTTGAGAGGAAGCCTTTTTTTCTGGGAAGCTTGACTTTTGTATTTTGCGACGAGCAAGGCTATATAGCCTTAATGTACTGTTGCTATGTCGACCGACACTCCGTAGCGTAGCGATATTTGGCCAGCATTAAATCTCGGAGGTCGATGATTCAACGCCCCACGCCGAACAGGAAATCTTTGTTTAAATTCGAAGATTTCTTTTCGGGTCTGGTTGGTTGAGGGACTACCCTCCGTGCCTTGGAAAGCACGTTAAGCCGTTGGTCCCGATTCTTATAACATCATCTATAATAATTGTATATCAAGGAACGGGCAGCAATGTTTCCTTGTATGGTACAACATAATACTGCGGTCACCAACCCGCCTGCCAAGCGTGTTGACTATGTCAAATACCCTCTCTTAGGAGGAGGCCCTTGTTCAACAGTGGACGTTATACGGGCTGACGACGATGATGATGATGATGTCTACACTTAAGCTAAGTAAATATTTATTATTTTTCGTTCCGTCCTTTTTAACTTCAGCGTTGAAAGGAACGAAATGAAAAGTATTTACTCCGATTAACTGTAGCCTTTTTTAAATGCCTTACTAATCAATAAACTTCTCTTATGTAAGGTAAATGTAACGGCTACTGCACATTGACGGAAATGACATAACTCTTGATTGCACCTGATAAAGAAAGTGCAGATTAATTGCGTGTTGCCTTAAATTTGCATTATTTATCTTTATTATTGATCGGGTCTTAATACCTTCTAATATTTAGCGAAACGTGTTTTTTAATTATTCACTGCTTTCTTCGTGTGTTTCATAGATGCTAAAGACTATTAGTGACCATTAATTGACCATAATATGAAATTAGGTAGAACTTTTATATATATAGCACTGCATAAACAAATAACTCTGATTATTAAAATTTTAATGTGATTTTGGAAAAAAAATAACGTGAACCTTAATTATGATATTAAGCCTCAAATATTAGTCGTATAGAGGCTTTTTTGTGACAATGTTTATACAAATGCTTGCAAAAAATTAAAAAAAAACATAACATTTGTATTCTATACAAATGTTATGTTTTTTTTTTAATTTTCTATTAGTTCATACTTTTATTTATACAGATCAGTCCTATAGTTAACAATATACTGTACTGATTACAGTGTGGACAAGGTGTTTCAAAAATATATGAGTAGGTATAAATCGTCATGTATACCTAATGATTGGGTAAGCGAAGGAATTTCTATGAAATAATAAATATAAATAAGCTAAGTTAAAGAGACTCCTAAAATCTAGGTAATAATTATTTCCATCAAAAGTGCATTTAAATTTAAATTACAAGAACACAAACCAGAATAATTGTGTACTATGAATTCAAGCACAAGATCTGGAATGTACTCCATTTAAACCGTCGATCATTGATCATAGAGCTAAAGCTAAGATAAATATCGCATAAAACGTGAATAATTAACGGTAACACATTTCAAAATGACTTCATAGTGAGAGTAACTATTAATATTAGAAATGGTGATTGCAGACACTGACAGGTGCATTTACCCTAGAATTGCATATTAGGTAAATAAAACGGGCTTGTATCGATGAATTTATATTTGTACATTAAATTTTACGTTTACTTGCTAAAACGTGTGTTTGTCTTGAATGTTATTATTATTTATAAATAAATACCTTAGGGTTCTAACATAAATAGGTAAGATAACACGTGCATTTTCTAAAGTCAGGTTTTGCGAAGCGCGACGTCTCGTCGCGTCGCCCATTAATTATTAATATTCCAAATGATACATGCAATATCGCTTAAAAATCCAAAAATACCAAACGATCTCAGTTTATCTGTAGACTACCTATCCCGCGCGGCTTCACCTGCGTAACTCCACTTCTCGTGCAAACATTGACTTAAGTCTCTGACAAATTAATTATTAATATTCCAAATGATACATGCAATATCGCTTAAAAATCCAAAAATACCAAACGATCTCAGTTTATCTGTAGACTACCTATCCCGCGCGGCTTCACCTGCGTAACTCCACTTCTCGTGCAAACATTGACTTAAGTCTCTGACAAATTAATTATTAATATTCCAAATGATACATGCAATATCGCTTAAAAATCCAAAAATACCAAACGATCTCAGTTTATCTGTAGACTACCTATCCCGCGCGGCTTCACCTGCGTAACTCCACTTCTCGTGCAAACATTGACTTAAGTCTCTGACAACCACAAATAATGTGAATTTCTTTGGTAAAACAATTTGCAAATTCGATTCTGTAGATCCAGAGATTCGTCCCTAAAACCACACAAACAGTTCACAAACTTTACCTATTTATAATAAAAAAAAAAAAAAAAAAAAAAATTATTCTTTATTGCACACAGTAAATACATAACATATAATTTATACAACGGAAACAACATGTACTAAGGCGAGCTTAATTCAATACTGAATTTTCTTCCAGCAAACCTTATAAAAGAAGCATTTGATTAAAAGTGCATAGCTAGTGTACAACGGACGAATCTAATAATATTTGATTGTCATTTTTATTTATTTCAGTCGTAATTTGTTCGTAAACTGCATTAACCTAGTTATTCCATTGAACTATTCGGAAGCTTTATTTTATTTTATTTTATTTTATTTTATTATTAAACGATTTTACCGAGTATTAAGGAATTTACGACATTGAGAGTCGTGAACGCTTTATAGTGATAAAATGTGCCATATCCTCGACACCTGCTACTGTTACCATAGAATGTAAAAACTAGCAGAAGCACCAATTCCTAAAACCACAGCTCTTAAATCCTAGTTAGCCACAAGCATGGAAACTCCTAAAACATCGGCACACGTGATTTTTGAATACTGAAGCCAATAACGGACAAGCCTCCTAATCATACCAAACTCGATCCAATTCCCCGAGTGCTGGTTTTTACTTTGCACAGCTTTTAAGCATTGCCATTCAACGGGGTAATGCTGTCAGCATTCTGGGAACCTTGCCAAGTAGAATAGATTTAGTATAGTAGTATTTTATAAGTTTGTTTTATTTTAAATTTAATGCTACTTTAAGTTGTATATATGTATTTTATTCGTTAGTGTAATATGTTATTTAATAAATAAATACTATATTGCCCAACTAATTAAATAAGCAATCATTGTGAAGTGTTATCAACCTGCGCAAGAGGAACTTAGATCCGGGTGGTTTCTGGTGAGGGCATAGTCAATTCTTTTAAGATTTCCTAAGACAAAAATAAAAAGATATTTTAACCTGTATTATTGAAACATACCTTAATACAGACAGCAGTATCCAGCAGTATTTTGGCTACTGTAGACTCGAGTCCTGAATATTTTTGTTGTACGATACTTGACCGTGCATGAAGTTTAGCAGCCCCGTTGCCTTATACTTTATGTTGGCGACAATGAGGTTACCGAAATAATCATATTCTTTAACCAACAAAACTATGTAATTTCTTCAGTCAAGAGTCTCTTTAATTTACTAACTAAACTGGATGAAATAAACTTCCAGCGAAACAGAACCCGCATTGGAGTCGGTAGATCCATTTATGAGTTATGCTGCCAGACAAATATACATAGACACACTTTATTAACACCCTTTGCGGATGCCTCAGAGGTAATAGAACACTTATTTATAGGTGCAGAAGTAACTAACTAGCTTTCGGATGGATATAATATAATATTTTATCACCATAAACTAACATAAACGCGAGAAAGATAATAACAGTCAATAAAATCTTGTAAGCTTTATATATCTAATTTGTTTGAACAACTTTCCTCTCGCTTGTATCTGCACCTAGCACTGTTATTACGCTAAATTGTGTATAACGTATTTACTTATTTTAAATTAATTTTATTACTCGACAATCAGGTTAAGCATACACTCAGCCTCGCCTCGGTGTCTGGCGAGCTAAAGAAAAGATCTTTCTACAGTTACTATTGGTCGAAATTCAACCATAATTAAAAAAGAAATCGCATCTGCTCTATATGTGCAATATTTTATACATCTTCGTCCGCACTGTTTCCGTAATAGGGGCACAAAGATTTTTGGAACTCGTACGATTTGTGTCAGCGAACTGTAAAGTAGAATGACAATTGCCCAAATTCCCCTAAAACTCTTAAGTCACAATACACACTTCCAACGATCCAAGCGACCCTGAGAGCTAAGCTGCCCCCTTAAACATATTGCATAGTTTGTAGTTTCTAAACCATTGAATACAGAATTATGTCCCGTGGACAAAAAATTGTTGAGCCACAAGGGTAAAACCGTAATCTGATAGGGTAAGTCTAAGAACGACATACTTTTCCCGATGAAGTGAAATTTTCTTTCATTCAAAAATATTATTGTGCCAGTTCTTAGCTTTCATGTTTCTGTGCCATTAACTAGTAGTTTACTGGCACAATTCGTATTGCAGCTACTTATGTTAAGAGAATGCGATGTATCTCAGGATAGGTACTGTTTGAGTGCCGGGGGCCCTCAATCGGGTTTTAGATCTAAAATATTTGTGTGGGCACCAGGTATCTTGTCCAACTCCTGGTGTTCTTATCAGATTTCCAACGTATCTCTGAATTTGAAATTATAGCATTGTAGATATTAAGACTATTGTTCTTCGATTCTTACTTTCTAACTAAGACAAAAATGATAGTTATATGAAATGTCATAATTATATTACATTTCGACAGCATTTAGAAAGAAAATACGTTTCATTTATCACAACACACATGATATATCGCAAACATTTCGTTGAATATACAGAACAATAAGAATTCTGATTTTTACTTTGCACAGCAGGTAAGCATTGCCATTCAACGGATAATGCTGCCAGCATTCTGGGAACGCCAAGTAGAATAGATTTAGAATAGAAGTATTTTATAAGTTAGTTTTAATTTAAATTAGCTACTTTTAGTAGTATATAATGTATTTTATCGATGTAAACAATAAGACGCATTGCAAGTTCTGCCGAAAAAGTCTAAGAAAAAATAAATCTTTATGTATAGGGTCCTGAAATGTCATTTTCGCAAAAAAGGGTAATCCCAAAAATGACGATTACTGCAAGTACAATTAGCAGGGCAGTATTATTCATGCGTATTTTTGATGTACGATGTTGCTAGTATTCAGATCTCAGTACCCTGATATTCCCCCGTTGGGCTCCATGAATCTGCATTTTGAGACACTGAACAAATTCAAAACTTGTGTAGTTAAAAATCGTACCCGCAGACAATATTTTTGTCTAAATGTAAACTTTATATATATTCAATCATATTTTATATTATCACTAGCTTCCCGCGCATAGCTTCACCTGCATAACTCTTGTTCCCGTAGGACCTTTATAATTAAATATAGCCTATAGCCTTCTACACTGTAAGAATTTTTCAAATCGAACCAGTATTTTCTGAGTGAAGCGCGTTTAAGCAAACAAACAAACTCTTTATAGATTCAAATCACTAACATTGAGAATTATTTGATAAAAAATGTTACTAAATGCAGATTTAAAATGTTTTAAACGCCTTTAAATATACATCATCTACAATAATTAACTATTATATCGATATAACATGATCGTTAAAAAGTGTTTTTTTTTCGATTACCTATCTTTATGAGGTGGCTGTTGTGACAGAGGGATATATACGGTGTCGATAAAGTTAAATACGAGATTTCATAAATAATAAATAGATTAAAGCGCTTTAAAAATAATTCGTTATTAAACTATTAAGATAACACAGTAATACGTAGAAAACCTTAAGTAATAAAATATCTGTCAATACATTTAAAGTTTGTATCAAAGTTAAATGGTATTAGTCTATTATAGAAATGTCTTAGTTTATGAATGACTAGCTAAAGAATTATCTAAATTGGTTCAGCAGATCAATAGAATAAAAAGTTATAAACTAGGATAGCAAAAATGAATCGGCCCGGGTTTGAAGAAATACTGCTTGAAAGTAAATATTAATTGTAGGTTTCGACAAGGCTTTTTCATTTCTCTTCAAAATTTCTTTTTATTTATCCTTCGTTCAGAATTGGAGGATAAATAAAACAAAAAGAATATCAGGAACATTTTTCAAATATTTACTATAAATACATTAACACTAGCATTTTGTACGCTAGCTTTGCACTTTTAAACAAATGGTTCTTTCATAAAGGTGTTCTGGAAGAAAATTCATTATTGAATTAAGCTCGCCTTTGTACATGTTGTTTCCGTTATATAAACTTTATGTTATGTATTTTCTGTGTGCAATAAAGAATAAATAAATAAATATATTTCGCAATAGTTTGCAGTTAATGTCATATAATTATATAAGTTTTTTACTTATGGTAGTTTTTATTCTTAGTTAGCTTTAATTATAGATTATTAATGTTTATTTGCAATTAATAGTTATTTTTGAATGTGCAGTTTTAGAATTATTCTGTTACATTAATTTATTAATTTAAATATACAAACAAATAAATAAAATACTATTAGATAAATATTCGCAGTAGTAAAGTATTATATAAAATATACATTTAATTTGCAAAAGTGTGAGAGATTTTTATATACCTATACCTATAGGTATATATACTTTATACACTATATACTTTTACATTTTCGCGTATCATACTCGTATTTACAATAAGATAAGCTTTCAGATATCAACTCGATTTCATTTAACTTGATTATTTCGCCTACGTTTCAATCAAGTTATTTTGTTCGTATATTTCTAGAACTTATAGTTAGATTTTGGAAAATCAAAATTTAAGGAATGATAAACATAGTGCTAGAAACTAGCATAATAAAATAAAAGGTCTGTAAAATATATCAGCCACTATTTTACAAGCCAACCCTGAAACATTATTCACAAAGAGATCCACATTTTGTTCTTTTTTCAAACTCAAGCCGAGGCGACGCGCGACGGTAACTTCTAAGCGAACTAATAAGAAACTCTTGCGCACGGAAGGCGTTCGTCCGCGTCTGATGAATATCTGCCATCCTGTCACTTGTCTCCGGTGTCGCCATCTGCCGACTAATTTAGAGCTTATTTTCAATAATAATGAACCTGAAATATTTTTGTTTGGGAGTAAGAAAGAATATAGAGCTGTCTTTATGTATAAGTGATATGTTTTATTTTTAAAACCTTCATAGCTTAGTGCTGTAAGCAAAAATATGTTTTGCTTAAAGTTGGGAACAAAATGTATGTTTAACTAATTAAATTTTTAAAAAGCTTTGAAGATAACCTCTAACGAATACCAAATGCACCTTCCAACTCTCCGAATTAAACATTAATCTTGACCTCAGTCCCAAAACCTTTATCATTAAAACATAAGATAATAATTAATTACAAATAATACTCGGGCGTCGTCGCGGTAGCCTCAGACTACCAGATACAGCCACCTAAAATACGTTATTAACGCAAGTAGTTTTTTTAGTTATATGTACGATAGCCCCAAGCTAAAGGTTATACAGAGACGGCTTAGGGGAATGCGGTGGACGATTTTTGTAAACTTATTACTAATATATAAAGCTGAACAGTTTGTTTGTTAGCTTGAACGCGCTAATCTCAGGAGTTACTGAGCCGAGTTAAAAAATCTTTCAATGTTAGATAGCCCATTTATCGAGGCACAATATAGGCTAGGTATATTTTATTATGAAGTTCCCACGGGAACGAGATTTGCAAGGGTCAGACGTATGTATAGTATGAAATGGGAGGATCAAATCGACTGTCCTAATTGTCTGATCTTCAAGCCAATAATTTACAGAAAACCGCGTCAAAGTTCAAATTGCTCATATTATTTAAAGTATATCAAACTAGATTGACAAAAATAAAAAAATATATTTAGAAATAATATATTTTTGTCAACCTAATTCAGTTGCAATGGTAAATCCTATATAATGACAATATTCTTTTTATAAAATTAGAAAAAAATTAAGTACCTAGTAGTAAATGCAATTGCAGAAGATGTTGGTGTTTACAGCCACGTTCAGTGTTGATAACAAAATTACTTTTCTTCCACAGCTTACGCAACTTACGTGTATACGTTTTATACATTAAAATAAATAATATGAGGAGGATAACATTAATTGATATGTCGTAGTTACTTTGCTTGTGCTTTCACGGGCAAACAGGGCTTATTTAATGACAGATCATATGCTTTATTTTATTGAAATCAAATTCCTGTGCATAATTTATTCCTAGTTCACATACGTAAGATATCCTTTACAAATCGGTATTCTGTATTATACAATAATTAAACCTAATTTAAGGGTAACGAAATAGCGTGCAACAGAGTTAGTAATAAATTACAATTCGCAATAAATTACAATTAGCACTTATGAATAATTAATGCATCTTATAGAATATGTAACTAATTCTATGAGCTAATCAGTTCAAATTTCCAGTTCGGTCCTGGACATCTTTCGGCATCGGGCCGGTCGGAGGCTGCGATCTTTAGATAGGCAGGTCACTGTCCCCTCACTCACACACCGGCTCATACTCACTTACTCACACACTCACAAGGCAATGCAATGGAAATTGGAGCGGGTTTTGTAACATTCGTAATTACACTTCATTGAGTTTTGATACGAGTGGAAATGGATACCTTAACAATTCATGTGAGGTCTTTTTGAGACAGATAAATGAGAATGTGGGTGCTCTAATTTGAGTTTTAGACAAATATGAGTGAATTTGTATCAGTACAATTTGTTAGCCCCTTTCTTATCGTTAAGGGTCCTTGATGTATTCGTATTGTTGGCTTTCTTTAAGAACTAAATTAACTCAAGATTATTAAGTTAAACATCTCGGGTCTTTTAAATCACTATTTTAACGTACGAAAGTAATTCAGTCTATTTGTTACCGTTTCACGAATACAGAACCGATGTTGATAATGTTTGGTACACAGACAGACCAGAACTTGTCAAAAAAGAGACGCTGCCATTATTGCGAAAAACGATCCTGCCTGCTGCACCAGTGGCTCAGTGGTTACGGTAGTGGATTCAGAGACCTCTGGGTTCGATTCCCACCCGGGACAACTATTTGTGTGAACCAAAGATATTTGTTGTGAGTCTGGTTGTGCTTTGTGTTCGTGAATTGAGTGTTAGTAAAGTCCCCCGCGACACAGAGATTATTTTCCCAAGTGAAGGAGTTTCTTTTACAAAAATCCACGCAGATGAGATGGGGACAAAGACAACAAATAAGTTTACATCATAACCACAATAATAATGAAAGTAAGTACAACAAACAAACCAACATGTTAATCAACGGAACACTATAACTGCTATCTTTCTGCTACCCATTAGGCATATGCGTGGGCGAAACAGTACTGTATGTGCTTTCGTTTTATCTCCCAAGATATGCACAGAACAACGAACACCTTGTTCTTGTTTGATAAATTGAGAGAAATTTGATCGATAGTGGACGGAGACATTAGATAGTAGTTCGGTCTTGGATAGTTGAAGATTTAGGGGACTATTTTGATAGAATAATGTTGTGTATGAGCTTTCAGACGCATCTCAAACATTTTGAGAATATAAGGTTTTTTTACAGATCATTTACATGATATATATATATTATCAAAAAAAAAGTTAAATGAGGGTTTTTTTTTAAACATACACTACTTTTACTTTTACTTTTTTAAGTTTTAAAATTGAGATTAATAAAATTCGACCACCGGCGGGACTCGAACCCGCATCTTAGGTTAAGCCCCTAATGCCTTAACCAATTAGGCTACGGTGGGACCCTACCGGTCATCGAAATTTATCAATCTCTTTTGTAAAGATTGCAAGGCACTCGTTTATTTGACCATGTACGTTTATCACTGCCATGTCTTGAAGGAAACTGTTTTTGGATAAAATGTATGTTTATTTTAAAAATTAAAACAAAGTATATGGTAAACTTTTCCGTAAAGTATTCAAAAACATTAAAAAATATATATATGTCGTTGCCAATACCAAAAGTCATAATCCCTCAATCTCATCGCCAGCGACCGCCGCGCCCTGAGACGAGGTCTAAGCCCCACAGGGCGCCCTCTTGCGCAGGTTGCTTAGTTTGACGTTTTTAAACCATTTATTAAGGCTGGATCTCCCCTCGCCTTTGTGCCTGTTGATGTAGCAAAAGCCTCGTGGCTAACTACATATGTCCGTATAGGCTAAATTATCTAGTACTAGCGACCCGTCTCGGTTTCCCACGGGGGCAATGCTGATGTATGATGTATTATATATAAATCTTCTTGAATATGTAGCTATTAAAAAAACCGCATCAAAATCCGTTGCGTAGACTTAAAGATCTAAGTATACATAAGGACAGATAGGAAGCGGGAAGCGACTTAGTTTTACACTATGCAAAGATTGCAAGGCACTAATTCATTTTACCATGACATTTATCTCTGAGGGAAACTGTTTTTGGATAAAATATATGTTTATTTTAATATTTCAATCGTAAATCGTCCTACCACTTATTTGCAACGGCTAAAATATGTAATCATATTATATATTTTCCTCAAAAAAAAAATACACTTTTGATCTCATAACGTCAACAGTGTAACAGCAATCGAACTGGATTACTGTACTTTTAAAGGCATTAAATAAACGTTTTATAATGTAAACCTTTAATTACGTTTCCGTGATCAAAATAAAAACATACGGGTTTGCGAACCGTAATCGTTACTGTTAAAAACCGGCACTCGAAATCACATGCTCCACATGTTTTAAGCATTATTATTTATTTTAATCAAATTACGGCGACTTTTATGCCTATTAAAATACTTGTTATAAAAATTATAATTATAAGTAGCGCAAATATTTGTATAGCTGTACTTATTAGGTATATCTTTAAAAATTGAATATCAATAAGAAACTAAACGATTTTAATTAATCTAAGTACTTTTTTTTCGGAAGGGCTTACGTAAGGGCATAAATGCGAGCAGAGTTCCAGCCTTAATCTAAGTACACATAGATACTCAGCCGATAGACTTTTGCTACTACACCGGGCATACAGGCGAATAGAGATTTCTCATATTATTATTTCTTACATAACTTTGTTATAAATTATGAATATAAATTATCTATGCAGTTGACGTTCGCTACGCGTAAAGCATAAGAATGCAGTTTCACCATAGCGACGACAGCAAAAAGACTTTTCTTACTTACCCCAGCCAATTCCACCATAAATTGGTATCTTTTCACCATTCTCTATACAATAAAGTATTTAAATAAAACATGTTCAGTCCAAGACATCGTAAACTCATCCTCCTAATCAAGCAATCCAAGCGTTTTAATTACGCCAAGCGGTTTGACACTGCTTTATCGACTTGTGACGTTGTCGGGTCGGTAAACCGATACCGAATACCAATTACCGCGGCTATAAACATCGAAACCGTAAACTTGTGGACTGATAAAGGTATTTGCATGTGTAATTATTATCTGGGTCTAAATTTAGACATTAAGAATGGGTCAGCTTGATATAAATGTTACACTACATTTAAAATAACGGATAAATCGATGCAATTGTCCTAAATTAGTACCTACTAGTGAAAGAATAAAGGGATGAAAATGGTATTTAATATATTTTAATGTGTATATATGTTACGGCTAAAGGTAGGTGTGAACATAAACTTAAGATTAGCCGGCTAAACCTAGGTCTAGCCGACCACATGCGGTTACCTTTTTGCGCCACGCATAGGTATTGTTTAATTTACTTAAAACCTATACACCACAAATCTGACTTTAATATCAGTGGCACCTCTGGGTTGTGGTCCTAACCCCATAAGGGTGCCCCCAAGTGTGTGTCACTTAATTGTATGCTTTCAAATTTTTTTTAATGTAAATATTAACTAATTATGAGTAGAGGAATTAATGACACACGGACAGACGGAGTAAATTGTCTGTAATGTCCTACAATTAGCAGCACTCACAGGTTGCATTTGTTAGTTATAGTTACCTAAGTAGTTCTATTCATAGAATAAGAATAATAACCTATTAATTATATTTCTTTGTTATTGTGATTTTGACAAGTACAAGTGTATGTAAATACCTAAGTGCTGAATAAATTCATTATTTCATTATCATTATTTCATTATTTCATTATAATATCACGACGCAAACTAACATGTTATCGAACTTTAGCTGCTTCTCGAAGATAAATCTAAGTTTAGCCGGCTAATCTTAAGTTTATGTTCACACTACTTTTAGCCGTAACATATATACATTACCAACTAACAAACGTTACGTAAGTAAGGAAGTTAACTATGGCTTCTTACTTCAAAAACCAAAACTTTGAATATAATTATAAATAATTTATTTAGATAACTACATGTTAAATGGTTCATGGGGAAAGTGGAAGATAACTTTTTTTTGATTTTTTTTTTATTAAGTAAATAAACATTTTATTTCGCTTCACTTTTACCTCTGTCTTCTTTTATTCTATTCCTGGTCTTGCGTTATGTGAATGAAGACTGCACCGGTGGCTCAGTGCTTATGGTAGTTGCTTCTGAATTTGATTCCAAGTGAGTGCCCGCGGCCCATATCGGGAGTAGTGTTAAAAATAAAACAGTTCAATAAAGCTATAATCAAATATTAAAGTATTTAAACCAGATAAACAAACCCAGGGTCGTTGTAGGCCGAAATCCGTTTCATAACTCACTACAATAACAGATAAGACATAGTATCCTGTTTTATAAAGACAATTAATATAGAATAGGCGTAGGCAATTTGTTTTATTGACAATTAATAATTTATTAGCTACTGCTCAAAGTGAATAAGTAAATAATGGCCAAGGCTTGTTTAAAAAAAATAGTAAATCCTTACTTCCTTACTAATATTATAAATGTGAAAGTAACTCTGTCTGTCTGTCTGTCGGTTACTCAATCACGCCTTAACTGCTGAAGCGATTTAAATGAAATTTGGTACAGATATAGTCTAGAGCCTGAGATAGAACATAGAACATAACTATATTTTATTATGAATTTCCCACGGGAACGGGAGTTACGCGGGTGAAACCGCGCGCGGGAAGCTAGTAATTATATAAAAATACATAATAAACTAACGCCGATAAGTCAATATTTCAAAGTTTTTTTTTTATATTGTTATTATATTTACATGTATTGTATTTATTTAATGCATGTAATTAAATATGTGAATTTATTTAAAGTAAATATGTAATAAAAAGGTTTTTTTTTACTTGTCGGCTACTTTTGCTGCAACATTTTAATTTTATTTTTAACTAAATTATTTAAAAAAAGGACTTCTTGAGAGTTTTATAAAACGACATGTTTCATATTCAAAATGTATAAAAAGAACGAAAAATAGTAAAATAAATAAAAATTTAAAATAATATTAATTAACCATTCCAACATAAATAATATTAAAACAAATAGCGTTAAAAAACGTTTATTGGTTTTTAATTCCGAAATACCTATATTATTTAAAGAAACGACAAAAATCGATAAATAAGTACCTACTATAGTACTTAGTTACCACTGCAAACCTATAGGTTTGCTTTTTTAATCAAGCTACGGGCCGAGCGTAGAAAACCAGCTATTTTGCGACAGATCCTATCCATAAAGTAAAGCCAGCCGAAGTAACCCAACTGGTCCAGATACAAAGTAGCGACAAAAAAGTGATCTGCGAATGCGTTACTTAGCACTCTGAAACCGATATAGTCAAATAAACAAAAAACTGCTCGACTTACTGCCCATAGATCGTAGGTATAACTAGAGTTTGATAAAAACTATGATATGACTAAGACTGTTTTGTGACCATGAAGTTTCAAAGAACTTTAGGACAGAGATTACTTAATTTTTTCAACGGTTTTTAAAAATTGCATTTTTTTGGGAATAACATTTACTACAAAATAATTATATTTCCTAGTCAATATACCTAACAAAAATCAAAATCGTAACAAGAACTATCTGTATACGTGACTAGATTTCCACGCGTCATTTCAACCGCGTAACTCCCGTATCCGAAAGAACTTTATAATTTAATATAGCTTATAGCCTTCCTCGATATTTAAATCGGCTCAGTAGTTCCTAATATTTAGCGCGTTCAAGCAAACATACAAACTCTTTATATATATCTAAGTTTATATGCTATAATATATTAGAGTTTATACCAGAACGCAGAATTAGAAAATGTTATTGTATTGTATATATATACAATACAATAACTAAATAGTATCGCATTTAAAAAAATTAAATTTCCCATTTATAGGTATAGGAAATTACATACTGGGACTACATAACCCAATGACGAGTAACAACTAACATTATTAACTAGTAGAAAGGACAATGTCCATTAGTCTTCTAAAATGTATGGTCTCCTTACACTAGACTGTCAGTTTTTACTGCACGCTGTGACTCGAGCGAGGTCAATTGACATAACTCAATATTAGATGATAAAAACCAAGTTTCTGTTAAACAAACTTATTCTATAGGAATTGGGAAATGGAAGGCAAAACAGCTACGGGATGGACAAAAAATAACCAAACCTTTATTTTACTTTGTCTTAGTCGCATAGTATAAAAGCCTTTTTTTCTATTCTGACGGACATGACACTACTTTAGCGTGCATATAGTAGGAGAGGGGGAGAGCAAAGCTAATACAGGTAGCTAGTTAAGGATAGCTAGATGCTTGACGCTGGTGCTTGGGCTGGATAAGCACTACTGCTTATCCAGCCCAAAAACACGCCATCGGCAGTTTCAACCAGGTATCTACACTACCTGGTTGAAACTGCCGATGGCGTGTTTTTTTCTTCGATGTCACCAATTGTAGAGGAAAGGTTGGTTATGTTCCTCCAGATCTTCTTTTTCGGACGACATGGTATGCCTCAACGACCGACGTCCATTTGCTACTGATCAGAACGTATATGCTTTAATTGCCTAGAGAACTTAGTATTGCGCGATATAGGATAGTTCTTCTTGTAGGTACTAGATGGCACTGCTAGTCAACTAGTGATATTAGTACGGCTACTGTAGATGTCACTACACAGCACTCAGGAAGCGCTCGTAATTCTTTTTTTTTCTATTTTCTTTTGTTTTAACACCAGCATTGCTCCGAAACCAGCATTTATTTATCTTAAAGTTTAATAGAGGTACAACACATATCACATAATAATAATTGTATACCAAAATATTTCACACCCATTTTTAACGTCCATCAGAAATTGAGTGTCCACTAAACCAGTCACAAGGTCTGATACATATTCATCGGCATTAATAAGCTTTAACACAAAGGAAGATATTTAATTAGAGCAATACATACGTTTGACATTCTCGGAGTAATGCATTAATCATATATTAAACAGGTTTTAGAACTATGGTTATCATAATGAGTGACCGCGAACAGTCACTTCGGAGTAAGGTTCCGTACTATTTTTGTTATCAACAGCCCGTATATCGCCCACTACTAAATGTGCGTCATAATCGAAGATAGTTTTGCCATAACCACGCTTGGCAGGCGGGTGGGTGACCGCAGTAGGTATTACGTATAGATACAGGTGTAAACGCTGCTGCCCATTTCCAGGTACACGACTCTCATATATTTACAAATAGCGTTCCGAGGCACTGAGGGTAGTCCCTTAACCAACCAGAACCGATAATAAATATAAGCTTTCACAAAAATATATTTTGTCCGGCCTGGGAAACGAATCCAAAACCTTTGAGCATTCAATCGCGCCTCACTTACTGCTAGGCCACAGAGGTTACCATAGAGTCCCACATATCCCACCGCCAGCGCGCGAATACGCTGCAGCGGCGGTAAGAACGTGTAAATGCAGTTCACCCCGGACAAAAAAAAGGCCACATAGGTTATCAAGAGGTTAACAACTAAACTTAAAATTGACGTATTCAAAAGCCCCATAAAAGCTTTGTACATTCAAAAATTTTACACACTTATTAAAATCAATTACGACAAATCATAGATTGGACACCATGACAGAGATTTCTTTAGTCCAAATTGGCCGGTCACCATAGTAACCTGTGGCCTTCGAACATCTAAACAATAGGTAAGTAGGCCACAACTGACTTCGGGCGAAGTCAGATAACCTGTCATATTGTATGTTTTATTGTAATGCGCAAACACAATATTGGGTTAAAGGTAATTTTGGGGAACTGCTTAAGTGTCAGTAAAGATAAATAATATTGGCTGGTTTTATTACATTAAATATGTTTTTTTTTTATATTCGTAATTAATAGACTTATGATAAATTTAAAGAAATACTTCTCAATTTGAAACGTGATTTCGAGATAAATACAATGTTAATATTGTGTATAACATACAATGTTAGTAAAACAATTAATTAAATTATAATAATAAACGATACTTTATATATCAAAGTACGGACACACAAAGTTAAAACTTTTTTTTACTATTTGGTATCGTAAAAAAATACAAAAAAGGTATTCAGAAAAAGAGCATAGGTATATTTTCGTTGTCCCCAATATTCCTCCGGCAGCAAAATGTTATACAAAGACAGATCAAAACGTCGATACAACAATATCTTGTTCAGCTTCCAATAATAATTATAAATCCAGTTAAGCCTTTTACCTCAAATCACCTGCATCTTAAACACTTAGTACCTTAAGGGCGTAAGTACATTGTAGCAGCCGATTTCCATTGAACAGTGAGTTATAAGAAATATATACGAAAGCCCGAAGTCATCTTATTGAATTTGCATAAACCAGTCATATATTTTTAGTCTAATATCAATAACTAGTCCTATTGACTCGTTGAATATATTGTAATATCATACGTGCAAATTACTATGGCTCAAGTAATTGTTGGTTATAAATTTATAAAGACTTTATTGAATAAAATATCTATAACAAAATGTATGAGCGCATAACTCGAGAACGAATCGACCGATTTCGGTGTTTCTTAAGACAATATAACACATACAAGAAATAGACAGGCAATAGGCGAATGCAACTAGTGATTAAGAAGTAAATAGTACTTATATACCTACTTCATTACGCATTATAAAACTAAAGCCTACGAAATGTATGTTTTTTCCCGATAAGGTTAAAATCATAGGATTAAACGTTATTAATGAGGAAGGTGTAGATATATAATTTGTCGAAGTTTTGTGTTAATCAATCAATGATGATGATGATGAAGCCGAAGCGGGCCGCTAGAATGCAAAAAACGTAAATATAGGCAGTAGAAGAATTAAGAAAGATGATGAAGACAAATTTTACCGAGCTGACCGGTAAGAGTGCTAGCATTTATTCTTGAAAAGTAGCAAAAGCCTCGTGGCTAAATACATAAAACATGTCCGTCAAAAAAGCGCAGGATCTATAAGTTAAGTAGGTACTCGCTGTAGTATTAGTTAATTAACACAGATTAAAAGTGCACGTAAAGTAATTAAATTCTGCATGCTACATAAGTTTGTCATTCAAAGCGAGAGATACACTAGGGGACAGATGTCCTACGATATGTGTCGGCGACATCAAGCAAAAATATTCAGAGAACTTCACCTAACTAATCTGGTAACGACATTACATACATACGTTGTAGGTATCGCGCTGTGTTGCTGGACATGTCGGGCGAGGTCTGAATATGTCGCAAGAAACCACCCGATGTCGCTGACGATACGTGTCTTACGATACGCAGAAAATTTGTTCCCTAATGTAACCTTAACTATATTAAATATGCAGTTATTTCATAGTTAATTTATTAAAACTTAATTTGAGTTATATAATTTTAATGTACGAATAACTTTAATAAGTTAATGAATACTCAATTTATGCAATTCCCTTCAATCATTTAATAAAATATTTTAATAACTAGTTACTCTTAGATAGTACTGTAATAGTAACATTTGTAAATTAAGGTCATTTTATTATATAGAATTATTATTTTATACTCTGCCAGTGGCTCGGTGGTGTCATTAGTTGATTCTCTCACCTGTTGCTCTAGGTTCGTTTCTTACCCAGAACATTTATTTATGTGGACCGTAAATCTAAGAGTGATTTGAGTCCATAAATGGCGTGTTTTTAATAAAAAAAATTCTCAAAAAAAGGAAAAAAATTGTGTTGAGCTATTAAAACAGTTAATATGTGGAACAAATGATTATCAAAATAAATAAAAGTAGTATAAATAAAAATAAAAATTTGTTCTCATTAGCCCCCGTCGATTTTCGATCGTTGCGCGTTGTCGGTAATGCATTCCATCTATCAAGTCCTAAGTTATTACAGTTGAACCGACTACAAGGTACCCTAATGACCCAAATAGGACAGCTCTGCCCACACCCACAAATAATAATTAGACATACACCCATAATGTCAAATGTCGATTAAATGCCAATGACGTGCAGGCGCAACATACCCACTTCCGTAAATCAGACTTGCGACAATTCTAATGATAGATTTATTACCCCGCTTTTTTAGACTTAAACATGTTACTTTTCATATGTAACGCAATAAATTACACTCGAGATAGTGATATCTTAACTGTCTATAAGGTTATAGCACATATAAGAAATGTAATAATACTTTATTAAGAGTTATTGGCAAACCCGTTTACTATATTCACGTCACGGTTTTAATAAGCTATAGTATTTTAATAAAGACATTAAACAGTGCGTAGTAATCTAGTAAGTAATAACATTTTATGACAGTGCGCAACTATCTTGCCTCAGTTACAGATTCTCCGCCATTACCTAACCAGAGCATTCACTACGTAAGAAACACGGTATTATAAATAACGAACATCAAACAACAATCAGATAAAATGATTACGATCAGTATTACGGCGCGGGTTGATATAGTTTTATGGGATAAAATAAAGGACTATTACATGAGCGTTACGGCACAAACGTGCGTTCGCGGGACGGTTGAGCAGGAAGTGACAGTATGACACTGCGCGTCCGACGAATAGGGATGCGGGCAAAGATGTAAATTATTTTGTTGTTTTTTAATAATCAAAACTGTACCTAAACATATTACGTGACTCACAAAATTTATTTTAATAGGTATATTATTTATTACTAGCTTTCTTTTCACTCGCATAACTCTAATTCTCGTAGGAACTTCATAATTATATAAGTATAGACTGCCTCGATAAATAGGTTTTCTAACATTGAAATATTTTTTCAAATCAGCCCAGTCCTGAGATTAACCCGTTCAAGCAAATAAACTAACTAACTACTTATTCACTGTTCAGTTTTATATATAACATTGTAGGTATATTCTCAGGGAAATATTATCAAAAATACCAAAAATATTCATAAAATAATAAGCTATGTGATATGGAGACCACCACACAATATTAACGAGAAAAATTTTTAGTAGCCATCTCGTATTTTATCAACATATTAACTAAATACATACACGAAAATAAAATCTGCATAGTTAAAATCGATTGTATAATACAAAAATCTAATTAAATCACGTTCCATATTCAAATAGGTAATTTACCATCCCTACCGCAACGATTTCTGTTGCGCGCGCACCGCCAATAAATAACCGCGGGTAGTTCTAATTCTGCACTACAATTACGCGGCAAGCGGGACTAGCGTGGGCGGCACATCGCAGAGTAAGCTAAACAGTTGCACGCAGATATCCATAACGCATACCCATTAGATAAGAGCGGTAGTTCTACTGAAATTTATACTCTTGGAATTCGAAAATAAATTTTGAACGCAAATCGTTTTTGGCCGTCTTTTTAAAGTAATCAACTAATATGTAAGCGAGTGGTAAATTAATAGTAGTGTTATACAATATAGGTATAATAAATGGATGTGAAATTAGTTTACGAATAGGTAATGTGATTCTCGCTTTTTCATTAAATAATTCCTAATAGGTACCTACTAATATAAAGAAGGTATGGAATCCTTAGTGGCAGGAAGAGAAATGGACGCATCATAAGAACATGATTTTAAAAAATGTTAGAATTGTGTCTATATGAATAAAGAAATTTAGATTGTTACCTATGCAGTGTATAGCAATATCCCCCTCCCCCGTCCATATAACGATATTTTTATACAAAGACACCGCGGTGATGTAGTGGGCGCACTATAGCTTGCTTATCTTACATAGCTTACTTACTCCAAGATTCTAACGCTATATTGGTTCCACGTCAAAAATATATGGCCAGTACCTATGGGAAAAGTAACTTAGTTTGATAATATAATAATAGGCATATTACACTTAAATAACAAAACATAACTTTCTCAATACAAAAACTGCACACTACTCCCAACGTTATAGCTTCTAAATAACTTCACAACACAATACGTTCCATTAAATTCAAATTGCAATCTCCATTGTATTTTAAAACGCATAGATAATATACTGGTCAGAAATCATCGAGGCGACAACCGTGGAATTGATGAAATAAATTCAACTCTAGCTCACCTCACTCTATGGTACATTAATCTGTGCTTTCAAGACCTTTATCTAGAGAGAACTTTACTGTAGGATCAAGTGCTAAGTTATGATAGGACTAACGTAGATTTTAAGGGAGATCATTTTCTACTTACTTTCCCTTGAGATAGTTATCAAAATGTTTATAAATACTTCGATTCGAAATTCAAATTGTCCGGAAGATGTAAATTGTGGAACGTTACGATTCGAAACTCAAAATGGCTGGAAGGTTTAAATTATGGAGCGATTAGTTTAAAAGTGACAATGCACTTGGTTATATAAGGGGGAAATGGTGGGAGTTGTTTTAATGACAGTTTTAGTGGGACTTGGTACTTGTAGCTTTTGATCTTGGTCACTTAGGTTTTATACGCCGACCCTCTTACGTTATATAGCCTTTTGAGCATACTGAAGTAAAATTGCCCATTTAGTAAATTATGCGATACAGTTTACTGACACCATAACTATCGTATTTAATGCTTTCATGGTATGTGTCGTTATTTCACAATATCTAAATAGAAATGTGAATGTAGCAAGGGGCCATACACTGCTATTTCAAAGTACCGGTATATGTTTTACTTGCTATATTTACCTATTTTACGTCAGAATATCCTTATGACGTCATTTTCATCGTAATGACAGACGTCAAAAAACATTATATTATAGGTCTGAGCGATGTCAGAAATTCATTATACTAAAATTATATGTTTCTAACACATTTTATAATGAATTTCTGCAGTCTCATCTCCTGAAAAACGTTTGCATAACCAACATTTGGCATCAAACTTTTTAATGAATGGGTTATATGTATAGGGTTAACTTTGTCAAAATTATTATCATTTTAATTACTTTAGGTTTATAGCTAATGGTAATGGTCTCTATAGACCATTTAAGTTAAACATGATATTCCCAAATAAGTACTAAAATAAAATAAAAATCGGGACGCCAAAATTTTTAAATGGCTTATCTATAATATTGTATATAAAATACACACAACTGAAACAAACAACTCTATAAAAATAACAATGCAGACAAACAATATATAATGAAACATAAAAAACTTTCATGTGGGTATGTATAACTAATTGCAACACCCGAACAGGCTTCATGTTGATACCAATATTTGTAATGAACACCTTTTGCAACATATGAAAGCAATAAAAAAATACGTGCAAAAATGTCTTCAGAATTTAAATACTACCATCTTCAGCAACAAATTCTAAACTCGCCATAGAATCGCTTTTAGCAGCACTTGTGTTTGTTATAAATCTTCTAACTCGACACACACAATCCGAAGTATTGTGGCTATACAGTAGCTGATTTGTATCGGTAACTACTGACGTGATAACAACCAAGATACGGCTTACATCGATACGGAGATAGATTTATAGAAGCTATGTAATGGGGGATAAATGGAACTTCGTAATGGCGGAATACGAAAACTGCTTACGCGCCGAAAGAGTAAATAAAATTGTCTATGGAACACCGCGGCTGTAAGGTACCTCTTCGAAACAGGCCTAAAAGTAAGTCAATACGCTTTTTATCTAAACCAAAGACAAAAAATAAAGATTATACTTAGAGGTTTTATTGTAGAATAGCCGTTATTTTATGTAGGAATTTGATTGTCTTGTACCTTTTTATCACATTTTGATGATAGTAACTTTTAAGTATTCTAATAGTATAGTATGGATTCATTAATACATTTTACATGAATATGATTTTTCATGGAAATTAAAAAATAATTTAACAAACTCACAAAAAAAAGGCAAAAGTATTGCTTTCCAAAAAAAAAATATTGATATTTTCTAAATTAAATAGTTTTTTTTTAAATTACCTATTTTGTTTTAGAAAGTAGGTGTGCAATATATATTTTAGTAAGACTATACTTCTGAGTACTATTAATTTTATTGGCGGTAAAAAACAGCTTTGATCAAGTTTTTACGAGAATAGCGCTTTTTATCTTAAACTAATTAGATTGACCTAACAAGATTTATGATATCTACTTATTTATATTCGCCTTACTTATTTATAGTAATAAAATTAGCGTGTTGAGAATCTCCGTATGCGAAAAAAATGTTTGATTACTTATTTCGACTTTCGATTTTCCATATTTCGACGCCAAAAGGGTCAAACACATAGCCACTATAAAATATACAAAAATTTTTTAGTAAATGTTATTTCCGCTACACTCTTAATCTAATTTTCCTTTCACAAACCCTGTCCAATTTCCGCATTGTACCATTCGTTAGCTATTTCGCCTACCATTTTATTGTTTAACATATTACCTCGGGGTCGTCTGTGCAAGGTTCTGGGTCGGGATCGGAGATCACACGTTATGTAACTAATGTGCTGACCGGGGGCCCTACACCTTGCGTGGGCGGGGCTAAGAATAGTGGCCGACAGTACGGGACTTGACTAAGTCCTAATATATTAGTGTTGTAGTCGAAGTAGGCGAGATTGGGTTAATAACTTTGATTCTTACTGAATAATTTTCAATTACATAAAATTTAACCTGTGCAATTAAAGAGTTGCTGTGTGGTTTTCGGATCTTCCTATGGGTGTCGTAAAGGGTGACTAAGGGACATATTCCTGATGGATTGGCAGCAGCATCTATCAACTCAAAGACTCCCACCTTACTGTGGCTAAACCCCTTCCTCGGGAAGAGGCACACGTTCAGTAGTGGACGACATATGGACAGATGACGACGATATGTAACACATACAGAAATGTATGTATAAAACATTAAAATAACTTTGAACGTGTGTTAGCTTAGGTTCGTAAAACTTTATATCTTTTCTTTTTTTTCTTCTTAAAAAAGACAACTCCCGCACTAGGGAAATAAATCCCTGTGTCGCGGGGGACTTTACAAACATTCATTTCACGGACACAAAGAACAGCCAGACTCAGAACAACTATTTGTGGTTCACACAAATAATTGTCCCGGGTGGGAATCGAACCCAAAACACCAGGTCTCAGAAGCAACTTCCGTAACCACTGAGCCACCGGTGCAGTCAATATAAAAATATTTATTTCTTATTTCTTATGATCTGCAAAAAGATATACCGTTATTCTATGGAGGTGTTAATTCACTTACAATCATATCGCATTTATTTAATTTCATTCACTAGAGCGTTCGTTAGCAAAGTATTTATTTTTGGAAGAAATATTAATTTAACAATTTTTAGATAGTTATTAACGTTGATTGCTCCAATTTACAATTTTCTGCAGTTGCTCCAATTACTGCTCTGAATTTAATTTGTAAAAGTATTTTTATTGATATTTAAGCAAAATCAAGAATGCGAAGTGCATTCTTGACGGACTTTTTTCATTGGCTGGGTTTACTCATGTTGGTACGGTTATAAAAGTTGCAGATGTTCAGATGTAATAATGAAATAATGAATTTATTCAGCACTTAGGTATTTACATATACTTGTACTTGTCAGAATCACAATGTTACACAAATGTAAATTAAGTATCTATGAATTAAACTAGATACTTAATTTACATTTTATCGAGGATCCTACCCTAGCTAAATCTGCAACCTTTCACCTACCTAAGTGGAAGGCTGGGAGAAGAAAGGCAGAAAGAAACCGAGATTTTTGTTTGCGTTTCCATGCTTTGTTTTTTTTAGACACGACTTTTAACGTATCCAATTAAGGGTAAGGAGTACGAGATTGTTTGTATGTATATTTCTTTGAAATGGATAAATCTATGATTAAACTTTTATTATCATTTAACTTGTCCAGCAGTCATTATCCAGTAATTTATTGCTTTTTCTATGCCGTGAAGATTACTATTAAGTTAATTAATTACTCACTTCTCTTTCACTGCCCGTTTACGTCCACTGCTGAACACCGATATTCCCATAATTTCCATCGTTTGGTTGATGATCACAGTAAGATGTTAAATAACCTTGAGTTGACAACCTCCGTAGCGTAGCGGTGTTTGGCTCGCTTTAAATCTCGGAGGTCGTGGGTTCGATCCCTGCGCCGGACAGAAAATCTTTGTGTAAATTCTAAAATTCCTTTCCGTTTCTGGTTGGTTAAGGGTCTACCCTCCGTGCCTCGGAAAGCTCGTTAAGCCGTTGGTCCCAATTGTTATAACATCATCTATAATGATCGTATATCAAGGAACGGGAAGCAGCGTTTCCTTGTGTGGTACAACATTATACTACGGTCACCAACCCGCCTGCCAAGCCTGGTGACTATGGCAAATACCCTCTCTCGGGAGGAAGCCCGCGTTCAGCAGTGGACGTTACACGGGCTGATGATGATGATGATGAGTTGATAGACGCTGCAGCCCATGCATCCTTTAGTTGCTTCTTATGGGAAGTCATGGGATGGTCTATTCAAAGCCGGAAATCATCGAATTTATTACACAAGAGAGTAAGACATATCTTCACAGATTTTGACTTTGTTTTGCATATAATTTGTGACTAACTACTTAAATGTAGAGCATTTAAAATAAAATGCCATTATAATAAATCATATAACGATTATTATTTAGGAAGCGATATAATATACTCACTCTGGTAGAAAGGTGAACCAGTTTTTTTTTAAATACCTATACCTATAAATGTTAAAAGGCCAGCGACCCTCCATTGAAAACAACCTTCTAGAGCAATCCAAATGCGAAAATAAATGACATACATATTGTTATTATACCTCTAGGTGAACCAACATTCTATAGCAGTTTTTCTACCTATTTTCCTGAAAAATAGCAATCGTGATTTTTATTTGTAGTTGCTACTGAATTACTCAGGGAAATGATTTATTTTAGTCCTAAAATGTATCTACGTATATACTTTTTCAATCATCATCATCATTTCAGCCGTAGGACGTCCACTGCTGGACATAGGCCTTCCTCATAGATCTCCAGTTGTTGCGGTTAGAAGCAACCAGCATCCACCGTGATCCCGCGGCTTTAACCAGATCATCCGTCCATAGTCCACTTTTTTAATATAATTAAAAATTACAGAATAAATAAATGGTAAATAAAAGGCTCACTTTAAGTCTCGGAGGTCGTAGGTTCGATCCCCGCGCCGGATAACAGACCGAAAAATATGAGTTATATCTAAAATTTCTTTCTAGGTCTGGTTGACCTTTGTAGCAGACATTATCTGCATCTAAAATGTGTAGCGTTAATTTATATATAAAAACCTTCTCATGCCCTCGTAGACTCGAAGTCCGAGAGGCCCACCAACTGTAAAGTAGAGCGACAGATACACAAAACCCCTTAAAATCTAAAGTCATAATTCCTCGTCAGCGACTGCCTGAAACTGAGGCCCAAGTCCTATAGGGGCGCCGTCTTGCGTAGATTGCCACGCTTGTAGTTTTTAAATCCATTTATTTAGGTTGACGGACTGCTCACCTTCATACCCGGTGTTGAAGCAAAACCCGTCAACACCTTCATACCCGGTGTTGAAGCAAAACCCGTCAACAGATGCAGATAGCCGTACGTAAAATGTGACAACCTAAGTAGCGTAGCGGTATTTGGCTCGCTTTAAATCTCGGAGGTCGTGGGTTCGATCGCCACGCCGGACAAGCAATCTTTGTGTAAATTCTAAGATTTCTTTCGGGATCTGGTTGGTTGAGGGACTACCCTCTGTGCCTCGGAAAGCACGTCAAGCCGTTGGTCCTGATTTTTATAACATCATCTATCATAATCGTATACCAAGGAACGGGCAGCAGCGTTTCCTTGTGTGTTACAACATAATACTGCGATCGCCAACCCGCCTGCCAAGCGTGGTGACTATGGCAAATACCCTCCCCGGGAGGAGGCCCATGTTCATCAGTAAACGTTGTACGGGCTGATGAAGTACGTAAAAAAAAAAATATACGTCCAATATGCTACAATAACCGAACCACGCATTCATGACTTAATTCGTCTTGTGTATCCAAACAAATTACTCTCATATTTGGTTCTGACTAAACATATTGACATTATTGTTACCGTCGACCGGCATGCCAAAACATTCTGCCATCTTACCAAATATAACAAACAGTGAAACAGTGAGATAATATTGTTCAAACATGTTTACAAACACAGCCTAACTTCTGAGTGGTCAAAGAACGGTATGAGGTTATTCAAAACTGAATCTTATTATATATAGTAATAGGGTTACAAAGATATTTACAAATATAACCTAACTTTTGAATAGCCAATGAGGTTTAAGGTTTATCCAAAAATATGTCTTATCATTTAAGAAATAGGGTTGGGGTTTCGTTGTCGTGGTATGCAGGAAATGTCACGGTGATCGAAGTAATTGGTGATGAGGCCGATGGAGGCTAAGGGAAGATGGCTGACCTTGGGCGAACCGTGGTGGAATCGACATCACGAGTTAACGCTTAATTTTTTTTGTTTGGTTACCTATGTTGGAGTTATCACGAGAGATGCGATATATGTAAAGGTTAGAGGCCAGGTGTTTCTGTAAAGAGGTTTTATTCGATTATTTAAGGTTTGTTTGAATAACAAACCATATACTAACATATGTTTAATTAGCAATAGTTAACGCTTACGACCAAGTGTGCTAATGCCTGTCTGCCACCTCGATAGCAATAGAAAAATACACTATACAGGGTTATTTGTAAAACTCCGGTAACCTCTCAGGACTACGTTACTAACATCATAATCAACAACTTTTGTTCTATGACTCGAACGATACCCGACAAATTCGTACCATTTTTTTTGGCATGCGTAGCGTCAAAACTGATACTGGCTAGAAAACCAGCGCTGCCGCAATGATCATTTAGATTATTAAAGTAGCTTAATGCTGAAGCCAGTGCCCATTTATGGTGCATATACCTAACTGTAGTAGAAATTATCAATTTCTCATTTTTTATTTTTGTATGTGCCATAAATAAATGTATTTTCTTTATTTCTACTTAACCTAAATTCCTGGCAATATATAAAGGGTACAGACAAACAACAGGGAATGTCACATTTTTAATTTTATCCTTTTTCTTATCGCGAGCAAATCTTTATTGTACTTAATACCCAATCATAAACTTAAAAAAAATATACGTCTGGTTTAGCCAAAACGATAATTTAATTTTAAAATCTTAGCTTATCTCGTCCCATTTCTCTCGAAATATATTTGTTAGGATATTCCCTGTTCTTTGTCCCTTCATATGAGATGGCACATTTGCCACCTAGTGTATATGTGGTTTTTATTCCCCTACTGTCATACTACCCACAACCACATAATAATTGCGATCACACAGTTAACGGATACCCAATATTTTATCACGCCACTAATAATATTAACCTTTTATTTAGCACCTCATTGATCATCCAAACATCGATACCGATCGATCAAAGCTTCACCATTTGTAACATAAGCCATGAATCAAAGGAGAACGACCTCGCTTTGACATGTCATTGTCAAATCAAATTCAAACCATATTTTAAAGTCCATAAAGTTTTATTTCCATTGTAGTTGGAATGGTCCGTTGGCGATTCAAGGAGGCAGTAGTATTGAATGTTGCTGCATTGTTCAGAGAGGTGTAACCTTTGCTTTAGGTGTGGGAGGCCTCCGCCCTGGGCGTGACCTGGGCATAGATCAAGAAGACTCGTTTGTGCCTATACATATTTATTGGATAGTCGATGGTTATTTATGAGATGAATAGAATTGAGAGAACATTATTCTGATATTTATGTGTCATTCAGTTGTCCTGTAGTATCGAGATCTAGCAGCTATTACATTACAGGTCATATTATTAAATCTTATAGTGCTCTGAGAATTTCAACTAGATAATTTACAAGATTTTCGCAATATGTGCGTCTTACCGTTAGAACAATACATACAACTACTCTTAGAAATTCAATAATTTAATAGTTACCTAATAGCCGCCCAAGAGCGAAAAATACTCTTGCCAATAAAATTCTTAACAATAATTTTGAAATCACACTTCAAACTACATAAAACGGACTCAGATTATTACGCAGGTATTATAAAAACAAAATCCTCCCAAACTCAAAAAATACTGCACTTATTTTCATGCTGATTTCACGAATACATATAGTGATTCTTGAGGAATTTACAATACAATTTGTCTAGGTTTTGTGGTAATTTAGCTTAACTACCCATGCGAAACCTGGGCGGATGGCTGGTATGCATAACATGTTCGTATATCACATCTTTCAACATAATTTTATAATTAAACAACAAACTTGATCGGTCTATACAAAAAACCCGTCATAATTTGTAGTGTCACCTCTATGATAAAACTCTTTGGTAATAAGCTCTGCTTAGATGCGCGTGGGCAGAATAATGAAGACATTTGTCGCGTTGTTCATGTGTTATTCTCTTAGATATACCTACAAGCTTTTAGAAATGTAGGGAACGTGGAGCAAACTACACAAAGTCAATTATTATGTTAATTTCCTAAAAATCTAATTAGATCGACAGATATGTAATTTAACGATTATGAATTTAATTTATTGTATTAGTTAATATAAATATCAAACTAATCGAAATCTATACTAAGTTAATTTATAAAGCTGAAGAGTTTGTTTGCTTGGTTGTGTTTGTTCGCTGGAACGCGCTAATATCAGGAACTACTTCCGAACTAGGTCTAATTTACAAAATTCTTTCAGTGTTAGGCAGCCCTATTATCGAGGAAGGTTATTTAATTATGAAGTTCCTACGGGAACGGGAGTAACGTGGGGGAAACCACGTGTGGAACATATTCTGTAATATTAAAGTATTACATAATATGTTTCCATGCCTGTTTAAGAGGTTTCCCTCGATATACCTTTATAATATAGGTACTGAAAGCTGTCTAACATTAAGACACAGATTGTTTTTATTGGAAGTGTCATATAACGGCCACACGTGAAGCTAGTTAGACTTTATACTCTATGGTGTTACGTGACGTTTATATTCTATGTATCTATTACCTATGCCCCAATTTAAAAAGTAAAATTGAGCAAAGAGTTGGTAATTTCTAAGTTTGGACAAGATCAAGGCTTATACAAGATAAGCAAAATATACATACCTTTTCAAGAATGAAAATGCATCAGTCTATCATATCTTAAATCTGGTATAAAGTTAATGATGAAGACGTACATATTATTCGATTTCAATAAAGAAGTACTGTCTCAAAATTGAGATTCCATTTTCAGTTGAAATTGCAAAAAAAAAAAAACAAAAATAAAACCGCGTTTCTACTAACTACACATACACACGGTATGGTATTATTTTTCGGTCGGACATTAATGTAGTGAACCACGAGACTTTTGCCACTTCGCGGGGCATAAAGGCGAGCACGGATCAGCCTTATTAAATGGTTTATCAACTTCAAACTAAGCAACCTGAGCAAGGTCCAAGTTCCACAGGAGAAGGCTGGATTGAGGAATTGTGACTTTTAGTTTTAAGGGTCATCAATGTTGCATCGCTCACTACGAACAGGACATTTTTTTTTTGTCCGGGATGAATTCCGTTTACTCATTCCCACCGCCGCTGCAGCGTATTCGCGCGCTGGCGGTGGGATATGTGGGACTCACCCTCTCCATAGCGTGTATGCTAAACTCCTGCCACACTACGAACAGGCCCTACGCAGTAAAAAGTAATACACCGTTCGTGATGGTGCTTTATTATTAGTTCTTCGGCTTAATTTCCTTAAACTGAAATTTATAGAAACTAGCGTGAAACTCTCCAGTGTGGCCCTAGCGCTAGACAATTTAGAGTAACTGTATCTTGACACTAACTGATCTTGTTGGGTCACCGCGCACCCGCTACGACAGTCACTCGCTGACCCAAGTGTCAGCCCGATGGAGTTATTATGCTCCATTTAATAGATAAAATGTCCACTTGCGGTACTTTTGAATAGATATTTCAATATTATTTGGATTCGACCACCTCTGTTGCTTAGTGGTGGGTCGAAAAAACGAGAATTATTAGGAGATTTAGACATATTGAGGCTCCTGTCTGCGCTAGATATTATATATTCAAACTTTAATACATATTAACCAGTTTAATTAAAAATACTACTTTGTGTACGTCAAAACACGGGATATGATTACATATATATATATCGAACGTATCAATCACTGATTTGGTGCAATTACGTCATGTAATTAATTACACGTAAAAAAAAAGTTAAAATGTCAAAATGTGGACAAAATATTTTACTCTCAACCTGTTTTTCACATGGAATTGATAATTAGTTATTACGTTTAACTATTTATTTATAGACTTTAGTTTTATTTATGATTTTTTCAAAAATCCATAACGCAATTACGCAATCGTTATATCTAATGAGCGATATTTGAAATATAGCAATCCATATTTAATGCTTTGGATGCGTTATGTTGGCACATAGTTATGTAGAAGTCATCTCATTTCCCGAGAAAGCATTCCATTACTCTCAAGACATCTTAAAAGTAGATATAATATACATAATTATATATAATTTACTCAGCACGCCCGGAAACCGCATCATCGATTTTTAACGTGCATTACGTAAATGCAGTATTTGCGTCACATAACAAGCGGGTATCAATTTTAATGCGACATAATCGCCAAGTTTCACTTATTTGGAGCAAAATCGAGTCGATTGTGAACGGTGAAAGGTGCGATGGTATCGACTCTATACTTTCAAAGCTTTGTCTCGGTATAAACATTACTATAAGTTACGGTAGCAGGACATAAGACTGGTTCGACGTTGACCAGACCGTAGAGGTCATATTGTAGGTTGTAACTAGTTAAAAGAAATTATAGTCGGCCATTCACGAGAGGTGCAAGTCGTACGTTCAGTTAAGTGTATCTAAAAGTCAGGGGGTACATTTTAGAGAACAGATTGACTTGGTATACTGTTAAACAAAGGTTCGTTTTGTGGTATAGAAAGTTTCAAATAGACAACAATAACAATATAGTTATTGTAATGTTGCGTAAAGCTAAAGTATTTTGCCAAATAGGTATCTAAGAAAAAAATTATCTACAATAAAGTTCCAAAACTTTTTCAGTTTTTATCCCACTTTCGAATAGTTAAAAACTATTATATTTTTTTATTATACTAAGAACGATGTCAAAGATCGGGATATTTCCAGATTTGGCTAGTCTAGAGACTACTCTCCGTACCTCAGAAAGCGCCGTTGGTAATCAACCAGTTTACCACTTTTAGACCAAGCCAGAAGCCATGCGTTCAACAGTGGACGTTGTGAAGGACGGTTATAAATAGAGTGTTGTGCATGCAGTTCCGTGCGACTGAAAATAGTAGAATCGATATAGGAGGATAGAAGTTAGAGCATAGATATGTGGTGCAGGAAAAACAAGTATGCAGAATGAGAGTGTGAGAAAAATATTCGCGAGATCTGGCATGGACAAATTTAAACAAAAAATTAGATAAACAAAGTGTCTTATGATAGGAAATAAGAGAGAGAGATTATTAGATAGGATATATTTTATCTCAATGTCATCATCATCAGCCTGTATAATGTCCACTACTGAACAAGGGCCTCCTCCCGGGGGAAGGTTTTTGTCATAGTCACCATGCATGACTGGCGGGTTGACCCGGTTGTTTTTTATATCGTAATACACAGGGAACGCTTCTGCCCGTTACCTAGTATGTAATTATTATAGTTGATGTTACAACAATCGGGACCAACGGCCCCTGTTAAAATGTTGTCGTTTAACCAACCAGACCCGGAAAGAAATCTTAGAATTTATACAAGGATTTCTTGTCCAGCGTGGGGATCGAACCCACGATCCCCCAAAATTTAAAGCGAGACTTATATCGCTTAGCCACGGAGGCTGTCAAATAATCTCTATGTGATGACGAAAAATACTGACCAAGTAGAACCAAAGGTTCGGACCCTAAAGTAGTTCACTTTATAGCAATATCTTCAATAGTTAAATTTAATATTAATAATAGTAAAATTCGGCCAAATGTTAGCTCATTTTAATACAAATGGGATATTGCACGACAAGCAGTTCGGATTCACAAAGGGTCGTTCAACTCAAGATGCGGGATGCGTTTTGATTAAGTCCATATTGGAGGCTTGGGAGGGATCGCAGGATGCCCTAGGAGTCTTCTGTGACCTCTCCAAGGCATTCGATTGTGTAGATCATGAAACGCTTTTGCTAAAGTTAAAATATTATGGTATTTGTGATAAATCACTTGATCTTGTAGTATCCTATTTATCAGATAGGAAACAGATAGTATCTATAGACGGCGTGAATTCTGAGGGACATTTTGTTAAAATGGGGGTGCCCCAGGGATCAATCTTAGGTCCTTTCCTGTTTCTTGTTTATATAAATGATCTCCCATACCTAATTAATGAACTATCAGACATTGTTCTGTTTGCCGATGACACTTCATTGATTTTTAAAGTTAAAAGAAAAGTTACCGATTTAACTGACCATAATAGAACACTCGGTTTAATTGCAAACTGGTTTTCCGCAAATAATCTTTTACTAAATGCGGGAAAAACCAAATGTGTTAAATTTGTACTACCTAATGTCATCAATTCTACGCCTAAAGTTTCATTAAATGGAGAAACATTAGAATTAGTCACGTCCACCGTATTTTTAGGAATCACCTTAGATTTTAAACTACAATGGGGCCCTCATATTGAAAAACTCGCTGGTAGATTAAGTTCAGCTTCGTATGCTGTGTGGAAAATTAGACAGTTGTCCGATGAAGCCACGGCTAAGCTAGTGTATTTCGCGTACTTTCATAGCATTATGTCTTATGGAATTCTGCTGTGGGGGTCAGCCGCCGATGTAAATACTATATTCGTATTACAAAAACGAGCGGTTAGGGCCATATATGGATTAGGTAGTCGCGACTCCCTACGTAACCTTTTTAAAAATATAAATATACTTACCGTGCCCTCTGAATATATTTACCAAAATATAATTTTTATTAGAAAAAATATTGATAAATATAGTAAAAAAAGTGACATTCATAATATTAACACAAGAAATAAGCACAAACTTGCTGTTCCAGGATTTAGAGTTAGCAAAACTAATAAGACATTTATGGGAAATGGTATAAGGTTCTATAATAAACTCCCTAGTTATGTCACAGACTTGCCTGATACTAGATTTAAAACACATGTTAAAACTGTTCTCATATCGAAAGGTTACTATAGTATTCAGGATTATATTGAAGATAAAGACGTTTGGCTATCGGTACCATCTTGCACCTACCTCCCTGAGGACCATACAGCCAAGTACAGTAGTTGTAATTAGAACTGTATCTTATTCTGTGAACTGTCTGTAATTGATTTCATTGTGTACTTTAATTATAAATACCGCTAGTTCTGTCTCAATATCATTCAATCTTATTGAGTAAAACTAAAATAAATTATAACAAGACAACCGTTTGGGCAATAAATGTGTATGCCTACTAAAAATAAATGATAATAACTGGACCAAAACCCCGCGTATTTGTCCATTTGAGTATGTTTCGCCGGACCGTCTCATGTGGGCCGTGTTGAAACCGGTAGTAAAGTAACCCACTGAGTTTGTTTCGCCGGATCTTCTCAGTTGGGGCGCATTGGATCCGGTGGTAGCATTAAAGCGCGTCCGTCGTTATATGCTCATGGTCCACCCAAATAATGACAATTGTTTTGACATAATATAGACAGAACAAGCATTTTGTGTCGCTAAGAACAATATAAATAAATAAATTATAATAATAACATATAAATATATGATAATATAAAAATTATTAATTTTATAGATATAAATAAATAACAAATATAATTAATTAAAATTTTCTAATTAATGTTTGACTATTTACAAGTGCCTGTAATTGGTTTACGTAAATAAAAATGATTTTTATTTTATTTTATTTATTTTAGTTATTTCAATTGTACAACAGCATTAAATTCCATATTCATTGGCGGAACGTCTTTAGTTATGTAAATATCTTTATGCAACCATTCAATTTCAAATATAAATATAGTTATATGCTTTGTAAGCTGATGGCGGAGTCCCGAACTAGTTTGGTACCAGGAATGCTAGAGCAACAATGGCTTGTAGGCGAACTGGATGGACCAGGGTTGGAGCCTACACAGATGATACCACGCTGATAGTTACATACGTGTTTTTTTTAATATATTTAAAATTGTTCATAGTTTGTCCTTATAATAAAAAAGCCTAATTGCTTTAGCTTATCTCGAGTTATTTACATACATTTTAGATATTAGATTTTTCAGATATCGGAAGTTCTGTAAAAAACAATTTCATTTTCCTATTGATGTAAGGCATACAAAATGATTTTTATGTGTCACCAAAACCAACCGAGCGGGCCTGTGACCTCTAAGGCAGCAGTCACTGCAATATTATTCCTCTAGCTTCCCGCGCGTGCGTTAACTCCCGTCCTCGGAAGCACTACATGATTAAATATAGCCTTCCTCTATAATTGGGCTATCTGACACTAAATGATTTTTTTAATGGGACCAGTAGTTCCTGAGATAATCGCATTCAAGCAAACAAACAAACTCTTCAGCTTTATATATTAGTTGATTGTCACTTATCAATAAATTACACGCAGGCCTTAGCTCTTCAGTCATATCCTTACTTTAATACTTAATATACATACTTCGAACAGCAACTTATGTTTCTCATATGGATGGAAAAAATGGGTATATAATAGAAAGACAGACAAGACTAAAAATAGAAGATGGATAGATATGTCCGTCACTTTCATCAAGGAGGAATATTATGACATTAAGGATAGCATTATTACAACACATATCCCTGAACTTTAAAAGCTAATCAAAACCCCATAATATTGACTCACACACCGTTACAAGTCGACCAAATAAATTAATCTCTAATTGGCCCGATGTTATCACCCGACCATCAAAATGTCATACCGATATAAAAATGTCACAGCTCCTGACATTTCGGATAGTAATCCGAGCTGAGAAAGTGATCGGATTTGGACCTTTAGTTGATGGGCGGTATTGAATGTGTTATGCTTACCTTGGTATCTGATTACCTCCCCGCAAAAAGCTTATTAACCAAAAAGTTATAATTACAAATTGAAACTTATTGACTATTACACAGGAGCTATTTTACAAGGGCATTGGCGTGGTGAAAAGGTTGTTTTGGTAGTGGCGATACAAGATAGCATCACTGTCTTTGTTGTCAAATGTCGTAGTTTATGAGTAATTGGGTGGGTTTCGTAAAAGAAGCTAGTCTGATAAATATTGCGAAATGAGTTCGAGATCATGTGAGAAATAAATCAAATTAGTTGCTTCAAAGATTTTAAAAACAAAAGTTGCCATACTACACCTATTATATAATAGGATTATTTGCGTGTGATTCATAAGTACCTATTTTCTTTCTCGTTTTAGTATATTATGTCAATTTATTTGATGTATCTAAGAAATTGCATGTCAATTAAGAATAGAATAATGTTATTAAATCTGATCGTAAAGGTAAATTATAGCATTTCATACTTAAGACATTATTGATGGAAAAGATGTAACTTGAGTCAACCTAGATTCAAGTCACTAAAGGCAATAATATTACGTACTCAGGCTTTGGCATCCGTACCATACGAAAACAGTTTATAATAATTGATTTTAAACTTGGAAAGCAAAAAGTAAAAATCACAGAAAGCTTTGAACAAAAGTTCTTCCATAAAACTGAATAGGCACAATTTACATTAATGACCTGATCACAACTTACAATCAAGTTAATACATACATTAAAGGTTTTATTGATCATACAATAGCTATATTCTTTAGAACACAATTGGATACTAAAACAATTACCGAATTCCCGATAAAGTCATCACTCTACAAAAACTGTTCTATCGTCGACCAAACGAGAATCGACAAGACCAGAAGTCACGTCCTTAAGCTCCAAATACTCGATTATTGAATTGATTATCGATAAAGTTATTCGATTAAGTCCATTGTTCCAATCCGATGAATATCTAAATCAATAATTCAATTATAAAGCATAGATATTCAAAATTGATATTAAGTATTGCATAAAGCCGTCGACAGTGTAAATAATAGCTGTTACATTTAGTTTTGTCTATATTTTGTAATACTCACCCATTCATTAGAAAATCGATAAGGAACTATTCGAGATTGTCTTCATGTTAAAAATACATTCTTACTCTATTGCATATTTGTAAAATAAGTTATATTTTCAGTGCTAAAATTAAGATTGCTTTTACCAGGCTTATTCAACTTCTTATATACTTACTATTAAGTTTTTTATTTGTTTTGTCCCTTTTTACCTCGCATTTCTAATACATACATACATACATAAGCTCACGCCTGTTTCCCAGCGGGGTAGGCAGAGACAATGGACCTCCACTTGCTACGATCCCTACCCACATCTTTTCTTAGCTTCATTCACTCTCATAACATTCTTCATACAAGCACGTCGGTTTAGGGTAGATCTTATTTGACCTTTTGCGAGGATGTCTCCGATTTGGTCAGAGAACGTTCGTCATTTCTAATCACCGCGATTAATGGTACCAATCATTCGGACACCGCATAACTGTCGAATAGCTTCTTTTTTCAATTTTGTACGCATGAAGGATTTTTTTCTGAGATGGACATATTTAGTTAGCCACAAGGCTATTGATCCATACATCGGGCGATGCATGGAGGAGTGACGATTATGATGCATGGAATACACTATTGATATCCTAACCCAAATTTTGGAAATATCTGAGTTTTTGTTACAAAAAAGTTTTTAGAAAGTTTTCATGTAAAATTATTTAGGTATATTATGATATATAACTTCGTAAGATTAAGCTAAACATGCTGTCTATAGTTTTACAAAATAACTTTAAAATCACATACCTAGGTATACTTCTTACTTAGATGAAATTGGAGGCGTCGTCAGTTAGTTACCTTAGGTACATAACTGCAAAATGTCAAAGGTGACTGCCATGCTGTAGAGCCATAATAGCGAATAAGAATGATTAATTTCTATGACTAATACTATGAACATTATAAGTAAGGTCACAATATAATTGCTTCGTGGCTATATTATAACTCATGCATTTTTTAATACTTTTTGCTCAAATAATTTAGTGACTTGGACATCGTCTGCATTAGCGTATAGCGTGACATTTTGCATTAAGGCAATACATAGCGAGTCTGTGTACAATTCAAAACAAAAATTGCCACATTGACAACTTAAGTGTTATAGGTAAAGGTATATTGTAAATTTACAACAGATTTATATATACTACTAGTTTCCCGGGCGAGGTTTCATTCACGTTGTTCCTGTTCGCGTGGGAACTTCAATATTGTACATAATTATGTTGATATGATATGCCTATGTTGATCCTGGATAACATAGCATTGTAATGTTGAAAAGACTATTGAAGTCCGTACAGTAGTTTCTAAGTTTATTTATAACAAACATCTTTATATATATAATTCTTCTGTGAGTGTGTATGTCACTGAACTTCTCTCAAACGACTGGACCGATTTTGATGAAATTTTTTGTGTGTGTTCAAGGGGATCTGGGAATGGTTTAGATTCACAATTTTGTCCGCTGGACAATGTTTTTTTAATTAATTTTTAATTTATTAGTAGTTGTTGATTTTGGAATGTTTTACATTGGATCCGACTTATTAAGAATTGGTACAAACTAGGTGAACATTTTGAAAGTTCTGAAAGCTTAAATAATATAGGGTCCATGGCCAATACTTATACCTATAGTTCATTAAGATATATCGTAACAGAAAATCTTTACACTCTGTCCTTCTTTTAATGCAAAAAGTATAACAAAAATTGCTTGTAAGTAATCTGGCGAACTATCACGCGTAGGTTCATTGGCCGGTTGACATTTGACATGCGAATGTCAAGGCGCGCGCATTTCCGAGAACGAAGGGCGTCATGAGATTGAGATTAAAAAGTATATATATATATAACATATTCATTTGTAAATTAAATATAACAAATAAACATCGTGACACATTTTATTTCTTTAACTGTCAAATGAACTTTACTTTTAATGGACAGTTAAGCTGTTGTATGTTACTTATATAAATGGTTAAGCCTTTGTCGTGAATGTCCAACCTATTTAAAAGTTAAATCAGGTAGATATTTTATATTCCTAGTTAAAATGACTAAAAAAAAACTGACTGTGTACATAACTAGTGACAATTGTTTATGTGCAAAGATGCAATAACGTTGTTTCGGTCTGGATTAGACCAATATTATTCTTCTGACCTAAAATTTTCAAAGAGCCTTTCTATTCCCTTTTAGATCTTAAATCTGAGTTGGGCCGCATCCTGTAAATTATAACGACAGTTGCACTAAACTCTTCTTGAAAACTTAAAGTCCTAATTCCTCGATTCTTCTGCGACCGCTCTGAGGGGAGGTTCTCTCTTTCTCACAGGTGAAATAACAAAAGCCTCGGACATAAAGTGAAAAGAAAAAAAAACACTTTCTCGGCAGAAAAAAGGAAAGAGTACTATTCTTTTTGAATGATTATAATGTGTATTCTATTAGTTTATTCGTGTAATAGGTGCTGAAATATAAATTAATTAACTTTATAGATTAGATAATCTGTGTTTATACGTAGATTATACCTAGTTATAACTTGTCATCGTAAAAACCTTTGAAACAATAGAAAAAACATTTGAAAAAAGCATTAACTCTGTAAATTCAAGAAATCGTAAGTGATAGATAAGTTAAATAATAAACCAGTGGAGCTTAAATCATTTTCTTGATTGTTATCATCAAATTGAGATGAAGCTTGAAAATTGCCCTTAGGTCAGAATAGTCAACTAGCAGATTAAGTTACTTATTTATGTATTATACGCTTCTAAAGGTGACTTACAATAGCCTTATTTGCTTACGTAAATAACTTACTTATTGGGTGAAATCAGGGGCAAAAGATACCAACTGAATAGGTATAAGTAGCTTTTACCCCCGAATGCGGCCGCAAAGATTTAAATTCTCCATACGCATTTCATCTCTTTTCTCAGGGGAGAATATTGAAAAATACTTGCTCATGTAGTGGATGACTCATGGTAAAAACTAATTTTGTACCAAATAGCCCCATCCGTTTAGTTATTTCAGTGCCGGTTGCTATTTTTATCTTACTAGATATCCACGCGTTGTTTCACTCGCGTATTTCCCGTCCCCGTGGGAACAGAAGTTCCAAATACAGCCTATTTTACTCCTGAAGCTTTCTAATGGTGAAAGATTATTTTAAGTCGGAACCTATTCAATGTAAACGAACAAACTATCTTTCCTCTTTATAATATTATTAGTATAAATAATATCTATACTAATATAAATTGGGGTAAAGATCACATAGGCACACTATGTGAGGTTGTAAGGGTAACCTACTGGGATCTACTATAACCCATTTCAAAGATTATTTTAACACAAAAAATTATATCAGAACAAAATGGGCAACAGCTCATTATGGTCTGATACAATTTATGACCATCAGGTCATAAATTTTGATTCTTTGGATCATCTATGAATTCATTAAAAAATGTATGATAATTGTATTCAATTTCTATATATTATAATAGATTTTATCTAAATCTCACGTCACCTCATATTTTCGATAACTGTTAAAATGACTCAAAAATACAAACAAATATATAAACGCGACATTGGATCACCCGTGAGTCATTTTGATTCAAAACATACAAAATATCTTAAAACATCTTAATTTCCATTTTCGAATCCTACACGATGATCGCTTATGGACATACGTTTCTAGGGCTGGCTATCACTTAATAAATTTCGTTTTACGATTCCAAATGTTTATTAGATGCCGTAATGTTTAATGCATTTTGCATGGTGCTGAAATATAGGAAATACACTTGTAATTTAAATTAAAGTTTTATTAGATTCTACTATAGAATTACGGACTTTGATATCCTAAAAATATTTATGATGAACATTACATTTGATAGTACTATCATCAAGTATTAAGTTTAGGATCTAGGGTTATATTATTATGTTATGGTTTTGTTTTGTTATTTAACTTTGTTTTGTATTATACAAAATTCTGGCATTTTTTTCAGTTTTTAATCAAGAAGGAGAGATGGCGCCAATATTTCTTTGAAATATCAGAATATTAAGAGTACAACCACAACGAAATTAGCCAAATAGTCTCAGCCGTTTTCACATATACAAAATAATCCGACATATCTACAAACATATAAAAAATAGATTTTATGTAGATCAACAGATGTTTAGTTCCTTTAAGTATTGTTTGATGTGTACATTTATGTGGTGAGCTATTAAAAGTTTTAACAAAGAAGTTATATTACATAAGTTTGATATATTCTGTAAAAAAAAGTCATACAGTGATGCCTAGTTTTCCCCGCACATTCCAACGCGACTCGTCGTCACAACTTACTTCTTTATTTATTTAATAAGTCTATCAGCAATAGCTAAATATTACATTCTCAAAACACATTTACATAATTTAAGATTACTCAAAGTGAGACAACCCTACGTCTGTCACTCATCGGGGCGCGCACGTGGGCCGCGCAGGCATGACATTTGCCCCGCGAGTGCAACATGACGTCAATCTATGTAGGTTGTACCTAGCCCTTAGCACTTCATGATGGTAGCACTGACTCCACCTGTATGACGAAGAATACAGCGCTGGCAACATTAGAACTGTATGGTTGAATGGTATATGGATGCTGTAGGCGATAATGTTAGATGTTTATGCGACATGGGTTAATGCGTGATAATACTGTTGTCTTATTTTATTCATTAGATTTATATAAAAAGGAAAATCCTTTGTATCTTCTGATACAGCGAGTAATCTTTTCTCCGAAGGGAAATTCATTAGGCATTCATCCGAGACCCAGCAGCAATGTATACAGTACGATTTCCTTATCCTCAGCGCTGATATGCTAATCATATCCCAATGAGAGGTTCGGCCAACTAAAACCCCCCAAATAGGTACTAATCTGAACGCCACCAGTGAGGACACCGAGAATGGCTGATGCATATTTTTTTATATTTTAAGAATGTTTTATCGAACTAAATAATACGCCGGTAGAAGAGTGCGCCCGCGAACACGACGCGTCCCCCCTCGCCCTCCCGACCCTTAGTTTGCAAAGAACCTTCCGATGAAATAATATATACTTACTAGTAATAAGTTGGTAATCCTTACTAATACCTATTATCAACAAAAGTTTGTGAATATGTGTGGATGGATGCTTGTTACTCTTTCACGCAAAAACTACAAAATGAATTGTAATGAAACTTTACAATTATATAGCTTACTTATTTCCGCACGCGGATTCACCCGTAGATCCTGTTCCCGTAGGAATCTCAAAAATTAAATATAGCTTATAACCTTCTGCGATAAATGGACTATACAGGGTTATTTTTAAAACATCAATAACCTTTTAGAGAGTGAAAGTACTGATGATTGTAAACAACTTTTACTATGGGACTAAAAAAAAGAAGCTATATACCTATATGAAGTATAGCTAGATCATAATAACACACAGACTATATTTAATTATGAAGCTTCCACGGAAACGGGTTTTCACCCGTTTCTTTAACTAGTTAATTATAATACTAACAAACTTGTGACGTAGACATTTTAAAAAGCATTTAAACCATTTTTTTATTGTAATTGTGCAAATTCTAAGTAAAGAACATACACCAAGACGATTTTATGTGTTTTTGATGTATAAACTCGCCATTATTAATAAATTTAAAGGCACTAAACATAATACATAAAGGTTGAAAGCCATTCGGGCAGTTTAGACGACATTACGAGCTGAATGGGCAATAACACCCACATATTGTCGACTAGTAAATTATAATTGTTGGCAATTTGTCGCTGATGTAGACAGACCGCAAAATCGGTTGGCTGCAAGTTGCAGGGCACGTAATAGGATTAGGGAAAGATAAAAATTACTTTAATTCGTAATAGTCTTACTTGATAGAATTTTACTTGCGTTTAAGAGACATGCAATATTAAATGTATTTTGATGTTAGTGAAGTTTCTATTGGATTAGGAAATATATATCTTATACTAACACATAATGTTTTTTTTTTTTCGGATGGACATATGTTGTTAGCTCCGAGGCTTATGCTACTTCACCGGGCAGAAAGGCGAGCAGAGTTCCAGCCTAGATAAATGGTTTAAACTTTACAAACTAAGCAACCTGCGCAAGAGGGCGTCCCCTGTAGGACTTGGACCTCGGCTCAGGGCGGTCGCTGACGGGGAGATTGAGGGGTTATGGCTTTTTTTTAAATATATTATGCTGATGGGTTTTTGTGTTTGCTTGAACGCGCTAATCTCAGGAACTGATTGTCCGCTTTGAAAATTATTTCAGTGTTAGTTAGTCCATTTATCGAAGATGGCTATAGGCTATATTTAATTATGAAGTTTCCACGGGAACGGGAGTTACGCAAGTGAAACCGTGCGCGGGAAGCTTGTTTATTATATGTGGCCTAATGGTATAAGTCTCGACTTAAGTTACGGAGGGCGTGGGTTTTGAGATCTGCCCGGCTAAAAAATCTGTATGTAACTCTAAAATCTACCATCCATGCCGCGGAGACCACGTTAAGCACAACATCTAACTGTGTTATTACTTATTCATTGCAAAAAGTATAAATTGAACGAAAAAATTAAGCCATGTCCCAAGCTGCACCGAAAATTACATGTTTTCTTTCACCGCTCCGTTATAATCCTACCTTAAACTTTAATATCAAACTTTTTCAATTATAATTATCAAAGGGTTTTATTAATAGCCTGATTGTTCCCTCTCTGATATTTTAAATTTACTTTAAGCACGCGTCCTTGCAGTTCTAACCCAAGGAAATGCAAGGGCCGTGTCTATACACGTACGTCGTGGGCGTAGGTCAGGGCGTTAGTAGCTTATTACGTCTGTCGAGAATAACTATGCACTAATACTATCCGCCATCTTGCTCTTGTCAAATGTAAGTTTGACATTTTGTATGCTTTTCATTTGTTTTATGTATAAGCAAAGAATTGACCTTTATACACTAGATTTTTTGTGCCAGAGGGATCATCCAATCGGCACGCGACGCGTCACCCCTCGTCCTCCTGACCCTTAGTTGGCAAAGAACCATCCGATGTCCTCGTAGACCCGAAGTCCGAGAGGCTCGCGAACTATAAAGTAGAGCGACAGTTGCACAAAACTCCCCTAATATACTAAAAGTCCTAATCCCTCAATCTCACAATAATCGCGGCCGCCCTGAGCCGAGGTCCAAGACCCACAGGGGGCGCCCTCTTGCGCAGGTTGCTTAGTTTGTAGTTTTTAAACCATTTATTAAGGCTGGAGCGCTGCCCATCCCCTTTATGCCCGGTGAAGTAGCAAAAGCCTCGTGGCTTCCTATGTATGTCCATCCGAAAAAAAGAACAGCCAATCGGCCCATATGATTCTTCTTTACACATTGTTTGAATCATGACCATGTTGTAGGTGAAAGAAGCAACGTGTGCTGAGTGAGCGAGAAGGGAGAACTGTAGATTTTTATTGATCACATGGACAATTTTCTTCAATATTATCAGCTCTCATCAGTTCCTGCTAGAGATACTACACACTATAGTGATTTATAAGACCCTGATCTACAAACGAAAGGCCTCTTTGATCACCCAACGAAGCAGAACAACGGATCAAAGCACCAACGACTTAATTATAACAGAATTTAATCAATGTTTACTTTTACTCTTTGCGTTCGACCTTATTGATTAGGAAGCCGAACTAATTCTATTTAGGTATGGCGTGGGAAAGATAATGACGTCACAGTTCAAAATGGAGACCCAGAAGATCCCACGCGTGCAAGACTTTTGACCGCTGCGCCTACGTGTCGGATGGTTACCTACACGTTTGCTACATATCATTACAGTCCTCTCGCTTTAGTTTCGGAGGTCGTAGGTTCGATAATTGCGACGGACAAGTAAAACTTAAAGGTTTATTTCCGCGTCTAGTTGTTTGAGGTACTACCCCGTATCCCGTAAACTACATTAAGGTTCGCTGTTATAACTTATAACATCATCTATGAGAATCGCTTACCAGGTATTGGGCAGCAAAATTTATCTGAGTATTAAATACTGTCGTCACCAATCCACCTGAAAAGCGTGGTGACTATGGTAAAACACCTTTCGAATGATGAATCACCTTTTATATTAAAAGGGCTAAAATATATTTCTGGATCGCAGTTTTATCAAGTTTTTGTAAGTGTTTAAAGTGGCACATTATTTGCAATATTCGTTACTAAGTTCCCGCTCGTGGTTTCTCCCGCGTAACTCTCTTTCCCGTAAGAACTTCATAGGTAAATATAGACTATAGCCTTCCTCAATAAATGGGCTATCTAACACTTAAAGAATTTTTCAAATCGGACCCGTATTTTCTAAGATTAGCGCGTTCAAGAAAACGAACTCTTTAGCTTTATATAATAACAAATAATAGTAATAATAATCTTTATTTATATAAAAACAGATTGTCGTACAGTTTTCACAAAGTGGGTAGTTTTGAATTTTAGACAATCAAGGGGGTGACGTGCTGCGCTCCTTGCTATGACATAGCCTGTATTAAGGAGTAACAGTGCCGATATATTAGTATACTAGCTTCCCACGCGCGGTTTCACCCGCATAGCTCCCGTGCCCGTGGGAACTTCGTAATAAAATATAGCCTATAACCTTCCTTTATAAATGGACTATCCAACACTGAAAGAATTTTTGAAATCGGACCTGTAGTTCCTGAGATTAGCGCGTTCAAACAAACAAACTCTGCATCTTTATAATATTAGTATAGATATGTATAACTGAGTTTATCCATTTCAAATAAACACACAAACAATCCTTCTACTTTATCACATTCACAAAGATACCTAAAACTACAAAATACTTCCTGTAGTTAACCTTTAAAGACATTTATTCAAATTAGTGTTGCCTATCGATAGTCGACTATCGATATACTATCGATAGTCTATCGATAGTTGACGTCATATCAATAGTATCGATAGTCTATCGATATTAGTGATACTATCGATACTATCGAGGACCAATGTGTGTTTAGGAGCAATACTACCGATAGTATCGATAGTATTGCTCCTAAACATGTGTTGGTCTTCAATAGTATCGATAGCTTTACAAACTATCGATAGTATTGATAGTTTTGATCATTTAATGCAACGATACTAACGATAATATCGATAGTATCGATAGTATTACTTTAAAAATATCGATACTATCGATAGTATTATAATGTAATAGTATCAATACTATTGCTTCCAATCAATAGTATTAGTAATTTGTGATATCGATAGTATCGATACTATCGATAGCACTATCGATATTGTTACTATTTTTCGAGGTCACCTATCGATAGCGAAACTATCGATAGTTAGGCAACTCTAATTCAAATCTTCATAAGCAGTAATTCACGCAAAACCCACAACTGCGCTATTAAAGATGAAAGTAATGTTTGTTTAGCATAACTGATAGTTAATATGTTAATGGAACTCTGTTATAATATAACGTAATATGTATAAATAACGTGAGGTTATGTTATTTTAGCGTAGGTATTAGTGCTAAAAGAGGATATTAAATGCTTGTTGGCTTTACATGTTAGGACACTAATATAAATATAACTATGTTATATAACTAATAGGGTTGTTTAAGTTTAGTAGGATATTTTGGTGTATATTTTTGACTAGCATTCACATCGCGTGTATCTTTATTAAATAATAGCTCGTCCCCGCGACTTCGTCTGCGAGGAATTTTACTTAAGGCTAACCCTGATTTTGTCTTTGATAAATGGATAACATTGAAATATTTTTTCAAATCGGACCAGCATTTCCTGGGATAAGCGAGTTCAAGCAAACGAAAAACTCTTGAGCTTTATATATTAGCTTTATAACGTCGTTGTGAATTTGAAATCTCCTGCGAAATACACATTTCAAGAAAATCGATTAAAACTTAACAAAAATACTCAATCAAACATTAAACACACAGTAAAATATAATAAGTTTATATTTTTAGTAGTTACATCCTGGGCATCTAAAAGTACAGATCTGATACCCCAGGCTCAAAAGCATGTTAGTATTAAATAGACGAATTTATTAAATTTGATAAGAGGCTGGGATAAAGCCATCCATTCCCGTCGAACAAATAAATTTAATTTTGCACTTCTAATGCAATATGTATCTAAGCATATTACATTTCCTTCCTATTACCTGTATTGTGTTTTAATGATACTGATGTAATAAGCAGACAATCTTATTCAACATTTATTAGTTTTTCATTATTAAATGAGATCATTTGTTGCAGTTTTATATGGTGATTTTCTCTTTTATAGGTATACCAATTTCCTTTTTTTTCATATGTGATGTAATTTGACATAAATAAAATAAATAATATACAACTAAAAGTAACTAATTTAAAATAAAACTAACTTATAAAATACTACTTTTCTAAACATATACTACTTGGCTAGGTTCCCAGAATGCTTGCATCATTACCCCGTTGAATGGCAATGCTTACCTGCAATTTAATTATAATTTAGTACCTACTTATATACTTGAATGTATGGTAAGTAGGTATGGCTTTTGGTTAGTAAGTAATACTTACTATCAGTTATACTGAGCCAAGACAGTGAAAAAAAGCTAGACCTAAGGACGCTATTATTTGAAAAATTACTTCAATTTTGCATATAACATTTTTAATATTATACATTGAAGTATAATAGTTTTATAACAATTTAAAATCATATCAATAAACATATAAACTACTATTGACTACGCAGCTCTCACTTTCCCTCTAAATCTTAGTTTCGTTTAAATATACAGCAACAAGATAGAAGGCACAAAATAACGATTAACGATTAAGCCTCAACGTTGCCGCCACATTTTCCAGTAGTTAACTCACACAATATGAACCCACGACCTACGATCGCTACTGATTTAATGTCGCTTAATTGGATCTTAAAGCGTCTTAAAACAATTTTCTACGCCTCAAACTCGGCCGCCATTGTAATTTCAAGTAACTGTTAAAAGCGATCAGAGGTGCTAGCGATACGTGCGTTTACCCTTTATACGGTATCGTCCTGTTAGGAAGAAATTATATGATCAGTAGGTAGGTACAATCAGGCACACAATGGATAAAAATCTTTTGATTTTTGCACTTCGCGTATTAGATATAAGCATATAAGCAATCGCTTAATTCATCAACCATTTAATATGGCTAGAAAAAAGCATCTTTGGCGACATCAGAGACAGCATGGAAAAATGCTTGCACATGAAAGCTAAAGCTGTTAGTAAACCTTGAAAATTTTATATACAGTGGAGGTCATATTATAACTGAAAAATATTCCTATAGTTGAGGTGGATTTTGAGCGTAAAGTTTGCACACACAATTGTGCACTACAATAAAATATGTCTTGCGCAATCGTCTTGGAGTTTGGTTCTAGTTTTGGGACGTTTTCATAAGTTCAATAAGTCAACAAACCACTACTAAGCTAAGCTACCTACTCTATAAATATATACATATATAAAGATCCGATGCATCTTTTAATAAATAACTTATAACTACACATTAATATTACTATTTCCATAAATTAAGCTCTATTACAAACACATAGAACAGATTATATCATGACAATTACACTATTACAGTTTTCCTTAGCCATCAAACCTCAAGATCGCAGCATGTGGTGGAGATCCGTAGTAATCTCTCGTATAACTTTTAAAGTAAATGGCTAGTCTATTAGGACTATGCTCAGAGATAATTATAAGCTCAGTGAACGTAATTTTGCAGCTAATGAAATATCTAATAGATTATAGAAGCCACAGGAATTTAGTAATTGAAAATTTAGCTCGATAAACTTAGTTAGCGGGAAATTATTTGGTATTGAATGAGCATGTGATTTGGATGCTGATTTAGGGATTTTTTTTTGGACGGACGCTAGTACCACGACCACGAGGTTTTTGCTACTTTACCGGGCATAAAGGCGAAGACTCTAGTATAAATAAATGGTTTAAAAACTACAAACTAAGCAACCTACGCAAGAGGGCGCCTGTGGGACTTGGACGTCGGCACAGAGTGTTTTTTACCTTTCACGAAAAATATAGTGGACGTATTTTTTTGAATACAGCATAATATAATATTTTCATTTTATGTGATCGTTTAAAATTAAAACACAGTTATAAAGAAAAATAATACATTTTCAAAATATAAACAAACAAAATGATAGACTAAAACTAAGTTTTAAAGCCTGCTGCTAAAAAAATCTTAAATTAGGTAAACTTAATTTTTCTCTATCTAATTTAACGCATTAATTTTGTTGCCAACACCAAAGAAAATCTTAAAGATAAAAAAAAAACAAAAAAAAACACTAGTCCACTTTCGCGACCAACAGATCATCGATTCTTCTATTTTCTGTTCTACTTGACAAATACCGAGTGAAAGTCGCCGCGGATTATGTTAATACGGTCATATTCTGGTGATGGGTGTCCATTAGCAAGTTGATAAGTAAAGGTCAGGTTTGAAATGAACGCGGCGACCGATGGATAGCTTGTTTTAAATTAAGTACTTAGTAAAGTAATTATAGATGTATATATTTTGGAGGTTATGTCCTTTTTCTATCGTCTTCTTGTTCATTTAATAGTCAGTGTATTGATTATCGTAGTCAATACAGTTACCTTTCAATTAATATATTTTAAACATTTATTTCAAAAAAGGGTTTGATCCATTTATTGTAAATATTGCAATGAATTTTAATCCATGTTGTGACTAATAATTTATTTGCTTTTGTTTCAGGTAATTTACTCAAATCCTCTGAAGAACATTTTCCCGCCATACCTGCAAGTATTATAATATGCAATAGAGTTTAACTCTCTTAAAAAAGTTTTAATGATAAGAAACGTCAAACCAATATCGTAAACCATGACTACCAAAAGCCATTTAAAGAAAAAAAAGTTGTTAAAAAAATAAACAATTAAAATTCGAATTCAGGGTGTTCATTTTAAACGTGGAACCAGTCGCGTCAAAATGTCATGCGCGTTCGGCTGCGACATTCCTCAGCACGCCTAGCCTACGCGCGACCTTCTCAATGCTAATCGCAATATGGACCACGTACCCGGAAATTATTGTTGTAACCTTATGTTTCGACTTTAAATATATCGGTGATGAAAAGTATGAGCTTGAACACAATTGTCACTATACATGATACCTGTCACCATCTGCAGTAAAGGGTAGGCTTATACTTCGGAAACTATATTATACACATTGATTTTCCCGGCATAATATCGTTAAAACTCGCCCGTTATCACTGTAATACAACTACTACAACGATAAATGGGCCTTTAAATATCTGCATGCTATATCCTAAACAACTGTAAAATACGCAGTAAAATAACAAAAATATTTAGTAATATACTAAACATATAAATAGTTATAATGACGTTACTGACCATTTCTTTAAGATCACTTTGTTGTAATAAATCTAGAGCTCAAAAGAATAAGGTTAGATGTGCCATTATACGTCAGAAAACAAATGGTTCGTACGTTATTTATATTCCTTAATCATAAACTGGCACTTACGACCAAATGCTTCTGATGTATAATAGTAAATACGTCCGTATGCTTCTGAGGTCTAGAAATGTATTGTTGTATTGTGTATATAAAGTTATTTCTTATTTGTACATTAACAAAAATCCGCTGGAGACTTATAAACGCATCATTAATGATATAATAGCCGCTGGTAGTAATGTACCTCCCTCCCTACTAAGCCTTAGTTTGCGAAGAATTTTCCGATGCCCTCGTAGACTAAAAGGCCGGGAGGTCCGCGAACTGTGAAGTAGAGCGACAGTTGCTCAAAACTTAAAATCATAATCCCTCCGACAGCGACCGCCTTGACAGGGGCGCCCTCTAACACAGGTTACATAGTTTGTAGTTTATATAAAATTTCATAAGGCTGATGCTCTGCTCGCCTTTATGCCCGGTGAAGTAGCAAAAGCCTCGTGGCTAACTGCATAAATAAAAAAGAAGGGAATGTAAACTCCGGCGCATTCAAAAAGCCACAAAACATTCTAATATACTACCTACTAAACCAACATATAGTTTCTATATATTGTATATTAATAATAAGAGCTTATATCACCACCACCATATTAGTCTGTGAACCAGAATAATAATTGTGAAACCAACAAGCACTTCGCTATTGAATTTTGGTTACAGAAATGTGGTGGGCGATTCAAACAATGAGGTTTCGGTTCGGTTCCCTTTCGTGGCAATTGAGACCTTCTGGGCTTTGGTCCTGCATAATCAATAGCTTATTATTAGCTAGTGAAAAGGTTCGAGATATCTTTGTGAGTTTAATGTGTATTAGACGCTTTATTTGGTTCAACTATTGCTTAAATGTAACATAAATTATTGCGGAATATTTAAGTATTGTAGACTGAATGTCTAAATAACCGTTTGCTATGAGCCCATGTAGCAAATGAAGGCTGTAGAACTATCAAGTATAGTAATAAATGTAATGTACTCGATATTACATTAATAACCAAGTTTTGATTGTTCTATGAAAGAGAGACAGGGAAAATAAAAGTAACAAAGTACGTACCTACTTTTCTTTTTTTATTATTTTCATACCACTCATTTACCAACATCTTATTTGATATTCTATAATCGGTTCTGAAAGGCGGATGGTTTATCAGATATATGGGTATGCCATGCCATGGTATGCCCATAAGATTATGAATGACATGAATGTGACAAGAATATTGCTGATTGGAAATATAGATGTGTTGGAAGAGGTAGGCCAAAAAGGATATATGGACGGTGTGAAAGATGACATGTGTAAGAAAGGTGTGAGTATGGAAAAGATGGTAAATAATAGGTGCATGGCAGAAAGATGATGATGAATTTATCTGGCAGGTATATAAACTGAAATACGAGATAAGGTATGGGAAAAGGTGCGTTTTACGTATAAATTTTACATTAATACTCAAGAACAACAGTTACAACAAGAAAAACCTCAACTTCTATCAATCTATTGGCTAATATAAAACTATAATATTACCAAAACCAGAAGTTATATAATCTATATTAATATCCATTAAATTATTCAATATCTTCAATCCATAGATCACACATACACTTTTACCACAGATATCAAATTCAAACCTTTCATTGTTGCACCTACTATACGGGAGGCTGCCTCCATAAAATTGTCAAATGATAATCTTTCAAACATAATGGTCATTTTACACTTTATAATATTGCGTTTAAAATTGATAACGCGAATGCACAGCCGTTACGGAGAATAAATTGATAGTTCGAGACATTAAAGTTTATAAATTATAGTTCTACTGATTGTAATCGGGTTTTCAGTTTAAGACAATTGTTGTATCATGAATTAGATTTTCTGTTTGAGGAAGTATTTGAATATGGTTGTTTGTTAATAAAGTTTTGAGATATCTTGTGTAGTTGACGGGGTAATTAGAAAAATTTAATATGGGGATACTGGTACAGATCTATATGTCTGAATATACATTTCGCCTTTGCATGGTATTCGATTTTAGGACGTTTGTTGGTGTCTGTACTATTATTTTTAATGCTGATATTTATATTATTACATTTCAGTTATATGCAATGGAAAAGATAATAGGTAAATAAAAAAACTAACAAAAAAAAATGTGTTTTTTTTTCTTCGTCATTCAATTTTCAAACTATCTAAAAAAAAAATCTTGATTTATCGTGATCAAATACAAAGAAATCGTCAAATATATCTGAAAATTATTTGCAAGAAACATAAATTACTAAACATAAAATTTGAAAAGAATTCATTGAAACCTGGAATCCACCTTATGTATCTAAATAAAAAACAATGTTAAATAAAGTCTTATTATATATCTATCTGTAACTTTATTCATGTACTGTCCTTACTGGAAAACTTTTCTATCAAACAAACAAGGTTATTTATTGCCTACAAAATAGGAAATCTTATTGAACTCACAACATTAAACTACTCTCTTTTAAACATACCTACACAAATTCCTTAGTTTACTGCATAACAATTGGAAATTCCAAATGGTTTCCACCATTTTAGCATTCTTTACAAACATGACCTATCCATATAAATCGTATCGCCTTATTAGGTGGATTAATCCGGATACATGTCCAAAATGATTTAACATGTTATAGAATAAATGGTAACAACATTAGTGCTAGTGATTGCTTGTCGAAAACTTAACATAAAAGCACGCCCATCTGGTTCTATCCTACTATTAATATTATAAACGCAAAAGTTTGTGAGTATGAATGGATGGATGGAGGGATGTTTGTTAGTCTTTCACGACAAAACTACTGAACGGAATTGGCTGAAATTTTGCATCAGATTAGGTTATTCGCTGAATTAACATATAGGCTACAAAACATCACGCACGACCCACTGGAGCAAAGTAACGCGGGTTAAACCGCGGGGCGGAACTAGTAATCTATAATTTTTGCAATGGTGTGCTCTTTTTTTTTTTCTTATCCGGGGGGAAATGCTTGTACGCTTTCCCACCGCCGTTGCAGCGTATTCGCGCAGGCGGAGGGATATGTGGGATTCGCCCCCTCCATAGCGTGGTATGCTAAACTCATACCACGAGGATAGGACCCTACACCACTAATACCTCCCGGACACTCCGAAATTTGTCGGGAGGCCAAAATCTACACAATATAATGAGTAAGGGCTTACTCATTATATGTAGATTGAGACCAACAATCGACCGTAATGTTTTGGTATAAATTATTATGAGTTATTTCGGGTAAGAAAGTTTTTTTTGTTTTTTTGTACTAAGCTAGCGTACCTGTTAAACAGGTCCTGTTTTAAAATCAGTCTTTTAATCTCATGTCTAAACTCGGTAGGCAGTTCTTTCCACCCAATTTATATACAAACATAATCCAATTTATTGAGATTAGATTGGTATAATGAAATATCTTGTGTGCAATACAACTAAAATGAAATTTAAAGCAGAAACTGTATCAAAATAAATACATACATATTATTTTGTAATGTAAATAGGTTTTTTAGTTTGATTGATTTATTTAATGGAGTATTAATCTTTTCATTAGGACCACCTACCAAAAGCAATAAATAAGAACAAATTATATAAGACCAACTTATGCAAAATTTGCATCTGAAAATCATACTTTTTGCTATGTCTTCTCATAAGAATTGAATAATTTATATGTAAAATGTTGTCCTCAAAGTTGCGGCTAGATGTCAGTACACATCATTTTAAAAGTCGCTATGTCGTATTCGAGTAATGTACTGAAACTAATTTCTTACATTCACCACTAGATGGCGCTCTTCAATTTCGCCCAAAGTCGTAGATTTGCGTCTAAGTCCTATAGATTATATTGATATGATCGATATACCTTTATCAATCCATTCATAATTTTGTAACAGTGTATATAAATTGCTATAATTTTTAACTCAAAGTCGGTACATACATTACTATTAGCTGAGTTTTTAATTTAATAACACCGCAGATCCTACCCTTAGGTTTTCACGTTTATATTTGCAGTATTATTTCTCTAGTAAATAAACCTCTGTATATAACTATACATTAAATAGCAGTTTTTAACTAAATTCATTTAGACCAAATAGTCTCATACAAACTGATTCATATAACACAATAAATTTGAGCTAAAGTCTTTCACAATAATATAATCCGCTATTATCCTGTTATAATTTAAATATTGAATTTAAAACCTAATGCAGTCTGAGCAATAAAAATTGATGTTTCAAAAAACATATACATCAACTTGTCGTTGAACTCTGTTACACAAATATATTCAAAGCTTTTTATTTAAATAGGAGGAAACTCAAAGCTAGACAAATAAAATTCTAAAAACAGCCATTTATTAGAACATCGTATATAGCAGTATTTAGGTACTTAATTTTCCTATTTTATGGACTGATCAATTTAATTTATTGGTATATGTACCTACGTATGTGTATCGTTTTAATATATTTACTAGATGTGTATCGTTTTTACCACGTAGGTGAAAATATTTTGTACGTGTAGAATATAGGTTAAAATAAAGAAAACTAAATGAAATTATACGGTTCTTTGCGCTCTATTTCAGAAAAAAATATATGTATTATATGAATATATATGAATTGTATATGTTGTTAAATGTTATATGTATGAATCGGTATTTTCATATTGATTATGCTAGGAAAAAACATTAATCGATAAATTGAAAACTTTGAAATTCGAACGATTGTCCGATTCTAAAAAAATACTATTATAGATTCAAGACTGCAAGATATTATATGAAAATGTTACGGTTACCTTGCTCTTATAATACAATTATGAGTCTCCACACTTATTAGACGTACATTCTTTATGTCTCACTAAGCCAAAGATTAATTAAGCTGTCGGTACTACAATGGCGGACCGCGAATGGAGCGCACCTTAAATGGCAATATAATCTAATGCAAATTGCATCAGGATATTTATTATTAGGAATAGAAAGCTGGTAGCAGACATAATGTGACCAATTTCATTTAATTCTGAAATATTATTTCATGTATTACATTTATACACGAAAGAAATACTACTATTTCAGCCAATGGCTCAGCTGACGCTCTCAAGCGGCTCAAGTAGGTATACACAACTCGATAGACATTAGGTGTCGGAGGCATTGTCGAGACGCATGGGCCATGGGGTCCTTAAGCGCGTACTTTATACCGCCAAATAGTTATATAGTACGAATATCGAGATAGATATACTGGTTTTTTTTTATCTTTGAGCTAAGCTGCTACACTCACGGGGTGTCTCTCAGGAATACAAAATCTACGGTGGTCCCGTTTATCATAATATCTATAACAATCGCATACCTACCAAGTAACGGATAGCATTTACATACTTTGTATATACACACAATATTGCGGTCACTAACCTGCTAACTAAGCGCCGTCGTAACTATGGCAACATCCCCTTCGAGGGAGGACCATTTTCAGCAGTCGACGTTATAAGAGCTGATGATGATGATTATCATTCTACTGCCGATTCTAAGGCAATGAGTATTTACAAACAAACAAGTCTTAGTAAAAACATATTTTATTAGTATACAATATTACTTTAATAATGCCAAACCACACACTCTATGCGCGCTTTTCTAAAATAGAGTCTAAAGTATACATATTACACATTAATACATATATTTAAGCTAATTACCAAACACCCATAATTTATTATCGCAGTCAAACCGTTCAAATACCTATAAATAATCTCGAGCCGGGGTTTGGCACACAATAGTTCAGCCGAGCTATGAACCCGCGACCTTTCGACTGACAGTCAACACTTAACGACTAGACTATTGTCGTATTTAATGGAAATAGTTGTTTTACCATATTGGGTCAAGCTTGAGTGTTATTATTAATCAATTATGGTACCATTGTAACGAATATTTCTTTTTTTTTAAATAAAATCTTATTCCATATACAGGGTTTCTGGAAATGTTTCTGTATGGAGTCATTCCTGTTAGGATTTTATAGATAAGGTCAAAAAACAGATTTAGTCTTATAATGTTGTAAGTACCCTAAACTTAATCATTTCTGTGTTATTTCAGATTTTAGTATTAAAAATTAAAATGAAGGCATTCAAAGACCATTGTCATAAAAACTGCTGTAGTTTCTGATCAGATTATTTGTTTTGATTATACACAGTTTTTGTATGAGGAATCATTATAATACATTTTTTTTTATTTAATACTTTAGCACTAAAATGTACATGGTGGAATTAATGCCGATGACATTTTCTGCCAGTCAACCATAATAGGGTGGTGCAGAGAAAAAGCACAGAAATAACAAAGTTCTATGAGAAAAATGAATACCATTTTGGTACATGAACTAATCGAACAATTCTGTTGCTTTTGATTTCTTTATAACATCCTAGCTTTCCATTGGAATTTCTTCATTATATATTTGTACATCATAATATCTCCTCTCTACCCATGAGGGTACTATTAATTGTTAATGCTCGGTACACTTCGCTACCCCTCTTTCAAACTCCTTTGTCTAACTGCTTCCTCGGTTGCCTGGAACAAATCACAATGTTGTGATAAGGCCGCCAATTGTACCTACCTTATGTTAAGTTAGTTTGATGTCCTTCTCTGCATTTTCTTTTTTTCATGAAAGTGTACAATAAAGAGTTTATATATCTATCTATAGCTTAAAGCCTTTCTCGATGATGAAAGATTTTTTCAAATCGGACGTAGGAGGCAAAGAATCTCTTCAGCTTTTATATTATAACGTAATATTAACATCACATTTCCAGTAACCCTGTATTTCTTTTATCAGAATCACTTCTTTATTATGCGGATATCTTCATCGTTTAATCTTAAATAAGTAGCTTAATAAGTAATTAATATAATTGAACCAATTTGAACTAATAAAACCTAATTCTTTGTAGCTGAATTAAAAATGGCTTCTGTTTTTAATTATATCTCGTAATCTAATAATTTTATGATACATAATTATACCGAAATTATTTAAACTCGTTTTAATATCCATTGATTGTTCAATAAATTACAAATCAATCATAATATAAAATATAAAATGCATAGATAAATAAAATGCAGGTAACAACTTGTGAATGTCATTTGAAACTTGATATTTGACCTTTGACCTTCTAAAGAAGTAATGATTGGATATAATTATTAAATTGTGTTATAGTACAAGCAATAACAATATTATAAGCAGTGCCGGATTAAGACTATTCATAAGTAAACTTTAAGATACAATAATTACGAACAGCCATACATTTCTTTGCTCTCAAGACGTGATAACCTAAGCAATTGTTTATGGGCTAACCCGGTACTGATGATAAGGTGTAAAATAATATACATCTATACTAATATTATAAAGCTGCAGAGTTTGTTTGTTTGTTTGAAAGCGCTAATCTCAGGAACGAATGGTCCGATTTTAAAAAATCTTTCAGTTTTGATAGTCCATTTATCGAGGAAGGCTATATTTTATTACGAGCTTCCCACAGGCACGGGAGCTACGCGGGTGAAACCGCGCGCGGGAAGCTAGTTATATTATATTTTTTTTCATTATCGATCGATTGAGGAAAGTTGTAATACTAATTGTAAAGAGATTTCTTTGCAATTTTATTTCTAAAAAACTACTTTGGAATTATATCTTGTGACTAGCAGTCACGAGATAATTCCAGTTCTCGTAGGAACATCTTAATCCAGCAACATTAGATTACTATTATACATAAACGACCTTGTGGTAATAGTGAAATAATTTTCAAATACGATGAAAAAGTTTTTGAGTTTCTCTATAATAGTATTAAAAACATTACAATATTTTATTATTATTGTCACCAGAAATGTAATGGGTGAATTACTATTTGTTTTATATAGATAATGCTAAACAATATTAGGTATAATTAACAGCTCAGACTGTTATGTATCAGATGACATAAATGGTAAAAACTTAATAACTTAAAGTTTCCTTGACAAGTGTCTAAACTCCCACGCATCAACTATTGTGTTTTTACAATAAACCTTCGATTTTAAACTTCAAACATACTTAGTATACGCTACTATTCCTTTTTGTAACAGGACGGAGTTTTGAGTCTGGTATAGCTGTAATACATGTTATATAATTTGCGACCGCTATAAAATAGAATATCTAAACATTTTTGATTGAATGTACTGTTTTATTTATGAAGTCTGAGATGAGGGTTTGATCTGAGTGCGTGTTCCCAGGTCTCATTGTAGTAGAATAACTCTTACACGACAGTTGTCGACGTCAAACAATATATAATTTGTACTTCCTCTATCTAGTTTTTATATTACTCCAGCCACGTTAGATAGATTTAGATATGTAGTACATTAAATACAGGATATTAACATAATAAAATAATTAAAATGCATCCTTTATTTAACCTTGGTTAAAAAATATGATTTCTTAACTCCTTGCTTAATAACCTTAATTAATAACGATACTATATTACGGTTTAGAAGAAGACACTTAAATAGATAAGTTATCTCTATGATCATTGTAATTGGTAAGTACATTCATATAAAATAATGTACCTATATCCACCAAATGATAAGTAGCATACGAATCCAAGTAGAAAAAAGGTTGTGCCAAAACAGTGGATGTGCAGCAATAGCCGCCCTCGTCGTATTGGGATTGTTCCATTCCCCCGTGTGCTCTGGCGGTTTTCTCACGCATTATTAAAAACTAATGTTATTTGGCTACAGTATTCTGTAAATTACAGGTTTGTTAAGTAAGAAGTTGAGACAGATTCTTTAACCTCCAGTAGTAACAGTCGATTTCATTGAGCGTACTAAGGTTTTACCTCACAACTTCTTATTTTGCGAAAATAATGAATTCTTGTTTCCCTTTTCCTTTCGTGTCATCTACCATTTTCGTGCTTGCTTACCTAGTTTATAGATGCCAGAACCAGAACTTATCCTTTTACAAACTACTTGTATAATATAACCAAATTAAATTCAAACTATTTCCCATATTCTATAGCACTTACAGTAGTCACATCACCTTATTAGTAACTCCGCAACATTTCTGTGGTAAATCTAACAGAAAAGTGTCACATTGATCACCTACAAATTGACACTTTGTTGTAACGTAGCCCCATTATGTTATACGAATATATAACACCGCTACACGGTAGCAAGAACTAAGAATCTATGCATAATTTATAAACGAATATTTTAATAGAATATCGACCTCATTATATTCTATAATATGCCACTGATTTACGGGCTTAAATAATTATTAATGACGACTTTATTATGCTGAGAAAACATAGTAAAAAATATTGATAATATGACTTTAATTTATGGAAATATTAACAATAAACTTAATCATGTGATAACTTTTGACATATAAGATTATGACATATAAAATTAAATATAATATAACGTAGCAGGCAAATTGTAGAATAAGCCGTTTTACATTACGACTAGACATTTAATAAAATATAAGGCGGTTCGTATCACGGCGTATCAACGAAGAGCGGGATTATTGAATAATCTACAATACGGTGTAACTACATTGAAATCTAGGTTCGTTATAGTGCAAAAAAATTAATAAGCCGTAATCCGATTTCAATTTTTTACATTTGATTTCTGCATACTTACTTCGAAACCATGAAACCTATGGAGGACCTTTTAGTTGAAAAATCCTGCATGGTTTACATTTATATGGTAAATATTATTATTATAGTATATTATTAAGTACTTTGCCTATAAATCATTTAGTCACAATTTATAATGTATATTTTTAAATATAGGCTGTAGCTAGATTTCTATGTCTCCATAAAATATTGTATTTTGTGGTCCCTTTATTGTGGTGCGTTTTGGAAAATCCGTGGATTTTTTGCGTCATCCATTTAGTTACTTTAACTGTTTATTGAAAGATTTGTGAATTACGGTTGCCTTTGCTATATAACTAGTTTCACGCGCACAGATTTACTCGCATATCTCCCGTTCCCTTGGAAACTTAATCGTGAAATATAGCCTATTTTACTCCTGAATAACATAGCTTTCTAATCAATCGAATCAAATAGGTCCAGTAGTTCTAGAGCTAAATTAATGCAAACAAACAAAGAATCAAATCCTTACTCTTTATAATACATATAAGTATAAAAGACAAGAAAGAAGATTACAGCAAATTTATACTAGTAGTATAAACATGATGTTATTAATTTAAATAAAAGTGAGATTACGCGAATGCTTCAGCCTTAAATGGCGGGTCAAACAGTTATCCATTTAATTAATTTAAGATACCGATAAGATTCCAATAAATAATGTGTTAATTAAAACATTATACCGCTAAAGGTTTCGACGGGTGTTAGCAGGTAGGTCTAGCCACTAAATTAGATAGGGATCATAGTTAACATCGTAGTAATTTAAACTTACTGGTTGATCGCTAGAACTAGTGGTTTTATCGGCTGTTTAACCATATTTCTACTTATTAAAATAAAGTTAAAGTAAAATTATTAAATTAATAACACTGAAGGATTTAGTGAATGTTAAATGTATCTTTATTTTGAAACGGTTGTAGACCCATGGCTAGGGCGTTGGACTTGTGGCCGCCGGTTCGATCCCCATTGCACTACCGACGCGGCGACGTGAACCCACTCGTAACACAAGCATTTTAGCTTAGCAACGAGACTGGAAATACTCCGCTTGTAATATTAAAAAAAAACTTTACTAATATAAAAAGCTGAAGAGTTTGTTTGTTTGCTTGAATGTGTTATCTCAGGAACTGCTGGTCCGATTTGTTCTTCGAAAATTCTTTTAGTGTTAGATAGCCCTTTCATTGTTTTTTTTTCGGTTTGACTTACGTAGTTATCCACGAGGCTTTTGCCACTTCACCGGGCATAAAGGCGAGCAAAGCTCCAGCCTTAAAAACTGGATTTTTGCAAACTAAGGGTCAGGAGGACGAGAGGGGAGCCCTTTCATTGAGGGACGCAATAGGCTATATTTATTTACGAAGTGCTCACGCAAACTGGAGAAACGCGGGTAAAACTGCGTGCGAGAAGCTAGTATCATTATAAGGTAATATTGTAGTATTTTTTGTGAGGCCCATTTTCAGCCATAGACGTTATAAAGGAAGAATATAACCAGATAATTCATTAATTTATTACATTTTTTTTTTAATTCATACACTAAACCCCGATCTCTAAAATAAACACGAATATAATTCAAAATTCATTGACATTATTATGAAGGTAGTAAAATAAAGAAAACAAATTTACGTAATTTTAAATACCTATTACCTTCGTTTTTACAGAGCGTGCATCATGCAACGAGATTATTAACTCCAATTATATTCCTCTAAAATAATATAAGATAATATTACTTGCACCTCACTGTTTAACACGCACTGGCCTGCTCTGCCCCATTGGGATATAGCGTAATGCTTTATAGTCTTATTGAAATTAAACAGTTTTTAAAATACTAGCTGAAGATATGCGTAATGAAAAGTTTAATTTTCGGATTTTCTTTAAGATCCGAGAAATAATTGCTAGTCCGCTACTAGGCGTGAGCTGTCAATTTCAAGAGAATACCACCTACCTAGTAATACAGAAGGACTAATAATAATAATAAAAATGTTGGTATAACTCTTGTCTGTTTGCAGTTCTTGTTTTTTTAGTTATTTAGTTTAAAATGTAATATTTATTTTGATCTAAATTATGTATTTCTAGTGCATTTCATAAAAACTGAATATAATATATTATAACTACCGACCGGCCCCGGCTTCGCACAAAAAAAACCGCATCAAAATCTGTTGCGTAGTTTTAAAGATCTAAGCATCGTAGGGACAGACTGACAGCGGCAAGTGACTTTGTTTTATGTAGTGAAGCTGAAGAGTTTGATCGTTTGCTTGAACGCGCTTTTCACAGGAACTAGGAAGATAAAGTCACGGGCTCAAGCTAGTATAAAAATATTAGACAGATTTCGTAAAAAGCGGTATAATTTTTTTCTTCATATATTATTATACCTATTGGTTTAATTTATTTGTCTCCAACATAATGATGACGAGATGATAAGCATCCTTTATAATATTTTTTACTAGTTTTGGGAACAAACTTTGCCATCGGGAATTACCCACGTGCCATTTTTTGTATTCCATGTCCCATGGAATTCTACAAATTCCTACATGGCTACAATGGAGTAAGATATTTTGACGGCATATTACATTGTTGAATCTTATTAATTCAGTAGGTACAAAGTCATATAAAAATTTTGACAAAAACTTAAATTTAATTAACCAAAGTAGCAATTTGCGGTCTTTTCAAAGACAATGTATAACTACTACTACCATTAAAATTGATTTATTTCTAATAATAAATACAAACAATCCCATGACATTTGTATACCACAAAATATTCCTGTACATCTAACCATTTTAATTAGTTTAAAAACTAAATTAATACTAAACAACCTACGCAAAAGGGCGGCCCCTATGGAACTTAGACCTTGACTCAAGGCAGTATCTAGTGGGGGGATTAAGGAATGCTGACTGTAAGATTTTTAGGGGAGTTCAATGCAACTGTCGTTATAATTGACATCAGAATACACAACGAGTACCGAGCCAACCAAACAAGCAAACAAAACACCACGTGAGCCCACTACCTGTATAGTTTTTTTTTTGTCAAAGGTCCGCCGTCGGGTCAGCCAGTGCGCGCGCGCACCTCGGCCCGAACGCGCGTCACGAGCACACTCTGCTACCGTCAATTGTTTCGAATTCCTCAACGAATTCAGTTCTTAATTCGTTCTTCGAATAACAATTAAATTTTTGAAATTAGAATTCCAGTTGTTAAGTGACAGTGACATATTCGGATTGTATTATTGGTTGATTGAACTTTTTTTATCATTGTGATAAACTCTGTGTTTTGGACTTATTCTGTGAGGTTAAGGTTACGACCTGTGACGTTATTTTTAAACCTAAGTGACGTTTAGCGTTTTGTCATTGTCCGTTCTATAATTGGTGTGATAATTGATCTTATCGTATTGTTTTCTTAGAGGACGTGTGTATATAAACTCTTTGACTAACAAACTAAGTTTTGAACGTTTGTTTTGTCGTACTTATGTATAAATATTGTGTTTTGTAATGTACCTCAAAATGTACATCAAATCTGAACGGTTTTACCAACAACCTGATAACCAGGCCCTGAAGGAGGACAGGTGCTTCTCTGATTATGAAGAGGAGTTAGATGACCGTAAGTACAATTGTTATTATTTCTTAAAAATATATTAAAATTAATTTATATCTACAAACTAGCTCCCGAATTTATTTCTTACATTAATAATGGAAGAACATAAATTTGTTAGTAGTTTTTTTCGAAGATATGTAGGTAACATTCTATCCATAAATACAAAAGGAAATGATTCCTAGTTTTTAATCGACAAATTGTAAAACTATTGAACTCATTTTAATGTTTATATAATGAAAACCTTGTTCATTTTATAATTTATATAGAAAAACGTATATTTTTGTAGCGGTAAAACAAACTTTGTCTCGTTAAAACACAATTCTTAGCCTAAAGAGATAACAGATTTCATAAAATCGCTACTTTTATCTTCGATCATAATACTAAATTACTATATAAATTTCATAATATTTAAGAACTACCGGGAAAAGCTAGCTACCTACTCTCTTTCTAGTTTATTTACTAAAACCCTAGTTCCTCCAAACGCCAAAAATAGAAGCTCCTGAGTTTCTGTAATCTTAACTTTTGACTTTTATTATGGGTACTGTACACGCAAAAATGTTTAAACGAAATGGTGCGCGTTGAACTCTTTTATAAGAAACAAAATTTTCGTAGCATAACTTTGTTGAAACTACAATAATTATAATTAAAAATGAAATTTTATAATTATCTATCATTTTGAATTATAAAAAATAATTTATAGTTTATTAAAACATATTATTCAATAATATATCTTATATGTGTTTAAGGTGAATGTTGTTAACAGGTGATTGTATTTTCTATGAGCGATATTTTGCCGACGGAAACTGTATCAAGTTGCGTTTCAAGTCTGAGTTTTAGTTATTTTTTTTATTATCGATGGTATATTTAGCTATCATCATATGTGTATTTGTATACTATACGCCGTGTTTTTTAGCAATTGCTAATAATTGGCAGGACAATTTCAGATCAGTACTACTATCTAAACGCAGTAAAACTTAAGTCTATTTTAAAATGTTAGTTCAAAAATAGACTTCTGTTTTTACAACAAAAAAGTCCAATTTACCCCTAACCCAGATCCGAAGTAATTTTTAACGCTATTCAAAAAGTATATACTTAATACATAATAGATCGATAGTACTACCAAAAATAAACTATTTCGCGGACTATTAGCACTGACTCAAACTTCACTGTGTATTACACACATTATTATGTGTGTGTATTAATTTATCTTTTAAAACATAAGAGCGGAAATACGGACACGTTTCAAATTGCCCTGAACCATTTAATTACACTGTAACCTAAGTAATAAGGGTTATTACTTAAAACCCATGTAGGTAGTTAAAGAAATAACCTGCAAGTACTTTACCTCATACCGACTTATTTTCTATCCTACAATTTATATTTTTATCACGTTCCTACATCCGTTACCTTAATCAATGGCAAAAGCCTTTGAAAATACGCCTTTCAAAAAATTTTACGTCATAATCCTTCAATCCCCGCGCCAGTGACCGCCCTGGTCCAAGGTCCAAGTCGCCAGGGGACGCCTTCTTGCGCAGATTGCTTAGTTTGTAGTTTTTAAACCATTTATTAAGGCTGGAGCTCTGCTCGCCTTTATGCCCGGTAAAGTAGCAAAGGCCTCGTGGCTACATAAGTCCGTCCGCAAAAAAAACCCCAAATAATCCCAACTTTCTATTACATCAGGTAACTGGTCAAATCCCTATGGTCAACCCTTATCCGGGGAAGGTACAAAAGGTCCAATCGACCAATTAGGGACAAAAGGTACAGGTACCGAGATTAGTTCAAGGGTTTGCTAAACAATACGGTTAATTGTTTGTAAGATTCCGATTTCCTGTGAAGACCCACCAAGATGGGTTTTAAGTATCAAAAGTTTAACTGTATATGGGATTTACGTTTGCTGATTATTGGGTTGAAAAAAATAAGAGATTGCTTTCATTGATAATGTGTAACGCGTTGGGCATTTTGCTAAGTATTGTTGGAGTAAATACGTATAATAAAACAAAAAAGAAGTAATATTGGTAAAGAAAAAAGGTCAGTCTACTACTAATCCAGCTTATAAATGCAGTATCGGTCCACTAGTTATTTATAAGGAATATTTTTTTATTTGTCATAAAGCGTGGTGTACTTAGAAGTAATTACCTATATTTTTTCATGACACTTAGTCATTAAATAAAAAGACTTTACATTAATATAGTTAAAATATTTCAAATTAGTAACCAGTTCGTAAATGATAAAAAAAACTTATTCACGTATAATATTCATACCAACTTTTGCATTTATAATCTTTGCAGAATCTGAATATCCCACTAATTTAATATTGTAATATTGAGATTATATGTTAGTTCAGTTACAGTTTCACTTTTAACTATTTTGTATGTGAATATGCACGTCTGCCAAGGGATTAAAAGAGTTCCTGATATATTGTCGGTTATTGATAATAAGGTTGAAAATCAAATGTTGCTACAATTGATTGCGCCCTTTACAACGCAACTAAAAAATACCTTTCCGGACGTATGAAATTATACCTTATTAACAACTGTCACTTACGCGGTATTGTACTATATAACTGTCGATGTGTCAAGTAACAATTATACTTTTTTCAGTAACTTTAAAATACTAACAGAAAGTATTTTAGAGTAATAGTTATGTATTTATATAGTATTTATCTATAACAATAATACATTTATACAATTTAAAGTAGCTGATCTAAACTAAAACTAACTAATAAAATACTAACTAGACTAAATCTACACTAACATTGCCAAGGAGCATGGATTTAGAATAATTAGTATTTTATAAGTAGGGTAGTCTCTCAATCAAATAGGATTTATAAGAAATCTTAAAATTAACACAAACATTTACTGTCCGGCATGGAGATCGAACCCGCTGTGGGTTCGACCTCCATGCCGCATCTGAGGCATCAAACGAGATATATATAAAGCTAAGCCACAGAGGTTGTCTCATATCCCTACTAATATTATAAATGTGAATATCCGTTTCTTAGTTACGCTTTCACGCGAAAACTACTCAACCGATCATCATGAAACTTTGTACACGTATTCTTAGAGGTATCACAAATAACATAGGATACTATTTTTTTAAAAAATTGAGCGAACCGTGGGTAATAGCTGGTTTAAAATAAAACCAATACAATTAGCCAAAAACTATATAATATTAAACTTAAATCAAGTTAAAGGTATATTACAATAGCCTGGCAAACGTACGGCGTGTATTATGAATATAACTTCTATTGTACCATGTAAGTACAAGTAAACAACAAGAATAACAGCGTAATCAATTGATCTCATATTCTCTTAGAAACTTGGTTTATATTACTATTCAATATAATTCTTAAACCATGTCATTTTGAACAGCCCACCTATTCACTTGCGACCCCTAACAACAGTACAGAGTTTCACCAACCAAAACAATTCCAAATTTAAACCTTAAACTTTTGACATAAACTCAAAACGAAAATATTCAAAAGTTCGCAAAAAAAAAACTATAAACAAAAAAAACTATTCCAAGAAATTTTACCAAAATACCCCAGGTACTCTTATACACAGGTACAAAGGTACAATTTGACCTTAAGTAATATTACCTGTAGTATTTTTTTTACAGCAGGAAATTGCAACAATGCGACCAAAATGGTTGGGCCTATATGCGCATGAGTCGAACAATAGATCGCCAAGATCTATTGTCAAGTTCGAATTGAATCGTAAAACGCCTATTACAAAATGACTCACGCCGTTTGTAGTTTTCAAATGAAGTATACTTTACATAACGTTTTTATACATAATCTATACTAGTATATAAAGCTGAAGAGTTTGTTTATAAACTTGAATGCGGTAACCTCAGGAACTAAATGGTCGATTTGAAAAATTATTTCAGTGTTTGATAGCCCATTCATCGAGGAAGGCTATAGGCTATATTTAATTATGAAGCTCCCACGGGAACGGGAGTTCTAGAGAATCTAGTTGTATTATATGTATTACCAAATTATCTATATTTATGCACTATACTCAAAGTCGACAACCTCCGTAGCGAAGCGGTATTTGGCTCGCTTTAAATCTTGGAGGTGGTGGGTTCGATCCCCATGCCGGACAGGAAACCTTTGTGTAAATTCTAAGATTTATTTCCGGGTGTAGTTGGTTGAGGGAATACCCTCCGTGCCTCGGAAAGCACGTTAAGCCGTTGGTCCCGATTGTTACAACATCATCTATAATAATCGTATATCAAGGAACGGGCAGCAGCGTTTCCTTGTGTGGTACAACGTAATATTGCGGTCACCAATCCGCTTGCCAAGCGTGGTGACTATGGCAAATACCCTTACCCGGGAGGAGGCTTATGTTCAGTAGTGGACGTAATACGGGCTGATGATGATACTCAAATTTCCTATTGCACACATAAAAACAAAAATACTTCTGTTATTATACACCTACAATTTGCACGACTAGCCTGATTTATTCATGTTTTTTCTTCTGGTAAATCCCTTGAATATTAACTTAACTACATTTCTCAAGTTAGTAGTTCTAAGAACATAAATATTAAAAACAAAACACACTCCATCTACATATAAATCGTTGTAAACGTAAAAATGTTCGTCGCACAAGGTCAGGGTCGAGGTGAGTGTCAGGGGTCGTGAGATGAGCGCTGATTCATTCGAGCCAAAGGTTCAACACCTCTGACATTTTCAACGTAATCGCTTAACGGAACAAACATACACGAAACAATACTTAATTACTTATACGAGGTAGCTTTATTTTGGTTATATTCAACAAGTTTTAATGTCACATTTCTTTTATATTTATTTATTACAACAACAATTTATTAGTTTAAAATATAAAAAAAATTGTGATTAAAAAAGTATAGGTACGTAAAGGTACACTAACATTAAATAATCAAGTATGTAGATAACTAGCTTCCCGCGGTTACAACCATGTAACTCCCGTTCCTGTAGGAACTTCATAATTTAATATGTGTAGTTACCCAACGGTGAAAGAATTTTTCAAATCGGTCACGTAGTTTCGGAGCCTATTCAATACATACAAACAATCTAATATTTCCGCTTTATAATATTAGTATATGATTATTATGGAATCATTTTCAATCATTAGGAATGTTTAGGCATATTAGTTGGGCTGAAACCTCACTCGCCTTTATGCCTGGTGAGGCAGCAAAAGTCTTATGACTAAAATTCATAGAAAATATTTCATATAAAGTACTAGCTGCCCGAGTGCGGTTTCACCCGCGTAACTCCCGTTCCCGCAGAAGCTTTATAATAAAATTCACCCCTTTTTCACCCCCTTACGGGTTAAGTTTAACAAAACCCTTTATTAGTGGACCTATATGTCACAAAAGGTCGAAGTCAAGCTTTAGTAGTTTTGCCTCGGGGTTGATGAATCAGTCAGTCAACACATGTTACGTTATATATATAGATTAGAGTCATATATTATATTCATATCCTTTTATTTGCTGGAAATAGTCTATAAAACTTTTTATCATCTGGGAAGAAATTAGTTATTACAGTTTAGTTATAACATCTACTATCTACTCTTCAGAGATCATATTTTTAGCACTCCGAATATCCATTAATTTTATGATTTAAGGATATTATGTTAAAATAATTTATTGTTTAGACTGTACATTAAAAGGTAGCAAATCATTTAGCTTATGGTCATTAAATTGAAAAAAGTAATTATTATTTTAATTCAATTCTGAAATTAAATTGTTTTGCTTCGCATTCTATCGCAATCAATTAGTTTCATATTAAATTTAAAATTAAAATTTTATATGAATGTTTCACCGCGTGAGAATTGGACAAAACATTTAGAATAGTTTTTTTCCCTTATAGAAAAAAGCAACTATTATAGCTAGCCTTAAAATTCATATAGATTTTAGAGCTGCTATATTTAATTTTAATCGTTTTAATTACAATTGCAAGGATTAATAAGAATATGACTAGTACTAACTATGCAATTAAAGATATACGTTTAAGTTAAAAAAAAAACATCTCTTTTCTGCAATAACTAAATTAATACAGAGGTTATGAAAGCTGTCATCTAAAAAAAAACATCTACAATCACGTTATGAACATAAAGTTACAGTAGATGTTTTCAAATTAGATTTTCGGAATTCGCCTAATATGGCAGTTAAGCTGCATCGTTCTCTTCCCAAATATGAACACTAGCTGCATATAAATCTGCAATATTTACACAAAATCCCTCAAGGTCAAGTTCAAGGTCACTGGGGTCGTGAGACGTTGGTCGTCGGCTGTTGATTCACTGCGGTCGAAGGTTGCTAACCTCTGACATTTTAACGCGAAACGTCAAGCCTTACAAACGAGTTAAACATTACTATTTAATGTGATATTTAAGAAATAAAAAAATTTAAATTAAAAAGTAGTTAAGTTAGTTTGCAAAGAGCTTTCCGAAGTCTTTGTAGACCCGAAGTCTGAGAGGTCCGTGAACTGTAACGTAGAGCGACAGTTGCACAAAACTCCCCTACACAACTAAAATACTAATATCTCAACCACCGCCAACGACCGCCCTGAGCCAAGGTTCAAGTCCCCCAGGAGCAAGGCTCTTGCGCAAGTTGCTTAGATTGCAGTTCATTAATAGGACTGGAGCTCTGCTCGCCTTCAGGCCCGGTGAAGTAGCCAAAGCCTCGCAGGCTGATTACATAAATATCTGTCCAAAAAACGTCCACTTTTTTTTTTGTTGGTTACCTTCTTCTCCATCCATCACCATTTACATTCATCATTATTATTGTCATATTTTCTTACCTCCTTATCGCGTGTCCACGCCAAACCACTTTTCATTAAAGTAATAGAGAATTAAAAAAAAAAGAATATATCCATAGTATTTTTAATATTCAAACCCATAGTAACAAGTCACCATGACCTCTGTACTGTAACTGTATTTTTAATATTTTATGTTAATGTTTGGTGATAGCGTGGCTTTTACGACCTATCTTCGGTACAAACGGCTTATGATAGATATTTACATATTAAAAACAAAATGCTATCGACACTTTTATCTGAGAGTTGCCAGTAAAATTATAATTGATTAAACGTTTAGTAGCTTGACACGAAAACCTCCGTAGCGTCATGGTTAGAGGTTAGGTTAGATTTCTGCGGCGGAATTTCTATTTTTTTGTGTAAAATCGAAGTTTTGTTTCTAGGTTTGATAGACTGAAAATAATGTGCGTTTATGTCTAGGAAATTTACTTTACGGAGTTGGTCCTATTCATAACAGCATCTATGTCAATGATATAGGTACCAAGGAACTTGCATGAGCTTGTATTTGTATATTACAAAATTAGCTGAACTGCGTAGTTTCACCCTCGAAATGTGTGTACTATTACCACCGTCAACAATATCTGAATAAACTACTTCCAAATATAATTCAAAATCAGAACACAAAGCCGTTGCTTTTTTTTAGCTTCTTTAAAAAAAGTTTCATTACCTTGCCAAGTAAAAAGGAAGCCAGCATTCCTTGCCTGAGCATTCGCTAACCCAACGGTGTCGCCGGGTCGGTGTCTCTCAGGTCGTCGGTTCGAATGCTAATGCAGGTTAATTGCGGATTCAGAACGACCCCGCCTTTAGAAAACTGAGACCTGACTGGAATTTTAAACTGGCCATTGATATTTTTGCTTTAAAAAGGCTTCGTGTGGCTGTGTAGTTGTCTTTGGCATGGGTTGAAAAAGTAAATAGTTTTTAAAAGGATGGCTGATTTGTATTTAAAAATGGAACTGATTTTTATGGACAAGTACTGTGCAAAAAGAATTATAGTTCTCAATTTGAAAATCTTGCTTGGTTTTTTTTTTAATAGTCTTGTATGGTTGAATCTGTGTTACATTTTTGTTTTGCTACGCAAGGTTTTATCATGATTATTATAGATTCATCGGGTATCACCCGCATAGATACCGTTCCCGTGGAACCTTGACTTAAAATAATGGTATAAAAGAATTTGCAGAATCGGTTCAATAGATCCAAAGATACTACTAACAATTCACAAACTTTACCTCTTTATAATATTAGTATAGATGCAGGCTACAATCTATGAAATATTTTGGTACACTTCAATCCACTCCGTAGTTTCGTAAGTAAGTACGTATAGAATGTTTAAAAAAGGCGTTCTAAAATTCAAAATATCAAGCCATTACATAATTCCCAAAACAATTTGTTGCCCGAGAGGTCCCTAAGAACACATCAGCTACCTCGGAGGCTCAAGAATACTCAAGAGTGCCTCAAACTGGACTCGAAGGTTTTCCCTCCCAACACAAACGTTTGGTCACACGTCAAGGGCACTCATTGTTAAAACGACATAATGATGTCCCTCTTGTTAGCTTTACTAGAAAAAAAATGTTTATTTTTTACTCTGTTTAAGGGTTTTGTCTTTTTTTAATAGCATAACATAACGCCTTGGTTTATAGTAAATATGACGAGATAATGGTGTCTAAACTTATAAAAATCTCAATTTTAAAGTATCCCTGATTCGATTTTTAGTTTTTTTGCGTTATTTAGTTACAAACCTTTACATTTATAGTATCATTCTAAAGACAACCTCCGTAGCGTAGCGGTAATTGGCTCGCTTTAAATCTCGGAGGACGTGGGTTCGATTCCCACACCGGACAAGGAATCTTTGTGTAAAATTCTTAGATTTCTTTCCGGGTCTGGTTGGTTGAGGGACTACCCTCCGTGCCTCGGAAAGCACGTTAAGCCGTTGGTCCCGATTGTTATAACATCATCTATAATAATCGTATATCAAAGAACGGGCAGCAGCGTTACATTGTGTGTTACAACATAATACTGCGGTCACCAACCCGCCTGCCAAGCGTGGTGACTATGGCAATGCCCTCCCTCGGGAGGAGGCCCATGTTCAGCAGTGGACGTTATACGGGCTGATGATGATGATGATCATTCTAAAATCAATTTAATAGTAAACTTTATTATAAAAAACTTAGACATGTCATATAAGTACGAAAGCAATTATTAAAGTTTCATATGCCATACGAAAACCCAAGACCACTTACACTCAAGGAATCTCATTCTCTAGTCATCTATCACTAGCTATTCAATCTCAGCAACTTAGTATCCAATAATCGATGGCTATCGATTATCGATTACCGCAAATCGATCGACGGAGCGCATCACTAGCGTCCCGGAATCTTAACGACGCTAACAGTTCAGTGTTAAGCAGGTGATGTACAAGTCAATGTTTGTATAAGAATGTAACATTAGTTCTGTGTGTTTAAGACTTGAAGACATAATATAGAGAATCGTGTTTTTAGATGCTACTGAAAAGATTAAAATATAAAACGACTTAAAAAAAACAGAATCGTGTTTTGACACATATTGAACCATAGACAATGAAACTTTGTTGTTATTTGTTTATTGTACATATAGTTTTGATCTATGATACCTATTTAAAAGATAACATATAAAACCAAATTAATTTCACACTTGCTTCCCGCGCGCGGTTTAATTCTCGTAGCTCCTGTTACCGTGGGAACTTTGTAATTAAATATTGCCTGTCTCCTTCCTCGATAAATGTTCTATCTAATATTGAAAGAGTTTTTCAAATCGGACCAGTTTCTCAGATAACAGATAGGCGTTCAAGGACAGAACAAACTCTTCAACTTTATATATTAGTATAGATTGATGCCTATTATGCGTTAAGTTTACTATTATAATGTTATTTAAATAAATCACAACTTAAAATAATACGTTCCTATAACGTTAATAATAAATATTATCAATATTTTTAACAATCGGTAAAAATTTCGTCATATTTCCTCATCATCCAAAATATAGACCTCTCTATTCCTTATTAAAGCCGCACCTCACCGCAAGGCCGTGCAGGTGGCTCATAGACAAACACAAACAGCCAGTGTTTGTACACCGGACCGCCCTCGGCTGGCCAAACAACAGGTGAGCACTGGCTTTGACGAGATTTAAAAAAAGAAAAGTAATATGACGTAACGGGATACTATGGCGGGATGGATGGGTCATTGCTTTTGTAAGAAGAATCGAGAAGGATTTTAGAATCAATGAAAATTTATTAATTATTAGCTCCCCGCGCGTGGTTTCACCCGCATAGCTTCTGTTCTAGACGGAACTTCCTCATTAAATATAGACTTAGAAACTCTTGGATAACGTAGATTTATTTATTCGACATGGGGTCCTTCAAGTAGGGTGTGTTCTCATCCATTAGGATGAGAGCGGCTTATGCTGTACATCTACTGTACTAGTTCTAACCGTCTGTGTATTTGTTCCCTACTGTTTTATACCTGGTGGATAGGGTTCATTTATAAAAAAAATAATATTAATGGACATATTTGTATAATTTTTAAATTAAAATTTTACGGATAAAACTCTGTATCTCTTTATTTATTTCTGTCTCTCTCTCTCTTGGATATGCATCCCATATAGTGGTAAGGTCAGTCTTCCTTATTTGTCCCGCCACTTTGCTATATCTCTAATATTGCCTTCGGAGACATTCAGGATAAGACTAAAACCAAAAACTAACACCTATCATCTTTAACCACGTTTTTTCCGAACATTGATTTTGCTAGTAACCTACCTATAGATATAATCCTGACAGTAATCTAAAGTTATCTCCTAAGGGTTGTCACTTCGTCATGTCAAAAGCGATGCGTGAGTGCACGAGTCTTGTTAGATTAAGCGCACTCGAGTCAACCCTGACTCATGGGAGGTCATGGTATGTTTACCCCACCCACGCGGACCGGCGTGTGGCGGCAATAGGGTTGTCATCGTCAATAAAATATTTAATAAAAAAAAAGAGATTAAAAACAGTATGAATCTATAAAAACACCGTTTCTTAGAAAAGTCTGCATATCGGATTTTCTTTATTTTGGAAATACAAATACTAAGTAGTAACAAAAATTTGCTCTTTTCTTTCTGAAGTTCTGGATATATGCTGCAGTACTGCAAGAGAGACAAAGATAATTGTTCAGATATAATGAAAAAAATAATCATTATATACTTAACAGATCAATTTTATAATATCACTACAATTTACATAAATACATTTAAAGTAGGTACTACTGCTTAGGCATTCCGGGCAATTTCATTTCTTTCTCGAAACTATTTCTTTTTTAAAGGAGTGAGTATATATAGTTTTAGCTACTAACCACAATAGGCCACCCCTAACCCTAGACAGGAGCAACATAATCCCGTCTCGAACATTCTAGACAAACAATCTTTATACTACACGTTGATTTTGTATTAGCGTTTAGCGTAACGTTCATCACGTAAATTTTTCTTTATTGTTTACTAGCAACCAGCCCGACGCACGGGTGCAGTACCTTAAAAGCAGTAAACAGATAAACCTTGCTCTTAAATCATATAATGCTTGTCTTAAAAAAAAATTACCATGTTAAAATCGTTGCGTAGTTTAGATCTAAGCATACATGAAGACAGACAGAGAGCGGGGTACTTTGTTTTATACTATGTATTAAAAAGACTATTTTTTATTTTATTTTTACATATACAACTCCCGCAATAGGGAACTAAATCCCTGTATCGCGGATCTCCTGAACCGATTTAAAAAAATATTTTACCAATAGAAAGCCAAATTGTTTTTGAGTGTCATATGGTATAATTAAAACGAGGCTCCCACGGGTCCGAGATTTACAAGAGTAAAACCGCGTGGAACAACTAGTAGGTATTATCACTACATAGTATAAAACAAAGTCGCTTCCCTGTCTGTCCCTATGTAGGTATGCTTAGATCTTTAAAACTACGCAACGGAATTTGATGCAGCTTTTTTTTATAGATAGAGTGATTCGAGAGGAAGGTTTATATGTATAAAACATCATCATTGCACCCGTGCGAAGCCGGGGTGGGTCACTAGTATATTGTAAGATTTCATGCAAACTTGATAAAGGGTAGTAAATCGCACTCGGCTAGTCTCACAATAAACGTAAAATAGGCGCGGATATAAGTAGCCGTTCATTATTTTAATCAATTTTATAGTAAATTTATATACATGATATTTTTTTTCTAATTAAATAACGGCTTTAACAAAAGCATATACGACTTATCACTATTATAAGCATTAATCAAATTCTTAAATTAATAAAGTTTATGTCTTTGAACAATACAGATTTATCGTAGTTATTACACTATTAAAACTTTACTTTGTAGTAAAGATTAAGATATTCTCTTTGATGATACAGTGGTACAGTTAAGTTCGAACTAATTAAAGAAAATTTCCAATATAGTATGTTTTTTAAGTAAAAGAACTCTAGATAGTTTTTGGTTTACGAGATAACCTCTGGAGCAGTTGGACCGATTTGACTAATTTATAGCATCCACATTTTGACTACTTAGCCTAATATTGAGCTTAAGTTTGAGTCAAACCATATGCCAAGTCAAGTAGCAAAAGCCTTGTGGCTAACTTTATAAGTTCGTCCAACAAGAAAGCTATTACAAGCAAGATCTTTTTTTTTACTAGCTATTGTCCCACACTTTATCCCAATAGATTTCGATATCTCCATAATAATCCTTTAGGGGTCGAATTTTCCAAAATCCTTTCTTAATTCACACCTAGGGATATTCACACTTAAGGAATATTTGTGCAAAATTTCATGGTTTCAGTTGCTCGTTAATCGATATACCATTTTTGGCAAAATGATATCAGTCTGACATTAAATATGACAAAACGTTAAAAATAGCAGACTCGAGCCCCAGTCAGTCAGTTGCTGCTTATAAAGTCGAACTCCAAGTCAACAGAAAACACTCAGCATTAATTACCCAATGGTTGCCCGCTAAGTTGTTCACTTCCCCGAACTCTGGTTCACCTGGCGAGTCAACAGTTTTGTTTGGTCAACGTAAAACATCTTCGAGTGCCACACAAGTGAGTAGCAGTGGAGGAGGCACTTGGGGCTTCAATATTTAGTAAACTGTATATTTGAATTTTAATGGGGTTGTGTTTTGGTACTTTTTGGAACTTTAAACTTATGGGTCATCTCTGTTTGTTTTCGAGTAATTTTTAAAAACTAATGAGATAAATTAAGGTAGTTAACTTAACCTTACAACTACTAACTTAACTTAATTATTTATTGTTTAAAGAACCTTAACTTAAGTTAGTTCAGAATTAGTAACTACAATAGTAGTCGCAAAGAGGTGACAAACAATATTATATTACTCTGGTTTTAAATTTGCTTGCTATGTTTAATGAATTTTATTTAAATATGTCAAAACTTCAAAGCTGTTGGTTAAGTCATTTTCTCCTACCAATAGGAGCAGAGATAATGAATTGAACGTAAGTATACATATTTTATAGATATACCTAACGAATCGGCTTCTATGATGCGAGAATTTTTAACATAGAAGATAGATCTATAAAACAAAAATCACCATCCTCAAAATTGCAAAAAAAAATATATATATATATATTAAGGTATTTTTCATGTATTTTTCAATTTTGAACACAATGATTTTGCTAAACCTCCGTTGATTGAGGAAGCAGACCATGAAAATGTAAAATACCACCTCCAACGTTCGGTATACCCAAAGTGCACATATTTGAGAACGGTACCGATCACTTAGGCGTGCGTTTGGGACGCGCTGTCATTCGTGTCGCCAACGGTACCTTGTTTGACGACGCTGCTGACCCTACCGTGTGACGTAAGGTAGTGGCGGTTACTGTGTAGACTACGCTTAGTTAAACTATAGGTACAAAATATACTATGTTATAGTAGTAAATCTATAAATCTATATCAATTTATAAAGAAATTGTTGATTTGAAAAATACTTTCAGTATTAGATAGCTTATTTATCGAGGAAGGCTATAAGGCTATAGGAACGCTTTAAGGCTATAGGAAAGCTATAAGGCTGTAGGAAGGCTATAAGGCTATAGGGAGGCTATAAGGCTATAGGAAACCTATAAGGCTATAGAAATGCTATAAGGCTATATAAAGGCTATATGAAGTCTATAAGGCTATAGGAAGGCTATATATTAAATTATGAAGTTTCTATGATAACGTGAGCTACGCAGGGAAACCGCGCGCGGGACGTTAAAATCATATATAGTGATAATCTAACCCCTATTGGAAATACGAAAGTAAGACACCTTTCACGCATAAACCAGAACCGATCTCAATTTAATTTAATTTATTTAACCATTGTGCAATTTTAAGATTTTTAGTTATTATCCTTACTTAAATACATGTCACGAGGCTTCTGCTAGTTCCACCGGGCATAAATTAGCGTAAGCAGTCGTCATTGGATTTTGAGATTAAAAAGTACAGATCTATAATACCTGTGTATACTTCCTGCTTACAGTTTCATCCGCGTTCCTACCGTTCATATAGAAACTTAATAGTTAAATATATCATATTATATAGCCTTATCCGTCACATGGGCTATCTAACAATAAAATATATTTCTTAATCAGACCTCTTTAGCTTTATATATTAGTACACAATCTATACCGATTGTGTAACCTCCGTAGCGTAGCGGTATATATCTTGCTTTAAATCTTGGAGGTTGTGGGTTTGATTCCCATGCCGGACAGAAAATCTTTGTGTAAATTCCAAAATTTCTTTCCGGGTCTGTTTAGTTGAGGGACTACCCTCCTTGCCTAGGAAAGCACGTTGAGCCGTTGGTCCCGATTTTTATAACATCATCTAAATAATCGTAAATCAAGGAACGGGCAGATTACATAATACTGCGGTCAGCAACCCGCCTGCCATGCGTGGTGACTATGGCAAATACCCTCCCTCGGGAGATGGCCCATATTCAGCAATGGACGTAATACGGGCTTATGATGATGATGTAATCTAGTATCATATTAGTGATTTCATATACAAGATAGAAGCTCGTCACTTGGGCCACATTCAATAACCAAGTGTCAAGTGTAAGCGCGAGTAGCAACAATGTACTGCATACGTTTAGTTATCGGACTTATTGCTTACAGTGAACTACGGGTTAATTGAATCTTGTACGCCATTGATTCCACGATAGCAAAATTGAGTTATTCGTTTGAATTTTGTTCGGAGATAGGTAATATGATATCGGTTGTGGTTTATGTTACGTCTGTTATTTATTGGATTTTCATAGAACTGATATTTAAAAATATATACTTCGCTTATATAAAGCTACCGGTCAGCTGGGGTTTCTTTGACATTCAGGGTAACATTGACAGTGTAAATGTACTCGTATTTGATGGTAGGAGGATCTCCTTGCTAAATTCACCAGCTTTCGTTTCTGGAACACATTTGCTCATGTTATTTTGGATTTTTGAATCCCTTCAAATTTCGTTTCACCATCACGGTCAAAGTTACCCAGAATGCCAAATTAACCCCGGCCGACGGTACGTCTCCCAGGAGACCCTTAAAACCTTGCGGGAACGTTAGCTGTATATTTAAAATTTTGTGAGAAAGACTTCTCACAAAATTTTAAATATACTTAAGTTAATATGATTTGACAACACCACAAATAAATAGGTATTATTTTTACTTATTATTATAAAAGCGAAAGTTTGTAAGAATGTAAAGATGTATATTTGTTACTCTTTCACGCAAAAACTACTGAACGGAATTGGCTGAAAGTTTACACCGGGATAGTTTATAAACTGGATAAACATAATATGGGCTACAGAACGTCACGCTCCGACTCATCGGAGCAGAGTAACGCGGCTAAAACCGCGGGGCAAGTCTAGTACATATACTGGTACTATGATTCTAGGCTATGTATTATATATACACTGCATAGATATATAATCAATAAACCTTAATATCTTAATTTCAAATTTAGATTTGTACATAGTATTAAAAGCACTTTTTTATTTTATTTTTTCGGTCGGACATATGTAGTTAGCCCTGAAGATTTTGCTACTTCACCGGGCATAAAGGCGAGCAGAGCTCCAGCCTAGATAAATGGTTTAAACACTACAAACTTAGCAACCTGCGCAAGTGGCCGTCACCTGTGGGACTTGGACCTTTGCTAAGGGCGGTCGCTGACGGAGAGATTGAGGGATTATGGCTTTTAATTTCTATAGGGTAGTTTTGTGCAACTGTCACTCTACATTACAGGGCATCGGATTAAAAGCACGTTTATTTAAAACTGTATCGTAATAACAAGGATAAATACAAAGTATAATTCTAATCAAAGCACTTAAAAGATCTATTTACTAACATTTACATCGAAAATGCCAGAGGCATACCAACACCTTTTAAACTACTAGCATATTAATGAGAACAATTATTAAACATATAATTATGATAATAACAATCCATTAAATGTTAAAATAAGAATAATAAGTAGTAATAAACGTGAAGTAATATTTTATACAGTTCGGACCCGTAGCGGGCACTGTGGAACCCGTTAAGCCCCGGAGGCGTAGTCTAGATTTTGCGTAAATAGAGAAAAGATTAGTAATCAATACTAAAGCTGATTTTACAGTTATTTGCAACTCGTTTTTGCACTTTGGCTATTATTTATGTCTTTTACAATAATTTATTAGGTAATTTAAAATATAATATAATAATATGTTTAAGAGTAACTTAATCCGTTGTTAGTGCCGATTGTCATAACATCATCTATTGTAATCGTTTATCAGGTAACGGACAGCAGCGTTAACTTAAACTTCATTTTTTTTAAAGTTCTATAAAGCATTCCAGCTCATATTTCACGTTTCATTAAAAAAAACTTATTCTTATTTTCCATTTCAAAGTCCTAAGATTTGAAAGCATTGGCTCAGACTTTACCACAGCATAGAAACAAACAGTACAAGTAGGTAACTATACATAAATCTTTCGCAACCCTAATTCCTGACTTTCTTTCACATAGTTCGATTACGAAATACACGCACGCACACACACAAACATGCTGTTTTCAAATATGGTATTCCAAATTTGAAACTGACGTGAAGTTAACACTTATTTTTAAGTTCACAGTTGGTATACAATAACCATATAGGTAAAAACATAGATGTACACATTGGTTTGTCTGTGGTATATACCTACTAAGATTTAAATAGTAATTTATTTTAAGTTTGTAGTTTTTATTTGTTATAAGATTTTATTTTTTGTTTTAATTTGTATATATTAGTGTCCCTTATTGTATTCTTTTAATTAATTTTATATTTTAGTCTATAAGTCAAATTCATATACAATTGTAAAATGAACGTAAAAGTTGGTAAGTAAGTAATACTTTAATCATATATGGCTAGTACCTATTTGGATTATCACTTGTGATAACCATTGGTCACTAACACCTATAGCTACTGCACTAACGGAACATTTCCTCTCGTTTTAAAAGGCTTTACTTTGACCGGAAGTCAACGTTTATTCGACGCCATTATAAATACCGATCACTTCCTGTGAACTTTGATATTTGTATGTTTTTGAAGTCTTCAGGTGGATCGGTTACAAATGAGACTTAATTAATCTATATTCAATAGGAAAAACTTGTATTTTAAAGCAATCAATACACTTAAAAATCTTTTATTAATTCATCTTTAGCATAAGAATTTAGTTACGTTATTGAAGAGTTTTATTATGCGACAAGATTTACACGAGAACTTGAGCAGCACTAGACGGATAGTCAAAATTAAACAACCATTAATATAATTTACTTATTTGCCGCGTAACTCCCTTTTCCGTTACAAATTCATGATTTAATATAACCGATAAACATTCCTCGACAATTGAGATATGTAACATTTAAAAAAAATTGACCAGTAGTTACTGACAGCGCGTTAAAGCCTACAAAGCGAAGTATAAATTAATAGAGTATACAAAAATCCAACAAAAAAGGTAAAAATTATGGTTTGACACTCTATGACCGTTTTGTTATAGACCATAGACAAATACATAATCCAACAGAAATACAGACATTAATTTCAATTACATACTCTTATCCCAACGAACTCCCACTTCAAACCGTTCTAAATTCAAAAAATCATATTCAAAATACGTACCTATTCGAAAAACGGCCATTTTCAAAATCGACTTCGTATGTGGTCTAATCTCTTTATAAACATAATGTTATCATTACACGTAAATAAATAATACTATTAAAGAACAAACTCCTACGCGTCAATTCTTTTCATACAAAAAACGATAATTTATCATAATTTTCTCATATCATAATACTTTGGGCTCGAGTTGTGCTTATAAGCAGTTACAGCTTATTATATTGGTGCGATACAATAGATATTTATAACATGTTATTCTTATAGCTTCATAAGAAGTTTCGATGTAATTTGAGAATGAAATGTTGGCATTGATTGTATCAATTCTGTTTTAAAAGAAACTACAATAGTAAGTTATAAAACTGAATTGTACATTTCTTTTATTATTAGACATTAGGCAGACATATTTTTTTATGTTACGGTGTTGGTAGATATATTAAAAAAATATATGGTTAAAGTTTTGAATACATATTTATGTAATTATATGTAATCTATTGTATTCATTTGCTAACCTTAGTGGTATGTGTCTCCTCAGATACAGTCTCTTTTATAGTGCACCTATTACTACTTTGTCTCTGCACCACCCCTGTGCTAGTCTGGTAGAGAATGCCTCTGGCGTTCAGTCCGCCTATGTACGTTTATAGTGCTGAAATTTTAAATAAATAAATAAATTCATGTCAAATATGTTTCCATTGCAATTGTATTTTAAATAGCCACCCACCCGGGTTTTGCACGGGTGCAATGCTGATGTATTATACATATAAACCTTCCTCTTTAATTATTCTATCTATTAATAAACCGCATCAAAATCCGATGAGCAGTTTTAAAGATCTAAGACAGAAAGTGGAAAGCGACTTTGATACTATTTAGTGATATAGTTATACATTACATATCTACATTCACGCCGCTTTCCCATAAGGGTAGGCAGAAACCACATGCTACGATCTTGACTACCCACTTTCGCCTCCAAATTCATAAATCTCCTCATGCGTGTCCTTCTGTTTAGGTTCACTTCTAAACTGGCCATTCTTAAGAACGTCCCCGATTTGAACGTGGAACGTCCGACTTGGTCTTCCACTTCCAACCTTTGTACCAGACCAATGGCGTAATATCCAAAGGGTATCAGAAATATACTGACGTACAAATTTAATTTCAAACATGACAATTATACTTTAATTTTGAATATGAATTGTGAACTAAAAAACAAGGTTTGATAAATGAAACGGTTCGATGTGTAACAGTTTGAATTAATAAAAAAAAGTAGTTATTTGAATAATTTTATACAAATCGTGAGAAAATAGAAACGCGGTCTTGTTTTTAATAAATTGATTAATAAGTTGTAAAACAAATATAACTTAAAACATGTTTTGTTTTTAATTTATTGGACCCATTAATAAAACTATTATGCAAATCTAGCACAACAGGTCTCCCACGGAACGCCTAACTAAGAAAAATTCTAGCCATAAATAATAATAAACCAGATTTATATAATAACTTTCAAATAAACACTATCTTACAAAAATTTAGGTGAAAAGTTCGTATTAGGTGTTCGAACTTTTTACCTTAAATAACGGAAAACTGACTAAACATGTCCATTTTATATGTCAAATTAATACTATTTTTCCCACGTGCTAAGCTAAATGCTTGTGTTACGAATGGGAACTGGCGACCACATGATCGCAAGTCCGATACCGTAGCATCGGCGTAATCTACGGCCGCTTTTCTATTATTCATTTCGCAAACTTAACAGGTACAGTCAATACAATAACACAATTTAAATGGGAGACATTGACAAGGACTTGTCCAAGAATTTGACCTAATGATGGCTAAGCATAGATCTATTGTTATATTTTATATTTGCATAATAAATCCTTACTTATCCTTACTCATATTATAAACGCGAAACTTTGTGAGTATGTGTGAATGGATTAATGTTTGTTACTCTTTGACGCAAAAACTACTTAACGGATTTTCCTGAAAGTTTGCACACGAATAGCTTATAAGCTGGATTATCATATAGGCTACCAATATTCACGCTCCGACCCACTGGAGCAGAGTAACGCGGGTAAAACCGCGGGGCGCAGCTAGATTTCTATAAATTTAACAGATAAGTTATGTTCGTTCAAAATAACGTTCGTAAAGTTTTACCTTAATATATTAATTTAAAAAATGAACACGTACTCGTAAACAGTTAAACTGAGACGTCACTGTGACATTACACTGACATTTCTCACATAAACTAACATTTTATGGCACTTTCTTTCTAAAATTCACCCGAATAAATTATCCAGGTCAATATCTCACGCCATGATTCTCGTTTACTTTACATTAATAATGACATTAGCATTATCATAATTGGTATCACAAACATGCTGAATATTATGTTACTTGGACTCAATTCTGCTAATTTAACAATTACGGTAAGAGGCCCGACGGAATTACTAGTGCCCTGGAGAATGGGAAGGCCTTTGGTGTGGGACGCCTATATGCATCGACACCCTCGCGCCTTTTCGACGATATTTTTTCATCGCCTCTTCGTTTTTTATTTCTCACTAGGGTATTAAATCCCTGTATCGCGGGAGACATAACAAACACATAATTCACGGACAAGAAGCACACCCAGACTTAGAACAATTATTCGTGGGTCACACAAATAATTGTCCCGGGTGGGAATCGAACCAAGAACACCAGGTCTCAGCAGCCACTACCGTAACCACTAAGCCACCGGTGCTGTAGAAAATAACAATCATAATAAGTATTTAACTAAGAATATAGTAAATTCCCACCATTTGAATAATCAATTATTAGAATACTAAATGGCCAGTAACCGTCTACAGCGACTACGACTACGGCTTCTATGAACGATTTTTAAACTAGCAGAATCGGGGCCTAGTGAAACTGCTATTTGTAAAAGCTGTTATTAATTACTTTTAGCAGTGACAAGTAGCAGTTCGGTCTTATAATGTATCATTTGTGAGTTATGTACGTTACTCGAGTGACAGTCTTGCATAATTACTGCGACTTTTCAAATTATGAACACCGTTCGAGAAAACGTAGTTGCTTTATTTTTAATAACTACATATTTTACGGGAGAACTGATAAACTAGTTTCTTTTTTAAAATTTAATAAAATAGTAGTATTTCAACTTATAGTTGACGCGGGTCTCAACTGCGATACAATTTTAAAACAATTTATTTCCATCAGCTTTTTATTGAAAACTAGCGGCCCGCCCCGGCTTCGCACGGGTGGACTTTTATACCCTACCCCTGCCCTACCCTACCCCTACCCTAACCCTACCCTACTCCTACCCTACCCCTGCCCTACCCTACCCCTACCCTAACCCTACCCTACTCCTACCCCTACCCTACCCCTACCCTACCCTACCCTACCCCTACCCTACCCCTACACCTACCCTACCCTACCCCTACCCTACCCTACCCCTACCCTACCCCTACCCTACCCTACCCCTACCCTACCCCTACCATACCCCTACCCTACCCCTACCCTACCCTACCCCTACCCTACCCCTACCCTACCCTACCCTACCCTACCCTACCCTACTCTACCCAAAAGTATCCTATGTCCTTCTCCCAGTTCTTAGCTACCTCCCTACCAATTTTCAGCCAAATCGGTTCAGCCGTTCTTAAGTTATAAATAGTGTAACTAACACGACTTTCTTTTGTTTTTAAAATGTATTCTGCTATTCGGGACGGAAACAAATCCAACAAATCAAAAACCATGCCAATCGGTCCAGCCGTTCTCGAGTTATAAGTGTTGTAACAAACACGACTTTCTTTTATATATATAGATTGTACCTCGATTGAGGCCCGTGTCTTCTATAAATAATGCATAAAAATTGCGAAAGTTTTAAAACAGTGATAAGGGGCATTATTTCGTTTTTTTTTTTCTTTACAATAGATCATTGCGTTGCTTTTACTTTAGAAACAAATAATTCACACCCCGAAAACTATCCGTGGCTCACACTAATAGTTACTGCGAATAAGAATCGAACCCAGTACACCGGGTCTAAAAAACAACTATCATAAATTCTAACCCAGACATCATTTTTAGGGTTCCGTAGCCAAATGGCAAAAAAAACGGAACCCTTATAGATTCGTCATGTCTGCCTCACAGCCACTTTTTTCCGAAACTATAAGAACTTTAATGTTGAAACTTGGTAAGTAGATGTATTTTGTGAACCGCATTAAGAGTTTTACACATAAATAGAAAAAAAACAATAAATTTTAGGGTTCCCCATACATAGAACTGAAACTCAAATTTTATTTTTTTATCAAACCCGTACTTGTTGGGTATCTATGGATAGGTCTTCAAAAATGATGTTGAGGTTCCCAGTGTCATTTTTTTCTAAACTGAATAGTTTGCGCGAGAGACACTTCCAAAGTGATAAAACGTGTGTCCCCCCCCCCTGTAACTTCTAAAATAAGAGAATGATAAAACAAAAAAATATATGATGTACATTACTATACAAACTTCCACCGAAAATTGGTTTGAACGAGATCTAGTAAGTAGTTTTTTTTTAATACGTCATAAATCGTAAATTGAAAAAATGCCATTTAATTTCATAAACATACGCTTTTTTATTGGCAATTGGCACTTGAAATTGGTACGGAATCCTTCGTGCGCGAGTCAGACTCGCACTTGGCCGGTTTTTTTATATTAGTTTCGTGACAGTTCAAGTTAGTATAAGTGATATTTTTTATCACTTCGAATATTGTTCTAATACCACCATATATAAGAAAAGCAATAACAAAATGGATCCTTTTATAATTCTACAATCATGATAACAAATAATCACGTCTCGATATCAAAAACTGTTATTTTTAACCCTACAACTTCTTTAACCCATTTCTAATCATTACAATATGACTATATATATTGACCTATTTTAAGCACTAAAATTACACTCAAGTTAACAACGAAGCTCTTTATTGCAACACTGAATCTTTAGGCACACCATAATAATATGCGTCCCAAAGAAAAACAAACAACGATTTTGAAGTCCGCACGCGTAAGCACATACTCAAGATTTCCAAGTATCGTATCGTGACAAAATTGCCGCGTATTTGGAAAACCTGTACCGTATCAGCTTTAGACTTTGACAGTTCACACTTCTTGCTCATTAATTCTGTAGATCTGAGAGATCGGTATGAAAGTATCGCGATCCTGCGACGAGCAGATGAAACGCACCGCCCGCGCTGATTCTATCGCCGGTTCACTTGAGCTTTTGACACCTCTTAGAGTTCCGTAATCCGCGCAAACTCGAAACATAGATATGCTGTTACTTTTTTTATTAATGACAGATTTAATCTTTTTGACATCTGCCATGAGTTCGTTTTTTTTAAAGAAACTCAATGAACTGATCTATGATTTTAGTTGTTATTCCATGCTATAATCAATATAGTATCTAAAACTTATTTAAAAATTAGACATTAACTAATTGAAACTAGTGTATTTCATCATCCTAGATGAAATACACTAGTTTCAATTAGTTATCTTAAATATTTTACGACTACGTAAATCGAAGTTAAAAATAAAAAAAACATTAATAGATTATAATTCTTTTGCCATCATGATTTATAATTTTGGGGCAAATTTTTCAATAAATGATTAAAATTATATTTATTCCCCTCATTTTTAATCAATCAATTGAAAATAAAAATGGGTATATATTAGTTTTTTTTTAACTGTGGATTTAAAAAAATACTTTAAAGGTAAGAAGGTAACAATGTTATTCTAAAGAACATTACAAATGATTTCCAATTCGTACTTGGCCCTCTTTTTTCCTAAAACGTTGGAATCCTAACCTTCTGAGATCACACGACTTGTCCCCGCTACTAATTGATCAAGTTACTTTTTAACGCTTACAAATTTTATCTTTCGCCTCAAATATTTTAGAGTTCAACTTTTTGCGGTAGCAGGTGGCGGTTTTATTTTTGTTTTAAAATAACTCTGTTGCACATTTTTGTTGACATAGTTACTTAGCATATTTTATTGAGTTTTTAAGTCTCTGCTATCATGTATACTGCACCGGCGGTTCAGTGATTATTTATAGTAACTAGTTGCTTTCAAGACCATTTGTGGATAATGGATAAATGTTTTGAGACTGAGCATGCATTGTTTTCGGGATTCATTTTTTTTTTCATTGATTAACTGCTGATAGCGAAGTCTCCACAAAACAAGAGACAAAAGTCTCCTCATGTAAGAGAAAATATAAATTTAAGATTTATAATGCAACTTATGAGTAAGCCATTTTTGTCCTAATATACTTTTTTTTTTAATAAGTATATTCTTCTATCAAAAATTTGCAGGTACAATAAAAAAAATTAAAGTAACATTATTAATGTAGTTTTTTCTTTGTTATCCAGGTGAAGGCGGGGGAGGCGGAGGCGCGCGGCGGTGCGGGGACGCGGCGGCGTCGCCCGCGCATCCGCCGCCGCCGACGCCGACGCCCGCGCCACAAGCGCACGCCAATGTCAAAATAGAAAGACTCAGCCCTCATGATTCCACAGCTTCCAGGTAAAACTTTATATAAATATAATTAATATAGAGACTAGTAGAATCAACATTTAATTATGTAAAATCACAGCCCAAAGCGCTCGAAGTCTTTTGATATCAACGCATTTAACGCTAAAAGTTACCAAATATTCCTTACTGGACTAAACGGGACTTTCCTCTGTGATTACACTTTTAAGCCGTATTTATATATCTACTGTTCAAGTATAAATCTATAACGTCACGTTTTAATATGTAGATTAATGTTTAGATCACGCAGCGTGACGCCGTCAACATCGTCGTACCCGGGCACGCCGCCGGAGCGCGGCAGCCCGCACGCGCCGCACGCCACTCCGGCGCATCCTCCCCGCAATTACTCAGACATCATGCGCTCTCTAGCAGCGCGGTACAACACGCACAACAATAATGAGTAAGTTAACTTTAATGTTGGCACTTACAGCGTGATATTAACAATACCCACAAATGTTTGTTTCTGGCAAATAAACAAATATTCTATTCTATTCTAAAAAAAAATCAATGTATAATTTGTTACCACTAACAACGTGACAATAAGAACACTGCTTTGGCATAGAGCTTCGATCTCACACAATCAAAGACAGCCAGTTTTAATAACGCAGTAAATTAATTCGATTCTATTATATTAACACCTATATTGAACCTAATTAATATACTGAATTAATTTGAAAACATATCACACACACCTCAAACATGCCATCTCAATCGACTAATCCATTTCCGATTATCGATTCCCAATTCGATACTCGTCCATCAATCATTTTTCACACGCTCTCTGTCACAATAGTATGCGACCCCGGTTCACCGACCGGCAGCTAGTGATGCCCAACTCGATTAGCATATTAATCGATTTGAAAACTTAAGTTTGTCGAGTAGACAAATTTACATGATTCGTGAGAACCGAAGCTCTCCGTGTGAACTTATGTGATATTAATGAATTGGTCACCAGCGGTCGCCGAACTTGAAGTATTTTAATTACCAAATAAGACAGGTATAGCACATAATGTCGTATATATTTACATACATGAGAAGTTATTTAATTTGTGCATATTTGGATACGTAATAGTACTTTCACGTATGTTATTGTTACTTGTAACCTTTCGATCGCGTTGAAATCTTTTGTACTAACGTCCAAAAGGAACAAATTGACTACTTTCTACTGATTTAATTTTACTCACTATCTATGAAATTAATATTTAATGCAGAAACTATTAACATTTGTTATACTATTACATGACAACCTCCGTAGCGTAGTGGTAATTGGCTCGCTTAACGTCTCGGAGTTCGTGGGTTTGATCCCCACACCGGACAAGAAATCTTTGTGTAAATTCTTTCCGGGTCTGGTTGGTTGAGGGACTACCCACTGTGCCTCAGAAAGCACGCTAAGCCGTTGGTCCCGATTGTTATAACATCATCTATAATAATCGTATATCAAGGAACGGGCAGCAGTGTTTCCTTGTGTGTATAATACATAATACTGCGGTCACCAACCCGCCTGCCAAGCGTGGTGATTATGGCAATACCTTCCCTCGGGAGGAGGCCCATGTTCAGCAGTGGAGGTTATACAGGCTCATGATGATGATAATACTACAAGATTAAATCTACTTTCCTACCCCTCATATTCTCTTTCTGATTGAATTCGTTGCGGGTCCCAAGGCAGTTTAATTTTTTTACTCGGAAATTGGTGAGCCTCGGTCCTTTTGCCATTTCCAGTGTGTGCCACTGTTGATCCCGGCTTACAGGAGTTGCAGTGGTGGGATGAGGGTGGGATTAGATAAAAATAAACATAAAAAGGACAATATTAAAAAAGAATGATTAAATCAAATTAATAGTGCATAATTTATAAAAATGTTAAAAAATAGGTATTAAAAACAGATTACACATGTATTTTTCTATATCCTTAGATTTGCATTAAAATACTATTAATTTCACTTCATTAATACCAAAATAAATACCTAATAATTTTAATCAAACAATCAATTTAAATAACTAAATGATAAATAAATAAATAATGACTTGTTTATTATTTAATTTATTATTCAAAAATGATTGTCATATTTCATAAATAATGTTAATTAATGTTTGTTTTTTAACAGTATTGGTTTTAAATATATTTGGAATTAATTCATCCTTATTTATATGAGTTATAAAATGCATTCCTCTTAATAATATATAGTAATTTACGAGCAGAATAATTCTTATTTCGACTGTCACGTTGGTCTAGCTGTAATATGATCGTCGTGCAAAAAAATGTGCAACTTGAAATTTTCTACTGTAAAAAATCTTAGTACTAGCCCGAAGTCTGGAAGTTGGAAGTCTTTTATCCGTTCCTCAGAGAGCACTTCTTGTGTCTGATCTCTCACCGGTCGTGTAGGGGGCGCCCTCTTGCGTAGTTCGCTTAGTTTTTAAACCATTTTATACCGCTAAAACCTATTTGTCCGATGATGAACGAAGAGCCTCGTGGCTACATTTTTCATTTTTCTTTAAAATGACAACTCCCGCACTAGAGATATAAATAACTTTGCGACACAGTAATTTTACAGAGGAGGAGTACTTTACAAATACATATTTAACAGACATAAAACACATCCAGACTCAGAATAAATATTTTTGATGCACATAAATATTGTCTCTTGTAGGTATCGAACCGGAAACAACAGGTCACAGAAGCTATTTCCATAACTACTGATCCACTGTATATATATAATACTAGCTTCCCGCGCGCGGTTTCATCCGCGTCACTCCCGTTCCCGTGGGAACTTCATAATTAAATATAGCCTATGTCATCCGGGGTTAGTGTAGCTTTTCAACGGTGAAAGAATTTTTAAAATCGGTCCAGTGCTTTCGGAGCATATTCAATACAAACAAATTAACAATCAAATCTTTCCTCTTTATAATATTAGTATAGATACCGGGAGGATTAGTGGTCACGACAAGTTAAACTTTTTTAAATGGCTCGAAGACAACATTTGATTTACATCTGCTATATAAAATGCCATACTTTATAAAACTTTTGATTTCATTTCACATAACTAGTTGACACGAAATAGTGTTAATATAACGATTGGGTAATAAACTTGATTTCTTTTTTTTTAATACTTAAAGGTTATGTTGTTATGAGAGTTCTGCCCAAGGCATTTCCGCTATGATTTCGTTCGCCATTGCTGGACAAATTAATGGTTTTGGTAAATAAGTTTGATGTTATTAGAAATTTAAATAAAGTAGATGATTACAAGCTGGTTCTTAAAATATTTGGTGTTACATTTTTTTAGATAATTGCCTCGGACTACATGTAGTCTATTAATGACTGCATCGGTGATTCAGTGGTTACGAATGTTTCATCTTCCTTCACCTGGTGTTCTGAGATCGATTCTCACCCGGAACAATAGGCATGATGATTAAAAAAATATATTTAGTCCGCCAATTACATTACTAAAAAATATTGGATACGTATTTTTTTATTTACCAAATCGATAATAATTGACAAAGATACAGAGCAAAAACAAACTACAAAGTTCAGGAATGTGGGGCTTGTGACGTCACAAATAGATAAAATTGTACTATAGAAGTGACGTCACATGAAATTTAAGTGCGCTATACATACAGCGCACTGAAATTGTGTACACACATGTGCGTGCGTAGTCATTTTATGTTTGAGAAACGTAAAAAAAAAATTGTGTCCAATATTTTTTAGTAATTTAACTGAGGGACTAAATATTTGTTTTTTGTCTTCATGCCTATTGTTACTAATTGTTAGTGTCAACCACGGATAATTGGTCTGAGTCTGAGTGTACTTTGTGTTCGTGAGTTGAGTAGGTATTCGTAAAGACCCCCGCGACTCAGGGATTAATTTCTACTCTCTAATATTTTACTAGCTCGAGAATTTTCTTTAAAAATAAAGAAAAAAAAAGTAAATAAATATTTCAAATAATAACGTTTTTAGAACCATAGTTTTTAGTTAATCTATAATATATAACCATAGTTTATAGTTAATGTATATAAACTTACCTACTGAATACTGTACACAATTAAATTATTTGGATTTAAGTTTAATTATTGTAATAATTCCGTAAATCTATTTGTCAAGTTTTTTAAAATTTTAATTATAATAAAAAAGTAAAAAAAATACTCATTAATTTCTCCGCCTCGTAGCATAGAGAAACCACTTGAGCGCAAACTCATATGCGGCCTACACTTATGCGGCCATTTTTTTTATCGCAGTTCGTTCGCCAAGCACTCAGTGTAACAGATTATGCGTGAATGCACATAAAAATGTAAAAAATCTAATTGTTTCTGCACGCGTTTCCTATTAATTATAAAAGCAGAGGGCACAAACGAGGCATGAATAAGCATCTTCTTGATAGGGTAAAGGTGGCTTAAGTTAAAGCAACAATTGGAAAGATAGGCGCTAACTGTACCCTCATGTAAGCCTCATTTCTAATAGATGGCTTCATATTGAAGCCATCTGCCGACTCTTAATGGACATGTAGCTTAAAATAAGTGTTTTTTTTTCGGTCTTCACGAGTATTTTGCTACTTCACTAAGCATAAAAGTGAGCAGATATAGAAATGCCAACGAGATGCAATGACAGGATCAATTTCACTACGGTCGACCAGAGAGGTATTCATTCTAGATTTAAAAATCTTTTTTTTTCTGTAATGCGACCAAGCGAAGTCATAGGCTCACGAGGGACAAAAGCATAACGGATTTCTTTATTTTTTTAATATAGCAGTTTGAAATGGTTGGTGGGTCCGGCAGGTACCTCAACCGCAATAACAAGAGAGATGGGCAAAATTATTATAATAAAGGCGCCAAAAAAGTAGTAAGATGAAAAGCCTACATTATTTGCGCATACCAGTCTATTTGTAGAGAAATTTTAAAGTACTGTATACTTCAGTTATTTTATTTTGACTATGTTCAATTTCAAGGAAATTATTGATAATACTTCATAGACGATATAGAGTAACATTGACGAGTAACAAGGAGAGGCGACTGCTTCTGTTAGTTGTTGCTTTTAACCCCTTTAATAAGGCTGTTGTTGTGCACGCCTTTATGACCGGTAAAAAATAAAAGGTTTCAGACTAGCTTCATACGTAAGTCAGAATTAAAAGGACTTAACTTAAGATGCCAGTAGCGAAAATAAATCTTAAAACACAAAACGAAATAGAACCTCAAGTTTGCTCTTAAATGCTCGAATCAAGTCAAGTTTTCGCGTTAGAAACATTTTTAATTACTCATATGTCACTTTCATTTAACCTCGTCTAACTTTCACTGTGTCTTTGCAAACATTCAATTAACAAATAGCACATCACTCTTCCTTCAAACAGATAAAAAGTAATAAGGTTCTTTTATAATATACGCCTTTCCTTACACAGGTCATATCATGTTATAGTGATGACCTACGTTAGTGAAGAAATAGAAGAGAAAAAGTCTCTCAATGTTAGCAGTAGTGGCCGTACCCCCGTGGTGTTTTGTGGTGGGAGGGGGCAACACCATACGCTTGTATTTTAATCTACTAGTTTTATTTTTAGAAGACATTACCTATCTATATACCTACATTAAAATGTAAATTACCTGTTTTAAAAGAGACCTCTATTTTAGAAGCATCTATATTATCTCAAACCTAGAAATCGAACCCAAATTAACATTCAATTTTCTTTCACAGTTACTTCCACCGTATAAACAATGGCTTCGGTGAGGTTCGCACAACCCCCCCAGCTCAAGACGCTTCGGACGCGTCACTCGGGGGGCTCTTCACAAAGCTTGCTAGCAAACAAGGAGGCCCACCGAGACTGCCGGCCTTCCCGGTTATGTTGGACATGAGTTCTACAAAGGTAAGAAAATAAGAACTTTAGAGATAAAAGTAGCTAGGTGTTTTTTTTTAGGGTTCCGTAGCCAAATGGCAAAAAACGGAACCCTTATAGATTCGTCATGTCTGTCTGTCTGTCTGTCTGTCTGTCTGTCTGTCTGTCTGTCCGTCCGTATGTCACAGCCACTTTTTTCCGAAACTATAAGAACTATAATGTTGAAACTTGGCAAGTAGATGTATGTTGTGAACCGCATTAAGATTTTCACACAAAAATAGAAAAAAAACAATAAATTTTGGGGTTCCCCATACATAGAACTGAAACTCAAAAACAAATTTTCTTCGAACCTGTACGTGTGGGGTATCTATGAATAGGTCTTCAAAAATGATGTTGAGGTTTCTAATGTAATTTTTTTCTAAACTGAATAGTTTGCGCGAAAGAAACTTCCAAAGTGGTAACATGTGTGTCCCCCCCCCTGTAACTTCTAAAATAAGAGAATGATAAATCTAAAAAAAATATATGATGTACATTACCATGCAAACTTCCACCGAAAATTGGTTTGAACGAGATCTTGTAAGTAGTTTTTTTTTAATACGTCAAAAATCGTAAACCGCAATTTAGCTTTCATTCAATCAACTCGAATATAAACATATAAAATAACATTTCGTTTCATAAACATACGCTTTTTTATTTATTCTTGATATCAAAAATAGGTACGCACTTGTAACTGAAACGGAACCCTTCGTGCGCGAGTCCGACTCGCACTTGGCCGGTTTTTTTTTCATTTATTTAATCAACATAATGTTTTTTACAAAAATGTTCCCTCAAGACGACAATGATAAATATAGTGCCTAGCAATACAATATAAACTAGGATGATCTAACGGGATCTAAGAATGCAAATAATTTTAATGTGTACATTAGTAAAAGAATCTTGGTGTTTCGTAGCTGTAGCACTTATAGCACGTTACGTTACTAAACCCACTAGTAACACAAGCATTTTAGCTTAGCACGAGGGGTTAACAAGAATACTAGTAGACTGCAAAACTCTGCTAGTAATTAAAAAAAAAAAAAAAGTAACATAAACATATATTGATACATTTTGACCAATGATTTTGTCAGTGATATAATTAATTAATTAATTATTTCTAGTAACAATGGACTTAACTAGGAACGCAAATTTAACAAAAAAAGAACACTAAATAATACATCCGCAGTTAATAAAATTCTTTTTACGTTTATTAACATTTTTCGTGCTAAACAAAGCTTCTTACAAACATATTTTTTGTTTACCTTAAACTTCGTTACATGGCTATTAACCACAGGAAAACACTACCAAAATAAGTTCAGCATTTAACGTTGTAAACTAAACAATTTATAATTCTAACCATCTAATACAATTACGATTACAATTATTATTCCATATAATACAATTACGATTATTTTGACTGCGATGGTTAAGGCCCTAAATTGCATACGTGAAATAGATATAATTCCGTAGAGGTTTCTCCAAACAACTACTTAAAGGTAATTTTGAATGCTTGTGGTTGCTGTTACGTGAGATTAAACTTCAATTTTTAATAGAGAACAAACCAAGGCAAGTGGACACTTTATTTTGGACATGTAATGCAATTTCCTACAAAATAACTCAAATTACTAACCCAGGAAGATAATAATAAGGATCATTTAAATATAAATGTTTCGTTTTATAATATACTTCTACACAATTAACTTAAAACAACCTCTGTACTTAATTATTTTTAAGAAAAATACAGTTTCATATTTATTTCTTCATATTGTACATTATTAAAGGCAAGGCCACTGCCCCTATGAAATAATTTACGGTCAGATGAGTTTTCATTTCAAAAGAACACATTTGTAATTCATATTAATTATATATACAAGTGCTCACTGACCTTCCAGTTTTAATTACACATCATACACCGTTTCATAGTTCACGGCTGTGATTAAAATGTCTCATAAAATTCATAAGACGGTATCGCGCCGGGCATCTCCATAGAGCGTGCCTCGTTTATGTTAATTCGAAGCTCTTTAAAATCATAATGCGCGGTGAGCGCCCCGCTTCCTTTCCAGTAATAATGGACACAATTAAATCTGATAAGGCTCACGACCTTTACACTTCCTCCGCGATACACACGGGGAGAGAGTGCTAATAGTGTGCGTGGCGAGCTCGGCGGGAACTCGCCGGCCCGCCTCCCGCTCGCCAGCGAACCGTCGCGACTCGACTCTCCACTGTAAAAGGAACTGGAGCTGCACTAATTGGCCGCGGCACGCGCCGCGCATGCCGCCCGTAGCCCCGCGACACGCCACTCATGGGATGTGAAATCGTAACGACTCCACTTCAAAATTAGATGACTTTTTGCACACGAGTGCAATAAGAGACGCGATAAAATTGCAGCGTGGAATCGTAACAGTTATTCGATTTCGACTTTCTAGCGAAATTACAGCGACATAAAGTTGTGCATCACGTGTTTTTTCGTAATTTCATATGATACGCAATCGAGATCAAATCACAGTCGCGGAGCATGATTTGTTACATCTCACTTAATGGCCCGAACGATCTATAAATGTAGTAGTTTAAATTTATTTTCACGTTTATACAGAAACAGGGGCGATGCGGAAATAAATCGTAAGATGAATGGTGGTTAGGTCGGTTCAGCACGTAAGTCGTAGGCGGTGTGAGACTCGCGCGCACGCGCCGCTTTCAATGGCGGCCGTGTTCATTTCACGCGCGCGCGCCTCCGTCTGTATTTTATTCGGAATTACCTGCATTCGCCTTTTTTTAGTGCGCGTGGCAATTAAAAAAGATAGATTGCAATTTGACCCGCGGGCGGCAAGCGTGACGGCTCAGAACGTTATTATGATGAATGCTCGCCACTTACGATATGAGAGTGCTCTCGATCTGATAATAACCTAGTGGATCGCCTTTCATGTTTGCTTAACATTGTACTGTATGCGCCGGTTGATGGACTTTTGAGTAATTGAGTTTTTTTGTAGACATCGCGCTGACTGTGTAATAGGTATACCAGTAGGCGGCGCATCTGAATAGATTGGAAGCCGACCCCGACACACTTGATTATAGATTACGATAAGGATGGCGCGGACCGTTGCATCCGAAGTTTTAAGTCCGCTTATAATTATAATTACGATACCTATGTTGCGGTAGCTATATACTAATGAATAAATATAAAATTATATTTAAGCGTGTAAAAATATGTGTCCGTTTTTCCGTCGACCGACAGCAAAGAGCCCAAAAGATAGGATATCACGCTGAATTTCTTACACCTTGCCTTCTTCATTCTGAGATAGAAATCCCATTTTTGGAAATTTAAACTGTAGGTAAATATCGACTCTAGGAGAGGGAAAGAGTTCGAGTTTCGAACTAATCGTAGTCTACAGATAGAAATTATAGAAATTCTGATTGGTTTGTTTGTACATTTAAGGGTAATTTATATGCCTATCCATCTGTTAGCTTAATTCAATAGAAACTGGTAAACATAAATGATAACAAAATAAAAAACAACGAAGTTCATTAACCTAAGAATTTCGTCTACAGACTTTATTAGCGATATCGCGAGTGGGTCGCGGCGGTCGGTCTCGGCGCAAGCGCAGTGGTGCTTCAGCGCCGGAGCATTCGCCTCTAGACCTGTCAGCTGCCGGCGAGAGCGCGGCAAAACGCGCCCGACTGTCAGCTAGTCCCAGCACTAGTGACAGTGGTGATCGCGACAGAACGTCGGGAGACGGTGAGTATAAAATGACGTAATATCACATAACATAGGATAGCATAGAATATAGGGAACTCTCGATAAAAAAGCGAGATTAGCAGCGGGTCACGAGTCAGGACCATACATATCTAATAAGTTCATCGGCAAGGCATCGATATTTGCTCGATTGGTTGAGCGTCTTAATAGAAACTGAATAAAAACTTAAAGTAATATTTTATCTATGTTTTTCGGTCGTACGCATGGTGCCTACGGTTGAGAATCGCACAGACTGGTCTAAGCGCAGGTATAACCCTCATTTAACAGCACAGGGCAGTCCAAATGGCTCAAGTTCAAAGCTCTGTAAATCATAACCAGGCATAAATTAAAAAATAAAATACAAAAAGAAAAACTGACAAAATATTAACGCAAAGCCCAAATTACTTCAATTTTGCACCATACTTCCACGACAATAATAAGAGTAGGTAAGCAATAAGAAAGGCTTAACAAAATTCGCACCCCTGAGGGGATGTAACAGGAGTCTAAAGTTTGTGTGGAGAAATCGAAATCTCGTGCAAAAACAAGTAATTAATGTCACTAATTAATAACTCATTATATCTTAATAATTTATACCTCTTTATGATTGTTACAAATTATGATCTCACAAAAAACTTTAATATCCATTGAGAACGAATATATATGCTAAATATCACAGAATTATGTTATAGTTTTGTCATATCATGTTTAGTGTAAAATATGAAAGTTCAACATAAATGTATCAATTTTACGAGCAATCATTAAAATAAATGGATCAGGCCTAATATTCGATTGCCTAAATCGATTTCTGTCAAAATCAATTTGACGTAAGATTTAAACACCAATAAATTTTATTCATTTGACGTAAAACTTATTTCCCACGATGCAATTAATAGTAAACATACGTGTTGATTGGAAATAATACTCTGTGTCGTTTTTTCTTATTTTTTTATAATTTAAATTTGACTTTTTTATTTTAAATATGGAAAGTGGTATTTCTTTCTGTTTTGGCGTAACTCATGACAGTTATTTTTTTCTTTAGATCGCAGTGAACCTCGTAGCGAATGCCTATGCGCTGAAGTACGCTCACGTCTCTCCGCCTGGTCCGTGGACGAAGTTTGTGATTTCGTCACATCAATCGACATCTGCGCCGAATATGCAATGGTAAGCACATCACTATTCAATTCATATTTCGAACTATTTTGGAACATTAGTCAAATTGATTCGTAACTTGACAGTTATTTTATGTGGTAAATTTGAATTTCGAACTGCATTTTGATTGGTTAGATGACAGTTAAGGGTTATCTATCTAGTTTATGGTTAATGATGATAAAGTATGAAATATATCGTAGAACATTATACTATATGAAGATTACTTTACAAGCAGGAAATTGTATTCAATAAATTTTATAACATGTTGATGTTTAAGTGGCCGATCGTAAATATCAGGCTTGAGGCGTCAATCAAGTGCGTCAATTAATGATAACTACTGAAATAAAGTAAAATTTAAAATATATTATGCTATTATATGAAATATATTATGCATGTCTTAAAGCTTGCAAGAATTTAAATTTAATTGTATTTACGAAAAACATGTAGGTAGGTGTAGGTACTCTACTAATTTAAAATATTCTTTCGTTTCTTTTTCATTAAATTCTCCCCCCTACCTGCAGTGCTTGTCACACCCCTCGATGTATGCGGAGTCGTAGAGTCCTTACTTTACACGTGTATTAAGTATTTTGATATAATAATTTCCTTTTTTGTTAAAAATACATACATGTTTCACATTTATTCACAAACTAATCACTATAAATGATATTATCAGCCGTTAAAGGGAAGGCACATATTTTGATGGACCTTATATAACTGCTAGTCGAGAGTAGCTAACTTGCTAGTGGTCAGTTTTGCTTTTGGTGTTTAATTACATTATATTTGCACGCAATATATAATTAAACACCTATGAGGAAATAGGTAATTACATCTCAAATAAAATCAGATTAACTAATTATCATTCACTTTTTACACCTTTAGAATATATACCGTTCCATTTTAACCTGACCCTTGCCTCAACAGTGCCGCCATACTTCGTCAATATCAGCCGGAGCTCAAAATAAAATGGTCGGTCCATTTTATTTGCTTTCTTGCCGATTTTAATTGCGAACGGTGAAAGGGAACAAATAAACGGAATCATATTGAAAAATAATAACTTTGTGTAGTTATGTAAGCACATTTTCTTTATTCTCTGTACAGTTGTGATTGTACGGTCTCCTTTCCGTTTTCATATGTCTACGAGTGATCTACTTATATAGGTAATAGGTATATACATCTTTATACAAAGTACAATAACTATCAACCGTACGGTAGTTATTCGTACAATTCATATAAAATAAAGTTATAGAAATCATAACAAAGCGTAGGTTATACAAAATCAGGGCTAATAACATGTAAATACGATACGTTGCCGATGTCGTATCATAACACGTTGCAACATTGTGTCTGATACGTAACGTGGAAATGTACGACTTGATTCATTCGATTGGTATTTATATTCCCTTGTTTCTTATATAACTTACTATGTATTTTTACAACTAACTTTTAAAACCTCTTCTTCAATTCTGTGAGGCATCCAAAACCATCAATCTCAGGCATCCTACAACTATGAACCAGAATTCTCAATATACCTAAAACTATCAATTTAGTTACTTACAGTGGTATGCAGGAACAATATTTTACTTTATTTATTCACTTGAGTAAATAGTGTCTTACTGTCATAGTCTCTAATGCTACGGTAATAGAAATCATCAAAGTGACTCCTGACGTTCCCAAGTAAACTCATAATCTTAAGTATGGACCCTACATCACTAAAACCCCCCGGACACTCCTCCATCCGCCGTTTGTGAGGGCAAGAAATGCTTGGCAATCTGGCGGAGGTACAATTTTACCTAGTAGTGACGTCACAACCCCCCCCCCCCCCCCTCTCCTGAACTTTATAATTTGTTGTTGCACTGTAACTTTGCCAATTTTTATTGATTTGATAAATAAAAAAATACGTGTCCAATATTTTTAGTAATCTACCTAATTGACTTTTTTATTTCTCTCCTAATGAATTATTATGCTTATATCATACAAACCATTAATATTGAAACATTACACACTAAAACAAACCTACGGAGCTAATAACGTAATGTAAATATATTGAATATGTTCAATAAATTCACTTAGAAACATTATTATGTGAGTACTAAAGTAATTGTAATTTTAAAACAAGACTCCCCACGCCGAGTCGTGACAGGAGACATAAGAAATGACACGTCCTCGTTCCTTTCCCATGGAACGATGCGTGTTTATCCCATGAACTCTTAAGGAGGAACTCTTTTTGAGGAAGCCAGTGGTGTAATCCACAGAAAATGAAGGTCTTCTTTACCGGGCGAGGTGGTATACCGGGGCGGCCTGTTGTTTTTTGAGCGGCCACTGAAGATGACGCTATAAGTTCATCGCCATTTGGAGTACAAATTTGTGCGATTTGAATCGCACTTTGATCCAAAAGAACCTCTGAAATTTTACTTTAATAGTTTACTAACAGTTATGTAGCAACTATTGGTGATCAGGTGGTACCGAAGTATTTCTCCATTTGGAGGTCAAATTTGTACGATTTGAATCACACTCTGAACCAAAGGAACCTCTGCTATCTTGCTTTAAAAGTTTACTAACTGATAATACCTTTTGTTGATAAGGTTGCTGGTACCAACAAGTGTTCAAATAGATAATTCTTTATATTGACCCCTAAGGTACTCAGTGCTACCATCAGCCAAGTACAATCGGTAACCAAGGTCCTAGCTGTGGACAGGTTGTAGTTAGTAGTTTTTAATAAGGCCCTGCTTGCCTAAATGTCCGGTGAAGTAGCCTAAAGCCTTGTAGTCAACTACATACTTCCGCATAAAAAAGGGAATCGAACTTATAACTTCATTATTAACAATCTATGCGATAAAGATAGTGGTGGCATGTTATGAATTGATTATATGCAAGTAACTTTGGTCTATAAATATTTATGTTATGTAAAAATACTTTAATTAACGCATATTATATTGATCAGATTGCATTATACAGCAATATTCATTATTACTGTTATTTAGAACTACTTAACATTATGTATACAAGTTATCTAATATAAAGGCGAAGGTTCAGTTGAATTTTAACCTTTTTTGTAAGATTTAGAGTTCAAATTAAAGTGTAATTGCATTATTTATGATTTGAACTTAACTAGTAGGTATTTAATTTTATGTTTTTTCAAGGGAGACTAAATTGAGATTTGACGTGTAACCACGGGAGATTGTGTATTTGTATCAATAAATGTCTAATATTTAATTTTGAAGCGGCCATAGCCGAATGGCTAGGGCGTCGGACTTGTGATCTTGAGGTCGCCGGTTCGAACCCCACCCATTGCACTACCGACGTGAACCCACTAACACAAGCAATTTAGCTTAGCAAGGGGTGTTAACAAGAATATTATTAGAATGCCAAACTCTGCTAGTAATCATTATAAAAAAAAGAGAAAAAATAAATAAAAAAATATTCTTAACAAAAATTATATTTCGCCTTGTAGTACTTTTTGCTATTATTTTGACAATGAGTTTCAGGTTCTACTTATATAATTAGAAGCTACAATGGTAAAGTAACACTTTTTTTTTTAATTAAAACTTCTAACGCCACCTGTGGTCATATTGTCAATGTCAAAGAGTTTAAAATGTTAAATGATTTTTTTTAATCAAAATAAAGGACTCATTACTTATAACTGTTTAACGTTTATGGTTGTTTATACTACATATATGAAGAACAGTAAGTTACCCATAACAGGTGCGTGCTCCATCCTAGGCTATTCCGATGCTTAACATCAGGCAGGGTGTAGTCAAACGCTAACCTATTTCTAATAAAAAAAAAAAAAAAAAAAAAGTGACCAAACTATACCATCAAATATCACCAATCCTACTAATATTATAACCGCGAAAGTTTGTAAGTATGGATGGATGTGTGTTTGTTACTCTTTCACGCAAAAACTACTGAATGGATTTGGCTAAAAGTTTTCACGCGAAAAGTTTATAAGCTGGATTAACATATAGGCTACAAAATATCACGCTCCGTCACTGGAGCAGAGTGACTCGGGTAAAACCGCGGGGCGCAGCTAGTATTTCGAAAACAAATTTAACATGATCACGAAATTAATAAGCCACGACTTACTGAAATGGTAGTACTACACAAAAGTCTGTGAAACATAAATCATTCAATTCTAAACAATATCATTATCTAGCTTACAATTAATTCAGTTCGCGGTGTGGTCTGTATATCATTTTCTAAACTGATACCGCTACTGAACTGAAGTGTAGTTGATGAACTTTAGATAATTTGAAAGGACACTGTAGATATTTATATTACTATTATTTAAAAGACAGGTTAGTTTAGAACTATGACAAAGGAGCTATCGAATGTTGGCAACACGTTTGAGGGGAAGGTTCCACTCCTGATTAAGGACCTGGTTTTAATAGAGAAATTGTTGTCTTCTTTTCACTTATAAATTGAGAATAACTAAAAAACCTACAGAAGTAAACCAACTACGGAACTATTTTTGACCACTATTCTATTCAGTTTTCGTCAAAGCATTTCACATTAAACATTTAAAAACAATTTGCCCAAAAATCGAAGTCAAAAATTAGAAAATAATGTAATTTTTGACTTCGATTTTGATCAGAACCGTAGTAACAACTATTGTCCATAAAACCACTATTCAAAATTATTTATCTTAACTATAGTAAGCCACCAATACCTCCTAAGTGTAATAAGATTTTTTTTTTCTTTAGGGCTGTAGGGAAGATTTATTACGGTCTAAAACGATTTCCTCGTAAATACTATGTATTTTGATAATTATATTTTTAATCTTTATAGTGTTTTGAGAGTTAAGGTAATTTGTCACATTTATGTTATCAGCTGACGTAAAAAAACATTTTGATATAAATGTTAGTTAGGAGGTATTGGCAGCATACGGCCGATTGCATTTATATAACACAAAATAATCCCTGCAAAAATATAATTACAAAACATAATCCGATCTTTAAATCTGTCACTTCAACCAAATAACCTGACACTTATCTTGTTTATGCATTGAGGTCAACTGAAATCTCCAACTCCAATAAAATCAATTACAAATTGAATTGGAACCGAAACATTTGAGGCAGACTTCGTGAGTAATAAACCAAGTGACACTCAAGCCCTAAGGATTTGTTCGCGATGGGATCGTAACACGTCAAATAGTGAATTTGCGAAATATTTCGTGACGTGACTTAGTCACTGACGCCGTGGAATCGGTTAATGCATGACACCGATGGTAAATCGTAAACCTTACCTTAATCATATAGTAGCTTTGGATGGAATATTTCATTTTGTTTAAGTCATCAAGAGACGAATTATCTCTTATATCGAAATTAGTCGAAATATCGGTAAGTAACAAAAAAAATACAACCTCCTATGTATCTTCTTGAAATTTCAAGCTCTGTGGTGTACTGCTTTGAATAGGCCACCTCGTGTCTTCCCATTTGTGTCGCAAGAGGTGGCTTAGGGATAAACAGCTAATGGATAGGCATTCAGCATTTGCCAGATCAAGGTTACTTATCTTCTGCGATGATGCAAGGTTACTTAGCTTCTGCATCTTACTGCGATCGCCAACTCGCATGCCGAACGTGGTGATTATGGCAATTTCCCACAACGGCTCCAGCGCTAATGTCTATTAAAAGGAATGCCCATGTTCAGTAGAGATACACACACACACACACATTAGATGAATGAATCCTTACCCTTACCCTTCATTAATCTGCTCATACGATATAAAAAACTATTCAATACAGTTCGATCAATGTGATTAGGAATCACAATTTTCAACATCTGTTTTTTACAATAATAATAGCTTACAACCTTGTATTTCACTAGTCTTTCTTTTGAGTTCAGGCAACTTTCAGACCTAGGGCTAGTAAAAATTCTGATTACACATTTTGTCCGACCCGAGAATCGAACCCGGGCCCTCGTTATTTACAGTCGAATATATCACCACTAGATCAACAAGGCTGTCAAAAAATATATAAGTATGAGTAAATAATAGAACAGAAGCTCCATCATATAATGAGTAGGCACCACAACAATCGAGGGCTTGCACCATCACATCTCGCAATCCCACGACAGCATGCGGCGGTGATCTCGATAGATATTGCTATAATTTGAACGTTATATATTTCGCATACGTGGGTAATTTGTATAAATCACTGCACTTGCGACACTGCGTCACGATCGCACGAGCAGGTGACAATGCGCAATTAGGAATGCGCATCTAGATCGCGATATCATGATATATTGGGATATGATTTGGTTGGATGAGTTTGTGATTGTAATATAGTAGTAGAGTTATTGTTTATAGTGCAAATGAACCTATCACTTACCCAAAAGAAAGGTTTTGGACCAAACACGATTTAAATAAAAAGCATCAATTGTATTTTGACGTCAGATAAAAAATATCTGAGAAATTATTATGAAATTTGACACAATTTTCGTATAAATTTGAAAATTTGACATACGTATTCGATTTCGTATGTCAAATTTTTCTCTTCTGATATTTTTTTATTGACGAAGGTAAAATCAATCAATAAAAAACATAGCTTTTTGATAGTTGTTAGTATATGTTGAAATTAAATTTTTCGCACTTATCACACAAGCTTAACATAGTCGTGCGTGTCTTAAATGAAACGAAAATTGCGGGTTCGCAATTCGCATCTAATAAGTATGGGACTTTCGATTACGAGTACTTACAATCTATCAATTGTTCTTTTTATTTCCAATAAACTACTTAATAAGATCAAATAAACACTATACTTAAAATCCCCACAATTAGCAAGAACGCTGAAAGTTTGCGCACGACGCAGGACGCTAATAAATTCGACTGGTGATAAATATACGATTTAGATGGATGAAGGGATTCATTAAATCGATGTCATGGATTTCAGATGAATTGCCTGTACCTAGATAATTTTGTCGAATAGACAAATCACGAAGCGCGTGATGAATTAGGAACTAATAATGCATCTACTGTTGCAACGTTACTACTATATATACTGTGACACTTGGCTCGTTTACAAACTTTAAAGCCTGCCTTTCGCCTTGCCTTAACCTACTCCTTATATTTCAGATCATAAAGTGTAAGACTGAATTGGTTTGGTGTAGCGTCCTTACTTACTTTGATAACATGATCACCATACTTAATATTTTCTATGATATTATCATCCAATATAAAAAATTATACATACAACTAGAAGAGTATATATATTTTACAAAATTTCTTGCCACGTGCTTAAACCATTAAATATTAATTTCCTATTAAACATCATACAATGCAAACAACTATTCAACATAATGTCAATTCAGAAGAAAGGTAGACAATTACATTTCATAGCAATCCCTAATCACTCACGGTGCGGTGCCTTTTAAATACCACACACAAACAATCCATCAGACCTTTTCATAATCATGTTATTACATCCAATAGTAACATTAATATCACCCAAAACAAACAATGTTCACCTCCTCGAGCCATACACGACTCATACGGCAAAAGCCTCAACTATTGTTAAACAGGCCACAAATCTAACGAACCACCTATCAGAAACTTGACCAGGAAGAAACCATACTAAACACTGGTCCTTCGAGCCGCAAATATAATTTGGTCTTACATGAAATGTAATTACTATAATGGGCGTTCTATCGTGATCACTCGACGTATATTGTTATGATTTTAGACATGGAATCGAAAATGGTCACGGGTCATCTCTACGTGAGTGTTTGTTGCGCAAAATGATCGGACTTACACGATTTCACTTAGTGGTGGGCGATACTGGATGATTCATTCGATCATTCGAGTCGATTAATCGATAGCTGGAATTAGATTGTTGGTTTCGTGGTTTTTGCGAAGTTTTTTACGAGACAAGTTAATAAGCATGTACTTGTATTTAAAGTCATTCGTAATCGTAAATAGTTTGCTGAAATTATTTTTTATCGAACTGTTAAAAACAGCATTTTTTTTAATAAAATTCATTTTCTGGCATCTGACCATTTCATTAGTCAATTCGAGATTTCAAATAATTTATTGTTATATCAACTCACTTACTTTACTTATACATCAACGTATGTACTGTAGGTTATCAAACATCCACTAATTAGATATTGAACCTAAATAAATTAAACATTAAACTTACCGTATAAACCTGCAACCCGGTATTTTAAAGGCATATCCATATTGAAAATTGCAAAAAAAAAATTGTAGATCATAATCCCATCTTCGCTGCTACATATTCATTCATTCATGATTCATAATTACTAAATGAATAAAGAACATCTTGAATCCGTGTCCCATCCCTAAATCCAACTTTATATATCGTTTATCAACCTTTGTCACGACTAATAATAAAATATTAATAATAATATTATAACAACGCAACCATTTTATTTAATACACAACATTGAAAATAAATCCGGTCGCATTAAATTGCGAGTTAACAAAATACAACAAATTATTATAATATAAGTACTTAATTCCATTTGCTCAAGGATTTCATTGTTATTAAAGTTACAGCTTTATTATAAAACATATTTATTATTATTAAACACTCTGTTTATTTATATTATGAGATCTGACAGATAGCAATTTCGTAAAATTATATTTATTTCGTTTACAAGTATTAACATAAGTTTGATCGAAAGGCCAATTAAACTTTAAAACCGGCCAAGCGCGAGTCGGACTCGCACACGAAGGGTCGTAAAATATTCAATTGGCTACCTGATGCCGTTATTGATAAATGATATCGTGCTAAAAAGGGCAAAAGAACATAAATCACGTTTGTTGTATCGGCGTCCCCCTTAAATATTCATTTTATTTTATTTTTTGTATTTTTGTTATAGCGGCAACAGAAATAAATCATTTGTGAAAATTTTAACTACCACCTATCGCGATTCTTGAGATACAGTCTGGTGACGGACAGACGGCGAAGTCTTAGTAATAGGGTCCCGTTTTTATCCTGCGGGTACGGAACCCGAAAAAGAAGATTTAACCAATTTGTGATCCGTCAAAATTTAATTAAGGCTAAAATCCAAAGTTTGATTTATTATTCTCAACTAGCATTTACTCGCAATCACTTAACATGATATAACCTATAACGGCTATTAATCATATCAAAATGTTCTATGATATGTGCCTCTTCAAATTAAACTACAAGTTCAGTTATATAAGGTGCTACCGAATATATGCCATCCCTTTAATCCTTGGTATCAAGTGTATCTATTAATTAAGTTAGTGCAAAAAATCTTTAAAAAAAAATACACAACACAAGTTTGTAGTGGGGCCGTTCTCATTCCACAATACATTAGAAGATGCAGCCATTTTTCGTTCTTTTCGGACAGACATTTCTGTAGAAGCTTTTGCTACTTTACTGAGCATAAAGACGAGACGAGCACGAAGACAGCTCCAAGCTTACTAAAGTATTTATAAACTACAAACCAAGCAACCTGCGCTAGGAAGCTCCCCCTACGGGACTTGGACCTCGGCTCAGGGCGGTCGCTGACAAAGGGATTGAAGTTGGTTGTTAAGGGGAGTTTTATGCAAATTCACGGGCTTCTTGAACTTCGGGTCTTCGAGGTGCGGTCAGCATAGCTATTGGGGAACCACATTATTCAAAAGAAACATGCGGTGTAAAATCGTGATTTTTGATGTATTATTTACTCTGTTCGTGATACTATCTACTGTTAAAGGGATGGCGTATACTTTCGAATCACTTTATATAAATTTCGTACTTTCAATGGATATTAATTTAAATAGAATAAACAATTAATTATCTGTTACACAAGACGACACGTTGTTAGCTACTTAACGCATCCGACACGCTCGGAAGTCGTGAGGTGTAAATGTAGGTAATTTATAAAAGGCTCTTGTCAAATGAAGCGGTGATAATTCGGCGCTTGCGCACACGAAGACCATAAGTTATTGTCTCATAAGTGGGTTTACTGTTGGAAAGTAAAAAATGGAAATTGTGAATAGATGTGTGTTGTGTATTTTTGTTTTAGTAAAAATATAGCTTTCTATGCCCAACAAATAATCAAAATTATTGTTTGCTGTGTTAATAAAATGATGACGGACTGACGGATCAATGCACAGCCTAATCCGCTGATTGTAGCGACCTGAAACTTGGAAGCTGGGTTTTCTATAAGACGTATCCATCCGATATGTAAGGGTTTTTTTTTCAAATCACCACCCCTAAGTGGATGAAAAAGGGTGGGAAAGTTTATATTGAGAAATAGAACTATACACGGATAAAGATGCGGGCAGCGGCTAGTATTTAATATGATTAGATATATGTACTTTAAACTTGCAGTATTCTATTCATTTCAATATTTTTTCTTGCATTATTTTTTTTTAAACTTTTCAAGGAATATAAAGGGTAAAATGATTTTAATATTATATTACAGTAGAATTGAATGTAATCTTTTAGTATCATAACTAATTATATATATCTCTTTTCTTGCAGGTAAGTACACAAAACAAAGATGATTTCAACTGTGATTATAGCTGTAAAGGTAAGTTTATCTCTATACGTGAAACGATATTCACTCATAGTAAAGGAATGAGACTTACATTGGCATATAAAAACAATACTCGGCTTTGAGGTATTCACTTCGTTATGTAGTGTCTCACTGTCGTAGTCTCTATTGCTATGGTAATAGAAATCATCAAAGTGACAGCTGAAATTCCTAAGTAAATTCATAGTCTCAAGTGTTGTTGTTGCATACGGGAGTAAGTTTTATCAACATATTCATTTTTTTAAGCGTCATTCGATTTAACAAACTTGTAATTTGAATGTAACTTTTTTTATACTTATACTTTTTTTTTTTTGCCAATCTGACGACTTATTCTGCAATTTTTGCCAGTGTCATGTATTGATACGTATACTTACTAATTATCTTTGGTTCTATGCTAATGAAATCAAGTGTCAATTATATATGACATAATGTATAACCAATGAATATATTATTATTTTCCCACCTACATGATATAGATTACATTCAAATAGTTATATTTTCAATGACAACTATTATATATTACTAATCATAATTTCGTTCTAAGTCATAAGACTTTTTTTTATAAAGCTACATTCATTAATTGCACATATCCTTGCAATATATCTAGATCTCAGAAGTATAAGGACGTATGAACTATAATACTTCATTTGGTGTAGTGAGCATTTGGTCGTAAGTACCAGTTTACGATAAAGGCACATACGACGACTGTTTCTGACGTATAATGTCACATCCGATCTTATGCTTCTCAGCTCTAGATAATAATCTCATTTCAAAATCATAAGTTAAAATATCGGACTGCATTGCATTAATGCAATCAGACGTATCTAAGTGACATGACAATTATGTCACTTTCACAATGACAGCTGAAAGCGATGACATTAAGACTTGCTACAAAATGGCCGCTCAAATTAGAAGCACCTTATGTTACGCAACGCATTGCATAGAATAATAAGTATTAATATAATATGTTCTAGTGGTCTCCCAGTAGTCGAATTCGACCGTTATTTAAAAAAATATTAGCTTTCTTTAAAGCGTGCGAAATTTTCATACACCTCTGTCCGCGCAATTGCTGTATCTCAATTTGATGTCACTCAGTTTTGTCGGTCTACCCGGAAAATGAAATATTCGTCAAATTATCAAATTTTCTTATTTTACAATCGACTAAATTTTAATACTACTATGAAAAATACTGGGTGTCATACAATGATTTCGCTCAAACCAGAATCATGAAAGGGCTTAATAAATAAAATGTATAACTATTAGAACCAACAAATTTTACTACATAAATGTTGTCCGATTAGACAGATACGTATCAAAGGAGAGTGATACAACATTACTCTTAGGAATCTAGATCTGTGACATTTAACTTGCTTCTTTTCTCAACTAAACAAGTCAACATGCAATTTAATATTGTGTAACAGTAATCTTGGATATTTGCATATCGCATTTCGTTTAAGTAGACGAAAGAACTGGTATACGGTTTAAGTACAGCACTTGATATCAATACCTATTTTGATAATGTTGACGAGACTTAAATGTTATTTTGATAAGAGTGAAACTAGTTCTAGCAGATTAGAATTGTTACCAGTGCCTTTCATGAGCTAATACGACAGTTCATAGATAAATGAAATTGTGTATACTGTATGTAAATTCAGCTATAACAGATGCACGAAACTCCCCTAAAAATCCAAGTCATACTTCCGCAATCTCCAGACAGCGACCGCCATGATCGCCAAGAATCCTAGTCTGACAGGGGATACCAACTAATAGTTTATTAACCACTAGCTTCCTGCGCGCGGTTTCACCCGCGTAACTCCCGTTCTCGTGGGAAGTTCATAATTAAATATAGCCTATAATTAGCGTTTTAGACAGTTATTTATTAAAAATAAATAATAATTAGAACACTAACAAATTTAATCAGATTTGAAAATAGAAATAAGTTACAACAAGAAATTTAACAGAGCTAGTGAACGTTCGTCCGATCCATAAGTCGCAGAAAAAGTGAGCTCCTCGCCGCCTGGCCCGATAACCGCCGTTCGCGCCCCTCCTGTTGTGCCAGTCACGCCACTCGTGACGTCACAGCCTATTTTTTTGCTAACACGGCCGTTCCTGAAAGCGGCTCGTCCTCGACCGCTGCATCATCAGGGCTTGATATTGATTGAGTCACCGCCGGCTGCAATCGTGGTTGAGCATGGACCTCCACGGCTACCTCTTGTAGGTGTCCCTCCGTATTTTTTTCGGCATCCGAGCTAATAATAACATTGTTTGCATTAGAACATGTACATACAATTTTTAAATAGCAAGTAGAATAGTGTCTATTTTTATGTTAAATGGTGCCCGGGATATTTAACATAAAAATATAACTTTTAATCTAGCAGAGCCCTCAGGTTACTAGATACTGTACAGAGCCCTCAGGTTGTACAGGCGGCAGAGCCCTCAGGGTGCCTCACACACGAGAATACAGAGCCCTCAGGGTGTATCTCCAACATCATACACTAGCAGAGCCCTCAGGGTGCTAGGTACACCAGTGTACAGAGCCCTCAGGGTATACACACACAAAACACACAACAGAGCCCTTGGGTTGTTGTTGAAGATCTAACGCAGAGCCCTCGGGTTGCGTCATACTTACAGTCAAAGAATGCCGAACAAACATTGTGGGTCCATCCGCCACGCCATAATGACATGTATACAGCTGCGGCTCGAGTAGTCTTTCCGTACCACCCAGTGACCAGTCGAAGTTCATACCGGCCATGTGGTAGAACCTTCGTTACAGCGTACGGGCCTCGCATGCCCGAGTCTAGTTTTCCAGCGGACTGGCTCGTCTTGCGGACTAAAACCAGATCATTCGGTTGGAATAAACGAGGCGGTCGGCGACGCTCGTTCACACGAGCCTCCTGCCGCGCTCGGTTCTTGTCTAGTAGCTCACTCGCCGGCTGGCGAGCCAGTTCACGCAATTACTCTCGGTTGGGGCTGGTTGCCTCCAAGGCGATGTCGCGAACTACGGATCGAATGACGGGCGTTGCACCATCACTGCCAATTAACAAATTCAAAGGTGAGTATTGCGTAGATTTTTGAACAGTAATGTTCAGGCTGAACTGTATTTTCCAAATAACATTAGACCAATTTTCCTGTCGGAAATTTGATTCTACACGAATCATATTCATAACAGTACGACAATACCGTTCAACCTGTCCGTTACTTTGATGCATTTCTGCAGTAATGAAATGAATTTCACTGCCTAGGTCTTTAATCAGATTAGTAAACAAAGAACTCTCACACATTCATCCTCAGAAACAGCATTTTCAAATACCCGCTTTAACTCGCTGGAGTCTTGTTTGAAAATTGGGTACACCAAACAGTAATTAGAAAAAGCATCTATAATTAAAACAACAAACATAGCAGTTTGAGGTAGGTTTGCAATGCAGGCCGTCTCGAGAGAATAGCCGGGGATATAGCGGCGGAAATCCCCGGAGAGACCAAGAAACTGTCTCACCTAGTTGATGTTGCTATGTGTTCGGGTTTTGACCAGTGCATCGATTTTACATCGGCTCGGCTCTACCTGACCATGACTGGTGGAACGGCCCAAGTATTTTATTTCTCTACCCAGGAAAGTACTTTTTTTTTTTTTAATAGATTGAAAAACCCGCAGTGGTCAAAGTCCGTAAGACTTCACGATGGGTCTGCAGACCCTCATCAATCGTCTCACTCGGGATTAAAACGTCGTCGATGTAGACTTAAGCCCTGCCAGACTCGATGAAACGGCGCAATGTATCAGAAAGTGCAAGGGACTACGCGAATTTACTCGAGCCTTGGGGTCTGGAAGTAGACGGCTCAGACCTACGCGCCGCATCACTCGAGCCTTGGGGTCTCGAAGTAGACGGCTGATTACTGTCGGTTGGGTTATTATATTTTACACGCTTAGGGCAGTCATATTGTTTGTGACCAAAACCGTTACATTTAAAACATTTAGGTTTGTCAACGTATTCCCTCTTTTGTGAATGACTAAATGAATCAAGAGGCTTGATACGCACCGGCACGGGTTTTACATAAATCGACAAAAATCCTACCAAAACACCTGGTAATAAGTTTGCGTTTGTTGCGGCCGCGCGGATTTGTGCGTCAGTTATACCGCGGACAATAATTGCAGACATTAATTCTTCACTCAACCCCTTAACAATTCGCAATCGCAACAGTGAACGCCTGGCATACTCGGCATAAGTAGGAAAATGATCTGAATTAGTTTGCATAACATCGTATAAAATATTTGCAATATCTATTCTACGCGGGCACAAAGATTGAAAGTCTCGCTTGAAGTTAGACCAGGTACGGTCATTGGTATTCCATTCCTTGAGCCACACATAAGCCTCACCCTTTAAACAATTACCTATTCGCGCCAAACACTCACGGTCATCCCATCGATGTAAATTACGCAAGTAATCTACTTCATCACACCACACAATAAAATCATTAAAAGATGGGTCAAAGTTCGATATATAAACATGATTTGCTCTTACCGGATTTAGGCCATTAATAGCAGTCACAAGCTTATCTGCCACCTCGCTCATAACATCGACGCCCGATGTAGGTGCACTAGCCGGGGAGTACTCGGTCACACTAGTCATACCTGATATCTCACTGGCCGGCGTGCCCATCGCGCCAGCGCATACCTGCCCACGCGCCACAGATCCATTCGTCAATTCGGGTGAGGGTAGCGGCGGCGTGTGCGAGCGAACCGGCTGCGGCGGCGCCGGAAGAGCGCGCGATCCCACAGTGCCATGTGCTCCGGTTTCTTCGAGATGGCAGCTCCTGGAATTACTATCTTCCAATGCCATCAAACGAGAAATAATCGTTTGAAGTTGTTGTTCGATAGCCGGACCAGAAGAACGTCCACGTTTTCGCGTTTTACTATTGGGTTCTTTCGACATTTTTACGAAGTTCAAAAACCATTGATTTTAAACGAAAACTAACAGTCCAGAAAACTAACACAGAGCATGGAAAGTATCCCACTTCTGAAATTAGCGTTTTAGACAGTTATTTATTAAAAATAAATAATAATTAGAACACTAACAAATTTAATCAGATTTGAAAATAGAAATAAGTTACAACAAGAAATTTAACAGAGCTAGTGAACGTTCGTCCGATCCATAAGTCGCAGAAAAAGTGAGCTCCTCGCCGCCTGGCCCGATAACCGCCGTTCGCGCCCCTCCTGTTGTGCCAGTCACGCCACTCGTGACGTCACAGCCTATTTTTTTGCTAACACTATATTAATCAGTGATAATGGAGCATTCAAATGGTGAAACAATTTTTAAAATCGGTCCCGTACTTTTTGAGCCAATTACAAACATACTTACATACAAATCTTTCCTCTTTATAATATTAGTATAGATTTAAAAAGACTAGATTCCTGCACACCTTTATGAAGTATGAAGTAGCAAAAGCCTAGTGCCTAGCCAAATCTCCATTATCTTCCTGCTCTGCTTCCGTCATTTGGGGTTGGTGCAATAGGTGATCCTCTTCCATTTTTTACTTCTAGACGTGTCTCTTTAATACCCCATTCCATTTTATTTTCGGCCTTCCTCTTCCAACATATCCATCCAACTTCATATTGAGGATTCCTTTTGTTACATGCATGTCATCCCTAAGCATAACGTGCCCATACCATGCTAAGCGATTTACTCTCAATTTCTCTGACACTGGCGCCACTTTCAGACTCTTATATACTCTTATATACTCACATAGCTATATATATACACGTTAGGAAAAAATAATTTCTACCATACCCATATACCCGCTGTAATATGAACAAAACTTACAATGTATGTTATTGCCTTTTACAAGTGATCAAATTTAGCCGACCATCAATTAAAATGCCCGAACTGGGAACAGAATGTATCACCATAAACTGCTAAACGTGGAGTTTATTCACATAGCATATCGTGGCAGTAATCCGAACCGTCTCACTTACTAACGAAGACCAGTTGGTAGATCTGGAGCTCTTGTTACGAGTAATGCATACAATAAACTGCGATTGATTCGAACGGTTTACGATATAGGGCGTAGCGGATAGGCTAACGAAAAAGCATAGCATAGTCCCGTAGCAAAGTCCGTGTCTATATCTAAATTGAAGCTGAAAAATTTTGTTTGTTTGCTTGAACGCGATAATCTCAGGAACTGCTGGTCCGACTTAAAAATCTTTCAGTGTGTGATTGCCCGTTTATCAGAGAAGGCTATATTTAATTATGAAGTTCTTACGGGAATGGTAGGGGTGAAAGTTCGCGGGAAACTACTTTCATAAAATAAAAAATAATGTGGCATTTTAAATATTCATTATTTTCTTTACACAAGAAAAAATCAATCGCCAATCATAATTTGTAACGCCACCAATTGTAAAATCATATGATAAGATTTACAATTGGTGTCGCTTTTAGGTATAAGTTTATATGTAGGTATAGTAAATAAAGAATCCATTTAAAATAATATGTAATTTATTGTATTTCTTGCACTTACCTTAGTGGTGTCTGCCTCCTTAGATACAGTAAATTTTATAATGCATCTCTGCAGTACCCTATGGTAGACTAGTACAGAATGCCTCTGTCATATAGTCCGCTTATGTACATTTATAGTGCTAAAGTTTTAAATAAATAAATATAACAAATTTACGGGGTCCATTTTAGTAAAGCCGTCCTTCACTTCCTCCTCAGCTCTTTGGTGCCCCGATGTTTCTCAACTATTCAGCCGTAGTTACCCAAATGATTGGTCATTTAATTCTATTGGGTTTACTTGAACATGTCAGCTATTCAGATAAATGGAGGAAGTTCGGTTAGTAGTAATATACTTTTCAAATATCCACTGAATTTGGACTAATTAATATAGTTATCTTCTTATTTAAGATCATTTATTTAAATGATCTGTTACCTTTTATTTTTAATTTAATCAGGCCATTTTTTCACTGCTGAACATGGGTCTCCTCTTTAACAGGCTTTTGCAAGCCAGAGTAAGCGCGGTATTTGTCTATTGTAAAGAAAATGAACTAAAAAAGAATCGAATATTAAGAAATGAAAAATGCTACAAAACACTTTATTAAACTATTTTAACTGACCACATAGTTTATACACGTAATATAAATACATCACAAACCATAAACTTATAAACTATTACCAATATCTAAAATCAATTAAAATAATCGATTAATTTACTATTTAACCAACAAACGATTATATCTCGATACATATTTATCGGTCGAAGTAATTTGTTAAATTGTACCACAATAATTGTGTGTGTTCAAAGTTGAAAATATCGATACTGAATCGATTAGCTACGAGTTGTAATTACGTTATTAAATTAGCATTTTCATTGGACTCTGTTTTTATAATAATTATAGGAGCAAGTTGATAATTGATTTGGGTAGTAGCGAAGTGGTAATAGGCCTAAAACATAGGTACCTACTTATATACATATATTTTTTGTTAGCTTCATAACTGAGTCCAAAATACCTCTTTGATGGTTTCTATAAATTAAAAGCTAACTTTATTATTAGCAAACTTCATTTTAATTTTTATAAGTGGAATATTTTATAAACAGATGTATAATTGACAAGTACAAGTGAAACAGAATAATTCTAAAACTATACCTAACAATTAAAAATAACCTATAATTAAAGCTAACTAAGAATTAAAAACTACCAAAAGTAAAAAACTGACGTATAACTAAAAACTATTCTAAAATGGCGTAACTGGGAAGCGTTCCTAGAATGCAGGCAGCATTGCCTCGCTAAATAGCAATGCTTATTTTTTGGGCAAAGTATATACCAGCATTCTTGGATTTGAGCTATAATCGGTAAGAAAGGAATAAAAACCAACGAATCATCCCAATAGAATGTACTTTAAGTCAATTATGTAAGTTTAATAACAATAAGTCTCATTTGTGGCATATATTCCCTTCTTTATTACACACATCAAATACAAATATTATGCAGAAATACAATTTACACAAAATCGAGCTTAATTCATTGATATTACCGGGAAAAAAATGTGAGCATAAGGCATTACCGTTTAACCAACAAACTATATTAATGTTAACTGTTCCTTTTTTTAAATTTGAAGCTCAATTTACAAATCAGTAATTTCGAAATGAGATGTTACATTACTTAGCAAAGGAGTAATAACATTGTAACTAGTAAATGTATCTTAAACTAAAATACGTTATTTTACTCAACGTTTCAAGCGAAGTAATAAAACCGGGTAAAGCGAATCGTGTGTGTCCTCCGATGACGATAGCCGCAGCTAATAGGGGACCACCAATATCGAGGTATACTCGATATATAAATATATATACTGAGTATATACAGTATACAGGGTTATACTGACGCTTGAGTATGAGGTTAAGATGAGAACATAAAATGGTAGAGCGAAGCATAGTTTGGATTCTATTCGGAAATTTTGGATGCTACAAACGAATTATAAAAAAAGTCTCCCCAGGTGCATTTCGAAGTATCCTTTCTAAGTGGATGCCACATCATAGTAACTTTTCAGCGCTGTAAGTTCAATGGTTAGAGTTGTGTGTTTATAGGAAAGTTAGTATTGGTTGCCTTTTGTAAGGAAGATTAAGCGATTTTTTTATATACATAGGCAGTAAGTACGTACAGTTTATGCCTCGATAACATATTTTTCTTAATAAACAATTGTATGATTAATCTTATTATTGATACCTTACAGTTTATAAATTATATTAACCAATAGAAATTAACATTGGTTTTAAAAAGTAGATTATTTTTCCATAAATACTGATTTATATTTCCTTCACAAATTGGACGTAAGTAGTTTAAGCAAAGTTAATGTTCAAAATCTTAAATACAAGCCTATGTTAATTCATAAATTCATTACTTTAATTCCTAATGGCTTTATCAACACTTAATAAGTACAAAATCGTACATTACAGTGATCTTATAAAATATAAAATTATACGTTTAATAACACAAATCAAAGGAATTTATTTCGAATGTAGAGGCTATTGCTGTTATGTTTACAAACTTATGAGATAGGAATTTAATAGAAGTCATCTAGTATATTTGGATGATTGGGTAACGGGAAGACGGTAAGAAGGGAATCTTTTAAGTAGGCACGAGAATAAGGAGCAAAACAAATTGTATGCATTCCCACTTGACCAAATATAATTCGCTAAAATATTTTTTTCACATCACCCTTTTCAGTTAATATTATAATTGTCGTAACCAATGCTGTTTCGAGCAACCAATTACGTCCAACTATTAATTTAGTAAGTTGTAATTTTTTAATTAATTAATTTGAAAATAAACATATATTTACTACCTACAGTAACTTAGACTTTTTTTACGGGGACTAATCTCTCTCACACTCCGACCACTGCAACTCTCGTAAGCCAGAATCAGCAGTGGCACACACTGGAAATGGCAATGAGCACCGAGTCTCACCAAGTCTTAGGACCTGCAACGAATTAAATCAGAAAGAGATTAGGAGGAGTAAGAAAGGCTTATCAAAGTTAGACTTACAAAATTAATATTACTTTAATTTGGAAAGTAAAGCTTCGAATTTCGGTTTTCGATCCAGTAAAAACAATTTGCTCTCGCATACCCTATACCACATTAATTTAAGCCCAGAAGTTATAGAATCTAACTTATTGACTATTTTAATTGAACCTGATTTCTAATTAACATGCAACCAGCGACCTTTGTTGAACTCGAAGTTGGACTCACGGAGACGTGGTATCGGTTTTAATATCTGTATGTAACTATTTCCATATATAGCGAGCGTTTAGAAATAATTATTTAATAAACTATCAATTTTATGTACTCATTTAAGCGCATATAAAATATATAGGTATATCGTGATCATTATCATCAACCCATATAACGTCCACTGATGAACATGGGCCACCTCCCGAGGGAGGGTATTTGCCATAGTCCACACTTATCAGTCGGATTGGTGACCTCAGTATAATGTTATACCACACAAGGAAACGCTGCTGCCCGTTCCATGATATACGATTATTCAGGTGATGTTATAATAATCGGGACCAACGGCGTAACGTGCTTTCCGAGGCACGGAGGGTAGTCCCTCAAACAACCAGACCCGGATAGAAATCTCAGAATTACCACAAACATTTCTTGTCCGGTGTGGAGATCGAACTCACGACCTCAGATTCAAAGCGAGCTAACGCTCAAAGGTTGTATAGGTAGGTATATATGTGATTATAACTTATATATCTTCTTTCCCCATTACCGATTTTTCCATCATCAGATAAAAAGTAGCTAAGGAATAAGAATAGATTTGACAGAAGATTTATATAAAATCAGTCAACATTTTATTTTATTCTTCTGATAACTTTTATCTGACGATAGAAAAATTGCCCCTTTGTCTACTTTGTCATTAAAATATGCAATGTGTGTTAATCAATTAAATACTATGTTAATAAAGCTGATAAAAGTTATTTAAGAACAAGGTACTATGAACTAATTTTGTTTTTCTGGAAGAACAGCTATTACACTCATACACTCATAAATCTCTGGGTCTATGGGGTCTTTCCAATTACATAATGCAGAGACACAAAGCACCTTTAGACTCTATAAGGACATATGTAATTAACAAGCGACCTACCCCGATTGTATACAAGAAGTAAAACTTAATTTACACAAAACCTTGAAAAATTAAATACCTAACCCTTCCTCAAGAATCTTTTAGAATGAATGAAAATCGCATAATTTTATTGAATTTATCGGAAACAGACAAAGACAAACTTTGTTTTATTAAATAATTTTATTAATTATTAGAACTATTGCTATTTTACGGAAATCCATACTAGTCTTAATTAAAGACTGATTTTTGTTTGCTTCCTGCATAATTTTTGCGGTCGGGAGGACGGTGTTTAAAGTTCATCCCAGCGTTTAAAACCACATATTTCATGTTTTTAATTAGATTATATACATAACAATTATACCTGTTTCATACACACATTTGATGGGGGGTGACGGTGGGATTTTCAAGTGTGTAACGTACCCAAAAATCAGGACTCTGAAACAACTATGGGCCCAGTATATTTCATACATCTGCACCTGAAGTCCATATTCAATAAATTTCATTAACCATTACAATTAATTATTACACGTAAAACTGTGCCATAAATATATTATTCGATCGTTAATCCGCTATAATTTTATAATTTCCACAAGGAACCAAGTCTCGGGGCGTTATGTTCGTCTACCCGTTTCGTGCTGGTATAGGGCCGTAAATCCCTTTTACAATTGCCCATCGGAAGCTTTGAAAGGAATATAATTAAAGTACCTGACATTATACACTTGACTACTATAATATATTCTGAATGTAGATCTGAACTTCACAGGGAGCGCTCTCTTGCGCAGGTTGCTTAGTTTGTAGTTTTTAAGCGATTTAATAAGTCTAACGACCTGTTGTGTCTGTACCCCTATTCTCAAATTATGTCAACTTTAAGTTACGCTTTTAACCAAATATTTTAAACCGTATTGTAATGTGACTAGGTTGATATTAAGACAGCAATTTTATTTTGACAGTCAAAAGTATAATAAAAATCGTTCATCACAAAACAAATTATAAGACAGACTGCTCTAAACTAATAAGCCTATAGGCAATGTAGGTTTCACATCGTGAATCAAGGGGGATTTCCATGCACGATCCCAATCCCACTTATTATAATTTATTTAACTAAATTGAATATCATTAAAGCGATCTTAGATTTAGAAATGCACCTGTTTAATAATAACTCAGAGGCCGGTAAATTATTTGATGGTTTGGCTAATAAGCATATGGACGCGAAAATTATATATTTTAATAGTATTTCATGTTTCAATAAAATCACCGCTCTTGACAAATTGCTAATAAGACGAGTATGTGAAATCCATTTTTTTTAATATCTTTATTTTAATTCTGCAGCCCTGTTACGTCTACTGATGAAAATGATTGATTGTTCGTCTTCAAGAATTTTTAATATTCTGCCTTGTACTTACGGAGTACTGTACTTACCTATTCAATGCAAACATTCAATAGGCTACCGTTAAAAAGCTGCGTTAGCCAAGAGGAGAAACATAGGCTAAATTTTACTATGAAATTCCCAAGGGAACGGACACTATGTGGCTGAAACCATGCTCGGGAATCTAGTTATTATTAAAATAGTAGCGAAACTTAATTAACCACACAGCTGTAAAACATTCAACAAAGTGAAGCCACCCAGAGCGTCCACATTAGTATTAACCATAAATTGAGGCTAATCTAATGATTTCCTTTACTAATAGCGCATAGAATAAGCTTCTAAGCTTATGTAGGAACATTTAATTTAGCTCAATCGAGTCGGGGAGGCGTATATTCAAATTGAGACGTCTAGATGGGGAGATAGGCGCTGGGAGCGGGCTAGGAGATGGTATCGCGGACCAAGAGCTCTCGTTTGTAAGTTTCACTGAGACGAGAAGTACACCCGATTTTCAAAGTCAATAGGTTTAGTGTAGTATTGATTTTAAACTATTCAACTTAGTGGTGACTAAACTTTGTAATCTGCCGCGATGACTATGTTTTAATTTCTCAAATACGTTTTTGTTTTAAAATTATATACTAGAAAATACATTTCATTTTTATTTAGGCAAAGTTGACCATGTAATTAAGGGTTTATATAAGGTTCGATTCCCTCCCGGGACAATTATTTGTGTGAACCACGAATAGTTGTTTTAAGTGTAGGTGTGCTTTGTGTCTGTGAATTATGTAAATGTCTAGAATCCCGCATCAAATTTAACCAAAAAGTTTATATGAGGAATTTGAAAGTAATTTTTTACTTTTTTTTTCATGGTTGTTGTCTCATATGAATAGCGTCCGTGTGTATTCTTATTATATTATTGTTACTATAAAATTCATCTTTTTATATTCTACTTTTGTTATTATTGTTTTATATTTGTTATTATTATTTTATGTTTATTACTGTTATGTGTTCAAATTTTTCTTTCTTTCTTAGATTTTAAGTAGGTATACGTATAAAAAACAACGGTCGCGTGCCGCATAATACCTGTTAGAATCTGACAGAACGTAATAAAGAAGTACTGTATTAATAAAGATTCTACCATCTTGAACTACCGCATCGGTGCACACAATTGACTATACCAATAAAAACTTAGTAGATATATCTTAATTTAATAGCCACTCTGACCGAGTTTGAAGTATTTGAACTTAAAATAGCATGATCATACCGAGAGCAGAGTATAATTCATAATGTTTAAATCATTATTTGAATATCTATATTAATATGTAAAGCTGAAGAGTTTGTTTTCTTGAACACGCTAATCTCAAAAACTACTAATCCGATTAGAAAAATTATTTTAGTGTCAGATGTAACCGGAAAGTAATAAGAATCGTAAGTTGATTAACTTTTTAATTGGTTGATAAACTAACGAGGTTTCAGGTGGTAAAAAGTAACTTAAACCTAAACCAATAGAGTTCAACAGGACTTATTGAAGTTAAAGTGTTTATTGTTTTGTGACAACAGATAACGTCTCGTTTGGTTAGGTTAGGTCAAGTGTCATAATAACTAAGTAAATAATATAACATTTATGCACGTTCACTGAAACTGGCAAATAAATTTAACAATATGAGTGGCACGAAATTTGATCAACTTACGATTCGTATTATTTTCCGGTGACATATATATACTTATATTTCTATTTATAATATATTCACTATACAAGCGTTCTAATACTCAGTATCACTCAGGAGTTGCCTGAGCTGGTGTGATTAACCTCACTATATTATTATGAGCTCTGGTTACCTTACTTAGTAATACAACATTAATCTATATAATATATTATATGTATGTACGCGAATAACTTGATAACTTCTTGATTTCTCTATTATTATGTTGATAATAAAAAATATCATAATCATAATATTTGATGGGCAACGCCGTGAACATACAGCTAGTTAATAATATTATTTGCCTGTGGTATTCTGTAAGGTCAAAACAGTCTAACAGTCAAATGAACGTAGTTACCAATGCTTCATTCTATCCCTAAAAAAACATTTGATAACATATAAACATATGAATCTATATAAGATTTTTAATCAAATTTTCCATGAGATTGCAAAGTTATAAAATTATTTTCTGAATCGTTCACGTAGGGCGGTCGTATCTGAGCAATTCCTTTGGAATCAAGAGACACCGGGACATGTGGCGGCCTAGTAATTGTATCACGTACATAATGTAAGATAATCTTAGACAAAATGTCCTTGATCGAAGGCACGAGATTGGATTTGCCCCGGAAAAGTAAACTTATCAATTTTACTTTAATATTCTTCAAATACACCACGTGGGGGTCGATAACACTACAGCCGTCTCCTTACCGCCATATTAGCGAAGGAGATGGCCGTGAATTAAAATGCATAGTTAACTATTCAAACTAATATTATGTTTATAAAATTAGTATTTAACATCCCTTGTCACCACCATTTGTATTAATTTAGTTAATTTTTACGGTCCCGTTTAAGTTTATTACATTTTTATATGTCATAGTAATCATAACTACTTCATACTATCTCCAGTCATAATCCCACATTTCCTCCATCAGCGACCGCCATCAGCCAAGGTCCAAGTCCCACAGGGTTCGCCCTCTTGCGCATGTTGCTTAATTTGTAGTTTATAAGGCTTTAGCTCTGCTCGCCTTTTTGCAGTAAAGTAGCAAAAGCATCGTTGCATACATAAATGACCGTCCGACAAAAAATTATCACTCTTTCTTTTGATTTTCTTATCAATAAAATGTTATTATTCTCATCTATAATGGAGATCAGATCGCAAAGAAGACGCATCTTAAACACCATAAACCCCAATTAAATCTACCTCTTTTCCATCTAAAATTTATCTTTATAGTGTACTTTAGTTCTCAGTTAGACGGTTAAACGTCTAGTTAAGGGCCTCTAATCTTGATCAGTCTTCAACTACGAATTAAGAAAGTGCGGAAACATAAATCAAGTAAGTAAAACTCATCAAACTTATAGACGATCGCATACCGACATTACTAACGCCGAGACCATTTCACGCTGACCATTGCTCGTTTTAACGATTACCGACTTTCGAACTAGTGTTGCTAGATCTGATAATTTTGTATAATTCTATCGATTTTGATTATGCGATACATATTTCTAGCATGTTTTTTAACTAGATATGTTGTATAGATAAATGGGTTATACATTTGAAATATGTTGTTTTAAATTGTAATTTAACTTTACACCGTAAATTTTTAGTCATTGTGAATGTGATTGGGCGATTTGCCTCGAGTAAACTTTAAAACACATTTACTATTTTCACAAATTGCATAAGAAACAATCAAGCAAACAATTTACAAGTTAAAATGACCTTTAGGGCTTCGCAATAAAAGTCTATCTAGTTTGTACAAAGATATTATAATCTGTAATTTTAAATGTTTTTGAAAGTATATTACCTGTACAAAGATCGATTGTACGACCAAAAATAATTCATCTCTAGCATTTTCATTTATTAGATTTATTCAGATTTTATTCAGACTTATTCAGATAAATAGGTAATACAACTGTTTAATGATTAAAGCGGTTTTAAACTTTATATTATTTTGGTAGATTTAAAGAAGTAAGCGACAATTGAAAATACATTTTAACTTTACCACTCACTATGTTCCTGTAACACAATAATAAAGCAGTATTAAAACAATTAGAAACATGATTTTATTTTACACAAATCTGGCAACACCACTAACGGAAACCCCGGAGACGCGTGCGAGCATAATATCAGGTGATTTGCGGCGGCAATACCGCGGCAGAGGGCCGGTAATGCCGCGGTAATGTCGGATTACATTACCCAAGCAGATGTCCGAGGGTAAAGTGACCACTGCCGCTCTGGTAATGGCGGTAATGACTGAACCAGTTTGCGACCTTTCAATCTAGGAATGTCAACTTGGGATAGGGTTGGCGGGCGATGGATTTTATACATTGAACCACACTCGGGAGATCATATACAGGGTGTCCCAAAAGATTACGTAGCTGGGAAGGGGGGTGATAGGGATGGTCACAAGGGTCACCAGAAAAATATAAAAAATTCCCTCTGGGTGTTTAAAAAAATAAATGGCATTTTTTAAAAGACTAAAAATTTTACACCTTGTGCTAACTGTACCTACAAATATGGCTGTATTTAAAAAAAATGCTGTTATGTAATCTTCAATAACAACAAGGTCATCAACATCAACATCAAAAATAACAAGGTGTAAAATTTTAAGTTTTTAAAAAAATGCCATTTTTTTTTAAATACCCAGTGCGGATTTTTTTTTTTTTCTAGTGACCATTGTGTCCACCCCTGTCACCCCCTTTCCCAGCTACTTAACCTTTTGGGACACCCTGTATAAACTGTATATCTTTACGACTCCGATAAAAATGTCTTCATTATCGTAATACATTTGCTATGTTGGTGTTACTATAATAAGTAATCTACTACTTAATAGTATTTACAAATCAAGCTTGTAACAGCGACTTCGTCCGCGTGGCATAATTATACTTTGGACTCACCCTAATTTTGAAATATTCTTCATTCGTGCTCTGCTCCTATTTGTTTAAGAGTGATGATATAGCCTTCCTCGATAGGTGGGCTTAGATAGCCCACCTATCGAGGACGGCGGAACCTTGATATTTTTTAATCGGATAATTGGTAGCTGAGATAGAGATTTAAAATTTTTTAAGTCCGTTTTCGTCCTGAGTAGCCATTACATTGATACGCACAAAACCATAGTCATATTGTTACGTACTTAAATTATGATACTAAATCTGTATCACGCGTAGTTTTAATTAAACGTTAGTATTTAACATCTAGTATAAAATTTTATCAATGGCAATGTTACCAATTAAAATATTCATCAACATAACCATTATTCATTGAAACTAGCAGCCCTGACACGAGCCGCTGGTTTGAAAGTAGAGCTACATTTTCTTTTACTAACCGACACCTTATTACAGCGACATAAAGTTCAAATTCCAATAATATTAATCCAAGTAATATTGTAACGACCGTGATTGTCCGCGGCTATTTCTTGATACAGTTTTATCTCGGTGTGGGGTTCGATTACCGGGTAAGCTATGTTATTTTTTAACCGCTTATATAAGTTTAACGGGAAAGTTTTGTTGACATTTAAAAGTGCTTTGTCACTTCTAAATATGAGACATTATACCTTCGGCAATACCGCAATATATATTGTAGTTAATCATTCCAAATGAAAACCACTTAGTTTTGGAGAACGTTATAAATATTTTAGTTCTCTAACCAAAAAATAAAAATATTTTTGTTTATCCGTAACACAAATAGTGGCAAAATATTAAAATTCATTAACTTCTTTCGGTTCGCTTCGAAAATCAATATTTCGAAAATATAAAAAAAAACTGATTCGATTTTAGCTGTGGCGCTACGGTTGTTGCTTCTAAGATCTGGGGTTCTGGGTTCGAGTCCTATTTAGGAAAATTATTTGTGACCCACAGATAGCTGTTCTGAGAGTGCGTTTTGCGCCCGTGAATTGTGTGTTTGTAAAGTCCCCCGCAACGGATGGACTTATCTCAAATTAATCTCGCTAGTGCGAGAGTAGGTCTTAAAAACCAACCAGTTACTATTTTTCTTTTCTTAGTGCCTTCTAGTAATATATTTTGTAAAAGTCCTTCCTCTATAATTATTATATATTTATTCTCCAATACATACTTACAGTAATTATAATAATAACTCTATACGTTATAACAATAAATATTCCTAAAATTAATCCTATCCTCATCACGTTACACTTTAGGTTTAATATTCACGTCATACCCAGACCTCCGTAGTTTCCGGTTATTCTTTACAAAACTATTGTCCTTGTAAGGGCTATTTACATACACTAACCAATAAATATAAAATATATATCCTTTACATATTATACATATATCAAGACCAATACAAATTTGATCACAATATTCAACGTAAGCTCAATAAATGAACGTATTTATTAAGTTTATTTCACAAACTAGTTTTACGAGCGCGGTTTCGCCCGCGTCGCTTCCTTCCTCGTGAGAACTTCATAATTAAATATAGACTATGTTACTTCTAGTTAACGCAGCTTCCTTATGGTGGAAGAATCTTTTAAATCGGTCCAGTAGTTTCGGAGCCTTTTTAATGCAAACAAACAATACCAAATGGTCTCTTTATAATATAATTATAGAAAATGTTGAAATGTTTGTAAAACTTAATTATTTGCCAATAGATTTATTTGGTCTTAAATTATTAAAAAAATGTTTATAATTTCATTCGAAACATCAAGATCCAATTATCACATGGTGCCGAGACCATTTTTGCTTTAATTTTAACAATCATTCATTCACAGCTTTCACATTTATAATATTAAGAAGCTAATATAATAAATATATATAATTAAAATGCCATTATATATTGGCATTTTAATTCCGAGAGGCCCGCAAACTGTAAAGTAGAGCGACAGTTGCACAACACTCCCCTAAAATACTAAAACTCATAATCCCTCAATCTCATCGCCAGTAACCGCCCTGAGCCAAGGTCCAAACCCCACAGGGGGCGCCCACTTGCGCAGGTTGCTTGATTTGTAGTTTTTAACCCATTAATTAAGGCTGGAGCGCTGCTCGCCTTTATGCCCGGTGAAGTAGCAAAAGCCTCGTGGCTACATACATAAGTAAGTACATCCGAAAAAAAAAGAAAAATCTCCTCTCTTTACGTTTAACTACGTTCGGAAACTGAACTTCCTCGACCAAAACATTGCGACATCAAAATAAATAATATATATGTAGTCCAAGAGCTGCGGACAGTAGCAACAACGTTATGTAAAACATGTCGCTTAAGGCGCTATCATTTGTCGCGGCCACTAGTGACATCTGTCGGCGACAAAACAAGTTTATCTGAGACCACACTCATTATTCAAACCTCCGCCGAGACTCGAACCTGCGTCAATGATAACAGCGGAAGATAAATATATTGTCCGCCTTTCACTAAATTTATGTAGCAATGTAAATCTGCATAGTATTTACGATTGATGATTAGTGCGATTTCAAAAGCTACATGTAAATGAATCTTTGGAGTTTATTTGTTTTAGTTTAAACGGAATACTTCGATTCTAGTACAAAACTTTCTTAAACCATGATGTAATTTTTGTAATAAAAATAACTAGAACTGAGACTAACATATTATGAACATTCTGCATTATATTATCTATGCTAATATGAAGATGAACAAAGCTGAAGATGTTGTTTGTTTACTTAAACGGGCTTATCTTAAAAAACACTGGTCCGATTTGAAAAATTATTTGATTGTTAGATAGCCCATTTATTGAGAAAGGCTACAGGCTATATTTTATTATGAAGTTCTTACAGGAACGGGATTTATAAACCGTGCGCGGAAAACTAGTCAACAATAATACCTAACATTGAATTTTCACATATAATTTGCATTGCGTAACAGCTCAAAACATTTTTACAAGCTAAGAGATAGCGACCAAAGTAATAACAACATTCAAACACCTAATTAAAATTAAATAAAGTAGTGTATGCACGGTAGTTATCTTTTAGTATTCCATATTCTCTACTCAATGGCTATTTAAAATCTCATCAACGCTCATCCTCTTGTAATATTAAAAACGATTAAAAGCTGTTTAATGCGTATTAACTTTTAACGTCTTCATTAAGGCGCCAGTTGATTGAAAATATATGGGGTATTAACTAGAATTCTCCACCCAACAACTTAACATATTCCACATAGAAATAGACAATTAAGTTCCAATTTACTTATCATAGTGTTCATAAGTACGTATTTAGTTTAGAAATGCATATGCGTACGTTTCGTACTTTTAGTTAGCCACGAGACTTTTGATATGCCACCGGGTGATGTGAGGGAGCCAGGTTCCATCCAGCTTTATTAAACAAATTCCGAACTGATATAAACATACGATTAATGATTAAATACATTCTTATACTAAATGTAAATTAATATGCATATTCGAAAATGACACGACTCATACGGGGTGATATAGCAACCTACAGAGTATATCGCGCAGATCATCATCAGCACACTGAAGACACTATGAAGTAATTTAGAAGACGCGTGAGCATGCGCGGAACCGATAGCGGCCGGTCAGTCCATAAGAGGTATGCCCTTTTTTAAATTGGTCATTCAAATAGAATTGAACATTTTTGTGGGTTCATACCCACCAAAAAAATAAAAAAACAATAATACTGTGATCCACGCCTCTTTGTCTATAATTATCGATTACTTAATATCGAGCACTTTATATTTCTATCTCTCTAAACTTACTTATTAATATATATAATTTTCCATATTTACATAATCCTGTAGTTAGTTATTCGTATAACTTAGTTAACAAAGATGGCGCGTAGCAAATCGTAAATTGCAATACACTCCTTTTTCTTCGCTACTGCTTCGGTTCAGTATTAGAAAACGATCGGTGTCAGCCAAACCTGTTATTAAATTTCTTAGAGTTTCCTTCAATCCATGTAATTGTCTATAAAAGTTAAGTAGGCATAATCTACATTTTATTCTCCCGTTCGGAATAATCTTAAGAGTATTATTCGAAATGGGGGATTAAATTTGCATTAACTAACATACTATACATAATTATTTTGTTCTAAGAGCTCAATTTCGCATTTTTTGTGGTGGGCGCTAATATCTGCGGTAAATGCATCATTACACGACACGCGACACATGACATACGACTAAACGATATTAATATTATATTCTAAATCCTTACTAATATTATAAACGCGAAAGTTTTTGAGTATATGTGAATGGATGTTGGTTTTGCCTTTCAAGCAAAACTTCTTAACTAATTTGGCTGAAAGTTTGCACGGGGATAGTTTATAAGTTTGATTAACATTTAGACTGCAAAAAATTATGATCCAATCCACGGGAGCAGAGTAACTCGAGTAAAACCGCGGGGCGCAGTACCTAATATATAACATTTATTGTAATAAACATGAACCAGTTTGTTCTGTTCCTTTTAATTATGTTTTTTCAAAATATCGTAGCCATTGTGATGTACAACATCAAAACCTTACATCATAACACAATTACATATGTTTCTAAAGAGATATTCCGAAGAATAGGTCACCAATCCTTAAAACTGTATCAAAACTTGAAACACAAATTTAGCGTACACTCCAAGGCATAGTCGTGATAACTGATACAATTTTGTGTGACAGGAAAAGCGGCTGCGTCACAAATGTCTGTTATCATTGTGAGATACAGTTTATTTATCATTGAGTCAGAATCGAGCCACCCACCGAGAGAAATGACGTTAAAATCATAGTCGAACGAATGGCACTGTTAAGTGACCGGTCAATTGAACCTTGTATAGTACGCGACTGAAATAACGGATCGGATGTTGTAAAAATTACAGTATAGTTTTTTTTATACATTTGACTACTATTGTTAGTGAAAATGTGTTTGCTTGTAAAAATATAAATACAGATGTTTACAATTTATGATTGATAATTTCTCAAACCATTGGACATACGTAATAGTAAAGGAGTTTCGATAATGATATCGAAACTCTTTTACTACTAGAAATTTCTTTATAGGGAACGACACGGGTCAACTTTTAAAAAAATGACCGACTGAATGACTCCGATCGATTTTGGTCACGACGCCCAAACTCTTAAGAGATTGGCCATAGTTTACATATATCCGAATATATAGATACAGAGCGACAGTTACATAAATATCCCCTAAAAATCTAAAGTCGTCATAATGAGCCGAGGTTGAAGACTGTTGAAAATTTGTAGCTTTTAAACCTTTAGGCTAGAGCTCTACTCGCCTTTATGCTCGGTGAAATAGCAAAAGCTTCCTGGCTATCTACATTAAGTCCGCCTGAAAAAATAAATAATGATAAATTCATTATTTACTGTACTACAAAATCGTTGTCCGATATATCGTATCCTTGGCTTCGTCGTGTAATAGCCCTTAGTTGTCGGTCTGCCTTAAATGATCATCATTTCGCGCCACAGCTTTATAGATTGTCTGTCCGCCATAGATTATAGCTCTTTCTTTGGAACTAAAGTGAAAGGGTTGAGCTATGGCTCAACCATAGACAAACTACTGAAGAAATTAATACAAATAAAATATATATATTTTATTTTATTTGTACTAACTAGTTAATATATTCGATATTAACAATGGGAAAATTATTATATTACTATATAAAACGCAACTCAATTCAAAAATCGAACAATTTTTTATTCAATTTGACAATAATAATTAAATCAAAAAAAGAAAACATAAAAAAAACAGACTTCGGTTATATTCGAAAATCGAATACAAATTACTATGAACTTAGTTACTTTCTATAAATTTATTCGCAACACAAATAATTCAATATTATTATTTATTAAACTCGTTCTAGTGAAAATGAAGTGTAACACAGAGAAACCAAAGGGTCTAGATGTCGTAGATCCGTGTAGAAAGTAAATAAATTGGTAGTAACAGTTCTGGCTCTAGGACTATGCTATACAATACAGTGTAGTATACACTATAGAGTGATGTATACGAATACGGTAAGCAGTGATTGCCGAAGTAGGTAACGAAAAAGTGACCAGGGCTCAATTTGATTTAGGTAAGTATAATAAAAATAAAAAAAACTATTTACATAAAAGCCAATGGTCACTCATTCACTCACTCATCACGAAATCTCAGAAACAACAAGTGCGAGTAATCTCGAATTTTGCATGAATTTTTAATTTTGGAACATTGTTTTTGATGCTGGGTTCCTAATACGACTGGTTTCGACCTTATGGTTATATATACGTATATATGGTAAATGGTTTAAAAAATAAGGCTGAAGCCCAACTACTTTCCCAGTGAAAAGTGCTAAAAAAATGGAGACTTATTTGAGACATATTCATAGTAGATAGTGTGATATAATAAAATGGATTATCTCATAGAAATATCTTCACTAACGTAATCACTATAAATATAACTATTTTCAGTTAAAGAGATAGCATATACTTTAAAGAGATAGCACCTTATTTAGTGGTCCATAACCTTAAAGTTTAAGAACCTCTCCACCATAGTGTGTATACACCACGGTCCGTTTGTTCATTTGCGCTAAATACATGGACATTTGAATACCACAATGTATGTATTTCATGCTTGTTCGCTCAACTTGTATTAAGAGAGACGCGTAGTTCAAAAGTGTTAGAAAAATTGTTATTCAAAAATGGTTTTTATAAGAAAACAAAATATAGTTTTATTTACTTTTCTTTTGTTTCTTTATTTGGACCTCAGAAGCATAAGGACGAATGTCTATTATCTTCAGAAGTATTTGGTCGTAAGTGCCAGTTTACGGTAAAGGCACATACGACTAATGTTTCTGAACTCTTGAATACGTATACTTATTCTAGTTTTAAAAATACATATTATTATGACGGACTGCACCGGTGCGGTGGCTCAAGTTACGGTTACGGAAGTTGCTTCCGAGACCTGGTGTTCTGGGTTCGATTCCCACCCGGGACAATTATTTGTGTGAACCACAAATAGTTGTTCTGAGTCCTTTGGGTGTACTTTGTGTCCGTGAAATGAATGTTTGTAAAGTCCCCCGCGACACAGAGATTAATTCCTATCGTGCGGGAGTTGTCTTTAAAAAAAAACATACTTGTACCAAAATTATGTAAGTAGGGAAGTATTTGTTTCCTGAGATGCAGGTGAAAGCCTAGTTCCAGAGACAAAATGTGCAATATGTTATTGAATAAATTAATTATTATTATATAAGTTGAAAAAAAATAAAAGTTAAAAGCTTGACATGAAGAAGAATATTTTTTTTTTATTAAAATTAACTTGATAATACTGGCTTTAATTTTTTTAATTATCAGAGGAATACAAATTATATTTTGACATTTCTATACAACATATTTTTTTTTTTTTTTTTTATCTGATAATTGAAAAATTAAACCCAACATTACGAACAAACCAATCATCCCATTTACGAAAGTAGAACTGCAATAACAGACACACATTTTAGGCCACAATCGCATCAACGAGTCAACAAACAAACGGATAGTTTTAACGTATTACAGTATACCATATTTGTTAGTATTTGCAAGTAAACACGTAAATCTTGGGCACGCGCCGTCGCGTCGTGCCGGCTCGCCCGCGGCCGCGCCTTGCCCGACTGTACCTAACGGGGCTAGCTAGATAGTTGCTATTATTTACTGATGATAGCTTTAAAAGTCATAGTATATGATGGATTGTCATGAGCAGATCAGAGAGCAAACAAATGGAAAAAGAGAAGACTTGTCAAAAAAATCTTAAAAGTGAGAATTATGGACAAGGGCGACTATCTACGACTACGAGAGTAACAGAGTAATTATTAACCGTAATTAGTCTACTACGCAGTTGCACGATGATTAACGATTATATTTTGTTCACTGCTGAACATGGGCCTCCCTCGAAAGGGGTTTTGCTAAAGACTTTCATTTCATTAATCAACTTAAGCTTATCTCTCTTGAATTTTATCATCTATGGAATTCATTGACAATATCATAATAGTTTAATAATACTCTTGAGATCACATTAACTTAATAAATTCATATAATTATTATTCATAATCATATAATTTTTCAATATTTTATAACTTTTCTTACCCATTCTATATGTTAATTTCATTCATAAATTTGTCATTGTTCAATAATATACCTATTTACGTGTTTTCTTTATGTAATTACTTTTGATTAGACACTAATGTTATAATTATTGAAGCTATTAAATATTATAATTTCTTATTTATTATCACTAATTGATTATTTTCTTTTGAAACATGTATTTTTAGGTTCTCGATTACGGTATATCGCCATTTTTATTTATTAATGTATGACAAAAAGCTGTGTTTTTGAAGATAATTAGTGACAAAGATATAATGCTATTGAATTATAATGAATCAGAACATAATTAACATTCATATAACCAGTTTATTTGACAGTAAAAGCTTGTATGATGTGTTGTTGGTAGATAAATGATTTATAAGTTCAGATGTTGGGTTGGTCAGAGTGTAAAAAACATAGGACAAATTATTAATTCGATAAAATACTACTAAATTAAATGTAACGGACAGATTACTTGTCAATTTTAGCACCTTTCGAATGATTGTCTGCCTTATTAGCTTAAAAGCTGCCGCAAGAAACTATATCTATCCAATCTTGGTGATCATTGATGTCATGACTGCTGTCCCCACCCCCCCTTATCTGTATTATCTAGTAAAAAAGACAGCTGTATAATGACATGACATTTTTCCTGCGTCCTCCCTCCCCAACCCTTCAAGGCCAAAGGCCTGCTCTTAATTAGACAAATATATATCATAGACCACCATTTTAGATACCAATCTCAATACTACATTTGACCTAAAAGGTACTAATCAAAGCATACAAGCTAATAATATAACTAATTTTGCAGCCCCCATAAGGGCATAAAGTCGATAAATAAACAGATTACTTTTACATTCCTGTGCACAAAAAGTGGCCAGCCATAGAAGATCTAGTTTCGCTGCGTGGGCGCACCTGTGGGCCGTGGCTTGTACAAGAGTGATATTATACGACCTTATTATACTCTTTACTCTACTCGTATCAATGATAAGTACAGATCTAAAGTGATTCGGAATTAGAATCTTTTGAATGCTTATGTAAGTGTTATTGTGTGATTAGGAGATGGCAACTAAATGGAAGTTCCGATTTTCAATTTGATTTTAACATCAATATTAATATAATATCCGTGTATATTAGATAAGAACAGTCAATATCCAAACATTTGATTTTGAGAGAAACGCAACTAAAAGATTACAAATATATAATTTTTACTATACTTTTTTAACTGTATGTCTTGGGCATTCTGACTCTTTTCTTTTAAGCCACAAACGAAAAATAAACCATACAACGTAGATAAAGATTTATTACCAATAGGAAATTGAAAATATATAAATACCAGTACCATTCTTGCTTAAAACTGAGGTCCATAAGAAATATCTTGTTTGGGCAGATTTCGCAAAAAAAAGTAGCCCATAATCTTTTATGGGCTACTTTTGTTTATGGATAAGAATCCATATTTAAATGATAGTTAATATCAGTAACAAATTAATAATTATTAAAATTGGTACCGTTTTTAGGGGTGAAAGCATTATTGTCGAGAGTTACTTTCACATTCATTATATTGAAGGGATCAGTCAACAATGAAATAAAATAATTCATTTTGCTATTCGATAGCGCTTTGTCTCACCGATGTTAGTTTGATGAACTTTCATGCTTTAGTAACTTATTTTATCAGTCCGTTTAAGTACACTCCTGAACATGGACCTCCTCTTCATCAGAACTTGGCAAGCCAGGGTCTTTGCAGGATATTGCCTTTACATGAACTTTCATAAATGAAAATATTTGTCATTCAATATTGACTAGAAGAAATGCAAAATATTAGGTGTAATTGTTATAATTGTCTCCATAAACTACATAAGCAATCAATGAAATGTAACAAAAATAAAAGTAACAACAATTTAACCCTAGAAAGATAATCTACGTCTTTGAGACGCACGGCCGACACAAATATTGCTATCTCTTTTTTATTTCGCATCGTAGCGCTCTGTCCTCCTAGGTTATCCCAGTGGCCGGGCAGACCTTACGCGAGACGGCTGTGTCGCCCTGGTAAGTACAATAATTACGTAGATACAGGGATGGCGTACGTTCGAGAGACGTATGATTATCCTTTGTGTAACTTTTGAACCTCATTCCCTGTAGTAATAGTTCGTTTTATTTATCGTTGTTTGTGAATTCTTATGTCATATACTGTCATAATATGATAGCTAACAATGATAAGCCTCTAAGTCGCAGAAATTATATGAAAAAGCTGAGCACAGAACTTATATCACCTTGGATGGAGAAAACGTTAGAAGCTCCTACTCTTAAAAGACATGTCCGTGTAAATATCCAAGAGTTGCTACCAAAAGCTAATACTTTAGATAATAATGAAGAACCAGTAAACAAAAAGAAGAGATATTGTGCGTATTGACCGTCAAAAATAAGAAGGATGTCGAAAATTACATGTTATAAATGCAATAAAAGCATTTGTGGTGAACCCAAAACTGATATATGTAAAGGCTGTATCTAAATGTGATTTAAACTTAAAACTTGTTAATTTTTTATATAAAACTCTTAATTAGTCCTTATTCTATAATTTTAAGTAAAAAAAAAATGTGATTTTAAACTTAAGATTAACATAATTACTCAACAAAGGAAGACTTAATATTTTTTTAGTTATTTTGTAAGAGGATTACACAATTTCGTTATGTTTTTAAATTATATTCATTTTCTAATAGTAATTATGTTTTTATTTGTCATAGAAAACCCTAAACTAATGATACAATAACTTTTTAAAAGGTTATTTATGGAAACTTGTCCCATATGCACTTATAAATGCGAATACGTCTCAAAGACGTATGATTATCTTTATCGTAGGTCAAAATAAGATTATCTTTCTAGGGTTAAATGACCTCTCGACGGAATGGGCTTTCAATGACGTAGCCATGCAATATTTTCACTGGGCGCATTCGACGCATTTTTATCATTGTGATCCTAGTTCACAGGAAATACAGAAGGCAGAATTACTTTAAAAATAAAAAAGGAAGACCATAATGATTCCATTGTGCAGCTAAATAATGATTCGGACGCGTTAAAGATATTCTAGGATTCTTCGGAAATCGAATAACTTCGGGAGTTATTTTAACGCTTTTAATTGTTACCACTAAAGTTACTGGCCTCTATTAAAAAACAATTGAAAAAAAACAAACCACTCTAGTTTATGGTTAGCGTAGTCGATAATGTATCGCGACAAAAAATCTTAGTAATTGTACACCCACAATAAATTTTAATAATTGATTATAAAATCAGTTCTCATTCTATTTAAATAATGAGTTGGTCGTAGGTGTAGCCGAAGCTGACCGACACCGGCCGAAAGGTTATTCGGGCTAAATGTCAAATGAAATATACGAGGTCGCTTTGTCTAAGCCCCCGGGCGATTAATTGTAAATCAATACGTTTAGATAAAAGTTATTGTGGCTCGTGGCGATTATAATATTATGTGTTTAAATAATGGCTTATACAGGCCTTTAAGTGGGTATTTTCAAAAAGGTTAATGTATGGAATTGTATTGTTATAGCTTATTGTTAAGCAAACGTTTGTCGTCGCACTTACGAGCTTATTACGGTTACAAGGCTTAATCTTATTTATCTTGACATTAATAAATCAAATAGCACTTTATTGTAGATGTTTATTATTATTGCGAGCGAGATTGCAAGATATATCATTACAATTAACGTCTTATAAGATAACTGAAATAACATCAAGTCTAATTTTCTTCTGACACAACGTAGGTACTTAATCTAAAAAAACCACAAACTGCTCTTTGCATTCCACATTCAAAAACTAAATCATCTTAACGACTGCGCATTAAAACAACCAAAATTGGTCGGTTTCGTCGCGTGCGTGTAAAGTAATTGAGGCAGGTGCTGCCTCCGATTTGGTAATCGTTTCATTCCGATGCAAAACAGCTGGTACGAACGGACATTACTACGCACCACAAATTAAAAAATACCAAATGTCATTAGAGGCAAGCTATTTGTTTATGACAACAAAAAAAAAAGTGTTTTTTTGCCACGAAAATTGGGGTAATGGTGTTCACGTTGCGTTACGTTATACGCAGTGACGTAAATGTGGTGAAATTATTTGATATGGCGTCGTCATGAATGATGTTTGATGTTTCGTTACGATTTGGTGTCAAGAAAGCAGAGCGGTGTGGTTCAATGATTTTTGGACAGAACTCTCAGAATAAGATTAGGTTGTGGTTGAATTTGTGGTGACACGAATTTGTGGATATTTGACTTTTGAAAGCTGTTGACGTAAGTAATCATTCTCAAAGATTGAGGTTTTACAATTTATAATTTCTTCGCCGCTCATGTAAAAGCGAATAAGTACAAATCATTATAATTTACTAATTATCTTATAAAATATTTAGTCATTTCACGAAATTACCAATTACTTCCATCAAGCGAGATTATGGTCAAACGTAAGACTATATATAATAAAAAAAAAACTTCTACGAACGAGTCAGTAAACATACATATTGCTCGAGTATTGCCAATTGCCAATGAATTAATTCATTCACTTTTTCGCGATAAATTACATATAACGTTGTATGTTTTACTAAATTGCAATAAAGAAATTACCAATGATTTGAATGTTTCGCACAAATTGTTAGCAACAGTAGCATTAAGTATATCATTAATTTTCCCAAGTAGCTTCGTAATTTTTGAAAAAATCAAAAAATGGAACATAATCTAATAAAGACTGCTCGGTTTCACGATTAAATAAATTATTTTACTCTAGCTACACCCTGCGGTTTTATGTGCGTTACTCTACTTCAGTTGTCCGTAGCTTGATTTTGCCAGTGCCAAATATCCTCTAATTTGGCCCAGTAGTTGTGGCATGGCAGGGCAGAGTAATACAAGTCGATACATCCCACCCATCATCACCAACTTGTTTATTGGAAGTTGGATGTGTATTCAAACTACGGAAGCAAGCTATTACAACAAATAACCGAATCAAATTCCAAATAACCCACAGATATAATCGAAACAAATCCGAATTCAGTACAACACCCGTTACCCAAACCAAACAATTCCTATTCTGACATCAACTAACTACATCTAAACTGGAGCGCAGACAATCAGGCCGACATTCAAGAAAAAATATCGATCACCGCCAACTACAATAGGAAATTCTCAAAAATAATTCAAACATTGAATGCTTTAAATTACAAAAAAGCAATCAGAATTGATCCACTCCATTCGATAATGACCGGAGGGTAAAAGAATTCGATACCGAAGATATGAAGGAGAGTATTCACAAAACGTCTTGGAGTAGATGCTTTTGGAAGTTGTATATCGATGTGCGACGGCGTCACACGTTGCTGGCCGTATAATTTGAAAATTAAAGGGCTAAATAATCTAAAGACTGTATGCTTTCAACAATGAGTAAGTGAGGTAATTAATTGAGACATAGAATTTGTTTGCAGTATTTTAGCATATTTTTATAAGTCCATTTAATAATAATACCTATTTACTTCACAAAACTGACTACTACTACTATTAGTAGTCATTTTTGTTTACAAAGTGTGTCTTAAAAGTAACATCGCAAAAATCCTAAGTACGGCTCACTACCCAACCGAGGAGCTTATAAAAAAATCGAGCGTGTCTGCACTGATCTAATAACCGATTAGATCAGTGAAGACATGCTTATACCTCCAGAGATATCTGCTCTACACAAGCGGCAGCCGGACTCATCAAGAGATAATCTATTTGGTATAACCTCACGACCTCCCGCCCGGCTTTATAACAATATAATTAAAGAGAGATCGTACGATGCGATCGATGCCTCTCTCGCTCCCGACTGCGATCCGATTTATAACTTGATTACACACTAACACTGTGTAGTTTCATTAAAATATTGCAGAAAGTGAGAGAAAATTATGTGGTGCTGTAATAGGGACTAGGAGTAACTGTGCTGAAGATATGGCGAGTGGCTTTGATGTCAGAAAGTAATTATGCTTGCGTAAATAATAGTTTGACTAAAATATTTTTGCTTATACAATGTTTTCGTGTGGTTTTCAACCTAGAATAAGATCATCCCATGTCTTCCCGTTGTTTTCGTACTCCCGACCCTTAGTTTGCTATGAACCTTCCGATGCCCTCGTGGACCCGAAGTCCGAGACGCCAAACTGTCAAGTAGAGCGACAGATCCACAAAACTTCACTAAAATACAAAAAGTCAAAATTTCTCAATCTCATCGCCAGCGACCGTCCAGAGCCGAGGTCCAAGTCCGACAGGGGCCGCCCTCTTACGCAGGTTGCTTAGTTTGTAGTGTTTAAACCATTAATCTAGGCTGGAGCACTGCTCGCCTTTATGCCCGGTGAAGTAGCAAAAGCCTCGTGGCAAACTACATATTTGGTCCGAAAAAAAACATGGCAATATACCGCAACAAACCTGGCGTACCAAGGTCTGTTAAGAAGAGGCCCATGTTCAGCTGTTATCAACGGACTGTTGAAGATACAATGTTCGATCAAAGTGATTTGGACCAGTAGATTTGTTGCAATTGTTTGTAACAACCGAAAATAGTTTTTCAAGATTTCAGGACATGAAAATATATAAATAACCGCCCCGCGGTTTTACCCGCTCCATTGGGTCGGAGCATGAAGTTTTGTAGCCTATATGTTAATACAGCGTATAAACTATGCTGGTGTTAATTTTAGACAATTCCGCTCAGTAATTTTGGCGTGAAAGAGTAACAAACATCCATCCATCCATACTTACAAACTTTCGCGTTTATAATATTAAGTAGGATGTATTCTTTATACCTTTAAGGGTTAAAATATACATTGGATTGATTCTTTATCTGAGTGTGTTGTTACCTTAAGATGCCTTATGGTATTTTAATAATAAACCATTTAATGTATTTCTAATTATAATTTGACTTTCATTTTCATTATAAATTTAATCTTCCTGATTCGTGTTATACAGATAGCTGAAGTATATTCTCCTTAAGCCCTATAATTTTCTTCACATAAATACTAAAAGCTAAATCTAATCTCAGTCAACTTTCCCGGTAGCCACCAACCAACCAATTCATTAAGCACTTCCTTCAAAATTTCCTCATTTATACTTTAATCTATTTTTCTATAACCGGGCAGCCCTATCCGGCCCGTTTACCGCCCGGATGTCGATAGCTCTGTAAAAGGAAACGTACATGATTGTGGTACCGACGCCTTATAGATATCATTATTTACCCACAACCGCTGGTTTTTACAAGCTCTCTATACAAATTATAGGAACTAGAGTGCATGAGTTGTAGGTCTAGGTATAATGGACGTGGATGAGGTTTTTTGTGAAAAGAAATTTTAGTTTGAAAGCTACTTTTGTTAAGCTTCCTTTAATATTGCCTTGTAGATAAGGGTCTTTGGACTCATACAGACAAAGAAAATATCCATATATTGTTTCATAAAAGTTTAACTTAACTAAATAAAAAGTTTCACCAATTGGAGCTACTTATATAAATTCATAAAAAATGAACGCGACTTACAATTTTTCTTTAAATACTATCATCTTAACATCGTAGCTCCCAATCCCATTGTAATAAAATAGCCAGTAACATTAGCTATTTTAGTCCCAGTCAACACATCTATCCAACGGTAAAAGAATTTTTGAAATCAATCCAAACAAAACTACAAATCTTCTCTTTTTATAGTTTTACTATATATATTGACAATGTCTTCATTTATTAAACAATTGATTCTGACTGACTGACAGATCAACATCGCAGCTTTAACCACTGATCGTAATGGCAAGAAACTTTGATGGTATATTCTCTATAAGAAAGCAAGCAAGGATTGCCCAAAATTCTCCCGTAAAGAAGATGAAATTTACGGTAAAATTTGTTTTGAGAAATCAAAAAAGAATATAAACAATTTTACTATGTATATGGAACGGAGATTTCTTGTCGATCTTATTTACGAGGTTCAATAATAGTCTGTTCCTTTGCTCTTCATAATTTTGCCTCCTGTACTTAAGCTTGCCAATTATACAACAGCCCTTATTATTGGCCTCGAACAGTTGAAGGATGATTAACTGGTCTTAACTTAGCTCCGTCACAATTATGTATGAACGCTGTACTTCTGTTAGTATTATTTGAAAATGATTTATTTTTAGGGTCTATTGATAAATATGGGTTTAAATGTGACTGATAATAACACGAATAATTGGACACAATTAACAAATAATAGTTATAAAATATATTTCGTAAACAAAGCGGTATTTGAGAAGGGTTTGTTAATATTGGCGTTCTTTTCTTTAAGTAACAATCCCAAAATATTTGTGTGTATGTCGGATATTTCAAATACTTTCGGTACTAAATACCCCTAGGCTAGAGCTCTGCTCACCTTTATGCCCGGTAAAATAGCAAAAGCCTCGTGGCTAAGTGGACATTTATTTTTTGATAACAACCCGACACAAATTACTGTAGGTCTAATTTCGACATATTGCAGAATTCAAGAGGTCTGATAAATAAGTCTACTAGAATAAAAATACGGGCAATGGCTACTTTCAAAATAAATACAAAAGACTTGTTAATTTAAGATTAATCTGCACATTTTTGCCAAAGTATCCACCGACCTCCATATAACCTAACAATATAGTCTGCGAACCTATTCAATCGGGTAATATAGCAACACTACCGACTAAAGTCGAGAACGCACTTTTGAAAACGCCGTAATTATCGGTAACAAATCTAACTGGCTAGAGGCCACTTCCTTTAGTGAATAAAGCTGGGTATAGAACGATGAATAAATGCTTACACGGAGTTTTCCGCGAGAACTTTTTAAATTAGTGTTTGCGACTTAAAAAAGAAGTATGTTTAAACATCGAATGTGATAATTGATTTCAATTATTATTAGTATGAGTTTGCAACATTATTATTGCAATAATATCAACAGTAATTCAACCTTCGATTTCGAATTGATACTATGTTTCATAGATCTCTTTGAAGGCGATTTTAAAGTTATTATTACGAAGATATTGATTTTAATGTTATCCCAAAAATTGCACTAATTATTTAAAATAAACTTCATATTCAAATACTACGCCTTAGGTGACCAGGGCTCTAGCCTTATATCGTTTAGGATAGCAGAAGCGTGATTTCTTAAAACATTTTCGCAACAAAGTTCTCAAGTCAGAACAAAGTCTTAGCGGCTAAAGGCGACTTCGTTTAGCCTCCAATACACGAAAGCTATAGATATAATCGGTGGTACAACCCAACAGATTTACCGACTGTTTAACCCGTAAATGGTAGTTCGTAATATCCCCGTAGAGGTGAAAACTGTGGCATGATTGAGGTACTTTTATGGAATAACCAAAAGTTTTAGTCCATACTAATAATATAAAGACGAAAGACTTGATGGTTTACATTGAATTGGCTCCGGAACTCCTGAACCGATTTTCAAAATTCTTTCAGTATTAGAAAGTTACATTACCCAGGAGTAGCATAGGTTTTATTGAATTATAACATTCTTACGGGAGCAGGAGCTACGTGGGTGAAACCGCGCGCGGGAATAACGATATTTAGAGTGGGAACTGTCGACTACTAGCATCTATAAATTTCACTCATTGAGGTTCTGACGTCACGTCATTTATAAGAAATTTTGATGTTATTTTCTAGGCAATCAGTAGACCAATTTCTTAAGCCAATTATAAATACATATTGTAAAATAGAACGCAGTAAAAATAATGTATACTTAAAGTAAATTGGTAGCACATATAAGATTATATAGTTTTATCACTCTCCTGAAAAGTTAAAATTTCTGACATACGTGGGGTTCATGTTAAACTTGTTAACTATATTACTGTCGAAATTATAATGTATGAGCTTATTTATCAGGATATATATCCAATGAGCATTCAACTATAAATATATATTGAGCTAAAATGTAGGTATAAACATTTAAAAATATCACTAAATTCAATCTACGCATACATTTAATTTAGTGTTAAGTTTAGAACAAATTTCTTTTTTATTCTATTCGTAATTATGGGGCAAGGTTTGTATTTAATTATTATATAAAATCATAGTAAATGTCTGTAGAACGGATGGGAGACGCTGAGCACAAACAGCTAGTTTCAATTATAATAATCACTGTCATTAAAATTTCCATTCTAACATATAATTTCGTTCATAAGATAGAAATGATTTTAACATTAAGATTCTACGAAATAAAAGTGCACGCAAACAGCACAATAAACTTAAATAAATTCCTCTATTTCATTACTACATATAAAGACAGCCGTATTCCGTATCTCGGGCCCAATCTAGTATCTACATTGAGAACAATTCGCGTATTGAATACATTACGTACACGCGTATTACATACGCATTTGCGTATTAAATACGAGTACGTATTAAACAATAGGAATGCGATAAGCGACACTAATGCGTAGTGTACGTAGTGGCGTAATGCAAATAAACTTAGTCTCATGTATATTCAGCGTTACAAACAAACGCACGAGGTTTCTTGTCGCGCCGACAGAGATATGGTACTTGTAATTTGTAGAGGGGCCATGTTGTCTGATGGTATGCGAGATATTATCTCAGTTTTTATGCAAGTTACTTGTTGTAGCATGTAACAATTTAGTAACGTTATTTGATATTATTAATTAAACCTAATTTTCGTGGAAATTAGACCGAGTTTGAATTGATTTTATGTCCACAAATATTGTTGTATGATTTTTACTTGTTTCACCGAAACACATTCTATGTTTGCAAAACATAATAATATGTCTTCGTAACTATATTATTTACTAACCATATACCTACTCATTGTTTTTTACGAAAGAATATTAATATGTTTGAATATTATTATATATTTGTTTTGTTTTGTTAATATCGATATAGTTCCATTTAAATTCATAATTATTACCTATATTACTTTGGTAGGTTTCTTCATATTATTAATGAAGAAAACTAAAATATTTAACCCAAATCTAAATTGAATTTTTCGTCTCTAAAAAAAGTCAGTAATTATCCTATAAATTAAGCTAAATAATGGTCGCCTTACTTCTAGCATATCCGCGATGCCTTATAAGGCGATGAATTCTGCCACCGAACTAGTTGCGATGAAAGCAGCGCAATAACGATACCTGTTATACGATCTATAGCTATTTATACCTATTACAGACTAGATAGAGTCATCAATTTATATCTATTGACCACTGCATAACCATCCATTGATATTGAAGATAAGTAAGAATGATCTAAATTCTTGTATCTGTAAAACAAATGAAGTAAACCTTGAGTATAGTCGTAGGAGTACATTGTATTGTTAGGAGAAAACGTTTAAAATAGATAATAATATTCATACTACATATATACTTACGCAAAAAAAAATGTAACGGCATGGCGAAGTTCTGTACATAAAAGTTAACCGTTTCTGACCGACTACCGATACACACAGCTCAAACTACTAAAAGAATAATTGATCTAAATGTTACATTTTAAAGCAAAGCTTCTAGTCATCGCATCTTCTAAAAAAGGAATTTTGAATATTTCTTTCCAAAGAGGATGACACCGTAGAATTATTTTTCATAAATAAACTATCTTTTGGCTTCTACTTTCTTCGTGTTACATCGACAATAAAAACCGTACAAGAAGTATTTAAACCAAATTTTAATCCTACATTCAGTACCTATTTTAAAATTAGCTACAATAAATACTATTCTACTAAATCTAAACTCTGTACACTTAAAACGTAGCTTCAGTTTACATCTAACGGTAAGGAAGCATGTTTCATTAGTAAGTTATAAAGAGCCGCTAATGCGAATAGCTGATAGCGAACCGACAACGAGCCCGGAGCCGTGTTAACTAATTTTACATTAAACTATTTACGAGCCTCGGTAAATAAAGAGAAAAGGAAGTTTTAAAATTTATTGTGAAACTGTAAAGAGAATTGTGCAATAGATTCAGTGTAGAAACCATTTAATAATGGACTAAGAGCTGACAACCGAAACGGCAAGGTAATTTGATCATTCATAAAAATGATTTATCAGCTTACCTGGAGCATTCTAAGCATAAAGACGTCGACCTGGCAGGATTCGCGTGGTGGGTGTGGGAGTTATGGGGTGGGAAAAAAATAAAAAAAAAGGTAATGTGATCAGGATTACTTTTTATGCCAAATGGTTTGCCTACCTCCCCAAAGCACACAAAAAGTGTCTACCTTCCCACCAACCAAATGTCGCCAGATTTATTTTTGTGTGCTTTGGGGAGGTATGCAAACCATTTTGCATAAAAAGTAATCCTGATCACATTACCTTTTTTTTATTTTTTTCCCACCCCATAACTCCCACATCCACCACGCGAATCCTGCCAGGTCGACGTCTTTATGCTTAGAATACTCCAGGTAAGCTGATAAATCATTTTTATGAATGATCAAATTACCTTGCCGATTCGGTTGTCAGCTCTCCGTCCATAAGGTTGGAACCCTGATCACCTAGTCTAGTAAAAGTTTTTTTTCTTTGTGGAAAAAGATTTATGAAGTTTCTAAAGTAACCATTTTATTCCACCACACAGTAGGTACCTATAAATCCCTGTTGCGAGACATAGCACATAGGTTATTCATGGATACAAATCACAATTAGAATGATCCCCGGTTAACACAAATAATTACCCCAACTGGAACTCGAACCCAAAACACCAAGTGTTAGAATTCGTGTATTTTATTTTTACATGATTAAATCTAACTGACTGCTGCTCATAAAATAATATTAGATAAATTAGAGGTAATATTAATAATAAGCTTTATTATTATAGCACTTTCAATGCATTTTCAATACGAAATAGTATGGTAATTGAAAAGTTAACTATGAAAACTAAAAGGTTACCGCAAGATTTATAATTTAATTAAATATTATTATAATAAAAAGCTCAATTATTTTTGTTCAGTAGTGCGTATCTTTAGTAGTCACCATATAGCTACTTAATCTACCATAATCGTTCTTAAATCTGAAGCAAAAGCCAAAAACATGTTACACCGATGAATCACATAAAGCTACATTGTTAAAATATCTTTAACCAATACAAGTCTTATTTAAGTTGTTGTACATGATAAACTACACTCTAAACACAGATTACATCGATATTCTATGATAGTTTGTATATAAATGTCGGTAAACCCGCGATTAAAGTAAACTCTTGATAAGAATCCGGGTATGTCTGGTGTGGCACTTTCTTCTGCCGCCGAGAGAGGGCGCGCCGGCACGCGACCGCTGCCCGTGCCTCTAGGGATGTTCTACTATCGATACATTCTAAGAGACACTCGTTTGTAGAGACTATAACAAGAATTATTGGTGGCAATAAATTATATTCCATTTAAGTTTAAAATTATCTTTTCAATGGAACACTAACACTTGTATTTCATTGTAAAGTAATAAATTACAAGTCTTAATTGTTAGTAACTGAAGATAAAAAATATTACGGTTAAGTTAAATTTAAGTTTTTTTTGCTAAAAGTGGAATAAATGGCAATCAAGAAATGGTTTATAAAAATCACTTGATTAGGGGTGGCTAAGTTTGTAAAGAGAAATTGAAATCTACGCGAATTCGCAGTCAAAGAATAGTATAGTCTAGTATAGTATAGGTATAGTATAGTCTAACATTATTTTTTAATTATTAGATTAGCTCTTTAAATCTATGAAGTAAATTAACTGATATATAAGAACAAAATATGAATATACATTATGACCCTCTCTATCAACAGCAGACAGCATAAGTAGCATGTCACATAACAACGCATCTCATCCATCACCCGATATCGATATTTCCATACATCGATACTCCACTCGATGTATAAATCAAGGCAATCACTAGAACGCAAGTGGCACGAGTCGATATAATCTATTCGATGATACAAATAGATTGTTTCACCGGAACACCGTTCCACAGATACCGAGTACTATTTACTCGATTGTTAATAACGATTTAATCGTGAGTATCGATTCACGTTTCGAAAGTGCTGCTTTTTATATAAAATTTAGAAATAAAATGTGTTTTTAATTCGCATAGTTATGATAGGTAGCAAAGAGATTGAGAAAATTTTACATTATTTTTTGAAAAAAGTGTCTGATACTAATTTTACTGATAAATATAAGATTCTACTAACTAACTAGGTTCGCAAGCCATTGGGCTATGGCCGCTTCCTAAAATACAATAAAAATTATACGATAAGATCCAAGATAAACAAAAAAGAAAATATGACTGTCACTTATTCTATAGAAACTATGTTATGAAACAGGACATAATATTATGATAGTCGTAACTAACGTATTCCACTGTGCACTTGCTCAAACACAGTGGTAATAAACCGAGCGGCTAACAAAGCTATAACTTAGTGGTTGAGTAACGGGCTGCGCACGCGCCGGACAGTGTTAGCTTAACGGGAGTCGCTTGTCTGCTGTGAGGTTAGTGTTAACAAGGTAGGTGATAACTATCGTATATATATTGTATTTTTCCGCTATCTTTTGAAGGTGATCTTTTAGATAAAGATATGATAGTATTATAAAGATAAAGATATGTAGTATCTATTTAATAACTGAACATCTTCAAATCTTTTTTTTTCTTTTAAAAAGACACGCACTAATGATATTTATATCTGTGTCGAGGGAGACTTTTAATTTACCAGTCCATTTATTTCAACCAATGACACCCATGGAAAGATATGTGGTGGTCTTCTCTAAGCCGGAAACCAGACGGTTCTCGCACTTTACAAACACTCAATTCACAGACAGAAAGCACATCCAGGTAAAACACACAAATTATTGTCCTAGGTGGGAATCAAACTTAGGTATCAGGTAGAACAGCAGATCTCAGAAGCACCTACCGTAACCTCTAAACCACTGGTGCAGTCAATATGTTACTGTATTTAAAATCACTGACAACAATAACTGTGCTTAAAAGGTCAAAGTGGTAAGAGTCTTAACACTTTGATTAAAAATGTAATCATTGAAGTACCTACTTATTTTTACAACATACATTTAAAACAAATAATATACCTATCATGCTCCCTGCTCACCATTTTCTGTAGAATGATTATAATAATTAAAACTAGCAGTTTCCAGCCAAAGTCGTATTTATTAAACTTTAGCCCTATAGCTATATTAATAGCCATGTCCTCTCCACCATGTTCAATTTAAGTTGGACGGGAAAACAATTATGTTAGCGGATCTCGTACTAACTAATAGGTTTTCATTAGCTTCGGACGCTGAACATAGGCCAAGCAATCAGAAATCGAATATTAAATTATTAAATCGACGAGTTTATTGATAACTCACCTTTACCTATGGTTAGACTGGCTCCGGCCCCCGTAGTAAGTTCTCATAAATTAGACTGTATAAGTTTTGGATAATAGATTTTTTCTTTTGGAAATCGATTCTAAGTAAGTATTTCGTATTAAGCAAAAAAAACAATCCTGCCATTTTACTATATTAGTATTGTTTAGACCAGGGGTCTCCAAACTTTGAAGCCTTAGGGCCATAATGATATTTTCAGTATGCTGCATGGGCCAAAACAGATAATTTTTTTCTGTCCTTATCTATAGTCGTATTTCTAGCAATAGTAACAACAATAAAACATTGGTTGACGCGGGCCAGTTTGATGACACTGGCGGGCCGGATATGGCCCACGGGCCGTAGTTTGGAGACCCCTGCTTTAGATAAAGATGCATTTATTTGTATGAAGCATGTGTTACATATTTTCATGTGGTTTTACAATAATAATAGTTTCAACATGTTCCGTCGTATCAGGCATACAAAATTACTTAAAATCTAATGTGAAATTCTTTACACTATAGTAACCTTTTATAGATAACATTTTAGAAAGCAAGTAAATTTTTATTGATCTTATATTTGTTAAATTATATCTATAGTTATATATAAAGCTGAAGAGTTTGTTTGCTTGAAATGCTCAGGATCCACAGGTCCGATTTGAAAAATTATTTCCGTGTTAGATAGTCCATTTATAAAGAAAGTCTAATTTTTAACATTTAATTATGTAGTTGCTATGGCAACGGGTTTAACGCGGGTGAAACTGCGCGCGGGAAGCTAGTATTACATAAGGTTTTGCCCACATTAGACTATACAACAATATACATCGTAGCCACAAAGCACAACTAGGCTCAAGATTATCTATAGACAACACAGATAGTTTTTTTTGTTGCTTCTTATTGGCCAAAGCTCTGACTCATGGGAGCCTCAGACTGGTTTTAAATATAACACGGTACATCAAATGAATTCTCCTTAGCACCTACCCACGTTCCGTGTGGTTTCCGGATAAGAATAGATCACTATATTGCTTCCTATGCGTGTCATAAGATGCGACTAAGGGATATATAGCTGATGGGCTATCAGCTCAAAGATATTCCCTTCGTTCTGCGATCACCGATCAACCTGCCAATCGTGATGTTTACAGGCTGACTTCGAACTTTCATAATGGAAGAATAGTAACCTAACTTAGCCATATAATTATTGTTTTAAATCATGGAGCATTTTGATCAAGTGAGGCTTTCGTTCTTTATTGAACGTAAGAAAATTTTGTACAACTCATAGTTACAGCAAATTTTCATCTCAGGTTATGTAAAAAGCTAGTGGAGTGGAGTTAATGAAAGCCTCGTGGCTGAATATATACAGGATGTCCCAAAAGGTTAAGTAGCTGGGAAAGGGGGTGACAGGGGTGGACACAATGGTCACTAGAAAAATAAAAAAAAAACAATCTGGGTATTTAAAAAAAAATGGCATTTTTTTAAAAACTTAAAATTTTACACCTTGTTATTTTTGATGTTGATGTTGATGACCTTGTTGTTATTGAAGATTACCTAACAGCATTTTTTTTAAATACAGCCATATTTGTAGGTACAGTTAGCACAAGGTGTAAAATTTTTGGTCTTTTAAAAAATGCCATTTATTTTTTTAAACACCCAGAGGGAATTTTTTATATTTTTCTGGTGACCTTGTGACCATCCCTATCACCCCCCTTCCCAGCTACGTAATCTTTTGGGACACCCTGTATAGATGCTTTAATGTTATAGTGACACATAATAAGGTCATGAGTCAATGCAAATTGATCTGTAACGTCATGTAGTTAAAACTCAATATCGTAAAGTACACATTTGGTTTCGTGTGACTATCAAATTGAAATATATGAACAACATTTGAAGCTACATTATTACTATAATCTTTTCACTTCTCCGACTCTATTTTACTAAGTTGAGAGTTTGATTGTTTGCAACGAGCTAATCTCAGGAACTTTCGAAAAATTATTTCAATGTAAGATAGCCCATTTGTCGAGAAAGGCTTTATAGATATACTAGCTGCGCCTCGCGGTTTTACCCGCGTTACTCTGCTCCAGTGGGTCGGAACATGATGTTTTGTAGCCTATATGGTAATTCAGCGTATTACCTATCCCGGTGCAAAATTACAGCTAATTCCGTTCAGTAGTTTTGGCGTGAAAGAGTAACAAACATCAATCCATCCATCCATCCATACTTACAAACTTTCGCGTTTATATGTAATATTATTAGGATATCATCACGCTAAGTCCAATAGGAAGTCGCGGACACAAGCTATTATAAGTAAAAGTTAGTAAAATTGTATATTGCTTTTCAATAATGAAAACCTTACTAAATATTAAACAGTAAGTAATTAACTACACTGACTATTAACTTATATGGAACTAAATGTCACGTTAGTGTGAAAGTGAACTTAAAAGTTCATCTATTTCTATTACTTCTTACATATTAATAATAAAATACACCTGTAATTTAATTTTATTGCGAGACATCACACGTAGCTGTTTCAAGTAATCTATTACCCGGAGTTGTATTAGCGCGATAATACCTATATAATGGCACTACATTGCTCAAACATAGCTCGCATTGTTCTACGCCCATTTTATTAAGATCCCCAGATATGTAGAGGAAATGAATTAAATTGGAGTAATACTAGAGGTCAGATTACTTGGTTTATAGCAAGCTAACATTAGTGACTGGGCGTTTATTCTCGAGTTTTGTCGGAATCTATCGGCCACTCTCGGGGATTTAAGCCCCGCCCACCTGCGCGCGCGCCGCTCGCTGTCCTACTCCCTCTCGCTGAGTTTCGTTAGTCTATCTCACGCCGCCGCAGCGACCGGTCGCTCCACCCACATATCAATGCTAGGCTATTTTCCAATTATTATGTAGGAGCTTTTTGCGCGTCGATGCCAACAATGATAAGCTTTCTAGTACAGAATGAGTGAGGTAATCTTGTTGTTGTAAGACAACAATTTGAACTGGAGTTATTTATAAAACTCGTATAGTGGTAGCTAATTTAAAATTGGCTATAATTTGATAGCCCCGTCTTGTTTGGTGGGTAACTGTTTGATGTACGCGTGGCAGCTACCGAATGTGCTATTAGAATTCTACGGCACTTTTTTGATTAAAGTTTAACTTAACAATATAACAATGGTAGTTTTTGATATCTTGGGTTCGGGGTTCGAATACTAAGTACAACTTTTTGTGTATATACCAAATATCTGTGTTAAGGGTGGACGTAGATACTTAGTGTCCGTGTTTGTAAGTCCCTCGCAGCAAATGAACAAATATGCAGGAGTTCTTATTTAAAAATGCAGATATTACTAGACCTAGATTTAATGAATCTAGGTGCCTTATGATAGATCATTATGGAAAACTGGGAGGACTTCAGCGAGACACATCAGGCTCATAATAATCTATGTAAATAAAAATGGATCGCTAAAATGTATGTACGAGTATAACTTAAGATCAACTTGACCGAAGATAACCCTGTCTTTAGAATTACAAAAAAAAATGCTTTGAAGTACGAAAGAAAATGTGGAAAAAAATCACGAGTAGTGTCAGAATATTTGACGGGTAACGCCGAGTACATGCAGAAAGACAACAATACTATTATATTAACTATGAATTATAACATAACTCCGTGTTGACTTAATCACGCTGATTGATTTCAACAGAAACATTTGCACCAATAAAAATAAATAACCACAGTACGCTAGTAGTAATTATCAAAGTGATAGTTCACGGCGCGGTAGCATACCTTCACGCAATTATACGACTTTTTTTTACTCAACGTATAAAAAATTAATAACATAAGTGACTTAATGGATTCCATTACGCAGTAAAAGTTAGAAAGTAAACTATTGAAACGACAATTGATAAAAAAATGGCGAAGGCCCAGCGGTGACCTCTTACCTTTTAAAAAAAGAAGTAGAATGTAACTGTATTGTTGAAATAACGTTGATTGAGAACGTAGCGCAGTAGATAATGTAAACTCTTTTGTTTGTGGTTCTAGAAATAGATTTAGTCGTTGACTTTTTACAGTTATCTGTGCAAAAAATGCAAAGACAAAATTGTTGTTGTTTCCGTCAACACTATCTGGGTGTTACTTGGTGTTATAAGAAATTTACGTTTTATGATTTGTCACTCTTTTCCAACTTTAAATTAGATGCTTGTGACAAACTTGTTTTCATTGATCTTGAAACTCATATCACTATAAAGAACCATATCATATCAGCATACCTACTACAATCTTAGGAATATTTATCATAAGATTGTAGTTTTTTTATTCCTGATAGGACAAATCACCCTTGTCATAAAGGTCCACCACTACCATAACAAACCAAATCATACCACCATACCACATCTCGTTGGTATTTCTCAGCTATATTTTTAATTCCTGATATGACAAAATTAAATTATCTCTGTTAAGTGGCATAGGGGGGCAAATACAAAGACAGCTAATGCCAGTACAGCACTTTTCACTCCTATCCTGACGACCTTTTCCCTTGCCCCCATAGAATTAAGCGTAACCTTAATTTAAAAAAATATTTTGTTAAATTTTGCAAAATTCTGTCTTCTCTAGCGTGGGGTAATTTTTTTGATTTTATAGTATAATATAAACTGCACTGGCTGGCTACCATACACAATAATAAAAGAGAGAACTTAATTTACAAAGAAGACATTTTTAATATCCAATCCAAAGGTCAAGTCTTTTGTTTATGCCTACGTAAGATGCCACAGATAATAACAAATATTGACGGGACCAGTAATTCGTTGCGTTTAAGTGCGGAACTTTAAAAAAAAACAAAGATCGTTGAGAAATGGCGATGGTTCAGATTATAATTACGGTAGAACTCACCCGCGCACCGTCACTCAACGATATACTGTAGGGCTAGCAGGAAAATTCAGATAGAAATGTGTGGAGCTTGTTATAAGAGCCGCATTTAACTTGATACGAAATGATGATAATGAGAAGTATAAGACAATCATTTAAAATTGTTATTAGTAGTTACTGTTAGTTACCTAGCTTAATTATTCATAGAATAAAAATGATAACCTATTAATTATAGTTTTTTGACATTGTGATTTTGACAAGTACAAGTGCATGTAAATACCTAAGTGCCGAGTAAATTAATTATTTCATAAGCTTCCATAAATAATATTGCCCTTCTAGATAGCAAGGGTTGACTCAGATTGTATGACTATTAAGGTATAATTTTATTTATTCTTGTCATTATATTAAGTAATACTAACAAAAAAAAACAGAAGAACATTAAAAAGAATAATATGTTCTATTAGCATCCTAAAGTAATGATAATAGGATATATTATAGTATCTAAATATATATATATGATTATAAATTGTTACATTTAATGATATTGTTACGTAAAAATTAAGTTATAATAATTTTAAACTCGTTTTTCTAATGAGTAGAATTCATAACGTCACTAGAATTAAAATTTGGAAACAATCCTTTGGGCGCGTTTGGTTCAATTTGCATTTGTTAAAGAAGGTTCAATTCACGGTTGGTTCAATATTATTATTTGTCAAATTCGCGGTTTATCCATTTCATAATTTGTCCAAAAAACAATGCTAGACGAACGTGAGATAATAAAAAAAACTCCGTACGTAACAACTAAGTCTAGTTAAACAAGATTTTTTTTCCTCCGTTACTAAATTTCAACTCAATATTTAAACTAAGTATAACCTAACATCGCTTCACTAAGCATAGTTAGCAGCCCTGTATCCTCCATGGTTTTAACTTAATAGCAATCTTTACCGACCCAGTGATGCTATCTGTCGATATGAAATGTCGATACTGTATTATTACATCCGACTATTGCGTTCACTATTGTTCTTTGAACGCCATTTTTAATTGATCCAACCTGTTTTTAGAAGTTAATTGGTGATTTTATTACACTATTAGAATTAGCTGGTAGCTTAATAACATGGCTGAGTTAATTATATGTGGTTACTATATTGAATAATTTTAGTTTATCTGGAACTTCTAATTGCAATTATGATACGGCAATTTTATTGCAATAGAGTTAAATTAATTAAGTTCAGTAGGGTACTTTAAAATATATATACTTTATTATAGCCATGCCATTAAGCAACTAATCTACAACACGGTGATATGTGCATGTTGTTATTTTAAAGTTAAATTGCGTATACCAGTTTCCATTATTTATTATACACATCAGCACTTCTATTCGCATTTGGATGCTGTCGATAAAAGGCCGCATGTAACCTCCATGTTCCTACAAAAATATATACGCGACTATAATTCTAGTGAGAACGTGCTTGTCACAATTTATCGATACAACGCATCACTAGCCGGGAGCGAGAGGCAGTAAGGTTTGGTAGAGGGCGCAGGCATCAATTTGCGCGCGGTAGCTCCCCCGGGCGCCGCGCCGCCCCTGTCATTAGCCCCCGCGCCCCCCGCCGCCCCTGGGCCCCCCTCTCGACCTCGGGGAACATACTTTAACCTTTTTTGCTCCTTGCAACCTGTTCGGGACGCGGCTGCTGCGCGCGCGATGCGGTTCATGGCCACAGGCGATACGCAGTATCTGCGAAATAGGGTTGCTGAGTGTAGGACGAGCCTTTTTGTTTGTGCTTGTGATGTGGAAGATATGGGATGAGTTTGTACGGCTTTTTAGTAATGGAGGTTTTGATGGAAGTGTTCTTTCTTGAGGTTGTAATTTGCACCTGTCGTGTATTTTTTATTCATAGCAAACAGCTAGTTTCATTATTACAGTTAAACTACCATAGGTACAGTATAAGATAGTATAAAACGAACATCGGCAGAATGCCACATTGCAATGCTACAATTGCGTATCAGACTAGCGTTATTTCTTATTAAATATATCGGTACAAAAGACATCAACGCGCTACTACTAGATTTGGCGTTGCTACTATTTACTTGATCTACTGTCATACACCTCATATCAAAAATAAGAGTTTAACGAATTTGTTTTTTTATATAAAGCCAGTTCAAAGCTATATTCAAAAACTATTAACAGCATTACAAAAGAAACGATATTAATTAATAGCTTAACCAGTTCCTAATTTAAAATATTATTAACGTCTTAAAAAAATATTTATTATACACTTAGGTGTGAACAAATAGTTTTTAATTTTAGAACTAAAAACTGTTTATTCAGCATTTAAAAAATATAGATGTTATGGAAAAGTATGTTCTTGCCAATTCCTAATTTGAAATATTCATTTCATATTTAAAAACAAATGATCCAGATCAGTCGCTACATCCCTGTGGGCGGTAGTTAAGCGCACAGGAGGCATAATAACGCCGGTCCGATGTTAGTCATCCGCTGGCGCAACGCTGAACCAACCGCAGCCTTACGTGATAATCGATCTAGTACAGCTGTCCTCGTCATAACAACATGCCAGGCTTTTGTTTATGCGTTCGCGTTTTACAGAAAGTTTATTGGTTGTAATATTTTCGTTTCATTGCTTTCAACCTAACGCAAGATGAAACCTGTCCGTAATGAATCTTATTTTATTTACTTTAGAAATATTGTATGTTAAATACATAGCAGCATATAATTAAAAAAATAAATAAAAATATAAGTCTTAAAAGCAGGTTTAAAAAGTATAAGTTTTAAATGAAAATATTGTATGATTTATGAAAAACATGTCGATCATGTGAAACATAATTTTCTTTCATATCTGTTTATTTATAATGCATACCTTTAGTAAAAGTTTTTGTAGTAATAAAGACATACAGTGGCTTCTAAGAGGAAATCCTGCTAAAATCATTGGCTCAAACCATAAACCCTTACAAGTGTTAACAAACCTAAACAAAAAAATATAGCAGCAATTATTTACCGCTCTCCATTTCGATGTATGTATTTATTATTTTAATGCAATTAGTTAAAAATACTATAATAAGTAATGTACCTATATGATTTTCCGTATTGTTAGTAATAACTATATTAATTAAACTAAACAATAAAAATAAAAAACATTTAGAAAATAAAGTGTAATAAAACTTAATTTTAACTACTATCATGTTTTGTGGCATTGAAAATATTATTACATTACAAAGATAAGATAATATATTTTAAGTACTACTTATTCTATGTCATTCACTGTATTCTACAAAAGCTGGAAATCTGTAGTTTCTGGGTGGGCTATGTAAAGTAGCTCAAGTAGACCTCACCATGCATCATGCAAGACAAGTATGATACATTTACATTTAATATACCTGGTTAGTTCAATTACCTACGCGTTCATAAATTAGATAACTACATACGCATTTTACATTTTCTAACTTAACTCCTTATAACATCACAGTACTCGTGTTACAGTAAATAACAAACTTTATTTACTAACAACATGTCTATAGGTATTCTTATTCCTTACTACCTTCTTTCTTTCACTCGTGACGCTCCCGTTCCTTGGGAAACTTCATAATTAAATATAGCCAATGTTCTATAGACTATTGTTTAAAGTAACTTTCCAATAGTAAAATATTTTTTTAAATCGGTCCATTAGTTACAAGATTGCAACTAGTTTTGCAGTCTACTAGTTAGTACTTGAAGCGGCCATAGCCTAAATTGTGATCTTAAGGTCGCCGGTTCGAACTCCATCCTTTGCACTACCGACGAGAACCCACTCGTAACTCAAGGATTTTAGCTTAGCACGAGGGGTTAAAAAAAATACTAGTAGAATGTTAAACTCTGCTAGTAAAAAAAAAAAGTTAAATTTCTATGCAAACGAACAAACAATGAAATCTTTCCTCTTTATATTAGTGTAGACGAGTACAAATCCCCTGATTCACCTCTCCGAGCTCGTTAAAGATTTATATGTAATCCTCATGTATGCACCTACATATTGTATGGTAATACATCAACACAAACAAAACATCACCATAGAAGACCCCTTTGACTTTGAACCGACCATAAAAAGGTCAAAACCAAAACAGGTCCGAAGCGGTTCCTCGAAGCAGTAATTTGAGCCACAATTAAACAATTTTCTCGAATATCATTCCGCTTCATTTGAAAAGGCGCGGGTCACTCCTGACCCGGGGGCACAGACATTAGGGTCCCGGTCCCTTTCCGTGCCTCCATAGACCCCATTAAACTTAAACGTGCCCCGAAACCACACGCCTGCCCTCACTTTATTTAATTTTAATACATTAGAACGTGAAGTTTTCTAATCGCGCTCCGGCGGAACGGCTTCGCATTTGCATAAAAGTAAATTTGCTCCCGAGAGGGATAACGCTAATGGCGATCTCGAGAGGAACAAAACGAGTGCCGCAAATTGACCTGTCCCTCAGCGGCCGCCGCCGACCTGTCGCCGCTAAATAATTCCGTTCCCATCATCTAGCCAGTAGCTATCTCACTTTAATTATTCATAGGCTTTTTTATACTCGATCGCTTTTTACCGCTCGCCGGTTCGAAGCCTTATAAAATTAAAAAATAAAATAATCGAACGGCGGCGCAATTTAAAAAAGAAATAAGTCGGATGACACGGATCGAACTCCGGGCAAATGTCGCGCGGTAAAAAGTGGTCGAGCGGTGTGGAGGGGAGGGCAGGGTTGGGAGGGGGGCAGGACGTCACGTAGGCGGCGCGGTTTTTGTCAACGTTCCCGCGGAGATGACAGGTCGCTGGACGCTGCGACCTGTCCGCTCCACCCGTCTTGATGCTTTCCATTTTGAACGACAATACAATTATCGCAAATCGCTTGTTAGCATTATAGCACATGTTTTATGAATGCGGTGCTGCTGCATTGCTGTAGGTGGCTCCGTAACGAATGAATAACAAGTAGCTAATTTAAAAAGTAATGGTGGCTGATAATTAATACCTTTTTGTAATGAGAATTATGAGTATGATACCGTTGCGAGACAAATGATATAATTAAATAATGTTAGTTATTAAAGTCTGATGCATTATTATAGTATGACTTGACACAGTTCTGAGACAAAATTATGTCTAATAACTATCATAATACGTAATACAGAGGCAGTAATTCGAAAAAGAATGTTGAAACAACATGAGATAATTCCCTATAATTAAGGCAGGTAGAAAATTAATAAAATATCAAAATTGTTCGTGCCGAGATTATGATAGAGCAACAGGTGCGCTTGCGCAGGGCAGCGTCGATCTTTGTTACAAACTCTTTTTTATAGCGACCCTGTAATTTTCATATAGATAAATGTTAATTAAATTATTTTGCCATCATTTTTTTAATAAAAGAACCATGCCTAATATATTTGTTTTCTTTTTTCCAGAATTTCCGCGAGCAGAGAATCGATGGCGCCGGTCTGCCCCTCCTCACAGAAGAACATCTCACAGGGATGCTACAGATGAAGCTAGGACCAGCTCTTAAACTACGAGCAGTCTTAGCCAGGCGGCTGGAGCCTTGCGCACAATGCCAGGCAGCTAACGCGAGTAACCTAGCCAACTCGACGCCCAAAATAAACGGCACAGCACTAAAACCAGAGCCACGGAGCAATACTACTAGCCCCAGTTAAAAAATACGTCAAATAATTTAGTATACTCTAATGCGTATCGTTCCTGTACAGCATCTTTTTGTGATCATAGAAAATTTAAGGTATAATAATTTCTTTTGAACATCGATTTCATATTATTTTCTATGAAAACAAACAGCTGCTCAATAAGATAAATCATCAAATCAAAATTCGACAGGATCTGTTGCTTTATAATTGTTGCCCATTAGACATTTTAATGTTCCTCCGTCCATTCACAGGGTTTTCTTATATTTAGCGTATTTCTATGCATTATCCAAAGAAAGAAAAAAATACCAATATAAAATAATCATCGACAATAGTTTTTAACTTATTTGTGACAGTTAACGTAATTGTCTATGCGTTAAATAACGCGCGTAAAATTTGACAGAACAATGGCGGAACACGCAATCGTGCAATGGGTAACTTTTTTATTTCATAATCTGTAACAATCATAGTAATAAATATATCGTAGTCATTCTCCTGCATTCATACAGTCTTCCTGTTCATAGATTTTGCATTTAGTTATTATTAAGACGCTTTAGTTTAATCACTTTTAGTTAGTAAGGTTTTTGTTTTGTATATAAACTTGTTGCCGTCCAAATGTTTTAATGTAACACTTACGTAAGAAGTATTTTTGTATGTTAATTATCAAAATTGGATAATAAACGGGGCCATTTCATAACTGGAGTAGGTAATCGGCCCCGGAAAGTACTGTCATGAGCATATAAAAGTATTTAAGTTTAAAACAACGAATTAATTTCGGTGCTAAGACCCTGTTTTAATATGTTGTATATAAAGGCCGTTATGTAAAAAATATTGCTTAAATAATCGAGGCTAATATATGTACAGGGTCGCAAAGTTATTCAGTGTGTATATAGATATATATACAATAGATATATAGATGTATAGTTATGTATGTGAATATATAATAGCATTTATTTTCACCACACCTGAAGAAAGCTCAGTAAACCGTTCTACGATTACATTGTAGGTATTTTAAAGTTAGTTGTATAAACTTTTAATTCAATACAGTGAGCATAATGTCTTCTTATTAAAATTTATATAATTATGAAAATGTTTCTGTAAATAAGTGTATTTTAATGACTATAATATTAATTGTTTATTGTAACTGATATATGTATACGGTAAAGTAAAAGTGTCCGTGAGTTATTTTAAACTTATTTCCTGTTTAAACAATTGATTAGAAGTGGATATTTAAAATGAATTACCGATTTTAATATATATTATATATCATACTTACCTAATTATAAGTTTTTGTAACGTTATTGGGGCCTAAAAATATATCAGTTATAATAACAATTCTCATGTAATAGACTAAGATAATGATTTCAACAGATATTGTAATAAAATGGTTTCTGTGGTAATCTCCTTAATTGCCAAAATAGTGTGAGTAAACAGTATACTTACGTAGAAAGGTGAAGCTGAAAAAAATCAATCAAAATTATTTAAATTTGTACTTTCTGACATTTGTAATAACTGTCAAATTCTATGAAATCCATAGACAAATCTCTGCTGAATAGTTGTATTAAGAAAAATATAATTGGAAATGTAATCACCAGTGACCTTACAAACGTATTATTATCAACATATCTGAAATGAGGTGCTATTTTCGCTAATTATTAAAATCATGTGCCTTAACATGAATGGTCTTCCTTAAAATTAGTAAATAAATAATATTTTTTTATAATAATATCACTTTCAGAAAAGTATTACGGTTCTACGCTTTAAATTGGACGATAATAATACAATTATAATAAATAGTTATGAATAGTTATATATTATTTGATGAATTATTGCGGATAGGTTATTGTAATAGAATTAAAATAAAATCTAGTTGGGAAAATATAGAGTCTACAATCGTTTTACAATTTTTTTATAGTGTGACATTCATTTAAAATAAATTCATTCGATCATAGAAACAAATGCACTCAACTGACTTAAACATAATAGTATCATATTCGTTATTCAAATGACATAACATATTATAGTGTTTGACATATGTAAACACACTATTACTTATTTTCTATTGCATGAAATATGTGTAAATGTAAATGATTAATGTTATTCAATGACTATTTATTTATAATATAAAATGAAACAAATTCGACTTCCGAAAAATACCTGGCACCTGTTTTTACACTTAAAAGGTCGTATTAAGATGACACGAATTAAAAAAAAACAGTATTGCCATCCAATTAAAAGCGCTTATCATATCACTTTTGTGATTCTTATTTTCCTGACAATTTTTATCACAGCTTTTATGTAACTAACAGTTATTATAAAACAGTGAATTACTGAGTATGATAGCGAGTGTAAATTTGTACCTATACCTACTTATTATTTGTAAGCTTTACGTAAATAACAATATTAGATGACAAGTCCCAATATTTGCGAGAGTTTGAGGAATTCTTTCAGTTTTTAATTTGATAAAAAATGGAAATTGATTATAAGTATCAGGTATTAAAAATACAATTTAAAACAGTAGGTATCTTGTCGTTTCGTATTGATTAATAGGCATTATTTAGCATGGACGCAAACAGACACCGTAGATTGTTTCTCTCTTATTTGAAACTAGACGACGCCTGAACTTAGGGAAATAAGGACTTACATTAACTCTTATCTTCTCTTTCTCTTCAACAGCCCGTTTACATCCTCTACTGAACATTTGCCTTCTCAGTACGAACCTTGGCAAGCCAGGGTCATTAAAGGATATTGCCATAATCAGGACGCTTGGCAGGCGGGTTGTAGATCGCAGTAAGATGTTAAGTAACCTTTAGATAGACGCTGCTGCCCATACATCGGCTGAATGTCCCTTAGTTGCCTTTTAAGTTCCACATGGGAATATATGAGGTGGTCTATTGAGCCGAAAACTACACGGCAATTCAATAATTTACGGGCACATATCTCACTCAGACTGAGAACTATCTGTGATTCACTCAAATAGTTGTCCCGAGTGAGACTTGAACTAAGTCTCAGTAACTACTACTAGATTGTGGCCACGATCAATGCTTACCATACTTAATCGAAACGTTAAGAAAATAAAGAGGTTTATTTGCCTTTATACCTGACTTATTTCCCGCACCTTCGCCATCGTATATTTCGATTTCTGTATACAAACTGTGCCAATCGTTTTTAAACTCTTTGTCATTATAAAAAACCCTATCTTTTCAGATGCCTACGACATATAGAGAATACAGCCTCCATGATTCAGTTTCTCTATAATAAACGGTTTAGGATGTGCGTTGTTCGTCAGTGGCTCAGGCAGTTTTAGTTTTTTTAATACCTGATAATGATATATTTTAATAACGTATATCAATTAGACTTGTTGTGAATTGTGAATAAGACTTGGTTAATTGTTATTTTGGATGTATAATTATTGTGTATAACAAGGTTTTAGTCACTTTGTTAAGCGAACTTTACTGTACTTAGTTAATGTTAGCCTGTGTAGCCGATCGTTCGTTCCAACCTTTTAAGTATTTATGTGAAAAGAATAAAAGCGACAATTTAATGAAACTAACTTTTGCTGTTTTATTTATTTTACTGGCAACACCGCAATTATTTTTTATTTCCATACCTCAAATGAAAAAAATATAAATATATATATATAAATCCCTGTGTCATGGGGGAACTTACAAACACAAAGCACACACAGACTTAGAATAATCATCCGTGGAACACAAAAATAATTCTCCCGGGAATCAAACCCAGAACACCAGATCTCAGAAGCAACTACCTCTACCGACCTCTACTCTCTGCTACACCCTATGGTTGACTGGCAGTAAATGCCTTAGGCACTAATTTCACCAATATACCAAATAAAATGTACTTAAGTAAATAAATGGACTTATTACTTTTACTGCAATATCCTGTAAGTGACAGCTAATAATAATGAAAATTAAATATAGCGAATTGATTGTTTCCCCTTTAAAACATATATAATAGTATTATGTTGTATCACACAAGGAAACGCTTTTTTTTCGCACGTACATATGTAGTTAGAAAGGAGGCTTTTGCTACTTCACCGGGCATAAAGGCGAGCAGAGCTCCAGCCTAGATAAATGGTTTAAAAACTACAAACTAAGCAACCTGCGCAAGAGGGCGTCCCCTGTGGGACTTGGACCTCGGCTCAGGGCGGTCGCTGACGGGGAGATGAGGGATTATGGCTTTTAGTTTCTTTAGGGGAGTTTTGTGCAACTGTCGCTCTACTTTACAGTTCGCGGGCCTCTCGGACTTCGGGTCTACGAGGGCATCGGGGAAACGCTGCTGCCCGTTCCATGCTATACGATTATTATAGATCAGTGTTTTTCATCCTGTGGGTCGTGATCCCCAGGGGGGTCGCAAAACATGACACGAGGGGTCGCCAGTAAAAAAATTTTACTGGCGACCCCTCGAGAAATAAGAATGATATCATTCTTATTTAGCAGCAGCTAATTATTAAAAAAAAAATTACGAAGTTTTTAAAATAATTCATTTGCCTTTGTATGGGGTCAAGGGGTCGACAGAATTTTTCAACCTATAAAGGGGTCGCGACATCACAAAGATTGAAAAACACTGTTATAGAGGATGTTATAATAATCGGAACCAACGGCTTAACGTGCTTTCCGAGGCACGAAGGGTAGTCCCTCAGCTAACCAGAACCGGAAAGAAATCTTAGAATTTACACAAAGATTTCCTATCCGACGTGGAGATCGAACCCACCCTTTATTCCCGTTGTCCCCGTAAGCCATGTCTCCATCCTGCGGGGACAGCGTTACTTCAATTAAATATTTAAAAATACTTCCCGTTGTCCCCGTACACTGCTGTCCCCTACCACCGGTTCAATTCCGTACAAAACCGGACGACGCTGGATGAGCTTAGCACGGCCATTTTACGGTTTTTATCATGAATATTAAAGTTTTACGGTAGATTTGATGAAAAGCATTAGAATATATATGTCACCGGAAAATAATAAGATTCATAAGTAGATCAATTTACTAGTTAGTTGATAAACTAAAGAGGTATCGGTTGGTTAAAAAAAACCTAAACCTAGTTAAACTGGACTTATTGAAGTTGAAGTTTTGTTTGGTTAGGTTCGGTCAAGTGTCATATGCTGGGTAGAGGTAACCAGATGTAGCCTGTGGTTACCTAAATGCATTGCGCAGGGGGAAGGGCTGAATAATTGCCCTTTCTCGGGACGATCTTTGCAAGGCCCCGATGCCACGGGGTGGTTCCGGAGGACGATCTTTATGAGTGCCCGTATCCACCTGCCGCAAGCATCCAAGGAAAGCTACCGTGGTGGTTTTAGTGGGTAACCGGATTCCCCTGCTGCCTGCCTGCCTGCCCCGCTAGCTAAACAGAGCCGGGAGCAAGTGAAGGAGTCCCGCACGACCCCACGGCCTTTCCCCAAGACGGTGGGAAGTGGAAAAAAAAAGGTCTAGCTAGCTAGCTAGTAGCGTAGCGGTATTTACCTCGCATTATATCTCGGAAGTCGTGGGTTCACTTTGTTCCCGTTGTCCCCGTTTGCCATCCCTACTAATATTATAAATTTGAATGTTCGCTTGTTACGCTTTCACGCGAAAACTACTCAACCGATCATCATTAAACTTTGTACACATAATAATATCGTCGCTTATCTTTCTAATAGACTTTCTAAATTTTCGACAAAAATTACGCTTTTTATACATATATGATTTCTGCTAACCGACCTGCCAAAATGTGTTTTCTCAGTAACGATTGAAGATACAGATACGTTTATTAGACCGATCGTTTCGTCTTCAAAATTGCTTTAACTGGTATGAATTACTAATTTTTGACGAAAATACAGATACGTCAGTTAGAAAGATAAGCGGCGATATTATTGGAGGTATTAGAAGTAACATAGGGACATTTAATGCGAGCGAAGCCGCGGGAAAAAGCTAGTATGTAATAACACCTTATTAACAACTGTTACTTCCATGACATGGTATAATGGTATTACAATATCAACGACGGTAAGTATTAAAAATTTACTACACACAAAACTTGTTGCGGTCGCCGATCTAACTGTCGAGGCGGTGGCAAAATATGTTTAATGTCGCATTTTGCTGCGGCATACCCACTTAATACTTTTTTTATTTTCTTGTATACCTATGATCATTTCTATTATATTATTATGTAAATGATGCACGGTAAAACTCGAATGAGTTTATGTGGCATCATATAGCTTCAACTTCTATTTGATTGTATCTATACATATATAAATAAATACATAATATAAATGTATTTCAATTTCAAGTAGTATGTACACTGCTCAAAATTGAGTAAAACAACATGAATAAAACATTAATTGTTTATATATATTCATTAGATTTTTTATAATTTTCAATCCTTAAAAAATCATATTATATATAAATTATTCGAACAACATAATTATAAATACAATATTTAACATCAATCAATAAACTTAATTCAACAAAGAAAAAAATTATAAAAGCAATTATTATTAACTTAAAACTATATTTATATCTGATCTTATAATTATTCATACAGTTCATATTTACACATTAAGCAGATCCTTATACTGGGTAACTTTTTTTACTGTCTTGAAAATAATAGGGCGTGATATGTATATGGAATAGATGTCTAAGGCATAGTTATTTTATCATTTTATTTTCTTTTACTGACATACAGTGAAAATCGTAACGGTAAAAATGCGTACCTAAGTAGGTACTTACGCTATTTCGCTCACTCTCTTAATTCATGTGTCATTGCGGCCTAGGTATTATAGGCACCTATTTTATTATTATGCACACGCAATGTAATTTTCTTGTTATTTTAAGTAATTTATGAGATTTTCGAAACTCCAATTACCAAAATACTGTGACAACAAACTATGTTATTATCAAGACGGTAAAATAGTCATCCAGTATATATGAAGTCAATAAAAAATACTAAAACCTAACTTAAAATAATGTACAATGCTGCGTTAACGTAACGTAACTACGATTTTTACAACCTTAGGATATACAAGAACAGGAAAGACTTAATGAAGCACCATTTTTTTTTTAGTCGTCATCATCATCATCAGCCCGTTCAACTTGCACTGCTGAACAAAGGCCTCCTCCCGAGGAAGGGTTATTGCCATAGTCACCACGCTTGGCAGGCGGGTAAACATAACAGCGTTATGTATACGCTGGATTAACATAACAACATTAAAGGCTACAAAACATCACCCTCCGACTCACTGGAGCAGAGTAACGCGGGTAAAACCGCGGGGCGCAGCTAGTAAGTAATAAAGTTCTATTGTAAAGGTTCTTGTTCAGGTTTCTTGTGCACCAACTCGAAGTTCCTCTCGGGATGATGAGCTCGCTTCACTCGGTACTCCATTATTTCGATTATAGTGTAGCCCGTGAAGCCGACGAGGAGAAAGCCGAGAAGAATGAATAGTCTAAAAAGACAACAATTAATTAAACCGTTAATAAAAATAAAAGAAACAAAATGTTGTGGTATGTACATATTACTTAATGATCATTTCCAATGTGACGTGGGACAAGGAGGTTTGTTGGAAGCAGGCGCAGTCCCGATCGGGGGTTAAAGGGGACTCACGCAAAGGGGTGGGGGGCTCAGAGGACATGACCCCTGCCCCCCCAAATCGTAAAAGTAAAATAGGCATGAAGACTTAAAAAAATCTATTTAGTCCGTCAGTTAGATTACTAAAAAATATTGGACACATTTTTTTTTCATTCCTCTTTTAAAAAATGACGAAGATATTGCGAGTTGAAATTTGGTGTGACGTCACTTCTAGGTACAATTTTACCTAGTTGTTACGTCACAAGCTCTGCTCTCCTGAACTTTTTAGTTTGTTGTTGCTCTGTCAAAATGTCTTTGTCAATTTCTATTGATTTGATCATTTAAAAAATACGTGTCTAATATTTTTTTATAGCACAGTGTGACCTAAACCCGCATTTTACGCACGCTTTTCCGTGACCTAAGTTGCCTATTTCTGCACGGTGCGTAAATTAATCGACTAACTTCACACATGTATGAAAAATGAAAGCAAACACTTTTAAATGTCATTTGAAGTTTGAAAATTGACAGCGAACAAATGACAGAGAAAAATTATGAAGAAATGGATAATAAAATTATGACATAAAAAATTGCAATGATTTGAATGTAACGCTCTGATCTTGTGACAGTGGATATGCAAAAACAGACAAAATTCTTTCATTTGTAATATGAAAGGATTTAGTACCTATGTATATTGCATAAGTTATGATATTAGATCCTACTACTTAATATTATTAACGCGAAAGTTTGTAAGTATGGATGGATGGATGTTTGTTACTCTTTCATGCCAAAACTACTGAACAAAATTAGGTGAAATTTTGCACCGGGATAGGTTATACGCTGGATTAATATATAGGCTACAAAACATAACGCTCCGACCACTGGAGCAGAGTAACGCGAGTTAAACCGCGGGGCGCAGCTATTTTATTAATAAATCAATTTCTTAAATGCATTATGCATAATATCATTTATAATACCTGGTCTTAACACAGAGGTATGGGGCCGAAGCGTAGGACAGCACACTGCCCGTCGCCTCCCACAGCCTGAAGTTAGAGTAGGCAGCTTCTTCGTTACCCGGGAAGAGAATACCCGATAGTGCTGGAATATTAAAATACATATTCTAAAGCCGTAATTTCTAGTATTTCCATACAAACTTTGTAAACTCTTTTCATCCTCTTAAGGGTGGAATTTTTGAAAATCCTTTCTTATATACATATTGAAAATCAGCACTTGTTTGAATCACATACACATTATAATACTAAATGAAACAAAAAAATCTGTTAATTAAAAACTTAAAAAGAATACACTTCGAAAGTGAAAGTGTAGAAGATTTTTTTTTTACTGAAATAGATAATGGCTGAATATTTTTTGCTCACTAACATTTATGATATTTTAACATTTTAAACACTGGCATCGGCAAAATCACTGCTGATTGCGATTCACGATTGATTGATTGTCAGGCCTTTATTCGAAGAAGAAGATGTAGCGACATCTACAGAAGCCGCACTAACTACAAGATAACGGGCAGCGCCATCTAGCATCGAGCATTCCAATTAACCTGTATCGCGTAACACAAGTTCGCAAGCCAATTCGAACGTATACAAGTTCTGTACACTGCCGGGTATACCACCACAGCTGGTAGCATTAAAGCGAGATACTTATGGGCCGTCTAAATAATAACATACTCAAACTCAAACAGAACTTAGATTAAATCATAGATATAAAATAATATTGTATTTTCATACCTGACAGCCTTTAGGCTAAAGCTAATTATAAACTATTATTATAAGTAGCAATAACCAAATAAAATTAATTAATTAACACAGTAAATCAAAAATAAGCCATAATATGTTTTGACTTTTTACAAATACCTGTAATAGGTTTACGTGAATAAGAACTTTTTTTCTTTTATTTAAAAGAAGATCCTGATTTTCTATGGAGGAACAAAGACGATGATTCCTCTACAAAGACTCAGTATTTCAACTGACCGTTGACCTGCACGAGCCACACCGCGTCGGCCGCGCCCCACACGGCGGCCAGCGCGTAGAACACGAGCCACTGCTGCGGCTGCGGGCGCCACGACACCAGCGCCGACAGCAGCACTAGGTTCAGCACCTGGTGGGACATTACACGGTTTGTTTCTTTTACTAATGTGCTATAAGTTGTTCGCTAACTGTTAAAATTACATTATGTGACCTACAAAAGGCAATGGTTTAGTTAAACTAAATAATGGCTGCTACTATAAGATAGCTAATATATCAAACAGTGCCAAAGAAATAATAGGTGAGGTATTAAAAATAAAAAATAATGACTCGGCGGCTAATATTTACAATGTGATATCAAACATTGTTTTATTGGCAACTATCTATTGGTTAGGTTAGGTTAGACAGTTAATTTTATAAACAAACTCGTTGAATAATTTATGAAAACCTATTTTCTACTTTTTATCCGCCGTCAAGTTGCCGCCTAACAACAAATTCAGTTGCCACACCAAAAAATCACTGTCAAATTAAATTTACACAAAGCTTACAAATCAAAATAAAGCTGCTACTTTATTATTTTTGCTACCCATTTTAATTATTTTTAAAACCCTAAATCAGATACGTTTCTCGCCGCGTTAAATACATGCCATTGAAAAATGCAACTTGCGACTGTTTACTACTTATCCTTCAAGAAGTCGAAGAGAACTTCGGCTAAGAAATTTGGCAAGTCAATCACATTTTCTAAGATGATTACAACTATTATTACATAAATGTAAATCTAATAATGTATTGACATGTAATCGACTCTGAATATTTGCATGCCTAGGATAGCTGTTCTCACTATCTTGTAATCCTGAAACAACTTTGTTATGTATTCGCAAAAAAAGATATTTAATTTTGTATTTGCATTCAATAGGCTCTAAAACTAATAGAGCGATTTCAAAAATTATTTACCATTAGAAAGCTATGTTATCCTAGTAATAATAAAATGGCTTACCAGCGCTGTAACCATAACCGGGAATCTTCCAGTAACCTTGACCAGAGCTCCGGCGACTGGAGCAGCCAGAGCATTGAACACGCCGAAACAAATCATTACGTAGCCAATGTTGTTGATACCGTACGCACAGCCTATGAACGCCTGCAAATATAGTTATAGAATTTTCATTTTTTTTTTTTTTTTTAATGTTACTAGCAGCCTATTGCAGTCTCCTAGTAGTGTTAACCCCTCGTGCTAAGCTAAAATGCTTCTGTTACGAATGGGTTCACGTCGGTAGTGCAATGGATGGGGATCGAACCAGCGACCACAAGATCACAAGGCCGACGCCCCTAGCCATTGGGCAACGGCCGCTTCTATATATATAATATGATAACTATTTAAGTGTTGCATTATGATAGTCTTATGAAACTTATTAAAGGCCCTGGGCACATTAGGATAATGGGGCCCCTATGACCATAGTAAATTAGAATACTTTTTTACAAAGAACGCAGATACGAAAAGTTCAAGCTTTATTTTTACTTCTTTACGGTGACATTAGATACAATGAGTAGATAACATAACGTAATCCACACTAAGCATCTACGATTTATCCTTAGAGTGGCTATCGGTTATCGTTTGGAGCAGGGACTAGGGGGCCCTAAACCATCGCGGGGCCCTGGGCACGTGCCCAGTGTGACCACCTGTATTGCGTTGTGGTATAAGTCTTTAAGTTTGGAGGTCGTGGTTTGGTCCCCACGGCGAACAAGAAAACAATCTTTGTGTCAAGCCTAAAATTTCTCCAGTTCTGGTTGGTTGAGGAAATCACATTAAGCCGATGTTTTGTTTACGTTGGTTATAACATCATCCTTACTAATATTATAAAGGCGAGAGTTTGTTTGTATAGATGGATGTTTGTTACTCTTTCACGCAAAAACTACATAATGGATTTGGCTGAAACTTTGCACGGGGATAGTTAAGCTCAATTACCATATAGGCTTCAAAAAATCACGCTCCGACCCACTGGAGCTGAGTAACGCGAGTAAAACCGCGGGGCGCAGCTAGTAAGCTGTAAGTAAGTATAATAATTGTATACTACGGAACGGACAGCAGTATTTTCTTGTGTGTGCTATGCGAGTGTGGTGACTTTGGCAAAAACTATACGCGTATGGTGATTTTATAACATCTTGTGGATGAAAGGAGAGCTAGCACAACGGTAGGGGTGAATGTTATTGGGCCGGATAGCTTATGCGTGCCCGGCCTCCGCCAACGGCGGATTGAAGGAGTGTCCGGGGGGCTTTAGTGGTGTAGGGTCCTATCCTCGTGGTATGAGTTAGCATAACACGCTATGGAGAGGGCGAGTCCCACATATCCCGCCGCCAGCGCGCGAATACGCTGCAGCGGCGTGGCGGCGGTGAGAATGCATTAATGGATTTCCCCCGGACAACATAAAAAATGGTTTAGACCAAGTTTGAAATTTATTTTACTAATAGTAAGCCACATTATTTGTGAGTTTCATAGGTTATATTTTAAGCCCTTAAGGTTCTGTATATTTAAATTCGCACTCTGTTTACAAACTCTTTGTTGCAACATATCCAATCTGCATGAGGTAGGTCTGTGAGATGCTATGCTATATTCCAAAGGCGTTTAACGAACGCCGGTCTTGGTACACAATACACATTTGAAAAGCTAATTGAGCTAAGCAACATGACTGTTATTGAATTTTATGTTATCTCCTCATCACTATCACTACATAGTATAAAACAAAGTCGCTTTCTCTGTCCCTATATCCCTGTGTCCCTATGTATGCTTAAATCTTTAAAACTACGCAACGGATTTTGATGCGGTTTTTTTAATAGATAGAGGGATTCAAGAGGAAGGTTTATATGTATAATACATCAGCATTGCACCCGTGCGGAGCCGGGGCGGGTCGCTAGTAAAGTATAAAATACTACTATTCTGAATCTGAAAGTACTTGGCAAGGTTCCCAGAATGCTGGCAGCATTGCCCATTGAATGGCAATGCTTACCTGCTGTGCAAAGTGTTTAATATGTAATTTAATAATGCTCGGATAGAAGGCTACCCCCGTAGCGTAGCAGTATTTGGCTCTCTTTAAATATCGAAGGTCGTGGGTTCGATCTACAAGCCGGACAAAAAATCTTTGTTTAAATTCTAAGATTTCTTTCCGGGTCTGGATATTTAAGGGACTACCCTCCGTGCCTCGGAAAGCACATTAAGTTGGTCCCAATTGTTATAACATCATCACTAAAGTTCGTGCGCTTCAAGAAATACCCCCGTAAATTGAGTGTATGTAAAGTCTTCTCGTAACACAGGAATGTAGTTCACAAGAGCAGTCATTTGCAAAAAAAATAGTTGCGTTGTAGTGGAGTAGCAGTCTCGCTTTAAGTTTCGGAGGTCGATCCCCACGCGAGAAAAATGTTTTCGATTTTGCTTCGGGCTTGAAAATCACGTTAATCCGTTGGTCCCGTTTGCTATAACAACCGAATACTAAGGAACAGGCAGCAGCGTTTTTTTAAGTGTTACAACGTAATACTGGTGACTTTGGCAAAAACCTTCCCTTGGGAAGAGGCCCTTCTTCAGTTTTGGACGTAAAACGGGATGATGATGATGATATATGGTGCTGAAATAGGACACTACCTGAGTGAAGTCAGCCGCCATGAAAGCTTGTTCCGCTCCTATGTACCCGATGACAGGTAACAACAACAGCTGGTACTTGTGACGGAGTTGCTTCAGTGTTACCGCGAGTAAAGCGAACCCGGTCTTTTGCGTGCATTTCGTTTTACGTCCTGATGTGTATCTATAAAAAAAACAAGAAATTAAAAAAATAATGCTTATTTGCACCATTGAACAGCAAGCTAAGATAAGGCGTGATCCGAAGGGGTTGGGGGGGTCATGGGACATGGTCACATAATATTAATAAGCATAATAATCCAGGGAAATATGCCATCAGTATTACTATCGAAACGTATATTTTTTTTTTTTTAACCAATTTTATCCCACTGCTGGGCAAAGGTCTCCCCCATAACCTTCCACTCTTCCTTAACGTACCATTAAAACTATAAAATAGATATTTCTATTTTACAAAAATAAGTTTCCTTCAATGATAGCCTGCAATGATAAATGTTTATGGAAAAATGAGCTCTAATACCTTGAAATTAAATATTATCTAGGTTGGCGGGCACCGAGCGCCCCTTTTTTGTAATATGAACAAGTTTTGTTTTTTTTTTACTTTTAAGTGAGTTTTTGGTTTCGGTCTTCCATAAAGAAATCTGCTAGTCTTTCAAGAAAAAAATGCTACCCAAACATAAAACTCACCTATCCAAAGAGTCGACTCCAACTGACACTAAGATGACTGCAGCCGCCATACAGGCGAGGTATGCTCCCGCTATCACCTGAATCTTTAATGCTGATGGAGGCTTCAAATTGACATTTGCCTGGAAATAAGTCATCAAAATACAGTTGCATAATTTGATTCTAATTTTCATTCATCATCAGCTCCATGTTTAGGACTGGACATTATACCGTCCAGTCCCCGAGAGAGGGACCCGCGAGAGGGTTTTAACATAGCAGACGGGTTGGTGACCGCAGTATTACGTTTTAACACACAAGGAAACGCTGCTGCCCGTTCCCTGGTATATTGCCATAGCAATATGTATACCATAGTATGCAAATATTTAAATGTGGAACTAATCCCTCCCACACTCTCGCCACTGTAACTTCTGTAAGCCAAGATCAACAGCGGCACTCACGGAAGCGGCTCTCAGCTCAGATTGGTCTCGGGACCCCTAAATGTCTGGGATCCCAAATAATCAGAATGGTTAATAAAATAAAAGTAATATAATAGAATACTTACATGAGAATCGCTGCCACTACAGAAATTGACGCCACACGTGCCTCCGAAATCAACTACCGGTGCGATGGAAGTCGACACGTTATCAAACAACGCAGCTGATATTGGCGTAGTTCCGTTCCAATTATCCTCGCCCAAGTTAGAAGATAAGACTGAAATAGAAGAAATGGTATTGAAAAGAAAAGCATGATTTAGCCCGTAGGCTTTTGCTACTTCACCGGACACAAAAGCGAGCAGAGTTCCAGCCTTAAGAAATGGTTTAAAAACTACAAAATAAGCAGCCTGCGTAAGAGGTTGTCCCCTGTGGGACTTGGACCTCGGCTCAGGGCAGTCACTGGCGGCGAGATTGTACTGTAGGAGGGAGTTGTACTAAAGGTTGTTTAGGGCAGTTTGTGCAACTCGGTCTACGTTACAAATCGTGGCCCCCTTGGACTTTAGGTTAGGTTAGGTTAGGTTAGCCATGGGCATAAAGCCCTCGTAGACCTCGCATGAATAAAACCGTGGGTTTAAGGCTTAGACCACCGTGTCTTTCTATGGCTTAGACCACCGTGTCTTTATATGGCTTAGACCACCTAGTCTTTCTATGGTTGTCGTTAGAGGCGCCTAAGGGATATACAGTTGATGGATGGGCAGCAGCATCTATCAGCTCAAAAATACTCATCTCTTACTGCGCTCACCAATCCGCCTGCCAAACGATTATGGCAATAACCCTCAACGACCCTGACTTTCCATGGTCTGTTAAACAGGAGGCCTATGTTCAGCAGTACACGTCAACAGGCTGATAAGTAAGTAATTTATGCTTTAGACCTCTCGAAACAATGTACCTAGGTATATATTACCTATTATTATACAAATATATAAAGCTGAAGAGTTTGTTTGTTTGTTTGCTTAAACGCGCTGACCTCAGGTACTACTGGTCTAATTTGAAAAATTTTTTCTGTGTTAGATAGCCCATTTATCGAAGGAGGCTATAGGCTATATTTTATTATGAATTTCCCAAGGGGACGGGAGTTACGCAGGTGTAACCGCCACTATTTTAAAGTATACACATTTTATATACGTATTTAATGCTATATTCAAATTATATTTTTACTGCTTTTATTTTTATATTCACGACTCGACTCGGCCATTAGGTTTCTTTAAATACAACAAAAAATAAATACATTGACACGCTTCGTACCTTAACAAAAACAAAGCATGCGCACTGCGTATATTAATTTCTATTTTGTTATTACACAATTGAATATGTCAATTTGAAAAAGGCACATCTTTTATGGCTCATATATTGAAGTTATATTACTTTCGAAATTGGTCATTCCATTAAGCTGACCGGGGTATATTCGTTAATTTCATAACATGTCTAATGTAGATATAGTGCTTTAGAGAACAAACACGTAAAAGTAATGATTTCGTTATCATTATTTTTTCGTTATATATAGGGTTTGTTGTTTGACGTGTTTGATCTCCAAAAGACAACACACGAGGCATGTATTTAAATTAACGAATAAACATGTAGCTTAATTGAAAGAGGACGTTCTTAAGAAAGGCCAGGTTCAAAGTACCCTAAACCGCATGAAACATGCATGAGGAGATTAATGAACGTAGAAGAGGCGAAAGCGGTTTGTCTAGAACGTAGCAAGTGGAAGAAAGTGGGCTCTGCCTACCCCTATGAGAAAGAAGCGTGAATGTTTGTGTATGTATGTATGACTTAACCTCTAACCCTGTGTATTTGGCTACTTCCTATATACCAATTATTACACTTCCTTTGTGATATTATCTCAATAATCAATTAAATAGGTATGTGCTATTTCATTGTCATTGTCAAGTGACAACTTGTCACTTGACCTTGACTGACAAGGTCGGTCACAGCGTGCAGTATCTGTCGCGAGCATTGTGTCTCAGGAAGTGAACTTAAATACCACAGAAGCTAAGCTAATTATTTTGTAATAATTGCAAATACAATTAAAGTATGATTAAATACAACGTTACTCCCGTTCCCATGGGAACATAAATAAATATAGGCTATATTTATAGCTTTCCTCGAAAAATAATAGATATCTAGAACTGAAAGAATTCAGTTTTAATTATTAGTATAGATTGAGTTATAAATTGACACCTAAAGAGCAGGCCACACTCCCAGCGGGTGAGCGAGTCAGGCGGGCGGGCAAAGCGAGAGAAGGAAACTATACAAACTATGCGGAATATTGGCGAGCTAAACTATGGGGTTCCTAACCTAACCTAGCGAGGTGAACATGTAGCTTCGCTGGAATCGTTGGATATTTCGTTAGCTTCGCTCGCATCGCTGATGTAGGCTAGTCGGTAGCTCGCGGTGTGAACCGAAGTATGTAAAAGAGGTGAAACGGTGTTTGCCCTCCTAGCTCGCTCGCCCGCCCGCTGGCGGTGTGACCTGCGCTTAATTGAGCCGTTATCGAGTGTACATCCATTGAGTGACATACGATATTTTTTTTTGTCACAACCAACATTTCACTCAACTTCCTATATACCAATGACACTCCCTTTTTGATATTATATCAGTGATCAGTTAAGCAAGTAATTATTTTCAAGTGACAAGGTCGGTCACTTTCATTTTTTGCGAGGAAGTTATTGAATTAAATGATAATGCCATAACACCAATTCTTATGTTATTGCATTTTATTTTTTAATTGTAGGCTTTCATTTGAATAGCAGCTTATTATTTTGTAAATTTAAAAGTTTATACAATAAGAGAAGGTATGCATAGAAGATACCAAAACCTATCTATATAGATATTCTAAATTATGCTACGTATGTTTCTACCACACACAAAATTGTAATCAGTATAATGTGCCATTGAAAAACCTACGAAAAAGTAAATTCAGTTCAGTTCAACAGCCCGTTTACGTCCACAGCTAAACATGGGCGTCCTCTTAACGGACATTTACAAGCCAGGGTTGCTGAGCGAGGGCCGAATTGCTTATGCGCACCCGGCCCCCGCCAACGGCGGATCGAAGGAGTGTCCGGGGGGTTTTAATGGTGTAGGGTCCTCTCCTCGTGGTATGAGTTAGCATACCACGCTATGGAGAGGGCGAGTCCCACATATCCCACCTCAAGCGCGCGAATACGCTGCAGCGGCGGTGGGAATGCGTAAATGAATATCACCAAATAAAACAAATTGTGTTGCTGAGCGATATTACCATAATCAGCACGCTTGGCAAACGGGTTGTTGTTCGCAATAAGATAGCAGGTAACCTTAGCTGATAAATTCTGATGCCCATCGATCAGATGTAAATCCCTTAGTCCCCTCTTACGACACCCAGTAAAATATATGGTTAAGTCTATTCTAAGCCTGAACACACGGAACAGAAATGAAAAAAAAATTGTCACAACGAAAATTTCACTTAACTTCCTATATACCAATGAACTTCCTTTTTGATATTATCTCGGTGATTATTTGTTGGTATGTACTATTATTTTCAAGTGACAAGGTCGGTCACAGCGTGCATACTTTCATTTGTTTGCCAGGAAGTGAATTTGGTTTTTATTTGGTCCAACCATGAAGTGGTTTAACCTTGAAAGTATATTGAATATCAATTCGTTTTGTTTTTAATCGAGCCATCTGCGGAATACTTGAGTTGTTATTGTTTTATTCCATATTATAGGTAGGTACTCCAATGTACGTATATCTCTCTAAAGGCCAACAAAATTTAAAACTTCTGCGAGACGTAAAGCTTTCTGTCAAAAATCAGCCATATCCAGTCATTCGTTGTTTTGGTATATTCAGTTGAATTAAAAGCTTAGTAATAATACAAAGTTGAATGTTTTTTATACTATTCATTAAAACTTGATTTCTTGAACTATTTAAATACTTCGACGCTGTTATTATAAGACAATGGAGAAATAGGTACATACGGGAATTACCTTGAGTCACAAATGGAAGACAATGCATTTAATAAGGCCCTGTTCGCTTTTTTGCCCGGTAAACTAGCAAAAGGTATACCTATGTGGCCAAATAGTTACATAAATGTCTTTTACTAAAACAAAATATGTAAATCCATTATAGCCCGTCTAGTAGAAATGAAATGACTAAAGTTAGAAGGCAATACCATTTTATAGTAAAAATAAACAGTTGTAGTGTAGGTATCAATACTATTATTCGTCTTAACTTTGCTTCAGTGGATCGTAGCGTGATGTTTTATCTATACTCATACTATAAGAGAGAAAAAAATTGTTTGTTTCTTTGCATTGAATAGGCTCCAGAACTACTGAATCAACTTAAAAAAATCGTTCGTCATTAGAAAGCTGTTATCTAGGAGTAACATGAAACATATTAAATAATGAAGTTCCCCCGTGAACAACCTACAATGTGGCGTGAGAAGGTGACTGTGCGAAGTATAAACAGAATCAGAATCCTGTAGCATATCCATAAGAAACTTTCGCGATTATAATATTAGTTTGGCATATACATCAAATGTAGATGGATACTTACTGGCTGAAGATATAAGGTTGCCCCAAATCTGCGCCATCTGGTAAAACATGAAGAACAGCCCGAAGAATCTCACCACCAGCACCTCTGCTGGAACCCCTGAGAGCTTGGCGTAAGGTTCTGCTACCTACAAAGACGATTGCGCAATTATCCAATGACTTCAATACATAGTACTCACCCTTTAGATCATATAGAAAGCTTAAATATTTTGTCCCAACTGTAAAATAATTGTTGGTTATACTCGTATAAGACAGTTATTAAATCTTATGTCAATTATGTGTGTTTTCAGATACTATATAGTCTCTGGTGTTATTCACATATTGTGTGTAAGTAATTATGATTGCAATGTAGTTTTTTTTTCGGATGGGCATACGTATTTAGCCACGAGGCTTTTGTTACTTCACCGGGCATAAAGGCGAGCAGAGCTCCAGCCTTAATAAATGGTTTAAAAACTACAAACTAAGCAACCTGCGCAAGAGGGCGCCCCCTGTGGGGCTTGGACCTCGGCTCAGGGCGGTCGCTGGCGATGAGATTGAGGAATTATGACTTTTAGTATTTTAGGGGAGTTTTGTGCAACTGTCGCTCTACTTTACAGTTCGCGGGCCTCTCGGAATTCGGGTCTACGAGGGGCAATGTAGTGGTAGATACAAACATCTTGGAGATGTTACGGTTCGTTAAACATTTAATGAAGTAGTTGTGAAATAAATAGATGATTATTGTTCTAGTTCCGAAGGACGAGTCAATTTATAAAATTTAATTCGTAAGTTGGATTTACTTTACGAAGTTTGATTTCTCAATACTTTGGTTAGTCGTTGGTTCTGGTAATTGCCTCTGTGGCCTGTTGTTGTGGATTCGAGGCCTCGGCTTTACAAACGTTATTTTTTCAAGGATCGCCGTTCAAGAATAGATCCAATTTGCAATTTTTGGTATAAATCTTTAAAAACATAAATATAATATTAAAAAAAACGCCTTATATAAGTAAATATACAAAAAAACATAATATGTTTAATTAAATATATTATAATTTAGTATATGAGGAGACTTTTATGCCTTCCTGTAACCAATTAAATTCATTTATTTATCATACTTCGTTGAGTTTAGGTAAAAGATACGTGTGATATTTTTGTCATAATATAAATAAATTATCTAATGTAGCTAAATCTAAATATCTATTAAATCCTTAAACTAATTTGTTAAGCGATAGTTGCAAAAAACTCTCCTAAAAATGTAAAATTCATAATTCCGCAATCCCTCGCCATGCCAACGACTACCGTCCCCTCGCCCTCCCGATCATTAGTTTGCTAAGAACCTACCGATGCCCTCGTAGACCCGAAGTCCGAGAGGCCCGCGAACTGTAAAGTAGAGCGACAATTGCACAAAAGTACCAAAAAAAACTAAAAGCCATAATCCCTCAATATCCCCGTCAGCGACCGCCCTGAGCCCAGGTCCGGTTCCCACAGGGGACGTCCTGTTGCACAAGTTGCTTAGTTTGTAGTGTTGAAACCATTCATCTAGGCAGGAGCTCTGCTCGCATTTATGCCCGGTGAAGTAGCAAAAGCCTAGTGACTAACTATGTATGTTCGAGCGGAAAAAAAAACCGTGAGCTGAGATCTAAACCCCACTGGGGGCGACATCTTTCACAGGTTGCCTTCTTATTAAAGCCATATGATAAGGTAGGAGCCGTGCTCGCTTTTATGCACGATCGAGTTGCAAAAGCTTCGTGGCGAACTACAATGACATATTATATCGCACCAAAAAACTCTGATCCAAAATTATAATAATGTAATTGATGATTACATGATGATAGCCGTGTGGTTTCCGGCTTGGAATAGACCACCCCATGTCTTCCCGTGGGTGTCGTAAAAGGCGACTAAGGGACATATGGCTGATGGATGGGCAGCAGCATCTATTAGCTCAAGGTTAACATCTTACTGCGATCACCAATCCGTCTGCCAAGCGTGGTGATTATGGCAATATTTCTCTATGATCCTGGCTTGCCAAGGTCTGTTAAGAGGAGGCCCATGTTCAGCAGTGGACGTAAACGGGCTGTTGATGATGATGATAATGAATTGATGATTCATATTGTATAGGATTGCAGTTATTATAGTTATAGCTGTAGTGCAGTGGGAAGTTTAATAACCACACAAAAGTTTCCATTGGGTGACTACCTTCTAATCTGTACTAATGAATAAAGAGCCCTACATAGCGCGTGTATATAATAGGTGCCTATAATACCAAGGCCGCAATCATACATAAATGAAAAGAGTGAGTGAAATATCGTAACTAACTACATACTTAGTAAACTCGTAACTTACCGTTACGATTTCCACTCTGTCAGAAAAAAAAAGATAAAATAACTATGCCTTAGATATCAATGTCATATACATATAACGAACGACCTATTATTTTCAATGCGGTAAATAAAAGTCACCCAGTATATACCTAAAGAGATTGTTTGCTTGTTTGCTTGAACGCGCTAATCTCATCAACCGCAAGTACGATTTGACTTATATAGCTTATTTATCGCGGAATGCTTTAGACAATTTAAATATACTTCATAATAAAATATAGTCTATAGCAAATAACATTCCACATTCTCCCACGGGAACGAAAATGTAAATATAAATGAAAATGACTGCCAAACTGTATGGACCCACAAAACTTCAAAATTACTAAGCCCAAAATGGATAATTCGTTCGTTATTGTCAGGATAAGATTAGTAGGTATAAAAGCAACATTTTCAATCCCCGTGACCATATTGTTTTGACGAACGAATGCAAACAGGAACGTCTCGTGGTAAATAAATACATCCTTATTACAACAACGCCGATTTTCAATGAATTTAATAACTTAGTTGCTTCAATAAAAACGCAAATCCATATCAGTAGGAGTACCTACCTCGCGTAGGTAGTTAATTTAATCAATGCGGGCACAATTTATTCAACATGTTAATTAAATTAATTGTAAAACAACAAATTGTTCGTGTAATAAAAAATATTGACGTCGTATTGCGGAACTAAAAGGGCTGTATAAAAAATGAAGCTATATGAAACGCCAAAATAGCGACCAATGTATTGGAAAATCACGCAGCTATACTGTGAATAATAATGTTTCAGAACTTTTCGGAAATATTAAAATCGTAGCTCCCAATGAAATACCATGAAAATAGTTTTAGATTCCGAAATACTACTACGAATATATGACTTACCTGGAACAGAACCTGGACAGGAAAACAATTAACAAAATTTAGGATATGGTTTTCTATATTCTACTCAAAGAAGAATGAAGAGAAGTTGCCTAGGTATTAAACTAAAAGAAAAAGTGAGGAATTCTGACATTCGCAATAAAACATAAGTAATAGATGCAATAACTTTCTCGCTGAAAAATAAATGGAAATGGGTGGGACAATTAGGTAGATATACCGATGACAGATGGACAAAAAGAATAGTTAAATGGGCCTGCCCATTCAATTATTCTTTTTCCCTCAAGGCACCAGAACGAGAGGCAGGCCTTACACTAGATGATCAGACAGACTAGTGGCAGTGGGGGGTCGGTCTTTGGAGGAAGCTATTACCCGAAGGGGGTCGAGATTTTATATGGATTGTTATTAGAATTATTTTGCGTGGAATCAAATAAAGCTTTATGGTTATTATTTATATTCTAAGCCATAAACCAGATGGTCAAACTACCTAAATTAACTGAAAGATGGTATCTAAAAACAATATTGTATAGATATTTTGTTTCAGTGTTTTATAAAATATATTTACGATGATGGTTTTTAAATTAACAATTTCATAATAATTATAGTAATTATTTTAATTTTCAAACAAATTGTGAGCATACTTTTAATTAACAATGTTGATAATAATCAAGGAAAAATTATATGCACAGGCGTCAACTGTTAAATGTATCCAATGGCAATAAAAGTGGGACACATCATTGCGATCAGCTATAATAAAAGGCATAAAATTATAAAATCTGAATAAGTGCACATCAAATATGATTTTCAGAAAATTCGTATAACTATGTGCTTAATATGATCTCTTATCGACCGACTTGTGTAAACTACAAACAAAACTTCACCTTGCTGCCTAACTAACTGCTTATACGGGGGAAAAATGTTCCAAATCACATTTGAAAATGGTATCTTTTCGCCCATTGTGACCAGTAACAGATTCCGCATCCAAACTTTGACCTTTATCACAAATATATATTCCGGCCCCTTGTTTTTCGTTCTTTTTGGACGGGCATTATGTATTTACCTAGGATAGTTTTGCTACTTCACCGGTCATAAAGGCGAGCAAAACTCCAGCCTCAATAAATTAATTCAGACCCCTTGTAGCCTTGTGGGTTGCAATTAATCAATGACGTAATATTAGTGTTCAGCAGAAAGCAGAAAGCATTATCTTAATCTATTTTACTTGGAATATTTGTTTGAATAAGATTTACTCTAAACTCAAAAACAATTAAAACAAGTATCTCATCAATGTTTGGCCAGTTTTACGAAGGTTAAGTAATAAAGTTTTATTTAAATTTAATTTAAAACTGTAATTAACGAGAAGAGTTGTTAATGCAAGAACAATAAGACGTTTAATTAAGTAGTTATTTAGATGAATACGTTTTCTTACAAAAGCAATAATATATTTTGTCTCATTTTTTATTAGTATACCTAAAAAAACTTATAAACTTCATAAAATTTATTGATTGCATGAATCAATCCAAAATTTGAGCCAACTCTAATAAAACATTTTCGATCATATTGGTTATTGGATCAAAATTCATAATTCATTATTCATTCAAATTTCTATCACGCATTAGGTACTAAGTATGTCTGTTTATAATGTAAATATTAAATGAAAGTAAACAGAAAAAAAATACTGCAAAAATGGATCAAATGTTTAAATAAATCTCATCATCATCATCATCATCAGACTGTGGTCGTCCACTGCTGAACATAGGCCTCCCTCATCGATTTCCAGCTGGAACGATTGATAGCGGCCTGCATCCACTGACTCCCTGCGACCTTTATAAGGTCGTCGGTCCATCGTGCAGGCGTCCCACGCTGCGCTTGCCAGTTCGGGGTCTCCACTCGAGAACCTTTCTGCTCCATCGGCCGTCAGTTCAGTACTCGGACTAGGTATGTGTCCTGACCATTGCCACTTCAGCTTGCTAATCCATTGAGCTATGTCAGCGACCTTCGTTCTCCTGCGTATCTCTTCATTTCTGATTCGATTACGGAGGGAAATGCCGAGTAAAGCTCGCTGGGCGAATTTGAGATTTCTTATGAGGCACACAATAAGAGACCACGTCTCAGATCCATAAATCTATACTAATATTATAAAGAGGTTAAGTTTGTGACGTTGTAGGGGGTAATCTCTGGATCTTATGAACCGATTTTGAAAATTGTTTTACCAATAGAAAGTAACGTAATTTGTAAGTGTTATAGGCTATATTTTAAGTTAAAGTTTTCACGGGAACGGGATCAACGCGGGTGAAACCGCGCGGCACAGCTAGTTACTTATACATATTTACATTTACACTGGTTTACTACATTTTATTCTACAATAAAATGTAGTAAACCAGTGTAAATGTTGATAATGAATTTGATAATGCCTAAGGCATAATCAAATTCGTTTGTCTACACAAACGAATTTGATTATGCCTTAGGCATTATGTACCGGTCGACCTTTATTGCTAGGTGTATCATAATTTTTAAATGTATGGTCTTACCACAGACAGATAGGTGCATTTAGCGCACCACAGCGGTCCTCCTCCGAAGCCCACCATCATACCTGCTGGCACCAGCGTGTACAGCAGTGGGTAGAACTGCGCTGCGATAAACGGCATGTACGCGAGGAAGGAGAATGCTACTGTCCATTTGCAACCCAGCCATCTAGAAGAAAATATGATAATATGCTTTATGCTACCAAACCTCAGGAAATAAAACTACGTGGATCGGGGAAACAGTTTGTGATAAGCTCTAGGTGTAGGCCCGAGTGGTCTTATAGTTATGTGGCAACTTCCAAGTCTAAACATCCCTTGAAGGGATGGACAGGCAGGAGAAAGGATGCTTGTCAGGCGGATCATTGACGTCAGTATTGTGTACAGCATAATATACAACAACTTATAAATGCAGCTACCTGGGATACCATTGTCATAGATGATGGTATGACAATTAAATCAAATCAAACAAATGGCTTTACGTACTTGACGGCGCACTAAGGTAAGTTCCTCAACTAATCCGACACAGATTTTTGGTCCGGAGCGGAAATCAAACCCACGACCTCTAAGATTTAAAACGAGCCTTATACCGCTACGCCACGAAGGTCTTTGACCTCTAACTTATTGAGTATTACTACTCAAAATTCTGGTCAAGTTACATTCCATTATTACGCAATCCGGATCTAGCAATAAAAAAAGAGCTAGCAAATAGATCTAGATCCTGTAATATTAGTATTCTATAGGCTAAATGGGTATGCTAAACCGGCCAAATAATTGTATTACAATGTAATGTAGTAATTGTAATGAGACGTGTAATAAATGACATATCTACTTACATACCGGATATATTATCACATGGTCAAGGCCTGTATCGATCAGTGTATTAGTTACTAAGTTGGTACTAATTTAAACTAACTTATAAAAAACTATTCTAAATCTATGTACTACTTGGCAAGGTTCCCAGAATGCTGGTAGCATTGGGGCGATGCTACAAGCATTCTGGGAACCTTGCTTGCCTTGTTTAATGGCAATGCATATCTGTGGTGCAATATGCAGCACTCGGGAGAATGGTCATCAAAAAAGCTCAACATCATCATCAGCTAATCCTCAGTATACATTATTGATCTATATTTTACATATCACATCTAATTACTATCGGTTAGTTATGTTTAATTTTTATGATTTACTTAACTATTGTTTTCATATTCATATAATAATAGGATATTTGCGAAATCTATATTTTAAATTTGAAAGTGGCACAAAAGTTACAAGGGAATTGGTTATCCTGGTATGGGCATGAGAAGACGAGGGATGATTCGCATGTGACGAAAAGAGTAATGAATATCAATGTAGATGGATGGAGAGGTAGAGGGAGATAGATGGATGGTGTGGGAAGTGATATGAAGGAAAAGGGAGTAGAAATAGCGTGACGGTTGACAGGACAGAATGGAAGAGAAAAACGTGTTGTGCTGACCCCAAATAAATGAGAATAAGGGAATTGCCATGATTTGCAACATCAATGTTAAAGTGGTAATCCTTAACTCAGTAGTTAAAAAAAACAGCCGAATTCACACGAATCTGTTTGAATTTTCTTGTCAGATACTTTTATGAACTACCGGCTGGCAACCATTTTTACGATCCGAGACTTAATTAAAATCATAGAATTATTATAAACGCTGTTGTATAGTTGTTTTTAATAACAGCTTTATATTTATTGGAACTATTATATGGAACTAGCGGCGCCCCGGCTTCGCACGGATGGAGATTATTGAGTTTATTCAAAGCAAAAATACAAAAATACAAACTTTTCCTCTTTATAATATAAGTATAGATAACATAAACTAAACGGATTTTTAACAGACTCAGAGAAGTAGAACTCGACTGGGGAAGTACCTCCATGCGGAATGCCGCAGAGTATAGGTAATATAATTGATTAGGACTAATGTTCTTATGACAATTTAATATGTTTTGTTATTATGCCTTCTATTATACTGTCATGTTCTTTAATAACATCGTACTTTTAATTGTGATTTTCCAACTATTTAGAAAATAAATACATTTTTATTTACTCGCAAAAAATTATATTAATACTGAGTAAAAACAAAATTACTTTTAGTTGTATACATGTAAAATACACAACTAAAAGTCGTAGCTAATTAAAATAAAACTTACTAATAAAATGCCTACTACTGTTCTTAATCTATCCTACTACTTGGCAAGGTTCCCAGAATGCTGGCAGCATTGCCCCATTCAATGACAATGCTTGCCTGCTAGTACTATATTTGACAACCTCCGTGGCTCGCTTTAAATCTCGGAGGTCGTGGGTTCGGTTCCCATGCTGGACAAGAAATCTTTGTGTAAATTCCCATGTTCAGCAGTGGACGTTGTATGGGCTGATGATGATGATGATGGATCAGCAGTGTTTCCTTGTGTGTTACAACATAATACTGCGATCACCAACCCATCTGCCAAACGTGGTGACTATGGCAAAAACCCTCACTTGGGAGGAGGCTCATGTTCAGCAGTAGACGATATACGGGCTGATGATGATGATGATGATGATATTTAAAAACAATGATAACAGAAATCAGATACTAATAACGCAATATACTCACTTGATAACAACTGCTGGCAGCAATATATTGGACAGGATTAAAGAAAAATATATAGCTGCTAATGTGAAAGCTCCTGCCCCTGCGTCGCTGTTGACTGAGCTCTGAAGATTGGCAGCACCATGGAAAGCCGTGAATTGCACCATGAACGCAAACCCTAGCACTAGGATGTTGCGGTTGATTCGCCATTTTTCGTTCGTACCGAAGATTGCTGATTTATCCGGCATGGTTACTGGCAATCTGTAAAAGAAGGTATATGTAAGTAGACGCAATATTTTTTGTAATTTGTCCTGTTAGATTACGAACGACAGAAACAATTTCAAATTACATTTATTGTTAAATACAGATAGGTACTGTTTATTGTAATTTATTTGCTTATGGCGTAGACATCAATAAACTGATAGACATACGGTATAGGTTATCTACCTGACCTTTACTTTATAATTTTTCCGTTTATTTATCTATTAAAAAATAGATCACAACTTTTTTTTATATTCGACTACCTAATTCATTGATAGAATGCGACGCGGGTTAATGTAGAGCACCTTAACAACTATTAGTTAAATGTTTAATAATATTATTATGACTATTTCGCACAATGCATGCGGAACAATCCCTTCTCCTAATTTACATTCAAGGATATCGGATCGGAATTAACTGATTGTTGCCTATAACTATATCAATAGTTTAGACTGGCAACGCAGAGATTGGTTTAGGGACAACGTTCGTTACGTACGAATGTCTCGCTTATAAGATACATAACATACATGCAGCTTAGTTGTATTAGTATAGTAGGTACATAGGCTCATATGCACGTTACATAACAAACATAACATATTTTCTAGGATCACGTAGAGTTGTAATGATGACATCGACCCAGTACACACATAGATGCTTATAAATATAGACCTATTCCAAATATATTTATATACTTTTTGATATGGGCATTTCTTCACGTCTACGTTTAGAGTAGTTTTTGTTATGAAATAGAAAAAAAAGATTGGTTTAGGGACTACGTTCGTTACCTACGAATGGCTCGGTTGTAAGATAACATACATGCAGCTTAGTTGTATTAGTATAGTAGGTACTACTGCTCATAGGCACGTTACATAACAAACAGAAAATATTTTCCAGGATCACGTAGATTTCTAATGATGAAATCGACCCAGTACACACGTAGATTCTTATAAATATAGACCAACTCCAAATATATTTATATACTTTTTGATATGGGCATTTCGTCTAAGTGTAAATAATGTAAATATTTTATAATATATTTTGTTTTATAGACATTTATAATAGAAAGCCAGACAATAAATATAAATCATTGTTTATATTTGTATAACATTTGGCTTTCGCTTGTTCTCAATATCCATTTTTGATCACACATTCCTAGTACAGACGCACCTAGTTTTAAATTTTATATTTATTTAGCATATCGGTTTTACCTATATGGTTGAAGAAATAATGTCATTTATATTTGTCTCAGAATAAAATAGAATAAATCAGAAACATAAACCGCATTGCGGTTTAGTGCAAGCATTAACCACCGTTTGTTGACGCTTATAAATAGGTAATTGTATTAGTCACCAGTATAGTTTATCTGATTTACCTTTAAATTAACAAAATAAACCACTTATTCGTAAGAATAGCTTCTTTGGGAAAACCACGTTTCTTACGAACGTACTAGTATTTAATAACCTATCAATACGTATGTTCTTGGCGCAATGGTGATGGCGACTGTGTGTAACCACAGTATAGAATTGAATAATATTGGGTTTTTCTTTGAACTCTACTTTTTGACAAATTCGACACTTAAACCCGTATCCTTGCTAGGTCACACCAACGAGTTTTTTTCATGTACCTAAAGAAAAAAATAAAGGTGACCAATAACAAACCTTTTTTGGTAACAATGGGCACAATCATCTTAAGATATCAATAAAGATAAAACTCAATTCTCAGACAACTACAAGTTTAAAAAATCAATTGCGTAAGCACTAGATTGGCCTAGGCAATAGGTAATATATGACTAATAACTTATATTAATACTTTGTACGGCATACAATACAAGCTTTGACCTTGATGGCAAGTCACAGTTGCAGTGAGGTCAATTGTTAGCACGAACTTAATAAATCAAAGCTCTAATTGTATTTCAAACTGCATCTAAGTAAATAGTCGATAAGTATAGTTATGTTCTCCCAGTGGCAAGGTTAAGGCTAAAGAATCAAATCTTAAACTAAAAGAGATGGTAACCTTTTCCACAATATTATTGATTTTAACAAAAAAAAACAGTAAAACTATAAATCCGTGACTAGTCCAACCACTTTTTAATTGACTGCGTTGGTTGACGCTTGCATAAAACCACAATGCAGTTTACGTTCCTTATTCATAGTCATTATAGTCTGAGACTATAATAAGTGTGTATGTGCACACAAAACACACACACAATCGACAGTGCGCAAAATTTATGTAAAACTTCAAATTATAGTTTATTCTGTTATTTTTGTCTTACCTTTTTATTATTTTGTACATTTTTACCATACATACATACTCGTATTAAGATTAATAACTTATATTAAATGTATAACTTGAGGAAGGGCGGAGCATCCTAACACAAGCAAACTACTTGCTTAAAAGGATGCTCCTCACTGTAAACTAGATTTAAGTTGTTGTAATAAAACATTTTTTTTTTTAACTTATGGTCCGTCTAAATAATAAAATACTCAAATGACCGAACTTGGATTTAATCATAGATATCAAATAATAAAATAATATTATATTATTATTTTATATATTTTCATACCAGACAGCATTAAGGCTAAAGCTATATACTTAAACTATTATAAATAAAAATTAAGTTATTTAACACAGTAAATCAAAAATAAGCTAAAATATGTTTTGACTATTAACAACAATTTACAAATACCTATAATATGTTTACGTGAATAAAAACTTTTTTTATTTTATTTTATTTTACTCAGTCGAGCGGCCTCATTGAGCGTACTATCGCTACGCTCTACCAACCAAAAACCTGATTTTAAATAAAAAACAATTCAGCATAATTTGTAATAATACCAACAATTTTGTTTATGAGCGATAAAATTAGTTATGCTTAAATACGGGCTTTTTCTACGCCACTACCATAAGTAATTAGTAAAGTATGATAATATATAAAATATATATGGTTTTTTACTTAACTAGGTGACCCGCGCGTTTTTATCCGCATAGATCCTGTTCCCGAGAGGGCTGGTATTGATAGAATTTTCAAAATAGGTTCGGTACATCCAGAGATTACCTCACAAGCTTCCCCGCTTTATAATATATGAATAGATTATCAGTCCGAGGGGAAATTGAATCAATTTTTGTGGTAACAGTCGCAATAAAACCAATCTATGTGAATACTTCTGGGTATCAAGAAGCATATTCCTGTTTAAACAAATCCATGTATTGATTGCATTTGTTAGGATTGTAACTTTTAGGTAAGACTCACCAAAAATGTTTGCAAACTGCATACCTACATAATAAAATATCTGGATCATCTGGTACATATAGAAGGGAATCATCTTGACCAAAGTCCCACTTTTTTAAATTCTTTTGCTAGCATAACCTACAAGCACTCGGCTATGGTAACATGTACCAAATATTAAAATTAGGCATATTAGTAACCCACAAATACACTAAACTTTGTTTAAATAAAAATAACACAAGCTCAAGGTCATGCCCACTTTATACCAGCCATACAATATTTTGTTTTTTTCTCAAAATCGGTGTAACGCTCACACTGTCATTACTCTTCGTTTAAGGTGGGGGGGAATTTGGAGGTATGTATAACGAGTGAAATCGATTAAATAGCATTAGTGGTTTCGGCACAATCGCAAAGAACCATCTTACCCCGAGGGATCAACTGGTACCACTTTCCCCTAATATAGTACGGGTGGCAACCCTAAATAGGTATAAGCTATATTTAATTATGAATAGTAGCTTTGCAGGTGAAGCATCGCGCAGAAGCTAATAATGATGTTGTACGAATAAACTCACGTAGCTTAACTTTTTGTGTCAATAATATAGACACGGGTAGATACTAAGGCAAATGGATATGATTGATCAATTTGAATTTATAATTGATTGGCGCATGGATATTGTTGCTATTCATTCATTTTGCACAGTTATTATAACATTGACCTTGAATAATATATTATAATGAATAGGATCTACTATTTGAATCTGTTGTTAGATCAGATAACACTGCATTTGCACATGCATTTAGGCATTCCCACCGCCGCACTATGGGCCAGAACGGTGCGTACCGTCTCAAAAATCTGTAACTTTTTTGTTGATTGAAGTAAATAGCTGAAATTTGGCACGTAGTATCTCCAGAGTATATAGAATCCAATAGTGACACATTTATTGTCAAAACTTTAATTATTAATATTTAAAAAATAAAACAAAAATAAAAATGTATTTTTTTAAAATTAAACCATAGTTTGTTTAACTTATTGAATTATAATTTTACAGTTTTATGATATTAAATCTATTTTCTTTTATTTTATAGGTATTACATATAAATCTTACATTTAAATAAATGACAAATATGATATAAATCCACTCTAAAAATATATTTTACAATTAATGTAGGTACGTAATTACTTCTATTTAAATAGCTAAGAGGCTCTTAGCTTCGTCTAACAATTCCTTGGAAATAGTGACTGATGGTTTTCTGATACTTGATATATAAGGATCTGACGTAAATAGAAGACCATGAAATACATCTTGATTCGTTGCGGACCTAGAGCATTTTCTAGCGTGATACAATCTGAATTTTTTGTAATCTTTATTACGAGATTCTTGGGCATCCTCAGATAAATTACCAATGGGCAGAACAGCAAAATGTCTTATTATACTTTCCCCATGTATTAAGATTTTATGTACTGAAGAAGGCATATTATACCACATACATTTTGTTACGTATAGTTGTGCGGTTGCGCGAGTATATTCACCAAATTTTTCTGGATTTACAGCAATACTGGATGCCAAAGTTTGAAGAATAACATAGAACCTTTTAATAAGTTCCTCGTCAACTCCTGTAATTTCTGAAGCGCAATAGTAGTTCTCAAAAAAACGCCGAGCTGTATTGCCGTCATTGCTGTTTCCACTTCCTTGTCGGGGCTTATCAACGTGCAATCCCATTCGGCTTCGAAATAAACTTTGTACAAGCTTTTTCTTGTCTTCTTTACTTTTTTTATCTTCTGGAGTTCTCGCAGCCCATTTTTAAATGAAAGGTTATATGAAATATGTAAAATTATTTACCGAGGTTGGTGAAGACTATATTATGTCAAAGCACACTAAAGTACTGGTAAATAACAACGTAAATAAATAACTTTTACATGAAATTTCGTGTGAAAAAATATTATTATCTAGTGCATTATCACGTTCCTAACCACTATCTACGAAGGTGGTTAGTAGTACTGATATACCTAATGTACAATAACAACTTTAACTACCATTTCCTCCCTTTTCCTTCACCGCGATAGAGAAATACATAAACTACATGATAAACATGTAATTCACACACAAACGTACGTTACCCAATACTCCCACCTTATCCAAAGATTAAGTAAATAGATAATTTTAAGAAAAAAGTAATCTAAATATCCAAAAATCTCATCAATCACAACTAAAATCATTTTTGGTATATTTTGTATATTCCCCCCATCAGGCATTTTTCGTTTCATTTCAAGGGGGGCAGATTCGGGCAATTTTTTTTTTTTGCCCTAACTTCTTTATTAGCTGCTCTATGTGATGCTATCAAAATTACGACATGGGCAGACATTGCTAACTGCCAAAAGTCTATGTAAAGTTTCTAATAAGGATAAAATATTAGGTTCTGAAAAAGAATTTATATACCTCCCCAGTTTTCACATAATGGTCCACTTAAATTATTTTTAAATAGAATACTTCATAACCATTCTAACCATATATCACACTTAAAAATTTGCTGTGAAAATAATGAAAATATGACCATGTAAACTGGTAAAATTGTGTTCTACATAATTGACATAACTTTGAGCGTCAACTTGCAAGCCTTAGTCTAATAGTAAAAATGAGAAATAGTATATTTTAACTGCTATATAATATGCATTGGACATTCAGTTAGACATGTGCATTAACACAATATTCAATATAGAACATTACGAAAACCTATTTTTGAGACGGTACGCACGGTTCTGGCCCATAGTGCGCCGCTGCAGCGTATTCGCGCGCTGGCGGGATATGTGGGACTCGCCCCGGACACTCGTTCGATCCATCGTTGGCGGGAGCCGGGTACGCATAAGCAATCCGATCCCCCGACGACACCCGCGGCCAATATGGTACCGCGTGATCTCATAGGCCACACTTACAGTGGCCCATTTGCCTAATTATTGGGACGCCCGGAGTGTAGAGGCGTCCCTACTCCTCATGGCTCAGCCTCGAAGGGAGCGTGGCCCATGTGCCCCACTCCCCGAAGCCGAGCCTAGGGCGGTAGGTGGCGGGAGATCAGATAACACTCCACATACTTGTAACAACTCCAAACATGAACCTTAGGGCACAGGAAATAAAATAGTACCTAATATCGTTAGCGTTCTTAGATAAAAATTATTCTTTTATAACTAAAACTAACTAACCGCGTGCGGCGGCGCATCCGCATAACTCGCGTCCCTTAAGGGACTTAATAATTAAGCCTTCCTCGAGAACAGGGCTATCTAACACTGAAAGATTTTTACAAATCGGACTAATAGTTCAATTAAATAAACAAGCTCTTCAGCTTTTTTTTTTTTTTTTTTTATTTATTCTTTTTTTCAGGTAACAAAGACCCATATTACATACATAATACTATACAATATAAAATAAAATACTATGCATAAACACCTATTTAGGACTTTTAGCACGGGCCGGATTGCTCATGCGTACCCGACCCCCGCCAACGGCGGATCGAACGAAGGAGTGTCCGGGAGGTTTTAGTGGTGTAGGGTCCTCTCCTCGTGGTATGACTTTAGCATACCACGCTATGGAGAGGGTGAGTCCCACATATCCCACCGCCAGCGCGCGAATACGCTGCAGCGGTGGTGGGAATGCGTCAATGCATTTCCCCCCGGACAACAAAAAAAGGACTTTTAGCACCGTCGAAGATACGATGGCTAAAACTTCGGCCCTAAGCTGGGGCATATGCACCACAGTATTGAGTAGTTTGCAGCCATCCCTATTCCCTACTTTTCATACTAACGTACTTAATATTATAAATGTGAATGTACCTAAGTTTATTTCTCGGTTTCATGCGAAAACTACTTAACCGATCATCATGAAACTTTGTACACATATTCTTAGAGGTATTGGATGTGCGCGAACCCGCGGGTTATAGTATTTAATTAGGTGAAGCCTAGCCCATAAGTTTTCCCGGTGACATCTCACTAAGAATTAATTATTTAGGTACCTATTTATTTATTTATTTCATATCTACTAATAAAATTAATAATAATAATAATTTATTTAAATTTCAGTACATTATAAATAAAACATATATTATCTTAGATTAGCTTATGGTACTAACAGAAATTCAACAAGACATCTGTGTCTTAACTAGATAAATGAATATCTATATCTCAGAGAACATACCATTCTACTAATATATTATTATGTTAATATCCATATTAGTATTATTTTCGCATAAGAAACCTCTATTTGATATTCATTCGACAAGCTATATAAAAGTGCATTGTTATACGGTTTAGAGAAATAATAGGTAATCATTAAAAACCATGTCCAATTTTGCTTACGTCAATACATTCAAACAATGCCAAAAATATTCATAAGTTCATAAATATTCGAGAGCCTTATTAATATTAAATCAAAATTGAAAAGCGTAGTTGGTATTTATGAATTTCATTTTATTTCATACAGTTTTGAATTACTATATTTAATACCTACTTAATTAGCGCTCGTTCGCGTGGGGACTTCATAATAAAATTGTCCTTTAGCCTTAGCTCTCTTCTTGCGCTTCTTGCTGCTTGAACGCGCAAATCTTAGGAAAGATCCTAAGATTTGCGCGTTCAAAAAAGACCTTGGCAACCCAAGATCGTTGAGGGATATTGCCATAATCGTCACGCTTGGCATTGGCTTGGCAGGCGGATTGGTGATCACAGTAAGATGTTGAACTTGAGCTGATAGTTGCTGCCCATCCATCAGCCGTATGTCCTTTAGTCGCTTACGACACCCATTGAAAGACATGGGGTGGTCTATTTTAAGCCAAACCACACGGCATGTATGTAGAGCGTGTATCAATATATAGATAAAGACAATTTGTATGAAATTAATATAATAAATAATCAAATGTGTTTTGTACCCCGCGAAATGTTTTTTGACGGACAGGGCACCGCTGTTTAATGCATGTCACGCGATTTCTAAAACACTTTATAACAAAGTCTCTTTATGCAATAATATCTTCTCGTCATAAAAAATTAAGTGTAACTACTTAGTTAATTTTATCAAAATATATAGAATCTGTTTAATCATATTTGCATTTGCTTTCGTGAAGGCAACCTTTGAGTGGCCACTTTTTGGTTTTGGTCCAGATCTGACAATGGCATTTAGCGAAATCGATCTAGCCGTTCACACGGCATCATGCCGTGAGCAAGGGAAATAGCGATGCATTTTCATATATGTATATAGATATATTACCGAAATGAAATCAAGAAAAAATGTACGGCACTAAAGTTACGTCTGAGATCTGATGTTCTGAATTCGATTCACATCCGTAACAATAATTTGTGTGAACCATAGATTTGTCCATGAATTAAGTGTTCATAAAGTTCCTCGCAAGACAGAGATTGCTAAAAACTGGATTTGTTTTATTGTACTTCTAACATCCCCCTGACTTGGTTGATTTTCTATGTACAGACATAATATTCGACCATAGACGACATAGTTAGGTATAGATAATACTGCACCCCTCTTTGGAGTGGAATATGTACAGCTATTGTCGTAATACGTTCTGATGATGTCATTCAATATTTAATAACAATACCGACCAAAAAATTATAAATTTGCAAATACATTTAAGTGATAAAAGTTTTATGCAAATATTTTAAAACTTAATATTTCATGTTATGTAAACAAGACCGATACTTTGTTCTATTACAAACTAGCTGCCCACACGGTTTCACCCGCGTATTATTTTTAGGGTACTATTTAAATGCTCTCTAACATAAATCATTTTAAGATCCTAAGACTAAGCACCCAGTAAAATAAATAATCTTCATAAGAATTAATTTCAGTAAAACATACCTATACAGATACATATATTATCTAAACTGATACATTAATCTATATCTATACTAATATTATAAAGAGTAAAAATTTGTATTTTTGTATGTTTGTTTCGAATAAACTTATAAACTACCGAACGGATTTCGATCATTCTTTCGAGCTTCACCATTGGAATGCTACATTATTTCTGAGTAACATAGGCTATAAAAGTTCACCCGTGCGAAGCCGGGGCTAACCGCTAGTTTAGTAATAAAGAGTTTTAAATGTCATATGAGAATTCGATGCCGACCGTAAAGGCGGAAACATATTGTTAAAACGCGACGCCACCTGACTTAACGCGACGCGTGTTGAGTCGAATCAAATGATTCTGATCTATAGAAAACAATACATTTGATTCGACAACAATATGTTTCCGCCTTATTATTTACAAACTGTGATACAGTCACTAGCAAAAGTGAAATACTATAACATGTACAAAAAAAAGGATACAGTTGTCTCTATCTCTCTAGTATCTCTATCTGGCAGAATCTCCTTGCTCCGATATATTGATCTGTTTTATTGTCCTTTGAATGAATTCACAAGGACCGCTTATCTATGATTATTATATTTATGATTGTTTGTTTGTATTGAATAGGCTCCGAAACTACTGGACCGATTTGGAAAATTCTTTTACCGTTGGAAAGCTACACTATACCCAAATGCGCAGGTACGCGGGTGCTGCCCTTGATGTCGGTGTGGAGGAATATTTGGACGCCCAATGTATGTTAACTTTTGATATTTATTTATTTGTTTCATGTACATATTGTATATAGCTTATAGTTTTTATTTTGTTATTTATCTTAAGTTTTCCTTTATTAATAAAAGTTGTCATTGGCATATTACTATGTACTAATTTTATTTGTTACTGTGTACAAAATCAGACAGACGAAAACAGCAACTCTGTTTTTAAATACAAAATTTAGAGGTGTTAATAATTTTCACGTTTCACCTGTATACAATTAGTGGGGGACAAATTTTTATTGAATAAATTACATACTTTAATATCAAGACAATAAAATCATTTCAGTAAATATAAACCTACGCGTATCTACACAAAAAAAACATATGTAAATATTAATATTACTGTCGGTATTAAATTTATGTTACTTTTAGATTACTTAACTACTTTATACCATAATTTTTTTTAATATTTTATTGGGAATATACGCACTAAAGAGGGTCGCTGCGAGGTTTTTATAAATAAATTTGGCATAACTACTTGTATTAAACTCCTTTTAATATTTTTTTCTAGCAGACAAGTACAGTTAGCCGACAAGACTTTTTATACTTTACCGGACATATAGGCGAGTAGCTTGGTTTCTAAAGCTTCAGCCTTATTTTGTTTAAAAACTACTGTGCCGAAGTTTGCCAGAGCTCACGAAAGGGAAGGGAAAAGAGCCAGCTGGATAAGGGTGGCTGTACCAGCTATCCTGCTGCTAGAGAATGAAAAAGTCTTCCTTTCACTAATAATAATTAGTAATGAGTGATAGCAAATATATGTTGCTGAAAATTACAAAAAAACTCAAACGGAATAGCAATACGGAGTAATACCTACCTACGTACAAAAAATCGTTAGATTACCACTTTTATCCGTTTTTTTTTTCATGTTTTATAGGTACTTAGTATAATAATTCCGTAAATATTTTCTTATAAAAACATGACATTTTTGTTTTTAAAATAATAACAAAATATATACATATAAATATTTTGTTACAATAGCCTGCTAACCTTACATTTTTGTTTCCAAAATAATATAGGGAATACTCTATGAGACATAATTAATTCAATACAAAACTTTAACTGATAAAGTATTCAAGAAATACATATATCAGGTTTTATGAATACTACTTAGCCTAAGAAACGTCATGTTCAACTTTAACTATTTTTAAAACTCCATCAAAAGAGATTACAGAAATGTCAAATGAGTTTCTTCTTTTTTACCGACAGCGAATTGTCGCCTTGAATCAAATTTTGTATCGTTCTTCGAAATTATGTACCTATTTTATATTTGTTATTCACATTGTAGCACGTATTAGTAAGTAACTCCCTATGAGTTTACTTGGAAATGTCAGGAGTCACTTTTATGATTTCTATTACCATGGCTATAGTGACGTTGTTTTTTCGGACCGACATACCTATTTAGCCACGAGGCGTTTGCTACTTTACCGGGCATATAGACGAGCGGAGCCTTAATAAGTAGTTTAAATTAAAAACTACATACTAAGCAACCTGCGCAAGAAGGCGCCCCCTGTGGGGCCTGGACCTCGGCTCAGGGCGGTCGCTGGCGATGAGATTGAGGGATTATGAATTTTAGTATTTGTGCAACTGTCGCTCTACTTTACAGTTTGCGGGCCTCTCGGACTTCGGGTCTACGAGGGCATCGGATGGTTCTTTGCAAACTAAGGGTCGGGAGGACGAGGGGGGAGGCAATAGAGACGATAAAAGTAAGACACTATATACTCAAGTGAATATTTATGTATTTAAAGCCAAGTATTGTTCTTGCATATCAATGATAGGATATTTTAATTGGATTAATATTTAAAATTACGTATCATAAATACTCATAGTCTCGTGTGTTATTCTATCACAATTTTTTGTAACCACCCATTTTTGGTAAAAATAATTAAAATGAACTGTATAACATTCTCAAGTAATAATAATAATAATTTATTTGTCAGAACATGCGTACCTGCATAGGTTGTTACATATTAATTTAAGAATCATCATATTCTACTGGGATTGGGTAGAATTACGAAAGTACAAACTTCACACTACATCATGGTTTATTACAATCAATACGAAAATGTCAAATTAATTAGAAATAAATTATAAGAATACAATAATGTCAAATAATTCAAACTAAACTATAATAAGTACAATAACGTCAAATAAATTTTGAACATAACACTATTTAGCTTTCTCCAACTATGTATTTGCCAGTTTATTATCTATAAATTATAGGAGCCATGCACACAACACTTTTGCGCATAAGTGTTGTTTTAGCCGGATATAAACATAACCTACTGCTGTAGCGCCTATTTCGAGTACTACCTATAGGTACATCTTCAAGTCGTAGGAATAAGTTAGGGTTTGCCTTAACAAATATTAAAATTTCCAAGTTGTTCAATGATAGTAGGATAAGTATCTTATATTTCCAAAACAAGTAATTTCTTAGACTAAAAATTGTTTGTAAAATATTAACAGATATTTTCGCTTTGCCTCATGCTTCATTGAATAAATAAGGCACAACCATTGTTATGCATTTGATAATTATTTCGGTAATGACTAAAGTTCTACAATTATTTAGCCCCGACCTACCAATTAACAACTATTATGAATCAATCGGCTCTTTGTTTCCTTTTTTTTTGGGTACGACATTGATTAGTCTTGTTAAAATAATCATTGCGATGACCAATCTCAAACTCCGTGAGAAATAAGTATACACAGTCATTTGTATTCTTTTACTGTCAATAATATACGTCCACACCGTGATTTTTAAAGGGATTTTGTAGCGAAAGTGAAATGATAGTATTCGCATTATAAATTAAAATTACTTCACATCAGAGTTTAGAGTGTTTAGAGGGACTACAACTCATTTTGCCGTAAACATTTATCCTTGAGATTAGAGCAACTTAAAAAAAAATATATAAAAAAATTGATTTTTATTTTGTTATGTTTCGCTCATAATATTGATGACAAATGGTAGTGCCAATTACTAGCAACGATTTTAAAATATTTACATAATATACCTAAGATCAAGAATTAACTAGATCTAGGTAACATCTAGTTAATTCTTGACAAACAAATATACAATCATAAAAAAATCAAATGAGGGTTCTACGTCCCCGTACACGTAGACTCAGTATTTTATAATCAAAATTTCCATGACATTAATTAATAAAATAATTATTGCTTAACCAATAAAATATGAATTACGAACCAGACCACAATACAGCGGTTAGCAAATTACTTACTATTCAGATAATTAGCATAAATACATGTTATTTATGACTAGTTTAAGGACAACTAGATAAAATTGTTACAATACATTTCACACGTTACCCCCCCCCCCCCCACACAAAAATTGGAAAGTCATATCTACTATTTTAGATATGAGTGTATCAGACCGTAAATACCTTCCGATGCCCTCTTAACCCCAGAGTCCGAGAGGTCCGCGACCAGTAAAGTAGAGCGACAGTTGTTTAAAACTGCTCTAAATAATCAAAAGGTCGTAATTCCTGAATCCCCCGCCAGTGACCTGTGCCGAGGTCCAAGTCCCACAGAGGGCGCCCTTTTGCACAGTGTGCTTATATTACATATATTTCTGAACTAGAGCCTGGCTCACCTTTATGTTCGGTGAAGTAGCAAAAGCCTCGTGGCTAAGCGAATGGCTAATATTTTACTATAAACATGAACTTGAACCTATGTAAATGTTGGTAACCTTGAGTTAACACATAGAGATATTTATAGCCAAAGGTAACAAAAAAGATTGGATTACAGTGACACAACTAATTGTATTGTGTGACATAAACTTGTAAGTGGACAATTATTTAACTGTAACCTTCGAAGTAGACTTTATTAAACTATATCTCATGTATAATGCGTTTTTATAGTGTTCCGTATCATAGAGTTACCAAAAAAATAAATAAAAAGGTGTTTTAGTTAAAAAAATGTCATGAATCATAGTATTTTTTTTTTTAATCTATTCGAATAATAAAATGTATAAAAGAAGTGCTAAGTAAGCGGGGTAAGGAACCCCTTCCTCGCGGTACACTAAGGGGTGAGGTCAGCATAGCTACTATAGGGAGACGATTATATTAACATTTATTAAGGCTGGCGCTCTGCTCGCCTTGAAAAAGTGTGAAGTAGCAAAAGCCTCGTGGTTTACCTACGTATGTTTATCCGAAAAAAAAAATTATATTAAAATCTTCTTAAAAAAAACATGTATATTGATATAATTTCGTTTATTTTATGGCAAAAGTTATAAAAAAAATCTTCACCAAAGTAATCATTTTATCCACGTGATATACTATCTAGGTACCTACTATCAAAGGCATGGCATATAATTATTTTAGAAGCACATTACTTGTCGTATACTAGGTACCAAAAATTTTTGTTGATCCACGCCCGATTGTTCATAAATCAAAGAGGTATTTAAGCAAATCAATAATTTAGTTTTGACATTTAAAAAATTGGAGATAAATACCAAAAAATGTTGCAAAAGCGACCGACATACAGTGTAAAATGTCATAGTAGCCACAGATTAGATAATAGACTATACGTAACATATAGTTCTGTCACCTTACTAACAATCCTCCGAGCGTAGGCGTATGCGCAGATTTCGCGACAAAACATAAAATATTTTATTAGTTTTCTGGCATACATTCATTTATATTGTTGCATAAATTAATAGTTTCGTGATTACGTTATTTTTGTATTTGTCAAAAATAGGGTGAAGCCCTTTTATACTTCTTCCCTCAAGAATGCAGTAATCGGTGGGCATATACCTGCTTAGTACAAATGAGAGTCGTATTTATGAAGAAGCAGCCAAATGGCATTAAGTGATAGAGACTCAGTAGTAATCGTAGTTTTATTAAGCGTGTGGTTTCTGGCATAGAATAAACCACCCCATGACTTCCCATAGACGCTGTAAGAGGTCACTAAGGGGTATACAGCCCATGGATGGGCAGCAGCATCTTTTAGCTCAATGATACACACTACCTTACGGTGATCACCAATCCGCCAGAGTGGTGATTATGGCAATATCCCTCAACTATCCTGGCTTTTTAAGAAGAGCCACGTAAAGTAGTGGATGAAAACGGGTGATGAAGTAATCAAGTTCTAGGTTCGGTTTTTAAAATCTTTTTGGAAATATGTTTCTACTGTCTCCACTACACACAAATTTATTTCCCCAGTACGGGAGTTCTAAATATACCTAAGTCCACTTGAAAAAATATACGAGCATCTAGAACAACAGGTGTAGCTGCCTTCGTCCTGGCTATTCAACCCGGAATACAGAGGGTATTCCAGGTTAATTCGCCCGGAATACCTTTTACACTCTTTGTGTAGAAGGTATTCGTGGTATTTAAGCTCTGGCGATATCAATTATGTACTGGATACATGTGGGAGTACTCTCCTGATCAAGCAGTTCATGAGACGTTCTAACGCTATGTTCTAACTTTTTAAAAGCTTGACTATTTAAGCCACGCTATTTTAAGTTTTTAGCTTTTTTATCATGTAGTTAAGTTATTTTATATTATACTTGCTTGGTCCCGCGGTTTTACCCGCGTCTCTCTGCTCCAGTGGGTCGGAGCGTGATATTTTGTAGCCTATATGTTAATCTAGCTTATAAACTATCCGCGTGCAAACTTTCGGCCAAATCCATTTAGTAGTTTTTGCGTAAAAGAATAACAAACAAACGTACATCCACACATATAAACTTTCGCATTTATAATATCAGTTAGATTTTTTTTTAATCATAATTCGCATGTTTTGTAATTGTACTATACTTTTATTACACAACCCTTGTAAATACGGAACCCCGTTTTCATATGACCAGCTCTTATTTTGGTCAAATATTATTTTATATGATAACTACAGGTAGGTACCTACCTACCTTATTTATAGCGAGCGGCAACCTCTAAAACTCATAGTTTTCCCACTGTTATAACTGTTCAATTAGCATTGTCAAATTCGCCTCACTTTAATAAAGCCATCGTTTATTTGTTTGACCTGCATAGCTTCCCACGGGAATGGGAGAAATGCAGGGAAAATTGCGCTAAAGTTTTATTAATAACATAAACTATTTTAATTTAAGAAAAGTTTAGTTTATAAATTATATTTGAAACATAGAATATTATCTACAGTTAAAATGGATGTAATATAATATATTAACTATGTATAGCTCCACTTTTGTCGCTCTACACTGTCCTTTGCATCCCTTACGTTGCTACCCGCGCGCGGTTTCACCCGCGTTAGTCAAATATTATTCGTTAAAACTACATACCTAATTAAATATTTTCGATAAATAACACACAAAAATGAAATCATTTTTCAAATTGGTCCAGTAGCTCCTGAGATTAGCGCGTTCAAGCAAACAAACATTTCAGCTTATATATTAGTATAGATAGTATAGTCATACTAGCTATCCTAACAATATTTTACGGGTAGTATATAAGTAAGGTAGGTACCTAATAATTATAGAATGTCTACGTTATGGATATTATCGATAACATATTGAATCGATATGGAGGAATAAGTAACGGTCTCTATGGTTATTGTGCCCATTTATGTAAATTGCAATTAAACTTAATTAGTTTAGTAATATAGTAACCGTCTAACGACTTCAACCAAAACCACGCCGGTTTTTGTATGAAATGAAACGTCAACAATTTAAATCAATTTTGTATTGTTTTAACTTGAGAATAATCTCAACCACCAGCAGGATTCGAACCTGTAGTCGTAGATAAAGCCATTAATGCCTTGACCATCCCACAGTGAATGCTAACCGGCGCGGCGGATTGATTGGCTGATTTTAATTTATCATTTTCCAAGTTTCTTTGGAGCAAGACTACATTAAAAAAAATACCTACATTAAAAAAATCTTAGCTAATAAAAAACATCACCTAGTTAGAAACGTTTTATTCACTTAGGCATCACAAAGGTATCATCACCTGAATATGGAACATACAAATTGAAGATGATTCACTAATGTTCAGAGCGACTTAACTTCGTGCGTAGGTAGTTTACAAAGTGCGTGTTCCGCAATTTTAAACTGCTATAACTGAGTATTTTTTCTGTTTTCATTAAAAACTGGTCGATTTAACTATAAAGATAAAATTACACCGCTGCAAAAAAACAACAACCAATAAATTTCATGGTTTTTTTTTTTACTACAGCACTGCGGTTTTTTAACGCGATGCCCACATATCTATAAAATGTTGGATTGAATTATCTTAACTAACGCAAATTCATAAAAAATATTACACCAATTCATTTCATTTGATTTGTAATAGAAATAAAAATAAAATTAGTAAACCACTCACCTATTTTATTGCAGAAGAAAATCACCTCAATTATAATAATACACTTGATATTACCGCTAGAGTTTACTCCAAAAATTAAAATTCAATTCGACACTTTTATCAAAAATAATATATAATTAATTTCAACAAAATTAAATAAAAAAACTGAAACGAATACAATTTTAATTTCCCGCCATAAGTCATAAAAAATTAAATAAAGCATAGACTTCTTTGTTATCAACAACTTTTTTTTATCATTTATTTCGAAATAGGTCTGTGTCGCATAGGTGCAATGATTGAATAGTGTGCGAACCGCAAGATAATAGGTACCTAACTAAGTAGACGGAGCTAGAGACAGAGCCTGCATATCTACGTAGGATTATTGATACGTTTCCATTGTATTACCACTCACTTACTAACTTAACTCACGATCATTTTATGTTATATGTATGATATGAACCTATAATTTATTATATGCAGTGATTATTATCTTTGGGTGTTTACTAAATATGGGCATACACAAGATGAATATGGGCGTACCTACTAAATTATATTTATAATAATAAATTATCTATCTAAGAATAATACTATTCGATACAGTAGGTAGGTAATATATGAAAATTATATACATTTTAAGGATTTTTATATTAAGCACACAGACTTGTCTATAACTACGTGCGTAGTATAATATAAAATTTGTTAAATTAATAAATATATATTATACCAAATTGACGTACGACAATGATACCGCACATATTAAAATCATAATAGTCGAGGTAATAATTTCCAACTTAATATCTATAATAATAGACTCCTTAGGACATTTTTTTTAATTTAACAAATTGTACGACCTGTTATTATTTGTTGCCAACGTAACAACAGTAGGTATATATTTACCTACGTAGAAAATGCATGTTGCACCTACTTCGAAGATCTGGTCCTGTGTTAATAATTATTAGATATCATGATATTTTCTTATAATCATATGCAAAATTGCAGAATAACTAAGTATTCTATTATGACCTGCAGACTTAAAACATAAATTATTATTTTAAACTTGATTCCCAAAAACGTTGAAAGTCCTCATTCTTTAATCCTCTTGAGCCATCGCCCTAAGCTCCTAATCGAAGCTTTATGCAAAAGCCCAAGAGGGTATGGCTCTTGGGTGCCCTCTTGTCCAGATAGTTTGTAATTTTGAAATCATTTAATAAGGTAAGCAAATTCTTGTGTCATTATACTTAATTATGTCCGTTAAGGCGAGTCTTCGTTACTTTATTTGGGTCAAAACGTGAGGCTTCATGCTATGTTGAGTCTTATAATGTTTATCTAGTTTATTGAGCATCGGACTTCAGGTCTACAAGGGCCAGCCTCGTAGACCTGAAGTCCGAGAGTCCTGCAACCTGTTAAGTTGAGCGACAGTTGCACAAAACTCTCTAAAAATCTAAAAGGCTTTATTCCTTAATCCTCGCCATCGACCGCCCTGAGCTGAGGTCCAAGACCCACAAGGCCTCCCCCTGCGCAGGTGGCTTAATCTGTAGATTTTAAACCATTTATTAAGGCTGGAGCTGCTGGCCTTTGTCTCGTAGAAGTAACAAAAGCCACGTCGCTACTTTTATAATTATGTATGTACGAAAAATATCTCTGTTTCTAAATTTGTACAAATCCGATCAAGCGATTTTGTGTGATAGATATCCTATTAAAAACCAGTGCAATTTATTAATAGTATCATCAGTATAATTTTCAAGAAAGTTGCATAATAAAATAAAACGAATATAGGTATAGTATCATCATCAGCCAGAATAATGTTCAAGCAAGTTGCAGAACAAAGTACCGAGACGGGGATTCCATAGCCACTACGCTTAGATTGGTTAGCTTTATGCAACCGTCACTCTGCTTTACATTTCGTCGGCCTGCGAAATTCACATTTTTTTCAGATTTTTTTTAAGGACGGACATAATGGAGTTAGCCCTGAGGCTTTTGCTACTTCACCGGGCATAAAGGCGAGCAGAGCTCCAGCCTAGATAAATGGTTTAAACACTACAAACTAAGCAACCTGCGCAAGAGACTTGGACCTCGGCTCAGGGCGGTCACTGACGGGGAGATTGAGGGATTATGGCTTTTTGTTTCTTTAGGGGAGTTTTGTGCAACTGTCGCTCTACGAAATTCACACCCCTTACGTAAATTATTGGGCTCGCGCGCTCAGCCAATTTCGGCGCTACCTTAAATAACGTAAACTTAACGTGCCTAGTGTTTATAAGACGTAAAGATGATCTCGATATCTGTCATTTTTATTTTATTATACTTCGATTACTTATAACTGAAATTTATTAAAACTTTCGTCACGTAGTTCACGCACCGAGCGTGGCTGGCTCGAGTACGCCGTTTTCGGCGTAGTATTTATGACGCATTTTTCAAGTACCTACGACGGCGGTATATAATCGAACGTGCAAGGCCAATCATGGAGCTATCTAAGTTTCAACGTGAATTTGCACTAACCGCGTCAACAACTAGTTTTAATTAAGTGATTATTTACCTAAATCAGTTGTTGGCGCAGTTGGTGGTATATTACCTACTTTATATATTTTACTAGCTATAACACTGTTCAGACAATAACGAACAGCTTATCTCTGAGTGGAAATATTTTCAAAATTATTTTTTTATGTAGGCATACCTACACTACATATTACCTATAGGTATAGGAGAGCGAGGTACCAACTAAATATTATAGATATGTAGTGGGTATATCCATAAGTATACCTATATATAAAGATATAATATATCAATAAACTGAGAAAAATTGTAGAGGAAGATAAAAATAATAAAGGTGTTTTCTCGACACTCGATTTGGATGCTTTTATTAGATAAAACAGCTTAGGCACATAGGTAATAATATGTTTTATCTCTATTTTAGTATAATTCGTATGAATTATTTTTCATCTTTAAATAATGCATAGTGTCACCATTAGGCTTTTTCTACTTCACCGGGCTCGGGCATAATGTTTTATCTCTCTATGGCCGACATTACACGCTCAATCTGGATCGAGATCCGTGATCGCGGTAGATTGATATAATTACACAGTCAATCCAGATCACGTCAGTCCACTGTTCGCAATGATCACATGAAGACGTGTCCTCAGGGGATTCTGATTGCCATTAATAAAAAAATATGAAGATTGTGTGTTCAGAATCGCGAAAGCCTCCGTAGCGTAGCGGTATTTGACTCACTTTAAATGTAGGAGGTCGTGGATTTGATTCCCACGCCGGGCAGTAAATCTTTGTGTAAATTCTAAGATATCCTTCCGGGTCTGGTTGATTGAGGGACTACCCTCCGTGCCTCGAAAAGCACGTTAAGCCGTTTTCCGATTGTTATACAATCATCTATAATAATCGTATATGAAGGAACGGGCAGCAGCCTTTCCTTGTGTGGTACAACATAATACTGCGGTCATCAACCCGCCTGCCAAGCGTGGTGACTATGGCGAATACCCTCCCCGGGAGGACGCCCATGTTCAGCAGTGGACGTTATACGGGCTGATGATGACGAATTGCAAAATGGATCTGAACAAAAAAGTCTTGTGTAGTAATTAATTTTAACATATTTTTTTATTCTCTTATTACTACTAGTAATTTTAATAGTAACTTTCGAATTATATGTTGCACATTAAACGCTCAATCTGGATTGCGATAAACGGATCGAGATCATGGATTTCAAAATATTTGATAATTTGCGATCCGATGTCGCGATCTGTCAATCACACACATTTAACAGTCAATCTGGATTGAGATCATTGATCTCGATCCAGATTGAGCGTGTAATGTCGGCCTATGAATGACTATTGACTATAACTTTTGACAAGTAGGTACCTAATGTTTACAAATTAATACCAACCATAAAATACAGAAATATTGGTTGTCTGTAAAGTCGGTTTATGGACGATATACGTTTTTACGTGATAACGTCGTAAGAAAACATTGATGAAAACAACATCAACTTTTCACTTCACCTTGAAAACAGTTAACAAAACAGTTTACGTGTAGACAGGTTGTTGGTTGGGTGCTGCCGCTGTCTCTCTTCTACTTGGACGCATCGACCGATGGAGTGGAAGAGACATAGTTGCATCACAAGCCGATCGTGCCTCTCTATCGCTTGTTCCGCGCTCTCGCTTGCACTTTCGGCTCAGGCGGAACGTGACAATGAGTCATGCTTTTTCGTGAATGCAGCCGGCGTTCATCGATTTATAAGACGTTATCACGTCAAAAAAAGAAAAACCTTCGCAAATAACCAATAATTTTAAATCGTATAGTCTAAATAATGATATATTAGAATTGAAAGTGGCGCCATCCTTTGTTCTATTGTATTCTTTTTTGCCAGAGTTATATTTCAGAGAATTTGTTTTGTTTGAAATTATATTCCTAATTTCAAACAAAACATGTACCTATCATAAATTAACCATAAAGTTGAATATTTAATTACAAATAAAAAAGGTACCTATAAAAACCTCTTAATGCTATAAAAATCATATAGTTTTTATTATATGATATATATTGTATATATATATATATATCTAGTCATAAAAAATAAAAAAAATCTCTAACTTTTTTAATATATCGACAGCACCAATTTTATCCAGCATAGTAAAGACCATGATTTTGCAAACGACGACGTAATAATATATTATAGCTATTAACTTAATAGCTATTAAGCTAATATTATATATTATTACGTTGTCGATTGCAAAATCGAGACTCAAAAGCAGAAAGATTACAAGGCAAAAAAAAACTAAACAAAAACTCTAATTGTCTATGAAGCTACCATCGTTGATGATATTGTCTATGCCCTATGGCCTATGGTTAATTTTCATTTCGAGTATCTCGAAATGGCGTCTGTGACTGTGACGATCTTTTGAGCCAACTTTTGATATCATCGTTTTCTTAAAAACACAACCATGGCAGAAATCAAGGAAGTTAATACATATTTTGGACGGTGTAGGTGTTGTATGTCCTATGGCTATCTGAAAGATATGTGGTCTCAACACATATGGAATGGCGAAATAGAAGTTTACGGTGAAATGCTTGTAGACTGTTTTGCCCTTACTGTGAGTATTAGTATTTTACTGTTACAATCCTATTAGTCTCTCTTAGAATATTACTTATCCACAACATAATTACTGTGTAATGCACATATAATTTACATTCTAACAAATCGTTAATTCTACATTGATATACCTTAAAATAAGTAGTATAGTATTTTTCCCTCCAAAATTTCACAAACAAGCGCCTACTACCATTTATTAAAGTCTTAATTTGAATTGTATTTAATGTAGGTAATGGATACTTAATAAAAATTCCCTGACACTGAGTTGCATGGCTCTGGGGGAGTAGCTACTGTTTTAACCTTATACTGCTGCTTAAATTTAGGGTCATAATAACATAAATAAACCGAGTCAATGATGGACAGTATAAAACCTCAAGCCTAATCATTTATACTTACTACCAGGCAAGGCAGATTGAATCAACTGGTCAGTGCTTGTATTCTGCTCTTTGATGCTAGCTTTCATAGGAGTTAACTTATTAAAGATATGGAGCTAGTCTATTTCTGAAGAGCTTTTCATATTCTGGAGTCAATATTATTGCTTAGTTTTTATGATATTAACTGGCACATTACCTGCATTTTTGGTATAACAATCTTCTAATAGCTTCTGATGCCATCGGTTATTCAAAGTAATGTTACAGCAACTGTTGTACAAAATTTGCTTAAAAGTAGCAATTCTAATTATCCGCCAGCAACTACCTTGAACCAAAGTCTCCAAGCCCTACAAGGGGCATCCGCTTGGCGCTTAGCAAATGTGAGGCCAAGTGTGAGGAGTACAAACTCACTCATGAACAGTCATGACCAGGGGTCTCCAAACTTTGAAGCCATAGGGCTATAATGATCTTTTCAATATGTTCCAAGGGCCACTTGCCTAGAAATAAAAGTATAGTTAAGGATTGAAAAATTTAAACTCTAGTTTAAATTTTTCAATGCTTAACTATACTCTTATTTCTAGATTAGTCGCTAAGTGTGTGACCAAGTAGTTATCATTTTGAGTTTACTTTTTCAACTTATCACAACAATGGGCCAGATTGTTGACACTAGTCTTAAGCTGTCACGGGCTGGATTGTTGGCACTGGCGGGCTGGATTTGGCCAGCAGACCATAGTTTAGAGACCTCTGGTCATGACTAATGATTAACTTGAATTTGATAATTTTGTTGCTGATGTCACTAGTCTAATAGGGTTATGGGCATGCTGATCGAGCACACCAGTGAGGTGACTTCAAATGTTTAAACTTTCAAAAAAATTGCTAGCAGAGAATAGCAATGTATATGGGAAATTGTATTACTCTCTATTTCTGTACTTTAAAAATCGAAAATATAGGTAATAAATTACATTAACATGCACTCAGAGGCATCAGTGATAAATAACCAATAATTATCACCAATTAGGCATTTAACTAATGACTATGCATTGCAGTGGGATCATGATGATGACAAGGAACACTCTGAACAAGACCAGATTTGCAATTCTTGTATACCACTGTTGCGGATAGCATGTAACTTCAAGAAGAAAGTGCTTGAATCACAGGAGCTAATTATAAACGAGTTTGAAGAAGGTACAACTTCCTTTTAATGATTTATTGCTAGTTATAAGACACACTACGCATCTTTCGAGCAGAGTTGACCCTGTACAAAAGCTTTAACTAAGTCAGTTAGACTAAGGATTTATTTGTTTAAAAAAAAGCAAATAAAATATTTTCCCTACATAAATTGTGTCACATTATATTATTTTTTGAAATCAGGAAGACTGAAGAAAGAATTCGAACTGACTGTTCCGGTGACTCAGTGGTTATGATAGTTGCCCCTTTGACCTGGTGTTCTGGGTTCGATTCCCACCCGGGACAATTATTTGTGTGAACCACAAATAGTTGTTCTGAGTCTGGGTGTTCTTTGGGTCCGTGAAATGAATGTTTGTAAAGTCCCCTGCGACACAGGGATTCATTGTGCGGGAGTTGTTTAAAAAAAAAAAATCCATATTTTAAAGATGTACCATAGCTTGCTTTAAATCTTGGAGGTCGTGGGTTTGATCCCCACGCAGGTCAAAAAATATTTTCCAGGTCTGGATGGTTGATGGACTACCCTTTGTGCCTCGGTAAGCACGTTAAGCCGTTGGTCCTAATTGTTATAGCATCATCTATAAAAATTGTATACAAGGGACCATTCCCTGCAAGCAGCGACCTATCCCTGTGTGTTACTACATAATACTGATGATGATTAATTTAAGTGACAACCTTTGTGGCGCAGCGGTATAATCATCTCTGAGACCAATCTATCCCCAATTTATTTAGAAAATTCTTACTTTCCTTTCACACTCTGATTCTTTGAGGGATTAGCCTCTCAAACCTCAGAAAGCATGTTAATCTGTCGGTTCTAATTGTTATAACAAGCTTATACCAGGGAATTGGCAGCAATGTTTCCTTTTGTGTTACAATATAATACTGTCACCAACCTGCCTGGTTAATAAACATTTCAATTGTAATTAAGTTTTTTAGTTTAACACATTGTCAACCTGCTATAAGGATTCTACATGATTTTTGATAAACAAAAATTGTTGTTTTAGAAATATCTGAAGATGACAAACTAAATATAAAAATTGAGGAAATAGAGCAACCTGATGAACAAGTTGCAGTAGAATTCTTGGAGGAAGAAATTTGTGAAGAAATTGTTGAAAAACAATATGAGGAGGTTGAATTTCTTGAAAATGTGGACGCTGAGGTGGTATATCTAAAGGAGGAGGAAGTACCACAAGAAGAAACTCATATTGAGTATCTGGAAGAGGATGACGACTCTACGTTTTTTCCTGGTACTACTGATGGGGATGATGATGGTATGAATGTGTTTAGTAATCATAAAGATCCTACCAACAGTCAATTGATTGCTGGCATTGATCAATGTTAGAATGTATTAGTTGATATTGATTAATAATTTCTACTACATTTTTTTTTAATTGCTTTCTTATTGTTAGGAATGATTTTACTAGACTAGAAAAAAAAAGATTTATTTAGGTCTAGAAAATTGATGTGACATGATGAGACAACAATTATGTCAGCCATCTTGTTCTATAGATTATGTCTGTCATGATGTCATTGCTGCAGTAAAAAAAAGATACATTCATTATTATTATAGTATCATAGGAGGCTGCAAGAATATCCCAATAAAGGGCCCTGATGAATAGAAATTGACAGGCTCTAAAGGCTATTGAAACCAAAATCGAAAATTAACTAGACCTATGACGTCACAAAATGGCTGATATCGTTTTCGATGATTCATTATATACACCTAATAAGAATAGTTTCTTATAAACTGAAATTATTATTATAAGTTATGACAAATGCTTTCAGATATAAACATCATTGTAACATACATTAAACAAACCTATTAATGGTAGATTGGACTAGGCAATAGTGTTGTTAAAACATTTTTTGTTTGGTAGTTCAAGACATCAACCATTCAGCTTTATAATACAAGTAAATGAATTATTAAGTGTACTTACTTAATGTTTTTTTATTAGAATGGCTTCTAATAATAATTAATAGTTTTAATAAATAATCATTTTTAGGCGCGAATTATACCGAAACGGCGTAAGGTGAAGGCGCGTCATCTCGCCGCTTCAAAACGTTTCAATACAAAATGTAGGTAGGCGGCACGATGTGTATCATACTCAAGCGGCGTGGCGCAGACACGTCGTTTCGTCGCCTGTTCCGCGTCGCTAGTAGTCGCGACTGGAGAGGCGCGCAAGCAGCACGACTTTTGTTTATACAGTAGTCGCAGAAATACCGTGTTTTACTTTCGACAAAAGAATATGGACACATTCTAGTGACATTTTATTTACTGTAGGAAAACGATTAGGATTATTCAGGATATTCGCATAATTTTTCCATTATTTTAAAATATCTATGTTCTTGTGACATTGTTCACACAGGGTGCACCCAATATCTTCGGTGTCTGTGCACATTAATAAGTTGCAATAAAGCAAGCGCATCTTCGGCGTCTGAAGAGGAAGACATGCTACCACGATAAAGTCAGCCTATATAATGACTAGTTGCGGCGTCTCTTCGCCTCTTTGATATAATTAAAATCGTGTCCGTGCCTTATCGGTTCCACGCCTGCTCTGCGCCTGTGCCACGTCTTCACCGTACGCCGTTTATGCATAATTTGCACCTTAGATAAGTTTTTACTATTTAATTATGTTTTGTTAAATTAATCTTCATTAATGAAATCTTTATTACAGAAAATAAACTTGAAACTAGACGCATGCGTAAAAAACGCATTCTTAAAAGAAAAAATCAAAGAGAAGCAAATACGGATGAAGAGGAGTCTAATAAACCAAAGTGGCCAAAACGACTTCCCAAACACGAGAGAAACAAAACTTACAAACAATATACTGAAGAAGACATGAGGAATTGTTTGGAAGCCATAAGAAAAAATGAGCTATCACTGAATGATGCCGCCGAATTCTTCAAAATACCTAAAAAGACGCTTAAAAGTAAGCTGCAGCAGAAACCTCAAGGTTAGTACACATTTTATTTATCTCAAGCTGTACCTTTCGTTCAGGAGTATTCATGTAAACATTAGAGTGATAGTACACGTTTGTATAACGTACTGACGATGCGTCCCGAATGCTAGCAGTACTTTCAGTTTGTGCGCTCTTATTGAGATGAATATAGTAGAAATTCTCATTATGTATTAAAAATATCTAAAATTTTATGAAGCTGTTTAGAAAATGTGTAGAAAAAATTATTTTTAGTAAATAGGGAAAGTAGAAAATAGGTAAATAAAAAGACCTATTTTAATGTTAGTCTGTTTCAATACAATATAAAACAAAAACACCAGTTTTAAGCACATACTAGGTGAGTAATACCATTTCACATAACTAGGCTTAGTAATTGCAAAACTATAATACAATTTTATACATAAAACACTACACTGTACCTTTGCCTTTGACAGATGCACAAAACTCCTCTAAATACACTTAAAGTCAATCCCTTCCACCAGCAACCCCACAAGGGACTTCCTTCAGTTAAGGTTGCTTAGTTTTTAGTTTGTAGTTAATAAGGCTGCTTGTCTTTATGGCCTCATGCCTGATGGAGTAGAAAAAGCCTTGTGCCTACATAAATGTTTGTCCGAAAAAGAAACTGAGCCGATACTAACCCCCTGGTCCTGACCTCGCGCAAACCTAAGGCAAAAACAAAGTACATTATTATCACTTTATAAATTACATACACTTTATTATACTTAGTATCAGTGATGGGCAAAAAGTAATTAGATTAATAATTACAAATTACAGTTACATTGTAATTTGTAATTAAAATATTTTCGAACAGATTACTTAAGTAACTAATTACAATGAGTACTTACTGTAATTAAATACAAAGTAATTTAATTGCAACTTAATCTAATTACATTATAACAGATTACATTATAACAGATTACCTACATATTATAAGTAAGATGATAAAACGTAATTACACATTTATATTAGTAATGGCCGTGATGGGAAACCTGCATCTTATAAAAAAACTTAATGGTGTCGTGGGACACCAGGTAGGAACAAAGTTCCTTCGGCTAATGTAGAATCGACACAATTTGCAAAAGAAAAATCGTGCTCAATTTTATGTAGGTTTTCTTGATTTTTCTCTTAAATTTTGCTGATTAGTTTTTATTTAAGTACAGGAAAGTAGTTAGGAAATTCAGTATTTTAGGAAATAATAAATTAAGTAAAATAACCCCCCCCCCGCGACCCCGCACATATCCTTACTACTTCCCGATGACGCCGCGCCGTACGGTTCTAACTTGCAGTACCTACCTACATCGCAGCCATGCGATGCAAGCATGCGACATTTCAAATTCAACGTTTTTACAATTACAATATAATTGAATACTATGTAATTAGGTTACATTGTAATTAAATTATTTTGTAATGAAATACATTGCAATTAATTTCATAGCACATCCAAAGTAATTGAATTACAATGTAATTGAATTATTATGTAATTAGATTACATTTTAATCAAATTATTATGTAATTCAATTATTAATCAGATTACTTAAGTAACTAGTTACGCCCATCACTGCTTAGTATGATTTTTGCCATATTACTAACGTACACTGATCAAATAGTTATACCACGGTACTATTTTTAATCATTGGTTTAAGTTAAGTTAGAACTGCGACCTTAACGCCCCAGCCGAGCGAGCGAAGCGAGCGTGCCGCTGCAGCGGCCGGCGAAGTGCCAGAACCGAATCGGTCTTATAGTTATTGGTTTAGGTACGGTTAAAACTGCGGTATAAACTCCCAGGCCATAAACATAACCGTAAATGAGTCGTGTTTTATGAATTTCATTCATTTAAGACAAAAATCTGTGAAACGACCTTTAATCATTCTAAACATATATTTTTTATTACACTTGGTAGGTAAATGTTTGTTTTTGAGTATGAGTGAAAATATTATGGTAATTATGTTTAGGGATAAAAGCGTTATGATAAAAAACAGTAGGAGTTTAAATATATTTACATTAATGATATTATTAATTACAATTTTCGGAAACATAAGTGTTATGAACATAGCCGGTAGCACTACAAATAGTATGAATGAAAACTTTACGATGAAAAATTTTAGGAAGAGCGATCATTCGGATTACAAATCGTTAGGAAGAACAATTTCGGGTAATGAACTTTAGGTGAGCCAATATGGACCCCTTTATCACAATTTCATTCGGTTTATTCGTTGATAGTGATTGATATAACTTTTCTGGACTGATACGCTGATATCTTCATTTATAGTCCGTTAACCTATTTAAATATTTACAGTTTTATGAAAGAAACACATACACACAAGAGCTACTAAATTATTTGTAAAATACACCAGGTTATTAATATATTATTTAGTAATACAAATTCAACTGAATTGGATCAAACACATTTCACATCATAAAAAAGAACCAAAGAGATGGGACATACATAAGTATCAGTTTAATACAGGGCTGATATTAAGAAAGTTAACATCTTTTATCAAAAATACTTTACCTTAGCTAATGTGTAATCAATTTTTATTGTTATAACCGTGTGTTAAAATGTCTGGAGTATATGTTTGGTCCCCGTAGGAACTTTACTATTATTTATTTATTAAATACAGCCTTCCTCAATAAATGGTCTGTCTAGACTGAAAGATTTTGAAATATTTAGAAAGGGTTAGTTTGCAAAGTGGAATTACAATATCAGTGAAGAATTAGTTCGAGACCATAATTAAATATAATGTTAATTGCTGCAATTCAACATTCTATTGTATTAACGAAAATGACAATTTTTATTAGGTTTTCCATAAGTTCTGAATATTTTTTCAAATCTAAATCTGTTTCTTATTATATATATATATATATATATATATATATATATATATATATATATATTATATTATATATCGACGGATAGAAAGCTAATTGAGCTAAACGACACCATGAGCAATATTCAAATATGTATTTTATGTAATCCCTTCATAAGGTATATAAATCATTATCATTCACTGCCGCTTAACTCAATTATCTTTTTACCCCTCGATATGATCTTCGGAATCATGTCTACACTATAAAACAACAAACAAACAAAGATACCATATTTTGCACTAGCTTTCCGCGCGCGGTTTCACCCGCGTAACTCCCGTTCCCATAAAAACTTTATAATAAAATATAGCCTCGATAAATGGGCTATCTAACATTGAAAGAATTTTTCAAATCGGACCAGTAGTTGCTGAGATTAGCGCGTTCAAGCAAACAAACTCTTCAGCTTTATCTATTACGGCAAATAACTCTTTATTAGGTACCAATTCCTTGCGTTTTTATACTCGTGATAATTTCTCAACGAAATGTCCGATTGGAATAAAACAAAAAGTATTTTACTTCTACATAAATACCCTTAATAACATTATGCTTAATTTGGATAAGGATTAATATAACGATATACATTTAACGTAGTTTCTTTCTTCAGACGATTTAATATTTTTTTATGAACATAAAAGCGGTTATTGTGACTAAACTATGATAGTTAGATATATGCTCTCGCGGACTTTTTTGTAGATCTTAATAAGACCTACAAACCCGTAGTACATCATTTTGTTCTATTGTCAATAGTTTTTGCAGCGCACGCATAAATAGGTTTTCGCTTTTACACCTTGGGTTACAAAAACGCAATTTTCTTACGGATCCCCAACTTTTTTGAAAATAAAATATAGCCTATAACCTTCCTCGATAAATGGACTATCCAACACTGAAAGAATTTTTTAAATCGGACCAGTAGTCTCTGAGATTAGTGCGTTCAAACAAACAAACAAACAAACAAACAAACAAACAAACTCTGCAGCTTTATAATATTAGTATAGATTAAAAATGCAAATAAAACAAAATTGAAATTTCTTTTTGTAGATGCCCTGAATGATAAAACTACAACAATATCAGAATCAAGTAAAGATCAGCAAGCTAAGCTACAACGATTAAGAATATTTCAAGCTAAAAAACTTGGTATCTACCCATCAAAGACTTCTAACACTAGTCCCATCGAAAACACACAAAATAAAATATTGACTGAAAAAAACATGAATGATTTGAATAAATTAACTGCCAATGAGGCGAACGGTGCTGATTCCTATAAAGTTGAACAAAATAGAATACTATCCAAAAAAAACTTTACATCTGCTAAGGTAGCACATACAATTCCACGTAAGGCAAAGGAAAATATCATATATACTCATGATACAAAAACAGCAACACTTAAAGATAAAAACAAATATAATTTAGCAAATAAACAAAATAATATATTTGGTAACTCAAGTAATAATATACTGGTAGGAAAAAACGCGATCGAATTGAACAAAATTTCATCCAAAGCATTGGATGTTAAGGATCCAAAGGCATTTTATGCCAAACCCCGTGTAAATAAACAAAATGAAATAGTTTGTGAAAAAAACGGAACCCATGTTTCAATGGAAGCTAACGAAAAGGAAAATCCGGAAAATGTTTACATGTTTGGAGAGAAGCTTAGTGACAAACCTACTAGTGCATCTCCAACGACATTTTCATCAGGTGATCAAGAAAATACGGGTGATAAGTCACTCCTCAACACCACTGAGCCTAAAAATCTAAATAAATTCACCATTGGCCAAATAGATAATCAAAATAAGATTATTTTAGACTCAGGTTATAAAAACAATAAAAAGGCAGAAAATTCCCACCCATCCACCTCTCATCCTAAATCGCAAAATATTATCACCATGCCCACACCGTACACTTGCGATGAGTGTAAAAGAAAATTCAAAACGCAAAATGGATTAAGCAAACATAAATCTCGTGGCCACAAATTATTTAAGTGCACTTGTGGTTATTGTAAACCGAAAACTGACTCCGAAGCTTATTTTAATGATAAAAACTGTGATGAATGTGACAAAGATTTTCCGACACGATGCGATTTAAATAAGCATCTGAAGAAACATTTTGATGAATTTTATAGATATCAATGTGATTGCGGTACAGGTTTTGCTGATAAGGTCCTATGGTTAAAACATATGCGAAGATACCATAGGGCGCAGTATGACTTTTTGTAATAACCTTGACATTTTACGCTACTAAGAACAATAAAAAGAATAGAATTATTAAAACAAAAAAAGAAAGGAAAAACGGTTTATCATTTTCGCTTACACCAAATTTTACAAATAAATACTAGATTTTTTATTTTATTTAATTTGTTATTCTGATTAAAATAAATATAACCTATTCATTTAAAATTAAAAACGTAACGTATTTTATTTTATATACCTATAAGTTAGGAATGTTTATTTATAATTTTTGTTTTGTTTTTTATAATTTAACTTTGTCGCTTCTTTTTTCTCTATAAATATCATAAACGTGTAATTTGTATTATTTTTCTATTATAATGAAAAGTGCATTTGGATGCCAAAAATTACAAAGTAATTTAATATTATTTGTTCTCTTGATAAAAAAAGTATTCTGAACTCAGATATTTATAAAAGATTGAAATATCGCACGGGAATTAAAATTAATTAGATTTTAAATTTTCTAATTTAATTCTAGTGTCAAAAAGTGTTTGTAATCTTGTCGACGATGATTAATAACTATTCTTATCACAGTTACGTGTAATGCATAAATATTTGTTACTTTTATAATGTGTAATAAAATTCAAATTTCCAGTTTGATAAGTACAGTTCTTTTTTCTAATGTGTACCTGGTTCTTTATTTTTTAGTTACTTGTACCTTTCTGGATAATGACATATTTTAATCAGTTCTGAACTTGATTAGTACATGTATTTAGCAAACTCCTAACATAGTAAATCAGACAATTGTCTTGTTCAGAACTTGACCTGATTTCAAGTGTGTTGTTGTGGTTATTAAGACTCGAAATGATTAATAATCAGTTTTAAGAAACAAATTGAAACAGGAAGAATAACCTAAGTATTTTGTAGATAAACTACTAAAATATCAAGAGATGGAAATCAATATATTAATTTATTGTTGTAGATGGCCAGAAAGACAAAACTACAAAGAAATCGGCCGATAAATGTAAACTGCAACTGAATAAAAAGAAACAGCCAAATGTTTTGCAGAGGAAACCTACAATATTTCGTAATGCCTTTGTAGATGATGCTACCAAAAAACTTGTTAAACAGAAAAAAAAGAATGCTAATATGATTGTTAATACTAAAAACACTGAATTTGAAACAATAAAAACGGAATCGCATGATAAAATGGCAAATGTCATTGATTTTGAAATTAAGCCTGAATTAGAACCTAGTGATGATTTTCCTGTAGACGCCAACCAAATTCGTACCCGATATAAAGCCTTAGTCAATAATAAGTTTAGTAAAAAAGACAATATTGATGACAAGTCTGATAACAAAGAAATGAACAAACATAAAGATAATATCAAATCGATATTACAAAACTCCAACGCAACTCTTATGAAAGGATTTTGGGGTACAGGGTATTCTTGCTATTTTTGTAAAGAACAGAGAGAACTACCATCACAACTAAAAGATCACAATCTTGAAGTTCATATAAATGAGGTTGAAGATGCTGTTAAAGTAAAATACGTATCAGACTTAATTTTAAGAATAGATATTACAAATCTTAAATGTAAACTGTGTGAAAAGAATATAGATTCACTTGAAGAACTTCAGGAACATTTAAGTAGTGAACATTCAAAATTAATTCATAGGGACGTGAAAAATCATATCATTCCATTTAAATTTGAATCCAATAGCATTCTACAATGTGTCAAGTGTAAGAAAGAATTTAAATATTTCAAACTGCTGTCTGAACACATGAACGACCATTACAGAAATTACGAATGCCCTGTCTGCGAACGGCCATTTATAAACAAGCAATCGATGCAGACACATAGTTACAGACATAACAGCGGAAATTTCAAATGCTCCCAATGTCCAAAAGTCTTCGATTCGAGACCTAAAAAAAGTGTCCACGAAAGGGTGATTCATGCATTATCAAATAAAACACGGAAATGTGGATACTGCGATGAGCGTTTCTCTACTAAAGATTTGGTACTAACTCATGAAGTAAAAGTGCATGGCATCGAACCAACTGTATTTTCATGCCAAGCATGCAACAAGTGTTACAACAGTCAGAGTTCTCTTATGACTCACAGAAAGCGTTTCCACCTCATGTTGAGACCTCATAAATGTTCCTTCTGTGATATGGCATTTTTTTCTCGAATAGAGTTGAGATCACACACGGTGACGCACACCAAGTCCAAAGACTTCAAATGTGAAATGTGCAGCAAAAGTTTTGGTACCCGATGTAGTTTGAACCAACACGTGCGAGGACATTTAGACGATAGAAGGTTTAAGTGCGAGAATTGTGAGCGTACCTTTGTACATAGAACCGCTTGGAGAGTTCATATGAGAAGCAGACATGGACAGATCGTGTAGATTAGTTGTTTAAGACTTATATACAAAGCTATTTTTAAACTTCTTTTGTATATTATTGTTTTTGGCGTGGCATAAACTATTATAACTGTATAATAACGAATTAAGTTTCAACTTATGTTTCGTTTCCATAATTACTTAACTAAGTATACAAGAAGTTAAAGACACTTCATGTCATTAATTCTTACAATTAGCAACATGCGGTCATCATATAAGACTGATTTTATAATATATTTATTTAGGTACTACATATTTTATAAATTCGTAAAGCTATCAGTGGTTATATTTTTTTAATTAAAAATAATACAAAGATTGAAAACTCTCTAAGGTGTTTCGTATTAAAACATTTATACAATGAATATGAGGCAAACATTTTTATAGACCTAACGCGTCTACCAGTTTTTAGAAGTATTTAAAGAAGAAACTCTTGTTTATAGATGCCCAGTTGGGGACGGAAGACAATCGCAAGTATACCGAGAAGAGTGTGTTAACTAAATTCAAAGAGAACGTAGAAACAATATTGAAATATTCAAACGCGACACCTTTAAGGGGTCACTGGGGAATCGGGTATGCATGCTCATACTGCGAGCTACAAGACCCCTTGCCTTCTGCTATCAAGCAGCATACTTTGCAAGAACACGCTGGCCTTGTTGACGGCGCGTTTAGAGCTAAATATTCAGCTGAAATCATCCTTAAAATTGATATAACAGATCTCTATTGCAACATTTGCGGCGAAGACTTAAAATCTTTAGAACTATTAATGGGACATTTGAGCCACGACCATAGAAAGCGTATACACTCTGATATTTATAATCAAATAATACCGTTCAAATTTGAAACAGACAAACTAATATGTGCAATATGCCCTCAAGAATTCAACTATTTCAAACAACTTAGTGAACACATGAATCTCCACTATCCTAATTTCACATGCAATATATGCAATCGCAGTTTTATCAATGAAAGCAGTATGAAAAATCACAAAAAGAGGCACCTGATTGGGGTTTTCGTATGTTCTTATTGTCCCAAAGTTTTTGATACTAATATCAAAATGAAAGAACACGAAAGAGTATTGCACATTAAAGGTTCTAAGACCAGAAAATGTGGTTATTGTGATGAGAGGTTCGTGGACCCCGTAAGAAAAGAGGAGCACGAAGTTAAAGTACACGGCGCTCCAGTACGTACTTTCGAATGTAAGGCCTGCGGGAAGGTGTACGAAACTTGGAGAGGTTTAACGGCCCACACGAAAAAGTTTCACCTACTTCACAAGCCACACAGCTGTGTGACTTGTGGCAAAGGTTTCTACTACAAGAGCGAATTGAGCAAACATTTAGCGACTCACAGTGGAGCCCGAGAGTTTCAGTGCCTAGTGTGCTACAAGTGGTACTCCTCGAGGAAATCTTTGAGAGTACATATGATGATACATAGAAATAATAAACCATATAGTTGCGCCACATGCCCCCAGTCCTTCATTCAAAAACAACATTGGGCGAAACACATGATGAACAAACATCAGGAATATGTATTAGACACGTAATAACACCGTAATATACGTTATAGCTACTATATTAGGTACATCAAATCTCTACTTTGTATAAAAAGTAAAACCAGTTAAATTGTACATACATACAGTAAAAATATAAATAAAGCTAATTACTCTTTTTTTTATTAAAATGGGTTTATTAAGATTCTAGATAAGTCGGTCACATATTTCGTCTTTAATTAGTTACTTGTTTTAAATAACTTTTATTCATAATTTTTCATGAATTGTTGTAGTTTTATCAAACTTGCTGCTAGTTCACAGGTGTGAACTCGATCCAGAATTATGAATCACGATTCACTCCAATCATAAACTAGGTATATCGAACAAATCTACAGTTCAATTCAGTTCTATACGACGATTAATTAAGTTATATACTATGAGTATAATCCTAGATACTATGAGTATAATTGAATTGAAAATGTCATCTTCTAAAACTGATAAATATGCTGGTCGTTAGCTAAATAAATTATTTGTTTTATTAATGACCTACAAGTTTATTAACTAATGGTTATAAAACGAATTGTCTTAACAGACGTTATGATATCTACGAATAATTGACAGAAGAAAAATCAATGAGGCCTTAAAGGCCTCATTGATTTTTCTTCTGTCTTTTTAGTTATTATAATATTTTTTAGTTATTTCTACAAATTATAATAATACTTTTTAGTTATTTCTACAAATTATAATAATACTTTTTAGTTATTTCTACAAATTAATTGATACATATAAAAAGCATCCAAAAATTCACGATTTCATTCTTGCTGATTTTTTAAAAGCTCATAAGTCAGCAAAAAAGAATCATACGAAAAAAAAATGTGTGTGACACATCCACGTCTACTAGAAGTATAACTGACCACAATATAAACAAAATTCACGACCTCATATTTTTTTGGTTGTCCGTTTCACGTGAAATGCCCCATATTTTTGTTATATTTACCATATCCTAGTGATTAGTGCTAATATTCATTGACATGAGTCAATGAATATTAGCACTAATCACACGTTAACTTCGTCCACTATAAGTCCAAACGTCAATTAATTGAATAATAATTTAAATTATTAGTCCTTATCCGAATCCTTGGCTTTAGTAGTAAAAGCTTAAGCCAAGGATACTTGGGGAAAAATATCCTGCGTCACGTGTCCCCAGCAACTATTGGGAAGTAGTGCGACATGTCGGATGTCTGGCAACGTTGCGTGACACGTTACGTCGCTACGGACATAAGTAACGCGCGCATGTCGCTATATATGTCAGAGAAATCGCATGGCTTCGTTTGACATGTCTGGGGACATTTGCCTCCAGTGTATTTAACCTGCCCTGGCTTTACTATCAGAGATAACTTTTCGTAAAGTCACAATTATAGCGTAAATAATGTACTTTAATAGTACTGTAAAGGGTATAGAGGTATATCAGAGAAATGGCATGGCTTCGCTTGACATGTCTGGGGACATTTCACCCCCAGTGTATTTAACCTTTTGGCCCTGGCTTTAATATCTGCGATTACATTTCATTAAAATCACAATTATTGCGTTAATATGTACTTAAGTACTGTAAGGATACAATTAATTATCTGTAAGGGAAATTTGGCTTTTTAGCTTTTGTCCAGGCAGAAATCTAAACATACCTATTTTTAGATTTCAATGGTTATAAATCGAAACCGAATACATTAACAACTATTTAAACGATTTCCTGAGAATGATAAAAGGTATTTTTACATATACAGCTGTTATGACATTGATACTTTTTTTCTGAACATTTATTTTAATAATCTATTCTTTATTTACAGATATTAAAGCCAACCGCAAGAAGGAAACTGCATTTCAGTTTGTTCAAGAAATCAAAAAGATTCTCACTTACACTAATGCGACGCCTTTCAAGAGTAAAGCGAATAGAGTGTTCTGCATGTATTGCCCCCTGGACAGCCCCCACTTCGAGGACCCTGATGAACTACGCTCGCACACCAGGAACCAACATATATACGAGCGTACCAACAAAATAGAGTATACCATGCGCCCCCTTTGGTTAAACGAAATTCTAAAACTGGACATACACAACCTCATTTGCACCGTTTGCTGCCTTCCTATATCAGGCTGGAACGAAATGTTCAAACACCTAAAGACGCAGCACAGTGCAAGCTTCACCCATGCCTTTACAAAAGCCATTCCTTACACATTAACCTCTGAAAACGAATGCGCTTTATGCAAGACACAATTTCCAAACTTCTTGCTGGTGGATACTCATATGAACGGGCATTATAATAATTATGTATGTGCAGATTGTGGAGACACTTTTATATGCGAGTACAGATTGAAACAACACATTAAAATACACGAAGCGAAACATCACTGCAGTTATTGCAACAAGACTTTCATTTTAGAAAAACATAAGAGGTCACATGAAGACACAGTGCACGAGAAGATCCCGAAATTCAAATGTCACTATTGTGATGAAAAGTTTTCTGGGGACTTGTCGAGACACATGCACACGTTGGAGAAACACGAGGAGAAGGTTACACCGATGACGTGTGAGATCTGCGGGAAGACCTTCACTTGGAAGGCTTATTACACCAACCACATGCGGAAGGTCCACGGGGAGGTCTCCTACAAAAACGGACAAGCTTACCAATGCGAATTTTGCGGGCAAGAATTCACCACCGAAGCGGTCCTAAAAAAACATAACCTCAAACATGTAAGTTCAGAAGAGACAAAGTATGCCTGCAGTATCTGCAACAAATTATACGGAACGCGGAAATCACTGCGGGTGCACATTAAAAATCTTCATCCGGACCACGGCGACAGCGAAAGTAACTCACAAGACTCATATAATTTCGTAATAAAATCATGAACCAGCGGTATTAAGTACAATATGCCACAGCGATTATTTTGCAGATCAATCGTTAAATTTCAACATAATATGTCGCTTTGTCACAATAATTGGTGACTATAGTTGTACTCCTACTATACCTACAATTTCTGTTGGTGGTTGCTATGGCATCAATCAGTCAATAAAAGTCAGTTCTTGATATTTTGCCGTTGATCTGCTAAATAATCGCAGTTACATTTTTTTACGAAATCAAACTGCGAAAAGCGATAACCATATTGGAGTAACGGTATCGATAATATATAAAAACAAAGTAATACTTGGCATATTATTAATTAAACGATATGAATATAACATGTAGGATTAATAATAAAAGAGAGAAAACGAACAGTAAGCTTATGAATGTTATATATTGCTTTTACTGACAGCATCGAAACTACTACTTGTCTCCTGATTACCAAAGTAATTAATTAAGTAGCGTTAATTTATGGTATCATAAAAATAGTAAAATAAAGTTAACAAACAAAAATGAGATACTTTATGAATTTCTACCTACCACGTAAGTTGTTGCTACCCTAAAAGGGTTATTTTATATGTGTGAGTGAGTTGCGTATACATAAATAAAATCTATACTTTTCATTGTGTAATCGTTTACACTTTTAAAACAATATAAAATTAATATAATGGTTATACGACAACTTACGTTGGTTTGTAAGATTTTACGTCATCGGGTTGTTCCTGTCTAGCATGACAAGTGAACTCCCTTGTATATGTAATGGGCGCTTTAATGCTTCAAGATGAAAACGGATTGTTTCCGTAATCTCATCGAAGCTTACTTAAACCAGGGATACACTAAGGGTCAAATGTCCCACGACATAAGTTGGTGACATTTCAAGTGATGCCGGGTGATATCGCATAATAAATGACATAACATGTCCATAGTGAAGTGTCGCTCGATGCTAGACATCCGACACCGCCCCACCGAAGTGGCAAGACATTTGACCCCGTAAAGCATTCCATACACCGCTAAGCCTTGATGAAAATGAAATGAAAACGTTTATTGGTAATGTAGACGAATCCATCGATTGTATTTGACTTAAAGTACCTGCTATTATAAGTCAAATACAATGATAAAGACAAAAAAAAACAAATCTTGACTAATAAATTAGCTTACATTTCAACGATAATATTATTAAATAAAGTTTACCAACGTTGTTATGGCATGTGATAGTCGCATATTATAAATATAATTAGAATCAACCAGCGCGGGCTGGAATTTGGTCAGAAGCATAAAACGCGTCGCGAGCCTCGCCTTGCGAGGACGACCGACGACTCTATCCTAGCTTCCCTACGAGTCTTTATCTACCTACATTGTGACACACCGGAGAAGAAAGACTATAAGAAACTCCGTGACTTGTTCTTATTGTCATCTTTTAAAGTCTTGGATTAATAATTTGTACATTTTTTTAAATATTTAAGTATCTAGATCAGTGATCCCCATACATCGATATACTCGCAGCAGAAAATTGTGACGGTTACATTTTTTTAATTATTGAAACATACCTACTGTCTGATCAGTTGTCTTACGTATAATTTAAGGGTTAGACATGACATTATAAAGTACGTAGCCATAGACTTTTAATTTAATTGCAAATTCGGTGTGATAGCCAATGGGTGCCGCAATAATAACCGATGGATTCATCCGCCAAATATCTCTTTGATATTGTAATAACCTCAAGTGATCTACTGGTTGTAACTTCAGTCCAATTTTAAATAGAATTAACACTAATAGCTGAATGTTGGATATAGTAAGTGTACGGAGAAGATCTTGTCCACATTTCTTGACTCACTTAAAAATTTAAATATCATGTATTTTTTTAACTCCATGCAATAAAAATTAAGTTAAGGTTTGTTCGATAATAATATATTGAGGGCGAAACGTTTGTACTTTAGGTATTTAACGAAAATGACCAAGAAATATATTTTTAATTTATTAAATTATTTATTATGCGAATGTAAAATGCAATAAAAGACCTATGTTTAATCATCAATAGGACACAATCATGTAAAAAGCCTTGTTTATATGTCTACCGTCTAAATGGTATATGCTAGAATGTTATTGGTATTCCTTTATTTATTTCCGCCATTCACTTTTAGAGAAATGTTTTCACGGTAAAGTTCGCAAAATAAATAATGTAATAATTTAAGAAAAGCCCTTATATAGGGCGTAAAGGTACGAACATTTACCCTTAAAGTTTGTTTATGAGTTTATTTAAATCTAGGATTATAGTTTCTTTTTGTTGTATAATGCGTATTGTGTCTATAATATGCAGACCATATTATAGGTTATAGGAAACATTTAAGTTTAGTTCATAAAGTTAAAAAGAAACTGCTGTACTACTACGCCTTAGGAAAGCGCGGAGAGGGGGGCGGTCGATCGAGTGACGGAACAGTGCGGCCGATACTCACTCTCGCGCATACGTCATAGCAGACATACACGCTACGAGAAATCGTTACGATCGACCTGTACAGTTTAAATTTCACAGTTCTGAGAATTCTTAGACTACGACCAGACGCCATCGCATCGCCACGGCACAGTTTTATCCGATTCCGATTTCTATATCGGCATCGGGGAAAACTACTACTATACATTGTTAAAGTATTTTTTTTAATCGGACTATTTTGTCCCAGAATCACTACGATTTATCAATACAGATTAATCGATCACACACGCGCCGACGGCAGGTAGGCCAAGAGCGCCTGCGATTAGCCTCGATGCATGGAAATGAACCTTAAAACTGTATGAACGTATGTACAATGCGATTGTAACGATTTCTCGTAATGGTTTGTTCAAATTATAGTTATCAAAATCGTCAATCAAATTGTAATGATAAGCTATTGATTTACCTGAGAACTAGAGCAATAGTTATTTAGGTTTATGCTGGATAGGTAAATAACTTTATTATAATTATAAAATGTTTCGTGGAAATAAGTCCGTTTATTATGTAGATATAGTATATTGCTAATTGGGTTTTGTTTTTCAATAAACACTTAGTACTAAATAAAGTATAGTTTATTATTTTATCACAACTATTTTTAACATATCACAATTTCTTACTTTTCTTTTTCATAAAAATATAATAATTTTAGTATACAGTTTGTATTCATACATTTAGGTACTTTATCAGCCAATGGGCCTCCTCTTAACAGACTTTGGCAAGTCAGGGTTTTAGAGGGATGTTACCTTAATCACCACGCTTGGCAGGCGGATTGGTGGTCGCAGTAAGATGGTAAATATCCTTTGGCTGATAGATGTTGCTGCCCATCCCTCAGTTGTAAGTATGTCCCTTGGTCGCCCCTTACGACACCCACGAGAAGTTATGGAGTGGTCTTTTCTAAGCTGCACGACTCATATTATATTTAGTACACGTTCAGTGCCCATCACACGTCTGTGCGTTTAAATGACATGCCCGTGACGCGTATGCACCTCTTTTGTTATTATTTCGGATAGTCGGCAGTGCCCCGTAAGGCGTCTGTGCGTTTTTGTTTTTATACTTAAAAATATTTAAGTTCATTCGACACAACATTACACACTCTAAATACATAAGTAAATTTTTTACGTACTAATGAGGATATTAAGAATGAACCATCTACAACCAAGGAAGGAAGTGGTTCATCGATAATGTCCCTGATGGCAAATCATCAGCCCGTATAACGTCCACTGCTGAATATGGGCCTCCTCATAGGGAAGGGAAGGGGACATTAGTGCTTGCACCCTTGATCATTGTAGAACAATTTTCTATAACATTAATAGCACTTTATCTTGTCTTCCGTCCTTTTTTTATATCTCTATTTACATAATTTGTACTCAATGCCTACTTCCATAATAAATATGAACAAGTTTATTACCTATATGATTTTATAATTAACGGATCGGTCACATTAAGGATTAACTATTTCGGCGCCTAGATTATGTTCCCTTATTGCTCTTATCAAATCTTTTTTTATTATTAAAAAAAATATTTTTATCGATTTTATAGGTACAGATTTCAAACAGTCCTCACTGCGAAATACAATCAAAATCACTCAACATTAGTGAAAGCAATATTATCACAGCCTTTAACACAATATAGATCTTCCTTCTTCTCTTTAGCAATCTTCTCCTTCATTCTTCTCTGTTGGAACTCAACTACGAAGTAGCAGCTGACTCCTACAATCATCAGTGTCAGTAACAGGTAGGTTTTAGCGCTGGTACGGAGGTACGGTGACAGTACGTAAGCAATGATGTAGCCAACGGATTCCCACAGTCGGAAGTTGGAGAAAGCAGCTTCTTCTCTCCCGGGGAACAAAATGCCATAATAAGCTGGACAAAATAAGATTAGTTTTAAAATGGGTTCGTACATTCATATCAACACAAAGAACTTAGTTATATCGGGGCCTGATGGCTTAAAATTTACTATCGCTATATTGAAAACTTGCTCTAGCCCGCGACTTCCTCCGCGTAGTTCTCGATTTCTCCATAGTAATTTTGCCATCCTTGTGCGTTCTCATAAAGAGGTTTTTTTATTTATCCTCCTTTTCCCCTCCAATTTTCAATTCATTTCGATCAGATGCTTACCTTACACTTTGCATTTTGTATTGAATTAAGTATATTTATTAACTTCATGAACTATAAAATACCTTGCAAAATTTTACAGTTCATAAAGTTTTCATTGGAGGCACAGCATAAAGTTATATAAGTGGCGCGGGCATATCAATAAACACTCGACATACATACATTACCATAGATTCAATCCTCACAATCTTTCACAACTTTATTATATATAAGTAGTTAAGTTAACTTCTTACCATTAATCTGCACCATCCAGACGGAATCACACAATCCCCACAGCACGGCGATGATGTACAGCACGTAGGCCTCCCCTACATGCGGGCGCCATGATAGCAATGTGAGTAGGAGTGCGGAGTGCACGAGCGTCGCGGCGCACATTAGAGGCAGGCGGCCTGTTATCTGTGCAATGGGAGTTAATATTTAAATCTTGAGCTCAGAAGAAGGAACGTCATACATCAGAAACATTCTATGCCTTTATCGTAAACTGGCACGTACTACCAAATGCTTCTGAATAACAGTATGTAGAGGAACGGTTGGTAGTTTTCCTCCACAGAAAATGAAGATCTTTGCCGGGTGAGGTGCTATGCCCGGCGGCCGACGGCAATTTGTTAGATACTGTTCGGAACTTGTATATGTTCGAATTGGCTTGCGAAATTGTATTGCGCGATACGGGTTAGTTGATACGCTAGCTGGTAGATGGCGCTGTTCGACTACTAGTAGTTTTTGTGCGGCTACTGCAGATGTCGCTACAAGTACATCCGTCTTTATGCTTCTGAGATCTAGAAATATGAAACCGAAATCAAACAATATGAGTTGTAACTTACTTTATCAGACCTGTTTACGTCACTGCTCAACATATGCTTCCTCTTTAAGAGACCTTATCAAACCAGGTTCGTTAAGAGATATTACCATGTTTGGCAAGCGGAATGGTGATCGCAGTAAGATGGATGAATATCTTTGAGCTTGAAGCGACATATACAGTAGCCGCACAAACTACAAGAAGACGAACAGCGCCATCTAGCACCTAGCATCCCAACTAACCTGTATCGCGCAATACAAGTTCTCGCCCGGCAAATACCTTTATTGTCTTTGAAGGAACACCAACAACCGTTCCTCTACAATTAATTGCTAGATATGATGCTGATATGATGATGTCTCTAAAGAAAGTTCAATCATAGTCTGTAAGTAGAGTTGTCATACCTTAGCAACGTAGCCAGTGAGAACACAGCCGATCGCATCAGCCAGTCCGAAGGTCATCATCACGAAGCCCACAGACCCAGTTCCAACCGCACAAGACACGAACGCCTGAAAATAAAATTGAGCTACTGTAAATGACAACCTCCGTAGCGTAGCGGTATTTGGCTCGCTTTAAGTCTCGGAGGTCGTGGGTTCGATCCCCACACCGGACAAGAAATCTTTTGTTCAGGCGGCGGGCACCCATCAAACAGGACACCAATTACGTTATGATATGACTATCATATCGATAAAATGTCTTCACTACTACTTATAAGTTTAAAGTAAACATTTCCTATGTTATTGTAACATTTAATCTAAATACATATATTAAAAAAAGTAGTGGTTGAATTTCGACTATAATGAAAAAAATAGCATTCTGCACTCATATAAAATATAAGTAGGTATAATAATATTATGTCAGCCCAAAAAAATAAAATTACTCACAGCGGTAAAATCAGCGCCGAAGAACGCTTGCTGCAGGCCGATGAAGATGTTGATGATGACCAGCAGCAGCTGAGTGGGCTCCACCAGCAGCCGCAGCGTCACCGCCAGCAGCGCGCACCCCGACAGACCGGAGCCTGAGCCCGAGCGACCGGAGTCGTACCTACGATTACCAAGTGTAATACACTATTTATTTATTTTAAATAATAATATTTCTTTATGAAAGCCTTTACACTTCAAGATTGCCACCTCTTCCAAAAACTATCTAAGCCATCGTTTTCCACTCTTAATCATGTCCAACAGGAACAGAGATGGCGTAAGGTGTGTCGGTGTGGCGACCGTCCACGGCCTCGCGGCCTATGGGCCACTCGCATTGAAGGCCCACCTTACGAACCAATGTCTACACACAGAGAGAGCACTCTCTATTAGACCTGAGTCACTAGAAGGCCTTGAAAAATGTATCTCGCCCTTTTACAATTTCAGCTTTACTCCGCCACTGAACTGGAATTAACACAGGTTTGTAGTGTTACCTGTGTCCTTAACTCATCAGACAAGAAAATATCGATATTTCAGTAACTGTTTTTGAAACTAGTTACCTTATTATTCGTTTAGGTATTTTTATGCAAATTGTTCTGCAGTGAGGGCTGCGGAGATTGATTGAACCGAGACATGTTTTACTCTGAACATTTTTTGCATTGCGTTTAATTTTAACAGACGATTGAAAATTCGGCCCGTATCGTTGTTTTTAAATGTTGAAGTATTTTTGAATGGTGGTGGGATATGGTTATGGGTAGATAATTTACCTTTTCATAGAGTCAACACCGATTGCGACAATGAGTGCTGCCCCAGCCATACAAGCGAGATAAATACCTGAAATTATAAAAGAAAAATAAATAAGTAGGTACCTGCGGAGCATAATGGAATAACGAAAGCATGTTAAGCCGTCCGTACTGATGGTTATGACACCTATATAGCAATTGTATAACAGGGACAGACAGCAGCGTGTCCCTGTGGGCATGAAGACAAAAAAAATATATTTAGTCCGTCAGTTAAATTACTAAAAAATATAGGGCACGTATTTTTTTATTTATCTAATCAATAAAAATTTACAAATATACAGAGCAACAACAAACTATAAAGTTCATGAGGGGGGCTTGTGACGTCACTATTAGGTAAATTTGTACCTAGAAGGAAATTTCAACAGCGCGTTGAAATTTATATATGTGCGTCATTTTTTGATTGAGGAATGAAAAAAAAAATACGTGTCCAATATTTTTTGGTAATCTAACTGACGGACTTGAATACTACCATTGTGGTGACTATGACAAAAATTCTCCCACGGGAAATAAGAGAAAACTGCGTTTGGTATCTTATTTTCCTTTTTGTTTAACCCCCCCCCCCCCCCCTCCTCTCCTTTTCTATGCTACCGCTTAAGTCGCATCTGCGGGCCTAGACAAAATGCCACTACAGCGGAGCGATCACACAAAATCGCCAACGCAAATGTCATGTACTTGCCATTTGTAACGTAATTAAGCGATTCTATTTCAAAATTACGAGATATCTAAGCCAGAAAATATTGAACGTCGAATTTTAATTCGATTTCTTAGGCTTTTATGGCTTAGTTAAATTTTTCTTATGTTTCGAAATCTTGAGTGTATGTTTATTTTCTTTTTGAATTCTTTATGACGTAATTTTATGACTAAGATACACAATGATTTCATGCTACAATAAATTATAAAATTAATATCATTTTCATTACTTCAACTCCTTATTCATGAATTTATTTGTGCATTCATTGATAACAATACCTATGGATTCTTTTTTCATTTTTGAAATAAAAAGAAAATGAATATTGTTATAAACAAACAGCAACCAGTATTTACATGGTATACAAATACCTATATAAAAATACTGGCTTTTCAATTGAAGATATACAACTAAGTCCATGTAATATGTAACAATCATCAACATAATTTATTATATGTTGCTAAACAACTGACGTAAACAAAAAACACAATTCAAAATGACAGGTACTTGAATAGCACTTTGTTTGTTTGGAAAACTTACCACACTTGATTATATATGGAAAATTTGTCAAAAAAAACAAAAGAGTTAAGTATTGTCGTATAGTGGATATATCCTCTCCCCGTGGTAGGTACAATCCTCCCGAAAAAAACAAGAGGTAATTTTAGGTTATGATTATAATGTTAATCAATAAAGGTGGTGTTTTAGTAATGCCCTTTTATATATGCTTCTTAGCTTAGCTTCCTGCGCGCTATTCCATCCTCGTTCCCGTAACTTCGCCCGCGGAACTTCATAATTAAATATAGCCTTCCTCGATAAATCGGACCTGCAGTCCCTGAGATTAGAGCGTTCCAGCAAACAAAAAAACTTCTAACAAAGAAACTCTTCAGCTTTATATATTAGTATAAGATCAGTAAAGCCCTTTTATATATTTTTAATAAATCTTTATCTATAGTACTAATATTATAAAGAGGAAATATTTGTATTTTTGTGTGTATGTTTGTAATGAAAAAACTCAAAAACTAATGTGCCGATTTCAAAAATTCTTTCACTATTAGAAAGCTACATTCATCCTGAGTGACATACGCTATATTTAATTATGAAGTTCCCACCGGAACGGGGGTTCCGCGGGTGAAACCGCGCGCAGGAAGCTAGTATAACTAAAAAAGGCATTACTAATTTACTACAGGACTTTGGTAATTCATACTCCTTTTAACGCCAACTATTAAAAACTCATTGTTATTGTTGATAACACATTCCTTCAACTCACACTAAGAGACCCATCAAATGCAATTACGTAGACAAGCAATATTGAATAGGTACCTGCTATCATTTGAATCTTCTCTGGCGGCTGTGCGGGTAACGCCTCGCCTGCATCAGCGCTGGGCAGAAAGTTGGCCCCGCAGAGGATCGGGATCATCGTCTCATTCACAGAGGTTACTGCGGCAGTATTGTTCCCTGATGTCAGCACTGGAAGATGGAGCATACGTTATTAATGTTTTTAAACTTTAGTGATTTGTTAGGACACATTATTAATTGGAGATGTTCAGCTGTGGATGTCAACAGGTTGTTGAAGGTATATCGCGAGTCTACTATAAATAATTTGTACTCCTATTGACAGACCTTGACAAGCAATTGGTAAGATGGTAAATAATCGTGAGCTGATAGATACTGCTTTTCATCCATCAGCTGTATGTCCTTTAGACATCTCTTACGACGACTCTTGGGAAGACTTATTAGCCTTAAAATATACCGCAAGTGAGCACCGTGTTTACTATTAATTTGAATTGATGTTAGTTTGTTGGTATAGGTATCAATCATCGTTTGAGTAATACCTATATTTTCAAAAAAGTTGATTTAATATTGTATAATAAAAAGATAACCCGATTCTATTTTCTCGTTCGAATCAAGACACAGCATCTCTATCGATAACTACATATATCCAATTAATTAGTAATAAAAGACATGTTATTAATTACCTAATGAGGAAATCAAGTTGCCCCAAACTTGGTTCATCTGGAATATCATGAAGAAGAGTCCAAGAAACCTCACCAACAGAGCCTCAGCTGACACGTTGCTAAACCTGCTTTGAGCTTCTGATACCTGGAAATATAACTTCAATTTTAATAATCCATGGACTGGACTTTCACCTTCGAACCTGTCGATCATGTGGTCGCCGGTTAGATCCCTTCCCATTGCACTACCGACGTGAACCCACTCGTAACACAAGCATTATAGCTTAGCACGAGGGGTTAACAAGAATACTAGCAGAATGCAAAAACTGCTATTAGTCTTCTTTTTTTTCTGACTGATATTTATGTAGTCAGCTACGAGGCTTTTGCACCTTTACCGGGCATAAATACGAAGAAGGCAACCTTTTTACCGAGTTAGGTTAAGTAGATAAATAAATGCTCGGTCATCGTTGCGATATTGCGGTAATCTTCACGTTTGGCACTAGGATTGGTGATCGCAGTAAGATGGATATCTTTAAGCTTATAGACGCTGCTGCTCATCCATCAGCTGTCCTTTAGTCTCCTCTTACGACACCCATAAGACTATATGGGGTGGTACATTCTTAGCGAGAAATCATCATCTTAAATAAAGACATTATCTTTTTTCAAAATGAAATAAAAGCGACATTTATTACTTTCGCATTAGCAGAGCACAACCCACATAACAAATCATCATCAGCTCTTATTATGTGCACTGCTGGGCCTACCCCGAGGGGGTTATAGTCACTACGCTTGGTAGGCGAGTTGGTGACCGGAGTTGTGATTATGTTGTTATACACGCAAGGTAATGTTGCTGCCCGTTCTCTGGCATACAATTATTATAAATGATGTTATAACAATCGTTACGTGTCTTCCGAGGCACCATGTAATCCCACAACCAATCAGACACGCAACGTAATCGGCGACGGCGAGGGGATCGAACCCACGACCTGTTAACGCAACGCTACGGAGATAATCACATAAAAAGATGACTGAATTAAAATTACCACAGACAAGTAGGTGCACTTGGCGCACCACAGCGGCCCTCCCCCGAGCCCCACGAAGAGTCCCGCTGGTATCATGGTGTAGAAGGTGGGGTGCAGTTGCGCCGCTATGTACGGCATGTAGGTAAGGAAGGACAAAGATATCGCCCATTTTGTGCCCAGCCATCTGGAAACAGACAAGATAGATTAGCACTCATTCATTCGTTCATTTTTGTCTCCCGCTTTGCGCTGGAGGGAAGTGGAATTTACTTTCCAACTCTTCCTATACACTTTTAATTTTATTAATTAAATTCTATGCGAGATCAAAGACATTTAGGTATCCAGGGGCCAGCCAAAGCCTAGTAGCTTAAAGCCTCTTCCGTGTGTGCCGCTGTGGATCGTGGCTGCACTGTACAGGAGTTATAGTGTTTGGAGTGTGGGTGGGATTAGTCCCATTAAGAAAAAAGATAGATAAGCATTTAATTCCTTCTCTGTAGGTTTACTAGGCTAGGATCCTCGCCGCACAGACCAAGGAACGCGTTGGCCCCTTGTCCAAATCCTGTGATCCAGTGCCAGTGACCACAACCTATTTTTATATGTGAATATAGGTACAGTTACATTTGTTATAGCTTAAGCGTTGTCCTCAGGCGTGAGTAAGCTACATACATAAGTACCTACGTAAACATATTTTTAAACGTGTGCTCTTTCTATAGACTATAGAGCGTTATATTAAGATTTGCATCATAGAATTCATTATAATTATTGTTATTACTATACCTATGACTGGATACTAGACGGACAGATTGACTAATCCGTAATAGATTTTAGTTGCCATAATTTGAATTTACTGTTAATTATATCTCGTATAATTGACGAGTACAAGTGTATGTAAATACCTTAGTGTTGAATAAATATCGTGTAATTCTAATCTCTTTCTGATTAAATTTGTAGCGGTTCCCAAGGCAGATAAAAAAAAGTTGTTGCGAAACGCCAAAATGAATGTACGCGCATAACTTCGATAACGACTTTAAGGCTATGGTTTATTTTTATTGTATTGAATTCGTAATTATGACAGGACTAGGCTTGTATGACAGAAAATCCAGGGCAAATGTCAGTAGGTACTACCATCAGGCACGGGCGACGCCGTTCATGAACAGCTAGGTATTTTATAAAAGAAAAAAATAAATAAGTACCTATGAATTAACTACATCAAACAATTAATATTATGTACTTACTTTATCATAACTACCGGAAGGAAGATATTTGAGAAGATAAGACCAGCATACACAGCTGCTAGTGAGGCGGTGCCCAGCCCGGCCTCCGCGTTAATAGAACTCTGCAGGTTTGCGGCGCCCTGTAGTACAACACAAAAGAATATGTTACTTGTAGGTGAATTAAAATGCAACCCCCCTGACGCATGATATCAATCGTTTTCAAGCGAACCGGCAGCAACCCTGCCTAGCGTGGTGACTATGGCAAAACCCTGCCTCGGGAGGAGGCCCATGTTCAGCAGTGGACGTTTAGGGCTGATGATGATGATGATGACAGTCAATAAAAAAGATAAGCTTACACATTGTGTAGTGCATTTTAAATATATTTGTACACTTTTGTTGACTGTACCTGCCCGACTCCAAATACAGCCAGAAAGGTTTTCTTATATACTTAATATAGAATACCTACAATAAAACGGTCTTACATACTACAATAACTTTTTTTTATTGAAATAAATAATCCCCGAGAATATTATTTTGGATTTTTTTGCACAGGATTTTTAGCACTTGAATCAAACTCTTCTTAAAGGAACAGAAGTCTAAAGAAGGCTTAAACTTAGCCTTCAAGGGCCCACGACAATCTGCTCGTGGGCATGACATACACCTGCATTTCCTGAAGGAGCAACCTGGGGTTTGCGTGGGTACACCCCAGGCTTTCCCCGAGGTTTGATTTACATAGCTCCCCATGAGTGTATGCCCGGTGAAGTAGCAAAAGCCTCGTGGCTAACTACATATGTCCATCCGAAAAACTCCCCATGAGCGAAGGGCTGAGTGGTGGAAATACCAAATGCATTCCTATATATTCCTACGCGAAAAAAAACTATTTTTTTCCCCCAAACTAAAGAATAAAAGAAACCTAAGTAGGTTTCTTTAATCCAGACAGAATTGTTTTATCAAAATTTCCGAATACAACCTTATATTTAAAAAAATCATATTCTATGTGTGGAAAGATTTATAATGCTTTGCCCAAGAATATTAAATCATTACCGTACTTTAAGTTTAAAAAACAATTAAAGAAATGGCTATTGGAAATAACATTTTACACACTCAAAGAGTATTTCTGTTGGGGAAAGGACTATATAACTTAATATTTTACTTCTAGTCTATCTAAATTTGCATGCCTTGTCTAGCAGGCGGAATATATGTCACTATGTATGCTAAACCATCTGCAAATGTATTTTAAAACTTGTAGATTCCTGCAAATAAATGATTATTATTATTATTATAAGGCAGCTTAACTTTCTTCCCAGAACTTGGTGGGCCTCGGTGCTCATTGTCATTTTTCAATGTATGCCATTGTTCCTTGCCTTAATATACTTACCTACTTCTAACTTAGGTAGGTAGGTAGGTATATCAAAATAAACAAATAAATCATAGCGATACACCAACTAATGACAAAGGCCAAATGTTTTCTGTTCACACTAAATACGGTCTCTTTAATCGCAGTCATTTCATTATACGATCTACAATCATAAAGATCTAAGACTAACGATAACAAACTAAATACGTACATATAAAAAATGCAGATACAATTTAGATAAATGCAAGACCATGAAGCGACAAAAATACTTGACACCCAATTAAAGGTCACAGATCGTATCATCTTTAAAAAATATTCTAGTTAACAGATTCAAGGTTTAAAAAACTACAACGACTTAGCAAAATCACTCAACAGGTTAATAAGCATAAGTTTACCCGATGGATATTAGTTCTTCCGGTTGTTTGGACATAACGTTATAGGTAGAGGCAGCATAATAAAGACTTATTTTTGTGACACAGGAGCCTAATTGTGTAACGATATTGACACGATTCGAAACGTTTGTGATTTTAAATAAGCGATAACTCCGCAGTATTGACAAAAAGTGTAGGTCCTCTGCTTTCATCAAAATGACATTGAAACTAATATTATATAGAAAGAATACTCAAAAACTACTGGACTGATTTTGACAATTCTAACACTATTTTAGAAATCTCAGTAACATAATATATTTAATTATGAAGGTCCCACGACAACGGGAGGTACGCAGGGAAACCGCACATGAGAAGTTATTTTTCTATATTATATTAACTTGCGGCACGCCCCGACTTCGCACGGGTGGACTTTTATACCCTACCCCTGCCCTACCCTACCCCTACCCTACCCCTACCCTACCCCTACCCCTACCCTAAAAATACGGATTTTTACCAGTCTATTTGGTCCAATTTTTATTCTTATCAATTAACTACATAAACTTAGCTACCAAATTATTTTCCTTCATGATGATTAGAAAATTTGAAGTAGTTATAAGGACGATTTAGAATATTGATATTTTGATTGGAGTAATCAAATATATGCAGATGAATATTTTTTATACAATATTTAAAAACAATATAATCATCTTTCCACAGTAACTACATTAAAAAATTACCACTAGTAAACAAGTTTACTGTTCGGAAATTGATAGATTTTTTTGTAAAAGCCTCTACTGATTGGGGTTTCTCGATTATGGAGGCCCTGGATGCCCCTTAAATCCGGCCCTGACGCTGGCAGCACCGTAACACCGGATTCTGCGTTGTTGATTACAACACGAGCGACCGTACGACTACTCAACTAATATGACCGTGTTGAAACAATCTCGCAGTAAGTGTTCTAAGTCATTAAACTTTCTAACTTAACGTAACTTCTAGTTAATTTAATGGCAAAATATAGGTACAATAATTATCTCGTGAGTACAAGACTTTACCTAGGTACTCCTATTAAATGCACAAGAACATAGGTACTTAATATGAAACCTGAGTAGTGAGTGCAGCGTTTTTAACGTATATATCTAGTTGACCACGTGGCTTTTGCTGCTTCACCGAGCATAAAGGCGAAAAAAGATGATTTAGTTTTTTTTTTTATAGTTTGTCGAAGATTAAAATTCGACGAATTCCGCGATTATTTTATTGTCAAAATCTCGGAATATCTCTATTACGACTTGTCTACATTGTTGACCGTAGGTACATCATCTATCACTATGTAAGTATGTATCTAATTGGTTTCGTCATTATCATTAGACTTAAGTTTGTAGTCACGACTTGTGTAAGGTCTTAACCCATTATACAGCAATAGTTAATAAGTAACTGTAAGTATCTATTGTATCTCCTAAACCGTATTTGTCATTAAGGTATTTAAATAATTTAGGTGCAATTCTTTCTTAGTTATATTCTACAAAGTAAGTTTATGGATAGTAAAATATTAGATAATTTTGCAAACTTTGTAGTGTACAAACACAAATACGTATACTTGATTTTTATGTTTGATACATAATGTACAAACTCTACTGTAACGAATCAACCTCTTTTTTAATCACGTGTGAGATCACGTGCTTAAAAAAGAGTACACCTATTCACGTAAGCAGAGACGGATTGTAACATCTCCGTTTATTAAAAAATATTGCAACTACTTGCAACTACAGTGCTAGAATATACAAATTAGTTTTTCCACTTACGTGGTAAGCAGCAAACTGTGCTTCGAAGGCGATACCGATAACCACTACGTTCTTCAAAATCCTCAATTTTTCATTCTTATTCAGATTATTTAATATCGTTTCGGTTTCCGTCACCATATTTTTATTCTATTGGCGTTAAAAGTTTTTTTTATTAAATAATATCTGCTATTAAGGTAACAATTAAATTAAGTGTTCATTATTTGTTATTGTAGATCAGTAAATAAATTCTAAACCGTAAGTGCCAAATTGAAATACTCGGTGTATTTCATTTTGGCAGTTACGGCCCAGAATTTGAACAACACTTTCATTTGAACTAATTTCCGTTAAATAATTGTACAATATAATAAAAAATATGAGAAAAAACGCGACCAATGATTTTCCTGTCTTTATACGAAATGAACACCTATAGGTACCTACTTAATGTCATCGCGTTGGGCCTTGATGATTTACCCGCAATTCTTTGTAATTAACTAGCTGCAATTGCGGTTTTATCCGCATTAGAATGCTGCTTACCTCAAATGAGTCGCAGCGTGATCTTTACTACTTCCAGGTTATAAACGGCCTAATTTGACAAAATTGAGCCAGCAGTCATTTGAGAGAGATTTTAGGGTAAGCCAGTCACAAAGCAACAAGTGCGGAATGGCGCACAGTCTTTTAATTTAGAATACCTTTGAATAGTTTTCTAACGAAAACATGTCATATACTGGCAGACTCTTTAAAAGTAAGAGTAAGCTATACCTCTCATAAAGTGTAAGTACGCCCTTTAAGGGGACTATATCGCTCAAATCCCAAAACCACCGCATGTTTAAAGTAATTTGTAGATGAATCCTTTTGTGCGATTTCCATATTAAAAAATATATGTTATAGTTAAGGTCATCACAAATAGATTGTATTGTTTAAAATTGTAATAAACTTTCCCAAATTTTGGAAAAAAATCGTAGTAAATAGGTCCTTTTACAAACTAAATTGTAAATTTTCTCTGTAACGGCACAATAGTTTGCTATGATTTTTTTACCAAAAAATATGTAATGACGTATTTAACAATTTGTATTGTTTATATTTCTTATTTTTCTTACAAGTTTTGAATAATAAATAAAAACCTGAAATATCACCAGTACCCCGCGAGAAGCACCCCCGCAAGGCCTGTGACGCGTACACATTCAGTGTCTGTATGACACTTGTGACGGGTGGACTATACGCGTGTTATTTTTTTCAAATAAAACCTAAAAAGTTCACCTTTTAAGTGATTTTTGAATGAAATCATATTGTAAATAGTACAAATATAAATATTTCGTAAAATAAGAATAGAAATAAAGGTTGTAAATACATATAAAGTAGATTGTAATTAAGTTTTGTTTTTTGAACCGATCATAGAATAAGCCCGACTATGCCTAAATACAAGAATAAATGTAAAGTGAAGCGAGGCCGAGCTCTCCAAAACTATTTGTACCAAGTAGGTACCTAACTACCTATCCACTAAATAAATTATTTTCATGGTGCTTATTTTTTATCGTTTTCGCTATAGCTATCTTGAGAATTTCGTTCGATTAAGGATGGAGACTTAGGTGACTGATGGATGATGTCACCTACCTGATGGTGGACTCCGAAGGTGGGTATAGGATCTCAGTGACGGTAATACGTAGAACCATCGTGTTTGGACTCATTTAGAGGGCTCATGGAGACCTTGGTGACTGATGATGTCACATACCTGATGGTGGACTCCGAAGGTGGGTATAGGATCTCAAAGACGGTACTACGTAGAACCATCGTGTTTGGACTCATTTGAAAGGGCTCATGGAAACCTTGGTGACTGATGATGTCACTTACCTGATGGTGAACTCCGAAGGTCAGTATAGGATCTTAGTGACGGTACTACGTAGAACCATCGTGTTGGGACTCATTGGAAAGGGCTCATGGAGACCTTGGTGACTGATGATGTCACATACCTGATGGTGGACTCCGAAGGTGGGTATAGGATCTCAGAGACGGTACTACGTAGAACCATCGTGTTGGGACTCAGGGGCCGTTCAAGTATTACGTAAGCAGATTTATTACAATTATTTACCCCCCCATCCCCCTTGTCAGCAAAAGTAAGCAAAGCTCTTACCCCCTCCCCCATGCTTACGTAAACATTTTTCAATTAACTAACTTTTGTACATTTTGTACTTTCGTACTTGTATGAGATTTTTTTAAACTTTCAAACAGTTTTTGGTATAACTTGTATTTGTCTATTTGAAACGACATCTTATTTAAACATTAAACTTTGGCTAATGGAATCAATGGTAACACAAATGTTAACTTGCTTTGCTATGCTTACAATACGTCTACTCGCTATAGTATCCAAACGAAGCAATACACTGACAGAGGAAATTTAGACAAGTGAATAACGCGCGGTAATTCCCCTACTCGGTTCTAAAGCGAGTGCCTAACTAAACGTATGCATTATTTGCGGGAATCCCCGAAAATGCGTTTCGTTTTCAAGCAAAGACAATGTGAGGGTTGCCATTCGTGTAAAAAAGTAAATAACTACCGATGACGTAATCATCATCTAGACTCCCCTACCCCCCATGTCATCCAAAATAAGCAAAGCAAAGACCCCCCCGCCCCCCCATAGTGCTTACGTAATACTTGAACGGCCCCTCATTTGAAAGGGCTCATGGAGACCTTGGTGACTGATGATGTCACTTACCTGATGGTGGATCCGAAGGTGGGTATAGGGTCTTAGTGACGGTACAATGTAGAACCATCGTGTTGGGACTCATTTGAAATGGCTCATGGAGACCTTGGTGACTGATGATGTCGCTTACCTGATGGTGAACTCCGAAGGTCAGTATAGGATCTTAGTGACGGTACTACGTAGAACCATCGTGTTGGGACTCATTGGAAAGGGCTCATGAAGACCTTGGTGACTGATGATGTCACATACCTGATGGTGGACTCCGAAGGTGGGTATAGGATCTCAGAGACGGTACTACGTAGAACCATCGTGTTGGGACTCATTTGAAAGGGCTCATGGAGACCTTGGTGACTGATGATGTCACTTACCTGATGGTGGATCCGAAGGTGGGTATAGGGTCTCAGTGACGGTACAATGTAGAACCATCGTGTTGGGACTCATTTGAAATGGCTCATGGAGACCTTGGTGACTGATGATGTCGCTTACCTGATGGTGGATCCGAAGGTGGGTATAGGGTCTCAGTGACGGAACAATGTAGAAACATCGTGTTTGGACTCATTTGAAAGGGCTCATGGAGACCTTGGTGACTGATGATATCACCTACTTGATGGTGAACTCCGAAGATGGGTATAGGATAACAGTGACGGTACTACGTAGAACCATCGTGTTTGGACTCATTTAGAAGGCTCATGGAGACCTTGGTGATTGATGATGTCACTTACCTGATGGTGGACTCCGAAGGTGGGTATAGGATCTCAGTGACGGTACTACGTAGAACCATCGTGTTGGGACTCATTTGAAAGGGCTCATGGAGACCTTGGTGATTGATGATGTCAATTACCTGATGGTGGACTCCGAAGGTGGGTATAGGACTAGGATCTCAGTGACGGTACTACGTAGAACCATCGTGTTTGGACTCATTTAGAAGGCTCATGGAGACCTTGGTGACTGATGATGTCACTTACCTGATGGTGGACTCCGAAGGTGGGTATAGGATCTCAGTGACGGTACTACGTAGAACCATCGTGTTGGGACTCATTTGAAAGGGCTCATGGAGACCTTGGTGATTGATGATGTCAATTACCTGATGGTGGACTCCGAAGGTGGGTATAGGACTAGGATCTCAGTGACGGTACTACGTAGAACCATCGTGTTTGGACTCATTTAGAAGGCTCATGGAGACCTTGGTGACTGATGATGTCACTTACCTGATGGTGGACTCCGAAGGTGGGTATAGGATCTCAGTGACGGTACTACGTAGAACCATCGTGTTGGGACTCATTTGAAAGGGCTCATGGAGACCTTGGTGATTGATGATGTCAATTACCTGATGGTGGACTCCGAAGGTGGGTATAGGACTAGGATCTCAGTGACGGTACTACGTAGAACCATCGTGTTTGGACTCATTTAGAAGGCTCATGGAGACCTTGGTGACTGATGATGTCACTTACCTGATGGTGGACTCCGAAGGTGGGTATAGGATCTCAGTGACGGTACTACGTAGAACCATCGTGTTGGGACTCATTTGAAAGGGCTCATGGAGACCTTGGTGATTGATGATGTCAATTACCTGATGGTGGACTCCGAAGGTGGGTATAGGACTAGGATCTCAGTGACGGTACTACGTAGAACCATCGTGTTTGGACTCATTTAGAAGGCTCATGGAGACCTTGGTGACTGATGATGTCACTTACCTGATGGTGGACTCCGAAGGTCGGTATAGGATCTTAGTGACGGTACTACGTAGAACCATCGTGTTGGGACTCATTTGAAAGGGCTCATGGAGACCTTGGTGGCTGATGATGATGATTATATTTGTAGATATTGTACTTAGGTAAAAATGTCAAGAAAATCTGCATCAAAGAAAAATGCGGCTAAAAAGGCTCTGAAAATGCACGCATAAATGTAAGTACCTGCCTAATTTACCTACCCCACTATACCTACCCAGAGAGAGATTGCAAATGTCCACATCAGGTGTACTTTTTCGTCAGGACATCACACAGAGTTCCTACAACTACCTACTAAATCTACCGGGATTTGCGAGAAGTTGCGTGAAATCTTAAAATTTGATATAGTTACAGTCACCTGCATTAACATCTGCTACAGTCGTATCAGATATTTATGCACGCTTTACTATGTGTCAGATATTGGTGCCGGTGACTGTACGAGTATTTTAGTTCATTTTGTAAACAAACCGTTGGAACTGATGGTGATGGTAATGATGAAATGCGTTTTTCTTCTTTTGTTTGGATTTACTAACGATGTATTAGCAATGTACTAAAATTAAATAAAAAATAAAGTAAACGTGTCCTTCCATCAGTAAGTTAGTTTGTGATATTATGCGTAATTAATTTAAAAAACAATTATTCTTAGCAATTATAATACCCTCAGTAATACCTGGTAATACTAAATTTGAGAAGAACAAAACATTCGTATTACATTGCGGCGTTTACTTGGAGTGGTTGATGAGAGGTTTTGTTTTAACAAGTGATGAATATTTAAATAAGCGATGTTATCGTATATCGCTTCGGTTTTGTAGTACAGAAAATTTTGACAATTTAACCGTTGTAGTGCTGTTTATCATATTATTATTATTATGCAACACAAATCGATTTTCGAGAGTCGATTTCGGAAACAGACGAATGATCTGCTGGAAGAAATTTCATTATAAATAAGCAGTACCTTTGTACTATGTTTCTTGTATTTTAATATTTTTCATGTTTCTTGTATTTTAATATTTTTCTTTATCATGTTATGTGTGTACATAAAGTAATTAAATAAATAAAACCGGCCAAGTGCGAGTCGGACTCGCGCACGAAGGGTTCCGTTTCAGTTACAAGTGCGTACCTATTTTTGATACCTATCAAGAATAAATAAAAAAGCGTATGTTTATGAAATGGTAGTTAGTAAATCCATCCAACCCTGCACTTTATTCTGCTATAATACCGGGCGGACTTGCATATCTGAGTCTCTGAGATTCTTTAGCGTGTAGGCAATAATACTGACCGAATAGCGCGCACTTCTGCTCTTCTGCCTATTCTTTGATCAGCGCGGGGAGTGGTGTGCGCGCGGGTATAGCGCCTAAGCCCCGCCCTGACGGCCAAGGTCATTGATAGCTATAGTCGCCTTAAGCTGCGTAATTAAGGAAGTATCTCACCCTTACAGAATACCACTGCCCAATAACATGGTACATTCTACTGAACCTGCACTAGCTGTTCTTGATTATGCCAATTACTATAAGGTATTTGTCTAGTAAGGTTAGAATAAAAGACCCGAGTAGTAGGATATATGAGAAAACGGAATCAATAAAGCAAACTACTTCTACTATAGATATTGATTTATTGAACAGGGACTAGCTACGTTGACTTAAACCTTAGTTTTTACTATTTTCTGATAGTATCTTAACTTTTAAGTTTGGTAAGTTTTATGCCATGGTTAGCTTCAAGCTTAAACAACACCTGCATATGGGAGTCTTCAACTTAATTAAGGCAGAGATGATCGATATAGTTTTAATAATCTAAAAAGTAGTCCCTAAAATGTTGCCTTGGGGCATTCCTTGCGTTCGTCATTAATTGTAAAACAGTAAGTTACTTATATGTGATATATATCTCTATGGTACTGCCAGGTTAAGGTTTAGGACATGAAGTATATCTCAAACCAGGGGTGGCGAATCTTTATGCATGAACCTATGCCACGTTTTTATAAAAAATAATTTTAAGTTCGTAATTATTGGGACAATGTTGATACCGCAACGGTAGGATCACACGCGTTCTTTCAAAATATGCTTAATAATTAATAGTCGCGTGCCAAAAATATTACGTCGCGTGATAGCAGTGGCATGCTTGCCATTCTAATAAGTAAACACCAAGATTTTTAATCAGCCATGTGCTTGTTTTTTTTTATGCTGAGTCTGGTGGCCCCAAGGAGGGATATCCTAAGTAATTGTTTAATTCGCTTATTTACTAATTTCTACCTCCGTAGCGTAGCGGTATTTGGTTTGCTTTAAATCTCGGAGATCGTGGGTTCGATTTCCACGCCGGACAGAAAATCTTTGTGTAAATTCTAAGAATTCTTTCCGGGTCTGGTTGGTTGATGGACTACTCCGTGCCGCGGAAAGCACTTTAAGCCGTTGGTCCCGATTATGATAACATCATCTGCGATAATCGTATATCAAGGAACGGGCAGTAGCGAGCGTGTCCTTGTGTGTAACAACGTAATCCTGTGGTCACCAACCCGCCAGCCCCCCGGAGGAGGCCCATGTTCAGCTGTGGACGTTACACGGGCTGTTGACCTATGGTTAAAATTTTAAAAAAATGTGTATTATTTTCACTTACATTGTAAGCCGTAAACTGTGCTACGAAAGCGATGCCGATAAGTATAACGTTTTTCAAAATCCTCCATTTTTCCTTTTCATTCAGATCTTTTGAAGGAGTCTCGGTTTTCATCACAATTTTTTTTCTAACACAAACTTTTCAAATTATTTAATCAATAATATGTTTCAATGATGTCCCCGCATTTAAAACTAAACTGTTTTGACACCAAGTAGGTATATTACAATTTTAGAGTAATTATAATTAATTGAAAAATAATTTAGTTTAATTAGTATAGTAATTAATATTGAATTATACGAGATCATTTGTAATATACTTAATACAATAAAATAAAATAAATATTTATAAATAAACGCGACCAATTTGCACCAGTCTTCATACTAAATGAAAAACCTGTAGGTACCTACTTATCAGTATTCTCAACCTTGAAACTACTGTTTATGGGTAATACGAGTAAAATACTAGCGATGACTTTCGGTTTTACTCACTTTCGACGGCTACTCTATGAAAACTTGAATAGTCGATGCAATGCATGTAAAGGGCCGTAGTGTAATGTGTCTTAAGCCCCCCTACGCACTATCCGGTTAGCCGGAATGCGGTCAGCCGTCCGGCTAACCGCAGGACGCGGTTGCGCTTGCGGTCACCTTCGCAAACTGTGGCCGTCGGTCGGGCCGCAGCAACCGGAGCGGTTGACCGGCTGCCGCTTCACAGTGTGAATAAAAACTACATTCTCGTACAAATATCTGAGTACGGTCAGCCGCACGGCTAGCCGCATAGTGCGTAGGAGGCCTAAGTCAATCTGGCAATGTGATTGCATAAAAAAGGCGATGGCGATTGCGGAGCAGAACGATCAATTGCAAATTGCAAGTGCACACGGTGGTGTGTAGATAAACCTTACCTACCTATACACGAGGTAGCCTCATTAGAAGTACATATGGATTTCAAAATTGAAATGAATGAATTCAGATCCATTGTGAAATTTTGTATGTGGTATAATTTGCCGTAAAGTGTTAAAACATTGTAAAAATACCGATAATAAGCGTTAACTTAAAATACATATTAAAATCTCATGTTAGGTACTAAAAAACAATGAAACTGTCATTTGGCAGAAGTATCCACAATTAGGTATTCATAGTTTATTGTCATCATTCATGCATAAATCTCACAAAGAGCTGCCTATTGTTCTCGTGATTCAACAGTCCAACAAATCGTTGGACTTTACTTTCCACCAGTCAAGGTGATCGACGAACCAATCTTTTGGAAACGGCAAGAACTTCAGAGCGTGCCTATGTGATATTCGTTCGTGCCCGAGCATCACTTACGCTCAGCACTTAACTAAAACTATAGGTACTTTATATGTTTAGGATTTATGCTGCGTGTTTACTACCGATTATGACATACGCAAACAACGTTGTCACTCATAACGCCTCTAGAAGCTTTTACCGCTTGCAAACTGCTCAAGGAAGGTACTCCACGTTGTACAGACCTACTAAGTACAGGGCTACGAGTCCATTCCTAATCGCGACTTAGATTCTGATTTCAAACTGCCTTTTATCAAGCAGTAGATGGAACTTCTTTCATGAGGGAAGGCAGTTTAGACACGCTTTTTCGAATCCGTGGCTCAAAACCCAAACCCTTAGTTTCTTGCATCATCGGCCCTCTTCAGCAGCTTGCTTATTTTGTAGTTTTTATACAATTCATTATTACATGGTTAGGGCCCTACTCGTTTTTATGCCCGGTGAAGTACCAAAAGCCTCGTAGCTAACTAAGGTCCGTCTGAAAATAAAGTCATTCATTAACTTAATTACTAGCTTGATATTATGAGTGACATACCTACTCCTATAAAAATGCATTTCCTACTAAATAAGGGCTAATTAATTAAGTTAATCTAGCTTACATAATACAATGCCTACGTACTTACCTAATAACTGTCTAGTATTGAGTTGGAGGAAAGACTGTTTATTTTAGCTTAGGCACGTGTTCAGCATTCAGTTTAGCTTTAGGCACGTCTTCAGAGTAGGAAAGCATTATTACAGCATTTTCATCATTATTGGTTTTAAAATATTCACTTCAAATTTAACGTAGGTATCTATCTATAGATAGCTACAATCTAGGCGTCGATGAGAAGATTGACAGATTAAATTATCTTTTTTTACGAGACTATCTATCTACAAGTGCTAGAAGAGGAATAAGGTCGATGTGATAAAGAATTTCCGTGACATGATCCGAAGATAAATTTTAATAACATTCTATTTATGTACACAGCCCGTATAACGTGCACTGCTGAACATGGGAGGGTATTTGCCATAGTCGCCACGCTCGGCAGGCAGGTTTGTGACGTCAGTATTATATTCCTTGATATACAATAATTAGTTATAGATAATGTTATAATAATCAGGACCAATGACTTAACGTTCTTTCCGAAGCACGGAGGGTAGTCTCTCAACCAACCAGACCCAGAAAGAAATCTAAGAATTAACACAAAGATGTGGTTATCAATCGAACCCACAACCTCCGAGATTTAAAGCGAGCCAAATACCGCTACGCTACGGAGGTTGTCTTTAACTCATTAATATACCTATAGCAAGTTCTATATCTATTATTTTAATAAACAGGATCGAGGTTGCCTTTAAATGTATTTAAACGGCTCATGTATCATGATCTTGTGACTTGTCCAAAAATAAAACTTGTAAACTATGTATATTCCCGCGCGCCGTTTCTCTCTCTTGAACTTCTTAGTAAAATAGCCTCTAGGTAGCCTTCCTCAATAAATGGGTCATCTACTGAAATCATTTTTCAAATCAGCCCAGAAGTTCCTGAGTTTAGCGCGTTCAAGCAAACAAACAAATTCAAATCTTTATTGCTTCCATGGTAGTGTATGTACATTAATATATAAGGTTCACATGGACCCTGTCGGGCACAGCAAAATGGGACAGAGGAAGGTATTTTATTTATTTTTATTTTAAGAAAATTTACTATTTTATGTTTTCTTTCAAATATTCATCTACGCTATAATAGGATTTGCTTGTTAACAGAGTTTCAAGTTTTTTAGTAAATAAAAACTCTTTAAACTCTTCAGCTTTATATATCTACTAGCGGCCCGCCCCGGCTTCGCACGGGTGGTCTTTTATACCCTACCCCTGCCCTACCCTACCCCTACCCTACCCCTACCCTACCCCTACCCTACCCTACCCCTACCCCTACCCTACCTCTACCCCTACCCTACCCCTACCCTACCCTACCCTACCCTACCCCTACCCCTACCCTACCCCTACCCTACCCTACCCCTACCCTACCCCTACTCTACCCCTACCCTACCCTACCCCTACCCTACCCCTACCCTACCCCTACCCTACCCTACCCTACCCTACCCTACCCTACCCTACCCTACCCTACCCTACCCTACCCTACCCTACCCTACCCTACCCCTACCCAAAAGTATCCTATGTCCTTCTCCCAGTTCTTAGCTACCTCCCTACCAATTTTCAGCCAAATCGGTTCAGCCGTTCTTGAGTTATAAATAGTGTAACAAACACGACTTTCTTTTGTTTTTAAAATGTATTCTGCTATTCGGGACGGAAACAAATCCAACAAATCAAAAACCATGGCAATCGGTCCAGCCGTTCTCGAGTTATAAGTGTTGTAACAAACACGACTTTCTTTTATATATATAGATTAGTAAAGATATATTCATATTAGTGTATCACAATCGTAGAGCAACACGATCTACAGACCTAGAATCAATTGGTATCTGGTGCCTGAAGCAGGCTATAGGCGGTTTAGGCGGCAGGTGCCAAAAATTCATTATAAGTTTTATGATTAAAATGAAGTACTTAAAGTGAAACGGTGCAACAACTGGACCTTGCTTCAAGGTAAAGCTGGATATCGGCACGGAATTGACCGTGTTATTTTATGGTCAATTTTTATCTTTCTAGACATAAGGGCGCGTACACAGCGATCTGTTTAACAAGTCCGTTATTTGATGGCAGTATTCCGTATTAGTATTTCTTAGGTACTGGATTTATTTAAAACTAGCGTCCCGAGCGCGGTTTCACCCGCATAGCTCCCGTCCTTGTGGGAACTTCAAAATTAACTAGGTATAGATATAGCCTACCTCGATAAATGGGCTATATAATTTGCGCGTTTAAGCAAAAACAACACTAACTCTTCAACTAGTATGGATTTTTGTATTAGTATATAGATGTATTTCAAATCGGTCCAGTCAATGCTGTGTAAATATTATCTCCAGGAACGATAGATTCGTTAAAAACGATCATGTAAAACCGGAAGTTCTACCCGTGTGTACGCGCCCTAAGTTCCGCTTAAATACATTCTTTTTCGACATAATGTACTATATACGTATATAAGTTTGTTTTTATATACAGGGTGTCCGGTAATTAATGGATAACCTTAAAATGGGTCATGGTAAAACTAATGGCCATTCAGAAAAAAAATACAAATAAAAAAAAAATACAGTTGGTACCAAAGATATTATTTTTTTAATAATAATCGGTGTTTTTTGTTACCATATTTCACATTTTTATACACCACGGCCACAAATTAAGGAACTCTATCGGTTTTTTTTTGTTATAGTTATTTACGTTAACTAAGCTGATAGATAGGCAATAAATAGTATGACTATTATTACACGGTTTTTTTTTTAAACAATTTGAATGTTTGTTCTGGGGAAAATTTGTGAAAAATATTCAATTTGACAAAGTTTGAGCAACCGTAACTTTAAAAAAAAGTATCCAGACACAAGTGACCAATTATTTTAAAATATTATGTGCTTCAAGCCAATTTCAAAATGGTATCATTCATTATTGTATCTAATGTAAATTCTGAATTATTGCTATTAGTGTAGAAAATGTGTGAATTTTGGATAAACAACAAAATTTGCAATATTGGAATATTTATTTACATTGAATGTACCTGACCATTCGGGGTTAATAAAAACATTAATAGACGTAAGTAATGAATAGTAATAATTAAATAAAGTCTCTTTAAAACCAGAAATATTTTAACAAATACAAATTGGCTTTGCAATAAATGTCGTGTGTGTAAGTCGTGTGACCGCCATACTAGCTACCTGCGCGCACCCTGCACCACCCGTCTTTTGTTCATGTTAGACAAAGAGGATATGAGTTGGATGAGTGCGAGCGAGATAGTAAATGTAAAAAAACCGGTAGGGGACTAACAGAACTTACAGGAACAGGGACTTAGACTTAGTGCGTCACTCGACTTGCTCGACTTCGCATGTGTTTATTTCGTTTCCGGTTGCAATTGTTGCTAGTTACTGTGAATCAGTGTTAAAACGACGACCTGGCTATTTTACTGGACTATTCGTTTTGTTTACCGATTTGGACTTGTTTTGTGTGGTGATATTTGCGACGACTTGGCTTGTAACTGGATTGTTTATTTTGTGAATCAACATGCCACGTGTTGAGTATACGCCACAAGAATATGCAAACATGCATTTTATTTATGGGGAATGCAGAGGCAATGGAAACGCAGCCGCAGCTCTTTATAGGGAAAGATACCCTAATGCGCGTCATCCAGATTACCGCGTATTTATAAGAGTCCACGGTTGTTACTCAGAAGGAAGAATCCCTGGTACTGGTGTTGGTGGTACTAGTGGTGGAAGAAGCGCTCGTGCTGATGTAGAAGACGTGGTACTTGAGGAAATTGCGCAAGATCCTTCAATTTCTACGCGATCAATAGCTCGACGCACGGGTATAGGGAAATCGACTGTGCATGATATCTTAAAAAAGAACAAATTTCACCCGTTCCACGTTACGCGCGTGCAGACCCTTCAACCAAGAGATTATAATGCAAGATTGCGTTTCTGCCGAAAAATGCTGGGGAAGATGGAAGCAGACCCGCAGTTTTTTAATAAAATTCTATGGAGTGATGAATCAACATTGAAAAGAGATGGCTACATGAATTTACACAATCTCCATAGCTGGCAACTAACGAACCCTCGTGCTATGCGTGAAGACAGGTCACAGTACCAATTTAAAATAAATTATTGGACTGGAATATTAAACGGAAAAATAATAGGCCCATTTGAATTACCGGGGAACCTAACTGGCCAAAGTTATTTAGAATTCCTTGAAAATGATCTTCCAAACTTATTGCAAGAGGTGCCCGAGGTGGAGAGAGAATCATATTGGTTGCAAAATGACGGCTGTCCTGCGCATTATGCTGTATCTGTTCGTGCATACTTAAATAGAACATACCCAAACAGATGGATTGGCCGCCTGGGGCCAATTTTGTGGCCCCCACGTTCACCAGATCCAAATCCACTTGATTTTTTTTACTGGGGCTGTCTTAAGGAAGAAGTTTACGCAAAGCCGATCCGTTCCTTGGAAGATTTACGTAGCCGTGTCCGGGCAGCCGCATCGAAAATAAGCGATCGACGCTATACGCGACTGCTCAGGAGAGCATTAATTCGTAGATGTAGAGCCTGTATCAGAGTGGGTGGCAGACAATTTGAACATTTATTGTAATTAATAACGAATACAGTTTTACTAATGTCAAATGTTGTTTTTTATTAAACTCCAATGGTCAGGTACATTCAATGTAAATAAATATTCCAATATTGCAAATTTTGATGTTTATCCAAAATTCACACCTTTTCTACACAAATAGCCATAATTCAGAATTTACATTAGATACAATAATGAATGATACCATTTTGAAATTGGCTTGAAGCACATAATATTTTAAAATAATTGGTCACTTGTGTCTGGATACTTTTTTTTTAAGTTACGGTTGCTCAAACTTTGTCTTGAATTGAATATTTTTCACAAATTTTCCCCAGAACAAACATTCAAGTTGTTTAAAAAAAAAACCGTGTAATAGTAGTCATACTATTTATTACCTATCTATCAGCTCAGTTAACGTAAATTACTATAACAAAAAAAAACCGATAGAATTCCTTAATTTGTGGCCGTGGTGTATAAAAATGTGAAATAAGGTAACAAAAAACACCGATTATTATTAAAAAAATCATATCTTTGGTACCAACTGTATTTTTTTTTATTTGTATTTTTTTTCTGAATGGTCATTAGTTTTACCATTACCCATTTTAAGGTTATCCATTAATTACCGGACACCCTGTATAGTACTAGCAGCGCCTCACGCTTTTATCCGCGTCACTCTGCTCCAGTGGTTCGGAGCGTGATATTTTGTAGCCTATATGTTAATACAGCTCATAAACTATCCGCGTGCAAACTGTCAGCCAAATCTATTTAGTAGTTTTTGCGTGAAAGAGTAACAATCATCCATCCATCCATCCATCCATACTTACAAACTTTCGCGTTTATAATATTAGTAGGATGCAGTGTATACTTATTTTGTGTATATTTATTTACGTAGGTATATGTGTAGTCATTGTATGCATATAGGTTTATCAACCTACACACTTCTAAATCATGCTATCTTTTTACTTCTCCTCTGGTTGTCTACCGGAAAATATTTCTCTAACAATAATTAGTACATAATTTGTTTGTCATTGTGTACATACATAAATAAAATATATCTTACAATATCTTAAAATAGCCCTTATGGCATTGACAGGCCCAGTATCAAAACTAGTAGGAAAGGCCCTTCAAAAATAGGGCCATTGTTGCGTGCGGCTCTGATAAATAATTCGCAATCCAGTCAATACAATAGTCACAATCTCATAAGAGAGAGATTTTTCCTTTAGTTAGGTAGTTATGACCTATCACCTATACTTTGAAATGTTCGCAGAACAAGTTTTAGTTGAAAATCATGTTCCGTAATATTGCATTAGGATTATTTAGGATGCTAAATTTAAATTCAAAAGTCATCGTGTGCCAGGATACACATTATACCAACGTTTTATTTTTGTTGTAGCTAAAGTGGCTGGACGAATTGTGATTCTGTAAAAGATGTACCTACATCAGGAACACCGGCACACTTATTATACCGGTACACGGTATTTGTTGACTGCAAGATGACGTCAAAAATAGGCCAACCTTCTTAAGACCGAACTCTTTATCCGAAGCTCTTGAAAACTAATACAGGTTTGGGAGTATTTAAGGTGGTTGATAAAACTGGAGTGGTGACTTCCAAAAGCCCATTTAAGAAGCTAAGGCTGACCCCACAATGCGCGTGCGCATTTCTTGATTATAAACGACACAAGCGCCTATATAGCCTCCGACCTTGTCGGCGACCGCATATAGCACACGGTCAAGGTTCCCTATTTGGGGACCAGCCTAAGTGCGTAAATCCAATTGCCCAACTGTGTAAGCTGTAATACTCACGCTATAAGCTGTAAACTGCACCATGAAGGCCAGGCTGATGATGACCACGTTCTTCAGTATCCGCCATTTTTCCCCAGGCTGCAGGCTTTCCACCGGAGGCTTGATGACCGCAGTCATTCTCGTCACTACACTAGTTTATCTTCGCGGCTCAAAAAAGTTATTTGTTGTGAATGCTTTAGATATTTTGGAACATTGTTATTAATTCTCACTAATTGCAAAGTAAGTTATTTGTTAAATTATAATTAATTAAATACTAAAACTTAATAAAAAACTTATTAAAAATTGTATTTCGGTACCTTATTTCATATTGTTCGTAGAAGTAAAATTAACACAACGGAAATAGGAAATATTACTATATAAAGCAATATTATTTAATGTATTTGTTGAAAGTCGTTTTAAAATTAAGTTACGTGTTCAAACTCAAATTATAAATAAAGTTCTTAGGTTCTACAAATTTACATAATCGGTCAACGACTTTAATTCTAATTATAGCAAGAATCAAACCCGTCCGTACATTCCGCTATCTAAACACAAACTGAATAAAATCTCAGATTGCTATACTTAATACCTTTATCTTAATTATACCAGAATCTTCACCTTGATTCTTAATATGAGCCATTTTTTTATTGGCTCCAAAATCCGGCTAACATACTGAAAACCCCAGAAATTGTACTTTTGTGGGTGGGATTAACCCGCTGAGATCTCGGCTAACGGAGACCTATTGTTAAAGAAGAAAAAATATCAATTGTTATTAAAAGTATGCGAGGTTATGATTAATGTAGTCATAACGCCAGCGATTAGCAGTGTTATGTATATTGAGAACATATTTAAAAAATAATTATAGGTACATATGTGTACTTAGTCTTTACGGAGTACAAACCAGACTCCGTTGGAAAACAAGTCTAGCTTGTTTTCTAAGAGAGATTTCCAAGAATATAAGTTTCAAAAAATTGAATGCTTTAAACTGACAGCATACAGCAGCTGAATATGTTAAATAATATTCTAGTTGAATTGTCTTATTTAACAAAATCATAGCATTCATCAATATTTAAGTACCTATACCTATACATAAATAAAGAATTGTTACCTGAAATACTAATAATTCTAATAGTAATACATAATTCGCGAACAAAAAGCTCACCCAGACAGATGTTCTGAGTCTGCAGTTTACACATTTGTCAGATCAACAAGGTCTCCCAATCAACCACCCATAAGTACTGAACTACCAGTGCCATACTTATAAAGGTGTCAACCCTACAGGCTATTATATTGTCAATAAATAGATTATTTTTGTATTAAAAAAAAAACATAATAATTTAATATAATCTCATATTTTATGGCCTCTATAGTTAGGCATGTAAAGTTTATATTTAACAGATTGATAACATCTGAGTAACTTGCAGTAATTTAACGGCAAGTCAATCAAAACATTTTTTTGCTAATTGTGTGTTTAAAGTCACTGTGGTTTATTTTGATGGGAATTTGTTGATATAGTATGTTTTGCAAAAAGTTTGTAGTACATGATTACCTAGTACATTCATTATGATTACAATGAATGTATTTCAATGTTTTTTTTTTGTCGAGTAATAATATTATGATGTCATTATGTTAACGAGAGGAAATTTCGATTTCTTTGAAAACCTACCTACCGAGTATTCTTGAACGATTACGGCGCGGCGCCGAGTAATCTCGTAAAATACGTAACATAGGTCTCTAGCCCCCTACTCTCAAAATCCGGAGGGAAAGTTTTACTAACATAACTAGTGAGAAAACTGCCTCATGCCTGGACCAACAGTTTAATTTATCGGGCTTTATGGCCCGAGTGAAATACCACAAATTTTCTGATTTCCTGAAAGTACCTTCCTCGATCTTCATAGATTTTTCTCACACAATTTTTTCCCGATCCCGGTAGTTTTTTTTTAACTCTTTGCTAGTTTTCAGCGAAATCTTTTTTTTAAATATATATTCATACTCTTTCATTAGTACTTACAGATTAAAATAACATCGAACCTATGTTCGGGGAGTCCGATGGTACAACCTATTTTATTTTGTATTGCAAGGCATTAGAGCTAATTCTTCCTGCTAGGTACATTTATAATTTGCCGTTTTTTTGAGGGCAACAGTTTTCAAAACATATATGCCTATTTTGAAAATTTTAAATGTTACGATAGGAATACTGATGGGAATCGTCCTGCCAATTATTAGAAACGACTGATGAAGTGTAGGTAAAGGCAAAATAGGTAAAGACCATATGCCAAGCAGCTAAAGCCAATACAGACGGTCTAAATTAGGAACTTAAATTTTCTTCTACGCTCTGGTAACCATTGCGCAAGAGCAAATAATTAATTAATACTTTTTGTAAACTGCGACTAAAATGAACTAAAAGAAGGACGGAAATTACGCAACCGCTCAGGATACACCAGTGACACAGGATGTTTCTCGCAAAATTGCCTCTTTTGGAAAAAAAATAAGATCTTAATCGTTGATAAAAACTAGTTTACAATTTGATGCTAGTATAAGAGCTTGAATATGAATGGTTATATTTAGTTTGCTAGACTTTTGCTAATAAACCGAGCATTAAGGTGAGCCCTAACAGGCTCTCTAGCCTTATTACATTGGTGGCTCTTCCTATGGACCTCAGCTCACAGAGCTTTAGGCAACGATCTATGAAAGCATCGCAGAGTTAATAACAAACTAAAAGTCGGGTACACCTAGTGGTATTTGATGATAGGTTACGAGTCATCGTCACATCACTACTATGAGTCCAGTTTACATACTTTAATAAATATAGACGCTTGTATATTTAAATATTTGTATCTAATTTGAAAAGATTTTCACTCGGGTGACAAAGGGAAAGAAAATTCTCAGCTGAAAACAGATTAGAGAGGAATACTGGGAATACTTCACTAAGTCTTCCAAAATCAGCTCAACGAAGTTAGCTGACTCGTGTAGTACGAGCGAGCTTACTTCGTTGAGCTGATTTTGGATTGGATATAATATGACTAGTTTGAGCAAATTATCGTATTTTTGTCGAACGAGCTTATATAGACAGCCACGAGGCATTTGCAACTTCACCGAGCAGGGCTCCAGCCTCATGATATCATATCTAGACCTCAGACGCAGGGGGTCGGATGTGCCATTCTGCAACATGCGCAATAGGGCCACCCTGTGAAGCTTGATCCTCAGCTCCGCGGCTCGCGGCTTAAGCAAAGTAGAGTTCCAACTCAGTTCAATCCACAGAGGACATAGTTATTTTTATACAATATACCTAATTGACTACAACAACTCTACACAAATAAGTAACTAATAATTTCTCAACACAGTTATCAGAATGGAGGAAAATTACCAACACACGTGTTCCGACGACTAATTTTACATGTGCTACAAAGCTACAATGTACTTATTAAGTATTCATACAATAATAGATACTAAATTATCTTATACGAAGGTTTACTGTAGTTACACAAAACTCCCGTTAAAAATCTTAAAGTCATTATTTCTCAATCCAGCAGGCTAATCACATAAAGATGACTTCGATAAAAAATTCTTTGCTACTCGGCGTTTAATATGCATGCAAAAATATATTAAAATTTTGTAAATGTATTACGTTAATGTAGCTTCAATAATACATTAGGTAACAATAACATGTGATTCCTAATAATCCTAAAGCAATGATGACATGTTTATCGAAGACAGTGATATCATTACCGAAGCCTTATATATATATATATATATATACCTTGTGCCCTTACTAATCGCAAGAGCACCCAGGAGTTATTAGTGGGTAGACCGTCTCCCCGTGGTACGATTAGCTAAAGCTTTGCTAAAGTAAAAGGATATATCCCTCCACCAGCTCGGAGGAAGAACCGCGGCAGAGAGAATGCATAAAGTATTTCTCCCCCGAAAAAAATGTTGCTTATAGAAAATACATACATACATACAATTAAAAGTAGCTAATTTAAATTATAATTCACTTATAATATACTAACTATTCGAAATCTAAAGGTACTAGGTACTTTACAAGGTTCCCAGAATGCTAGTGTAGCGGTAGCGACATCTACAGTAGCCGCACAAAACCACAACATAACTAGGAGCGCCATCTAGCACCTAGCATCCGAACTAACCTGTATCGCGCAATACAAGTTCTCAAGCTAATAAGAACATATACAGCTCTGAATATCAACGAATAGCCGTCGAACGCCGGGCTTACCACCTCGCTCGGCAAAGAAGATCTTCATTGTCTGTGGAGGAATACCACCGACCGTCCCACTACACTAGCAACATGGCCCTATTGAATGGCAATGCTTCTTTATTTATTTATGCTTACCTGCTGCGCAAAGTATTGTGCCCTATTGAGTGGAAAAAAAAATATTGTCATAAAATATGATCTACAGTGATAACCCCGTAATAAGTAACACGAGATACCGTGTATGTAATTATCTTTATAATCATAGTGATTCGTAATTCTCACGGATGAGCATAAGATAACAGCAATTAAGCCAAACAGTATTTATCTTAATTCATACAATTCCGGCATGTATGGCAAGTACTTAGTAGAATTATGCATTCGTAACGGCACGTTTGATCTAACATATTCAACATTTTTGGTAATGAACGATGCAGAGCTTAGATAAGATAAAAACTGCAAAGATTTATGGATATTTAGTTTATATATGAAGGATGCAATTAGCTCAGAACAAATAAAAAGGCCCAAAGGCGGAACGCTGCGAGTAGCGCACTGACGCCGGTAAAATCTGGCTTGGCGTGTACATTGACAGCTCACGCACACACGCAAACCAAAACTAAGCCTTACCTTGTCAGCCAATCTGTCGCAGCGTCAGGTGCTTCATGCCATGACTGACTGACACAACCCATAAACGTCCCACTGCTGGGCACGGGTCTCCTCCAAAATAGTGGAGGGAAATGCCATAACATGTCATCAACGCTTAATGCCATAACAAACCGAATTGTGTCGTGAAAGGTTGTACAAATCAAAGCACAACGTAGGTATGTTTTGTAACATAGGAGTACCTACCTACTGTGAAAAATCATAACAACAATTTTACCCTAAAAAATCTTAGTATGTAGGTACAGAAAGAATTCTTGTCCAGCGAGGGGATCAAATCCACGACCTCCGAGACAAGACAAGAAACTAGTTTGTTTCTACTTTTTGTTTTATACAAATAATTTAAAACCAACTAAATCAGCAAGCTAAATACGTTGCGGAATTATTTACATATTTTTGTAGCACAGTGGATCTATATACCTAAATACAATAAAAATAATAAAAATGTCTTTAACGGCCCAGGCGCGCCACCAATAAAATCATGGACTCGTTGAATCATGGATTGAAGCGTCAAAGGCGTAAGCGCAAAAACCATGGTATTGAAAACAAAACATAATCAAAACCAAATTAAATAAAGCAAAAACATATGAATATTTAAGTAGCTAGGTAATTAAATTACATCGAAACAGGACATGGCTAGTTCTAATCTGACGGTAATTAATTTGATTTAACGCCAGGCATTTTTTCTTGGCTGGGAATCTACTAATGAGTTTGCATTGGGTAAGTAGGCACCTATATATAAATATCTCTTAAATGTATGGTCATTCGTAGAAATTGACACAATTTTATAAAATATAAAATTTTACATAACTAATAATAATATACCAATAATACATTATACAGTAGCCGCACAAAAAAACCACGTAACGTATCGTGCAAGAGTAGCACCGCCATCTAGAACCTGGGGTACAAACTAACCTATATCGCACAATACAAGTTCACTAGCCAATAACAAGAACATATTATTATACAAGTTCCTGTGGCCACGGCTGCTTTGCATACCACCTCACTCGACACAGATGATCATTTTCTGTGGAGGGTCATAAACAACCGTTCCTGTAATATATTAATTGTAGACATGAAAATGATGTAAAGTAGAGCGACAGTTGCACAAAACTCTGCCATGAGCCGAGTTCCAAAGCCCCACAGAGGACGCCCTCTTGCGCAGGTTGCTTAATTTGTAGTTTTTATTTTTTTAAGGCTTTATTAAGCTTTGTTAAGCCATTTATTAAGGCTGGAGCTCAGCTCGCCTTTATGTCCGGTGAAGTAGAAAAAGCCAAGGGGCTAAATACAAATGTCCCTCCGAAAAGAAAATCATGCTTTTCTTTTCAATACCATTTAATCTATTTAAGTCTTATCTTCTAACTTGGGCGAGGAGAATTCGTGGCTAACAACGTATGTCCATGCGAAGAAAAAATGAACATGATTAGGTACATACAAAATAATATGAGCCATACCAGAGACTATAATAATGCCATATTAACACTAACGATGTTCGCTTTTATTATCATATTTTTTCCATAGTGTTGTTACTTTTAAATATAATTTGCTGTCTCGTGCCAATAAATCAAACTTCCCAAAACCGAAGGACATGCATGAGGAGGTTAATGAATGTGGAGGAGGCAGCGGATGTAATAAAGTGGTGTGTCAAGATCGTAGCAAGTGGAACGAAGTCGTCTCTGCGTGTGGATAAGAGGCGCGAATGTAGGTAGGTATGTATTTATTAATCATTTTTTTATTTCGTCTGTGAATTAAAAATTGAAAGAAAAAAATATTTGAATTGATATGCAGATCATACGTCGTTATCAAAACAAATGTGCCTTCATTTAAAATTTGTTCCGAAACTTTACAAAACTGATAATGCATAACGTATGTAATAGGCACATGCAGATGATAGGTACTTGACAATACTTTATCGGAACAGAATAAAGGCCTATTACAAGAAGGGCAAGGCTACTTTTACCTTGTTTTTTTATGCTAAGGAAATATAACTTGAAGAGGTTAATATGCCGAGGTTAAAACTCAGGAAGTAGAACAGCACATTTTCCTGAAATAGCGACAAACGTAGATTTTGCATTCGACCGCCGCATGCAAATTACTGAATCAACAGTAATATGTATGTGATTATCTTATTTACTCAGACTTTTTTGTTTGAGGATAATTATTATATGCACATTTACTTATTTCCGTAAACAATGGCGTCTTATTGGATTTTCTACAGTAATCTAATGTTAATAACCTGAAATTACCTAGGATTACCTATTCTCTTTAGATAGAGATATATCTTGTATGTGATAATAGTTATCTCAATACTGAAAGGAATTTTCAGATACATGAATAAGTATAACATCAAAAACAAGATGCCGATCAATTTATTCGGACTAAAAATATGTTTATGTACCTTAATACATTTTGGGAGATATTATGTTAGGCAGGTTTTCCCCTGTGCTCCGTCGCGTAACACGGGTTCGCAGATTTACCTACGCATGTGTCATTACGCATGCAAGTTTGTATAGAGAACCCGCTTGTTACAATAATCTAATAAAGCGTCACGTCGGTGGCAGGTCTCGCGCGTAGATTCTGCCAAACGCGTCTATCACGCACACACACATCTCTGCAGTAGGTACCTACCGTGCGAGTTGTTAATGCGTTTTTATGTATGGCAGTAAAAGTCTTTCGAATTTTGCCCGAAACATAATCAAATGATAGAGTCCAACTCCCCGAAAAATGAAAAAAGAGTCTAACTCTATTTTCTATATTCGTATGTACACTCGGTTCCAAAAATAACGGGTCAGTCACATAAACCCGAATATCTCCCGAACTACGTATGCCATCCTAATGAAAAGAAGACTGTTCAATTGAGAATTTAATTATACAGATAAAAAATAAAATAAAACTTAGTTGCACCCACAATATTAATCTCTAAATTAAAAAAAAACTAAAGTAGGTAGTCATATTTTTCTTAAGATTACATTTTTTTTATGATTGTTTTTTTGCTGTATTTCTATTGTCACATATTGTGGGTGCAACTAAGTTTTTCTTTTTTTTTATTTAATTAAATTCTCAATTGAACAGTCTTCGTTTCATTAGGATAGCATACGTAGTTCGGGAGATATTCGGGTTTATGTGACCGACCCGTTATTTTTGGAACCGAGTGTAGTTGAAAAACATATTGTCATCATTCTAAAGCCATTTTAATTTAGTGCAAATAAACAATTAATGAGAGATGCGGAGCAAACCGCGCGGTTGACGCAGATTTGCTTGTGCGTAAACTGCCTCGCAACGCGACGGAAAGCGGTGTTAGTGGCTGAATCGCCCTTAACAAATCACGATTTTATATAATGCACCTATGAATAAAATTTCAGCAACATGTATATCTACCAACCATCAAAATATTGCTCAATTTATCAATATGTTGTGTTTATTGTTCGTCCAAAGAGTTATTGTAACACTACCTGCAGTAGTACCTACCTACGCGTACGTACCTTCCTAACAAGTAGGGATCTTTCCGCATGATTTGTAACAGCCGTAGTTATGGATCGATGCTTCATTGCTCATTGGCAGACCATATTTGTCATAAAGGAGTTAATTAATTACATATTAAAAATATGTTATTCCGTCTTGGCGTTCTTCGATTCGTTCTAGGATGTATTTACAAAGGTAGCGTTGGTGAACAATTAATAAAACAACAAAAAAAACTATTAAATCGGTTAAGACGTCCTCAAGTTATGCACATATTATGGAAAAACATTTTAATGTAGGTACCTACCTCATCTTCTTAAATTATTTTACTTTATTGACTTCACGTATTGGCTAAAATGACAATATTCACTACCAAATAAATGCAATAGGTAAGTCGTTTTTAACTTTACCAATACATCATCAGTCCGTACCACGTCCACGGCTCAACATGGGCCTCCCCCCGAGGGAGGGTTTTGCCATAGTCACCACGCTTGGCAGGCGCATTGGTGACCGCAGTATTATATTGTTATACACAGGGAAACGCTGCCGCCGTTCTCTGATAAACGCTTGTTATAGATGATGTCATAACAATCGGGACCAAAGGCTTGACGTGCTTTCCGAAGCACGGAGGGTAGTCCATCAACCAACCAGACCCGGAAAGAAATCTTAGCATTTACACAAAGATTTATTTTCCGTTTTGGGGATCGAACCCACGACCAATACGTTTTGACAGAAATATATATTTAAAATTTTGTTTTGTAATAAATTAAAAATATTAGCATGAACAAAACTTTACCGTAGTGTTTTTAAAATTAAAGAAATGTTAATACGGATGCATTACGCCGTCTCTATTTACCTACATTTTCTATATTTTAAAGGTATGATCGACTCTATTATAATCGGCATCTTCAATAGCCGCACACAAAACGACAAGAAGACAAGCACCGCCATCTACCACCTATCATCCCAACTAACCTGTATCGCACAAAACAAGCTCGCAAACCTATTTGAACATATACAAGTTCCGAACAGTAACTAGTGGCCGTCAGCCGCCTGGCATACCAACCATATTTACTTCCAAATGCATCGATCTTAAGCGAGTATTCCTCCTGAATGTTCCTTTTAGTAACGTGTTTTAAATAGATTCATAAATTTCGACGCCAGTTAGGATCCACCGTGGCCGAACAGTCTCAGCATTAGGGGCTCCACCTAAAATGCAATTACGAATCTTGCCGGTGATCTAAAGTGCATGCATGCTGTAAACTTCTTCATTAAGTTTTCAATAATTTAAATACACAAGGAAATTACATATTATCTTGATTTCGTACGTCAAAAAGGACAAAGAAATAAATACATACAAGCTAACATATACTATATTAATACGGAAAGACGGAAATGATATTGATTTATAAATCAAATACTGATAAATAGATGATAGAGGAAACGAATCCATTCATGATTTTTTAAGAGCTGCTTCCTTGTATTTAACAAAGGGATTTTAGTATATCATTAGTTTTCAATTAAGTAGTTTTATAAAATTTGATCAAATGTATGCCAAATTTATCTATTCCGTTTAGTTTTCATACATTTTCATACACACACTACGATAAGTCACCTCTATTTTTCCCATTCAATATACCTTAAGGTTGCCGACCACTGCATTATAAAAATACAATATAGGTATGTTTTTGTCGTAGTAGGCGATAGAAATAGACTAATATATAGATAGAATAATATATAGAAATAAGTAAAACACTATCTATACTTCTATACCTACTTATACAAGGTGTAACGGAAAGGGTATATAATAATATGTTACGGCTAAAGGTAGGTGTGAACATAAACTTAAGATTAGCCGGCTAAACCTAGGTCTAGCCTGTAAATATAATAAGTCCCTGTTTAACTCCATTGGTTTAGGTTTAGGTTATTTTTTTTTAGTTTAACCACCCCATCACCTTTTTGTGCCGTGCATAGGTATTGTTTAATTTAATAAAAACCTAGAATATCACGACGCAAACTAGCATGTTATCGAACTTTAGCTGCTTCTCGAAGGTAAACCTAAGTTTAGCCGGCTAATCTTAAGTTTATGTTCACACCTACCTTTAGCCGTAACCTATACATAGAAAGAGCAAGGCTTCTTTGGATGATAACAAACGATATGGCAAGGGTTATTAAATCCTATCTCTACAAGTCCGGAAGTAATGATTTTTTTAAATTCATAGATACCAGAAACCAACCTTTTCAAATTGAAATAAATACATCACTAGCACTCAATCAGCTGATCGATGTCAACGAACTATTTGCAAGTAAAAATAAACCTCTTACTTCTGGTATTTCTGAATAAAGGGTTCCGCATTTTTATTTTTTGTTTGCAAAATAATACTGACTGTTTTTTATTTTATTTTGATTTGAAACCCTTGCCATATTGTTTGTTATGATCCAAAGAAGCCTTGCTCTTTCTATGTATATACCCTTTCCGTTACACCTTGTATACAAAGCGAAAGAATTTGTTTGTCTGTTTGCTTGAACACTCTAATCACAGGAACTAAAGGTCCGATTTGATAAATTATTTCAGTGTTAGATAGCCCATTTATCTAGGAAGGCTATATTTAATTATGATGTTCCTACGGGGATGAGAATGATGAGAGTAAAACAGCATATATGAATCGCATTATAAAATGTACCTACACATTTTGAGAAGAGTTCAATGTGTTTACGAGTATACAGAGTTATTTGTAAAACACCGGTAACCTCTCAGGACTACGTTACTAACATCATAATCAACAACTTTTGTTCTATGACTTTAAAAATCATCATATTTTAATTCATCAGATTTACACACAAAAACAAAAATATTTAAATTCAACGCTCTAAATGTTACGAAGTCTATGCGAAGCAAAAGAAATCGACGAGGGGAGCGGGGAACACAGAGTTGAAATATGTTATATAGGACAACGAAATATTGAAGGTTTGTTTTTGGTACATGTAGGTATTATGAAAAAATATGAATTATAAAAAGTCGTAGAACAAAAGTTGTTGTTTATGATGTTAGTAATATAGTCCTGAGAGGTTACCGGTGTTTCACAAATAACCCTGTATACAGTTAGCGGGCTTATTCTTTACCCATAAAGAATTACCCGCTGTCATATTGGCATAAACATAATTTATTTACATAATGGAAAGATGTGTAAACCTATTTCCTTGGTCGACTGTACGTCATGCTAAATAGGAACTTACTATATTATGTAAAATATAATATTTTAATATCCGCAGATTTACGTAAATAAACTTAATTCTAATTTAATCAATCTATGACCGTGAACTGTGGGAATATGTTTAGTATTTCCGCAAGTAAGTCATTAATCAGCTTATCTTGTACTAAATTGTAATTAATCAGACTTAGTCATATTATTAGGAGATCAGACGACTTTAGTTGGCTATAAAAGTGAGCTGGTTTGCATTGGTGCATTACTTAGATACATTTTAAAATGGAAGGGCACACCTACATGTAAAGAGCAGGAAATGTCACCATTTTTTATTTTTTCTATTTTCTATTGGAAGAAAATCGGTATGTATCGTGTGATTGTATTCATTGAGTGAGTGAGTATTGATTGTTGTCACAATTTTTAAAAAAATATAGTATAGTTACACATGGCGCCAAAAATACGTTTTTATTTATGGCTGCAATGATGATCTCAAAATGTTAAATAATAGGAGAAAGAAGTGTGGGAGGCATTCATCCGCCAGTGCCAAAGACATGCACGTCGATAGACTTGGTGCCCACTATTGACTTTTGCAGGACTGGCAGTAACTAGGTACTTAATACCCACCGCCAGATCTTGCTTTATATATCACCAATAGGCATCAAGACTAAATAAATATAATTAGTCCGTCAGTTACATTACTTCATAAAAAATATTGGACACGTATTTTTTTATTTATGAAACGAAATGGAACGATTTTTTATATTCCTCATGCCTATGACCTGACTTCGGGCTACTACCAAGACTGTTAATACGTGTCCAATATTTTTTATTAATCTAACCAAATAGAATTTTTAGTCTATGACTTCCATAAAAATATCTTCATTACTATAGGGTTAGTAGTAGGTTCCTTTGTTATTGTAATATTTTTGAATTTGAATATTAAATATTGTTTTGCATGCATAGTACCTAAACCTGGGTTTACTGTGCATGCAAAACAATATTTAGGCTCGGCGTCGGACTTGTGATCTTGTGGTCGCCGGTTCGATCCCCATCCATTGCACTACCAACGTGAACCGGCTTGTAACACCACCCCTCGTGCTAAGCTGAAATAGCTTAGCACAAAGTTAACAAGAATACTAGTAGACTGCAAAACTCTGCTAGTAATCATAAAAAAAACTGAAAATTAATATTTTGTTGACAATTTTTGTGTCTCAAATAAAGGTTATTGTTATTATTCCTAGACTCCCGTTCACCTGCGTAGCTCCTGCTCCGTGAGAGAGAAGCAAAATATTTTTTATCGAAATCATACATAGAACGTGTGCCGGTGCGGTTTCCGGCTTAGAATAGACCACCCCATGTCCTCCCATAGGTGTCGTAAAAGGCGACTAAGGGACATATGGCTGATGGATGGGCAGCAGCATCTATTACCTCAAGGTTAACATCTAACTGCGATCACCAATTCGTCTGCCAAGCGTGGTGATTATGGCAATATCCCTCTACGATCCTGGCTTGCCAAGGTCTGTTAAGAGGAGGCCCATGTTCAGCAGTGGCTGTTGATGATGATGATGATACATAGACATTTATCGTTACGTTAATTTCCTCCCGATCTTCGTGTTGTTAACTGCTAATAATTTATTGCTAGACGCTACAGTTCGAATAATTAGTTATTACACGAACAATACACATCATTATAAACAACCTACTTGTAAAATTATGTTTTCGTAATGGTTTGTGTTGTTATGTTTTGTTATTTTCGATATTCCATTCGTTAAAAGAGTTGTGCATTATAAGATTTAATAGCGAAGGTTAAACTAAAGTGTTTAATTTTTAGTTGTTTATTATTTTATTTTGTTGCTATAAGTAGATTTTTTGTGTTTAGGTATATAGGTCAAGGTTTTAAATGGAGCGTTACTTTTGTATTTTTGTATAGCTACTTGAGTATTACATTAGATGTCTGCCCTAGGTAGATATCTATCTTCTACATATTTTCTTCTAATTCCTTAAATTTAAAGAAAGTCATAGGTTAACAAACAAACTCTTCAGCTTTATAGGTATACTAGCTTCCGCGCGCGGTTTCACCCGCGTAACGCCCGTTCTCGTAAAAACAATATAATAAAATATAGCTTGTAGCCTTTCTCGATAAAGGGGCTATCTAACACTGAAATAATTATTTAAATCGGACCATTAGTTGCTGAGATTATCGCGTTCAAACAAACTTTTCAGCTTACCTATTATGGCAAACAACTCATTATTAGGTACAGATTCTTTCCGTTTTTATACTCGTGATAATTTCTCAACGAAATGTCCGATTGGAATAAAACAAAAAGTATTTTACTTCTAAATAAATACCCTTGATAACATTATGATTAATTTGAATAAGGATTAATAATACGATATACATTTAACGTAGTTTCTTTCTTCAGACGATTTAATATTTTTTTATGAACTTAAAAGCGGTTATTGTGACTAAACTATGATAGTTAGATATATGCTTTTGCGGATTTTTTTGTAGAACTTAATAAGACCTACAAACCCGTAGTACATCATTTTGTTCTATTGTCAATAGTTTTTGCAGCGCACGCATAAATAGGTTTTCGCTTTTACACCTTGGGTTATAAAATCACAATTTTCTTACGGATCCCTAACTTTTTTGAAAATAAAATATAGCCTGTAACCTTCCTCGATAAATGGACTATCCAACACTGAAAGAATTTTTGAAATCGGACCAGTAGTTCCTGTGATTAGCGCGTTCAAACAAACAAACAAACTCTGCAGCTTTATAATATTAGTATAGATAAAATGAATGATGAATACTTAAACATAAAAACTACTGGGCCGATTTAAAAAAAAACTTTACCATTAAGAAGTTCCTTGAGAATAGCTACACAAGTCAAACTGTGCAGCAAGGCTTGTTAATGGGTAGTTCTCAAGATTCGTGCAAATCACAGGTTTGGTTGAATATTGACGAAAGTTACTACTTTATAGCAGGTTATTATTTTTTTAATTATAAATAAACTTGTTAGGAGTATGTAACTTTTAAAAATATGACGATTTAATGTTAAATAAAACCTAGAGAAAAAAAAAACATGTCCAAATCTCATTACCCTCAGAGTTTTTTTTGTAAAATTTGTTAAAAATATTCGATTTCTTTTTTTTTAAACGTATTACCTCTATATAGTTCATTGGTTTATATAAAACACTTAATAGGCAATCAAATTATGAGTTTTTTAAATTTATATATATTGCAATTGGAAATCAGGGTCTTGAAATAAATTTAACAAACAATAAAATACACTATCTTCAGCATCCATAAAATCCCAAATATTAACCACATACTGTATTCCTATCGGTGCCTTTGTCCTATGAGCCGCTGTGCATGCTCGTCGGTCGACCGATAAGCAATATAAAGGGTGGACGTTCGCAATTTTTTCCAAAAAATGACGTAATTGGTGTTGAGTTTTAAGGTTTCAACCGTTTATTTTACATTACCTTCAGTGCTATTTTAAGGTAAGTGGTCGTGGTTTTCTCTAACTATTCGTTTTAATATACGTCTAATTGTGCCTAAACTGCTAGTATTTATTTACATGCACAGAATACTTTTAGCTACTTTGTCATATCCAAAAAGGTGTCGAAAGTTCATTACCCTCTATTACATTACCGTCGATTCCCTTCAGTTATAAAGATGAAGGTAATGAGGCAGAAGTGAAGGTAATGAATTATGTTAACTTTTGTGTTTTTATACATTTTCTATGCACATGGGCGAATGCACGATAGGCCGTGGGGGGCAGATAGCAACTATCTGCTGTCTTGCAACTAAAACACCCACCCTACATCGATACCCAGGTAAAAGCTAATGGTTAACGAGTAACTTTTTAGGTGCTCAACATTCCAAAAATTAAAGCAAAATAAACACGGGAAGAAAAATTTATCCAAGCAAGATAAATAAAAAAAAAATACGAAGAAATCAAAAAAGATCCTACATAAGCTCATAAGCTCACGCCTGTTTCCCAGCGGGGTAGGCAGAGACAATGGACCTCCACTTGCTACGATCCCTACTCACTCTCATAACATTTTTTTGCGAGGATGACTCCGATTTGGTCAGAGAACGTTCGTAGAGGTCTTGCCCTTCCGACAGTGCCTCTCACACTTGCCATGTATAACTGTTTTGTCAATCTTTCTTCATCCATTCTTTCCGTAATCGATATTTTCGTAATCACGTCCTCTTTCACTCCACACCGTTCTCTTATCACGCTATTCCTTATTCTGTCATTCAATGTTAACTCACACATACTTCTGAAAGCTCGCATTTCCACTGCATTAATTTAACTTTGATCCTTCTTCTGGCATACCCAACTCTCGTTCCATACATCAGTGTCGGAACTAACACTCTTCCATGCACAGCCAGCCTTTACAGACATTTGTTGACTGCTCATAAAGGAATGCAGTGCCCCGTTCACCTGATTTCCCTTACCAACCCTCCTTTTAATATCACTTTCACATCTTCCATCTCTCGTAAACAAAGTTCCCAAGTATACAAACTCTTTTACTTGCTCCACATTCTCACCTTCAATCATTATGTCACATGGACTCATACATTCATCCTTTTCAAATACCATTACTTTTGTCTTTTCAACATTCACTTTCATTCCTTTCTCCTTAAACGCTTCGTGCAATCTTGTTACCATCTCTTGCAACTACAACACTGATGATTCAAGTAATACTTGATCATCAGCGTAAAGAAGACATTTGACTACATTTCGCAACCCATTCATTTTTAATCCGTACTCAATCTCTTTCAAATCTTTCAAACAATTGTCTATGAATAGGTTAAATAGCCAAGGCGACGCTACACATCCCTGCCTAACACCCTTTTCAATGTTAAACCAATCAGTGTAGGCCCCATTTACTCTAACACACGCTCTGGAATCCTCATACAGCGATTTCAGAGCGAGGATAAGACTGCCATCCACCCCATTCATAAACAATACCGACCAAAGCTCATTCCTCCCCACTCTATCATAGGCATTTTCTAAGTCTACAAAAGCACAATAAACCCTTTGACCTGCGGCCAAGGAATCAAAAAAGATCCTACAAAATATAAAATTCAGAAATAAAAATAACGGCAAAGATATTTAAGAAGAAAAGAGCAGAATAAAATCAAGAGCATTGCTGATTTGACACCGAGAGAATAGAGAATGCAGAAAAGAAATGGAAGGTGAATCGCCAACGAAACCTTGAGAGAAAATGAGGCGACTAGTCAAGATCCATTGGAAGGGTCTTCTTGTCAAACTGAATCAGGCTGTAAATTGTGTCAATTTAAAAATAAATTTATAAATAGAATGCGTTATAATTCAAAGAAACAGATAGGTAAACTAATGATAGAAAAAGTAAAAATAGAGAAAGAAAATAATACACTGAAAATAATGCTGGCAAAAGCAAGAAAGGCAAATAAAAGGCTTCAAGAAGAAGTAGTGAAAACATCGACTGAACAAAAAGTAGATACATTTTTTTTAAAATAATATATACAGGGTGTCCGGTAATTAATGGATAACCTTAAAATGGGTAATGGTAAAACTAATGACCATTCAGAAAAAAAATACAAATAAAAAAAAATACAGTTGGTACCAAAGATATGATTTTTTTAATAATAATCGGTGTTTTTTGTTACCTTATTTCACATTTTTATACACCACGGCCACAAATTAAGGAATTCTATCGGTTTTTTTTTGTTATAGTAATTTACGTTAACTGAGCTGATAGATAGGTAATAAATAGTATGACTACTATTACACGGTTTTTTTTTTAAACAACTTGAATGTTTGTTCTGGGGAAAATTTGTGAAAAATATTCAATTTGACAAAGTTTGAGCAACCGTAACTTAAAAAAAAAGTATCCAGACACAAGTGACCAATTATTTTAAAATATTATGTGCTTCAAGCCAATTTCAAAATGGTATCATTCATTATTGTATCTAATGTAAATTCTGAATTATGGCTATTTGTGTAGAAAAGGTGTGAATTTTGGATAAACATCAAAATTTGCAATATTGGAATATTTATTTACATTGAATGTACCTGACCATTGGAGTTTAATAAAAAACAACATTTGACATTAGTAAAACTGTATTCGTTATTAATTACAATAAATGTTCAAATTGTCTGCCACCCACTCTGATACAGGCTCTACATCTACGAATGAATGCTCTCCTGAGCAGTCGCGTATAGCGTCGATCGCTTATTTTCGATGCGGCTGCCCGGACACGGCTACGTAAATCTTCCAAGGAACGGATCGGCTTTGCGTAAACTTCTTCCTTAAGACAGCCCCAGTAAAAAAAATCAAGTGGATTTAGATCTGGTGAACGTGGGGGCCACAAAATTGGCCCCAGGCGGCCAATCCATCTGTTTGGGTATGTTCTATTTAAGTATGCACGAACAGATACAGCATAATGCGCAGGACAGCCGTCATTTTGCAACCAATATGATTCTCTCTCCACCTCGGGCACCTCTTGCAATAAGTTTGGAAGATCATTTTCAAGGAATTCTAAATAACTTTGGCCAGTTAGGTTCCCCGGTAATTCAAATGGGCCTATTATTTTTCCGTTTAATATTCCAGTCCAATAATTTATTTTAAATTGGTACTGTGACCTGTCTTCACGCATAGCACGAGGGTTCGTTAGTTGCCAGCTATGGAGATTGTGTAAATTCATGTAGCCATCTCTTTTCAATGTTGATTCATCACTCCATAGAATTTTATTAAAAAACTGCGGGTCTGCTTCCATCTTCCCCAGCATTTTTCGGCAGAAACGCAATCTTGCATTATAATCTCTTGGTTGAAGGGTCTGCACGCGCGTAACGTGGAACGGGTGAAATTTGTTCTTTTTTAAGATATCATGCACAGTCGATTTCCCTATACCCGTGCGTCGAGCTATTGATCGCGTAGAAATTGAAGGATCTTGCGCAATTTCCTCAAGTACCACGTCTTCTACATCAGCACGAGCGCTTCTTCCACCACTAGTACCACCAACACCAGTACCAGGGATTCTTCCTTCTGAGTAACAACCGTGGACTCTTATAAATACGCGGTAATCTGGATGACGCGCATTAGGGTATCTTTCCCTATAAAGAGCTGCGGCTGCGTTTCCATTGCCTCTGCATTCCCCATAAATAAAATGCATGTTTGCATATTCTTGTGGCGTATACTCAACACGTGGCATGTTGATTCACAAAATAAACAATCCAGTTACAAGCCAAGTCGTCGCAAATATCACCACACAAAACAAGTCCAAATCGGTAAACAAAACGAATAGTCCAGTAAAATAGCCAGGTCGTCGTTTTAACACTGATTCACAGTAACTAGCAACAATTGCAACCGGAAACGAAATAAACACATGCGAAGTCGAGCAAGTCGAGTGACGCACTAAGTCTAAGTCCCTGTTCCTGTAAGTTCTGTTAGTCCCCTACCGGTTTTTTTACATTTACTATCTCGCTCGCACTCATCCAACTCATATCCTCTTTGTCTAACATGAACAAAAGACGGGTGGTGCAGGGTGCGCACAGGTAGCTAGTATGGCGGTCACACGACTTACACACACGACATTTATTGCAAAGCCAATTTGTATTTGTTAAAATATTTCTGGTTTTAAAGAGACTTTATTTAATTATTACTATTCATTACTTACGTCTATTAATGTTTTTATTAACCCCGAATGGTCAGGTACATTCAATGTAAATAAATATTCCAATATTGCAAATTTTGTTGTTTATCCAAAATTCACACATTTTCTACACTAATAGCAATAATTCAGAATTTACATTAGATACAATAATGAATGATACCATTTTGAAATTGGCTTGAAGCACATAATATTTTAAAATAATTGGTCACTTGTGTCTGGATACTTTTTTTTTAAGTTACGGTTGCTCAAACTTTGTCAAATTGAATATTTTTCACAAATTTTCCCCAGAACAAACATTCAAGTTGTTTAAAAAAAAAACCGTGTAATAGTAGTCATACTATTTATTGCCTATCTATCAGCTCAGTTAACGTAAATTACTATAACAAAAAAAAACCGATAGAATTCCTTAATTTGTGGCCGTGGTGTATAAAAATGTGAAATAAGGTAACAAAAAACACCGATTATTATTAAAAAAATCATATCTTTGGTACCAACTGTATTTTTTTTTATTTGTATTTTTTTTCTGAATGGTCATTAGTTTTACCATTACCCATTTTAAGGTTATCCATTAATTACCGGACACCCTGTATAGTAGAATTTTGTTAAAATAGAGTTGTGTTTTTTTAATAAATTTATTATAACTTAACTGTTGATTTAATTCTAGTCTTCTCTAATCATTACCCACAGTACTTTATCATTACCATTTTTATGAATATCATTACCAGATTTACACTTTTCATTACCATCAGTCACCATAAAACTAATTGGCCTATATCTTGGGCTACAATGGATGTAATTTTAAATAAATCACATAGCAGTGTATATTTACCTCGTAGTTTTTCATAGGAATAAAAAAAATCACATTCTATTTTTTTTTTGTAATTACGTTGGATTTGCACGGATTCGGAGAAATACCCTAATAATAAGTTAATTTTATCATTTGAATATCTGCAGATTTACCTTGTACGTTGTCCAGATCACTCAAATATTTCTAACATCCGTTATAAACATTTTATCTGAATAAGTTTCTGTCAGCGGCATTTCTTTGTTATACGACGTTTTTTTTCGGAGGGACATACAAATTTAGTTAGCCACAATGCTTTTGCTACTTCACCGGGCAAAAGGCGAGCAGAGCACCAATCTCAATAAATGGTATGATAACTACAAACTAAGCGACCTAAGCAAGAGAGCGCTTTAGTTGTGTTTTGTGTAACTGACGTTCTACTTTACAATTTGCGAGCCACTCAGACTTTGGGTCTACGAGGGAATCGAAAGTAATAGGTAGAAGTAGTGATGTACAAGCCTCGAGGCGGAATGGCAAGACTCAGTGAGCTCGATAAGCTCAGAGTCCCGAGCCTAACCGAGCCGCGATTTTTTTGAGCCAAGCCTCGAGACTTCAAAAGAGCTCGAGCCTTCAAAGGAATTCGATCCTTCAAAGGAATTCGATCCTTCAAAAGAGCTCGAGCCTTCAAAAGAGCTCGACCCTTCAAAAGAGCTCGAGCCTTCAAAAGAATTCGAGTCTCCAAAATTAGAATAAAGTGCACCGTAAACGCTTAATCTATTGTGGTTTACTTATTTTACTTATTTATTGGGCAGAAAAAGACTAGTGCGCTAAAGCTAAGCATTTCACCTTCGAGATCGATCGAGCGCTCAAAAGGGCTCGTGCCTTCAAAAAGGGCTCGAGTCTTCAAAAGAGCTCGAGCCTTTGAAAAGGGCTCGAGCCTTCAAAAAGGACTCGAGACTTCAAAAAAGCTCGAGCTCTGAAAAAGACTCCCGAGTCGTCGGGCGCCATACATACGAAGCGAGCCCTGTAAACGACACCGAGCTCTAGTCAAAGGGACTCGGACGCCTCGAGACTTGTACATCACTAGGTAGAAGGTATCATGATGACCTTTCCTTTCTACACCGTTTCATTAGATTTTTACCTTCAAATAGTTATAATGAAATAGAATAGAAAACGAACAAATAACTCGAATACTACTGTAGGTGCACAGCCTTCGATATTATTTATTGATCAAATACAATTTTACCTTGGATCTTTAATCTCCGCGATATCTATACATTGACAAAGGCTTTAATTACTTATCTACTTAGGAACTAGGATTGCCTTAGTAAAATTATTATTGTACTCAGTAAGATATAGGCATTATATATTTCAGATCTTTTATTATATGAATTAGTTTAGGCCCTAAACCCTAAACTTTAAAGTAATGTAAACGTTATGTTGTTACGAAGGTACCTTTTTGAGTACAAAACTGCTTACTTTTTAAACAAAATACTGCTCAATGCGGATAGAACACCGACGTGACGGGGCGCAATTCTCCCTTGCGGGAGATAGTACTGCATCATCAATGTCCACGATAGTAATTCATGAAGGTTAATATAATGAGAGAGCCGTAAGTAGCTACAGAGACCTGGTGTTCTGGGTTCCTACGTTTAAAAACGTTAATAAGTTTAACACATCTCAAAGAAAACCGCGGAAACTACAAGGAAATGTAATTACGGGCTTCGCAAAACAAAGGATCACGTTACGGAGAGCGCGCGCGCGCGTATGCACTCTGTTATCAAACAACTGCCTTTGATCTGTATCATTACAATGTAGGCAGGTAGGTATTATACATAGGTAAATGTACTTTGATCAAGTGCCATCCAATTTTACACGTGTCACCAACTGGTGAGATAGCCGTTTAACTGAGACATCCTGCAATTTATACCAATTTGAGAGAGTAAATTACTTTGCAACCAGTACCTGCCTACCTTATATATGATATTCAGGAGACTAATCACGTATTGATATATCTAGTCTATATGTATTTATCTATGGATATAACTATGACTTCGATAAAAATGTATTAATTACTGTAGGGATAATGTAACGCATTGCCTATGTTATTGTTATTGTATAATGCTACATTAACTTAATAAATTGACATAACTATATTTAAATATTTTTTGCATGTAAAGTAAACGATGCACGAGTAGCGAAGGCATTTTTATCAAAGTAATAGTACCTACCTACTTAATATGGTTGCGTGATTGCGTCTCCACATATGTAAACGTAGGTACCAATTTAGTTCTTGTTGACCCCAACTCCCTTTTAGTGTGTAAATACACTTCCCCTTATGGTATCAATAAAACCCATAGAGAATGGAATGGCATTTACTCCTGTAAAAAGGTATGAGAATATTTATTTAGTGTCAACGCACAAAATGCACCTTGTAGGACGACAAGGTTTTTCGGTTAGTGTAAACCGAAAAACCTTATCGTCCTACAAGGTGATCCTTTTATAACTTGCTTGAAAGGTAATATTGATAGTCATATAAATAATGTTTCTACGCATAACAAAGTAATTTTTCTATATACCTATACCGTATTCATCGAGGCGTGAGATTAAATGTAAACAAACCATAAAAAGGGTACTTTAAGGGTCACGATTGATGAAGTGAATATATTATTATATATTATTTAACAGCTGTCAGTACAATCAAGCCTATGAAATTTTGAATTTAGTCGTACTGACAGACAGTACCTGCCAATGTCATATTTTATGGGCATGGCGACCTAATAAGTGATGGGCAATGAATCATCGTGGCCATCGACTATAAACTATCGATATTTTTATATAAAACTTAATTCAAAATAAATTAATTATTAAATTTTATTATATATTCTAGTATCATAATACAATTTACATATGTACGCGTACTTGATCTAAAATAATAGTGAGTAAATAAAATCCAATTTCTAAAAATAAACTTTGGATTTCAGAGAGTATACTTAAATGTATCTTATATTAAAATATTTGTTTAATTTAGTAACGTTTGTAATTAAATTAATCCCAATTATTTGTTACATTATCGTAAATAATAGTAAGAAAAGTCGATAATTACTATCGACATTTGTTTAAATCTTAACAACCCTAGGAATGTCATCTTTTATGAAGTATAATGATTTATTAAATCGTTTACATGTAAAAACACCCAAAAAAGACTTGATTCCCAAACTTCGAATGCATTTTAATACGACTAAATTATAGACCACAGATACTCCCGAACATTTTACATAAAAATGTGACGTTTGGTTATCGGTCGGATTATATCCGCTATTTTTACTATAGATCAACTTGTTGATACGAGAGTTCTGCTTATTTATTATTATAGATATTTTCGTTGAATTTATATCTTTTATGAAGTTTAAAGTTATTTGTTGGTTGTTTTGTTTTTGTTATAAGTATTTACGTTTTCGAGCTTAAAACATGAGTGCACCTGGACCAAGCAACGCTTGCACTTTTTCTTCGCCAAAGAAAAAGCGATCAAAGAAAACTCCAACGCATTCAACGGAAAAGGTGGCTGTTATTAATGTGTTCAAACTCATAGAAGAAACGTGGTCGAAGGATTCGTATCCGTACAAAGGTATCAATTAAACCACTGAAATTATGGGAATATCGCAAGCCACAGTAAACAGGTTCTAAAAGGACATAGTGAATTAAATCCTATTGAGTTAATATGGGCCCAAGTTCAAGGATTTATTGCTGAGAATAACAAAAGCTTTAAGTTAAGTTCAAATTTTACTAGCCGATGCAATTAAAAATATAACAGTAGAGACTTGACAAAAGTGCATTGACAATGTGAAAAAGAAGAGCAAATTATGCTTAAAATTGATGGAATAATTGATAGTTGAATATAGTTGACCGCTTCGTTATTCCCGATGGCGACAGTTCTTCAGAATCCTCCTAATTCTCCGAATAATTAATTCAATAAGAGCGATTTATGATTTTATTATCTTCATAGTTAAGTACCTTATCTTAACCCGAGCTGCTAGACACACAAATAGGAAACCCTACATTAAATTAAATAGCAATAAGAAACATTGAAAAAAGTTTGAGAAACAATGTTTTCTTTGTTTACACTTTGTCTCAAGCCCCGATGAATAGGGTAATGCAGTCTAGTTTGTAAATAAATTATCAGTGGTGTTCGGTTACGTGGATAGGTCATAATTATCATCGCCATTTTAATGAATTTAAAATTATAAAAAATTTGAATCAAAACAGGAATTTGATTATACATTATGCAACTAAAAATAAATAAATAGATAAATTTAAAACATGTTTTTCATCATTCAAATTGAAACCAGTTCCATTTGTCGATAAGAAACTCGTTAAATTTAAATAAGCGATACTTCATTATACGTAGGTATTGTTTGATATTGATACCATTCGACATGAAAGGCGAAGCGAATTATTGCACTTAACTTTTATTTAAGTACGTTCCGAGTCTTTAAAATTCTACTGATAAAAGACTCATAACAAACATGCGAATAAAACAAATATGCGAATTTCCTTTCGGATGTAGACTCGGAAGTCCAAGAGGTCCGCAAACTGTAACGTAAATCTCCCTCCAGCAACTATCCTAAGCCGAGGTCCAGCTCCCATCTAGCTTAGATTGCTTAGTTTATACTTTATACCTACACCATTTAATAAGGCTGGAGCTCGGCTCGCCTTTATGCCCGGTGAAATAGAAAAAGCCTCGCGGCTAACTACATAAATAGGCCAAAAATACGGTGTATTTCGCTTTACATTTTTCAAAATATATCTTTAATTTACTACAGACGACAATCAGCTGCTTTGCGGGCAATTTAATCAATGCATAACTCAAAACTATAATGCCGGCGAAGACAGACAACTCGGTACGACATAGCATTTTATATCTGATCAATTTTTTTTATCCTTATTTCTTTAAAATAAAAATTCCTAATAGGTACCTACTTTACACGCCTACGCCACGTCTAATCTTATTGAAATAAGGACAAACATAACTTGATCAGATATTAATTTTCATTTTACCTACTATTTTAAAAAGTGCATTGGGATTATTATAGTGTAGTTGGCTATATAATAACTAGGTATAGCAGGTAACGATAGGACTTCGATAAAAATGTGTTCATTACAGTAGGGTTATTATAACGCATTTCCTCATTAGGTGATTATCCTCCTGATTTAACTCCTGAAACTGAAAATGTTCTATTTAATCTGTCGTCTAGAAATGATTTAGTTGCTCATTTTATTTTAATACCATGACGTATTTTCATTCAATTGTAAGGATATCCTATATTTCGGGTAAAAAATAAAGACAGTTTTCAAAGTCATAATTTTTATTGTTTCAAGAGTACTGTCGTGAATAAATAATGAAAGTTTCAATTATTCACTAACCATTACTAAGGCATTTACTGTAGTCGCTTTTGGTGAACATTTAACTCCTAACTATGAAATAATTCTTTGTTTTGTTGTACAATCCCTAACCGTAGTAATCAGCGAGATAATACATACTGAGTAAAAGTATTATGAAAATATAAAATTTTACGATACAACTATAAAGTTAATATCAGAAGTCATATACGTATATAGTAGCTAGAAATATTGGAAAATTAATAGACAAATACTATCACATTTCCAGATTAACACAAAATAGGGATAAAAGTACGTTTAAGAGTTTGTACAACATTCTCATATTTTTATTATTATTATACATAATTTAGTTTAGTTTCTTTGTTAAACATTCTTATAATTTTTAACCGAATGGAGCAAATATGGATAAATTAAGCGAATTTACAAATCATGCGCAGGAGTTGAGATACATTTGACGATTATTTTGAAGCAGTCTTAGCAAGATATATGTCATGAACTACCAATGATTTGGTAGCATTCAGTTATAATGATTACATTTCCATGTAAATTTGTCATTTTCCAAACCGTGGACATATTTTCAGGTAATAAAATACATTTACTTTTACAATACTAATTTTTCATTTCGCCGAAATCTTTCTAATCCATTAATTCCTCATCGGACTCGACCTTTTGGGAGTCAGGGTGGTCGAAAAACAAGAAGTTCACATTTCTATTAGAATTTCAGTATTATTCAGAAAGGAACGGTCTGGCAAAACCATTCCCCTGAGACACCACCTCCATGATGAAAATCAGAAATTATGCCATAGACCGAACTTAATAAATATTTTTTATTAATCCACGGAAGTGATCAATTAGTATTGACTTCATAACGCATACGCAGACGCATAAACTACTGATGATGCCATCGGTGTTAGCGACGACTCGACGAGTCTTATCGATTTAACAAGCTCAGTTGGTGTTCGGCAGTGAGATGTCTATTCAGTCTTTCTATCTATTATTCTCTGATGTCACAAAAGACAACAAAATATATATTCGATTTAAAAATTCATGGAGGCGGCGCGTACTGCATTCATCACATAATATAATGGATTTAGTTCTCATCATATAAAGGCGTGGCGTCGCCCAAAGACATCGAACGTGGAGAGGTATTCGTGTGAGGAGTGGACCTGAGAGAGTGCGCTCTGGAGGATCTACCCGAGGAGTGTCCGTGAGGAGTGGAGCGAACGTCTCTCTCTCTGGGAGTCCTGCCGGGTCTGGGAGTGGTGGGGGCGCGGGGGGTGGCGGAAGCTTCTCTGTTGCCGGCCACGCGTCGCACCCAGTCCTCTGCCGCCTTCTGCCAGTCGGCCGGCTCGGTGTAGGGCGCCGGTGTGGGCCGGGAGCGGACCGCGGGGGTGAGGAACTCCGGCGGGCGGGGCGTCGCCGCGAAGGGCGTCATGTACGGAGTCTGAGCGGACGGCGTGTACGGCGTGTTGATGTAGGCCGGGCCGGGCGTGTGGGCCGGCGTGTGGAAGGCGGGCGTGTGCGCGGCCGGAGTGCGGTACAAGCTCGTGCCGGCGGGGGTGCGGGCCGGCGTGCGGGGGGTGCCGGACGGCGGGGGCTCTCGGAAGTGCTCCTTGAACCAGCGCAGGAGGGACGGAAGGGAGTCGAACGTGCGCTGCCTGTACTTGTACCCGTCGGGGGTGACCGACACGTATTCGTGCGTCACTCGTGCCCTGGGTAAATACGACAGTAAGAACCTGCCGGGGTAATTTTTCGAGGCGGAAAATACGTAATGAATCTTATTTGGGTTCCGCGCCTTCTCTTCTTTGAGGTATTCCTCGGCCTTGTCTCGCATGCCTCCAACATTTTTGTAGTACTTATAGGAGAGCAGATCGCGAGCGTGTCCGGCCATGGGGGTCACGTGACGAGCGATGATTTCATCCAAATCTTCGAATTCGGAGCCTTGTATCCATAAACTTCGACCTGCAAACAATACATGTATAAATTAACTAGTCTACGAAAAAAACGAATGTATTGTATGATAACAGAATAGTTGCAATCTTATACATACCTAATGAGAATGCGTTTTCTTTGCCTTCTTCTCGAACGTCGATGTGTTGATAGATACCGTCGGCTACTTTCCACGTCACAGTCAAGTGATCTGAACCCTTAAACAAAATAACAATTTTGATCGTAAATACAAAGGTGAAGCGAGTTTTAATTAAAAATGAGGGAGATTATTAACTATAACTAATATTTTATACTATTATTTAAATTGTATGGCTGGGTAAAATTAATTGATAAAAAAACAGACTAAGAATATGACACGGAATGCCATGCAACTTCTCGAAACTTCTCTATCTTATCGAAACTAATACGAAAGCTAAAGAGTATTAGTTTGCTTCAACGCGCTAATCTCATGAACTACTGGTCCGATTTTCTATTTATCGAGGAAGACTGTAGGCTATATTTAATTATGAAGTTCCCACGGGAACGAGAGTTACACGGGCGAAACCACGCGCGGGAAGCTATTAGTTTTAAATGTTTTAAACACGCATCATAAGAACATAATTTAAAATATTTTAAATGTGTCTATACAAATAAAGTTTTTTTTTATTTCAGAATTAATTAATTTATTATTAGCTTCTGCCCGCGACTTCGTACGCGGATCCTGTTGCTTATGCCAGCGACAACAGGGTCGTCGAAATCGAAGATCTGAAACGTGACAGTACATATCGCTCACGATCAGCGGACAGTCGCGCATCACGTTCCGCACTTGTCTCTAGAGACCTAGAAGCCGATGCGTAGATACGCTGAGAACACAGTTTTTTTACTGTTTTATTATATGTATAGATATAGATTAACGCTACAACATACCTTACTACTCGGCCTCACGATGACCTCTCCCTGCGCCATCTTGTCCATGAGTTTCTCCGCCTCCGCGAACGATATGTTGTGGAAGGCGGGGTGCACGATCACTCGCTTCACGTACTGCATGCGCTCCTTAGTTTGTTTCGCCTCTTTCTCTTTGCGCATATCTTTGTCCTCCGTTTCTTGGTCGTAATATGGATCTTTTGGTGGTCTGTAAGAGAATTAATATTTAGAATGAGACTGAACCGGCGGCTCAGTAGTTACAGTAGTGTGGGTGTACTTTGTGTCCTTGAAATGAGTTTTGTAAAGTCCCCCGCGACACAGGGGTCAATTCCCTTAGTACGGGTGTATTCTTAAAGAAAAAAAAAACGATTTTTAGTTCTAGATAATGAACGCTTATTTGACTTATATTGCAAAAATAGTCTTCAAAAATAACGGCTTATTGTTTAAAGTTCACTAAGAGAGATAGGGATAAGAGAATTATTGCCTGCGTATCAGAAATAGAACACGAACATACAACTTATTAAGCTATTATTATATAACATTTATTTAGCGAAAAACGATAGTCAGTTTTAAAAATATGAAAATGAAAGTTGGCAAAATCAGCACTGTAATTGAAAACATTGAGTTTATTTTTTATCAACCGAATTAGAGGGACTAATTACACTTATTCACCTCAATTCAGCTTATGTCCAAAGAAAACGACAGTTTTGTACGAGATGCGTACGCGTCTGTTCAGCTGAAAGCGTGCGTACGCGTCCCCTACACAACTGGCGTTTTCTATGGACATAAGCTGAATTGAGCTGAATAAGTGTAATTAGTCCGTTAAAGCTTCTTAAATTATTATTTAGAAATAAGATAAATTATTTGGGATTATAACATTTCATTAATTAAATCATAAATGAAAACTAACCTCCATTCATTATTTTTGTCCAATAAATCTGACGATTTAGAAGAACAGTCTACTGAGAATCTTTCTACATCAATCTTGAGTATCCTACAGTGCACGGTTTGACCGATCCGGACGCGCTCCGTGGGGTCGGACACGTGTCGGTCGGACAGGTTCTTGATGTGTATATAGCCGGACAGACCGTTGTCCAGTCTAATACGAACACCGGTGGCCTGACCCGGACATGCGCCGGCGTCGAAGTGATTCCATACCTGAGGAATGATTTATGATTTAAACATTTACTAATGAAAACAGTGTTAAAGACACTAATGCGAATTATATTTTTGGACATAGTAACATATTGCTGCATAATAATGATAATACATACATAGGTATTATAAAGACAAGACTCTGTTATTCTACAATGTCATATTTAACTAAACTAGTGATTACTAGAGATGGGCCGACTAGCCGCCGACTAGTCGGGAAAGCCGATTATTCGGCATCGTTTGTAGTCGGCGGCTAGTCGGCGACTAATCGGCAAAATATGCCGATTATGATCGGCGCATAACAAATTAAATAAAACAAATAATTTGTACTTGTTTTATAATTTCTAAACATTACTTAGAGTCATTATCTAAAGTTACAGTCTTTACAACATAGGATCGTATTAATCAGTCAGTAATTAAGCTAACTTAACATCATTAATCAACGAAATATGGCACATACATAACCAAATAACATGGCAATGGTAAACTGTATGCATTAAGTCAGATTAGTGATTAAAAAAAATCCTTTAATATATAAATAACTAGCGGCCCGCCCCGGCTTCGCACGGGTGGACTTTTATACCCTACCCCTACCCTACCCTACCCCTACCCTACCCCTACTCTACCCCTACCCTACCCTACCCCTACCCCTACCCTACCCTACCCTACCCTACCCTACCCTACCCTACCCCTACCCTACCCCTACCCAAAAGTATCCTATGTCCTTCTCCCAGTTCTTAGCTACCTCCCTACCAATTTTCAGCCAAATCGGTTCAGCCGTTCTTGAGTTATAAATAGTGTAACTAACACGACTTTCTTTTGTTTTTAAAATGTATTCTGCTATTCAGGGCGGAGACAAATCCAACGATTATAGATAGATCTCGAGTTATAAGTGTTGTAGCAAACCCGTCTTTGATATATATAGATTACATAAGTATATTTTAAATCTAAAGTCATAGTCTAGCAACATATTCAAAAACCATTAAGGTAACATAGAACGCCCGAACACCTCCGACAAGTAGGTATTAGAATGATCGGCATTGCCGATTAGTCGGATAGTCGGTTAGTCGGCAAATACTATAGTCGGCCCATCTCTAGTGATTACCCATTAGTCAAAATTCGACCATATTTAAAAGAAAAAGCGTTTTTTCTCTATAAAAACTATAAGTGTGCGAAATGTCATACTCCTCCGTCCGTGAAACTTTCGTAAATAGGGGAACACGTATTAATGTATACAAATAGGTATATAAAGCAGAAGAGTTTGTTTGTTTGCTCGAACGCGATTATCTAAGGAACTATTGAACTGATTTAAAAAAATGTTAGATAGCCCATTAATCAAGGAAGATTATAAGCTATATTTAATAAGAAAATTCCCATGGTAACGGGAGTTACGCGCGCGGGAAGTAGTTTACAGATAAAACCAAGAAGTTGTTTAATTACCTCTGACAGCTCCGGGAAGTCATTCTTGTGACAGAAAGGACACTCCCACAATCCAGTCTCATCATTCCTTACAGGATTAGCCTGGTCCAACATTTCCCTCTGAGGCTTCCTGTGTGTGATCCCCACAACCGACGCCAACACCATTTTGCCCACATATAACGTCTCCGGCGTCTCTTTGGTAAGAATATCAAACATTTCCTCAGCAGTGGGCGACCTATAAGGTACCCTAAGATCCTTATACCTAGAGTTCAATTCTTCTCTAATGTCATATAGAGTTATGCTCTTGTTTCCAAAACCTTGACGTTCCAACTCCTCGGCGAACGCGTCAAGGTCCAAGTCTTTCAGTCTTTCGGGGGCTTCGAGAATTTCCTCTAACGCTCCGGCTGGATTCGCGTCTTCGTCTTCGTATTCTAAGGCATCCACAGCCATTTTTCTCGCCCATTCATAAGTTTCAGGATGCACTCGAGATCCGTCCAACACTTCTATGTAGGCTTCAGTACTATCTCCTAAGCTACTTGTGTCTATTCTTATGAAACCAGAACAGTTAATAAACACTTTGGGCCCCATGTGACACACTGTGACGAGTTGCGTACGATTTTCTAGTTTCTGATTAGTTTGTTTGAAGAGTTTGATTAAAGCCTGCGCTTTTCTTGGCCCTAAGCCGCATACAAACTGTAGTAATTCAGTTCCCCGGCCTGTTAATACCGCTTCGTTTACATCTACACCGACTTCGTTGATCCTATTGACGAATTCTAGCTCTATTCCATCGAGTAATTCTTCTTTAGATATTTGGTCTTGTAAGGGATGGTATCTGAGACATAGTATTTCTTCGTCGGGGCCGCACAGTTGAGATATTTCCATTAGCGGGTCCTGTAGGAGACGACCTTGGCAGATCGCTTGACGTAATATGTCGGGGTATTCTCTGAAGTCATTCTGTAGATAATCGAAATGTTTAATTATTTAATTAGGTTTTATTGAATATGTTTTGAAATTTTATACATACATAAGTTTAGGATTTCATGGCTAGTTTAAAAATTGTAAATACCTCTTTACATTATAACAATACGTGCTAATATTACAATAACAAATAATATGGTGGCTTAATGGTATCACGTACAATTGCGAAAGGCTACTGCCCGTTAAAGTGGTAAATGAAATGTTTTCAGTCAAGAAACCCATTACTACACTACATAAAGTGACATAATCTGCCTCTTTTTGCCATAAAAGTATAGGAATAAAAGTAGAATCAAAGCTAAAGCTGCTAAATAACAAACTGCACTCACCCGTCCACGTATACTGTTGCTATAAATCTTGCTGATATGGTTGTCCGCTATTTCTATAGGTATGCGAGGGAATTGTTCGTCTTCGACTAATTGTTGTACACACTCCGACACGTCCGCTTTAACGTTCTGGGCTTCGCGGGACTCCCCACCTATGACTATAACGTGGGGCTTCTTGCGTAGAATGAACCTGAGAAATATTATATGTTGCTTAATAAATTATTGATCAATGTATTGTAGTTTTTATTTAATTCGATATTTTTAAATAAACAAACATTATAATCAATAAGAAGTTCACAGACAATGTTACTGGCTAGAATATAATCTTATTTATGAAGGTATCTTTAAAAGATGATTTACCCGTTCTGGGTAATTGTGAAACTACCCTCATTTGGAAAGAGTCATAGTTATAATCATAAACTCCTTCTCTCGTGATCTATATTACATCAATATTATAAAAAGGAAAATGTTTATTGCTTGTTTGCACTGAATTAGCCCCGGAACTACAGGACCGATTTCAAAAATTCTGACACTTAGAAAGCTTCGTTTTCCCGGAGTAGCATATTTATAGTAATATTATAAAAAAGTAAAGTTTGTGAATTGTTTGTGAGGTTGTATTGAGTAACTTACGGAACTACAGGATCGATTAGAAAAAATCTTTCAGTGTTAGATAGCCCAGTTATAGAGGAGGGCTATAGGCAGTAGTTTCCTGTAGACAGTGGTGACAGTGGAGCGCGTCTCAGACGCACGCGCACGTATAGAGGGGGGGGGGGGGGGTTACCTGCGCAGCGCCGTCATGTCGGCCTGCTTGTTGTCGCGCTCGAGCGCGTCCCAGGCGTTGCGGCGACACAGCAGGTGCGGCAGGCGCAGGTGGTCCGCCACCTCGCCGCCCGCGCCCACCACGCACGCGAACGTATAGAGGGGGGGGGTTACCTGCGCAGCGCCGTCATGTCGGCCTGCTTGTTGTCGCGCTCGAGCGCGTCCCAGGCGTTGCGGCGACACAGCAGGTGCGGCAGGCGCAGGTGGTCCGCCACCTCGCCGCCCGCGCCCACCACAAACGCAAACGTATAGAGGGGGGGGGGGGGTTACCTGCGCAGCGCCGTCATGTCGGCCTGCTTGTTGTCGCGCTCGAGCGCGTCCCAGGCGTTGCGGCGACACAGCAGGTGCGGCAGGCGCAGGTGGTCCGCCACCTCGCCGCCCGCGCCCACCACGCACGCGAACGTATAGAGGGGGGGGGGGGGTTACCTGCGCAGCGCCGTCATGTCGGCCTGCTTGTTGTCGCGCTCGAGCGCGTCCCAGGCGTTGCGGCGACACAGCAGGTGCGGCAGGCGCAGGTGGTCCGCCACCTCGCCGCCCGCGCCCACCACAAACGCAAACGTATAGAGGGGGGGGGGGGGGTTACCTGCGCAGCGCCGTCATGTCGGCCTGCTTGTTGTCGCGCTCGAGCGCGTCCCAGGCGTTGCGGCGACACAGCAGGTGCGGCAGGCGCAGGTGGTCCGCCACCTCGCCGCCCGCGCCCACCACGCACGCGAACGTATAGAGGGGGGGGGGGGTTACCTGCGCAGCGCCGTCATGTCGGCCTGCTTGTTGTCGCGCTCGAGCGCGTCCCAGGCGTTGCGGCGACACAGCAGGTGCGGCAGGCGCAGGTGGTCCGCCACCTCGCCGCCCGCGCCCACCACGCACGCGAACGTATAGAGGGGGGGGGTTACCTGCGCAGCGCCGTCATGTCGGCCTGCTTGTTGTCGCGCTCGAGCGCGTCCCAGGCGTTGCGGCGACACAGCAGGTGCGGCAGGCGCAGGTGGTCCGCCACCTCGCCGCCCGCGCCCACCACGCACGCGAACGTATAGAGGGGGGGGGGGGTTACCTGCGCAGCGCCGTCATGTCGGCCTGCTTGTTGTCGCGCTCGAGCGCGTCCCAGGCGTTGCGGCGACACAGCAGGTGCGGCAGGCGCAGGTGGTCCGCCACCTCGCCGCCCGCGCCCACCACGCACGCGAACGTATAGAGGGGGGGGGGGGGTTACCTGCGCAGCGCCGTCATGTCGGCCTGCTTGTTGTCGCGCTCGAGCGCGTCCCAGGCGTTGCGGCGACACAGCAGGTGCGGCAGGCGCAGGTGGTCCGCCACCTCGCCGCCCGCGCCCACCACGCACGCGAACGTATAGAGGGGGGGGGTTACCTGCGCAGCGCCGTCATGTCGGCCTGCTTGTTGTCGCGCTCGAGCGCGTCCCAGGCGTTGCGGCGACACAGCAGGTGCGGCAGGCGCAGGTGGTCCGCCACCTCGCCGCCCGCGCCCACCACGCACGCGAACGTATAGAGGGGGGGGGTTACCTGCGCAGCGCCGTCATGTCGGCCTGCTTGTTGTCGCGCTCGAGCGCGTCCCAGGCGTTGCGGCGACACAGCAGGTGCGGCAGGCGCAGGTGGTCCGCCACCTCGCCGCCCGCGCCCACCACGCACGCGAACGTATAGAGGGGGGGGGGGGGTTACCTGCGCAGCGCCGTCATGTCGGCCTGCTTGTTGTCGCGCTCGAGCGCGTCCCAGGCGTTGCGGCGACACAGCAGGTGCGGCAGGCGCAGGTGGTCCGCCACCTCGCCGCCCGCGCCCACCACGCACGCGAACGTATAGAGGGGGGGGGTTACCTGCGCAGCGCCGTCATGTCGGCCTGCTTGTTGTCGCGCTCGAGCGCGTCCCAGGCGTTGCGGCGACACAGCAGGTGCGGCAGGCGCAGGTGGTCCGCCACCTCGCCGCCCGCGCCCACCACGCACGCGAACGTATAGAGGGGGGGGGTTACCTGCGCAGCGCCGTCATGTCGGCCTGCTTGTTGTCGCGCTCGAGCGCGTCCCAGGCGTTGCGGCGACACAGCAGGTGCGGCAGGCGCAGGTGGTCCGCCACCTCGCCGCCCGCGCCCACCACGCACGCGAACGTATAGAGGGGGGGGGGGGGGGTTACCTGCGCAGCGCCGTCATGTCGGCCTGCTTGTTGTCGCGCTCGAGCGCGTCCCAGGCGTTGCGGCGACACAGCAGGTGCGGCAGGCGCAGGTGGTCCGCCACCTCGCCGCCCGCGCCCACCACGCACGCGAACGTATAGAGGGGGGGGGTTACCTGCGCAGCGCCGTCATGTCGGCCTGCTTGTTGTCGCGCTCGAGCGCGTCCCAGGCGTTGCGGCGACACAGCAGGTGCGGCAGGCGCAGGTGGTCCGCCACCTCGCCGCCCGCGCCCACCACGCACGCGAACGTATAGAGGGGGGGGGTTACCTGCGCAGCGCCGTCATGTCGGCCTGCTTGTTGTCGCGCTCGAGCGCGTCCCAGGCGTTGCGGCGACACAGCAGGTGCGGCAGGCGCAGGTGGTCCGCCACCTCGCCGCCCGCGCCCACCACGCACGCGAACGACGCGTGCGAGCGCTCCGGCACGTACGCCAGCGACAGCACGCGCAGGCCTACAGACCACCCCAAGAGCGTTAGATACATCATTGCTCTCACGCAAGCAACGATCTATATGTACTAGCGTACTAGATTTCACGATTCGAACACACACCCTGTCCACTAGAATTGTACTGCAGTCCATACACCTAATTTAGTAAGGCGTCTAACGAAACGCGTAAGCGCCATGAAATTCACAGCGCTTTTCCGATCTTTTGGTCGCGAGAAATCAGTGCACTAGAAGTACTTAAGCGCTACGTCAATTATTTTAAAGTTTGTTTATATTCGAAATAATATGCTAGTTAAACGAAAGTTTGTTTATAATCGAAGTAATATGCTAGTTAAACGAAAGTTTGTTTATAATCGAAGTAATATGTTAGTTAAACGGAAGTTTGTTTATAATCGAAGTAATATGCTAGTTAAACGAAAGTTTGTTTATAATCGAAGTAATAATATAGTTAAACGAAAGTTTGTTTATAATCGAAGTAATATGCTAGTTAAACGAAAGTTCGTTTATAATCGAAGTAATGTGCTAGTTGAACGGAAGTTCGTTCATAATCGAAGTTATGTGCTAGTTAAACGAAAGTTTGTTTATAATCGAAGTAATATGCTAGTTCAACGAAAGTTTATTTATAATCGAAGTAATATGCCACTTTGCATAGTAAAACTGTGTAAAAATAACCCTACAAAAGAAATAAGGACATCGGGATCACATACAATCAGTACAGTATCTTAAACACACTACAATTAAGTTGCCACAATTACGGAGCTGTAGTTTTAAGCTCGTGCAGTATCTAGTTGAGCGCGCGAAACCAATCATTTATCTAAGAAGTCAAGCGTTGCGTATGTCGCCACACATACAGTCCGTAAACAAAAAAACAAAACGAACCGTCATTTTTGAAGATAGTTAATATCACGAGAAAATGCTTGATTCGATTCATTCAAACATCTGTATTACTCTGTATCTGTATTACATCGGTATTATTTCACGTTATGAAAACTAAAATTAATAACCGAAACCAAATCGTTTCAAAACATGACCTAATAAATATCTCAAGAGTAGGTACTTATATAGGTACTGGGCTATTACCTCTAGTGGTAAAACTTTTTTTTAAGCAGTTTTATCCCCTATCATATCATATATATACCAGAGACTGCAATTACTGGTCCGCGACGCCCTTGAAAACGACGAAACGCAAGTATAGACGGTTTCACACTATCACATTCGGTGTTTACCCGGAACGGAACAAAGAGTTCACGTTTGGTTCCCACTAACACAAACTCATCCATAACAAGAATCACGGGCAAGTACAACGCAGATTTCAAAAGCCACATCTTAAAACAATAAACAACAGATTGAAAGTTGAGATAATAATCTTGCGTACTTAACACTGTGCACACTTTTTTTAACGTGCTCCGATTTAAAATTGTTATTTTTTTATTTAGGCAGAGATCGCACTGGAACGGTGACTGCGACGCAAAGAACAAATAAATTTCACTTGTTGTTAGAGTGGCCGCTGACATATGTTAATATGAACTTGTTTTCACACTACACACGTTCACATCCTAGTAGATTAATCGATAAGTCGGTAAATTTATGTCTTAAAAAATTAAGAGAAACCTAATTGCGACCACTATTCTTCCTCTATTAACATTTCTACTATCAAACATCTAATATACATCACAGTAGTTAAGTTTATCAATAGAAACTGACCGTTAGAAGTGTCCCACTCTTCGTCATCATCGTCAGACACCCGCGACTCGTAGGGCGCCACCTTGAGCCAGTCGTACAGACGACGCCGACAACACCTGCACACAAAACACCATCTTAATACACTTATAATAAAGATTATGATGTAAAATAAAAAAATTAAAAAAGTTTTTATTCTCGTAAATCTATTACAGGTATTTGTAAATACTCACAACATATTTTGGTTTTTAAATTTGCTATATTAAATTACTTAATTTTATTTCACTATAATAGTTTATATGCTTTAGCCTAAAAGCTGTCAGGTATAAAAATACAATATTATTTTATTATTTTTATAACTATGACCATAATTATATCGAAGAACGCGCTTTTTAGTGCTACGACCGGATCTAACACACCCCAACTGAGAAGACCCGGCGAAACCAACTCAGTTTCAGCCAATTCTACTGCCAGTTTCAGCGCGGCCTCATCGAGACGATCCGGCGAAACATACTCAGATGGGCATGGCCAAGAACTTTTGGTTCAGTTACTTTTATTATTTAGTTGGCATCAACAATTTACCAATCGGTTGTCTTTATACGAATTTTATTTACGTTTTCATTAAATAACAGATTAAATAATATATTTTAAAACAGAACATAAAGCTCAGAAGCATAAGAAGCCTTTGGTCGGATGTGCATTATACGTCAGAAACATACGTTGTCTGTTCTTAAATCGTAAACTGGCACTTGCGAAAGGCTGCTGAAGGAAATAGTAGATCCGTCCTTATACTTCTGAGGTCTAGATTTATTTGTTCGTTCACGATATATTTGTCCAGTTTTTACAACATAATTACGTATGTTCCACTAACTTGAGCACATATTCCTTGGACTCCTGCAGCAGCAAGGAGTGCAGTTCCCGGCGCAGCTCCGGCATGACGATCTTGGTGAGCGCGATAGTAACCGCCTCCGCGCGCAGTTCGTTCCACGCTTGTACTGTCGCAGCGAACTCGTCCTATAGCAAAGGATAATATTTATGTCTTGGAAGAATAAATGCCCGAGAAATAAACCTTTATGGACTAAAAAGACAATAAAAGACAGTTTTTTTTTTCAAAAAAACCCTTTATCAAGACAAGGAGTAATTTTTTAAATAAAATAAAATCGGTAACGGTATAAATCTCGCTTTAAGTCTCGAATGACGTGGATTCGATTCCTACGCCGGACATGAAATCTTAGTGGAAATTCTAAGATTTCTTTCTAGATATTGTTGGTTGACGGTTAAGCCGTTGCTTTCGATTGTTGTAACATCGTGTTTTACAAGCATATTCCAGGGAACGAGCAGCAGCGTTCCCTTGTGTGTTACAACATAATACTGCGGCCATGAACCCGCCTGCCTAGCATGGGGACTGTGGCAAAAACCCCCTCGGGAGGAGGCCCACGTTCAACAGTGGACGTTATACGTACTGACGATGATGATTTTAATAACTAATTGTTATTATGGTCATCAAGTGCGTGGTAAATACTCGCGCGAGACACGCAATTATTTCCCTAATTTTAAGGAAAATAAGATCGAAGATAAGTATAGCGTATATACCTTTTGATAAAGCTGCTTCAACTCCTCCAGGTAGCTAGGACTGGTGTTGCCTTCGATCTGTTCGCTGATGGTTAACTCCAACAGTTTGTCTTCGACAGCCATCGACAGTTTTAGGAACTGATCGCCCGACAGATCACGAACCGGTTTCTTCTTCAGATACTTTAGACTGCCAAGAGTAAATGGACGTTAGGGATGGTATTCAAATTGGTTGGTTACAATTTTAATAGTACTTGCTATTGTGTAAATCTAATTGTATGTACACATCTAGACACTTATGAAGCATAGTTTATATATTGAAAACCTAGCAACAGTATGTGAGAAGTCGAGTTATTACATAACTATTACCTTTATAGCTATTACCCGCAGCCCAATTACAGAAAATTTGCCAAAGCAATTATTTAAAAACAAAATCGCTTCACAACCAATTGCTGAAAAAAAATGCAATTGCAATGAGACTTTTTTATTATTTTTAGATTAATCTGGTAAATTATGACGCTGCAATGTTAAGTTAAACACATCATTGGCCTGCCGGTTGTGAGAGAAAAATAAAACGGCCGCCTGTCAAAGATAGTGACTCTGATTCCCCTTGGAAAGGTCTATGCGAAGCATAGACCTTTCCAAGGTAGGTAGTGCTAAATACATAGGAATGAGTCAGAACTACGAAGGTTATTCAATAAAATAGGTTCTTCAACCTAAAATGAGTTCTAACTTACCCAAAACAAGCATGATTCTCATCGATCTCCTTAAGTCCTCTGGGAGTAGGTTTGACGGTAACAGTAGCCCGGTCCCGCAGCGCGTCCCGCAAAGTACTACGCAGGAGCGGTTCCCGCGCCAGCTGCACCCCGCACATGTATACCGCACGACGGATCGTCTCTTGAGCTGAACCGATTGAACCCATCTGGAGAGAATTGTTTTACCATAGAATTTAATCTAAAGATTTTAAAGGCATTATTATTTAATGAATCATTAATAAATATTATGCGTGTATAAAATAGCACTTTCCAAAGTATATAGTTAAACGAATTGGGCAATAGTTTCATAATATATTAAGATTAATAGAGACGCCGTGTGGTTTCCGGTTTAGAATAACCGACCTTTATCTTCCTCTGAGTGTCGTACGAGGCGACTAATGGAAATACAATAGAAAGGCACCAGCATCTCAGCTCAAACCTACTCCTATCTTACTGCAATTACCATTGCTTGGTGATTATGGCAATATCCCTCAAAGCTTGGCTTGCCAAGATCTTTTAAAGAGAGGCCCATGTTCAGCAGTGGACATTAACTGGATGATAAAGTATATTATAAGGAATGCATGATTCTGGGAAGTAATAAAATTAATTAGAAATTCAATTGAAATATATTTAGATACCGCGAGAATGTGAAGGGCAAATTAAACTGCCCTATAATACAATGGGAGTGGTCCCCATACGCACATAGACTATTTTTTGTTTCAAAACACTACAGAAGCCTAGGAATAGCATCAAACTGAGTTAGAAAATTATGTATTATTCACATAACGTTATTATGTTAACGATTAAAATGTTATCTTGTAATTGTTATTTTTAGTTTTCTATAGAGCAGACCCTAAGAAACATACCAGCTGTATATTCGGATCTGCTCAACAATAAAAAACACTCACGTATTCAGCAGCTGCTTCTAACGGCGCGACAGGTTGTTGCTCCACCTCGTGTCTCTGATAATTGTCTCGTACGTTTTCAGCGAATTGTTCAGGAGTCAAACCGAACTTCTTTACCAGTGGTTCTATGGGAAAAATATGCAAAATTTATTTTATTATCTATATATAGCATTAGCATTCTAATGGTGAAAGAATTTTTGAAATCCAGTAGTTCCAGAGCCTATTCAATGCAAACAAACAAATAATCGATTAATTCTTTATAATATTATTATTATAAAGAGGAATGAATTGATATTGATACTAGCGACCCGTCCCAGCTCCGCACTTTAACTATACTAGTGGTCGAAATTTAACGACAATTAAAAATATATTAGCATAGGTACAAAGTTTCTGCTTCCGTCTACATGATTCAATCTATCAGGTGAAAACTACAATCGAAACAAAGTTTTTTTCGTAATTGCCGCAGTTGCGATATTGGATTAGCAACCAATGCATCTCTTACTTTTCTTTGATCTCTACTGTCGTCATCGTTCAATTGCGGACTTCACTCATGTGCACTTACAACACTGACACGAATCAAGCAATAAACTTATTTTCGTTAGCTTTGTATTAAATGAATAAATAAAAAGAAAGTTCGCGAACACTTAGTTAAATCATCGGCAGAATCTCATTAGTTTTATTTGTATTTATTGTACATTATTATGTAAGTATGTATTTGTATTTACTTATTTATATATTCAATTATTTAGTAGTTTTTCAATAGAAGTATTCGTGTATTTTATTTATTGATTTAAGGTAGTAAAATATATTATTACTTAGTATGATATTTTTATGATATTAAGCTTACCTATCATACACAAAGTGCACCTACAATGTTTTCTCTGCATCACCAGGTCGACTGGTAGAGAATGCCTTTGGCATTAATACCGCCTCTGTACAGTGTTGTGCAAAAGTTTTAAATAAAAATAAATAAACGCCGTACCGATTCCTTGCTTCCTGCACAGCTCGTAGGGCCCGGAGCGCACCGCGTACTTGACCTCGGCGTGCTCCTCGTCGTCCGGCTCGGCCGCCTCCACGGCCGCGGCCGCCTCGTCGGGGTCCTCGCCGTTCTTGTCCGCATCTTCGCGCGCGACACGCCTGGGATAGTGGAAAGTTAAGATAAATAATCCGAAAACGTTTTAGTTTTACATTTTAGAACAATTTTATGACAAAGACCTATAAAGAATTAAAAATAATATAAAAATATTGCTGCAGAAGTAACCCAATAAGATTCCTTTCTTAGGTGTATGTTTTTTAGTAACCTAATGTGGTTTTATATTCAATCAAAATATCAAACTTTAAATACTGTGTTTAATGGAAGCCCCCAAATACTTCAAAATACTTTATTCCAAATTTCGTCGTTACGATTTTCAAAAGTCCGAATTTCATAATACCTAAGAATTTTAATGTCTTTAATTAAAAATCACGAAATTTATTTTACCGAATGTCGTAAATGCGATTTGTTAGTTTTCCGATTTTCATACCTTCGAACAGTCAAATCCTTAACTATTGTTACCAAGAGAAACTCGATGCAGTCTGGACTTTAAGGCACCCCGACTCGAACAGGTTAGGTTAGAATGGTTTTTTTTAAATAAACCACCAAGAAATAGGAGCTCCGCGAAGCTCCGTCGACCAAGCCCACCCTCGACCATCGTAATTATCAACGTTAGCAATATTGAAATTTAGGAATTATAAAAATAGGAGTGATGATAAATCAGAGTTGTAATATTCGGAATTTTGAACCATTCGGAATTATGAAAATCGGTATTTTGAAATTCGTATTTGTGACTGACGGAATAAAGTTTTCGTATTTATGTAGTGTACCCGTGTTTAATGTAATTATGAACCTCGCACATCATATTATGTTATCCATGCATTCTTACGTTTGTCTATACTATCTATTCTACTATTATAAAGAAGAAAAATTTAATTGTTTATTTGCATTGAAAAGTTTCTGCAACAAATAGACAGATTTCAAAAATTCTTCCCCCTTTAGAAAGCTACGTTACGCAGGAGTAATATATACTATATTTCATTACGAATTTCCCACGGAGCAGGAGCTAAGCATGTGAAACCATACGGTGGAAGCCAGTTTTATAGTATCAAAACATTCCATTGAAGTATACTTACTTTCTATCCTCGAGATCTCTCTTCTTTTCTTTACCGCGCTGTAATTTCTGCATCTCGGGCAAATCCGTGGAGTAGTACAACAAGAAATGTGTGTGTACATCGCGCAACTCCTCTGATGTCTGCACGTTTTTCAACCTAATGGAAGATTTTTTATTATAATTCCGCAGTGACGCAGGTGACCGTACTATTATGATATTACACACAAGGACACTCTGCTGTCCGCTCCCTTGTAAACGATGAGCTTATACCAGGGAACGGATAGCAGTGTGCGTATTACATTATTCTGCGGTCAACAACCCGGCCTCCAAGCGTGATAACTATGGCAAAAACCCTCCCTCTGGAAGAGGCCCATATTCAGCAGTGGACGTTATACATGTTAATGTTGAAGTTTCAATAAAAATCCCGCATTCATGACCACATGAGTGTCCTTACTTTTGACTTACTGATTGTGTTAAACATCTATACTAATATATAAAGGTATATAAGCTTTGTTTGCTTGAACGCGCTAATCTCAGAAACTACTGGTCCGATAAGAAAGATTCTCTCAGAGTTAGATAGCCCATTTATCGAGGCTATAGGCTATATTATGAAGTTCCCATGGGAACGAGAGATACGCGGGTGAAACCGCCCCCGAAAGCTTGTATTTAAAAATAGGGCTTACCTTTCAATATCCTCATCTCGGATAAGCCTCATGTTTTCAGGGATGGGCGCGTCGGGATTGGCCATCACCTTATCCAGCTGGTACTCGCGCATATTTTCAAACAACTTCAGTAAGTTTTCCTTGCGTTGTTTTAGTTGACACCACTGACCAAAGATAGATAAGATAGATACATTACTACATAGTATAAAACAAAGTCGCTTCCCGCTGTCTGTCCGTCCCTATGTATCCTAAACATACAGCATCTTTAAAAGTACGCAACAGATTTTGATGCGGTTTTTTTTAATAGATAGAGTGATTCTAGAGGATAGTTTATATTATGTATGATACATTAGCATGGCACCCGTGCGAAGCCAGGGCGGGTCGCTAGTTTTATATAAATTAATTTTAATTTTAAATAAATGCATCTTATACATATAAGTAGTGTGGCGTCGAGCCTCCGGATCACAGATTGTATTGTTTCTAAATAAAAACTTTTTGTAGCACCCGCTCTTTGCAGAAAGTTTGCACAAAGCGTTCTACAAAATTCACGCACTCCCCAGTGCGCGAGCTTTATCATAAGCTTTCTGCTGACTTTTCATATGGCATTTTCACGAAGTATAAAATTGAAAAATATTCATCTTTAATTGAATAAATAAACGCGAATATATTATTAACCTTCTGTAGATAAATAATTTCACTGTGACAGAGCACAGTGAAATTATTTATCTACTCGAGCAAAAAAAACGGGAAAGTTCTTGAATACAACTGCATATCCCCGAAAACCTCTATTATTAGGTTCCGTACCCGAAGGGTAAAAACGGGACCCTATTACTAAGGCTTTGCTATCTGTCTGTCTGTCACCAGGCTGTATCTCAAGAACCGCGATAGCTAGAAGTTGAAATTTTCACAAATGATGTATTTCTATTGCCGCTATAACAACAAATATTTAAAATAAAATAATATTAAAGGAAGGCTCACATACAACAAACTTTTTTTTTGCCCTTTTTTGCTCGATATCAATAACGGCAACAGGTAGACGCTTGAAAATGGTACGGAACCCTTCGCGCGCGAGTCCGACTCACCAGTTTTTTTTTAAAGATAAATACCTAAGGCGTTTCTGAAATATTATTTACAGGTAAATTTCTTACACGTATTTGTTAAATACAATAAAAATATACTTTATACAATTGAGTTAAAAGTGAAAGTAAAGTGTGTGTAAGTTGCTTTTCAAATTCTGTAAATCTCACCTTGGCATCATACTTGTAGACCTTCCACAAATCGTTGATCGTCAGCTCAGGCTGCACGTACTCCTTGCGGTAGAACGCTATGAAAGGCACCTCAAGCGTCTGGTTCCGCATAAAGTCTAGCGCTTGACGGATCTTCGTTATAGTACTGTTGCCTCTATCAATGTTATATACAAGTTAGTAAGTAAATAAGGATAACTCAATATATATCTATTTAAATTACTAACTGCTGCTGCCTGACATTGCTTAGCCCGCATGATCGTCACCTACATATATATATATATATATAATCGCGAGGCAAACCCGCGCACGAAACATAAAGAACGGAAGCGAACGAGACGAAAGTACATCGCACCTGAGAACTTCTAATTGAATGGCCTACAAATTGAGACGGAAATAAAACAATACGATCATTGCAAAGAGACGGAATGCCAATCCATACTTGAAGGTATTGGTGTCGCGAATTAAATGTTTTTTTTTTAACTTAATAATGCTCAACGCCGCCTAGAAGTTTTCACTTCAAAAAGCGCTCCTGAAAAACGACTCACTGACGGATAGCCTTAACCTAGCTAATCGTATCGTAATTGTAGAGGCCTGTTACTTGGAGGGTGGATTCTCCATATGATGAGGCATGTAATAATAAAGATTTTATTTTATTGCACTTCTAAGTGGTTGTAAACTTTGTACAGAAAAATCGTAATTTACGCGGTAGAAATTGTGTTTATACAGCGATACTAAGAGGCTGTGCATTTTACGCGAGCCTCTCAGACTTCGGGTCTACGAGGGCATCGGATGGTTCCTAGCATACAAAGGGTCCGGAGGACGAGGGGGTATAAGATGCGTCACGTTCGCGGGCGCACTCTTCTCCGGCGGGTCGGGCGGGGTCTCTATGTAGTGGCCTACTTGCTTGCCGTGTCCAAATTCGTAAGTCTTTAGTGTACAGTGTTTAGACTAACCTGCGTGATCTCTCCCTGGCTTCTTGTGAGTCAGGTTTGGACACCGGTGGCTTGAGGAACGCCTGCTTGTATATCCATTCCGCTTCATCTTCCAACTCTGTGCTACCCTCCTCCACGGGAGTTATGGGCACCTCACGAGTTTGCATACGCTCCGGTACGTCTGTTTTACGAATCTAGCAAAGAAAATATACACGGAATAAGAAAATATATATTTAATTTATAGGGGATAATGGTTAGTTTTGTGTGAGCTTAGTTCGAAAGAAATTTAATTGCTGCTATTGTTAACAAACTAAGTAAGAATGAATGTATGAAGCCAATTTTCTGAACTTGCATGTTAGATACTTGTTCTTGGTATTAAGACTCGTAGGAATTCTCAAGTTCAAAACACCATTGAATATATACTACGTTTATTACCGGTTCACGGGTTACCGATACAACGGGTGAAGGGATTGCGATACATACGCGTACCACACTAGAAACGTAAGCGTCAGCTTAACATGACCCCACTTTAGATATAAAAATATGCAATTTAATATCAATAAGTATATTTTTATGTGTTATAAGTCTATTTTACTCAAAAATTGTTAATTATTTTGTTGTATTTGTATTTTTACAGCTTAGTTTATTACTGATACATACCTCATTATCTAAATCGGTGAAATGGCTTCTCTTCAGCTCACTTGGCTCATAGATCTCGAATATAGACTTCTTACTCGGACGTTTTGGTTTGCCCTTTTTAGTTCTGCGTTTTTCACCTAATAAACAAAAGTTGGAAGGTTATGGGGGAGACCTTATCCCAGCAATGGGATAATATAGGTTAATAAAAATAAATAAAAAAGTTTAATCATGTATGTTAGATCTCAGAAGCATAAGGTCGAATGTACCTTTGTGCGTCTGAATCCATTGTCATATGCATCTTTATCGTAAACTGGCACTTAAGAGCGAATGCTTTTGAAATATAACAAATTAAGTACATTTATTTATTATTATTTATTTATTAAACAAAGATAAATTATTGCTTATTTTATTACAATGGTCCACTAAACAGTTTGTCTGTGGACTCAGTTGTTGTTGTAGTTGTTGCTGTTGTTGTGGACATGCATCCTTATGCTTCCGATTTCAAGTAATCTTTAATAGGTAATTGTAAAAACATACCCATTAATTAAATATGTTATAGAGGACGTAAAATGTAAGAGTAGAAAAAAAATCGAAATATTTGAAATACAATTTGAAATATTGATTGGAATGACTATAGCGTGATAATTTTGTGAGAGAAGCCGACATTCCGGGAAATTGGTTCAACATCATAAGGCAGAACGCAATTCGCAGTATGACTAATATACTGCAAGATTAGTTAATTCTACACTACATGTAAAGTAAGGAAAACAATTTCAATTGTAGTATATAATATCTGGTAAATAACACTGCATAGGAAACTATAATGGAATTAAATGTTCGTGGCCTGACAGGGTCAATTATTTGTGCCGTCGGGGGGCCGGGTATGCATGAGCAATCCGGCCCCCCGACGGCCAACGGCGGATCGAAGGAGTGTCCGGGGGGGTTTTAGTGGTGTAGGGTCCTCTCCTCGTGGTATGTGTTAGCACACCACGCTATGGAGAGGGCGAGTCCCACATATCCCACCGCCAGCGCGCGAATACGCTGCAGCGGCGGTGGGGACGGGTAAACGCAAGTCGCCCCGGACAAAAAAAAAAGTCAATTATTTGTACTGGTTTTATCTTCGTATGGTGTACAATAAACGAATATGAAGTTAAATTTTTAGTGAGATTTAAGTACCTTCTTCCTCTTCATCCTCCAGGTATTCGTCCAGGTCCTCCTCCTCCTCGTCCTCGTAGTCCTCCTCGCCGTACTTCTCGAACTCATCGTAGTCAAAGTCCACGCCGAATATATCTTGACCTTCTTGTAAGGACCTGGTAAATATTTTTATTGCTCTTATATCTTATACTAATGTATAAATCTGAAGAGTTTGTTTGATTGCTTGAACGCGTTTATCTCAGGAACTACTGGTCCAATTAGAAAAATTCTTTCAGTGTTAGATTGCCCATTTATCGAGAAAGGCTATATTTAATTATGAAGTGCTTACGGGAACGCTCGAGGCTAGTCTTTTATATATAAAGATTTTTTCTGGTGGGCATGTGCTACCCGGCATACAATTGAACTGAGCTCCAGGCTTATCAAAAGGTTTAAAAACTGGCGTGTCTCGAAAAGCGCGTTAGCCAATGGTCTTGACTGTCATAACATCTTTTATGACAATAATATACCTGGTAACGCAGAGTATATGTAGTATATAGTACTAACTTCCCGCGCGCAGTTTCACCCGCAACTGAAAGATTTTTTGAAATCGGACCAGAAGTTCCTGAGATAAGCGCGTTCAAACAAACAAACTCTGCAGCTTATAATATTAGTATAGATTTATGCATTATGGTTTCCGGCTTAGAATAGACCATCCCATATCTTCCCATGGGTGTCGTAAGAGGCGACTAAGGTATATAGAGCTGATCGATGGGCAGCAGCATCTATGAGCTCAAAGTTAGTTATCTTCTTACTGAGATCATCAATCTGCCTGCCAAGCATGGTGATTATGGCAATATTCCTCAAAGAACCTAGCTTGCCAAGGTATGTTGAGACATGTTGAACATTTTTTTTTTAACAGATTTCTAGTAGAATTTTGCAGTCTACTTGTATTCTTGTTAACCCCTCGTGCTAAGCTAAAAATGCTTGTGTTACGAGTGGGTTCACGTCGGTAGTGCAATGGGTGGGGTTCGAGCCGGCGACCTCAAGATCACAAGTCCAACGCCATAGCCATTGGACTACGGCCGCTTCTAAAATGGACTGGTGAAGTGAAGTGATATATAATCCTACAGTTACCAACCCGCCTGTCAAGCATGAGCACTGCGGTCTGACAAATACAGTCAAACTAAGCGAATTAAACTTACGCATCAGTAAATATAGGTTTCCGTTTCTTCTTGCGCTCAGCTATGGGTCTGCCATCATCATCCACAATGAAGTCATCAGCATCAGACTCCAAATCCTCATTATCATCATCATACTCAGCCTCCCGCTGTGGGGCAGCATGGGACTCTGAGCGGTTCTCATCCTCCTGAGAATATGTCAAGTAATACAGGGATTACAATTACAACAATACAAAAATAGTTAATAAAATTTTCTTATTTCTATTTAATTAAATCTTCTTTAGAATTAAAACTGTTGTGAGTGGTACACATATTTATATTAATTATCTGGTTGTACTCACGATTTGTCATCATCAGATATGTCCAACTAGTTTCGAGACCATCCCAAAATTAAATCTTGTTTAAAACTCATTTTATGATAAAACAAGAAATTCATCATAAAAAAGAAGAAACCATGATATAGGGCATATTCATAAGATATTTTAATATGACCCATTTATAAGAACATGGCTCATTTATAAAAAACATAGTATGTTTACAAAGACAGGAAACAAAAAGAAATAGATTGCTATAAACTGCAAAGGAGAACACAGCACTATCAAATCCAAAAAAATAAAGTATCTGAGATACAATAAATAATCTGATAAAACCTGCATTCAAATACAGACAACAGATTATCTTAAAAAAACCTTAACTTTTGTTTCATAGAACATTTGTTTTTCCTGTTCTCCAATCTACAAAAATAAAGTAAATAACGTCACGTAACTTACATCATCTGAACCTCCAACAAAGAGCTTCTCAGCAATGACCTCTCGCTCCAGTTCAGGATCGTCATTGCCTTCATTATCACTGTCATCATCTTCTAAGCGACGCAAACGCTTGAACTTATTCTGTAAGACAAAGCAAAAGACAATATTATCACTTCTAAGATTTCTTTCAAGTGGTGATTATTTATATGCCTTGTTTAAGAAAAAAAATTCAAATCTAATAGGAACCTTACATAGGGCAGTCAGAAAAACAAAACAAAGCATGGCCTAAAAAAATATGTAAGCAGATAAAAAAAAATTATTTCCACCTGGCTGTTTTTACTTGGCGTAACTCATCAAAAAAATCTGCCATTTCCCAAGGATTTTATCAATATTTTCCTGTTCTTTTAATAATAAACATATGCTACTGTAAAAGCTTGAACTTTGGCAAATTCTAAGATTTTCCAATTATAAAAGTCTGAACAGATAAGTGATTTTAACTTTTAACACCATTCATTTGGTAAACCTTAACATAACCTAACCTAGGAAGTACTATAATCTAACAGTAAAAGCCTGAGAATATCGTGCCATTTTCATTATTCCTTACTTTTACCAACTCATGTTGGTAAATAGAAATACTAAGACTTCCTCATAAATCTTAGGATTTACCATAGTTCAAACTTTTTACAATAACACATACAAATATTTTGGCAATTCATTTTTATTTATATAGATGTATTCACAGCGAATTACAATTCATATAAATATTGCAATTAGACAGTCTTCAAACTTGCTTTGTATTATTCAGGTGATTTAGAAACCATTTGATTTTATAATAGTTAAATGTAACTAAAAAGAAATATTATGAAAGTTTTGATACATAGTTAGATTTTGGTTATGTAATCACAAAAAAAAACGGACTGATATGAATTCCTCTATAAAGATCATATTGGCAATCCCAGAGGAGTAAATACATGGAGACCATATTCTTAACAGAATTAAAGTGAACTCATTTATAATATTGTGACCATCTCCACTTAGAAATCCATGGTTGTGTCACCCCTGATACAGCTAAATAAAATATGAGGTTCCATTAATAGATTTTAGGATAAGGTACTGAATTATGAAGACATTCAGTATAATCTGTCTATAAAAGTGCAAGAAAGATTCATTGTCTTGTGAGACAAAGTTGAGTTCATTTACCCTAAATTTAATTAACCTTGCATAAAAGCAATATCTAAAAACCAGGCTAAATAACAATATATCAGAGCAATACTAAAGAATATGTTCTCTACTTAAATATAATTTAATTAGCCTGCTTTATGATACCACATATTTGCATTGTCATCTGTATTATTTATTTTTCTTTTCAATTAAACATCCACTGGTGAGCATGGGCCTCCTCTTAACACATCTTGGCAAGCCTATTAAGGAATTTTGTCATAATCATCTTGCTTTACCAAGCATGATGGCAGATGGTGATCTCAGTAACATAAAAAACAAAAAACATACTTTAATTTCAGCCTTGTCTTAATTGAATAAAAATTTTCACAATAGTGTAATACTGCATTTTTTTAATGACCACCCAAAAAGTTAAAATATTTACTGGCATAATTATTGAGCTTAATAACATAAAATCAATACCCTATACCACTAGTGTTTTGGCTTTTATACATAAGATTTAAATCTTGTTTAAACTCATATTAAGCTTAAAAAGTCATAATAGAAAAGAATAAACTAGCATATAGGGCACTTCTTTAAGACATTAAAACACACCCATTTATAAAGACAAGGTATCTTTATAATGACATGGCCCAGTTTTAAAAACACTTTGACTGGCTGGTTTTAGCTTATATATAACATGGATAGAATACTTACCCTAGCTACTTTAACACCTAAATTCTCCTCAATAAGGTCATAATCTTCGTCCTCAAGCCGATCATCCAGCTCATCATCACTTTTCTTCCTTTTCTTTGGTCCTGCACTAGCATCTGAATCTTCCCCATCACTCCCAGATTCCTCTATAGGTGCATCATCTATCAAATCTTTTAATTCCTCTCTGAGACGCTCCTCATCATCTAGAATAGCACAAGAATTAAGGGTCAGTGGGTAGTCTTAGGTGTGGATTTAATATTGGCTTTTTAATAAGTGGCTTTAATATTTATTCCATTAATAACTTCTCTTCATAATACCAGGTTGAATAAATAAGCTATTCTTAAAAATAATACATAGTACTAGCTCCCTGTTTGTGGTTTCACCTGCATAACTCCCATTCCCATACTAACTTTATAATTAAATATAGCCTATAGCCTTCCTCAATAATAGGGCTATTTATCACTGAAACAATTTTTAAAATCGCAAAATATTTCCTGAGATTACTGATTTGAAGCAAAAAAACTCTACAGCTTTATATATAAGTATAGATTTGATGTTCTTCTTCTCTGTACAATAACCTCAGAGATGACTTAAGAGTTATTTTGTATACTACTACAAAAAGAATATAATTAATAAGAAGGTAAAAAGACATCATGAGTTTCATAGTCACATGGACAGAAAAGTATGTCAACATTCATAATAGTAGCTCATTTAGTTTTGTTTGCAATTAGGACACTCAAAGTAAAAAAAAACAGGACACAAAACGGATCACACTTAATTAATGTTTATAACGGCATAAAACCGTGATTAAACACGCAATTACGTTTAAGAATTTGTGCTAATGTTTGTAACAACGCAAGAGAAAGTTAACGGGCTTGGCTTTACCTTCCTCATCTTCGTCCTCATCGTCACTCTGCACGGCAGCCTTGCGCTTCACTTTCTTGCGCTCCGCTGGCGCCTCGTCCTCAGACTCAACCTACAACCAAAATACAATAACCATTCCAACATACTACGCAATCGAACAACAAGCTCAATGAAATGTTACACTAACCTCGCTTTCCTCGGCTTCGGACTCGAGGAAATCGGCCATTGTAATTGGAACTATCTAAAAACTGTAATACTTAATGCTTATAACGAAGAACAACTAAATAAATGCTACGAAATCCTAAATTCTACATATAAAAAGAAAATAATTATTTTCGCTTGAAAATATGACACGAATGAAATGAGAGAATGGAACGAACTATTTGGTAGGGATGGGACGTGATTACGGTTTTCATATATCGGTAACCGAGAAGTGAACGTCTTTTTTGCTGATAGAGCTGCTTGTTGTATTTGTTCATGGTATTTTTATTAACGTCAAAGGCATCTCTAAAACTGTCAAAAAGTCAGAAGTCAGCAATAATTTTCATTTGCAGTGCGGTTGTGAATTTTGTTGTGGATGCGATTATTTTATTTCAGGTACAAATTAGTATAATAAAATGAGTCAAACTGCACCAATAGTCAAAAATTTAATCCACACGGGTCAAAAATATGTACCCATTGCAAACGGAAGTAAGGTAAAGGACATCATAAATTTTGGTCGAAAACATAAAATGAATAAGTCAGCCACTTCAATTATTTATTTATTTTTAGGTTCATTTCCACTTTCAAACATGGAAGTTAGGGAAAGAGCGAGTTATGCTCGACGACAGCAAGAAAATTGGCAAGAAAGAACCCATGGTTCTTGTGATTGGGCATAAATTTAAATTAGAAGTTTGGGAGACAATAGTGAAAATGATGTCTGTGGGTGAGGTCTCAAGCTTTCAAGTAAAAAAAGAGGTATAGTTATAAACTGCTATATATACTTAAAATAGACACTGCATATACTCTTATGTTTGTGCTAAGTTTAATTTTTCATTTCTACCTTACTGCCTACAGTTAAATGCTTGTAATTTATTAATCCACCTAAGACTACAAACTTACCTATCTTTTGTATTACAGCTAGTATTCAGCTATCCATTTATATCAAAAACATTACGTGAACTAGGCAAGGAATCAAATAAAATTAAGCACTCATGCACCATGACCCTCCACACAGAAGGGCTAGGACACCCTGATTTAGATGATTTGATGAAAAACCCATGTGATCTGGAATTCATAATAGGTAATTTATTATTACTTTTATTTTATTTTCTTTATTAGGGAAAAAAAAAATTATTACATTTTATTTTGTTAAAAAGTATGTACACATAACAATTTTTCAATGTAATAACCACGACATTTTCCACGAATTAGATTATACTTTATCTATAGTATAATTTATAATTTGATAATAAAACATTGTACCAGCATGGCTTAAATCTACAAGCTTATGTAAGCCCATAATAAAGTTATTAATAATAGCATTATTTATTATTTTTTTATTACCTTAAAATCTTTTTATTATGATCACTTAAATTTCATAAATGTGTAATAAAATTTCTCAATATATAGGTATATTACAATAATAGGTGTGTTCCTCTGTGGCCGGACCACAATTTAGTACTCAGATACTATAGCTCGAAATAATACCTACCTAAAGTCTACTTTCATCGGAATATATATATATTTTTAGTACCTCAAGAGATATCTTTTTAATTAACAATTTATGTGGTCCGGCCGCCAGGCAGTGCTCTCTGGCCGCGCCACCTCAAATTAAATAGAGTATACTGAACTATTTATAAATTAATATCCCGAAAAAAACTACCTAAAGAGTACCTTGCTTACGACAAATATGGTCCAATAAACCCCTTTAGTTGAGGAGTTATTGGTCGTAGGGTGTGGTCCGGCTGGAAGGTATACTCTGCAGCAAGTCAATTTTGCAATATTTAATATTAACTATCCATAAACCAATTTATATAATAGTACCTTTTCTCTACTCTTGGTTGATACTTTTTTCTGTAAAGAAACTATTCATTTTGATTAATTAATCTTTAAAGTATGTGGCGCGGCTAGGGAGGATTACTTTCAGAAAATATAACGAAATATGCTTTATTTCTTTATGCCAGCAAAATCTGCATAATAAGTACTTTATAAAAAGACCTGGACTTCGGCCGGACCACATAAATTGTTAATTAAAAAGATATCTCTTGAGGAACTAAAAATATATATATATTCCGATGAAAGTAGACTTTAGGTAGGTATTATTTCGAGCTATAGTATCTGAGTACTAAATTGTGGTCTGGCCACAGAGGAACACACCAATAATAGCTGTTGGTGCCAAGCATTAATTCTGACACATAAAGTGCAATTCTTATTTTTTCCACATCATTATGAAAGCAAAAAAAAAGAAACAACCAAATTGGTAATGACATTATCAAGTTATGTGCTTACCTTCATTTGAGCAATTCATTTTTATTTATATAAATACTTATCAACAATATCAAAGTATGTTTAATGAACAATGTTTTCCAGAAATACTAAAAGTAGAAAACTCTGATGAATATGAAAAAGAAATGTGGCAGTTAAATGCACAAGAGCGCACAGACATGATTCCAACACTGAAAGAGAAAGGTAACAAGTTGTATGGACAGAAATTGTATGATGAAGCAGAAGATGCCTATAATCAAGCATTAGCAATATGTGAACAACTTATGATCAGGTGATGATAAAAACATTTAATTTCAATTTAGATTTCACATAAATATTAGGTAAATAATAATAAAATGACAATGGTGTGAGTAAAACACTATAGGTACCTACTATAAACTTGCAGAGTGGTTAAACTGCAACAGTATGTACAAAGTTGCAATGTAATTTCTTGTCAATGAGGCAAATTTTTTGAAAATAACTTTTATTAATGGAATGGAATTTTATTATTGGAACTTCTTACTAACTTGATAAATAAGTATAATATCCAAAAAGACAAGATTTCTATAGCATGATAGATCTTATTGCTAATAAATATTGTTAAGCAGAAACACTATCTTTGATACAATTTTTTTGGCATAACACAGCAGCCATGTAATATGTACTTAGCATTATTTAAGTTCATTATGATATCCAAAGAGTACCATTTAAGTTTATAACAGTCATATTCCATTACAGATCATTACAACACTTTTTTTAATATTACTTATGCCTAATCTAAAACTATGTCTTACAGAGAGAGAAAAGGAGATGAAGAATGGGATGAACTGAATAAAATAAAGCTTCCCATCCTACTGAACTATGCCCAGTGCAAACTGATCAAAGGGGAATATTATCCAGTGATAGAACACTGCAATACTGTTTTAGAATTTGATCAAGGTAAGCAAGTATCTACTAATGCTTTGAATAAGTGACAATTCATTGCAGTTTATTCTGTTGATTGGTAAAGAGTTTTCTGGTTTTATTTCAAGTTTTTCTTCTTTCTTGAAAATAAACTGAAAAAGTCGTATTTTAATTGCAGATAATGAAAAGGCTTTATACAGAAGAGCAAAAGCTCATGTAGGTGCCTGGAACCCAGACGAAGCAGAAAAGGATTTTCTTCAATTAAAAAGTTTAAGCCCCTCCATGACCACAACAGTAGATAAAGAACTAGAAAATATAAAGACATTGAGGAAACAAAAGGAAGAAAAGGATAAAGATGCACTTAAGAATTTGTTTATTAATGATAATGGTGCCACTTAACATTAGTTATTTGCTTAATTTTATATAAAGTACAAGTAGTATATATAATTACAATTTGACCGAAACTGCTCTATAGCGCCTTAGGAAAGGGTGGGGGCTGGGGAAGCCATGAGCATTAATGGACTGATGGTATGGAGCGGTTGATACCCACTGAATGCATACCTAAGGCGTGGTACAATGTTTACGGTCAAGCTAAATGTTTTGATTTGTGCATAAACTTATACTTATTTATATATATTTATTTATACTTATAATCTTACTAAACTATGATTTATGATGCTGGCCCACATTGATCATTTAAGGTAATATATCCAATTTTCAGATCATGGTTACCTGTGCAATAAGGTAGGTAACTTTTAGTATATGATTGTACAATGTTGTATATTTTTGATACTAAACCATACTTCCTAATAAAATTATACCAGTAAGGGTCCACTACTCATTAAGTCAATAAATAATATTTGTTTATTTACATACAATATTTTATACAATATCTATAAACTTTATAGCTCCTGTTAAGTTTAAGATTTGTATTGCAAGAATTGGGGTTTTCTTCCGTTATATTTTTAAATGTGTTCCATGTAATTGAAATTATTTGAGATTAAAAATGTTTGTAAATACAAGGTGTCTCAAAAGTAAATTTATATTTAGAGGAGCGATAAAAAAAGTAAGCGGTGTATCGTTTTTTTTTTTAGTTATTAATGTACACAATTGGACTCGGTGATGGCTGCCATTTCGTGACGGATATTTTCTTTCAAATACGACAGGGAAGTCGGTTTATGGGCGTAAACTTTAGATTTAAGATACCCCCATAGGAAAAAGTCCATAGGGATTAAATCAAGACTGCATGGAGGCCAATTTATGTCACCTCTCCTGGAGATCAATTTGCCTGAGAAAATTTGACGAACTCGTGGCAGAGACGTATTGAACGTGTGTGACGTTGCTCCGTTCTGCTTGAACCATGTTCTTTTGTTTTATCAGGAAAGTTTTCCAGTTCAGGCACTAAGAAATAGTCTAACATCTCCACATCTCACGCTCTGAAATTCAGAGCGTGAGATGTGGAGATGTTCAGAGTCTGAATGCACTGTAACTGCACGCCCCCTTTCGTCAAAATGCGGTGCAATAATTATCTATGCACGCTTCCGAATTGAAAGGTTCACGAACAGAATGATTAACACTCTCCACGTTTTCTCCGGTTCTTGATGACCTTGGTCGCTTGTTGGCTTCAAACTTTTTCACCCATTTTCGAATAAGAGGAATGCTTGGTGCATCATTTAAGTGACGAAAACCTCGAATACTGCAGAATCTTCTACGCGCTACAGTTGCCGAATCACCGTTTTTGTAAAACTCTCGCATGCACGGTCTGCCCCCGAGAAACGCTCCATAGCGACCAATAGCGACTGAATTACCAAGAGCCACGCTACCAATTGCAATACCTCCCGCACCCATCGGATTCTAAAAAGCTAATAAATATAAACTTTCTTTTGAGAAACCTTCTAACTATTTTGACGGTCTGACAAAAATTGACTTAATTATTTAATTAAAAAATCTGGTACCATCTGAAATAAAAAACTGAGGTTGTCAAAAAGGGAACTGCTTATTCTAATTTACATTTTAGAAATAATTAATTACCATTTAAAATACATAGGTACATTGTAAACATTGTATTCCAATTATTTTATTTTAAAAATGTCTAGTCTTATAATTACCCATTTCCATAATTTATAAAATTAAACCTATTATGGATGTGTATTTAGTTATTTATTTATAGAGAAATATATGATAATATAAATGTAATCCTGTGTTTTACTGTATTTTTCTCATAGTGTTGGGAAAAATGGTCCCGGTATCACATCTCACGTTTTGTGTATCCTCCTCATGTCCCGTCAGCATATCTAATGCTTTGTAACAATTATCCTATCCATGTTGAAGTAAACGATTATCATCATCATTATCAGCCCTCATAACGTCCACGCTTGGCGCCTGGATTGGTGTCCGCATTATTATTTTGTACTAAACAAGGAAACACTGCTGCCTGTTCCCTGATATACAATTATTATAGACTAGCTGACCAGGCAGACTCCGTACTGTCTCAATCGATAGATAAAAGACCTAAACATTTGTATAAAATAAACTGGGCCGTAGAGACTTCGTTTATGCGGTACTCCTACCCCTACACTACCCCTACCCTACCCCTACCCTACCCCTACCCTACCCCTATCCTACCTCTACCCTACCCCTACCCTGCTCCTACCTTACCCCTAATCTACCCCTACCCAACGCTAAAAAATCTTGCCAAAAAAAATCAAGTTTTTAATTAACAAAATAAAGCTCAAATTGACTCTACGTGTTAGTTAGAAAACGTTTGTTTGGGAAAAAGAAAAAGGCTGTTTTTAGGGGTTTTCCGGCAATTATTCGAATTTTTCTCGTAAAAACCATCCTTGAACTTCCACGAACATTAAAAAAAAAATTGGCCTAATTGGTCCAGGCGTTGTTGAGTTATGCGCTTATCAACACATTTTGCGATTCATTTTTATATTACTTATAGAAGATGATGTTATAACAATCGGGACTAACGGCTTAGCGTGTTTTCCGAAGCACGGAGGGTAGTCCCTCAACCAACCAGACCCGGAAAGAAATCTTAGAATATACACAAAGATTTCCGGTCCGGCGTGGGTATCGAACCCACGACCTCCGAGATTTAAAGCGAGACAATAACTGCTTCGCTACGGAGGTTGCCAAACAATTATGACGTTGGTCTCTAACGCTGTGTTCCAACTTAGTACTAGCTTCCCGCGTGCAGTTTCACCCACGTAACTCCCGTTCCCTTGGGAACTTCATTATTAAATATAACCTACGTCACTCAGGGTGAATGTAGCTTTCCAATGGTGAAAGAATTTTAGAAACCGGCGCAGTAGTTTTTGAGTTTATTCATTACAAACATACACACACATAAAAATACAAATATTTCCTCTTTATAATATTCGTAGGTATAGATTTGAGAACACTATTGTGTTATGTGAAAGAAATAAATTTACAGTTTGTTAAATTTTATTTTTGAACGAATCCACAACCATCAACCCTCAATCGCGGTCCAGCCATGAGTAAACATACTTTATAGCATAGATAAATTAAAAACTATCTATTTCACTCACACGACTGTTATATCATGACTGAGGCTCTATGGGCTCCTTATCTTCTATCTTTGTCACACCCTAATGGCAAAATAGCAAAAGAAAAGTAACCAATAAAATAACCTCAAAAAATATAAACAAAACATTGCTCTTGCTCGACTATTTTGTGATAAAATTTAATTTAATTACAAATATGACGGAAGGCGAGGATTCAAAAGTTGAAAATTCAATGAAGATCGTGGAAGAACTTAAAAATGGAGAAGAGTACGCGTATTTAGATAGAGGCGGCTTTTCTTCCGAATTGTTTAAAATTGAACTGCGTGGACTACCAAAGTTTTATGGAATTGCGGTATGTTAATTTATTTTGAAATTAATGCATTAAAAATATTCTGCCCCTTAGACAAACATAAATAATGTTTGTCTAAGTAAAAATACCTGTATTAATAAAGTAAACATAACATTCTTATTATAATTAGAAGCTTAGATATTTTATTTGAAACTAATATATTTAAAGGAATTGAAGAAACTCATGAACCAGAAACTGGGTCTCAACGCTAGCAAGATCAAGAGGCCAAAAAATGGTAGCCACTGGTTGTATGCATGTTTCCAAAATGATGAGGAGAGAAGTAAAGCTATTGAAACACTTAATGGTTACAACTGGAAAGGTATATTGTCCATATAATTTAACAATTTTAGGGCTCTTTATAATCTGCTAAGTAGGATAAAATGTATGAAAACTCTAGAATCCTTGACATGTCACCTTTATATGGGGTGAGCTATATGAAAACTCAAACAATTTGAGATATTATAGGAAATCAGTATACAATTTTTTAAATAATAATTTGTCAACATTTCTGTGACATAAATAGGCTAGTTGACCTATATCAAATGATGTTACAATGAAGTTTATTTCTGAAAGTATTTGACATAACAAACCTAAATATAATCATTTCTGTTCATAAAACTTGAAGCAACATTTTAGCCTAGCACATGGGATTAATAAGAATACTAGTTGACTGCAAAAACTCTACTAATAATATTAAAAAAAAAATGAAATGCCAACTTCTTTAGGATACCTATATATTGTTCTAAGATCTATTTACTATCAAACTAGTAATAATAATATTTTTTAGGCAAGGAGTTAATAGCAGAAGTGGCTAAACCAGCTCCAGATCCATTAGTAAGAAAGAGAAAGCAGGAAGAAGAAGGAGGAGACCAACAGAAAAAGAAAAAAGAAGATAATAGAAGTCAGGAAGAGAGACTTAAGGATGCTGTGACTCCATATTGGAATCTACCTTATGATGAACAGGTATAATTTCATTCTATAAAATATATTTCACATCTTTCTCCCATAGCGGTAGGCAGAGACAAAGGAACACCACCTGTCTGGATCCTGGCATACCTATTTTGCTTCTTCCACATTCATCAGTCTCTTCATGCATTGCATGCTCCTCGGTTATAGGTACTTTTTGTTTGGCCCTTTTTTAAAACGTTGCCAATTTGGTTAACATATTAGCCTTGGGCGTCTTCTTCCAGCATCTCCATTCAAACTCATTTAATATGCTTTTTTCAAAAAAAAAAACTTTCAAATTTGTTTATATATAAATACAAATACTATATTTTCCTTCAATATAATATGCTAAAATGTTTTATTTTCGTTTACAGTTAAAACTGAAAGAAAAAGAAGTAAAAAACATACTTATGAAATATGACAATGAAATCTGGAAATTTGACAAAAGTAGACGCAATGAAATAGAGACCAAGAGAAAAGAACATAATGGTCTTAGTTTCGAACTAAGGCCTATACAGAAGTCCCCAGTTACAGTGGGATATAGAAATAAATGTGAGTTCACTGTTGGTATTGACGAAGAGACAAAGCTGCCAACAGTGGGCTTTAGGCTGGGCAGCTATGCGACAGGAACAGTTGGAGTGGGACCTGTGGAATCTATGATTCATATCTCGGAGAAAACTAAGAAGGCTGTTTTGGTAAGAACTGTATCTACATCTACATAATATTATCTTTTATACATATAATATAACTGGTAAAGGCTATATTGAAGATGTTTTGACATTTTTAGGTTTCCGTAGCCAAATAGCAAAAAACGGAACGCTTATAGATTTGTCATGTCTGTCTGTCTGTCTGTCCGTATGTCACAGCCACTTTTTTCCGAAACTATAAGAGCTATAATGTTAAAACTTGGTAATTAGATGTATTTTGTGAACCGCATTAAGATTTTCACACAAAAATAGAAAAAAAACAATAAATTTTGAGGTTCCCCATACTTAGAACTGAAACTCAAATTTTTTTTTGTCATGAATCCCATACCTGTGAGTATCTATGGATAGGTCTTAAAAAATGATATTGAGGTTTTTAATGTCATTTTTTTCTAAACTGAATAGTTTACGCGAGAGACACTTCCAAAGTGGTAAAATGTGTCCCCCCCCTGTAACTTCTAAAATAAGAGAATGATAAAACTAAAAAAAATATATGATGTACATTACCATGCAAACTTCCACCGAAAATTGGTTTGAACGAGATTTTGTAAGTAGTTTTTTTTTAATACGTCATAAATCGTAAACCGCAATTTATCTTTCATTCAATCATGAAACTCACTTGAATATAAAAATAAAAAATAACATTTCATTTCATAAACATTTTTTATTCATTTTTTAATTATATATTTAAAAAAAAACTTACTTACTATTCTTGATATCAAGAATAGGTACAGATACCGGCACGGTTCTTTAGCGCTCGGCTCGGCACAAGAGTGGGGATCGCTTTGCGCATCGTACACTTATGACAATATAAAACGTACACCCGTTTATTATTTGTTTTTTCTAAGTTACCTACCTACGTAATTTCTTACTGGTTAGTACTATAACTCACTTCTGCGCAGGTCAAGGTCAACGCTCAAGAATCGTGCCGATCATTGTACGCACTTGTAACTGATACGGAACCCTTTGTGCGCGAGTCCGACTCGCACTTGGCCGGTTTTTTATTTTATAAAGGGCCGTCTTAGATCGACACTGATGTGAAAAATGCAATTAAATTGATTTTTGTTTATTGTTATATTAATGAAATTTCACGAATTATTAACTTTTATATGATTGCACTAAAATTTTGCATGCAGATAGTTATTGTAACGTAGGCTAGCAGCTAAGACAGGACAGGCTTCTTCCAAAATCAGCCTCTAAAGAGATGGAACGAGGGTTTAAAGTTTATATGGCGAAATCTTAATTTACATGAACTAACATGTAAATTAAGATTTCGCCATATAAACTTTAAACCCTTTTTTATAATGTGCTGCAAATATATTAATGGTCCGTCCATCCATCCATTCATCCATCCATCCTTCCATCCATCCATCCATCCATCCATCCATCCATCCATCCATCCATCCATCCATCCATCCATCCATCCATCCATCCATCCATTCATCCTTCTATCCATCCGTCCATCTATTTATTCATCCCACAAAACTGCTAAAGGAAATATTAAACTTCATATAATTTTCAGCTATTCCAAGAGTTTGTTCGCAAGTCAGGAATGGCACCGTTTTCCCCGGCCGACTACACCGGCTACTGGAGGTACCTCACTGTTAGAGACTCCACATCTACCGGTGAACTGATGCTGATAGTTGTTATGTATCCACAGGTAAGTGACATCATGGTTTTTTAATTATACATGTAGCTATGTGGGCTTCTTAATCATTCTCCATTGATCTCGTCTATTAATCACGTAAGGTTCATAATCAGCTTTTACCCCGATTTTTTTTATTACCCTTTTTGAGCCTCACGTCATTAATTGACGGTCTCTAAGTACTTCGGGCATAAGTATCAATTTTAAATTTTAATAAACTAGCTGATGTCCGCGACTTTGACTGCGTGGTGTTTGTTATTTCTTCGGTTTTTAACTATCCCACGGGAACTCCTTAATTTTCTGTGTTTTTCTTATCTGCATTTGTTCTGTTTTACTTCTAACATCCCCTGACCTAGTTTTTAGCGGATTTTTGCTATGTATACATATAATCATCAACATCACATCTATACATATAATAAAACTTTACTGAGGTTGAATAATATATGTATAGATAGATAAATAATAAGTAATAAAAGTTTTTTTTTTCAAATGATGAAATATGTAATCTCAACGTCTTACCATTTATTTTTGTTTCAGAATCTAACCGAGGGTGAATTAGACAAAATAAGAAAAGACTTGATTGCTCATTTTAGTTCAGAACAGGCTAAAGAGTGTGGAATAAGTTCATTATACTATGAACTTCTTACTAAAAAGTGGGTAATTCTTTAGATCATTTAGAATTCTAGAGACTTTAAGGTTCTCATACATATTATTATATACTGGGTGACTTTTTTTACCACCTCCTTGTCATCCTGTCACCCTTGAATTTGCAAAAACCCATTCGATGCCCTCGTAGACCCGAAGTCCGAGAGACCCACTAACTGTAAAGTAGAGCGACCGTTGCACAAAACTACTCTAAAATACTAAAAGTCATAATCCCTCAATCTCATCGCCAGCGACCGCCCTGAGCCGAAGTCCAAGCCGCACAGGGGGCCCCCTCTTGCGCAGGTTGCTTAGTTTGTAGTTTTTAAACCATTTATTAAGGCTAGAGCTCTGCTCGCCTTTATGCCGGTGAAGTAGCAAAAGCTTCGTGGCTAACTACGTATGTCCATCCGAAAAAAAAAACTTTTTTACCTTAATAATTATATGGTGTGTTGTGTCAGTATATTTGTACTAGTATTTCGGTAATTAGAGTTTCGAAAATCTTATAAATTACTTAAAAGAAATACACCCTACATAGCGCGTGCATAATAATAAAATAGGTGCCTATAATACCTAGGCCGCAATCATACATGCATGGAAAGAGTGAGCGAAATAGCGTAACTACCTTACTTAGGTACGCATTTTTTACCGTTACGATTTTCACTCTATGTCAGTAAAAAAAAAGATTAAATAACTATGCCTAGATGTCTATCTATTTCATATACATATCACGACCTAATATTTTCAAGACGTTAAAAAACGTCACCCAGTATATACTCGTATAATTTTTAACTGATAACTTCTTTGCGTAACGTCGGTAATTCTGTGATACCTAGTAAGTGACAGTGGTTAATAAAGATAATTTATGTAATTATTTTTTTTGACACCAAGAAATATTTTATTTATTTCTATTGTAAAGGGCGAAATATTGTATACTACATTCGATCTTCAACCTTATTATCTTCTGTCACTTACGCGGCATCACTATCACCGACCGAGAAATTTTGTTTTAGGCGTGTAGGTGAAGATGGATCGAAGCCTGTACATCTGTACGGATCAACGCATATAATAGACACCATATTGGGGAAACAGTTTAGGATATCGCCGGAAGCTTTCTTTCAGGTTAGTTCAGTGTTTCATCAAAATCAGTTAAGAAATCTACCTGAGACCCGTAGCCCGAGAGTCTCGCATACTGTAAAGTATAATTAATTGCACAAAACGCCTTTAACCCTTAAACTTACTTACAAGTGGAAATATAGAACCCACCATATTTTGAACTTAATGTACTTGTAATAAAGATCAAAACCAATCAATTCTAAACATACCCTCTGTTCCTTTTAAGGGTTCAGGCTGACCTCACACTTTCCTCGAGCGTATGTCACTTGCGGCCCGCGGGACGGGAGCTCGGTCGTGTTCTTGCGTCGTTCACTTTTCGATAAAGTATTTATAATCAATTTTCCATTTATTTTTTTACTAATAGATAAACACGGCGGGTGCTGACGTCCTGTACCAGAGCGCTATCGACATGAGCCAGGTGCAGAAGGAGTCCACCGTGCTTGATATATGCTGCGGCACCGGCACTATCGGACTGTGTTTCGCACAGGTAATTAGTGTTTATACATAAATAGATTCAGCAATAAGAGATAATTTGTGTTAATTATAAATCTAAAGCTCAGAAGCGGTAGGTTGGAAGTGCCATTAAACAGAAACATTCGTCGTATGTGCCTTTATCGTGAACTGGTATTTACGACCAAATGCTGCCGTAGATGATAGTACAGTCAGCAAAAGAGATAGGTTCACACCCTGTGAAACGCATTTACAATTTATATGTACACGTTTAGGAGAACAGTTCACTATTATGTATTTTTGTAAATAGCTACCAGTGAACTCTTCGCCCGAAAGGAATTACCGACTGTTGTACTGACAAAAAAATATTTATTTACATTATTTAATACTGACGCTGTAAACCTATCTCTTTTGTTGACTGTACATCCGTCCTTATACTTCTGAGGTCCAAAAATAGTATTATTTAGTATTTTTTATGGGACTCATCCCACCCACACTCCCACCACTGCAACTCTTGCAAGCCAGGATCAACAGTGGCACACACTGGTAATGACAATGAGCACCGGGGCTCACCAAGTCCCGGGAAAAAGTTAAACAGCCTCGGGTCCCGCAACGAATTTAATCAAAAAGACAATAGGAGGAGTAAGAAAGACTTAAGTTTCCACTTGCCTCCATTACAAAGCAGAGGCAGTACTAAAAAATTTAAATATAAATAAAGTCTGTAATACAACTAGGAGTTAGGACTACAAATAGGACTAGAGTTAGGTGTCCGGCTTAGAATAGACCATCCCATGTAAATAAAATAAAATTAAAATCATTTTTATTTACGTAAACCTAATTACAGGCACTTGCAAATAGTCAAAACAATAATTTATTATATATTATTCTATGTATTATTTTAACATTTTATAAATTAGCATATTAAGCAGGTATTTTAGTTATTGATTTTAATCATGTTTTAGTCTTAACTTTATTATTCATATTCAAACAATTGTCATTATTTGGGCGGACCATGAATATATAACGACGGACGCGCTTTAATGCTACCACCGGATCCAATACACCCCAACTGAAAAGATCCGGCGAAACAAACTCAGTGGGCTATTCTACTGCCGGTTTTAACATGACCCACATGACCCGGTCCGGCGAAACATACTCTAATCGGCAGAACGTAGGTTTTGGTCCAGTTACTTTTATGTATTCTCATTGGTATCGTAAGAGGCGACTAAGATACATACAACTGATAGATGGGTAGCAGTATCTAACAGCTTAAGGTTAATTACTATCTTACTGCACTCACCAATCGGCAGGCAGATTGGTTATTGAGAAGCGTGCTAATTATAGTAATATCCCTCAACGATCCTGTCTTGTCAAGGTCTGTTAAAAGGCTATTTACGTGCCAGTACACGTCCACTACTGAACATGGGCCATGTTCACTAGTGGACATAAACAGGCTGATACATCATTTGAGCCGTAGGACGTCCATTGCTGGACATAGGCCTCCCTCATAGATCGGCTGATTCGGTGATACAACTCATTCATTTTCATTAAATAAATACACAAACAAACGGTTTATAACAAAAAAGTCAATTTAATTTACATATAAACATTTAATAAATACACAAACAAACACTTTAAAAAAGACAAAGAACATCAAGGTGTTTGACTACACTAACCATAAAAAAAAATTGCATAGATCGAATTTCGATACTTAAATACTGCTTATATAATATAGACACGGCTTACCCTACAGCCCAGCGGCCTCTCAGACTAGGGGGAAGAAAACAGGTAATTTAGTAAATTATAAATATTTTCCATCCATCCAATTGAACTTTAATTATAATTAATAATTACACTACAACTTATAATTATTTTGCAGCATTGTGGGAAAGTTCTAGGCCTCGAACTTGTAGCAGAGGCAGTGAAAGATGCGAAAGCTAACGCCGAATTGAACAAAATTGAAAACTGCCAGTTCTTCGCGGGCAAAGCTGAGGATATACTGCCTCCTGTACTTGCGCAGGCGACGGGCGATGATATCATTGCAATAGTCGACCCCCCGAGAGCTGGATTACGTAAGTAAATCATATTATTTGTAACTAGATGCTTGTGCCCGGCGTGACACGTCCATCGTAATGACATTTCCCGTGGATTGTCCAAAATTGTCATTCATACAAACCTTGTGTCCCCATAATTACGAATAGAATATAAAAATAACGAAATTGACCAAATAATTCTCAAGTTATACGCTTACATACATTTTGGCGATTTATTGTTATTTATATAGATTAATAACACCCGCATTCGTTTATGAATTTGTACGGACACATTCTTTAGGCTTGCTAACGAAGGGCGGTCTTTGCCCCCTCGGACCCCACCTCCCCGCGCTTTCCTAAGGCGCGGTACATCTAATAGGTTAAAGATACTGCAGAAGTTCTTGACTGTTTTTGATGTTATTGTAAATAACTTCTGCGTGCTGCGTTCATGGCTGACTCTTAACTCTTATTTAATTGCAGCCGTAGCCTAATTGCTAGAGCGTCGGACTTGCGATTAGCTTAGCACGAGGGGTTAACAAGAACAGTGTGCAAAAATTCTGCTAGTAACCTTTAGTAAAAACACAACATGATATAGATCAGTACACATTTCAAACGCACTATTTCTAACAATTTGAACAGACATGCGAGCGGTCACTCAACTGCGCAACACAAAGAAAGTCAAGCGCCTAGTCTACATATCGTGCAGTCCTTCGTCAGCCATCAAAAACTTCGTGGATCTCTCCCGGGCTTCGTCTAAAACGCTCAGGGGCGCCCCCTTCCTGCCCGTGCGAGCGGTCGCCGTAGACATGTTCCCGCAGACGAAGCATGTGGAACTAGCTATACTGTTTGAGAGAGAGGTAAATATAATAACGCATTCACTCTTTGTTTCTTGAAGGTGTAGGATTATTTTTATAACTGACTAATTTTTAAACCCCGTCCCGTTCACTTTGGTGACCATCTCCATATCTTCAGAAGCATTTAGTTGTAAGTGCCAGTATACGGTCAAGGCTGTGATTCAGAAAGGTTGGAGCTTCCGATTGATTTAAACATACAACTTCAGTTAAATAATAATTACGTTGTTAGTAGGTATAGAAGCTTATGATGCCGTGTAGTTTCCTCTAGGCTTGAGCTCTGCTCGCCTTTATGCCCGGTGCAGTAGCAAAAGCATCAGGGCGAACAACATAAGTCCGTCCGAAAAAAAAAATGCTTAGTTTCCGGCTTAGAATAGAACCACCCAATGTCTTCCAATGGCGGTCGTAAAAGGCGACTAAGGGATATATGCTGATGGATGGGCAGCAGCATATTAATTCAAGGCTAGTTACCACCGTTCTACGATCACTAATTCACCTGCCTAGCGAGGTTATTATGACAATATCCCTCATCGACCATGGCTTGCCAAGGTCTGTTAAGAGGGGAAAAAAAAGGATTAAATAACTACGTTTACGTCTACTGCTGAACATGGGCCATGTTCAGCAGTAGACGTAAACGTAGTTATTTAATCTTGTTAAAGCCCATTCGAAAGAAAATAGTGGACTGTATATAATAGTTTTATTGCCGGTAGTACATATCTAATTAATTATAATATAAAAAGTGTTCACGCGGTCGGGACGAACGATTCTCTTTTCATTTGTTTATTCTTATTTTCTTTTTAATTTTCGTTTCGCGCGCTTCGTGGTTTGCTCTATGGTTTGATTTTGTTTTTAAATGAGGTTTATTATTGTTTAATGTGTTCATTGTTTTTGTATGAACAAATCTATACAAAAATAAATGATTACACTTTTTTAATTGAAACTGTTTCAGTTTTCACCGGAAATCGAAGATGGAGAGGCCCCTTCAGTTAATAATGGCACTGAGAACACGGAGAAATCTGGTACGACAGAAATCGAGAAGAGTACTACAGTTGAACAAAATGATGACAGTGCTGATCAAGATAATGCTGAAACCAGTCAAATTGGCGCTACAGAAGCTAAAGATAACGACGATATCAAAGTCTAGGAGTTATAATAATAAATTTATTATGTGAATGCGAGAATTTTCTTTATACACTAAGTCAGTGTTTTTCAATCTTTGGGTCGTGGCCCCCCTGGGGTCAAGAATTCAGACTCGGGGAGTCGCTAGCCAAAAGCTTAGTTAACTTTCATCTTGCTTTTCAAAACTCTCGCGGATATATAGAAACAAATATTTACGTAGTCTTTCTAAATTATTTATTTGTCTGCCTATAAGACAAGGGGGCCGCCAGAATTTCTCAACCTACAAAGAGGTCGCAAATCAAAACGATTGAAAAACACTGCTCTAAGTAATTTTGTACCATCAGTAATACTAACGAAATATAACATTAAAATTAGACATGTTTTTACCGTGGTACCCTGCTCCAGTGGGTCGGAGCGTGATATTTTGTAGCCTATATGTTAATCCAGATTATAAACTATCCGCGTTCAAATTTTCAGCCAAATCCATTCATTAGTTTTTGCGTGAAGGAGTAATAAACATACATGCATCCACATGTTATTTTCCAAGGACCGGATTGCGTCGCGTACCCGGCCCTCACCAACGGCGGATGGAGGAGTGTCCGGGGGGTTTTACTGGTTACGGGTTCTCCTCGTGGTATGAGTAGCATACCACGCTATGGAGGGGGCGAGTCCCACATACCCCTTTTCCGGCGCGGGAACGCTGCTGCGGCGGAGGGGATGCGTAAATGCATTTCCTCCCGGACAACAACAAAAAGGGTATTTGACTGCACCGGTGGCTCAGTGGTTACGGTAGTTGCCTCTGAGACCTGGTGTTCTGGGTTCGATTCCCACCCAGGACAATTATTTGTGTGAACCACAAATAGTTGTTCTGAGTCTGGGTGTTCTGTGTGTCCGTGAAATGTATGTTTGTAAAGTCCCCCGCGACACAGGGATTTATTTCCCAAGTGCGGGAGTTGTCTTTTAAAAAAAAAAAAAAAAAAAGTTGTCTTCAAAATGGCGGTGATGATAAGGTTGTACGAACGGGCGCCCGTAACACCCGTTCCAAGTCATTTTAGTCTATAATTTTAATGCTATTGAAGTAGTATACACATACAGGTATCGATTGTAGAATCAAAAAAAAAATGTCGAGTATTGGTAATTACAAAAAAAATATATATGGTGTGTGCCTATGCTACTCAGGGATAATGTAGCATTCTATGGTGAAAGAATTATCAAAATCCGTTCAGGAGTTTTTGAGTTTATTCGAAACAAAAATACAAACTTTTCCTCTTTATAATATAAGTATAGATTACATATGAATATTATTTCTTAATAGTAACTGCACCGGGGGCTCATAGCTACGGCGGTGGCTTCTGAGAATTTTGCTGCGAATAGTTTATAAACGTATTAACATATAAGCTATAATACATCACCCTATGACCGTGGGGCGCAGCTAGTAAATTATATTTTAAGACTGAGTTTCCACGGGCACGAACGCTATGCAAGCACAATCGCTTACTAAGGATTCGTCCATTCTGAATCGTGCGTGAAAACCTTATTTTTTGGGCATAGGCATGACCATAAATATAGGCGTTATTTGGCGCCTAGACGTCGAGTCGCATCTAACTAACAATTACAATTTTTTTTAGTCATCAACCCGTATAACTTTCTCTGCTGAATAGTCACCACGCTTGGCAGGCGGGTTGGTGACCGCAATATTACCTGGACATATAACACACATGGAAACGCTGCTGCCCCTTTTTTGGTATACTTTTTCTATAGTTGAAATTATAACAATCGGCACAAACGGTTTATCGTGTTTTCTGAAGCACGGAAAGAAGCTCCTCAACCAACCCGACCCGCAACGTTATCTTAGATCTTTAAAGATTGTTGACCTCCGACTCTCGTTTTTACGACTCAAAATGGTTAAGTAGACGGGAGGTATTAAAGAAGTCTTTTCCAAAAAATCGATATGGCGGGAATGAAATCCTCAGTTTTCGAAATAGACTTGGCGGTGACTCTACTTGGCAGGTCTCAACGTCAAGCCACCAAATCATTGGCGCCTGGGCTCAAACTCAGACTTGAAACTGGGCATGGACATGTACATGGAATTATACATGAATATTAAGCAGATGAAACCGTAGGTACCCAAAGACCGATACCGGTGCTCGGATCCCCCATTCCAAACGGCAGAAGAAGGAACACCCGGGGACTTTTTAGTGGGTGATATCCTCTTTGTGGTGCGTCTAGCGCACCGCGTTCGACAGAGGGTGAGTCCTTGTGAGTCCCACATACCTCTCGCTTGCTCAGGGATCACGCATTTTGAGATCCTTGCGCCAGCTAGGGGATGCGTAACGCATTTTACCCCGGAATACAAAAAAAAAGGTTAAACCGTATCTACTAATAGTATCTATCTACACTAATATATAAAGCTGAAGAGTATGTTTGTTTGCTTGATCGCGCTAATATCAGAAACTATTGGTCCAATTTGAAACATTTTTTTTCGTGTTTGATAGCCCATTTATCGAGGAAGGCTATAACTATATTTTATTATGAGCTAAGTAGTGTACAATATGTTTAGAATCTTCAATTCAAACATTACCTACATATTTTACCTTCCTACCTAAACTATATTGCTTTTCCAATTCAATGATAAAATCCAAGACCCCAGCTTTAATAAAATAAAATGTTAATCTAAACGCGCCCTCATCTCGAGGCGTCGAGAACTTAATTCCGAAGGAATTTAATATCGTCGAGCGGTGCATTCCGTTGGCTGTTATATGGTTATAGGAATAGACCGTGAGCGTCTATAGCCGGCCATGTAGTGACGCTTGCGTTTTGTCACGTACTACGTTTGCAATAAACGGTAGGTTCGTTTACAGTATTCATATAGGTAGATATAGATATATAGGTAGATACATCATATATAAAATAGATACATATGTATGTTAAAAGTAAAGTATATACCTACACCGTATTACCAACGACAAAAATCGCGGTGTAGGTACTGTACCTACTTATCCATTTATACATAAATGTTGCAGTCAAAACTTTTAACCGCAGAAGTAAAGTAGTTTTAGGTAAGGTTAGTTTTGACTGTTTTGCTAGTTAAAAGTACTTTTGACTGGTTAAGAGTTTTGACTGCAACATATATATGTTGTAGGTAGGTACATATTATTTACAAGCTTCTCGTTCGCGGTTTCAATCGCGTAGCTCAATTTCCCGTAGGAACTTCATAATAAAATATAGCCTTTAGCCTTCCTCGATAAATGGGATATTTAACACTGAAATATTTGTTTCAATCGGACCAGTAGTTCCGGAGATAGGCACATTCAAGAAAATAAACAAACTTTAGCTTTAGTATAGATTATTTTAGTATAGTTTTATTGGTAGTACAATTGATCTATGTACCTATATACTTTTGCAATAGCTAACAAAATTATCGCTTCAAATAATGTTGAACCTGTGTTATAGGCGCCGCTTCGTACAACCCAGATTATCTTTTATTGCAAGATATTAGAGCTCATATTGCTTTATACATTATCATTGCCATCACCTTCAGGGCAACATATTTAGTAAAAATAAAAGTTAAAAAAAAAATGTAACTTTTTAATATTTAATAGGTACTGATAGCAAATCGTCCTGCCAATTACCATAGCAATGACTAAAAAAACACAGTGTAGGTGCTTAGTTTAACAACGTGAGAACCGGTATGAGGTGCGCCAAAAAATCCTCAAGTTTAGTTTAAGTAAGCAAATATTTTATTTCCGCATCTTCTGTCTGTACTGAGGCGCAGTCCATCAGTAAGTTGGTGGGTTACTGAAACATAAATCTACACTGTAGCTTTAAGGCTTACTACTTAATATTATAAACACGAAAGTTTGTGTGTATAGATCTATGGATGTTTGTTACTCTTTCACGCAAATACGGATTTTGCACCTGGATAGTTTATAAGTTAGATTAAAATATAAGCTACAAAACATTACGCTCCGACCCACTGGAGCAGAGTAACGTGAGGAAACCGCGGGGTGCAGTTAGTCTATCAATATCTTCCGACTTCGAATTCGTTATGAAATAGTAGGGTACCAATACCTACCTAATATCTTGCTAGAAAACTAAGATTCGGCATTGAGTTAATCATGATAAACTAACAATAAAAGTTTAAACAAAACACATGTCACTTCTGTAGGAACCTAATTTTTTACCTGCATAAAAAGCATTTCTATATTTTTAAAGCTAAAACTATTACTTAATTTTAATTTTCGTGCGAGTGTACCTGAAATTTAAAGGCTTTTATATCTCACTGTACCGTTGGCCGACATACCAAGCACATCCCTAACAGCTCCCCTATCTATACCTATATTCTAGACATAGATTGGAACCTCAAGAGGAATCTCTCATTGTCTTTTTAGCTGCCAGTGGCGGCACACCACTGAAAAAAAAACAATGTACAAGTGAGTTATGGCGCTGAAGTGTGTATTACTTGTAATATCTTTGTTTGTTTCTTCTCATTTTTCGTATACAATCAACAGTAATTCAGGTGAGTTTTTTTACTTATTTAACTCGTTTTAAGAATATTTTATTAAAAATAACCTACTACTTTAGTATATAAAGTTTATACAATAGAAACAATATGTACCTACAAAGGCGAGCTAATTCAGTTGTGTAGTTAAATTTCATTTCTTTTAATAGGTATGCATTGAATTGAATACTTAATAATTTTCGGTTTGAAATTCTGCGTGTATTATAGTAATAGTTCTATCGTTATAAAGTGTTCTTTAATAATAGTTCTTATTTAAAATTGGGGGCAATAGCATTACCTACCCAATGCTGTTTTTTGTATATACTTTTACAATTATTATTTACGAATAAATTAAAAAGTAGGTACGGGACGGATTTCGGTAATCTTCAACATTACAATGCTCCATTATTTCTGAATAATATAGGCTTTAATTAATTATGAAGATCCCATGGGAACGGGAGAAACGCGGGTAAAACCGCGCGCAGGAAGTTAGTAACTCATATTTTGATTTTGCACAATTATTGGATTGGATTAAAAAAAGTAATTTGAATTAAATATTTTAATACTAAAATAAGTAATTAAGGAACATGGATTTTCCGATCTTTAACTTAATTTGTAACGTAGAGGAGTGACTACGACACCAAATTTCGCCAACCCTCTTTGAATATAATTGTGTTGAATATAATAAAATACAGACTCTTACACGTTATTGTTCATAGCTTGTATACATTGTTTATAACGGCAAAAAAAAGTTTATATATTATAAATAGTATAATCATTATAATATCTCACGGAGGCGAAGGGGAAAAGGCCAGAGCATAAGGGTGGATATGTGCTGTAATTAACGACTGTAGGTACTGGCACCAGTGCTATGTAGATAAGCCATATAGCAAGAGTAGCAAATGCTACGGGCCCCACGCGATTTGGGGGGCCCCGCACACCAAGCTACGTGCGCAAGCAAGAAATTGGATCCAATAAATCCTATGGACCCGAGTATGGTGCTTCACAATCGGTGGCCTAATAGAGCTCGTTGAGCGACTACTACTTTATACTGTCATTACTACAGCCTGTAGCAAATTCTGTCCGGAGGCCGATAGAATTTGCTACAGGCCACGCGCTGGCTTAATCCGGCACTCACTAGCACTAGCTGTCATTGTATTTGGATCCCTCTGTCACTTAACATGAGGTGAATTTGCCTGATCAGGTATAAAAAAAAGATATATACTATAATTCGTTTTTATTTAGCTGTGTGGTGTCCGGATTTGAATAGACCACCCTATGTCTTGCTATTGGTGACGTGAGAGGCGACTAAGGGACATACAGCTGATGGAAGGGCAGCAGCATCTGTCAGCTCAAGCACCAATCCGCCTGCCAAGCGTGGTGATTATAGCAATATCCCTCATAGACCCTGGCTTGCCAATGGTCTAAGCTGTTAAGAGTAGGCCCATATTCAGCAGTAGACGTGAAAGGGCTGATAGAGTACAGTTTTCATTAAATTAATTTCCTGTTCAGATCGTCAAATAGCCGAGAGTGAATCTGTGTTGGACCCAAACGGTGACATACTATTAAAATGGAGGGTAGACTACTCCATTCGCAAGATCCAGTTCCAAGTGATGACATCGGAGAAGGGTCCAGCGTACAGCTGGTTCGCCTTAGGATTCTCTGACCGAGGCGATTTGAATAATTCTGATGTCTGCGTGTTTTGGACGGACTATAAAGGAAACCAAAATTTTGAGGTAAGTCATTGAAAACTACTTATGTTATTTTTAAAATATAAAATTAATGGAAATGTCCAAATTCAACATTTTAGACTGAATTAAATATGGCGAATCCGACACTCACCTGACCAGCTGTTCATTTCTTAATAATAATAGAACAAATATGTCAAATAAGAGGTTTTTTCGGTCGGACATTTATGTCGTTAGCCACACGGCTTTTGCTACTTCACCGGGCATAAACAAATGAAGCGTCAGTTGACATTTCGATGGCCCGGTAGACCCCAGAGTCCGAGATGCCCGCGAACTATAACATAGAGCGATAGTTGCACAAAAACAAACTAAACGTCATACTCCCTCAATACCCCCGCCATCGACCGCTCAGCCGAGGTCCAAGTCCCACAGGGGACGCCCGCTTGCGCAGGTTGCTTAGTTTGTAGTTTTTAAGCCATTTATTTAGGCTGGAGCTCTGCTCGCCTTCATGCCCGGTGAAGTAGCAAAAGCCGTAGTAGCTAACTATATAATATATGTCCGTCCGAAAAAAAAAGAAGATTCAGTTGCTTTGCATCCATGAATTACGTGTTTGTTAGGTATGGGCAGTATTATTATAAAAAAGTACCTATATTATAATATCCAATATACAACCTCCGTAGCGTAGCGGTATTTGGCTCGATTTGAATCTCGGAGATCATGGGTTCGATTCCCACGCCGGACAGGAAATCTTTGTGTTAATTCTAAGATTTCTTTCCGGTTCTGGTTGGTTGAGAGACTACCCTCCGTGCCTCGGAAAGAACGTATTATAATAATCGTATATCAAGGAACGGGCAGCAGCGTTTCCTTGTGTGGTACTATATAATACAACCCGCCTGCCAAGCGTAGTGACTATGGCAAATACTTACTCAATTAGGAGGCGGTCCATGTTCAGTAATGGACGTTATAGAGGCTGATGATTATGATATTTTAATAAAGAAAATTGTATTTTAATAGGTAACAAAATAGTGTATTTTAATATTATTGTATTTAGGACATGCATGCTGATGAGTACGGCAACGTGATCCGTGACGAGGGACAGCACTGTGAAGGATTCTACTTCGACGTGAACACGCAGAGCTTGGTGTTCGAGCGGTACTTCGACACTTGCGATGATAACGATTACGTCATTGAGGTAAGACAATGCAAGGTAAATTAACTGATTTCCTCTAAAAAAACTAAATTTTTGCCAAGATCCTTTTCTCCGTATCTCCCAGTCCCACGTGAGATAATTTAAGATTGGTTTGACCCCCCATCCTTACATTTAACTACATCATGTATGTAATTAATGGGCACCCCAAAGTTGTTACATTAGATAGAATTTGTCCCTGTATTTAGAGAGTTTTTACAATCTTCCAAGTCTTGACTGAATAATAACACGAATAGCTGAGAATAAAAGATTTACTTGTGGGGTCTGCTTGGTTGATAGACTACAGGTACCCGTGTCTCGCACTAGGAACTAGGTTAAGCCGATGGGCGCCATTGTTAAAACATGATTTATGACTTGTGTATCAATACGATTCTGCGTTCGTACCTGTCATGCGTGGTAATCACGCCACAACTCCTTTTGGAAGAGGCCTATGCTCAGAAGTGGACATTTAACGGGCTAATATGACTAAGGGGCTTTCATAAAATAAGTCACACGTAAAGAATGGGTCGTCGAAATGGCATTGTGTGACAAGAGTTGGGAGGAGTCCTAAGTTTCGTGACATAACATTTAAAATCTAATAATCTAGGTATTAAATCGCGAAATTTGAAATATGTAATGTTTGATTTGATGTTGATTTAATAAAAAAAAGTAATTTAAATGGTAAAAAATATAATTTCGGAATAGGTGTTTTAATTTAATATGTTCAAGATGAAAAATTGTAAAACATGCCACGTTACATTAGATAGGCAGGAATCTCAGAAATGTGACAAGAACTAGGGTCAAAAAATCATGAAATTGATGTGACTTAATTACCTACTTAATGGATGGCTCTGAAGTTGACCTAATGATTTTCTTATTAGGACGGCACAACCCATGTGGTCTGGGCTCACGGCACCGACAAGCTATTCTCATCTAACGGGCTCTGCCTAACCTGCTCCCCCCATCACGGGTTCATTCGAGTACGACTGCTCACTATAGGACATAAAGCAGCGAATAACGCATATCAGCTGAAGATAACCAACAAAGAACTAAAGGTCCCCGGCGGTGATACTACGTATTGGTGCAAAGTGGTCAAATTGCCAGAGTTTGTGACTAAGAAAGTTCATCACATTGTACAGGTATGGATTTTAATTAGATACTATATAAAAATAGAAATTAGATAAGTAACTACATATTGTTCACGTAACTATTTACAAAAAACAAGACGAAAAGCGGAACACAACATACTACAATAGTACAGGACATTACAGGTGTACTTGTCACAAAATGAGATCTCTTCCATGAAAACCAGTCAGAGAAGTAGTACAAAGGAATTATTGAGTGGGTAGTGTACATTGACAGATTTTTTTATTTATTTATTGCCTTCATGGGTTTTACAAAGATGTCATATTACCTAAAGTAAGTAACCAGTCATAAATCCCGTTAGGTCACTGCATTTTATATAATACTAGCTGACCCGGCAGACTTCGTACTGCCTCAATCGATACATACCCTACACTACCCCTACCCTACACTACCCCCACCCTACACTACCCCTACCCTACACTACCCCTACCCTACACTACCCCTACCCTACACTGCCCCTACCCTACACTACCCCTACCCTACACTACCCCTACCCTACCTCTACCCTACCCCTACCCTACACCTACCTCTAATCTACCCCTAACTTTGTCTGAAAAATAAAAATAAAAATTTAGGGGTGGACTACCCCTAACATTTAGGGGGATGAAAAATAGATGTTGGCCGATTCTCATAGATATCGGATAAGCACAAAAAATTTCATCAAAATCGGTTAAGCCGTTTCGGAGGAGTATGGCAACGAAAACTGTGACACGAGAATTTTATATATTAGATAAAATATATATAAGTATATTTTATTTAAAAATAATATGAAATAAAAGGCGCTGGTCTTGGTAACGTTTTGTAATAATTTGACAAGAAAAATCAATAAAAAAAAGGTATAAAATATGACAAGTACACTCAAATTTAGAAAAGACAATATCAATGTTCCAAATCGGTTCGATTCGTTACAGGTATGTACTTTAAATATGGAGTTTAAAAAAAATAAAAATATATTACCTAGACAAAACTGATACAAACAAAATCTTGTTATCTATTCATAATTTTAAATAATTAAATTATAAATTAGAATTACTCCTTGTTTATTACTTTTTGAAATAACTGAACGGTGCGTCATCGTGTCTAATCCACTTAGCCAGTGAAATCCCAGAGATTTGACCTTTTTATGAAGCGATAAAATTTTACCGTCATTTTATTATAGTAGGAACCTAGCTCTTGTTTTTATAAATATTTTGATCATTTATTTCCAAATACTCATTTTGATAATTCTTATTGCTCTAGCAATAAAGGTCACAAAAAATCATTTAAATGTATCTAAATTCTTAAGTAAAAACTGCTTATAAACACGACAGTTGTTTTAGATGGCGATTGCGATTACGGAAGTCCTTTAATGAAATAAACTACTTCCAGTTTGAGTCAACGATCCAGCACGGCAATGAAGGCTTGGTTCACCACATGGAAGTGTTCTATTGCGACTCTGAACCGAACAAGGACATACCGCTCTACGAGGGAAACTGCTTTGCGCCCACCAGACCTGAGATCATCAAAACTTGTTCTAAGGTAAGTTTTGGGTTGGTGCCACTACTAACGCCATCTATCAAGATTAAAACATTCTTCTTGAGTTGTTGTTTAAAAATTGAAATTTCATTAAATATAAATATTTTTCACGTAAAATTATACGTTTTTGGATAACAACAGCATCATAGAGGAGTAGGCAGCAGTAGGTAAGATGCTAGAATCAATAGCGGTTTACTGTGGGATGGGTTTAACTGCACCTTTAATACCCAAAACCGTAATTAAGATCGCCATTCCGACTATCTTCACCTTCAGCGATGCTTTTATTGGTCTTCGTGTTTACAACGTACCTTATATCTGACAGCATTTAACTCATTCGAATAATCATCTATAAATTCGCCTTAATTCTTAGAAACGAGGAATTAGAGAATGGACATAGGGACAGAGGGTATAGCCACAGTGGGAATTCACCGTGGCTGAATAGTCTAGGTATTAAAAGCTTTATTGAATCTATTATTCTTTAATTTTATATTTAGCATACGCTTGAATAAGAAGACGAGCAGCGCCATCTAGCGCATGGCATCCCAATTATCCTGTATCGCGATATACAAGTTCGCATGCCAAATCGAACGTGTACAAGTTCTGTAACAAATGGCCGTCGGAGGCCGGACATACTCGTACCACTTCGTCCGGCAAAGAAGATCTTCATCACCTGTGAAGGAACACCACCACCTCTGCACGCTGAACGTAAAATGTCAAAAAGTTAATTAGCGTTTGTGTATTTATTGATAGGTACAAATCAATTTGTGTACATGTGTCAATTTATAATGTAGGTTAAAGCGGCATGGGCGATGGGCGCGCCGCCTTTCGTATACCCTAAAGAGGCCGGACTTCCCCTCGGCGGCCCAAAGGCCAACAAATACGTGATGCTAGAGGTTCATTACAATAACCCTGAAATGAAGAAAGGTAATAAGTACCTATGCTTAACGAGTTTTTTTCAAAGTAAGATAAATCCCGCTCTTAATGCCTGTTTTGCGAGGACTTGACAAACACATAAATCACAATCACGGACACAAAACTAACCTAAACTCGGGACTCTTACTCTTACTGCGATTACCAATCCGCCTGCCAAGCATGTGGAATACGGCAATAATTCTAAATGATCTTGGCTTGCCAAGGTCTGATAGAGAGTAGGCTTATGTTCAGCAGTGGATGTTAACGGACTTGTAAAGCAAGTAAGTAAGCAATAATTGGCAGGCGCCAATTGTTTAAAAACAACACAAAATCACGATGTACATATTATATGCATACTAATATATTAAGCTGAAGATTTTGTTTGTTTGCTTGAACGCTCTAATCTCAGGATCTACTGGTCCGAATTCATCAAATATTTTAGTGTTAGATAGCTCATTTATTAAGGAAGGAAAATATGAAGTTCCGAGAAGGAGTTACGCGGGTGAAAAATGTTGATAACTTTTATTTTTCTATACCCTTTCTCAGATTGGGTAGACAGTTCAGGTATTATTCTGCACATCACCGGCCAGAGACGTAAGTACGACGCCGGTATCATGGAGCTCGGCTTGGAGTACACGGACAAGATGGCGATACCCGGCGGACAGAGAGGTTTCCCTGTGACCGGGTATTGCATACCGCAGTGTACAGGAGTGGTAAGTGCAGAACCGATCCTTTTTGGGCTATTTGGGGGAGGATATCACAGCCTGAAAGCTTTGAGAAGTATGTGTGGGTTAACATTGGATGACAATATAAGGAATAGCGTGAAAGAGGACGTGATTACGAAGATAGAGAAGGGAATGTTGAGATGGTTTGGTCACGTGGAAAGAATGGATGAAAAAAGATTGAAAAAACAGGTATACATGGCAAGTGTGAGTGGCACAGTCGCAAGGGGAAGACTTCGACGAACGTTCTCTGACCAAATCGGAGACATCCTCGCAAAAGGTCAAATAAGATCCACCCTAAACCGACCTGCTTGTATAAAGAATGTTATGAGAGTGAATGAAGCGAAAGATGTGTGTAGAGATCGAAGCAAGTGGAGGTCCATTGTCTCTGCCTAACCCGCTGGGAAACAGGCGTGAGCTTATGTAGGTATGTATCACAGCCTCGCACACGCACTTAACGGACATACAACCGACACGCACACTCTCGCCAATAACCCGCGTGCAATAGCAAACGCCTCGTAGCTAACTAAAATGTTAGTCTTTGTGAGGGTAGTTGACTAGACATACACTACAGTTCCACTACAATGTTCTGTCATAAGACTGTACATATGAACAGTCTGCTCATCATGTTCTGTGGGAGTGTGATCTCTGGCAAGACGAACGCAATACTATTAGACAGCTTGGAATCTGCATCAGGTGTGGTTTATTATACTGATCTTGTGGCAACACTTCCGTGCGTTTAAACGGTTCTGTCATTCTTACTGGACTCAAACTTAACAGCTCACATAAAAATAGGACCCTTTATTAAAAAAACACAATGTCCGCGGTGCTTTTGCAATTGGCTTATCCAATTGTAAGTGTCTCTCCCTGAGGTTAAATATTTATTTATTTAAACTTTAGCACACAATGTAACATGCCAAGGTGGACTTAATGCCATAGGCATTATCTACCAGTCGACCTTAGGGTAGTGCAGAGACGATGTGGTAGGTCAACATTATTAACAGAAACATTCGGTTAATAATGTTTCCCGATTTGCGCTGAAGCGAAGTGGAATTTTACTTTCCAACACCTCCTTTAAACTTTCTGATTAAATTCGATGCGGGATCCAAGACATTTAGGTGTCTCGGGACCAGCCTAAGCCTAACAGCTTAGAGCCTCTTCTGTGTGTGCCGCTGTTGATCTCGGCTTACAGGAGTTACAGCTTTTCTTTATCAGCCTGTTTGTGTCTACTGCTGAACACGGGCCTCCTCTTTAACAGACCTTGGCAAACCAGGGTCGTTGAGGTATATTACCGTAATCACCACGCTTGACAGGCGGACTGATGATCGCAGAAAGATGGGAATATCTTTGAGCTGATAGATGCTGCTGATGAGCTGTATTTCCCTTAGTCGACTCTTACGCCACTCATGGGAAGATACCGGGTGGTCTATTTTAAGCTTGAACACTGCACATCCTTAATAAATAGGTAAATATATTATAAATGCAAAAGTTTGTAAGTATATTCAGATAGATGTTTGTTACTCTTTCACGCAAACGGATTTTTGATTTTTTCAATGGTTTCAGTTAAACAGTAAAAAGACTTTATTGTCGTACCGTAAGACTTGAACTTTATCAGGCTTCTACACCCAAGTAAAATTTTGTAAGGATGAATGTAGGTATGAGCGTATGGACGAATGTACATTCGTCCATAAGTTCTTTACTCTTTCATACAAAACTACTTTTAGTTACTTACAGTCTATAAGCTGAATTCATATATATGTTACAAAACTACACTCCGACCCACTGGAGCAGAGAAGCAGTCCAACAACTATCGTATTTATAAGGCTAGCTTTTCCGGACTTTTAATATAGTTATCCGCATTCCAGGGTTTACCATCCGACGGTATCATAGTGTTTGGCAGTCAGCTGCACACCCATCTAACCGGGGTCGCGGTGTGGACTCGACATTCGCGGCAAGGAGTAGAATTACCCTATCTGAACAGAGACCCGCATTACTCCACACACTTCCAGGAGATACGGATCTTACATCGACCAGTTCAAGTGATGCCGGTAAGTTGTTTAGAATAAAAACCTCCCCAATATTTCTGTGTGGAGCGCAGGGCAGGTGACTCTTTTTTTTTCGGACAGACATATGTATTCGTCGACCACGAAGCTTTCTCTACATTATTTCTCTACGTTATTAAATGGTTGAAAAACTACTTACTGAAAAACGAGCAATATGGCGGCGCTTCCTGTAAACTGCCTGTTGGCTCTTGACTCGTGACTACGTCAGACTTTTTCGTTTTTAGGGAATATTGTGCAACTTCGTTTTGTACCGTTTGTGGGCTTATTGGACTTCGGGCTACATAGGTATAAGGGAGTGCAGCAGAAACTAAGAATATATGGGTACCTAAGTTTTGCAAGCAGGGCCTCTTATGGTTTGTTTTCGGTTGTGCATATATTTTTTCAATAATATTAAAATTACTTAATTTTATTGCATGGCAGTAATGCAATAAAAAAAAAATTATTCATCATCGCCGACTCCTTGAGGGCAACTTATTTGTGTAAAAAAGATATTGTGTTAAAATTTTACGTTATTTTGTTACGTTTCAGCAGTGGGTAATTCATGAAAACTAAAAAAAACTATTAATCCGTCAGTTAGATTAACAAAAAATATTAGACACAGTTTTTTTTTTTGTTTCTCATACAAAAATTACTAAGATACGGTGCGTTGTAATTTCATGTGACGTCACTTTTAGGTACGATTTATAGTAATGAACTAGTGACGTCACGAATCCACCTCTCCGGAACGTTATAGTTTGTTGTTGCTCTGTGTCTTTGTCATTTTATATTGATTTGATGAATAAAAAAATACGTGTCCAATATTTTTTAGTAATCTAACTGACGGACTAAATATAGTTTTTTAGTCTGCATACCTATTATAAATTAAGTTAATTTAGAAATAGCGAAATACATACTACATTCTATGTTTTTAATATTATTTAACCACTGATTGCCTTTTCTCAGGGTGATTATCTTGAGACGACCTGCGTATATAACACTGAGGGTAAGGCGAACGCTACTATTGGTGGCCACGCCATCACGGACGAGATGTGTGTCAACTACATGCACTATTACCCTGCCACACAACTGGAAGTGTGTAAAAGTGCCGTGTCGAATGCAGCTCTTGAGAACTATTTCAAGTTTGAACGACAGTAAGTTTATGTTAAGCTCAATGGACTTTGTTAAGCAGAAAGCACTCAATTTACACATTGTATTAATTATTAGGTACAGCTCAAAAGTCAAACGGTAATGTCTCTTATAAACTCATTTAAAAACAAATACTTACAAAACCATAGAGAATGTCGCGAAGCGCGCGAAACGAAAAAGAAAAATGCGTGCAACCATAGAAGAAGTACAGTACAATACTTTTTGTACTTTTTTTTAAATTAATTAGATGGGCCTAAGTAAGTACACCTATAGCGGTAGCTGAAAAGTGACTTAATGTGGATTGAGTACTTTCTGCTTAACTACATAAAAAATTAAAAAATGTAACGTCAATGTCTGCCTAGCTGGTCTACCCGTAATTATGTTAACCGAAAAAGGCAGTCCTAGTCTTAGATTTTTTTCGTAAGCAATATCGGAAGTTCTATCCCAATAATGGGCAGATGGCCATTAATAGGTAAGATGGAAAAGATTCCGTTGAGGTTGGCCACCGTGGCCTAAAAAGACAGGGCGAAATAAGAAAGAGCCATCAACTGTTGTACATAAATCCGTCTAGAAGGTATATTGGTGTCGGGAAATTCGGGCTCGATTGCCATCCGCGACGTCAATTTGTGTGAACTACAGATAAGAATAACTAATGAATTATGTGTTTGTAACATTTTTTTAGGTGGGATAACATGTCCATTTCGTTCACTGCGGCGCCCAGGGCTAACTACTTGTCTATCAAACCGTGGACTCCGCTGCGAGTGTCCGGTCTACACGCGCTGTACACCGAGTCACCTATATCGATGCAGTGCAACAAATCGGATGGCAGCCGATTTCAGGTATTTATTATAGTTATGTATTTGAATACCATAGTATAATCTGTATTTTATATTTATATTTCTACTAACTAGATAAATCTATAGAACACTGAAAGAATATTTAAATCGGAGCAGTAGTTCCTGAGATTAGCGCGTTCAAGCAAGCAAACTTCGGCTTTATAATATATTACTACTAAAGTTTTGAAATTATTGCCTAACTTGAACTAAATTCTAAATTAATGAGTAAATTTTTTATAGTATAGTTTATGAAGTTCACTGTTTGTAAACCTTATTGTCATTGACGAAAGTTTATTTTTCTATGACCGTAGAGTCTAGTGTAACATTTCTATATGAAATGGACTTAAGTGACATTTTTTCTTATTGGTTCCAGGGAAACTGGGAAGGGATTCCAATTCCGAGGATCAAGCTTCCATTACCACCTGAGACGAGGATGTGTCCAGATATGATTAAAAGCATCGCTAATAAATAAGCAATATAGTAAATATAATTTACACAAAATACCTAAATTAATAATTGTTACTGTAGTTGAGTAATGTGTGAAGCTCACAGATTAACAAAAACTATATAATATATATATATAATAAAAACAAAAACTATAAAAATTAATTCACATTTATTCATTTATATACCTACTTTTATTACCTTTAAGAATCAAAATATCCTATTTCTATATTAAGCATTTAAAATGTAAGGTTTATGACGCAGATCAAGCGTTTGATAAAATTTTAGCACTTTTATATAACTACTAGATGTTTTACAAAACATCTCTATTAGTAATATTTATGAGTCCGTTATTATTTTTACAAAAATAGTGTTCTATTTTAGTTCTAATACCACATTTAATTGCAATCCATTCTGCATTGTGTCTAAGCGTGGGTTTCGTAAAACAAAGTACAATTATTGCTCATGTACATGTAGTCCAGCCGTTTTGTAAAACAACTAGTTCTTATGATTATTATGCAGTTTCCTGCAACATTTTTTTTTGTAAGTTATCTATTATATAAGAGATTTCAATAAGTTTGTTTCTAGGATACATTTTAACAATAATTAATTAATCAAAGCATTATATAAGTAGCAAAAATAATATTGTATAAAAATATTTAAACTGTTGTTGTGAATTAAAATAAATATTGTGACGTTATACAATAAATTATTAAATATTGTAATGTAGACCACGTATCTTACTGAATTAAAGAACACATGGAATTTAATGTTGTTTTATTCTAATCTAATTTTTGTTGTATGATTGGAGAAGTATATATCATCATTAATATATTTTCCTTTGCCTTATTTGCCAAAATATAAGCAAATAAGAGATTTTAAAAATTCTGATGTCTTCGCACGTAGACATAGCCGAAGTTCGTGACGCCTAGGAACTGAACTGTAAAGTATATCTTATATATCTTTGCAATAAAATCCTCTAAATATATATCTGTCATCATTCCATAATCAATAATAAGGCGAAATTTTGTTCGAGTTATGCAAGCAAAGAAAAGCCGCACGTGCGTCGACCGAGAGGCGTAAGCTAGTGGAAGACATGCACTGATGACTAAACGTGGGAACCACTGGTTGACCATGCATCGTATAGTTCGTATCTACCAATTCGTAATCTTATGCGGAGGCGAAACATGTTACAATTCGGATAAGTGTGCTTTGCAGTAATCAGAATACTTCACGGCTTAAGTAACGATCCCTGTTCGTATTTTTCTATGACATGAGTATTTTAATAGGAATATTCATTGCATTGGCAAAACTGACCCACTAATAAATTTATATGTATACTAGCGGACCCGACAGACGTTGTCCTGCATGATAATATATAAATATATATATTAGATATGATTTGTGAATCTAAACCATCCAGGGCGCCACCCAAACGCATACAAAAAAATTCATTCAAATCGGTCCAACCGTTTAGTAGTTCAGTGACATACACACGTACAGTAGAATTATATATATAAAGATACTTAGATACACCTGGAATTATAACATCATGAGGGTTCTCCTTACAGAACAGGATATATAGATATACTACAGGCAGTACCGGCGTTAAGGGGGGCCGCGAAGGGGCGACGGCCCAGGGTGCCTAATTTGAGGGGGCGATTGGTGGGGGTGGGATGCTTCCCCCGCCAATCTAGAACGCGTGTCGGATGGTGGGGATAGCTAAACTTCAGACTCATTAAAGCGTGGAGCGAGGTCATCGATGTGTACTTGGTCTTTCGTCTCGAGCGTCTCTCATTCAAGCAACTAGAAACCGTCTACTCGCGTCTACGACCGTTTACAATGTTTTAACTGCTACAAAGGGCAGAATTCTTTGAGATATTGGCTTCCCAATATCGCTCTTCAAATAGCCCAAATCTTTTATTCCCATTTCTGTATTCAAACACACTTCTGGATTATTCTTTTGAATATTTTTTTTCACCTTCTTCAGCAACTAATGAACACTCGATTTAGATTTCCTTAAGGGCACCTTCACACAAGCGTTTGTCCAGCGTAGGCGTTCGATAAACGTATGCGCAGCGCAGACGCCGCAGGTGCGCGACGCATGAGTCAAATACAATCCTGTACACATTCGACCTCTCTTCGCCACCCGGAGCCGCGCGCCCCCTTGAGGTCTGCACCGCGTTAGCGCAGCGTTCATGAATGACTCCAGAGGAAACGCCGCAATAACGCGACGCCTGCGCTGCATAGTCTCGGCTTCTGCGCCGCGCATACGTTTATCGAACGCCTACGTTGGACAAACGCTAGTGTGAAGGCGCTCTAAGTGGGCGCCATACTTAATATTCTTGCCCGGAGTGTCAGTCCCTCTAACGCCGGCACTGCCTACAAGGGGCGCCCTCTTGTTGATGGCAAATTTAGTAGGGTGACTGTGAGATTGTCATTGTTTAATAGGATGCCTAGTATCGGTTATTTTATTACTTATAAAACACATGATATGAAAATATACATACTTATTTAAACATGGCAAAATAAAAAGATTTTATGTAATTGTATGTGGCCTGATAACTTAATAACATTATATGTTTCTTTTTTTATCTGATGTCACTACTTTGAAATTTTTAAAAAATCTATATTTAATTTTCTTTTATTTAAATTAATTCAATAAAGTACAAGTAAATTAATAAATTTTGTTTCCTAACAGCATGCGGCAGATAAAAATGAATTAAGTAGGTAGGTTCACTTTTATTAGTAACAAGCGCTTTTTAGACGCTTTATATAACGGATTAACTCACGTTTAAAGCTCAAAAGGCTGAAGCAGTCAAAGAAAGTCATAGAAAAACTAGTAATATTATTATTCAAGTGTCAATCGAGATCAGAAATCTGTCTGACATTTTGTTTTTATTCCTTCTTGTGAGCAAAGTTCCACTTAATTATATTTTATTTCGAAAACACCAATTCTAACTGTAATCATGTCCAATGATTACGGGTTTAATAGTGATGATTCGCCAAATAAAACAAACTCGCATCAGCTACAATTGCCGAGCCCAATAATTACTCGAAGGAACCGTACAGCATCGACGTAAGTTACGCGGCCTACATGATCTACCAAAAAAAAATCTTAATTTGAAATATTATTTTGAATACGTTTTTATTGGATATCATTTTATAGGTATTACAATTAGGCAAAAAATACGGTTTATTTACAGGTCGGAACGAGCCCTTGGAAATCCTATAGAATATGGAAAAATTAAATCTTTTTGTCGAGCGAAAGGTCACGGTTTTGTGACTCCTGAAAGGGGCGGCGAAGATATTTTCGTTCACATTTCTGAGTGAGTTATATTCTATTCACATCATACTAATATTTATGTTATACAAAAAAAAATTAATACCTACTGTCTGTCTGGTGCAATTTCTCACGCTTCAATATTTACGTCATGCGTCATCAAAAGTAAACAAAGATTATTTATAACAGCTTTTAGAGTTGACTGTTAATGAAGAACATATTTGATTTGAATATCTTCAACATATGCCAAAATATTTGCACCATTTTACAAGAACATAAAGTTCTAGACTGTGTGGGCGGCAAACAAACAAAATAATTAATGTTGCATTAAAAGTATGAATAAATAATGCAATTTATGTGCAAGTTATGTAAAATGCCCTGTTGTTGATACCATTTATAGATGAAGTGGAACATAGGAGCTTGGATTAAGTTTTTTTGCTGAATATGGTCAGGAGGACAGTAATAGGAGCAGGTAGTAGGTGTGTGTTCTTTAAAAAAACATAAATGTGTCTGCTATTATAAATTGTTTGATAAATATTAAGTATTTGTTATGAAGTTAGGTCAATTGACAATGATCAAAATGAACAGCACTGAATAAGACTGAAAGAATTTATCTAAACCACTACAAGTTTTAATTACTCAGTAGAGAATAAAGATTTTATAGTCCCTTAATCTTATCTAAAGTAGTTTGTCCATTAACCAACATAATTTTAGAGTTCTATTTCATGATACATGTATGTCATATTGGTCCGCCCCGTGGTTTTACCTGCCTCATCACTGTGCTCCAGTGGGTGTGATATTTTGTAGTTAATCCAGCTTAAAAACTACCAGCGTGCAAACTTTCAGCCAAATCCATTCAGTAGTTTTTATGTGAATGAGTAACAAACATCCATCCATCCTTACAACTTTCGCGTTTATTATATTATTAGGATTAGATTCCTCATTATTCTATTACAATTACACACACATTAAAAAAAAGGTTAAGTCATTCTTATATGACATTATTTTCACAAAGACACTTCAAATTTTTGTTGAGAAAATAACTGATGAACATAATATATAAGCATTTTACTTGAGTCTGTTTAGTATAGCTTTCAACCAACTGTATCCCAGTTCATTCATATAATTTTATAGTTAAGGTATTTGTAACAAAAATTCATTGATAAAAAAAAATATATTCATGAAGGTGCATGACATTAGCACCATATTGTAAAGGTCAGACACTTATATATATCATTGGAATATTCTTATGTGTTTTTCACATGTGATAATCAAGGCAACATATTTTATATGTAAGTTGTGTTTATTGTAGGTTCAACACATTTACATAGTATTTTATACATAATATTTCAGACATAGTTAAAATTCTATTGTTCCGCAGACCTTCAGCACTTCGACAAAGGTCTCATGCAGATAACATTCATATCTATAGCATGCAACACATAATAAATATTAAAAATAGCTGACATAATCTTATGTAATTATAAAAATGAATTTATAGCCTTAATTATTATTAGATTATTTAATTCATTCAAAATGAGACTGAAGTCTGCATCATACCAATTAAGAGTATATTATTATATCATAATTTATCTGAAAGAATTTTATGATTAAATTTGTAATTATCCTTGAACAAATTTGCTTTGTCTTTATTCTTGTACTAGTAAATAATGACTAATAATACAGAGATCATTATTTTTTTATTGCAGCATTGAAGGAGAATATGTTCCACTACCTGGTGATGAAGTAATGTACAGGCTTTGTCCAATTCCACCCAAGTTTGAGAAGTGCCAGGCAGTCCACGTGCACATTGTTCACCTCACGCCAGAGAAGCACCACAAATGGGACGAGCCCCCACTGTAACATGTTCCCTCCACCCAATCTTACCTCATTTCAGTATAGTTTGCAAGGCAGTTTACCTTCTTAATCTCTCTTGTGTCATATCTTATCCTTGTATAATTATGTTATACCACTTGCATTCATTTTTAAGATTGTATTAATATGCATGAGTGAGTGCCACTTGTCAATTCTATATTATTATGTCTATTGTGAATCTCTCTTGTCGCCACAGGTTGAATTGTATTAAACTGCTCATTTCTTTTTATCATGACTATGAAACGACCAAGGTTGATAACAACTATAATATGGGTATTTCGCAAATTCAGTATTTTAAAAAATAGTGAGAAGCCAATTTGTGGTGCTAAATTTTAGAAGGTTTTACCATCGTCTTAAGATTTTGATATCAGTTGTATTTAACTCAGTGAATGGATAATGGCTTCTTGCACCAATTAGCTTTACAGTTATAATAGCGGTTAGTGCGGCATCATCGATATAATTGGCCTAATTTACAATGATACGTACAAGTATTTTTCTGTTGTACTTAAGCGTCATGCATACATATTAGAATTTTATTATTAGGTATATTGTAATTTTGCACAAATGTAATGTGCTTGTTAGTTATGGGTATATTTGAAATGTTTTAAGAAAGTCCGTTCGTCATGGTTTACGCATAATCGTATCATTTTCTTAGTATTGTTTTGTACCTATTGTATTTAATTTCACAAACAATTGTGTTTTGTCAGCATTCCAAGCGTATTTGCGTGCTTTTAGATACGGACATCGTTTTGTCATCAAAGCTATAATAGCTACAATAAATATATATTTTGATAATGTCGTCCGAGGTCCTTTTTGCGTGTAAAAATCACTGTGTGATGTAATTCATGCATTAGCCATGCTTTTTGTGTTAATAGAAGTATTAGTTAAAATACAGCGAATATATGATGTATGTGTAAGCAACTTGATTGTTTTATTAATCGACCCGTTTGATAAGTGTTGTGTGATTGATAAGTAACATTGACAAATTGGTTGGTGGGCGTAGGAAACCTAAAATTCCTGTTATTGATATAATGTCTACATTAGCAGATATATCGGAATGTATTCCCACTTACAGTTTGATAAGTGGTACAATAATGTCAAACCATAAACTCGACGACAAATTGTTGTTTTTTAATAATGAAAATATATTAAATCAATATTGTTGAACACGTTAATTTTTTTATATAATTGTACATTACGATACATGTGATCTAAGTAGTCTATTATTGCGCGGCGTGAAGTTAGCGCCCGAACGTAGCGAGGGTGCTCGGGGGGGGGGGGGTGGGGGGAGCAGGGGGGCGGGTGAATTTATTAATTTAAAAGTTACATTCAAATCATTGCAAGTTTTAATGTCATCATTTTTTTATTCATTTCTTCATACTTTTTCTCTGTCATTTGTTCGCTGTCAATTTTCAAACTTCAAATGACATTTAAAAGTGTTTGCTTTCATTTTTCACACTATGCTATAAAATATTTTTTATGCTCTCGTTGCTTGTCAGTGTTAGCTTTGGTTTGTCGCGCTACCATTGGTCGATCAGTTAAGTTCCGTGGCCCTGTACTTTAACATTCGTCGAGTTAATGTTCTGCCGCTCCACTAATGGTCTAAATATCGTACTATCGCATATATTACTTTGTCGGAACCATTAAACGGAATCGCACTGAAAGTAACAAAATAAAACTAAACGACTTGGTACATATAATATTTTATTAGTAAACTTCATTAAAGAATAAATTATACAAAAGGCCGTGTAGGCGATTTTAAATCATAACATGTTGACCGTGAAAAAGTAATTAATTATTATATACGATGTACAGTAAACCTAGTCATAGAACAACGATTCATTAGAATCATAAGATTTTATTCAATTTCGCATCATTCCACATCTTTATCCAAAAGTGCTATATAATACAATGCCACAGCCATAATTGTTAATAATACAATATTAATTTACACTGTCAACATGTTACTAAATTAAATTATATAAACCAGATAGATAAATTTATATACTAAGAACTATAGCTAAGTAATAAATCACACAATATATTTCTCAACAAGAAGTAAAAACGTATAATAATGCAAGGATGATTCGAATGAAATTATAATTAATAATAATGGCTTTTTGTATTATAACTATGTAATCATTCTTTGAAAAGTCAATTAATCTACGTTACAATTCACGATCACGATTTAAAAATATTTTTAATTAGTAAGTTCATAATTACATGAACTACTGATTTTATAAACATGATTTACGAATCGAAAACATATTATTCTAAATTAATACATTTTTTATATAAAATATTTTGGATTTTTGCATATGAAGAAAGTAGGAAATTAAATTATTTTGACACAAAATTAACTTTTACAATGTTAAAATAATATGCATTTAAAGCCAGTGCAATGGCAATTTTGTGGCTGTAACATTTTGAACTCAACTGCCTCGTAATATAGTCCAAAACTAATGAATTCTAAACATACATTACCCGTTTAAGGGTCTTATTATCCATAATCACTAAAAATCAATTCCCTTTACGTTATAATGTTATTATACACTGCTGTCTACGACCTACGGCTTACATGATTAGTGATTATAAAGTAGCTATGTATAAGGTACGTAAACAATGTACAATATTTGTTAGTCTTGTATTAAAGCTTATAGTCTCGTGGTAGTGCTCGTGGGGATGGGAAGTTTAGAGGCTTGCCAAGCCTTAGATTGTCCTCATTTTTTTAAGAACTAGCTATGCCTTGCCTTTTTCTCGCGTTACTCTTTCTGTACGACATAGCGGAATGTTTTAGGCTATGCTATTAAATGCAAAAAGATGTTTTTAATCTGATTGGAAATGCCTGAGATTTGTGTGTTCAAACATAGTATTTCGATAGTCTAAGTAATCATTATCATATAAGTATCATGCACCAATTAACTGGGTCTAATGCCAAGTATCTATCAGTGGTATGCAAGAATAATACTCGACTTTAATTATTCACTTGAGTAAGTAGTGTCTCACTGTGAGGTCTCTATTGCTATAGTAATAGAAATCATGAATGTGACACCTGACATTCCCAAGTAAACTTAAAAGTCTCAAGTGGCGTTCTTGCATACGGAAATATGTCAGCCACATACATGTTATAGGCCTTATAAAGACGCATAATATATAATGCGCTTCCAATATATATGATCCCATTTTAAACAGTAGATAGAATCCTGTATAGTCATTACGTTAGTGAAGAAATTTCTGTCGGAACGATCGATGTGGTTTTATGTGAAAAATACCCTTTAACTTCGTTGTACCGTTTTCTACCACTTCTTTATTTATGATACATTATTAGATAAATATAATCCACCTAGATTCGACATGGTGACTAAACATAACATAGGCAGAAATTGCCTCAGGATATTACTAACATGTTTGATACACCTTACAAATTTTCTAGAACATTACAGCAATGGAATACATCTACAAATTTTTGAATTTATTTGTAAATGGCTATGATTCGATATCGATAAAAAAATATGTTGGAATATTTTGAATCTACAATTAATGGTGGCGTTTTAATTAATTTTATTGGCTATTATGATTGAATAAAAATCAAATTTACTATAAACTGAGCAGGCAAGCACACAAAAAAAATCGTTGTATACAGTATAAAAATGCAAATATAAATGTTTACAAAATAAACAGAGTTATGCTTACTATTTAGAAATCTTATTCAGAGTTAATTTTGGAATATTTCACAGAATTTCAGACTTTGCCGTTCTCCATATTTCCATTCTGTAACAAAAGAAATCCGTCTTAACTTATTCACAGTCGGTAATATGACAATTACAGTAGTAGACAAACCTTGTGTATACGTCTCCACCAAGCTAAGATTGCACGTCGCGTCGATTACGTCACCCTGACGCTTTGGTACGGTCTGGGCGGTCGCGGGAAGGTGAACGGGGAAGCGGGTGGAGCGCTGCATTCCAGCGAGGTGCGAACTTAGCTTGGTGGAGTTTTAGATAGGAAACATTTACCTAAACATCACAGATGAGTTTGTTGTCGATAAAGTAGAGGACGAACCATCAAAAGCTTTGCGATTTAGTATAGGTATGTTTCTGTTTATTCTTTCAATACTGATACAACTAATAATATTTTTCTTTATTATGGCTACTGTATTCGTGTAATTTCTACAGTATTTTACAAAATGAAATCAAAAAAAAAAAGTAGTATTGAGTGTATAACGGCCAGTTTATGCCAGAGCAAATCACGTGGTTCATAGGATAAGGTGACTGAGCAGTGCAGTTTTCATTGGCTACACAACATAACCACGGCTTAGCACTTAGCGCCATATTACTGACCGAAACAGCTGTACCGCGCCTTAGTGCGCGTCCACGCTGAATGCGCGATAGCGGAGCGATCTCACAGAGTCATGTTTACATGTAGCTGGTTTAGATTGAATCGCACTTATAAACTATTTACCGCTATTTTACGACAAACAAAATAAAGGCGAATAAGTTAAGCGACAAGACAGCACTTATAGTAGGGCGACGCGGTAGAGTAGGAGACGGCGAGACTTTCCTGAAGGATTGGTCCCAGGTGGTTTGTGATATGGAAAAAAAGGAAGGGAGGCCTTCGCCTTGCAGTGGGACACATCGGACTCATAATAAAATAGTACATACCTCTTCCATCTGCGCGAGCTGGTAATGTCTCTTCCTGAGCGCGGCGAGCCTCGCGCGCTCCGCGTCCAGCGCAGTCTCCAGCTTCAGAGAGCGGACCTTACTCTCCATCTCCAGTCGACGAGTGGCCGTCAGACTGAGAGACGACGTGTCCAGAGCCTCTGTGGATACAAAAAAGCTAGTATTATAGTAAACATGAATCAAGTATTTCTAAATATTGCGTTGCTGTGAAGCTCCATAAATTAATTGGATGTTGACTTCAAATAATAGGCCAGTTGACTCATACTGACTACTTTTAAAACAATACTAATAAAGTAGTTTAGTATATTGAATCGTTGTAATGGTTTATTAATGATTTAAATTTGTTTTGACTTCATATAATAGGCTAGTTGACGAGTCATATGGCATTATTTTAGTCTGAAAGTATTTATCATTACTTTCTTAAGGAAGATAAATTTAATTAAATATTATGAATTAAATTTGGAATATATATATTAGGCTCGCAGTAAATCTCGGGAAGTCGTGGATTTGATCCCAGATTTCTTTCCGGGTCTGTTTAGTTGAGCGACTACCCTCCGTACTTAGAAAGCACGTTAAGCCGTTGGTCCCAATTTTTATAACATCATCTATAAGAATCGTATACCAGGGAACGGGCAGCAGCGTTTCCTTGAGTTACAACATAATACTGCGGTCACCAACGTGCGCCTAATAAGCGTGGTGACTATGGCAAATCTCTTCTTCGGGAGGAGCCCTTGTTCAGCAGCGGGCGTTACAACAGGCACGTACCTTGTTCCAACACGAGGGCGGACCCCGCCTTGACCGCGGCCACCAGCGCGCCGGTGGCCGCGGCCACGGAGCGCGAGGCCCGCGTGAGGCTCGCCAGCGCGGGACTCTCCGGGTCGGCTCGCGCTCTGGAGGCGGCCACGAGTTGTGCCGTACTGCCGGCTACTTCGTGGGCGGCGGCCGATACCCCTTCTACTTGACCCGACGCTCCTACTCCTACTGCCTCGTCTGCCGATGTTCTGGTAATTATGTGTTAATATGATTGTTGTTAAAGAAATTCAGAAGATCTTTATTTTTCTTATTTTCGAACGGACATGTGCCAGTCACGAGCTTTTTGCTTTTCCATAAAGGCGAGCAGTGCTCCAGCCCTTAATAAATGGTTTAAAAACGGCAAATAAAATAATCTGCGCAAGAGGGCGCCCCCTTCGGGTCTTGGGCCCCGGCTCAGGGCGAAAGGTTCTTAGATGTTATGAAAATGTATTGGTTCTTTACTGTTAAGAAATATATAACTTGATTTAAACATTTATTTTGTAATAAAACTAATTTCAACACACGTAGAATTCCATACTGTAAATGTGATATTCATAAATTCGAACTAGAAAATTTAATAAAGAATTAAGAGAAAGCTACTAGAGTTTTAAAATAACATTATATATCTTGATAGAATATAGAAACGTATACTTCATTAAAAACATCATCATTAGCGTGTCATATATGGGGAAGGGAGGGATAATGAGGATCGGCAATGGGAGTGTGACCAAAAAATATATGGTGTAAAAAGGGTTCATAGGTTTAACCGCTTAGGCGGGCTGTATATTTGTTTGCCGACATTATAACATAAAAAAGCACTTTACAGTATCAGAAACAAAATTATTCATTTGTGAACAAATGGATAATTTCTTTTTAATGAAACGCCAATAACAATTAAAACCACCTTTCAGTTGGAGGAAATATATCCGTTGAGGATCTCCAACGTCACAGACTGTCGAGTATAAAAGAGAATTGAAAAGGCAAAGAAATTAAAAGTCTGTCGAAAATATGAAAAATATAACATTCCTTATCTATAAAAAAGAAAGACAGCAAACAATACCTGTTATAGCTTCTTGTTTTAGAAATTGTTATATAAAAAGGCAGAAATATAGGTAGATAGCTGCGATATGCTAAACATAGTTTTATACAACTTACACCAGTAGCTTAGCAGCAAATACAACCGCTTTCGCCGCAGATATCAACCCTTCGGACCACTGCGGGTTCTTCCTGTACATCTTCTGCCTAGTCTTAGGGTCTCCTAGCTCGTGTTGCAGCTTCCTAGCGTCCTGGACTAGAATCTTTACGGCTCCCATGAGGGTAGTGCAGGCGTCCAAGATTTTCCCGTTTACTTCGAGCTTGACCCCTGAATCGCCAGCACGGGTTGCTGCTAGCATGTTCTATGTATAAAAAATGGAAATTATATGTTATGTAGCATTTTATTTGCCTTATCTTTACTAATATTATAAAGAGAGGAAATTTGTGAAACGGCATGACACAATTTCAAAAATCCTTTTACAATTAGAAAGCTACTTTATTCAGGAGAAATATAGACAATATTATGATGGGATTCTCGTGGAAATAGGAACTACGCGAGTGAAAACGTGTAGTGACCCTACGTTATTTACTTTTACTATTATGATTGCAACTCAGCGATCTTTTTTTTTTTGAGTTCATCCGTGTTTTTTTTGTTGTTGTTGTTATACACAGCAAAATTATTTATTTGTAATAGTATATTATAACTCTGTATATATATTTTCAATTGCATTAAAACAGAATAAAATGACTTCGAATCTGTGTTCGTAGCGCCCGTTCGTACTACCTAAACGATATTGTATTGCAAGGTACTAGAGCTTATTTTTCCATGTACACTTATCAATTTTTTTTGTCAGAACATAATTATGTTTATTTTTAAATTTAGATTTCGATAATCATACTATAGCAAATCCTCCTGCCATATAGCAACGATTAAAAAACACGTGTACATAAACTGTTGCTGTATGTATGTTCTTTAGGATTTTACAAGCAACTGAGTTTAACAACAAACAAAAGGACGCGAATACGGGTCCTTCGAGGTACATCGTGACACTGCTCTTGGCCGACTGGCGCGTGCGCGACTTATAGCGGGCTTCCTAGAGGAGTTGAGCGTGCGCCGGGGTTCGCTATAACTTCGCTTCGGCTTCATCGATCTCAAATTTAACTTTATTGGTATCACCAACCTCAATCTGCGATGCAGCTTCCTCAATAGCCCTATCCATGTCCGCCAGTTCATCGTCCACACTCCTCGAGCCCGTGTTCAGTCGATCCGCCGCGCTGGCTACCTTCAACATACTGCGGACCCGAGAGCTAGCCTCAGTGCAGTTGGCACTCACTACTGTGCCGTTCTTAATGGACTCTAAGCATTGTTTAGTAGATTTCAACATTGAACGGCATTCGGTGTTTAGTTCTGAAAGGATTTAAAGTCAAAGTCATTATTTACATAAACACATTTCAATTTATTTTTTAAATAACTTATGATGCGTCCTCTTTGTTTTTTTTTCCTACCACCTGTTTTGGACGTGGTAACTCCGAGAAGAACTGGCAAGAAACTCAAAGGAATCCTTTTTTTAAAATATGTATAGATATCACAATAAGTTAAGCAGTATTTCATAAAAAACTTTGTATGTCCAATTGCAAGTAATGTTAGTGCTGGAGTGACTGCGCGTTGTGACTGTATTCAAACTGTTGTAGATTAGTATCTAATTCCTCTCAATATTTATTAAATTTGAGAAGGGTTAAAACAAGTAGAGGTATCGGGCGGTCATATCAGCTGAGGTAGAAATCGAACCGAGATTTAAAAACGATCAAGAAAGAGAAGACACAGCAATCTTGCAATTTTTTAACCATTATTTTATACAATAAATCAAACATTGATGACCATTATCTTCATAATCTAAAACACAGTCTAACAATATTACGTTTGGGTTCTACGGCCTAGATAATGGTAAATTAGGAGTTCGAAACAGTATATTAAAATTTTCTTTTCATCGAAGTTATTAAAAACTTACACGTAATAAGGCTAAGATTGCTGTGTATTCTCTCTTTCTTCATCTTCTTAATATGTCCGTTCAATTTCTACCAGTTGTCTAAATTTATCCCGTACCAAATAAAATGTTTCGAATATTATTATTCCATCGGTCTTCGTTTTTTATGACTTACATAATTGCCTTAGATACCGCAATATTCTTTATGGATGTTCAGATGCAATTGCAAGATAGTTTTTAATTATTCCTTCGAAAACTCGAAAGTAAGACAACATATTTATGTATACTCAGATCAATACTTACTGTCGGTTTGTTCGATATCGGTGGTGACGTTGGCGACATACGCGGAGAGCTGAGCGGTGCTGTGCGCGGCGAAGATGGCGGACTTAGCTACCGACTCCTCGTTGCCCGACACCTGCACAATCACATTATATTAAAATAACATTTTATATGTTTATTTTATTTTAAAAGACAGAAACATAATAGGGATTACGACTAAAAATACTATTTGCATAATTTAGATTAATAAAAAATATTTGAAAACGTATGTTTGTTAATACACTTTGAATTTCATGTTACGTCACTTCGATAGTTTTCGAGTTATAAAAAAACCAAACCCCTACTTATACTTTTTTAATAAATTGTTTTTACCGTTTGCAATTTTTATCGGCCCCTTTTGGAACTTTTCCTCAAACTTTCTACATAATATTCCGAATCGAATGACACCTTGATTGTTATTTTGGCTACTTATACATTTATTCTTATGGAAAAGGATACATGTTAACGATACTATACTAGGTGACTTTTATTACCGTCTTGAAAATAATAGGGCATGATATGTATATGAAATAGATGTCTAAGGCATAGTTATTTTATCTTTTTTTTTTACCGACATAGAGTGAAAATCGTACCGATAAAAATACGTACCTAATTAGTTAGTTACGTTACGTAAGTTAAAAAAGGTGGCTTTAATACCTAGGACGCAATCACATATGACTAAAAAAAGTGAGCTAAATAGCGTAACTACCTACTTAGGTACGTATTCATTTTATTATCAGTGGTACCACTGGGTCGTGGTCCTAACCTCTTAAGGGTGCCCCCAGGTGTGTGCCACTTAATTGTATGTTTTTCTTTTTTCCAAATTTTTCTATATTGATCCATTAAAGTCTAAAATAAATAATATGAACTTAAACTTATTATGAATAGAGAAATTAATGACCAGCTGACGGACGGACTACTTTGTCTGTAATATCCTACAATTTGCTACCGGTTAATTAAGTATCTAGTTTAATTCATAGAATAAGAATAATTGTGTAACATTGTGATTCTGACAAGTACAAGTGTATGTAAATACCTAAGTGCTGAATAAATTAATTATTTCATTATTTTTATCGTTACGAAATTCACTCTACGTCAGTAAAAAAATCAAAATGATAAAATAACTATGCCTTAGACATCTATTTCGTATACATATCACGCCCTATTATTTTCAAGACGGTAAAAAAAAGTCACCGAGTATACAGTAAGAAATCACTTAGCAGTAATACTTACATCGCTATGCCTGGCTAATTCCTCTAGGGCCTTAGCAGCGAGATCGGCAGCTGACGTTAGACTGTCAGCGGAGTTACCCTGGTCTAACGCCGCGAGAGCCTCAGCAGCGACCTCCACTGCTGCTTCTCCCGCACACGTTACTAGTCGGGATGTTTCTGTGTACAGTATTGGTTTAATTTAGTTTTTGGATTATTTAACAGGTGTTCAAGAGATTTCAATAGAAATATGTTTAAACGCTTGCGTTTAAACGTACTATTATTATGTAGCAATTTGTGTAACCAATCAGTTAATAGCGAAAAAAAAAACCAACAAAGCTACTAAACTTTAAATTTGTTATGTATAAACAGATTTGTTATGTATTCGGGATAGTTTATAACTATAATAACTATAAATAAAAAAAAAACAGTTTTTAACTCATACTTATTAATCAAAATATGAATAGCTTTAAAAAACTTTTATTTTGTTGGCATGTGTTATCAATTATACGTTCTGCCTTGTTCTTATCAAGTGTCTTTCCAAGTTTAACTACAACAACTCCTGATAGACGAAAAAACTCATATTATAAACTTTTTGTTTTAAATAAAGGTACGCTGTAAAATATACACCGTGTTTTTTTATCATTGTTAATATTTATTTTTTATTAAAAAAACCTCTGCACAAAAACAGTACATTGGTGGACTTAATGCCAGTACCGGTCAACCATTGGCTTCCAATTTATTGGCATCGTTAAAAAAGAACACGGTCTATTATTTGTACCCATTCACATTTGACAGAATTTTTATCTATACTAATATTATAAAGAGGAAAGATTTGTATTTTTGTGTGCGTTTATGTTTGTAATGAATAAATTCAAAAACTACTGTGCCGATTTCAAAAATTCTTTTATCATTGGAAAGCTACATTCACCCTGAGTGACATTGGCTATATTAAATTATGATGTTCCTACGGGAACATGAGTTACGCCGGTGAAACCGCGCGCGGGAAGCTGGTTGTGATATAATTTGGAAGTTTTTACTTGAATTGGATTTTTGACTATTGTTGGAACATTAGATTAAACATAATATACAAAGACATAATAAATAGAATGATACTAACGCTTCTCCAACGCCCTCTGCGCCTCCTCCAGCTGTCGCTTGACGGCCGATAGATCGGCCTCTAGCACTGTATTGTGTTGCAATAAGTCCTGTAATTCACACTCGGCATTCAATCTCCCCCTCTCCGTATGTTCTAGCCTAGTTTCCAACAACTATACCATCAGAAGAACAGGTGTCAAGATCACCAGCGCAGTCCGAAAGATCGTAAGTCCCATGCACAGCGTTGCAGAAGATGCGAGTCGTAGGAAGGAAAAATACATGCAATTAAGAAAAAACATGCCAGTAAATAACATGCTGTAAGCAAGAATAGTTACATATACTAAATTATAACATAATAATATTGAAAATTTTAAATGTACAAAAAAAAAGTGATAACCCACAAGTGTAACCTAAATTAATTTTCTAACACTTACAACCCCTAAGGAAAAATTATTTTTAAATTTAACGCCAAAGTTAAGCCGCATACTAAATTTCAAATTTGATTATAATTATTATTAATAATGATTTTTAAGAAAATATTACTAACATTGTTTAAAATAACATGTGTTCTCGTAACAGGCTATTAGTAAAATAGTACTGCATGATAACATATTATTATTTAACAAACGTAATGACTTATGTAGACTTTTCAGTTTTCCAATAAAATTATATTGAGGATGTTCAGATTTGAAGGCGAAATTGGCCGCTTGAAAAATACGCTACCAAACCACAATTCTATTTTCCACCATTTTTTTTTTTGGTTTTTTGTTACTTAGTTAGGTTTAATATTTTTTTATTTACATAATATCATCTTCCTGCTAAATTGTTACGTTTAAGGCGATTAACACACGGCAGCGCGGTGGCGGTAAAGAGGATTTTGAGCGGTCCCCGCGCGGTCGGGCGGTGTACGTGTGTTAGGCATCTACGGATTTATTAGAGACCAATGCGACATGAGATCCGCTTCACCGCCTACCGCGGCGGCGGTGCGCTCATTACTTTGAACATAAACTTACTGCTAATTTAAATATTATAATATCTTAATATAAGCTTTATATTTATATGTAGGTATGTTTTATATATGTTTAAATTGGAAATCTATTTGTATGATGATATAGCAAATAGCTTTTGGAGCCGACTTCAAAGATCCTTACCATATTTCCGATGAAATAGTCACAAATCAAATATTGGCAGTTTGAGTTAAAGAGGATAATATCAGAGACTAATACTATGCATAATTAAACAAATATAAAGTATATTGTTTAATTTATGGCTAACTCGTTTAAGCGTTGCAATATAAATTATCTTTTTTTAAATTATACGATTTTAGACCGTATTTTGCCCAGAAATGTACAAAGTTAGTGTTGTTTTAGAACATGATTCCTCAACCTGAACATAGAAACATGGACGGTACATACACGAGCAATAACCACCACCACCAAAAACACGAAGCTTCCAAACGTGTAAAGTGGACACACATTGCCAATCAGACGTCACTCGTTTCCTGACCTGCCTGTCTTGCTCCCTCTCACTCAATGTAGTTTCCATCTCTTCTCTTTCTTTAGCCGTAACGTTTTGTAATTCTTTTAAGTTCTCTTTCAACTCTAGTATATCAGCAGTAGCTTGGGCAATACGTTCTTCCTTCTCTTTAACTTGTTCATAAAGCTCTCTTTCGTGGTCTTGCGTTTTATCATTTAAAGTTTTTATTTCATTTTCTTTATTATTTTTATATTGATCATATTCAGATGAGAGGTTTTCGATTTTTTTGTTTAGTTCAGTAATAACAGATTCCTTTACAGACATTGCCTCTTCACGATCTTTTGATAATATTTCGTATGATTCTTTGAGTTCCTGTATTTTGGTGGACAGTACCTGATCAAATGTAGTTAATTAATGAGCAGATGACCAAAACACTCAAATTACCAAGTAAATAAACTAATTTATATTTATTTAAGATAGGTCTCAAAAAAGGACTTGTAAACGGGCATGATACGGCAGTAAAGCCAATTCAATTTATATTAATTACTATAAACATTGTGATAATCCGGCAACCTAGGTAAATTTAACATACGAAATGAGGATATATTATAAGCCTAACTGTATAAATCTACGATAGGCTGGGGACCATTATTATACAAAGATAACACACGACACATTGGTGTAGTATATCATTGAAACAAACCTCTTTTTCCGTATTGAGTTCAGAAATAATCCTGTCTTTTCCTTCTTCTAACTTAACTTTATTACCTGTGAGTTCATTAATCTTATCATGTAGTTCTCTCAAATCTTGATTTTTCATTGTAACATTACTTTCATTCTGTTCCACTATATTTTCATGTTCTTCTTTTAAAGTGAACAATTCATTTTGTCCTATTTCTAATTCTGCTTTCGTTTCCTCTAACTCATCTTTGATCCTTGAATTTTCTTCAGACAGTTTGGTTACTTCAACATTCATAGATATAACCTGTGCATCCTTTTCGGCTACCATAGTTTTTAAGTTAGAAATAATTTCATCTTTACACTCGGTAATATTTTGTAGTTTATCTCTAAGTATTGTTATTTCACAATTTAGTTCTTTTATCTCATTATTATACGCTATATTTTGTTCCTGCAAGTTACAGATAGTTTCATTTAATTTTGTAGTAAGTTGTTCAATCTCTTCATTCTTGTTCTTAACGGTAGATTCTATAGATACAATTTGTTGTGTCAAAGATTCACTTTCAGTTTTATGCTTGACACCGGACTCAGACTTTTCATCCAAAATCCTTTTCAATTCTGCAAGTTCATCATCTTTTTCATTAACAATCTTTTGTAAATTTTGTTCTGATAATATGAGCTCTTGATTTTTAGTACATTCCATGTCCAACATACTCTCCAAATCAGCTAATTCTGTATTCTTTTCAGTTAATTCATTTTCTAGCATTTTTTTCTCAGCGATTAAATCTTTAAGCATGGAACTGATTTCATCTTTTTCTTTTATTAGTTCATCTTTTAAGGCTTCAGAAGTATGTTTATACTCGGTTAACTCATTTATGCTTTCCAAAAGAGACGAAACCTCTTTGACTTTATCATCGATTTTGCTTTCGTATTTTGATTTAATGTCTTCTAATTCAGTTTGCAAAACATCAATATTTTGTATTGCTTCTTTTATTTCTATACCTTTTGCTTTAAGAATTTCTTCAAATTCTTGATCCTTAGATAATATCTGCTCATTTAATTCAGAACACCTTGAAGAATAATCTGTTTCTGAAATCGTTAGTTTCTGCTGCAAGCTTCCAATTTCTAGTTGTAAGTCATTGATGCAATGATTCAACTTTGTTAATTCCTAATAAAATCAAAGCTTTAGTCAATAACAAAGATTAGTATACATCAATTTTAACAACCTATTTTTAGCTTTATTTACAAGGGTTAATACATAGTAATAACATGCTATGCTAGACATGCAACTACTTGAACCGTACTTAAAAGCAACTAATCGACTAACTACAACACAATGCACAATACTGACCTCCTTCTCCTGTGTATGTAATTTTCTTACTTCTTCTAATTCACTTAAAGCAGCCACTTTTTCTTCTACTACCTTTTTATACTCATCCCCACTCTTTTCTCTTAAACCTACTAATTCTTCTTTAACCCTAGTCAGTTCTACTTCTCTTTCCTCCTTTTCTTTTTTTATATTTTCTAAATTTTCTTTAGTATCTTTTAATTCATTGATGACTGTAGTGAGTTTTTCTTCCTGTTCTTGTGTGGCTGTTTTATGTTCTATCTCTAAAGCCTCCATGGAAGCCTTTAACGTTTCGAATTCAACCTCTTTCTGTCTGGTCTGTTCGACGTCAGCACGAAGATTGGTGATTTCTGTTTTGTAAGCTTCTATTTCTTCACTTGACGACGCACTTTGTTGGAGTAATTCAACATCTCTAAAGAGGAAAGAAAATATTGTAATATTCAGTACGTATTACGATTATGACTTAGTTTGTTTTTGTAATAATAATATTTAAAATGCATTAATTAAAGTTTACTACTTAGAGAAAAGATAGAAGAGAGTACATAACTTATTTTATAAGAACCAATGCTGAAAAGCGAAAGCGTCAGTAGCGCGAAGTAGTTAACTGTTCGTCTATATATGAAAATGAATTTTAACTAAGTTGTACTAATGTCTGTATAACACTTACTTGATTCTATCGTGCAACTGTTGCTGCAGCGCTAGCTTGGCACTTTCGTGTTGAGCGGCAGCTGCTCTCAAACTTGCTGATAGCTTATCTACTTCGGCTTTCTAAAAACAACCACGTATATGTAACAAAATTCTATGGTCTAAGGGTTAAATAAGTAAAACATAAATATAATAAAATACCTTAAATGATAATAGTAAAAGGAAAAAATTGCGGCCTCATCGCTACAAGCTATATCATACAGAAAACTGATGAATGAACGTCCAGAAAAAAGTAGACCATTTTTTTTACGCTTAACTTGTGGTATGCAATACATATTAAATTTCAAAATTGCTTCAAATTGTGGTCATAGGCTATATGCTACTATGCTTTAGATGAAAGTCGGAATCTATTTTTTATTACTGAAAAGTAAAATCTATAGAACATATACCATATATATAAGAAGATAAGATCTAATTCCACACATTCATACCAACCTGTCTAATAAGAGTAATGTGTTCTTCTCTAAGCTGCGTATACGCTCCTTTTAGTTTCTGGAACTTTTCATCTGTGACCTTGGCTTTCTCCTCGGATGCCGTCAGTTTTTCTGCAAGTTATACAAATTAGATAACCTCTGTGGCGTAGCCGTATAAGTCTCGCAGGTCGTGTGTTCGATACCCGGCCAAGAATTTTTTGGTATAAAATATTAAGAATTCTTTCCGGGTCTGGTTGGTTGAGGGACTATGTCTGTGCCACGGAAAGCACGTTAAGCCGTGTTGGTTCCGATTGTTATAACATCATCTAGAACAGTCGTATACCAGGGCGGGCTGCAGCCGTGGTAATTATGGCAAAACCCTCCTTTGGAAGGAGACCCATGTTTAGCAGTGGACTTTGATGATGATGATGATAAATTACGTAATTAGTATTAATTCTGTAAGATTAGTATATTATTCTTTATTTTCATTTTATTTGCGTAATACGAGGAAAACGTTGCGTGGAAATTATGATGGCTGTGGTATTCTGTTAGGTACTTACATAGTCGAACAGCTTATTGAGCATACTAACGCTATAGTCTACCTCATTATTTAAGTTTTACAGTAAAAACTAGCGTCCCGACCACGGTTTCACATGTGCCACTCCAGTTCCCGTAGGAGCTTTATAATTAAATGATCCACTTTTTCACCCCCTTAGGGGTTGAAATTTACAAACAAATGGAAGCCGTGGTTAGCTTCAGTAGTTTTGCCTCGGCGTTGATGAGTCAGTCAGTAAGGACATGTTACTTTATATATATACAGGTTTACAGGAAAATTCGTGCTAGATCCGTTAAGGGCGTGTAGTACCTACCCATCATTTCTGACTTATTTCACTATGAAACACCCTACCCCAAACTTAACTGTTTCCGAGATATTCGAATAATTATTTTTTTGCTATTATATTATCGAAAACGGTTAAGTTTGAGTTATGCAGTCTACTTGTATTCTTGTTAAACCTCGTGCTAAGCTAAAATGCTTGTGTTACGAGTGGGTTCACGTCGGTAGTGCAATTAGGTGGGGTTCGAACCGGCGACCACAAGATCACAAGTCCGACGCCCTAGCCATCGAGCTACGGCTGCTTAAATATACAAAATAAGATAAATAAGAGGTACTAATGAATTAGTAAACTTACGTTTAATTTCGGGAGCTTGTAGTGCTAATGCGTCAGCTTTATGTTTTTCTTCTTCTAACTCAACCTAGAAACAAAATAAATTATAATTATTATCAACAGGAATAACAATACAGAATTGTATATTAAATGGTTACTATAATTGAAACATTTTTTTGACAATTTTCTAGACAAATCGAAAATTTATATATTAAGGTAAGGTACTTTCAAAGCTTTCCTTCCTTTTAACAAAAGATATCGTCAGTGTGATACCGCGTAATATTTAATAAGATTGAAGATCAAATGTACCAAATTGATATTTCGTCCATAACTACACTAATAAAGAAAATATTTTTTGGTGGAGGAAATTAAACCTTAGAAGCCACTGTCACTTACGCAGTATCACACTACCGACGAAAAACAAACATGTTTTTTTTTTCGGACGGATTTTCGTAGTTGGCCACGAGTCTTTTGCTACTTCCCCGGGCATAAAGGCGAGCAGAGCTCCAGCCTTAATAAATAGCCTTTTTTTTTTTCGGCGGTAGGTGAAGAAAAAGTACAGACGCGATTTTAAAACGAATTTATTTTATAAATACTTAAAATTATATTTATAGTGATTTTCACATCAGTCTTCACTAATTTGCAGTGCCTATTAGCTAATACTAAAGTACTTACATGAGCAGCACACTGTATGTAGTATAATAAATATTATAACACCACCTGCCAGCTTTCCATCATACTACACACTACACAGCTTTTACCGTTACACAGTAACACACAATAATAAATATGTCTACTCTATCTGAGATTTTATTAACACAACAAAAACTCGAAGAGAACATGGCAAGAAAGTTTGATGACCTGCAGGCCCAGCTTCACAGTGCGGGGTCATCAAAGGATACTGTTGCAAAGGTTGCTGAAGAGCTTCAGTCGTTCAAAGAGATCATGTGTGGCATTGTGAGTTTGCTTCGTCAGCAGATAAATGAATGCACTCGGAATATCGATGAAATTGAGACTAGGAATAGAAGAAAGGCCCTGGTGTTCTCTGGTATTCCTGAGTCTACTAACGAGGATTGTTCAAAACTCATTGTTGACATAATGAGAAACAACTTAGGGCTATGCAGCTTTTCATTATCAGACATAAAGGCTTGTCACAGGCTCGGGTCTAGCAGCAAAGAACGTCATCGACCTATTCTTGTTCGTTTCTGTAGCCTGGATGTTAAATCTGCAGTCTGGAGAGCGAAGTCCAAGTTAAAAGGCTCCCCAGCTTCTGTCAAGGAATTCCTCACTCGCTTGCGACAGGCAGTATTTTCTCGAGCCAGGTTGCATTTTGGTATGAGATCGGTGTGGAGCCAGGACGGAGTCATTTGCATCAAGGCAACTAGCGGAGCCCGGCACAGAGTGACATCGAACCAGCAGCTAAGTGATCTCATTGCTAAATTCCCCCGGACAGCGGCAGCGGCAACGAGTTCCGCGTGTTCCGTGAGTGCAAACTGAAAGACAATGCGGTAGTTAGTTTTGTGAATATGAACATGCTAACCTTTATTTGTTGTTTTTAAAATGTAGGCGCTTATAATTGTTAGACACTCACCTTTGTATACGTAATTTTGTTTTTTTATGTGTTTTTTTACTGGGATGGGGTATATTACTTGTATATGATGTTGTTTCCCTTACACTTTTCTTCTTACCCCCTTCTGATTCGTATCCTTATTCTCTTTTTATTTAATTTTGTAATTGTAGGTGTTTGTTTAATTTGTTTGTGATGCTAAATGTCATTTATGTGCGTCATTTCGAGGGTGACAAGTGACAACTGACATTTCGTTTTGTTTTTTATTTTATGTTGTGCGTTCCGTTTCACTGTACTGTATACGTTTAATTATGTGTCCGACTGTTTGTTATTTTAATATTGCTTTTGTCTGTTGTGAGCTGGCGGGTGGTGCAGAGCTAATTGTATTATTTTATTACTGCACTGCTATATTATCGTATTTATTTATTTTATATATTATTTATAAACTATGTCATCTCCTTCTTCCGAAAATGATTCTTTTTTTTCTGCGAACGACTCTGTAGGTTCTCTTATTGACGATAGCTTTTGTTCAACCAGTGAATCACTTAGTGACTTTTTACACCGTAAGTTCTCGACTTGTGCCCCCAATTTATTGAATGTTTGCCATATTAACGCTCAAAGTATTGCAAGTCATTACCATGAGCTATTAAATACGTTTTCTAATTGTAATGTTCATGTCATCCTGGTGTCCGAGAGCTGTTTAAAACCACATCTGTTCTCCACTTATTTTGCTTTCCCTGGTTTCGTACTTGTGCGTAACGACCGAATCGGCAAAGGTGGGGGCGGGGTAGCCATTTACCTTAGAAGTGACTTGCCCTACAAGGTTCTAGTTTCATCTGATCCCAATTACTCTGCATCTGCGGAGTTTCTTTTCCTTGAGATGAAAGTTAAAGGGGCAAAGTCTCTAGTTGGCGTCGTATACTGCCCTCCTAATGCTGATTACTTCACTGACTTAGAGTCGGTTTTGGAATCCTTGGGTTCAGATTATGCTCACCACATTATTATGGGCGATTTCAATACCAACTTTCTTGCTCCTAATACACCTCGTACCCGTAAACTCCTTCGCATAGTCGAGTCAAGCAGCTTACATGTTTTGCCTTTGCAAGCCACTCACCTCAATTCATTTGGTGACGATACTTGGCTCGACTTAATCCTTACCTCAAATCCCTCCCTAGTTGCCTCTCATGGTCAGCATTGTGCCCCTGGCTTCTCTAATCACGACCTCATTTTCCTATCCTATATCCTTAAGCCTCCGAAATCCAAACCCAAAGTATTGCACTTGCGTTCTTTTGCGCGGATGGACACTGAGCGTCTTTGCAAGGACGCTTCTTTAATCGATTGGGATCCGTTACTTGAAGCTAATAACATGGACACTAAATTGGATATTTTTAATAATAAAGTAATTCATTTATACGACATACATGCTCCGATCAAGACGTTTAAGCAGAAGCACCCACCTGCATCTTGGATGACACCCATAATTAAAATAGCCATGAGACGTAGAGATCGGGCTTTCCGACGGTATAAAAAAGAGCGATGCGAAGAGAATTGGTCTCTTTTTAAATTGGCTAGGAATCGGTATAATCAGATGGTGCGTAATGCTAAACGCCGATACTTTCTTGAAAATATTACTTCCTCAACTCCTGCCGGTATCTGGAAATTCCTTGGAACTCTGGGTATCGGTAGATCGAATCACTCTGCTACCTCCAGTAATATTGAATTGGATGATCTTAATATCCATTTCTCCACTACATCTTCCATAGATCCTCTAATTCAATGCCAAACTGTTAACCTTATCAATGGTTTAAGACGTCCTGATATTACCCCCTTTCACTTCACTCCAGTTGAATTGGATGAGATCAAAACTATAATCCTATCAATAAAATCCAATGCGGTTGGCTGTGACTGTATAAGCCGTCGCATGATTATCCCTATCCTCAACCAGATCCTTCCTGCCATCACCCATATCATTAACTTTTCCTTAGACTCCGGAATGTTTCCCTCCCTGTGGCGTAAAGCTTATGTCTACCCACTTCCTAAGACACCAGAACCTACCCTCCCTAACCATTATCGTCCCATATCCATCCTTCCTTTCCTATCCAAAATAGCTGAGTCAGTTGTACACAAACAATTCTCTCGCTATATTCTGTCCCAAAATTTAATTAGCCCTCTTCAATCCGGTTTCCGCCCTGGCCATAGTACCACAACCGCTCTCCTGAAAGTGACTGGCGATATTAGAAGGGGTATGGAGGACTCGAATCTAACGGTCCTAGTTCTTATCGATTTTTCTAACGCCTTCAATACCGTCAGTCACGACATCCTTCTTTCCATTTTATCCTACCTTATGGTCTCAGACAATGCTCTGGAGTGGTTCTCGACCTATCTTCGGTGCCGCCAGCAGTCTGTTCGCTTTGGCGATTATTCATCTAATTGGTGTAACCTAGACGCTGGGGTACCTCAAGGCGGTATTCTCTCTCCACTTCTTTTCTCAGTTTTTATAAACCTTGTCACGAAAGATCTTCAATGTGCGCACCATCTGTACGCCGACGACCTACAACTATACGCTCAAGGGAGTGTCAATAGTTTGCCTTCGGTAGTCAATAAGATAAATCGGGATCTTGAAGCGCTGGATGATTGGTCCAAAAGGTTTGGCCTAATGGTCAACCCTTTTAAGTGCCAAGCCATAGTATTAGGTAGTCCACGGATGCTGTCAAGGGTAGACCTTAACTCGCTGCCTTCAGTTACTTTGAACCATATTGTAATTCCTTTTAGTCCTAGCGTTAAAGATCTCGGTTTGTTTGTTGACTCCACTTTAAACTGGCAAAAACAAGTTAGCACAGTTAGTAACCGAGTAACGGGTATCTTACGAGCTCTTTATCGCCTTAAACACTTCCTGCCATCCAAAACAAAAGTAATGCTTGTGCAGGCTTTAATACTCCCTGTTATCGACTATGGTGATGTGTGCTATTTTGACCTGAATGCAGATCTCCTCAATAAACTTGACCGACTTCTGAATAACTGCATTCGATTCGTTTTCAATCTCCGCAAGTACGACCATGTCTCTTTATACCGTGCCGAACTCAACTGGTTGTCTATACGACAACGTAGACAGATGAGGGCACTTACAACTCTCTTTTCTATTCTTGACTCACCTTTTTCTCCCTCTTATCTCACTTCTCAGTTTCAGTTTCGTTTTACTAATCACGATAAAACATTGCGTTCCTCTCACAACCGTCTTCTTCACTGTCCTACCCACCGTACTGACTTTATTCATTCCTCTTTTTTTGTCCAGTCCATTCTACTATGGAATGCTCTTCCTCTTAGCATCAGGATGGCAAAGAATCGCCTCTCATTCAAGAACAAAGTGCGTGAACATGTCACCAGAAATATCACTGAGTCGTCACAACGCTAAATGATATAGCTATATGTATGTGTATATATATATATATATATATTTATATTATATATAGTATGTTATTGGTTATGGTATATATTATTTAAATGTATTCGTATGTAATATTAATATATTGTACTAATATATTTACCTCAATGGTATCTTTTTCTCTTTTATAATTCTCCTTACTTTAGTGCACCTACCACACTATCTCTGCACCACCCTATGGTTGACTGGGAGAGAATGCCTCTGGCATTAAGTCCGCCATGTACTTTCATAGTGCTAAAGTTATTAAATAAATAAATAAATAGGAATTGAGTTCCCCAGAGTCCCCATTATAGAGGTAAAAATCTAAAAATTCAAATCTCATTCAACCAGGTTTGAAAAGTCCCATTAAAGGAGGTAATGCGATGAAAACGTGCTGGGACCTCATTGTAGTTCTCAATAATAGAGGTTTCTCACTTATCCAGGTCCCGCTTAAACAGGTTTCACTGTATTTACAAAGTACTTTATAATATGCTGTAGCAAAAAAATAAAATGTAATAGTTACCTTTGCAGATTGTAATTGTGTTTCTAGGCGCGTGCAGTGTTCCTTCATAGAGCCTAACATTGTGTTTCTTTCTTGAACTAGCTGTGATACTTCTGACCTGTTCCAAAACAAAAAACATATCATTACTTTATTGCACAATCATTAATTAATAGAATTATGTGTTACTTCTTAATTCCGCTCAAAAATGTGTCTAAATGCACTTTTTGCAACGCCATTCCGCCCACAAAAATAATGTACAACATGCAGGAAGAACCATAAAAACATTCATTTACGAGCCGAAGACCCGACACGTGCTTCACTCCTCACAAACATTGATAATTAAAGTTAACATAATAGAGTAAATACTATTTAAAAAAACCTGAAACTTATATTTTCTCTAGCTTTCCACGTACGGTTTCACTCGTTCCACTAGAAACTTTATAATTAAAAGATATAATCCATAGCCTTCCTCGATAAACGGCCTATCTAATACAGAAGTTTTTTTTTTTTTAATTGGAGCTGTTTTTCCTTAGATTTGAAATGATTTAGCTTTATGTATTGTTATTGCTTAAAAAATAAAGAACTATAGCTATTGAGAAATCACATATCAGAGATATGATTTTGGAAGTATCGTATTTGCTCATGTACTTAACCGTCTGCTATCCAAAAAGGGCGATAAATATTAATGGAATTTCCTTGAATTTATAAATTTAACATACCTCATCCGTTTAAGTTCGTTCTGTAAGTGGTCGATCAGTCTGTCTCTTTCCACTATAGGGTCCGGCTGTGGTGAGGGAGAAGGCCGGGTATCAAAATCTTCCAAATGATCCGGAGTTGTCATCTATATGGATAAAAAAAAATATTATCTTTATTTCGTAAACCATGTAAAATAGTATAAGACAGAATTGGAAAGGCAAACTCATAAAAACTCTTTTTCAATAAACGTTTTTAAATTATTGTTCTTTTATTAATATATATTTTTATATTTTATGTCAACAAACAAACATTGTTGCGTTTAGTACTGAGATTGAGATTGTACAATTATAATTAACCATGGAAATTATATAACATTGATTAATATAAAACGTAGCCTCGTAGGTATTTACGAGGCTACGATTATTCTAATTTATTTTAATATACAGTATACCGCTACAAAATATACAGCCTGAATTAAAAAAAAACTTTCCGTAAACTCGCATAAAGTTCTTATTCCGCAATCCCGAGCCGAGGTTCAAGAACCACAGATTGCTTAGTTTCGAAGTTTTAAAACGATAGGGCTCGATCGACACTTGCTTGCTTTTATGCCTGGTGAATAAAAAACTTACACACACAAACTTGCGGAGTAATTTGAATGGATCGGATTTGAAATGAGTATATAAGAGGAAGTCAGAAAGTGGCGCCAGTGTCAGAGATACTGAGAGGAAATCGCTTATCATGATATGGGCACGTTATGCATAGGGATGACATGCATGTGACGAAAAGAATGCTGAATATGAAGATGGGAGGGATATGTTGGAAGAGGAAGGCCAAAAAAAGACGGATGGACTGTGTGTAAGAAAGGTGTGAGTGTGAAAGAGACGTCTAATAAGGAAAAATGAAGCGAATGTCATATTGCGGGGACCCCAAATAACGGGAGTAGGGCAGGAAGATGATGATGCCACAGAAACTTAATTTCGAGGATAGTCTATCAATCAATCTCTAAAGAGATTTACCGCCAATTGTAAATTAAGAGTATCATAATTACCTGGCTCATCGTATCTGAGGTATCAATGAGAGACCCGACGGAGTCCACCTCGTCGGGCAGGGGCTCCGGTATGGACACCACGGGCGTCACATACGTACCAAAGTCACTCTGAAATAATACAACATTTTAATTTTATCAGCCAGTTCACGTCAACTAGTGAACATGGGCCGCCTCTTTAACAGACCTTGACAAGCCTATTATGTCCATTTAAAAGACAATGTAGTTGAACATTACTTAGAAAAGTAGATAATAATAAAGATATTTAAACCCAGTGATAGGCTAGCAGAACCCAAATGTTAATATTGCGTAGTGGAATTCGATTGTTGGCTTACTTGTAGAAGGAAGTTAGGCGGGTTTGATGGCAACACAGGTAAAGTCAGGAGATTCCTGTAGTATTGTAGACTGCTGGCGTGTTTGTAGAACGAGCTTAACTTTTTGAACTGCTGTCGAAATCTGTGAAAATGTATAATGAAATACAATACTTGAAAAATGTAGCTGTTAATGAAATTTAAATTTAAAAACAATAAAAATGAATAAAAGCTAAATTAATCTATAGCCCAGTGGTTTCCAAAGTAATTAAATACATCCAGGTGATGATGATCTCATGGGCTTTCACAGTATAATATATTTTCCGTAGTCCTTTAATATAAGGTGCTTCCAATAGATATAGCATTCTTCACTACATAGTATAAGTAGAAAGTCGCTTTCTCTGTCCCTATATCTCTATGTATGCTTAAATTTTTAAAACTACGCAACGGATTTTGATGCGGTTTTTTTTTAAAGAAAGAATGATTCAAGAGGAATGTTTATATGTATAATACATCAGTATTGCGCCCGTGCGGAATGTTAAAACAACTGTAAACACATTGTGAAATGCAATAAAGTTTTGAGTATTTAACCCAGGTTTCAGAACCAATTGCCGAATTTAGTCAAGTTAATGGGTTAACAAAAACTGGCGTGGTTCACCTCTCTCTATGTCCGGCGAGGGTTTCGGCCGGTAGCGACGCGTGCAGTCGGAATAGCGCGCGCACGTTGCAGTCGTATATCTGCGACGCGTCCTGAGCGCACGGGATCAACGCGGCCAGGCGACACTGGCCGCTGGCCGTCATTGAGTTGGCACGAGCGTTGCCTAAACTGTCGAACACTGGAGAAAGGAAAAGAAATGTCTTCAACAACACAACCCAAGGAAATTATTTTACATAGATATTACGCTTGGTAAAAGTGTTGGTTTCAGCTGTATAGCGATTTTCAAGAACTGAAGCTGCGTAAAGCTTGCGGAGGTCCGGGTGAGCGACCGGTGCCGGCTCCCCACTCGCCCTCCCGACCCTTAGTTTGCAAAGAACTTTTCAATGCTCTCGTAAACTCAAAGCCCACGAGGCCGGCGAACTATAACGTAGAGCGACGAGTTCCACAAAACACCCCTTAAAAAACCAAGTCATCATTTCATAAATCCCCCCGCCAGCGAGCGCCCTGAGTCAAAACCCACAGGGGGCGTCCTCTTACGTAGGTTGCTTAGTTTGTAGTTTATAAATTTAATGCGCTCCTCTCGGTTTCACACAATGATGCACAGTCGCGTAGACAGACAGACGAGTGGCCTTCGTTAGGTCTAATACAGTTAATCCTTACTGTATATTTGCTGGTATGCGATATTCAAAAAATGCAACTAAAAAGTTTAGACAATAAAGTTTACAAACCTGCTGCTTGTAAGTTGAGGATGTCTTCCATGTAGTCGAAAAGTTCCACACATAGTTGAAAACTGAAACAAAGCAAATTGCATATAAATTACGAAAGCAAGATGGTGTTATTTTGTGAATTCTCAGAGGTGTTCAAGAGCATTGCTTATTTTTACTAAGTATCAAGCTGTTACTTATTTAATACGATCTTTGACACCCTTCCACAACCTGCCCAATGCCTGAACACATAAATTATTATAGGCCTTAAAGTTGCGGCAAAAATCTTACGGAATGCCACAAATATTAAACACTAACCACAACCTACACTACTAGCCACTAATTATTCTATGTACTACAAATATTGATACAGCATAATGATGTTCTATCTTTTACTACATGTATTTGTAAAGAAATATTTCTTCGCCCTGTTATTGGTATTGTAGCGAACTGATACTTTATCCATATAGCAACCATGTTAAAACATACAGAATAACAATTAAAAACTCACTAGTTATTGACATCGTTCTCAGCGATAGCATCCAGCTCATCAGCAGTCAGCTGCATGTTCCCAGGGAACCGAGGGTTGCGCGCGTGGAACTTGAGCTTGCAGACCAGCAGACTACAGTATAAGGACACCAGCTTCCCGTAACCCTCGCGGAGATGCACCTGGAAAATTAATAACGGTTATAGTGCTCGATATTGAGACTTACTAAGTTTATTTACACATTGTGCATCCTAGTTAGAAACGTTCTTAAGAAAGGCCAGTATTTTGACTTTTTTTTGACATTTATACTTTTTTATAATATTTAAATTTAAAGTAAAATGTCTTGTCATAAGCTTGTTATTCGTCATTGACTCAAACTGAAAAGATTGTTTGTTGATTTCTTCATTTATTATATTAAACAGGAATTCAGCGCACACACATCCTATCTTTTTCAGCCAGTTTAAAGTACCGTAAACCGAAGAACATGCATGAGGAGATAAATTAATGTATAGGCGAAAGTTGTATGTCAAAATAGTAGCAAGTGGAAGGAAGTGGTCACTGCATACCCTCATATGGGAAAGAGACGTGAACGTATGTAGTTAGAAACATGGCAAGAAGATGACAAACTTACACAGTCGTGATGATATGATTCGTTAGTTAGGGCTTATCTAATAAGTTACTCTGCTCCAGTGGGTCGGAGCACGATAGTTTGGTTTAGTCTTTATGTTAATGCAGCTTATAAACTATCCCCGTTCAAACTTTAAGCCAAATCTCTTCAGTAGTTATTGCGAGAAAGATTAAGAAATATCCATCCATACTCCAAACTTTCGCGTTTATAATATTAGTAAGGATTGCAGATTAAAATCCTACCAAAGGTCTTAATTTATAGTTGGCGACTGGCTGGGGTTCGACCTCTATTTCTATTAACTTGTTTCTTATATTTTTTGAAACCATGGCGACGACCAAAAGGTCCTTTGCTAAAAAGATGAAAAAAGCCAAGACCCAAAACTGACAATCCAAAAACAAGTCAAGACTTATAGACCTACTTAAAAATGTATAAAATCAATTTCTCGCGTCTACTAGCTCATAAACAAGTACTTTGTAGCATAATAAATCAGTAAGAAAATGTTCCGAATTTACTTTGAATAAAAAGGTTTTGTAATCAATTCGCAACACCATCAACTTTTAATTTACTGTGAGTTAATTGAAGCATTTGAACATGTTTATCATTATGTTACATAACTGAATCAGATCTTGAAGATTACAGCACCTTTCTATTGCAATTTTACATGGCAGGTAAATATCAACCTTATTCTGTATTGAATAAAGTAGACAAAGTAACTCACTAGCAGTTTTCCCAAGTTCCTTATAATTGCTTATGTATCGTTGGGAATCATCTAGGCAGGCGGGTTAGTGCGCAGTAATGTTTGCCGTGGCGGTCAATTTTGAACCTTATTTTATGCGAAAAAAGGTACAAAATGTAACTCACTCATAGTTTGCCCAGGGTCGGCAAGCTCCTGTGCGGAATACGTGAGGAGACTATCCCTTGGTAGGCGACAATGTACCTTATTTTGTACACCATAAAGTAGACAATACTGAACAACAGTTTTTTTACTTTCTCCATGATGCTAATATGTCATATAGCAGTCAATTATGAACCTTATTCCATACCGCATACAGTAGACAATAAAATGGGTCACCTACAGTTTGCCCAAGTTATCTATCGTACCGACATGTTGCTTATGAGATAGATGGAGGTGTACCTTTCTTAGTAGGCGGTAATCAACCTTATTATGTGCAACATAAAGTAGGAACTCACCCATAATTTGCCTAGGTTTTCTATCATGCCGATATGCCTCTGCGAATCATCGAGGCAGGCCGGGTGGCCCTCGCGCAGTAGTTTGTGTGTCACATGGCAAAACTTCCATGCTACGATACGATTCTCTTGAAGAGGCTGACGGATCGCCACCATCTGAAATTCACGGTGATTTAGATTTGATAGTTCAGTTCCGAAGAATGGCAGACTAAACTAAAAATGCTGTAGGTATGCCATTGAATAATGTTATTGTTGTAAAATGATGGCCTAAGGCGGTACAGCAGTTTCTGTCAAACTATTAAGGCGGAAACACATTATAAAAACGCGACGCGACCCGATGAAATGCGATGCGTGTTGAGTCGAATCAATCATGTATTGTTTTCTATAGACCTGAATCACACTATGAACATCCGACGCGACGCCATGTGGGTGCATATCGGGTGTCGTCAACACGTTGGGTCGCGTCGCGTTTTAATAATGTGTTTCCGCTTTAAAACCTTGTTTTATTTAAGTTTACTAAAGACGCGCAAACTTTGTCGATTGCTCTTTTGTCATTGCAATAGGAAATTTATTTGAAAATTTGTTACAACTATCTATGATACCGAGCCCGCTATATTTTTTTTACTTAGAGGTATAACCAATTCAATTTGTAAAACCCTTTTTTTTTAAGAACAATTATACGAATTAATTATATTTAAAAATGTCACCCTAATATAAATTAAAAGTTTCTTCTATTGTAGTAAATACCATAAAAATATGTTTGAAGGTATACCTAGCAATAACGTCCTATGAATTTATCGCCTTGAAGTAAAGCGTATGATGGTAACTTTACCCACGTAATTTGTTTATTCACCTACAATTCGCGGGTGCGGCGACGGCACTCTTTCACTTATACCACACCTACGTATCAATCATGAACACATAAATATTTCCTGTAGTCTGTAGTCGTTATGTTTGACATTTAATGTTATAGGTAGATATGTCTCGGAAATAATCGCCGGGTTTAGAACTATTCCATTCATAGGTACATATCGCAGTGGGTCGTTCTTATTCTGGATGTAGGTATGTCCCAAGTTTGGTATTTCAGGTACATATTGACATAAAAGATTAAAGAATTAACATTTATTTTTTAACTGGCGTTACTATAGGAGCTTCATAATTAATTGTAACCTAGCCTTTGTCGATAAATGGGCTATCTACTACCGTAATAATTTTTCAAATCGGACCAGTAGTTCTTGGGAATAGCGCGTTCAAGCAAACAAACAAAACAACCAACTTTTCAGCTTTATATAATAAGATATTTGCTTATAATTTGAGTGGCCGGTGGCACATAGAGGGACACTGGGGGTCAATTGTTTGTGCGGGGCGCAAATAGTTACTATGAGTCTTTGAATCCATGTATGAATGAAGTGTTTGTAAACTCCGCCACACAAGGATTACCCTCTAGTAAAGGATTTATCTTTGAAAAAAAAACGAACAATGAAATAATGAATCAGAATTCCTTACCCAATACGTGACTGCGCTCTGCTCTTGGAAGGTGCCGATGATGGTGCTGCGAACATGTTTCTCTTTCACGGGGGTCTCGATAGCGTTGATCGCCTTCTGTATGGCGAGGGTCTGTGGACATACAACAATTATTCATTAATTGACGTCATCATATTTAAACCATTTATTTATTATACAGTTCACAATAAGTATACAACAAATAGTAATGATAGATCTTGATGTGTAGCAAGGGTTCCAATTCAGTAAACGCTAAAACTTTAAGTCACAGTACCTACTGATTTTCTGCTGGACCCTTCCACTTACACAGCTTTTATGATAATAGTTGGATCGAGTTTAAAATCACGCCATATGGCTAAAAAAATCGTGTTTAGCCATATAGCGTGAATTGGCGCGTGATGGTTACATAACGAACATTATGTATTATGAGCCCGCGGTTTTACCCGCTATACTCTGCTCCAGTAGGTCGGAGCGTGATGTTTTCATGCCTAGGTAAGTATAATATGTTAATCCAGCTTATAAACTATCCACGTGCAAACTTTCAGCCAAATCCGTTCAGTAGTTGTGTATGAAATAGTAACAAACATACATCCATACTCATAAACATTCGCGTTTATAGGAAGAATTAGAAGCCATGTTTATTAACAATAAAAAAAATACGGATGATTGTTAACAAATTACCCATAACTATATTATATTAATACATCATTGGAGTCATTAATTCTTGGTTTTATAAAGTAACCAAGTAATCAATTATCATAAAATACAAAAAATGTGGTTGAATTAGCGGATAAGAAAGATTTTAATTACGATACGGATATAAAATATTGATTAATACATACTAAACCTAAACTATGTTTTGAAAATGATGGTAAGTACATATAGTAAAAAAAGAGCTAGATAGAAAAATGTCACCACGAAACTAAGTCAATTGGCACACTTGAACGTTTGTTGCACACGCTAATTTTCATCCTGTCCTGTATACTCTCTAAGCACAAATGTTGTCTTACAAAACACGAGCATGAAGTATCTAACTCTTTTTATATAACATCATTGACTTAACCATATACCTAATATAACTAAAAATAATAACGTGTATAATCTAATGTAACAATTCGAATCGACGACCTAATAAAAATTCCAAACATGCAATAAAATGCTAACGAAGAAATTTTTATGTTCTGTTTGTTTCAGAGGTAGCCTGGTTACACAAGTAGGTGCTAAAGTATTTGGTTTATAGGCAAAAATTTTAAATCAGTTTAAAAACTGTTGCTTCAGTTCACAAGCTGCTAAATGAAAAGAAAAGAACCTTCAGGCAAAGGGCTACTAAAATCCTCCGGGTGCTTCTCCGACGCCATTTAGGAATGTACCGGGAACTGCATCAACACGTTTACGTTTACTGCTGAACATGGGCCTTCTCTTAAAGAGACCTTGGCAAGCCAGGGTCGTTGAGGGATATTGCTGTTATCACCACGCCTAGCAGGCGGATTGGTAATCGTAGCAATATGGGAGTATCTTTGAGCTGATAGATGCTGCTGCCCATCCATCAGGGCCCCGAGTCTTCTATCGTAATGGCGTGTCCATGAACTATCAATGACAGATCAATGGTCGGTTTTTTTCCCATTTGCTAAACTACTAATCCAAATGACGTCATAATGGTGTCACTACGACGCCATAATGACATTAGCGTAGTTGACTATTATAAGAAATGATACATTTATAAGTTTTGAAATCGCCTAAATAAACATTACAATCTCCCTAACCATCTCCCCTGCTACTACTGGTGACGGCCTTTTTCTGCGGTAGTAACACCGACTGCAATTCCAGCGCCGACACCATAGTGAGATTAGTAGATTACCGTTTTTGGCATAATGATATCACGACGGTACTACGGTGGCACAATTTTAAAAAAATAGCAGATTCGGCCCCCAGTTGTATGTCCCTTAGTCGCATCTTCCGACACCCTTAGGAAAATATGGGGGTGGTCTATTTTAAGCCGGAAACCACAAGGCCACGGGATAATGGATTTTTATCCAGATGTTAAGAAATGGACTCGATCCCTTTAGATTAAATTAGTTTTTATTAAGGGTGCGATACACTCATATCAACTTCTTCAGGAATGAAGCCATCTCAGTATGAGCTTATTAATTTATATTGTGTTAAACATTTATTAAGTAAACATACCGTGTCGCATTATGTGATGTCAACACAAAGGTATGTAAAGTAAAATTACCATCCCGTCATTGAATAGAAACAATACCATAATGCGTAAAATATTCACAACAAACAAGTAATTTCATAAGCAATGATGACTATAGTTTGTCATACAGTCTAATTGCTCGATTCTCAGATGTCTTTAGGCCTAAAGTATATATATCACGCCTATTTTGCATAGGGGTTGGCAGAGACAAACGGTTTTTAAATATAGATGTGGAGACAATTAATTTACCTGTGGTAATATGGTGGTAAAAGGTAAATGTATGGTAAACGGATATACTAGAACCATCTGCCTCCCTATCCCTTTTAAAGTATGATAGTATGCAACTGTATTATATTCTATTAGTTACTAGAACTTCCCTGTCGCGTCGCCCTACAGCACAAGGGAGCGCTAATCATGTGTCTTCCAATCTAAAATTAGCATGCACCCATTGTTTTTTTTTTTGGACGGACATACGTTTTTAGCCAGGCGGCTTTTGCTACTTTACTGGACATAAAGGCGAGCAGAGCTCCAGCCTTAATAAATGGTTTCAAAACTACAAACTAAGCAACATGCGGAAGAGGGCGCCCCCTGTAGGGCTTGGACCTCGGCTCAGGGCGATCGCTGGCGATGAGATTAAGAGATTATGACTTTTAGTATTTTAGGGGAGTTTTGTACAACTGTCGCTCTACTTTAAAGATCGCGGGCCTCTCGGACTACGGGTCTACGTAGGCATCAGAGGGTAGCATGCAATATCAACATTGCTTTTTGAGTAGCAATATGGACACGAAAGCAAATGTGGAGGTACATTTTAAAGTCACTAAATTACCTGTGCTGTAGTATTACTTACGCAGACTTATTCATATCCACGCCTCAATGATTAGATGGTGTTGTTTCGAAACAATTGGCTTCCAAGAACTTTGGCGTATTATGCAACTTTCTTTATTCTTTGACGTGAAAACACTGTCCGTATTACATAATCTTTGGTGATGCATTAAAGAACAATCACGTCGATATTTAGTGCATATAATTATGTGAGCGAAGTAGAGTGTAGTTGTATTGCCTATGTCAAGTCATTAAACCTAAACTAAAAAGATACTTCAAAAATGAAAGACAGCCCTTTAGGGTAGGGTTCCCAAGCAGAATAAAAAAAACTAGAACTTGAAGTTGGAAAAGCCAGGACAATTTGTTTTGAACACAGGGCACAGTTAGAATAGCAAAATTTCAATAAATATGTAAAAAAACGTAGGTTACGTAAATTTAATTGAATAAATAATAATATTGGCACGCGAATTTTAAAATACGTGACCTAATCGGGGAACTTCAAGAACCGAGGACGCTGCTTAAAAACTATCCAGGAGTTCCCAGGACATACAGGACAGGACAGGGTAAACAGGACGGTTGGCCACTCTACTTGAGGGCGCAATGGGTGTTCATCACTACATAGTATAATACAAAGTCGCTTTCTCTGTCTCATTATGCCTATGTATGCTTAAATCTTTAAAACTACGCAACGGATTGATGCGGTTTTTTTAATATATAGAGTGATTCAAGAGGAAGGTTTACTGTATAATACATCAGCATTGCACTCGTGCGGAGCAGAGTGGTAGATAAATTACAGGAATAAACTAAAATAAGCAGTTCTATTTCAAGAGCGTACGTAGAGAAATACAGCTGCAAAGTCGAGGGTATTAATTTATCACAGTAAAATAACTTGAGAATTCTTTTTTTAAAGAAATAGTTTCTTTAAAAATATAAAATAAGTAGGAAATAGGAAAACCGGAAAAAAATAGGTCTTACAACTCTCAAAATTAAAAAAACGAACGTTAGCATTATAAAAGTTATATAAGAACTTATATACCAAGACCAGCTGCACATTTAGTTTTTCAGTAAATTGCATAAATAGCAGTGAAACTACGGCAACTGTCTGTTTACTGTTCAACGAAACCAATCAGACTTGGAAACTAACAAACTTCAACTACGCCAGTTGAATGAGTTAGTTTAAACTCAATCCACCAACTTGTGCAATACCACTGAGATTAAGCTCTGAATTGGTTCTAGAAGCTTCAGAACTGAAGTAAAAGTTTAAAGTACTAAGAGATACGATAACTTGGCTATTAAAGGGTGTTCAGGTTTAAAGCTTCTTTGGGGTTTTAATGATGAACTATTGAAAACTGTGAAATGCTACTTGACTTATAAAATTATTTTTTAAATCCTATTATATAATGTGTTTTGTTATGTTTTATACTTATATTTGTTTTTATATATTTTTGAATCATAAGTGTTAGTAGTCAATAATAGGTACGACAACGAGGTAAGCGAGGAGTTTAGGTTAAGTAATTAAGGTAAGATGAGAACTGTAACTCCCATAAAAAGGAACTGCTGTAGAAACAGTGGATAAGGTTAGATCCCACCGGATGCCATGCATTTGCAGTTCCCTTTATCTTAATAAGGTTTTTATTTATGTGTGTCAATATGGATCAATAAAATATAGCATAAGTGAAGCGCTTATAAGGTCTGACTTCGCGAGTTTTTTAGCCTTGGCTGTGGAGTTTCAAAAAACGTCTAATAATATAAAAGTCGTAATTCCTCAATCCCGCCAACGACCGTCCTGAGTAGAGGTTCAAAATTGCGAACAGATCTCTGCTGACTGACATTCCCAGACTATCTAGCAAGCTAATATCATCAGGCTAGTTCTGTCAATGGCGCATAAATTAGATGACTATTTTTTTAGCTGTAACGGTTTTACGACTTTAAGGATAGTTTGATGAGGGTTTCGTTAGATTCTGATTATAGGATTGCATATTAATTTGTTTTGTTTTTTTTTGTGTCGTTTTTTATGTCACTGCTGCTGTGAATCATGGATAAGTGAGAAACCTCTATTATTGAGAACTACAATGAGGTCCCGGCACTTTTTACATCGAATTACCTCTGCTAATGGGACATTTCGACTGATTAAATGAAATTTGATTTCTAGGAATTTTTCGATGTTTACCTCTATAATTGGGACTCTGGAACTCAATTCCCTTTATAAGTGAGACAATCTATCAGATTGGGACAGGCTTGGACACGATTGTTTACAAACATTCAAACTTTCGCACATGCTTTGTTTGTCAGTACTATCTCAAATTTTGACCTCTGTAAATGAGACAGCTAAATTATAAACCTGTCTAATTGGAAATCAAGATAAATGACATCTTTCAATGGTACAAAATCCTTTGAGATCCCAATTAACCAGGTTTCACTGTATTTAATCTAGATAATGTAAATGAGCTCCCTACATTGTTTAAGTAGAGATCTCACATAAAAATAACTGAATATCCTCAACGCATGCGTGACTAAGATTAACAAACATACGTAAAGTAGTCCAAAGCCGGTAAACGAGAGCCGACACGTAAACAAACATAGGATAGCGTGTAGTAGGTACAAGTGCAACATGTGTTCCCTTCGCGTGGACCGAGCTATATTTTTTTTAGATGTTTACTCATCAACATGAATCTATATATGGTTTTACAACATTTGCTCGTAAATAAATTTATAAGAGACGTAGAGCATAGCCTCGGTTAAAAAAACTAGTCATTAGTTAAATATGAATCGAGCTCCAATAAAGGAATTTAATCTGTGAGACGGTAAACGTAGAGATAACTTTAGATTTATTGCAGCTTGGTGCAACCTCTACGTTTTTGTCGTTTTGCAAAGTTGAATCATGACTCGACCACCGCTTCTGTGTTACGGTTCACTGTCTCATATTAAATAGACACCCAACACCGATCGTTGATCTTTAGTAAGTTGAGATTGCACTAGTACAGGGGTGGCGAACATTGATAAATGAATGTGTCACATTTTTAAAGAAATTTTAAATGGAAAGATAGTACGGAAAAAGCTTACCAATTACTAAATTGAGATTGATAAATTTAGAACACCGGCAGGATTGGAACTTGCATCTTAAGTTTAGCCTCTAATGCCTTAAACATTCGGCCACTGTGGAACACCAACCGGTCGTCGAAATTTATCAATCTCTTTTATAAAACGTCTCTAAGGAGGACGTTCAAATCCTGCCAGTGGTCTAAATTTATTATTAATCTCAATCTTGAAATTATAAAGAATTGTTTGAAGGTGTCATCGAATAATGCTGTCGTCGTAATGATTGGGACAATAACACAGCTTATTTATAGCATTGGTAGTGTCACTCGCGTTCGGTCGTAATGTACCTAATAGTTGATAGGGGCGAATCCAAAATATTCCGTCGCGTGCCATTGCTTCGCTATCTCTGCACTAGTATATAATAATGTTTCTTAATGTTGTCTGGCTATTGTTTACAAGAAAATAATGAAATATTGTTACAAGCTACTATTAAACCAATACGTAGTAAGTTGTTACTGTATCCAGATCATCTGAATCTAAATAAAATACAAATAAAAATAAAATAAAAAAATGTTTTCTTTTATAACTACAGACCTTTATTCGTGCTATTCATGTAGTGTAGCATACTACATTTAGCATATAGAGTAGGTATACCTTGTATTTGTTGGTTTGCGTCTCGCAGTTTTACCTGCGTTACTCTGATCGTGATACTTTGTAGCCTATATGTTAATCCATCTTATAAACTGTCCCGGTGCATAGTTTGTCATAAACGGAATTACAGTAATCACGGATTTGGCCGGAGTCTTCTTTAAAATTAGTATTAATAGAAGCTTAGACAAATGATTTTATAACGTTAGTATAAATCAGTGGTTCCCAACCGGTGGTCCGCGAGACACTGGTGGTCCCTGGAAGCACTGTAAATGAACCTGAAGCTGCCCAAAAATTTTGTGCCGCAACAAAATATCTATTCACTGATAATAGTATTTTATAACATACAGAAGTGATTGTAATAGTGTTAATTATTTTAGGGTGATTACGCAAAACAGGTGGTCAGTAACGAGATAAACATTTTGTAAAAAAGTCTTTCATCGCTTAAAGGTTGGGAACCACTAGTATAGATAGTTAAGCTTAGATAAATGATTCGCAAGCAAGGACGGATCCTTGCTTAAATCCATAGTCCCTAAATGCGGCAACTCAATATTGTAGTGTAATAAAACACTGTACCGATCGAAAGTGATCCTGATGTCTTTATTTCTTATAGTATTATTTACACAGTTGGTATATTACTTTGATCATAACCAAAATTTAATAAAACTTTCGACACGTATTCCTCACACTGGCTGACTGGCTCGGTACGCCGATTTCGACGAACTATTTGTTGCCGCATTTGTCAAGTACGTATTATGTAAGGATAAGTATTTATGTAAGGATAGTAGCTTATATTAGAGTGAAGGTGTACTCACCAGCTGGTAGAAGCGCTTGTCGTGAGGGATCGCCATAGCAATATGTTAGTGCGCGGTGGTGTCAGCTGCATGCATTAGTAAGTGCTCATGAGGCGCTGAAATCAACGCGCCACACTCGATTAGTACCGTTAGTGAATGTGATTGAGATATAAGGAACGAAAACCGGTGATTGATACTAGGAACCGTTTGATGTGCATTTATTGTGAGTACTTTTCATAATCATTTCCATTAAGCTTTTATTTGTGTGATTAAAAGAAATGATCTTTAAGTCTGATATGAAATTTATAAAACATATTTTGTTTATGTAACAACAGACAACATCAAACATTTCTTAGTATCAAATCGAAAAAGATTCAATTCATAAATTACGTGAGAGGGAACCTCACGTAGTTCATGAATTCATAAAGCGTGGAAACGGCTCCGGGAGATATTGTCTAAAGGTCAGGTGTTTGAAGGTCAAATTCCCTAAACAACCATTGAGCAACATGTCCTTAGGCATTCTAATGACTTGGAAATGTTAGTATAGAATATAGATCAATATACCCCGAAGCCATCGAAATAATTATTAGCAAGTCGTCCAAGCTCTTAAGTATGAAGTGCTATAATTGTGCTTTCTCGATTATTTGTACTATTTTAGGTGTATTCCTCATTAAGTATCAATTTTAAAGCTGTTCTGAAACAGGAATGGTTTTGGTGCTCAAACCATTGGTGCTGAAAGAGGAATACTCCCAATTTTCAACCACTTTGTTCCATCGTGAAAGTTTCATTTGTATACGCTGCATAGTTAATGTACATTGATATAATAAAGCGGAAGAGATTGTCTGTTTCAAGTCAACATCATATTGCTAAACTATTATTGCATTTGTTGGTCCATTTATTGAAAAAGGTAATCGGTTAAAATATCATACTACAGTGTAAATAAACAGTATTAATATCAATATTTGAAGAACGGGCAAAGGGGCAAACGAAGATTAAAATTCATCTTAAGAGAAATAAAATGATTTTATCAGTTATAAAGTATAAGTACAGAATGAAGTGAATATGTAAAGAAACGATTAAGTTACCACAATGACATAGTATTGAAGTTTACCTTATTTATAAAATTGTGACGGTTGTTGACAGAAATCGCTACTGTGTTACCTGTGATTGATACTATTTTATTTACATACCTACATGCAATGAATAAATGTTACTTACAAATTTATTCAAACAAACACAAACAAACTCTTCAGCTTTATATATAAGTATAGAAGAAGTATAGATTTAGAGATGAATTGAAATGATTAAAATGTAACATTATAGGGGCATAGGATGAATCTAGTCTCAAGTCTCAAAATACGGCCCAAGTCAATGAACAAGAAAATGCATTATTAGTATTATGTATTCGTTACGTTTGATTGATCTCGAAGCGTTATTCATGCAAGTGTAAAGGAGTTTTTGTAGCAAATCACCTGACCAGCCACTCGGAACTTACCTGTAACAAGCAAAAACAAATAAGTACCGCAAGTCCACAATGTACAATTGGCAAATGGATGACACTTCGAAACTTATTTAGAAAATCTTAAAACTAGCTGAGCCACAGTTGAAAAACTTTGAAAAATAGGAATAAAAATATTTATTTATTGAATTTTTGACAACTTCCATGGCGTATGGGCATTGTGGGTTCGTTCTCCACAAATCTTAAATTTTCCACAAGATTTATTGTCTGGCAAGTAATCTTTGTGTTAAATTCAAGATTTAAATGATTTAACCCCCAACAACATGGATGCAGTCACCACTATGTTTTTAAATATAATCAAATTTTACAAATATGGCGTTTTTTTTTCTAAATTTCCATTAAATACCTAAAGAGCAAACCTTGCACCTTAAAATGGCTTTTGCCATTAAGTGATATAACATTTTACCTATATTTTATTGTATATCGTTAACAAATATGGTATGAACTCCGAAATAGTTGTACAAATCAATAAGTAGGCGTCACAAGTGGAGATAAGCCTGACAGTATGGCTTCTGTTAGCATACTTTCATATTCAGTTTTGGATTTTGCTTTGGGTAAAAACAACATGTAGAGAAGTGAACTCGATTAAGCATATCCAAAAAGCAGATAATTCCTAAAGAGATTCCCAAGAAAAGCTAGTATCGTTTTTATTACATATTATTATTATCGACAATCTTCATGGCATAGCGTAATAAGTATCGCTTTCACCTCGGAGGTCGTTGATTCTATCCCCACACCTTACACGAAATCTTTGTGTAAAATCTTAGATTACTTTCCGGGACTACCATGCCTCGGAAAGCATGTTAAGTAGTTTGTCAAGATTGCTGTAGCATCATTTATGACAATAGTATACCAGATGACGTGCAGCAACGATTCCCTGTGTGTTACAACATAATACTCCGGTCACCGACCCGCTTGTCAAGCGTGATGTCTATGGCAAAAGCCCTGCCTTGGTAGGAGGTTCATGTTCACTATTGGATGTTATACGACAGGCCGTACGATGACTATAACGGGCTGATTAAGTAGATAATCTAAGAGATTTCAGCTGGGACTATGGTACACGTACGTGCGGATGCCGCATGGTCTTCCTCGTTGGAATCATTCAGGATTCCAATAAATTCATATCATTCTATTGTAGAGTAGACAGGTGTCCATTGGCAATCCAAATCGGCGGGCATCCGCCCAATTTTTATTGTAATGTCCATTAGACGTCAGATTAAGCATTTTATCCGATCCAATTCCGGAATTGTTATATTTAAATAATGTGTTCTTATTCTGTTATGTATATAAAAGGCAACCTTTACTGATGAAGAATGTCAATGGATAATGTAAAGCACTCGAAAAGAAAAAATCTGACGACTTTGTACCCCTTACAAAGTCGTAAAAAGGTTCTCGAGTGGAGACCATTATTGTTTGTTACGAATGAACGTAAATACTACTGGATAAATTTTACAAAAATATTTTAGAAGGCAATAGATCATAAGATTCCCACGGAAACGAAAGCTTCATAGATTAAACCTCGCAGGAAATTTAATATAATATACACAACAAAGATATTTAAAGTAAGAATAAGCCAGTAACAGTAAGAGCGGTTTCGCACTTCGTCCGATCCGAATCCGATCCGAACCCGTGAAAATATTGGTCTAGAAATTTGGAAAGAAATCAGATGACGAATCTCGGATCTAGTGCGTAAATTACCATAGAAATAGTTCTACGGCTACTACGGACCATATTTTCACGGGTTCGGATCGGACGTAGTGCGAAACCGCTCTAACGATCTAACGCATTTATAAAACTACATAGATAAAACAATTTTTACTACAAGTAATTTTAATTTATTTTACTTAATAGTTGGAATACATTAACGTCTTTATTTACTGTTACCAAGAAATAGTATTCTAAAAAAAGTACGAATAAATCAAGTTAATATGTATTATCATAATTTATGTGTACCTAATGTTAACGTTTTCGTGTTATACATAAATGAATATTATTTAAGCCATTCGTGGATAAATTATGGCTACGTCTTACATAATTATATTTACTGCATCGCGTGGTTAAATGCATGTAAATATTTAAAGTAATTTAGCTAAATATTTTAACTGACCATGACACACTTCAGTTCAAAGTACCCAATTTTCTTTACCTACTTCTTAACTTACCTATCTTGCTGCAAGTTTTTACCCGCATAACTGCTGTTCCCGTGGGTACATCTTCCTAAAATACACCCTATGTAACGAGCTTTCTTTTATTGACGGATAGTAATAAGCTACAAGGATTTCTTCACCCGGAATTGATGAGTAGGGTTTGAGCCTACTCACTTTTGTACTCTACTATTGTAGAGATAGTTCTCTTTACAGTTCGCGGGACTCTCGGACTTCGGGCCATTGCAAACTAGTTCCTCATGTTCGTAAGTGTAATCTATCCGGCGCATGGAATAGAGTGATCGCTGTGTAGTACAGCTAAGAAAATCCTCTATTGAATTGTGAATCAACATTACACAGCGATGATGATTCATCCATTTACGTACATAAAACGAAGGTCAAGTTTAAATACATTAATTTAGACAACACTGACCTATTTTTAAGTAAACTTATTTTTAATTACTATCCAAGATAGTCCAAGATACATACTTTGCTTATGAACATAGCTATGTTTTCTACTTTTGTAAAACTGTTATGTATAAATATGTTTATATCAGATCAAAGCTTATCAGTGTTAATTAATCATTAACATCCTTTAATATACACCGATAATATGGCGTAATGATAAAAGATAATGATAATAAGAAAAAAAGAACTTCATAATAAATACCGAGTGGGTATCTCGTGTGACCACGTAGCCATCGCCTCCCTCGCCATATTAAAGTAAAGGAGGCGACTCGAATCACATTGTTTGTAGTGTGGAATGTGACCGTCTCAATATCCGGTAATATTAGAAGTCCAACGCGAACTACAACCTCCTGCGTTGGTGAAGTTCTAAATTAGGAAGCTACAGTTTACGTGATCGCTACTCTACATATTGGTAAACAATAGTTTATTTTATATTGCAGTTGGCAATTCCCACGGGACTCGTATTTCCGTGGGAATTTCATAATTAAATATAGCCTATAGCCTCCCCGATCTAACACTTAACTATTATATTTACTACTCGGATGAAGCCACGCACGGGTAACTAGTAATTTATAAGGTAACACCCATTAATTGATATATCCTATAAAAATTATCTAAACTCACAGAATCCGGTCGTTGTCGCACCGGAATCACCTACATTCAATTTTCAAACGTACAATGCAGCAATGGCGTGGATTTCACAACCAAGCTATTGTATAATGTATTATGTACTCAATTCCCACGTCACAAAGAGTATTAAAGAAATGGTAAGACATAAATTAACTGAACAATAATAGGTATAATTGTTCTGGCTATATCTGTTTACGGAATATAAATGATAATGATGAGTTAATTGTGCGACTGCTTATGGGAAAGGTCGGGGAAGATCAGTATCAGCTACAGGAGAAATCCCTTGAGAGATAGTCAATACACAAAATGGTGTTCGTTTGTTAAAGTATATCCACGAGAATAGATTACAACACAGCCAAAAAACATCATTGACTAAGGTTGAAGTTGCAGCGTGATTCATGTAAAAAAGTGTACTAAACTTAACCATATAATTTGTATTTAAAGAATCAGACGCTCAATAAATACCGTCCTGATTTCCCAATTAACCCAACAAACAGCATAACATATGTACTGTCAATCGCAAATCCAATTAGCGAATATTAGCTACAATGCCTACAATAAGTCTCGTGAACCAATACGTCATAAGCTGCGAAAGGTGACTTATGTTTATCCTTTTACAGTTTAACCAACACATAATGAGTAACGTAACCTACAAAATATTGAAAACAGTACGGTATGATACTTATAAGGTTCCTAACAACAGTAGATAGAAAATCCAAGTCCCACAGGGGTCGCTCTCTTGCGTTGGTTGCTTAGTTTATAGTTTTTAAACCATTTATTGAGGCTGGAGCTCTGCTCGCCTTTATACCCGGTGGAGTACCAAAAGCCTCATAGCTAAATACATAAAAAAGTAGATAGCAAAATCATCAATAGTCAGTAGCCAGTATTGCGTCCACTGCTGAACCCATGTTTAGTAGTGGACGCAATACGCCTTCCTCGAAGGAAGAATTACGTTAGTCACCAAACAGTACCGATAAATGCTGCTACCTGTTTCCTGGTACACGATTATTCCAGATTACGTTATTACAACCGGGAATAACAGCTTAACGTACTTCCTAAAACGCAGAGGGTAGACCATCAACTAACCAGACCCAGAAATCTTTGCATACACAGATTTGTCTCCGGCGCGGGAATGCAATATAATAAAGTGGAAATAGGCTAGAATGCGCCTATTTATAAAACTGCCGGTTAGATTTGGAAAATGTATTTAACAATACATAGCTCAATATAAGAAGTTTAATATAATCGTGATTAATCTACTTTCTTCAAATAATTTATTTAATTACAATTCTCATGAACAGATCAAATAGATTTGTATTGGCTTTCCCATCGTCTCCATATTTTAATGTCAGAGGAACACGCAATGTTGTTATAGAAACAAGGCACCTAAATGTCAATGAATTATTGTCTTAATAGTCGACATGGCGGATAATTACAGCAAGAAACAAACTTGGTATAGTATAATTAATTGTCCGTGCGCGGTATAAGCTTCGTCTCATATACTGACAGTTTGACTGACTGATCCATCAAACTTGTAAGCAGTTGGTTTCAGTTGTCATATCTATAGCAATAGGGACGACGACTTAAAAAATCTGTTTGGTCCGTGTCTGCAAGATTACCAAAAATATTAAACACGTATTTGTTTTTCCGTTCCGTTAACAACAAATTACGAAGATACAGCGCGTTGAAATTTCATGTGAAATCATTAAGCCTCCCTCTCCTGAACTTTGTTGCTCTGAATCTTTGTAAATTTTTATTGATTTTATAAATAAAAAAATACGTATCCTATATTTTTTTGATAATCTAACTGATGGGCCAAATATAATGTTGTACTCGTCATCCCTATTAAAAACGGGCCGCAGTTTTAACTTCTGCCTTCACTAATCCAGCTGCACCTGCATCTGCCAAGCGTATGGACTATGGAATATTCAGCATAAACGAAAGCTAATGATGAACCACTGAACCACTTGGCGACAGTCATTCAAGTGGAAAGTTCACTGCGGTTCCTGCAATCATACATCATGACACGCTCTAGTTACCACTTCTATTGCAGGTTTGTACGTAATCGGAGTACCGATCCGTTACTACAAGAAATGCATCCAATCTTCGACCGCGTCGATAGTCATGCGCACACGCAACGCGTGGCGAATCGACAGACGAAGCGAATCTATCACATTACAACCATTATAATCAATCATAAATAAAATTTTAATCTTTGGCTACAACGGAATATTTTTTGCCGAATAATTGAAAATTTTAAATACGCGTAAATTATACAAAGTCAAATATGACTTGGTATAATTTAATTCATAATGGTATGGTACTATTGAATCGGGAAGAATCACAACTGCGCAAGTTCTGGACAAAAAAAAACATCTCTATTATTTATTTTTCAAGTGTCAGGCTTATTTTGCCAGGGAACTCAACCTATATGGTAGCGTTCCTGGAGAAATAAGCTTTGCATTTGCCGTTCGACCTTTCCAAAAAAAAGGTATTTTGACTAACATATCAAAATAAATAGCGGCATGTTTCTCTAATGAGGGTGTAATGTTAACACTTTTTACAGCAAGGACATTGCCAAGTACTTACTATAGATTTAGAATTGTTATTATTTTATAAGTTAGTTTTAGTGTATATTAGCTATTTTAGGTTTATATATGTATAATATTATTTATATTAACAAATTAAAACATTTACGTTCAACTATATAGGAGAGAGCGATCAGTAGGTAGCTGTCTGATTACGCCCCATGTACCTACACGTGACATGATCTAAATAGGAACAGGTACAATAGCAAATTTGATTATAGACTCGCTTAGGAAAATATTTTCGAAGTATTAAATCAAATCTTTTGGAAATGAAACGTGCTTGTAGTTTCTTAGTTTGTTTGTTTAAAATTGGCTTTTTAATAAACTTAGGTACATAATTACATTAAGTAGGTATAAGACCTTTGCAATAGTATATTATTGGAAGAAAAATTCACCAAACATATTTTTGTTACATTTATAGTACAGACTATTGTATAAAAGGCAGTTTTCACTATCGGGATCACTTTTAAACATGTAATTTTGAAAATGTGTAATATCTTTTTTATTTTATTATATTAGTTCATAACTAGCTTCCTGAGCTCAGTTTATCTTTTTTTCTTTTTTCTTTCTTTTTTAAAAAGACAACTCCCGCACTAGGGAAATAAATCCCTGTGTCGCGGGGGACTTTACAAACATACATTTCACGGACACACAGAACACCCAGACTCAGAACAACTATTTGTGGTTCACACAAATAATTGTCCTGGGTGGGAATCGAACCCAGAACACCAGGTCTCAGAGGCAACTACCGTAACCACTGAGCCACCGGTGCAAGCAAGCTGAGCAATCCCGCGCATCTTCTGTTTCCTTTGCAGCTTCATCATTAAACATAGCCTATGTTAGTCCTGGATAACGTAGCTGAATCATTTTAAAATAATTTTTGTAATCGGTCCAGTAGTTTCGAAGTCAATGCAAACAAACTAACAATCAAAACTTTCATTTAAACAATATTAGTAGGTATAGATATTAGATACACTAACGCAAACAGTTTCCTTTTTCTATATTATGTAAGACTCGCTACACAAATTATCTATTGTAGCTACACTATAAACAATTAGTACTGAAACAACGGAGTCATACGCTCATACAAAATAGTCCATCATTAGTAGTTAAAAACATTTACGAGTGGCCTTAATGGCATAAACGTGTGTCGGAGGCTGAACGGAAGAGGATACCGCGGTGATTGCCCTCGGCCGATACACTTCCCATCTGGCGGAGTTTATGCTGAGAGGATATAGGTATTGGTCGAATCGAATTTGGGACTAACACACCGTTTTTAAAATGATGATCCACGTTGAAATCAAATCATGCTTTCGGCAGCCCATTTGACACTTAACAAGACATCACGATTCTTGTCAGTTTTAACAGTATTCTAAGTTTTTCTAAATTCATATTTTAGAAACTGAATTTAATTTGATAACGAATTCAAGTTAACACATCCTTATGTTTACCGGTTTCAACTAACTTTAAACTTACGTAGCTTAAGCTAAGTTAGCTATGGAACGAGGTGTCAGTATAAATAATTGAAAGCAAATCGGTACTTATATTAATTAGTATGCCCAGAATCTTTTTCCGTCAGATCATTTTTTTTTAATCGTTAAGATACCAAGCCTTGCGTCAAGAAAACGTAAAACAGGGCAGGTAGTTTCAGGGGATGTAGATCTTCGGTCTTTGGGTATTAAAATAGAAGTGTAAGTAATTCAAGATTTCCAGCATTCAATGTCATCAGTTAATCACATCACATCATATATCATACTATATCATACTACATACTGGTAAAATAAAAGTAGGTGAAATACATATGGAAAGGAAATTTATAGAAAGCTGCATCAGAGTTTATCGCCTTATACTTATACGGTAATACATGATGATTAACAGCAGCAGTCCATAAATATCTAAAGCCGAGAAATAAGAAAGTTTATAAAACGTATAATATAAGCTCGATACAAGAGAATTAAATTTCTTAACATGCAACTCTAATTATATAAATAGTTCTGGTGATGACAAACATTAAGTCTAACATACCGCTTCATAACTCAAGCTTATGCAATGTATCAGGAGATTAGATCTGCTTATTTAATAAAGATGACGTACAATCAACAGTCAGTCATATTTGGTGTTCCGCCAAAAATAAAGAAAATATATACATAGCACATAAGTGACAGGCGCTTAGAAAGAACTTATGGAATTACTCAAACTAAGCGATAACCAGTACCAAGCAAAAACCAGTGAGATCCCAAGTCAAGAACTAATGATTTCATGGTGCTCTCCAAGTGCTGCTTCTGTCTTCTTCTGTCCAAGCAATTAACAACATATCAGATGCAATTCAGTTCCAGCAAAGCGTTACTTTCGGCGCTTTGAATTGGCACCCAGGATGATTTTGTTACCCGAATCAATTTCCGGCAAAAAAGGCTTTAAGCAAAACAGTCAATGACCGCAGTGGTAGTTAGTACACGCATGGCACAAGCATATTGTCAGTCAAGCTAATTACACACTCATTATCACGCCCTAGTAACTCTGTTGACACTAACTTGCGTGCCTTGTGCCTTTTATATTGTGACTATTAAAGGGATAGATAGATGCGTAAAATAAATAAGTGAAATATATCATAAAATTGCTTAGAATAAAAATCTTTTGTTGGATATAAGAAGATGACACTGCCAGTAAACATAATGTTGTAATAAATATCTTAATAGTAATGATCGTAAAATACCTATACTCGTATATGTGGAAAAAATCATCAGCCCGGCTAGCATAGGCAGCGCGACTCGAGTCTACTCTACGGAGGCCGACCAATCGCATTGCAGAAAGTGTCACGTGACAGTGCGTTTCTGCAATGTGATTGGTCGGCCTCCGTAGAGTAGACTCGAGTCGCGCTGCCTATGCTAGCCGGGCAGGAAAGAGTCCAATTCGTCTTGTTAAATTTTCTACAGGATTTTTTTATTTTATTTATCGATCGATACATTACCGATCGAATAACAAATGGATCAACTACCATTTGTTATTCGATCGGTAATGTTAAGGATTTAATAAAAAAAAGGCTGAACCGGTGTGATTGTTCAATCAAACAAATCCACCTTATCACACAAAGTTAGTGGTTTATAGGCTATATAAACTTCATTAACTATATATCTGCACTACTAGTCATAGTTTGTGCAGTAACAGTAGTAATATCTTCCGTCCGATAAACCGGTTTAACTACTATATTTACATAGTACTTTATGTTACAACATGCTAGTTTAGTCATCGAGTCGTCTATCGCAGGAAAACTCCTTTGTGCAATGATGATATACCAAATAGGTACTTACTATAAAGTGTACCGAAACTGCATCAAAACCATTCACATCTCTATCGAAACTTCCACGATTTCTCATAATAAAATAATTGAATTTCAGCTAACCATATCTATAAATAGTTTACTGCATTCGCCAGTGATTTGTAAGTGGTACGTGACATTCGTCCAACATCAAGTATTATGAAGCATTCCATACTTAAACACCAGTCAACGGAAAATAGCACATTTATAAGGCAAGCACAAGGCTACCAACTGTGTATTGAAATCTTGACCTCAAATAACGACATTAACACCTACGAGGTCTGCAGACGCTTGTTAACTTAAGTTTATTGTAATTTTATGCACAGAAAAATGCAGATTTAGGCAACAAAAATACCAAAAAAATATGTTTTCTTACTTTTTTTTTTGTAATTTGCCGGGTATAAAGGCAAACAGGGCTTTCTTTTTAAAAGCTACATAAGCAAGAGGGCATCTCTTGGTCTTAACCTAAAGCCAGAGCTATAGAATGGAAAAGCATTTTAGGGGTTTTAGGGGTGTATTTTTTCTACTTGACAGTTCGCTGGCCTCTCGGACATCGGGCCGTGTAGGGCATCCGAATTAATACAAAATAAGGATCGGGAAATCTAGGAAGCTTTGGAAATATGTGCACATCAGATATGGTTATGACGACTCGAAAATCTTATGCCGCTTTCAGTCAGATAAATCTACAATAGATAAGCTCTATAGAAAGAATACGTCATAATAATATACTTGATTAAAGTCATGGTATACCGCGTGATATTTCCCTAGATTCCCACGTTTCAATTCGTAATCACATTAGCTCCGCTTCTCGGCTATCACATCAGAATATTAACTTATTTTACTTCCGTCAATATGAGAGTATAAACATATTTACGTCGTAATTAATGAAAAATCACTACATAGGCATAGTATAAAACAAAGTCGCTTTCTATGTCCCTATATCCCTATGTATGCTTAAATCTTTAACTACGCAACGGATTTTGATGCGGTTTTTTTAATATATAGAGGGATTCAAGGTTTATATGTATAATATTAGCATTGTACCCGTGCGGAGCCGGAGCGGGTCGCTAGTAATATATAAAATACTAATATTATAAAGAGGTAAAGAGTCTGTGGTTTGGATGTTCGGGGAAATCTTCGGTACTGATCAGACTTGAAAAATTCTTTCACCATTAGGTAGTTACGTAGGTAATCCAGGACTGACATAGGGTATATTTTAAGACCAAGAAGAATTTCCATGGGTACCTTACCCATGGAAAAATAAATCCTAAGCTTACCTATTTCTCATATTATTATGTTGTAAAATCGATTAGACAGTTAGTAAAATTAATCTTCTAAACTTATTTACTACCAAGTGTCTGTCTGTAGCAACGTTAATACAAAGTTTTTCCGCGTCTTTGCAGTTCCAATAGAGCAATTTACATTCATAATTGTTCGTGCCCATTATTATTCTAAGCTACACATGCAGGTAACAAGTAAAGCGTGATTCATCTGAGATTCTATATATTATAATACTGAGTAAACATACTATCGTTGGTAGAATTTACTATATGTACCTATTGTATTGATAGCGGCAAGATTAGTACCTAATGATTATCGATTATGAGTCATACTCAAATATATGTACCTACTTTTACACCTGTTTTTTTGCCAGGATTTATCACTGCATGGCATTGCAGAGTCATATCTATGAAATATTAGAGATTATATCAATGATTATGAAGTATAGTAGATTTTCTTTTTTTTTATGGATGGGTCAAGCATTTACTCCTTCACCGGGCATAAAGCCGGGAAGGCCTGGTGCCTTCCCATCCTTACTAAATGGTTTAAACCACAAATTAATTAGTAACCTGCTTATAGAAGTTGTTCCCTGTCGGATTAGACCTCAGATCAGGGTGGTCATTACCGGGGCGATTGAGGAATTATGACTTTTAGTTTCTTTGGGGAATTTAGGGCAAATATCACTCTGCAGCTCGCGGGCCTCTCGGACTTCGGGTCTACGAGGGCATCGAAAGGATATTAGAAAACTAAGAGTCGAGGGGACGCGTCTCGTCCGCGAGCGAAACCTTCTCTAGCGGATCGGTAATAGTGGTACGAGTATCTGCGTAGTGATGTAAGTTTCTTGCAGTCTCCGTACTGCTAGTTAGCTAATTTGTGATCTCGTCGTCCGGGTCGTCTATGACACCCCGAGGCAGAGGCGATGCTGACTATAGACGAATGCAGCAACAACCAAAGTGTGTTGAGATGAAGCGTTGCGTACTTTCATCCACTGCTTGATGACAGGTAGTGGGAGATCCGAGTGTATTATTATAGTTCCAAATTTATCAAAGGCAATAGTTATACTTTATACTACAGTGCATTGGCTAAAAGTTCCAGTAGATTGCTTGGAGGACATTGTATTTTCAACGTCACTGGTAAACGACAAATATTTCACCTTAACACGTTTTCAATAACAATACAGAATTGTTACTTAACTACACAAATAAAGGTTAGTGTTCACGCACGCCACTTATGTACGTACCTAATGAAAATAAAAAATAAGGAAAATTGGTATCTGAAAAGTTCGGTCTAATTTGATTAAAATGGTTAAGAATATAATAATGGCAGGCAAAAATGTGATATTAGGTTTTTTTTCCTTTTAATATTAACTAGGCTACTGAAACTGGTTGCAAACTCTTCGCCTGCAGTAAAAGCTCTATGGTTCATTGTTGGCGCCAACAGTTAGAACTTGGAACTATTATGAAATACTAGCTGCGCCTACTCTGCTCCAGTGGGTCGGAGCGTGATGTTTTGTAGCCTATATGTTAATCCAGCGTATAACCTATCCCGGTGCAAAATTTCAGTCAATTCCGTTCATAAGTTTTGGCGTGAACGAGTAACAAACATCCATGCATCCATACTTACAAACTTTCACTTTTATAATATTAGTAGTAAGTAGGATTGACATAGGTAACCTGACAAAAATAAGTCAATTAACAATGGGTAGTCTACAGCACTACATCTATCTTCTTCTATCTATATATATAAAAGAAAGTCGTGTTTGTTACAACACTTATAACTCGAGAACGGCTGGACCGATTGCCATGGTTTTTGATTTGTTGGATTTGTTTCCGTCCCGAATAGCAGAATAAATTTTAAAAACAAAAGAAAGTCGGCTGAACCGATTTGGTTGAAAATTGGTAGGGAGGTAGCTAAGAACTGGGAGAAGGACATAGGATACTTTTGGGTAGGGGTAGGGTAGGGTAGGGTAGGGTAGGGTAGGGGTAGGGTATGGTAGGGGTAGGGTAGGGGTAGGGTAGGGGTAGGGTAGGGTAGGTGTAGGGTAGGGGTAGGGTAGGGGTAGGGTAGGGTAGGGGTAGGGGTAGGGGTAGGGGTAGGGTAGGGTAGGTGTAGGGTAGGGGTAGGGTAGGGGTAGGGGTAGGGTAGGGTAGGGTAGGGGTAGGGGTAGGGTAGGGGTAGGGTAGGGTAGGGTAGGGGTAGGGTAGGGCAGGGGTAGGGTATAAAAGTCTACCCGTGCGAAGCCGGGGCGGGCCGCTAGTCTATATATATAAAAGAAAGTCGTGTTTGTTACAACACTTATAACTCGAGAACGGCTGGACCGATTGCCATGGTTTTTGATTTGTTTTGGATTTGTTTCCGTCTCGAATAGCAGAATACATTTTAAAAACAAAAGAAAGTCGTGTTAGTTACACTATTTATAACTCAAGAACGGCTGAACCGATTTGGCTGAAAATTGGTAGGGAGGTAGCTAAGAACTGGGAGAAGGACATAGGATACTTTTGGGTAGAGGTAGGGTAGGGTAGGGTAGGGTAGGGTAGGGTAGGGGTAGGGTAGGGGTAGGGTAGGGTAGGGGTAGGGTAGGGGTAGGGTAGGGGTAGGGTAGGGGTAGGGTAGGGTAGGTGTAGGGTAGGGTTAGGGTAGGGGTAGGGGTAGGGTAGGGGTAGGGTAGGGTAGGGGTAGGGTAGGAGTAGGGTAGGGAAGGGCAGGGGTAGGGTATAAAAGTCTACCCGTGCGAAGCCGGGGCGGGCCGCTAGTTGTTAATATTTGTTAGTCTAACCATGACTTGGTCTATGTCTAGACTAGTCTAGTCATCTTAACTGCGCTGGTTCTGTTCCGAGACCTATTGTTCTGCTTTAGATTCCCACCCGGGATAACTATGTGTGCGAACGACGGTAGTTGTTGAGTCTGAGCAAGCTTGGTGAATTATGTGTCATAACAAATAAAGAAATAAAAGACAAACATTTTATTTCGTTACTGGTGATAAATGATTCCACTGATCTCGAGTTTGATGGCTATTAATAATATCGAGCATTCTACGGGCGGAAGACAACAATCACGATCGTTTACTGGAGACCACTCCGTTCATTGGTCCCAACACACCAACCAACCAATAAATTACGTTGACGGTGCATTACTTACTTACGCATCCACCCACCCTTGATTGTAAACAACAGAAATTGTTAAGAACAGACTCAAGATGACCAGTAAATAGAAATAAAAAGAGGACCAGTAATCAGAATGATGAGTGTAAGTCAGCGACTCAACGTTGTCAGATTTTGAAACTTTTATAGTGAAAAAAGCGGGATGGTTTTGTCGACGTAAAATCGTAAAAAAAAAGCTTAATTTTATAAACTTTTTTTTTATTTAAACTAAAGAACACGTATCTGAATAACTAGCTTCCTGCGCGCGGTGTCACCCTCGCAACTCCCGTTCCCGTGGGAACTTCATAATTAAATATAGCCTATGTCATCCGGGGATAGTGTAGCTTACCAACGTTAAAAGAATTTTTCAAATCGGTCCAATAGTTTCGGAGCCTATTCAATACAAACAAACAATCAAATCTTTCCTCTTTATAATATTAGTATAGAAGTATAGATATAGATGATGGACATTTAATTAGAACAAAATGATGTAAAATGTTACGATGCTTTATTTTAATTTAAAAAAAGGCAAAAAAGCATTAGGAAGAGAAATAATATTAACGATTTATGCAGGTACCTACTTCTATTTTCGTGAGACTTTACAATCTTTTGTATCTAAATGACCTCATTTCAAAATTTGATTACCTCTAATACCTATATTTAGCAGTAAAGCATGACATTTTAATAGCCAAACTATAACCTGCGGCATAGATAACTTTACGAAACCGTATTTAGCCCAACTCCGAACAAAGAACTATATTTATCTTGAAAATAAAGTTCATTCACCCAATTGTTTTGCCGGCAAATATAATCGTAAGAGACTAAACAAAACTTACCACAAAATCCGTAATACTTCACAATTTGATCTCAAATTTAGGTAGAAGAAAATATAACAAAGTAATTGTCACAATAAACGAAATCACTGATGTACTGAAACTTGTTTTAAAACTAAACTGGGTATTGATGTATTTCAGCGAACAGATAGACTATCAGCTCTCGTATCGCTATCTGTTTGATAACAAAATACTTCACGTATATATAATATATAAGTTATCGACCACTCCGTATCATATAATTATGACCTAAGTACTTATTGTTTGGCAGAAATATTTAATCAGACTATTGCGTGTTTACTAACACAAACATTGCTTTGTTTTCGAAATAATGCTTTCGGTACCGGCATTATTTCGAAAACAAATATTAGCCTACAATCTCTTACTAGCCACTGGAAAACTTTTGAAAAACAGAAAAAATGAACTGTAGATAGGAATGCTAAAATATGGTAGGTATATGTATCCCTTGGCCGGATTGCTCATACGACCCGGCGCCCGCCAACGACGGATCGAAGGAGTGTCCGGGGGGTTTTAGTGGTGTAGGGTCCTCTCCTCGTGGTATGAGTTAGCATACCACACTATGCCTCGTGTATATGTTAGCATACACGAGGGCGAGTCCCACATATCCCACCGCCAGCGCGCGAATACGCTGCAGCGGCGGCGGTGGGAATGCGTAGATGCATTTCCCCCCGATCATTAGCCCCCGAATTTTAGCACTCCTCCAAGCATTACCGCGTGGTTCTCGTGGAAATGTTTGAATAAAATAAACATAAGCCTACGGTAAGCAGGAATACCGAATAACATTGGCTTATTAATGCTGAATGAATGATTTTAAAGCAGTAGGTAGGTACCTACTTACTTTTCGAGTTCATCCGTTGCGATCTAAAATAACAAATTTTTCTCTTTTTAATATTAGGGACATGATCTTGCGCATACCTACTGAGTACAATGATAGACATTATGTTGAAACTTATAGAAGTTATTGTGCTATACGATACCACAGATTATGGCATGTATTTAACGCGGCGACAAACTAATCTGATTTAGGGTTTTATAAATATTTAAAATGGGTAGCAAAAAAAATAAGTTGGCAGCTACAGTGAAGTAGCATTTTAAGTATAAAGTAGCAGCTTTATTTTGAGTTGTAAGCTTTGTGTAAATTTAATTTGGCAGTGATTTTTTGGTGTGCCAACTGAATTTATTGTTAGGCGACAACTTGATGGCGGATAAAAAGTAAAAAATAGATTTTCATAAATTATTCAACGAGTATGCCTATAAAATTAACTGTCTAACCTAACCTAACCAATAGTTGCCATAATACAATGTTTGATATCCCACTGTAAATATTAGCCGCCGAGTCATTATTTTTAATACCTCACCTATTATTTCATTGGCCCTGTTTGATATATTTACTATCTTATAGTAGCAACCATTATTTTGTAGGTCACATAATGTAATTGTAAAATATTTAATTTATTTATCAAGTATTTTTTTTGTAACCAAGTAGTTAGTCGCCTAATAAGTTGTTATTCGCCTCAAAAATAATTAGCCCTATTATGTAGACTATACAGCTCTTATAAGCAATGTTAAATGGTCACGATTTTTACAGAAATACGTTTCCACACGTTTTCTGCTGTAGGTAATCAGATAGGGCACCGCCCAAGGCCTAAAAAGCAGTAAACCAGTAGTAGACCGCTTGTCAAAAGAATTAAAAAAATCAGATAGTGATAGTCTGTAAGCGTTTTAAAGTAATGGGACCGGAACCATTGATGTAACATAAAGAATACTGTGATAACAACAATGTAACATAGACAAAGAGATAGGTAGGACGATATGTGTTCGTATGTAAGCTATTCAAATAGAGTGGAATTTATTGTGAGGAACCATGAACTACCTACATACACATACTACCTTCGTTACTACGTCATTGTTTGACGTTAATCTAATGGGATTGAAATCAATACGACCAGATTATGATTAGCGAGAGAAAGACGTAGGTAATTATGTTGTTTTTACGCCACTATCTGTTATTTATAACCACTAGCTTCCCGCGCGCTCTTTACCCGCGTTACTTCCGGTCCCGTGGGAACTTCATAATTAATTATAGCCTATAGCCTTCCTTGTTAAATGTTCTATGTAACACTGCAAGAATTTTTCAAATCGGTCCAATAGTTCCTGAGATTGTATTCAAGCGAACAGTCAAATAAACTCTTCAGCTTTATATATTAGTATATGTATCCTGGATTATTTATGTCTCGGAGTGAGGTTTTGATTAACATTTTATTTTGTAAACCAAAAACTGTTGCTGTCGGGAACACCGGCCGGAGTAAGACATTCTCGGCTGGTTCAACACAAATGTCGACCCACTAATTAAATGAAAAACCCGTCAAGTGCGAGTCAGACTCGCGCACGTAGGGTTCCGTACCATTTTCAAGTGCCTACCAGTTGTCGTTATTGACATCGAGCAAAAACTGGCAAAAAAAAAAAATTGTATGGAAGCCCCCTTAAAAAAATATTTTATTTTAAGTATTTTTTGTTCCGGCTTTAGAAATAGGTAGGTACATTATCTGTGAAAATTTCAACTGTCTAGCTATTGCGGTTCTTGAGATACAGCCTAGTGGCAGACAGACAGCAAAGTCTTAGTAATAGGGTCCCCTTGTAACCCTTCGGGTACGGAACCAAAAAAAGCATTTAGCTACTGTAACTATGTTCAATGGTAATTCTAAAGATATCCATTTATAATCTAGTTATCTGCACTTGAATTATTTACTACCTACAAGTAAGTCGTTAATAAAGTCTATGAATAGTATAATAGCACCTAGTTCTGTGATTGTTTGTGTACACAGATGGAGGAAGATGACGTAACTAGAGTTTGCGACAGCCGCGTATCCGCGACAGTGGTGCAACTAACAATTTCCCTCCAATTTAGTATGTCGGTACGTAATAAAGGCGTTCCCGTTTTACAAATAATGATATTTTGGTTGTATTCCTTGAATGCACGAAATTTCGTACATACATATGAATTACCTAAGTAATGGTTTGAGCAGCTTGGGATTTGGAATTATCTATACCAAATTAGGAACTTCAAAAATTATATTCCAAATTAATTATGAAAGGGCTGTCCCTTTCATAATTAATTTGGCAATATACATATAATATACATAATTTTCAGGCAATAAAATTAATTTAATTAATACAAAACATATCATAAAATTTTTAATTAATCTATATTAATATTATAAACAGCTACGTTCGTGAATTTGTGACATTGTAGGTCAGTAATCTCTTGATCTACAAAAACAATTTTGAAAATTGTTTAACTAATAGAAAGCCACCTAATTTATATATTTACTAAAGCTATATTTTAAGTTTTAAGGATTCCACGGGAATAGTATCTACGCGGCTAGTAGAACCTAGCAGTAGGCTAGTAGGACAGCAAGTAAAAAAATAAAATTATCAATATCAAACAATCTTTGTTAATAAATTTATGTAAACATTAAGCATGTATGTAAATGTAATTGTAAATCAGTTATATACATTTGTAATTAGTAATCTAAAGTTGTTTCAGTTCTAACAAAAGGTTTCTAAAATTAAAGTTGAGTTAGCATACCAACATACTTCACTTCAATAACCCATTTATGGTCCACTGCTGAACAGACCGAACCTCTTCTTAACAGACCATGGCAAGCCAGGATCATTGAGAGATATTGTCATAATTACCACCCTTGGCAAGCAGATTGCTTGCAGTAAGTTGGTAACTAACCTTGAGCTGATAGACGTTGCTGCCCATCTATAAGCTGAATGTCCCTTAGTTGCCATTTACGACACCCATGGGAAGACATAGGGAGGTTTATTCTAAGCCAGAAACCACATGGCACACTGCACAATATTTCCTATAAATTTTCTTCTTCACCAAGGAATATATACATAACATGGTAACTTAATAGTATAATTAGAAGGTAAATTTTTGCAATTTTTTGATTCATATAATTTAAATTGTATTAAGAGATTATCCATAAAATACATCACACCGAGGGTGAAAGGAGGGAGGAGGGGGTCCCCAAAATGTGACAGACAAGCCATGAGAGAAGTTTGAAGTTCCATAACTTCACATTTAAAATTGTATAAATGGAACAGGACATTGTGGTTTTTGATTCTAATAAAACTAATATATTTATATTTAAAAAATGTCAAATTTAAACTATTAAATAGATGTTTTTTAAAATTTCATACCTTCTGAAAATTGGTAACACATCAAATATGATTTTGTTTAAGGGAATTATGATAACTAAATATGATCAAAGAGATGCTAAGCATTTTGATTTTAGAATTTTTAGTTGCATATTTTATTTACTTATTTGTATAAAAATTAATATTTTTTTTAAACCTAACTTTTAGTTCAATATGTGAATTTATCTAAGAATAGCAGAAAATATTGAATAGATAATCTATAAAAATGAATCACCATAATGTATGATAACAACTTAAACAACTTTTTAAATTATTTTTTTATTGCATTTGATATTATGGGGACAAGGTTTGTATGAAAGAAAATTTCGGAACATCCATGAGAATGTCAATACATAATATCAAAATAAATTTGGTTGTGATTTAGCACAAATTTTACAAATCAGATTAAACATAGGATAAACATAATTAAGAAAACTTAAAGCTACAGCCAACATTTCAAGGCCTGCATCATGAAACACTGGCTTTTACTATTATTAAATGTGTTTATCCTGTTTTGAAAAGTAAATAGGAAGATACTAAAAGTAAACATATTGTTTAACCTATCTACAAGACACCAATGAGTTATTACAAAGATATGCCATATGGGTAGTCTTAGGGGATATTAAAACAAAAATAAATTTTAACATTCAAAATTTGGGTGAGATAAACCATGGCATGTATTTGTAATAATTTAATACTTTAACTGAATTAACAATCATTTAAATGCAATGTCAATGCACATATGAAAATCATACAATTCATTCAACTTACTAAGAAGTATACCAAATAACTACTACCATACTGATAAACTTTGTATAACAACTGCAAGGTCAAAAAGCATTCAAATTATAAAGGTCAGACTACCTGGAACTTCTCAAACTGTTCCCGTTCCGCATCCAGGCTGTTCTTCTTCAGCTGCAAGACTCGAGGCAGAGATAGCGACGCCATAGATTACACACATGCGAAACACACCGACAAAAATATTAATTTGCGTAGGTACCAACGACACGATTCCGAAACGAGTCCGCCCTTATTTGTTAAAAGCACTCAGGATTAATTTAACACTTGATATCAGAAAGTTTCTATACTTTATTCACAAATAAAGCCGATAAAAACAGTTTTTTCTTAGAAAATGTTTCGTAAATAATAGCAGATAAGTTCCGAAATTTACAACATGAAGCACGACCGACAGTCCACTACTAACGTACTTAAACGTACAAAAAATGAATGAATGAATTTAAACTGTCAACTGAAAAGGAATGTCAGATTGACATTTTGTTTGCGTTTAGAAATCTTCCACATAACTGAGCAATAAGTAAGTCCGAAATCCGGATCCGTTGTTAGCTCTATTCTAAGACATTCTACACGATCATGATGGTCACTTACGACAAGGTGAAATTGGTTTAATACTTTTATTAGGATTTCTATTTTTGGTTAAGTATTATAATAATATATGGATGGATAAAATAAAATAAATTGTAAAATGGTCTTAACGTAAATGTCGATATTACTGTGATAAATAAAGTCATACTGGCTGCAGCGGCAGGTCTCGCGTGGTAATCACGATATAAGACACTACCTGCTGTTAAAGGGTAGGCATACATTTTGTAAGCACCAAGATAAACATTTTTTTCACAGTACCAAAAATTGGTACTGGAGATCTTTAACAAAGATATAAAAGTATTTTCGTAATTTTAATCTATATTGTTTATATATAATTCAAGAATAAAAATATAATTTACCTTTACCTACAATTAAAAACATAATATTTTGTTTTATTTCTATTCTAAAACCTAAATATAGTATGAGTTGCTAATAATAACAGCAGTAACTTCTAACTTACTGTTTATTATTCAAAGCATGTGCACTTCTTTAATGAATAGTATTTATAAAATAATTTTCATCATTTAAGTATTTGTATTTACATATATACTTATAAAACTAAGTCACATATATTATAGTGCGTTATTTTCCATAGTACTTATTCATTTTGTCGTTAACACGGCACTATTATAATTACGTTATGTCTTGAGCGTGTAGAGCCGACCTAAAACATTCTCATTCCCCACCTGAGATACAATTAAAATGTCAAAATATTTTCATTCACTCAGTTCGTTCATGCCGTTGAATGCCGCTGAAATTTTGCAAATATTTAGCGCGTGGATACATTGAGGAGCACGTTTTTATACACAGGACAACATTAATTACCTTGGTTTTAATTTAAAAAGTTTAAAATGGAGTTTCTCGAGTACAGCGATGTACGGGCTGAAATCAAGGGCGCAATGGTATGAGCAATTTACATGAAGTTGTTTTTGTCTTCTCGATTGTTACTTGTTATTTTATTCAAGTTATGTTCTAAAAAGTCAATTTATTAGGTTAATTCGCCCCTTAGACTACCTACTGACTGGTTAATCATGATATTTTTTTAGGTACCTGGAAGACTGAAGATGACTGACCAGAATATAGTATTCAAAAACAGTAAGACTGGCAAGGTAGAACAAATTCCGGCTAATGAGATTGACCTAGTGAATTTCCAGAAGTTTGTTGGTTCTTGGGGTTTGAGGGTCTTCCTTAAGAATGGTACCTTGCATAGGTATGGAGGATTTAAGGAAGGGGTAAGTTAATAAGTATTTATTGTTTTCTCTTTGTAAGTGAAATACAAATCCTAAACAAAATATTGTTAATTGCTTAATAAAGTATCATCAAAGGCGAGTCATTTCGAAAGATAGAATCATACCATATATTGAAGCCTTATTAATGGGTTGAGATTAATTAAATTAGCTATTTTAAATTTACTATTGCAGTATATACTTTGTTTTCCTACCATTCCTTGTCAGTTGGCATTGGTATATTGTTTTGTCATATTAATATTCTGTGATCTAGGTACAGACTTGATTATCTTTATGGTTGGTTAATATCACTTATATACACCCTCTGATTTGCTATAATATCACTTCATTTTCTAGGAACAAGAAAAAGTTGCAAAATTTTTCAAAACTAACTACAATAAAGACATGTTGGAGAAGGAACTGTCCCTCAAAGGTTGGAACTGGGGTACAGCCAAGTTCACCGGTGAAGTGCTGAGCTTCAATGTTGGTACTAACACAGCTTTTGAAGTGCCATTACACTATGTGTCACAGTGCAACACAGGCAAGAATGAAGTAACTTTGGAGTTTCATCAGGTATATACAAAAACATGCATGCGGTTTCGGGCTTAGAATAGAATAGAATAGAATGTAATTTTAGTAGGATTCTCTTCTCTCTACTCTTTAGTAGGAAATTTTATCAATTACAAAACAAAATGTTCTTGCTGAAAGATTGATAATAATTTGCTTTAGGAAAATTCCTCTAAATACGGAATGAAGTGATTTTTTGATAAAAAACTGTTACTCTAAAGTCTTACACTGATTGGATGATAGTACATCCAATCAGTATAAGAGTTTAAAGTGGCACCTGGTTTTGGTACTGTTTGTAAATATTTTCGTAAAGTTTTTTAACATATTTCATCCAGAATGATGACACTCCCATATCACTTATGGAGATGCGGTTCCACATTCCCACTAGTGAGTTAGCTGGTGACATCGATGCTGTGGAAGCCTTCCACCAACAGGTCATGAACAAGGCCAGCGTCATATCCGTCTCTGGGGATGCTATTGCCATCTTCAGGGAACTACAGTGTCTCACGCCTCGGTATGTATAATATGTAATGTTCTTATTGTTTAATAATGATATATTTTTTTATGATTTTTGGTTGTTTTTCATATGCTAAAAAAAAAGAAGGAAGGAATCGAACCTCTGTTCCTTTACATCAGTATTACAGTTTTTTTTTGTAATTAACATGCATTTGGTGCATATCTAACTAGTGTATACAAAGTATTTAGAAAATTCTGCCTGTGAATTTTTTTTGACTGGAATGTTTAAAAAAAAATTGATTTGATTTCCTTATTTTCCTTCCTTTACAGTGGTCGCTACGACATCAAGGTTTTCAACTCGTTCTTCCAACTCCATGGTAAAACGTTTGACTACAAGATCCCTATGTCAACTGTACTGCGTCTATTCCTCCTACCCCACAAAGATACAAGACAAATGTTCTTTGTGGTGTCTTTAGATCCACCAATCAAACAAGGTCAAACTCGGTACCATTATCTGGTGCTTTTGTTTGGTATTGAAGAGGAGACCAGCTTGGAATTACCATTTACTGAGTAAGTTATAATGACTGTTTAGTTTATTTAAGCTCAAATTTTCTCAGCGAACAATATTTGCCACTTCATTGCGTGATTGAACCAGAAATTAATAGTACCGTAGAGGTCTCAAAGGTCGCTGACATAGCCAGCAAGCTGAAATCGCAATGGGTAGGGTACATAGCTTGAAAAACTAATGGTCGGTATGGCAGAAAGGTTCTCGAGTGGAGACAAGGTCTCTCCAACTGGCAAGTGCAGCATAGGGCGACCACCTACAGTATTAAGTAAGTAAGTAAGACATTTATTTGCATAAACATGTGTATACATACATAAAAAAAAAAAATATAATTGCATGCAAGATGTTACATAATTATGATTAAAATGATCAGACATGCTTGCTATACAATAGCGTGCAAATGTTATTTTTTTTATAAAAAAATAAAAAATAAAATTTAGTTATAGCATGGGCCAGTCTAACAATAATGAAGTCACAACAATAATAAAAAAATAAATCTTAATATAATTAAATCAAAAATTAAATGTCACATAAAGATTAATCCAAATAAATAAAATTAAAAAAAAAAAAAAAACAATATCACAACATTTTTAGTATGATGTCAAAAATAGATGTAATAAAATGTCAAGGAATTATAATAAGTCGGTTTAAATGTAAAATTAAAACTTATCAGCTAGAAAGTCTGAGACATTATAATAAGCTTTTTCAATTAAAAATGATTTGACCCTTCTCTTAAATAAATGAATCGTAAGGTCTTTCCAATCTTTCGGTATTTTATTAAATAACACTGGAGCCATGCATAGAACACTTTTGCGCATAAGTGCAGTCTTAGCTGGGTTCAAACATAGCTTACTGATATCGCGTCTGTTTCGGAGAACTACATCTGCCACTCGTGGAAATAAGTTTGGATTGGTCTTAACAAACACTAGAACTTCTAAAATATACAGAGATGGCAGAGTTAATATCTTATACTGATTAAAATATGGTTGGCAGCTATCAGTCATACTGAGCTTAAACATCGCCCTGAGACATCTTTTCTGTGCTTTAAAAACAGTGTCTTTCTCCGTAGAGTTGCCCCAAAATATCACGCCATATCTGAGTACAGATTCTACCAGTCCGTAATAGGCAGTAAGAAGCGCATCAATACTAAGCGTTCGCGATAGGGTATATAAAGCATATGAACTGCTGCTTATTTTTTTGATTAAGTTCTCAATGTGTGCCTTCCAATTGAGAGCTCTGTCTATAGTTAGGCCAAGAAACTTAGTTGTATCCACTGCGTCAATTTTATTACTATTATATTGAATGTCAAGATAAGAATTAATATTTGTCAAGCGTTGGTTAAAATGCATTATTAGGGTCTTATTAATATTTATTTTTAGATTATTATTATCTAACCATTTAATAATCGATATTAACGCATTATTTATATCATCTTCAAATGTGTCTTTAGATTTACCTGTCACCGTCACTGTACTATAGTCTGCAAAGAGTGTCATAGGGTGTTCAGTTGCTCTAGGAAAATCGTTAATGTAGAGTGTGAAGAGAAGGGGCCCTAAAACGCTTCCTTGAGGGATTCCGTACTCTACTCTACATTCTTCCGATGAGAATATCTCTTCTCGATTTTTATCGTTAATTCTACTTATTTGTGTTATTTGTTTACGGCCATTGAGATAAGATTCAAGGAGTTTTAATATATTACCTCTTACTCCATGAGTCCAATTTTTTTAAAAGAATATTATGCTGAACGTAGTCCAACGCCTGGGTCATATCACAGATATGGTGTGTGATATTGGTGTGTTCTTGTCCATATTCTTTAAAACAACAAACAGAAAATCGTACACGGCCATATTCATAATCGTTTTATTTGTCCTGAATCCCTTTTGCTCATTGCATAATATGTTGTTTTTTTCCAGATACTTGTTCAATTCATTATAAATAAACTTTTCAAAAATTTTTGAGAATTCCGGTAAAAGGTAAATGGGTCTGTAGTTTTCCATTTTTTCTTTGTCCAGTTTTTTGAATAACGGTTTAATTATTGATGTTTTAAGAGCATCTGGAAATTTACCTTCACTAATGCTTAAGTTAATTATGTGACTCAACGGACCACATATTTTATGGTTAACTGCTTTAATTATTTTGGTACTTATTCCATCATAAACCACACTATTAGTATTTTTTAGGGATATGATAATTTTTAATACGTCGTGTGGTAAACACGGGGCCATGAACATGGAGTCTTTATTGATTGAGTCGCTGAGTCTGTGTGTTTTTTGTGTTGGTACGAAATATAGTTCACAAGTGTGAGATTAAAAAAAAAAGTTTATGCGTATCACCAGTGACTTGTTAAATCAAAGTGTTTTACTAACATAATGCTAACAAAATTACTGTGCTTCATCATTTCAGAGAGGAACTCAAAGAGAAATATGAAGACAAGATAACAAAGGAACTGTCAGGACCAACCTATGAGGTGCTCGCTAAAATTATGAAGGTCATCATCAATAGACGAGTCACAGGACCTGGAGACTTCTTGGGGTAAATAATATGTTATAATCGATTTATGTTATTTAGTTCCATGTGATTTCTGGCTTAAAATATACCACCCTATATCTAACCATGGGCAACAGCATCTATCAGCTCAAGATTATTCACTATCTTACTGTGCTTACCAATTCGCCTGCCAAGCTTGGTAATTACAGTAATATCCCTCAACGATTCTGGATTTCCAGGGTCTGTTACGAAGAAGCCCACATTCAGCTGTAGAAATAAACGGGATGATAAACTAAATTATATTATTTTATGCACAATTTTAACATGCAAGAAACATGGTAAAATTGTTGTGGTACACTCTAAGATCCTAGCACTTTTATTAGAGAGGTGGAGCATAGCGTTAGTATGCTCAATGGACTGCCCTACTGAGGGAGTATCTCCACCTTAAAGAATACCAAAGTCAAATAAAATTATCAAATAATGTAGTGTGCTTTGTTCTTTTGGGAAGTGGTAAAGGCCGGTAGGATGAGCGGGGCTAGTGCACTGCCACTAAACATCAAATAAATAGGGTTAATTTGCCTGAAAATGTGTATAAAAAAAGGATAATTTATATGCAAATAAGCATTTGTATGAACCACAGGTAATTATTTTGAGTCTGGATGTGCTTTTTTTGAGTGTTTGTAAAGTCCCCCGCAACACAGGGATTGATGACCCTAGTGCGAGAGTTGTATTTAAAAAAACCAAAAGGAAATTGAACATTTTACACATTTTATATAAACTATTTAAATAATTAAACATTTAACCATAATTCTACAGTCATCACAAGACACCCGCCGTCGCCTGTTCATACAAAGCGGCTGCTGGATACCTATACCCTCTAGAGAAAGGGTTCATCTACGTGCACAAACCTCCCGTACACATCCGCTTTGAGGAGATCGCTTCTGTCAACTTTGCGAGAGGTGGAGCTTCATCTACTAAGTAAGTATACCTTTAGAGTTAGCATAGTAATGTTTAAGCGGCCGTAGGCAATTAGCTAGCGGCCTTGCGCTCGAGTGGTCGCCGGTTCGATCAGTACCCATTGCACTACCGACGTGAATCCACTCGTATCACAAGCAATATAGCTTAGTACGAGGGGTTAACAAGAATACTAATAGAGTGCGAAAAACTCTTCAAGGAATCTTTAAAAAAAAGAAAAAAGTTTGAAAACATTCTACTACATACTTCGACAAATGAAAATAATAAATAGCTTTTCTCAATAATGTTTATCTAACAATGAAATATTTTTTTGCTAGTGCTTGCCAACCTTTTAGGGCAGGCAATGGCCACAATATTTGCAGTTCTAAGTACCCCCATTTCCGAGGTTTTAGTGGGCAGACACTACTGGGCTACCCGCGTGGTATTTAGCATATCATACCCCGGCGGTGAGATGCCGCACGTTGAATTCCTCTGGAAAAAAAAGGGTCAAATGTATGATTTTGCTAAAAATTTCTACCAGGTCTTTTGACTTCGAGATCGAGCTGAAACAAGGCAGTGTGCACACGTTCAGCAGTATAGAGAAAGGCGAGTACGACAAGCTGTTTGACTACATCACTTCCAAGAAACTACATGTTAAAAACACTGGCAAAAACGTAAGTTTCGTCTTTTTTTTTTGTTAAATATATTATCTTCTCTAATCTAATCTAATCTAATCTGACTCTTATTCATAAAATACTAGCTTTTTCCCACGACTACTTCCACGTAGATTTTGATTTCTTAAAAATTTGTACATCCGGTTTAACTCCTTAAGAGTGAATTTTTTAAGAATCTTTGCTTATTGTTGCCTACATCATATGGAGAATATACTCTACAAATTTAAGTCTCTACGATAGGCGGCTTAGGCTGAGCATTAATACGTCGGTCATTTATCAGGACAAGCGTTTTATTATTGAAATTAAAAATTTTAAAAATAAAAAAATCTTAGCTTACAAATTGTTTTTTTAATGATTATTTCTTTTATAATATATTGAGGTTAGTTTTTTACGAATCATCTCCTTTCACTTAATACCCAACTTTGCCATATTTGTAAACATGCTGTTTATTCCTACTTTAAAACTCCGCTTTTTGCGTCGGGAGTAAAAAAAGTTATATTGCATTCTTAACTTTTTTTTGGATTTTTCCCACTTTTCCCACGATATGTAAATTATTTACATGTGGTGAAAAAACTGATTCTTACCATATCAATGTGAAAAAATGAGTTAACAATTGGTATTCAATTTGCCAGGACAAGGCGCTGTACGACGACGACTTCGGCGACTCGGACACGGAGAAGGAGCCGGACGCGTACCTGGAGCGCGTGAAGGCGGAGGCCAAGGAGCGGGACTCCGACGACGACTCGGACGAGTCCACGGACGAGGACTTCAACCCCGACAAGGCGCGCGAGAGCGACGTCGCCGAGGAGTGAGTAACCTCTCAGCGGCACAGCTCCACGGACGCTCGGCAGGCGGGAAATGCTGCTGCCCGTTCCCTGCTCCTAGAATTTAAAAAATCATTTTCTTTATTTTTTAAGTTTCGGTACACTCTATATAATAAATCCGTAATCATATTCAATTTTAATATTTTGACTCTCTGTCTTTTATGACGGCCGTAACTTTTTAAATGTAAAATATTTTAGTAGGTTACTACTGCAAAAAAAAAACTTTAGGTCAGTTAAATTTGGTTTGAAATATATATTTTTACGTTATTACTTAGATGAAAAAAGTAGTAACAAATACATTAACATAACATTGGTGTGGTTTTGCCAGGTACGACACCAACCCCTCCTCTTCAGAAGACTCGGACGCGTCGGGCGGCGCCTCCGACGACAGCAAGAAGGAGAAGAAGAAGAAAGATAAACCAAAGAAAGCTATTACTATTGTGAGTTTTGTATTTGTAGTACTTGATTATTAGACAAAACTTAGTCACAAATCTCTTACTAATATTGTGAGTATGTGTGGATTTCACACAAAAACTATTGAATGTATTTGGCTGAAAGTTTGCTCGGAGATAGCTTATAAGCTGGATTAACATATAACAAAACATCACGCTACGACTCACTGGAGCGGAGTAATGCGTGTAAAACCGCGGCAGCTAATACACTATAATAAACTACATGAACTAGTTTGCTTAATCGGGCAGAGTCATTATAGAACCCACCATATTTTGAACTTTATGTACTTGTAATAAAGATTAAAACCAATCAATTCTAAACATACCTATTGCCCATTTAAGTGTTATTCGTCTTTTTTATTAAATACAGGCTGTGGCTTCAGAATAGGGCTCTCTTTACCGAGTATAACATTATTGGGGTCCAACCCTTAAAGGGTGCTTTTCATTGCCATATTCCCAACAAAAATAATTAAGAGAGGAAGTATTTTTTTATTTGTTGTTTGCCCATTAGATGCATTTCAATTTTGTAATCAACTGTTATTCCCTCAATATTTGCAGTCCGAAGGCCCGCGCAAGCGCAAAGAAAAGTCAAAGAAACGAGAAAAGGACACCAACGCCCCCAAGCGAGCCTCCACCGCCTTCATGTTGTGGCTCAACGAGAACAGGAAGAAGATCATTGACAACAACCCCGGGCTCAAGGTCACGGAGGTCGCGAAGAAGGGCGGTGAACTGTGGAGGGACCTGAAGGATAAATCTGTATGTTACATCAAACCCCTTCTCTTATGCTTAAGTCTTTAACACTACGCAACGGATTTTGATCCGGTTTTTTTAAATCGATAGAGTGACTCAAGTGGAATGTTTATATGTATAATACATCAGCATTGCACCCGTGTGTATGGTCGAATGTATGTATGTATGTAATATATCGCCAGTTAAGATATATTACATACATACATTCACGCCTCTTTCCCATAGGGGTAAGCAGATACCACTTCCTTGCACTTGCTACGATTTTGACACGCCACTATCGCCTCTTCTACATTCATTAATCGGATATAAAATTATAAACGGGAAAGTTTGTAAGAATGTATCTTAATTACTCTTTCACGCAAAAACTATCGAACGGAATTAGCTGAAAGTTTGCACCGGGATAGTTTCTAAGCTGGATTAACATATAGGCTGCAAAACATCGCGCTCTGATCCACTGGCGCAGAGTAACGCGAGTAAAACCGCGGGGCGAATCTAGTTAAGATATAATATAGTTAAGTGTTAATCAGATACGAGATATTAAATGATTTTAACTTAAATGTTATAACGCTTAGTCACAGAAATGGTTAATCGATGCTATACGCAAAGTGTTATGAAACACACTATAAAAAAAAAAAAAAAAGATTTCAAGAATTTATTTCAATACTCGAGTAGAGACACTAACTGTCCGAGACGACCGCCTACACGATGGACCGACGACCACATAAAGGTCGTAGGGGACTCTCTGCTAGTGGATGCGGGATCAATCGTTCCCGCTAGAACCAATGGGGGAGGCCTATGTTCAGAAGTGGACGACAACAGGCTGATAGCATGATTCCAATACACACAAGAATGTTAACCAACCAGATTTGGACTAATAAGAGACTAGTTAGATTACTTGTAAATAAATCTTACAAGAATTCTGGTTGTTTTCTTAATTGAATTATGTGTTTTTTAAGTGTTTGTTAGCTATAGATCTATTATAGAACTGTTTATCCATAGATATATTAGTTCCATAGTAACTAAATATTAATTATAAATATAATAAACTATCTTAAATTTAACAAAGTAACTAACAAAGATAAGATGTTTAATAGATCTATTAACCAAAAATAAATAAAATGAACATTATTTCTTATGTTTTTAAATAGTAATTTACAATGTACCTTCACCTATTTTGTATCTACCTATATTATATCTTAAATTTATTGTCTACTAGCTGACCCGGCAGACTTCGTACTGCCTCAATCGATACATACCCTACACTACCCCTACCCTACACTACCCCCACCCTACACTACCCCTATCCTACACTACCCCTACCCTACACTACCCCTACCCTACACTACCCCTACCCTACACTACCCCTACCCTACCTCTACCCTACCCCTACCCTACACCTACCTCTAATCTACCCCTAACTTTGTCTGAAAAATAAAAATAAAAATTTAGGGGTGGACTACCCCTAACATTTAGGGGGATGAAAAATAGATGTTGGCCGATTCTCATAGATACCGTATAAGCACAAAAAATTTCATCAAAATCGGTTAAGCCGTTTCGGAGGAGTATGGCAACGAAAACTGTGACACGAGAATTTTATATATTAGATGTAGTCCTCAGATTTTCTGAATAAACATTTATACATTTATTAATAAACCTAGCATGGAATAATAAATATCAATTCACTAATCAGGAATGGGAAGAGAAGGCCGCCAAAGCGAAAGAAGAATATAACATAGCCATGAAGAAGTACAAAGATAGTGGAGCAGCCGACGAGTTCGAACAGAAGAAAAAGCAAGCCAAGAAGGAACGGAAAGCCGCCGAGAAGAAGAGTAAAGCCCCGGCTAAGAAGGCGAAGGTTAACACCAGTGGCAGTGGCTCTGGGGGCAAGTTTACCAGCAAAGAGTACATCGAGGATGACGACAGTTCTTCTGACTCCGATGGTGATAAAAAGAAGAAAGATAGCAAAGATGTGAGTACCATAAGATATTATAAAGACGAAAGATTTGTAATTTTGTTACGAATAAACTCAAAAACTTTTGGTCGGATTTCGACAATTCTTTCACCATTAGAATGCTACATTATCCATGAGTAGCATAAGCTATTATTGATTATGAAGTTCCCATGGGGACGGCAGCTACGCGGGCAGTACTTCGATAATTAGATACACTGAAATAATTTTTCAAATCGGACCAGTAAATCCTGAGATTAGCGCGTTCAAGCAAACAAACAAACTCTTCAGCTTCATATATTAGTATAGATAGATTAAAAGAAAGAAACTGATTTTTCAATTATTGAATCTGAACAGTACTGAAACATGCACATTGTTTACTCATTGCATGTTACGTAATAGTCACGGTAGGTGATCTTAATAGGGAGCGTAGATTTGACTAACACGTTTTTTTTTTTCACTTTTTCTTATAGAACTTTTTATCCATAGTTGTATTAGTTCCATAGTAACTCTACATTAATTATAAATATAACAAAATATCTTAAACTTAATAAAATTTATTTTTTCAGAGCAAAGACTCCAAGAAGAAGGAAAAAGCAAAGAGTTCATCATCAGAAGCGGAAGCGTCGTCAGGTGGCTCAGGAGACGAGAGCGGGAGCGGGAGCGATTAAATACGATGTTCCGTGTTTCACTAGCTTCTCTATACAAAAGTTATACCAAAATAATGTTTGTGTTAAACTTGTGTCAATGTTTTTAACTGTGTTTAAAAATTATATCTATACGGTATAAATTTTTTCGGTAATACTAAATTATATAAAAATATTGATTTGACTCCCGCATAATGGAAATAAATCTTGACCTCAGAAACATAAGAACTTACCTTATCTTCAGCAGCATTTGGTCGTAAGTGCCAGTTTACGATTAAGGCACATCCGACGAATGTTTATGACGTATAAAGGCACATCCAACCTTAAGCTTCTGAGATCTAGTTAATACCTCAATCGCACACACGCAGAGTCAACAACTATCTGTAATTCACACAAATAATTTTTCCGAGTGCGAATTCAACTCGGAAAACCAAATCCCAGAAGCAATTATTTAACCACTGATGTCAATTATTTTGAACAGTTAAAAATATTGAGATAAGTTAGTTATTTTGGTTTTAAGATTGTTCTTATTTCATTTTATGTACATCTATAAATAAAGGCATGTTTAAATCGCTGCCTGAACTCATAAGCAGGGGTCGAAATAGGTAGTTTATAAGTTGATACGTAGATATGTGCTTTAACAATACAAATTTTCTGTTCAACCATTGTTTGTAATGGTTTTAAGGTATTGATTTATCTACGTAAAATACATACATGACACATTATTTGAAATCTCAAGGAATTTTCAAGGTCACATTCTAGACATCATTTATTTTGTGTATCTAACAAATGTGGCATGTCTATATTAAGATTACGCCAATAACTACATAAGCGATATTACAGTATTTTCAACCCAATTTGTATAAATGCCCGTATCGTACAATAGTAGGTATGTATATTAATATGTTATGATTTTACCATGAAAATTACGTCATTTGGTATTTAAAAAATTATCTATTACGAACCCTGTTCAAAAGACTCCTTTAAATACCTAATTCTAAAATCATTACTGATTATGTATATAAACGATAAATGTTTGAATATGGTCCAAGTAGTAATTTTGACATTGTGTTGCATTAATTTCAGTATGTTTCTTTAGTATCAAAACTGCTTACTTATTAACCTGAAAATGTGATGTATCACTATTTTGATCTCGCAGAAGAAATCATCAATGATACATAGCATTAACAAATAATCACTTAACTATCTGTATAGTTTGCATAAGGTTTCGCTAGCCCTAAAATAAGCAGTATATTTAAAAATAATTGGTTTTTATATTTATTAAAAGTCAATAGAGTTCATAATGAGATGGTGAGCACATGCCCTTAGCCCTGTTTGTTTAACATTCTCTATGTATACTTTTAATGAATTTGGAAAATTATACGCCTCAAATTTGAAATATCTAATGTGATAAATGTAATCTTTAATTCCCATTTCGTTAGTTGTCCGTACAAAATAATGATTTATAGGTTAGTATTTGATATTTAGAGTAGTTGTAAATATAGTTATTGTTAAAAATAGTGTTAGGTACGCAGTCATTACTAAGTCTAGAGCTGAGAAGCATAATGTCGGATGTACCATTATACGTCAGAATACGTGCCTTTATCTTAAACTGGCACTTAAGACGAAATGGATCTAAAGTATAAAAGTACATGCGTCCTCATGCTTCTGAGGTTAAGAAAATATCTCCTTTTTGTTACTGATCTACAGTATGGTGTACAAATATAAAACAAGCATTACCATAGATGATTTAAACAAGTGGTTTATATACACAGATTTTTAATACATATTTTGGTGTTTTGAACTAAATTCATCAGCTGGTCTGTATGTTTCTTTGTAAGACACGTTTATGTTAAGTAAAATCTACAGATGAAAAATTCAGAGAAATAAATTTTGTTTTTAACCGGAATGTCTATACAAAATCTCTCATGTTTAAAACTTATATATTCCTCTGATCATTTTAGCTGATTGAAGAGTTTGTTTTTAAGTTAATTCATAGACAAGGATATAAAAAACCTTGATATTTCATCATGTTACTTAAAGGAAAATGGTTTAAAAAAAATTCTTTAACATGGTAATACAACCTTTGGTAGTCAATGAAATTACTACCTGCAATAGTTGTACCAGATACTAGAGCCTCAATTCTGCTATTTAAAGAAAAATAACTTATAATCGACGTTTAAGTTATAAACTAATTCTTATATTCCTTTGCGATTGTAACTTTGTATTTTGCTGTTACTTTACCACAATATAACGATAACCTTGGGATATCCTCAATACCCTGGAAATAACGTAAAGAATCACTCAAACCGAGCTTAAGTAAGTAATATTAGTGCCAATAATTACCATAAAATCCCCAAAACACTATTAGGATTCCTTAAAAGCGTTTTTAAATAAGCCGAATTGGGGCGAGGCGTCTGGTTATTTTATTTGTACATGTATTATGTTTGTTTACTGTAATTTGTTCAAATTGTTGAGTGTGTCCCAGTTTCCTAGTTGTAATGTTAGCGTGTAATATACATAAGTTACTATTTTTATGACGTGTTTTCTTTTGTTGTGGCAATTGTTCGTTCGAAAACTATCGCAATTTACAACTCTGCTGCATAAACCTTTGCTTGACTTTTTGTCGGATGAGGTAAAAGCATCGTGTCCAAAAAAAAAGGTAATAAAAAATCTGCAGTGTGTCTTATGGCAGGTAATGGACAGTTTGAAATGCAACGAATAAATAGCTAAACATAATTTCTAAAAGGTTTTTTTTCGGACGGACATATTTGTAGTTAGCCAGGAGGATTTTCCTTCCTTACCGGCGTAAAGGCGAGCTAAGCTCCAGCCTAAATGGTTTAAAAACTACAAATTAAGCAACCATCGCAAGAGAGCGTCCCCTGTGGACCTCTGCTTAGGGCGGTCGCTGGCGGGGGTATTGAGGGATTATGACGTTTAGTTGACGCGGGCCTCTCGGTCTCTGGGGTTTACGATGGCATCGGAAGGTTATTTGTAAGGCTTTTTTTTCGGATGGACATTTATGTAGTTTCACGAGGCTTTTGCTACTTCACCGGGCATAAAGGCGAGCAGAGCTCTAGCCGTATTGTGGTTTAAAAGCAGGATGAGCATTAGATATTGTATAAAGTGTATGCATTCAGCGTAGTTCCCGTTCCCGTGGGAATTTAATTATTAAATAAAGCCTTAATTACTCCTGTATAACATAGCTTTCTTATGGTGAAGAGTTTTTTAAATCGGTCAACTAGTTCCTGAGTTCCTCTATATCAGGGGTGGCCAACCGGTCGATCGCGATCGACTGGTCGATCCCGGCAGCTATTGCAGTCGATCCACATAAACAATAAAAAGTGATATTTTAGTCCATGTTAATCTACAAACACGTGCCACAGATGCACCAAGTTGGTGATTGTCGTATAATAATCTCAAAAACGACCTATTTATTATTTTATCAACTTTTACAATACGAGATTCAACGTTATGTATGCCATTTGGTCGATCGCACACAATAAACAGTCGATCTTAGGCCTTATAAAGTTGGCCACCCCTGCTCTATATAATATCAATAGCTCTGATAATATTAGTACAGATTAAAAATAAGAGTTATAAAACATCCACATTATTTTAAATTATTCATTAGTTTACATAAGCATTATGAGTTATACTAGAGACTATATTATATAGTCTCTGGTTATACCTACATATTTTATGCAGAACATTCTATAACTACATAAAATACCTGCAAAAAAATCTTCTCCACGTTTACGTTTGTGTTTTACAGGACATTTATTTAGGTATATTGCATAAACTGCTAATAGAAATTTAATATACAAGTTCAAATTACAAGCGAGTACATAATACACGAACATTATTTGTCTAAGCAGAAATATACGGTTTTATACAGACTTGATAATAAATAGCGCGGCCTCGCAAAACGCAAGGCGATTACTCCAATAACCATGAGTCAGCAGACGGGATGAATAATTTACCTTATTTACTTCATATTAAAGTGACATCTTTATTTCGAATCGTCTATTCATATGAATATTATAACAAGGGAAAGTTAAGTTTGGAATTTTGTTATCCAGTGACGCTACACAACACTAATTACCTAGATTATGGGATTACTGTGTCAAGGCTATAAAAAAAACTTAACTCAACTTTTAGTTTAAAAAGTAAATATTATAAAATCGACCATTTTTTTGGAATATGTTGTGTGTACTTTAAAAATAAAATGTACCCCGTTACGGATATTTACCCCCAGACACTTTACCTACTTAATCATTATGTTTATATGATAAATTCCATAAAACAGCGCGTATTAATATTAATATTCGTACCTATATTATAGATAGATATTATATACTCGTTATTCACGAAATAAACACCTTAATCAGTGTTTTTTTTATGTAAGATATATTTTGGAAGATAACGTGTGTCTACATAGTAAAAACGATATAGTTTTAATACGAATAATAACATTTGTTAACAAGGAACATAAGTTACTGTATAGGTATGTTAAATTTTTGAATACTTTACGGAAAAGTTTACCGTACTAAATTTCAAAATTGAGATTAATAAATAATCGAGTCCTGGCCGTGGTCTAAAATTAATCTCAAATTAAGGTTACTGTTTAGGTAACCTAAACTTAAGAAATCATTACGAAATAAAAAACCGAAACCAGAATGTATTTAACTTAGTTCTAGCAAGAGTCTATAATAAATCGTGTAGTTCCCAATGCATTATTCCGACCGAGCTTCGCTTCTCTTAATTTTCCGGGAAATGAGACCACGTTGCAGTCCCACTCTACAAAAACCTTCTAGATACAGACTAAATATATTCCACTATATTCTAAGATATATTCAAATATATTTTTTTAATATATCCTTACTGTGTTTGATAGGTTTATACTAATCTCTAGAATACATAATTTACAAGAATTTATCATCTACCTCATACAGTATTGTATAATAACTGATTCCACACATTTAAATCAAACGCATCACAAAAAACCCTAATATCTTGTTATGCTAGACTAACTATAATTCATAATTGGCGCGAGCATCACGCTCGCAGAGTTTGCATCCCCTAAGCGTCGGCTAGCGTTCCCTTCACAAGTATAATAAAACGATCCCATAATAATGTACTACCCGGCTCGTAGCGAGCCAAACCAACGCGCATACCGCCCGACCAGTTGTCGCCTGCCCTTTTTTATAAGGACCCTTTTGTATGAAAAGAGAGCAATGACGCGCTTTACCGTAGCGTAGGGAAGCGCATCGTAATAAATAACCGGCATGAGTAAGTTCGTGGAATTGAAACTAAGCACTTTTTACTGCTATTATCTATTCATAGGCAAATTAAAAGTTATTATTGTGAACGAAAAGGAAAGATGCCATTATTACCATTAGCAGTTTTTTTTATTACAAGATGTTTTTTTTACTTGCAACCATGTTTAGATATTTGATTAGTAGATATGGCATGCCATGTCTTCTAGTTCCTATAAAAACGAATGATTATGTTAATTAATATCTAGATAATTATCGATTATATTATAAACTTGGCGGTTTTATAATAGTAGGTAGGCGTGCATGATCGACGTATTTAGGTACCAAAAGTAATTAAAATTGATCCAATATTTTAGACGTAAAAAGGTAACAGACAGGGTTCTCCGCATTTATAATATTATTATGGATACCTAGAATCTTATAGAGTCAGAAAACACGCAAAGCCCAAAAGTTTAAAAACGAGTGATGGCGAAAAAAACTTTTCCGGTTTTCGTATCTACCAAATCATCTTGTCATGACTACGCATACTATTCAAATTCAAGCCGTACATAATATGTTTTGCGTGGTATGCTGACGCAAATCAAATATAGAATACCAAATTTTTTACCTCAATACAATCCTTAGGTACGTAAGAAAAAGATGGTGTTTTCTTTCCAGGCCGAATACCTATCTACTGTCGTTCCTTGTGCCATTCTTAATTAGTAGTTAGTAGATACTTAATTATTTAAAAATACATTAATAATAAGTAAGTTAGGTTTTCACGTTTCCATAGGGTTGTCAGTTCAGCCATAAAATATGTTATGCCATGCATCAGAATAATAATTGTAGTCAGATAGAATCAATGAACAGGGGAAAGCGAGTTTGTCTTTTGTCGTCCTTTGGTGAATGCAAACTTAGATTTTAATTGCACTGTTGGCTATATTATATTAAGCACGAAACATATCTTGTGAAAGTTACCACGGCACATACCTACCTACACATTTTTTTACTGTTTGTTTTACAATTTAGTAACTACTAGGTACGGCTGACCCCGCGTAACGCGTAAGTAACGGGATAAAGAAAGGAAGTAGAGGAAGATACAAACATGAGAATAGATGGACAGTGCATTTAAAATAATGCTATCTCTTAGCTGTACCTCCTCAGGAGGTCAGAATTCAGTTAAGCCTCCACGTAGAGCGATATCTTTAGGCGGTAAAGATCCGCCTAAAGATATCGATAATTAATTGTACAGGTGAATCGGTGCTTTTTTTTTTCGCACGGACTTTTGTAATTAGCCCTGAAGCTTTTGCTACTTTACCGGGCATAAAGGCGAGCAGAGCTCCAGCCTAGATAAATGGTTTTAACACTACAAACTAAGCAACCTGCACAAGAGGGCGTCCCCTGTGGGACTTGGACCTCGGCTCAGGGCGGTCGCTGACGGGGAGATTGAGGGATTATGGCTTTTAGTTTCTTTATGGGAGTTTTGTGCAACTGTCGTGAATCGGTGCGGAGTAGCTGAAATGTATAGGTAACTAGAAGAAGCCTACGATTGCGTCTACATAATTATGTTGGTAGAGATTATTATTACATACCTACATTAGTGTAGAATTTTGGTGAGATCTCAGTAGGTTTTTTTTTTGTATAAATACAATGTTGACTTCATAACGCACGATAATGCTTAATGGAATAACAATATTGTACTAGATTCCCGCGAGCGGTTTCACCCGCGTAACTCTCATTCCCATAGGAACTTAATAATTAAATATAGCCTTCCTCAATAAATGGGCTAACACTGATTGATTGATGAGATTAGAATTCAAATCGGACCAGTAGTTCCTGAGATTAGCGCGTTCCAGCAAACAAAGAAACTCTTCAGCTTTGTTAGATAGATTGTATTGGAAATAAGTAGGTATACCTACTTTATACAGTTCCTACACTTGTGCGAATTCCAATATTCATTATCATCATCATTCATCATCAGCCCGTACAACGTCCACTGCTGAACATGGACCTCACTACGCTTGGCAGGCGGGTTGGTGACCGCGGTATTATGTTGTAATACACAAGGAAACGCTGCTGCCCGTTCCCTGGTAAACGATTGTTATAGGTAGATGATGTTATAACAATCGGGACCAACGGCTTAATGTGCTTTCCGAGGCACGGAGGCTAGCCCTCAAGCATCCAGACCCGGAAAGAAATCTTAGAATTTTCAGTTAGATTTCTTGTAGGTACGACGTGAGGATCAAACCCGAGAGCAAAATACCGCTACGCTACGATGGTTGTTATTTATTATCACCAATAAAAAAAATATAGGTAGGAGTGGAGGGAGGCCATATCACAGGAGAGGGACAGCGTGGGCTATTAAAGAAAAATATGACGAAACAATTCACTTTTTTATTTTTGATACGAACTTATCTTTCATATCGAAACTAAAGTTTATCATTCATATCTGCCGAAAACGTGATCGTTAGAGGATCTATAAATATTTCTCGCGATTACCTTATTGTTTCTGTTATTAATTACCTATGGAATCGTAATCATGGGCCAAAGTCATCGATTAATGATAGAAGTCCATAGTAGATTAGCAGCTACTATGACAGTGGCGTAGTTAATAGGGAGACGTAAGAGGGCAAGCTCTGTGTGCCATAGACAAGTGACAAAACCACAGTTAACCACACTAACTATTTTCAAGCGATAACTAAATCTGGTAAATACCTACCGTATTTATTTTCTTATTTTTCGATTTCGATTTGTGATAGAAGGGTGAAAGTTTAAGGTTGCATGTATATTTTAATAACACATTATAAAAAAAAATGTTCAAAAAAAAACATGCCTGGGGTGGAAAACCCTTATCACTTAGCCGATTCTTAGATCTACTGAGAATGCATATACAATTTCATATTAGGTAACTAACATTGTGACACAAGAATTTTATGTATAAGATGTAATATAAATAACAGTTTTCAACAAAACAACTATCAAATAATAGGAGTGTCCTAAGCTATGTTCACTACGGACCCCTAATAATAACGACTCAAAGGGACCGTTCGGTGTTCGTGAGAACGGTAAGAAGTAAAAAAATGTTCCCATGTCTAACTACAATATCTATTATTAAATAGGGTTTCTTTACTTTTATATTTAAAATAACTACTTCAATGCATTTTATGACATTTTACCGTTGAACGAGGATTTTGGTTCAATAAAACTGCAGGGTCATTCAGTGGCGTAACTGTACTTTCTGAGGCCCATCTTAAATTCATAGGCAGTAAAAATAATAGGTAATGTTGTAATTTAATTTTCATAAATTTCTTATTTAACCCGTAATTACACACATAGGTTATTATTATATTAACTTATATAGGATGTATTTTAGATGCTTGTTTATCAACATATTTCATTTAATTTATTTACGTCGCTATTGCGAATGTCCCGTGGCCAAGCTAATACTGTGACTGCCATAAGAAACTAAGCTCTATTCAATGGTAATAGAGTTTATAAGCTATTTTGCTGTTTGATGTTTGATGATTTTTATGAACATTATTTTGATTAAATAAAGTATAATTTACTCTTTCCTTGAGCAGTAAATTAAGCCATTGGTCCCAATTGTAATATTATAACATCACGTATACCAGTGAACGGGTAATAGCTTTTTTTCAGACGGATAGGTACGTAAGTATATGACGGATAGTTGCACAAACCCCACCTAAAATACTATATAATCCCTCAATATCATCGCCAGCGACCGCCCTGAGCCGAGGTCTAAGCCCACAGGCACCCTCTTGCCCAGGCTGCTAAATTTGTAGTTTTTAAACCATTTATTAAGGCCGGAGCTCCAGCCTGAAATAGCAAAAGCCTCGTGGCAGTCGTGGCTAACTAAGAATGTCCATCCGAAAAAGGTAATCCTCAGAAGGACGTTCAGCACTAATCGTAATACAGCCTGATGATGACCAGATCCAATCATGATGAATTAAAATAATAATAATAATAAAGTTTTATTGTTCAGAAAAAAATATACATTGACATGTTAGTCACTAGTTATGAATAATATACTGTTTTTCATCCCAACAAGTTATAAGAGTATAAACTGTTGCTATTTTTTATTGGTTTTGAACCTTATTGACATTTAATAGAGTATAATTTTCTATGCCCGCTACATTTTTCACTGGCGGATTCTGCTGAAGGAGATCGACAGTTATTTATTTAATAAAAGCTTAGAGCGTTTCCAGATTATCCGATCCGATATCGGTGTCGGATGACGATAGCCGACAACCGATAGCCGAAATTCCGACAAAATCGTTCCGATTCGGTCATCATGGCAGATTTAAATAGAAAAGATCTGTCCAAAGAAAGTATTTCATACATCCCGTTTTGGAAGCAGAGAGAGATATATTCAGCAGAGAGGGAGCATTTTATACTATTTTTAGAAGAAGCTAAAAAAAGCACCTGGAAAGATTTTTAATTTCTTTCGTATGAGTGAATTCACATTAAATTATTTGTTAATTCATCTTACAAACAGTATACAAGAACAAGACATACATTTTCGAATGGCTGTAGGACCTAAAGAAATGCTGGCTGTGACATTAAGGTAAGTTTATTAATTTGCATCGAATTTGCATTGCATCTGTGCACACAAAGAAACTGTACTTACATACAAGTATAGCATACATGCAAACATTATCGTCCGACAGCTCACGGGCATCCGATGGTGCCGCCAACACATCGGTATCGGCTCCGATATCCGATATCGGATCGGATAATCTGAAAACGCTTTTACCAACTAAAATATTTGTGCCTAGCTCAAAACTCCAAAAAACCTTAAGTTTATCTATGATCTTTCTCAGTGAAGATTGCTTAGTTTGTAGTTTTTAATTTCTTAAGGCTGGACCGTCGATAGTTGGGCGAAAAAAAGACCATGCTAACAATAACATGAAGAATTAACAACTAAGTCACGACGTAATAATGTCAAAACATTTCCTCTCGTTCCTATAAACTCTTTGATACCGACCATAGGATCCTAAGTCTCGACCAATTGAATTGATTGATTGATTTCGACCAATGAAAACCCACAACAAATCTATAACGTCACCAAAAAAGCAAAATTCTCGATTTTATAGCCCAATTGCTGCAAGCAGACTACAAGAACATTGTGAAGGTAACCCTGCAGGTATACCCTTCTGGTATGCGATACTTCTTATCGCTTATGGTGTGTTGTTAGGTAAGTACGACCAAAGACATGGTAAGAATGGGATACCTGAAGAACCTACCTTACACAATCGCCGCTGTTAGTACCAAGGGTATTTCAGCGACTTCTGCAGAAATTACGCTTAAACTAAGGGTTTGCGTAATTATTTTTAAATAGCGCCAAGTGTGTGATGAGGTATGAGCAGAACTAATACGTAGGTAGTAAGTACGTACGTAGGTAACGAGAATTCAGCTTGTGCCACAGCATGCGCGGATGCAGCATGGTCTTCGACTTGTAATCATATGACGTGGAAAGGAGTTTGGTCCTCTTCTTTCGTGTCAATGTTTCAACTTTTTTGTTTTTACCTGGCCAATAGTCAATTTTGACCAATGATTGGCCACACTGATGGTATTAGTAACGACGCGAGTATATGTGGCATAAACTGCAACTGGGCACCACAGAAGCACTATATTTCATTTTTTCCAATTATGACCCACTAATGGAGATTTTGCCTGCAGTGACCCACTTGCGTTTGCACTTCGCAGACTGTAAGTTTTCCACACTGACAATGGTAGGTTTTACCCAGATGGTAATTTTTCCAATGTGTTTGATTATTCTTACGTTATCATTAACATTTAGAAATCATAATGTACCTATGTTTGACGATCTCAATCACAAGTTCTGTTGGTACTGTACTGTTTAATTTCAGTTAAATAAGCAAGCAGCGCCTCCAACGGTAACTTACAAGAACTAAATCTAATTTAGGTAAAACTAAAATACGTATGATTGAGAAGATAAAAACCTTAACTATAATACACGTAGCAGTCATCAGTGGCTTTCTATCTAAAGATCTATTTTCTATATGTATTGATTGGATCTAATTATGCACTGATATCGTAGTATTTTACGTATTACCTACCTAGTAGGTATATTAAGAGGTTTTTTGAGATTGGTCCCATATATTGAACCTAATTATAAACCGTAGCTGGACATGCATTCATTTGTAATCTGGGACAAGACGAACATATAATATTTTTTATTAAGGCAGGTACTTAATAGCTAAGTTGAAGCTGTAGAAGTAGTTGGCACCATTAAAATCGCTTTAGGCGACCTAGTTCTTATAAAATCAAAGTAGGTAGATAGTTGGTTGGTATCTTCTATCCTAAACTATTGTTTCGTGTTCCCAATATGCGAATTCAAATATACCTATGATGAATAAATACAATGGTTTAAACCCAAAACAAAGTCTAAAGCTAGACAGGTCAACGGTGGGATAGGTAGGTCTAGGTACGTCTAGCCAACTTATGTAGGTACCTAAATACTTTTCGTACTATCACGTATTTGCCTAATTAATTGACAACATGTAGATTAATCAAAATCGTAACTTCCAGTCTCATCTATTCTAATATTGATTCTAATTTCTCTAATGAACAACAATCACTTATTGGCCATTCATATCATCATGTTCGAGAATGTATTTTAGCTCTATAATGTTAAGAACTAGGATACGACACCCTTATATTCTTTGAAATAAAAACTATTTCTCGGGTTCTCACAAAATATCAAATCGTAAACAAACGTGCCTGCCATTCAACCGCTATGTTTTATTGGCATCCCTTTCCCGCTAACGTTTACCGCGCTTTTCACGTTTTGGAAATAACGTTGGCGGCATTTAAAATAGGGCGCGAGTTAATTTCTATGGGAGAATATGTTGAGTGTACTGAGTCATTTTTTGATATACTTCTTTTGTAAATATGTTCAATTTGTATATAAAAAATGTTTATTGTACACTTTACGATCGTAAAATGTAGTAATCTTTATATTTTTGTACATATTTCCTTTGAATTTCATCGAAATTAATATATGAAGCAAATGTACTACGACAACACAGTCAATTAAAAATAAAATGTATGCTCATCACTTTACGGTTTAAATTCGTCTAAACTTTTATGATCCAACGTCACGGATATACGTAGTACACAAGGCGCGTTAAGATTCGTGCGGTTGGCAGCATCGTTTTTGTCGACCAATCACGATCGATATAGATGTCGCTGTATACCGACGCGAGTCGACCCCAAGCTAGCTTGCTCTGGGAACATTTGCTTCGAGCTCCATACATTTTCTTCTGGTTCTCTACGTCTATAGTTTGGTTGTGCACCAGTTCAAAAATAATTTCAAAATTTTTGCCATCAGGTAAGTCCAACTATTTTTCTAATCAAAGTTAAGTGTTTTAATATGTGTATTCGTGTTTCTAAGAGGAGGATTCGGTAAAATAATTTTCATTCCACGTTGGAATTCGCATTCAAACATGGCTATAGGCTTCTTCATACTTACCTTAGTAAGCGTGGGTACGGGGAACGACGCCTTATTTCAATAATTAATTTCTCGGATCTTTACTATCAAGGGACCGGAACAATTCTTCCACAAGTTATAGTTAAACAGTGATAGGATTATTTGGTAATTATGTCATCTATAGTTATTGCGTATTTTCAACACAATCCGTGAAAACAAAATGGCTCTTTCGACCCAAGCCTAGGACAGTGAACTCGTTATATGGGGCGATAACTATTTTCATTGATTATTTTATGTAATTCGGTGTTTAATAGGTAAAAGTTGTTGCATTTTGTTGGGATATTGATTATTTAATACGGAAAGTCGATATTTATAACGTGGTTTAGGCGTAAATGGGTTTCCCGCCAAAACACCGCCCTACTGTGCCATATATGCACTGCGAAGGCGAGCTGCCTATCGGATTTACTATAGCATGGTCTGCATAACCTGTTGCCTGGTATTTTCTGGATAATTTACAATAATTCTCTTTGTTTGATTGCAGGAAAAAAGTCAAAATGACGGACAAGCCTAAGCGTCCCATGTCAGCATACATGCTGTGGTTGAACAGTGCCAGAGAATCAATCAAATCTGAAAATCCCGGCATGAAAGTCACCGACATCGCCAAGAAGGGAGGAGAGCTGTGGAAGTCAATGAAGGACAAGACCGTAAGCTAATTAAATGCTTTTTATGGGGGTGTGGTGTTCGAGCAGTTACACATTTGGATTACGCGTCGGTGCGGATTTTAAGAAGCCATGGATCGTTGGTCGCCGGCGCAACGCGTGTAATGCGGCTTTTGTATATTTTTCGTACAATAAGCCCAATGTACAACATATTTGTCATGTTTCGAAACAAAGACATTCAGAGGGACGCCAACTTATGTTGTAGCGTCATGTATTTATTGATTAGCTTTTAAAATATGTATTCATAACTTCGACTCCTTAAAACAATCTAATAATTATTATTTTCTCTTATTTGGTAAAGGAATGGGAAGAGAAAGCTGCCAAGGCTAAAGAACAGTACGCGAAGGACTTGGAATCATACAATGCCAACGGTGGAGGCGGCGAGGGTGGCGGCAAGAAGGCCACCAAGCGAGGAAAGAAGGGCAAGAAGGCCGCACCCGCTGTACGTATACTATCACTGCAATAATTATTTATTTTCGTTTTATGTATCCACTAGACTTGTATTCTATTAACATCTACATCTGTTAACAGAAATCCAAGAAAAAGAAGGAAGAGTCTGAGGATGAGGATGCCGAAGAAGAGGATGAAGAAAGCGAATGATCTCCCAACCATTAAGACATTACTGTTCATATTGAATAATTTACTTGGACTTAATTTATTACAAAGTAAAATGGGACTGACTTTCCAAAGTCTGTATGACATTTCAAATTTTTTTAAATAATTTTATAATTTTTTGGCCGATGTTTCTGATGCATTATAACAATAATTTTGGTCTGCACATGGAATTGTTAATTGTTTCAGTGTGTTGTTTATCTACTACTTTACGTTTTGTAGTATTAATAGGATGGTAGATGTAGGAGAGATTGCAGAGTTTGGAAAGTTCTGCCGTTGGCTAGGGTCTAGGTTTCTAAGCCTCAAAAAATAATGTTTAAGTGTTAGCATGTATACACTGGGGAATTGTACAGTTAGCCCTCCCTCGTTAAGTTCGCTGTGACTACTGGATGCTCACTTGAAGATGTACCTCACTGGTTTCATCAAAACTAGTATGGTTCAATATTATACCTGATTTGGATAACAGTTAATTCTTAGAAGCTGTGCTTTGAAATATACCATATTAATTTACTGTGTATTGTATAAGTTTTGTGCAATGTTGGGCATAAGAGTTTTGGTCAAACTACACCAACATGTAAAATTAGAGACTATCTCATGAAGTATGTGACGGCTTATTGTTATTTAAACCTACCTCTTCTCATTGTAAATTTCAATGCTGATAATGGTACCAAACTATAAGCTAAGTTCTGATGGTGTCTCACACCATCATGACGATTAAATAATATAGGAAATGATGTGTATGTTGTATTTTTAGTTAGTTCATAGGTAGGTTTTCGATGTGATTTGTCTCTCAAATTTTACATTTGTGTTATTTTGTAAATGAGAATTAGCATTCCTCATGTCAATACGGATTTTACATGTTCAATAAAGTAATTTCATATAAAAATCTATTTTTCAATTTCGTATTTTCATTAACAGTTTCCTTATTCCTCTGTCGCCCATTCTTGCTTTCTTGCATTTTTAATTATTACAAGCGATCGATACGCAAATAGTGTGGGGGAAGTCGTGACGCCACCGCTAAGTGCCTATGGGGACAGGTAATAGGGGAATTAATAAATCTGCACGTGATAGTAACCTTGTCCAACAAAGCGTGGTGAATGACCGTAAGTTAGACACTACCCTTGCACAATTTGATGTGGGTATGTACCTACTTTTCGTTGTTTATTTACTATTAAATACCTACCTACCTACCACAAACATGCATCATTCATTACTTATTTTTGAGACAAATGGATCATTTAGTCATTCATGACCTACATACATCCCATTGAAAATAAAAGTTCGTATTTGTAATTGTAGCTTAATTAAAGATCCGATAACAAAATGATCAAAACAAGTTATTATTACGAAAAACATTTATCTATTACGTTTTTATTCTTTTCAATTTTGCAAAGCAATGGCGTGGCATGCTCTAACGTACCACCTGCCGCAAAAAATCGAAACCGTCATCGTCGGTGTACATGCTCCACACCAAGGCCTTAGTATGCGACAAAAGGTCTCTCGATATCGCTTGTAATGGCACTCGAAACGGCTTGTTGTGTTGAATACTTTCCAATAAAGCATCGCATTTAATGTAAATGTGCCTGACTTCATATATGGAATAAAATATGCTTATTTTAAAATTATTATTTCAGACTTAATAATTTTTTTTATTACCTTATTTGTTTGGTATTGTTCTATGTTTTTCCTTTGTATATGGATCTTCATCTTTGGTATGCAAAAGAAATAGCAATGAATCATAGTCAGTGGCCTAATACTATGTCTGAACTTTTTTGTGATTAAAGGTCATTGTGTGGAAGTATACATTATATGTACAAGTTTGGCAAAAAAGTCGAGAAAACAATCATTCATGTGGCAACCCTATATACTGCGACAAAAACTGTCTTGATACTTTTATCATAAAACTGAAGTTCTATTAATTGATCTTTGACCTCTAAATCAACGATTCACGTCTAGTTGATAAAATAAATAAATTATAAATAAATTTATAATATTATTTTCAACGCCTTCATAGAGAGTTCTTTTATTAGGTTTAAGTTATTCCTTTTCTATCTTCAATATATGTTCCCATCAATTTCGCCAGACATAAACATATATGCTTTTTTATGCTTTGAAAAAAATGTCTTACATAAACGGATTTAGATAAAAAAATCAATCTTATACACTTTCTTTAAAATATTCATTTTCATTACGGAAGTAAGTATTAAGATTATGCATTCGCGCTATAATACAAACACATACAAATTCCTTTTTTGAAACATAACCTCATGTTCACAACTTTGCTTTTAAAAGAATCATTTGTTAATATTACATTCTCTTCGTTTGTCAAATTATTAGAAGTGACATCTGTCAAATCAATCGGTCAAATAAATAAACAATAAGATGTAAAAATAAATATTTACTTTTAATTGAGCTAAGATAATAATTAGACAAGTTTTCGAAATAAATTTATTATTTAGCAAATTAAATAATTAAAAAGTTTTATATAAAACACATAAAAACAGAGGTAATTGAGGTTATGAATTTCCAGTTTTGTTATGTTCTTATCATTGGCAGTAACGTGATAATAAAGTATTTTATTGCATTTCTAGACATGGCAGGAGATGGTAGCGGTGGCGGATCGCAGGTGGCTCTGGTTACAGGAGGCTACGATCATACCATTAAGCTTTGGCAAGCACATAGTGGCGTCTGTCTTCGTACCATGCAGCATCCTGATTCGGTACAATTTGTTTATATTTCTAATATTCTGGTGATACATTGTTAAGCAAATATGCAAACTTAAGTGATATTTAATTACAACTTTAGAAAAAGCAATATCTATTAAAAACACCTATCTATTTCTATATTGTTTTACAGCAAGTTAATGGTTTGGAGATATCTCCAACGGGACAGATGGTAGCTGCCTGCAGTTATCAGCACATCCGCATGTACGACCTAGCCAGTGCCAACCCAGATCCTTTAGTTAATTTTGAAGGAATCACTAAAAATGTATCTAGAGTAGGCTTCCAAGTAAGTTCGAGTTTTTATTATTATTTTTTATAGCATTTATTGAAGTGGCAGTTTTATAGTTTTTAAATTATCTGTATATCTTTCTTTCAAATCCATTCAACTTTTTATTGTGCATAACCAACATATTATAACTTATCCCAATTTTTTGTTTTATTTTACAGAAAAATGATCTATGGATGTATACTGGTGGGGAGGATTGGACTGCCAGGATATGGGATCCAAGGTGATGAAATAGAGAAAACCTATTTAGTTGCAATTAAGATTAACTAGCATTCTAATACTTATACTTGTACAAATGACCCAAAACTAAGTTGTTGAAAAGTAATTTAATCTATAAAATGCATTTGACCATTATCTTGCTTGATGGAAGGCGAAAATAAGGCCTAAGATGATACACACTTGCCTAGAAAGTGTCTGTTCACTTTAGCCATAGAGATGTCCGGATTATAGCATAATGAAGCATTATTACTACCTAGATAGTGAAGGTAAAGATAACACAAAACATATCAGTGAAAATGACCAATTATTGGCTTACATTTAAGAGAAGCGAATAGTAAAAAGTAACAATAGGAATATTCTTTCTCATTATTTTTTTCAAAAACATTAATTATTATAAATTGTGCATTTTTTATTTGTATAAAAAATTTTAAATTTCTTGTATTTTATATAGTTGGCTTAATATTGGCATTGATAACTCTTGCCACCATTTCCATTTAAATATCACTTCAATTGTTGCCATTTTAAAAAGAATTGCCATAGAAAAATGTATAGATTTTGTAGATAAAGTTTGATGGTTGTGAGTTCTTTTTTTTTACATTTAACAAAGTTGTGCAAATAATTGGTGAGGTGCCAAAGATAGGCGGTATTACCCCACTCAATACTACTCAGTTTCAAATGACTAGAAATAGCTTAGAAATTATGTTTATGTTTTAACAAATTTTTTGTATTAAAGGACCTTTCACCTAAAGCCATATAAGCAGCTAAGAAATATATTGGTTATTTTTTATTATCCAATAATTAAATACTACCCAAAAAACTTAAGCAACCATATTTATGAATTCACAGAGCAGCTCCACAATCTCGCTGTACCAAGATATTTCAAGTGCAAGCTCCAGTGAATGCAGTGATGTTACATCCAGACCAGACACAGATAATGGTGGGAGATCAGAGCGGCATCATCCACATGTGGGACTTGAGGACTGATCAGAATGAGCAACTGGTAAGTTGAAATTCCTTATAACAACCCTAGTTTCAAGGACCAAATTTCAAATGAAAGACATAGCTAGAATCTTTTTTTTTAAGCAACTTATGTACAGTCAACAAAAAGATAGGTTTACACATTGTGAAACGCATTTTAAATTTATATTTATACGTTTATGGGAAGAGTCTATTACATGTATTTGTACACAGCTAGAAGCAAACTCTTTACCCACAAAGAATTACTGGTTGTCATAGTGACATAAACAAATTTATTTACACTATTTGATACTGACACTGTTAACCTATCCCTGTTGTTTGACTGTACTAGGGGAATTTATTTGAGTGTCACAGAGGACAAACCTCACTCAGAACTCAGAACTTTTCTGTGGATCACACAAATAATTTACCTGATTGGGAATAGAACATAGATCACCAGGTCTCAGAAGACCTTAATCACTGAGCCACTAAACTGGAATTGTCCCAGGCTTGATTATTCGAATTTTGTTTCGTTAAATTTGCATGCTATAATATAGCGAATTGTCTAGAAACTAATTGTTAAGTTAAGATCTGAAATGTCCTTCAATTCTGAAAAATAAACATTCATTCATTCATTCATTCATTAATCCAGATACCGGAAGCGGAAGCCTCCATCCAGGACATAGCCATAGACCCTGAGGGAAAAATGATGGCGGCTGTGAACAACAAAGGCAACTGCTACGTGTGGTCCCTGGGCACCGCGCCACACCCCGTGCCTCTCAAACATCTAGTGGCACACACTAAGTACGCGCTGAGATGCAAGTTTAGCTTGGATTCGACGTGAGTAAACTACATTTTTAAGTTTCTTATTGTTGTGTATTTATAATCTGTATAATTGTGTTTACTTTAATGGGTACTGTACTTCTAACTTATTTATATGAAAAGAAATATGCAAGTACCTCAGTTTTCAGTCTATCACTTTGCCACCTAGCATTGTACTGCAATTAACTCTAATTAAATAATAGTTAGTGTTTTATTAAATTATAACACTTATTCTCTTCAATTTGTGAGTACTAATTCTTTAGTCATTGACCTTACTCACTTACTTATCGCTAATAATTTGACGGCGCTCACTCTTTCTATTCGATTTAAGCCCAAAAAATATGAAAATAAGATATCACTTTCAAAATCATGACAAACAAAATTAAGCTCATGATTCTATTCGGTCAAAAATCTTTATGAAGTCAATTGTCTAGCCTCGCTATTAGCGTATAAATTGCGTTTCATGTTCGTCAATCATCATGACCATATATTGTACAAGAATCGAAACACAAGATTAGATAAGACGAGAGAAATAAATAAAAATAAAATATGACACAAATAACATATTCTCAAATACATTAATATGTATCGGGTATGTAATTTATTGACAACCTCTATGCGGTAGGTATTTGGCTCGCTTTAATTCGCGAAGCTCGTGGGTTCGATCCCTACGCCGGAGAAGAAATCTTTGTGTAAATTCTAAGATTTATTTCCAGGATGGTTTGGGAAATGATACCCTCCGCGCCTCGGAAAGCACTTGGGCAGCAGCGTATCATTGTGTGTTTCAGCATGATACTGCGGTCACCAACCCGCCTGCCAAGCATGATGACTATGGCAAAAACCCTCCCTCAGGAGGAAGTCTATTTTCAACAGTGCACGTAATAAGAGGCTGATGATGATGATATCATTTATTGTAGGGTTGCAAACCATTCATAATTATTAACACTCAAGTGTAACGGAGACGATTTATTATGCTGGTGTTTGTGTCAGCATGTTGGTGACGACGTCCGGCGACTGCTCGGCGAAGGTGTGGCGCGCGAGCGACTGGTCGCTGCTGCGCGAGCTGCGCCACGACACGCAGCGCTGGGTGTGGGACGCCGCCTTCAGCATCGACTCGCGGTATCTCTTCACTGGTGCGTATCATCTTATACTAATGTAGGGTAATACTGCCTACCCTTGGCACCCTACCAATTATTGGCACAGCTTCGTTAAATGTAAAGAAACAATAACTCATAACCATCCACTGCAAAATCTATAGACTTTTCTATTCTATTCATTTTCAAAGGGCAACATTTGAAGTGGAGTATTTAAATGGAAATTGTGGCAAGAGTTGCCCATTTATCGAGGAACGCTATATGCTATATTTAATTATGAAGTTTCTACGGTAACGGGAGTTACGCGGGTGAACCAGCGCGCGGGAATCTAGTAATGTCATAATGACAGAACCAATAAGGTCGTGTCAAGGCTTTCGTCTCAGAGGTAGTGGGTTCGAATCCCGCGCACGACAGGAATCTTTGTGTAAAATCAATGATTGATTTACTATACAAACACCTGCCAAGCGTGGTGACTATGGTTAACATCATTTGAGAAATGCCTTTATACTTTGGGCCGGATTGCTTATGCGTATGCCAATGACGGATCGGAGGAGTGTCCGGGGGGTTGTAGTGGTGTAGGGTCCTCTCCTCGTGGTATGTGTTAGCATACCACGCTATGGAGAGGGTGAGTCCCACATATCCCACCGCCAGCACGCGAATACGCTGCAGCGGCGGTGGGAATGCGTAAATGCATTACCATATAGAAAAAAAGGCCTGTTAAATTTTAAATTTTGACACTACTGAAGTTCAAATATACCAAAGACTCCTGGTCTATATTTCGGGCATTTGAAATGAATTGTTAAAAAATTAATTGTTATTTCCAGGTTCGTCCGACAGTTACGCGCGCCTGTGGGACGTGGAGAAGGGCACGCTGGAGCGCGAATATTGCGGACATCAAAAGGCAATCACAGCGCTAGCCTTCAGAGACCAAGCCGTTTAACACTAGTAGTCATATCTATAATTAGATTTGCCAACCATCCGGATATGTCCTAGTTTAGGGCGTCCGGGGAGCTTTTTTTTTTTCTTCGGACGGTCATATCTATTAAATCTCGAGGCTTTTGCTACTTCACCGGGCATTACGGCGAGCAGAGCTCCAGCCTAGATAAATGGTTTAAACATTACAAACTAAGCAACCTGCGCAAGAGGGCGTCCCCTGTGGGACTTGGCCCTCGGCTCAGGGCGGTCGCTGACGGGGAGATTGAGGGATTATGGCTCGTCCGGGGAACGTCCGGGCCGGACTTCAATTGTAGTCTGGGTCGCAGCATACGTACTCTGCCTGCGCCTCTATGTTTATTATAACTTTTGACATGTCCGGGTTCTGGGCTTTAAAATCCGGGGTGTTCAAGCCTCTTGTCCTGGTTGTCAAATTTTGGAGATGGCATCCCTGTCTTTAATGTATATTCTTTGGATTATTCCTAATCATCACCATCGGTTTCGTTGCCTCTTGCGATAAATAGGAACATTTTTACCATTTTTTCCAATGGGGGAAAAAATAGTGTCAGTTGCAACTACTGACACTATTTTTTCCCCCATTAGTCAAACCCGGCTCGTGTACTAATTGGTACTATCTTAACTTAGACCAGTCGTTTAGCAGTGGACACAACTCATTGTTATTTTAACATCTTTCACTTCTTTGTTAATACTTTTGTATATACATAGTTATTTACGTTAATTAAGATGTTAATATTAAGATACTTAGTCCTTACGGAAAAGAAACAGTAAACACTTTTAAAGTTAATGGTTTTTTAAAGGGCTTAAATTAAGTTCTAAAATTTTGTAATATGAATGAACACGGTGACTAAAACGTGTTTCACGTATATTGTTTATGTACTGAATATTAAATTAATACAATTTGAATGATAAGAGCATACAAAATAATGTGGCTTTGCAATACTTTCTTCACAAAGAACTTCTTTTAGTTTCTCATAATATACAATAAAACATGAAAGAACGACATAATTTATTATATTACTACAAAAACTAAATGGTCATCTTATACTAATATATAAAGCTGAAGAGTTTGTTTGTTTGCTTGAACGCGATAATCTTAGGAACTACTGGACCGATTTGAAAAATTCTTTCAATGTTAGATACCGGAGAAAGAAGACTCCCGTTACGCAAGTTGGTATCGTGCGCGGAAAGCTGGTATAAAATATTAATAATTGTAATACTATTTTAAAATTTTTGAGTACTTTACGGAAACGTTTATCAATACCATCTCAAATTACAAATTTGAGATTAATAAGACTGGGGGCTAAACCTAAGATTCAGGTTCGAGTCCTGACGGTATTCTTATTTTAATTATCTCAGATTTAAAATTGTAATAGTATTTAAAGGTCATGAAAGAGAAAAAGTTTTTTTTTTAAGTAAAATTATTACAATATACAAATACATCATCTATTTTAAATGTTACTTTTGGATAGTAGTCATACTGATGGCAAATGGTTCTTTCAATTATTTATTAGACGACTAACGCCGACAATTTTATCAAGACCACAAAAAACATTATTCATTTGAAGCGGCCGTAGCTCAATGGCTAAGGCGTCGTACTTGTGATCTTGTGGTCGCCGGTTAGATCCCCACCCATTGCACTACCGACGTGAACAAGAATACTAGGAGACTGCAAAAGTTCTGCTTGTAATCTTAAAAAGCAAACCAAAAATAAAAAAATTGTAGAGAAAATAAATTTTAATTGGTTATGTATAAGTTGACAAGTAAATGAATGCAGCAAATTAAAATAAACCCGTTATGTTCCGTGTTATCTTTATAAAGCGCATTTAGGTCATACATGATAAGTCACAATCGCATTTATTATATAAACATCTTTAGTTAATATTTATGACTATCTGCGCCCCGCGGTTTTACCCGCGTCACTGCTCCAGTGGGTCGGAGCGTGATATTTTGTAGCCTATATGTTAATCCAGCTTATAAACTATCCGCGTGCAAACTTTCAGCCAAATCAATTCATTAGTTTTTGCGTGAAAGAGTAACAAACATACATACATTCACACATACAAACTTTCGCATTTATGATGTTAGTGGATATTTTGGACAATAATTTATGGATGTAATGTTTTGCTCGTAACCTTTTCTTTTTTTGTTTTTATGAGATAACTCCCGTACTAGGGAAATGAATGCGTCTTTTGCGGTGGACTTGCGTAGAGTCAGATCTCAGAAAAACAAACCGTGGTTTGGACTAAAAAAATATATTTAGTCCGTCAGTTAGATTACTAAAAAATATTGGACACGTATTTTTTTATTTCATCAAATTAATCAAAATTTAAAAGGTACAGATACAACTAATTATAAAGTTCAGGAGAGGGGTCTTCTGAACTTTATAGGTTTTTGTTGCTTGTGACGTCACTTCTAGGTAAAATTGTCATCTAGAAGTATCGTTACACGAAATTTCAACGCGCTTTAATCTTCGTAACTTTTTGTTTGAGGAACGCAAAATAATACGTGTCCAGATTATTTTGGTAATCTAACGGACTTAATAGAATTTTTTAGTCTTCAAGCCTATGGTCCCGGGTGGGAATCAAACCTAGTACACCAGGTCTCGGAAGCTGTAACTATTCAGACACCAGTGTAACTTGTGTTTCCATCTTGTGTAGATTGTATATTTTCTCATGTAGGTACAGACAATGTATATACACCGTGATCTATTAGTCATTGATAATACTACGCGAAATGATTAATTTTGATAGTACAATATGTATATAACTTTTCAATAACATTAAAAATTTGAGATTGAAATGACTTCGAACGTGTGTTAGTTGCCCGTTAGTACAACCTACATTATATTGTATTGCAAGGCATTGGAGCTCATTATGCCATGTACAGCCAAAAAAAAAAAAAGGTTTACACATTGTGAAATACATTTAAAATGTATTTGTCCATGTTTATAAGAATAGTTCACTGTTATGTGTACTTGTACTCAGCTAGCAGCGAGTTTTTCATCCATAAAGAATGACCCGCAGCTGTGCTGACAAAAACATTCATTAACATTAATTGATACCTAAGGTATCCTATCTCTTTTGTCGACTGCACATTTATTATTGAAGTATCTTATTTTTTTTTTGTTAAAATCGTTGTTACGTTTCGATAGTATTATGGATGGCAAATCGTCTTGCCAATTAATATTAGCAATGCAATTAAATAATCACGGTGTATCTTGTGCAATTAAAAAATCACGGTGTGTCTTTATTCTCAGTAATTCAGATGTATCCAAAGCTAGAAATCAGAAGCCGGAAATACTTCAGAAGCATTCTGGTCGTAAGTGCCAGTTTACGGTAATATCTACGTTTGTGACGTACAATGACACATCCGACCTTTGCTTCCGAGCTCTAGAAATATGTTCCATGTTCACCGATATAAATCCAAAAGCGATGCAAATATTTGTAATGAGGACTACTTTTTAAGACTTTTGTATATAAAAAATAAATTTGTTTACTTATAAATGCATTTTATTCATTAATATATCATTTGTTAGTATTGACCATAAAGATAATACATTTTGAACACTGAAGCTTAATAATACACAAGCCATTGAAAGCTTTAAAACAATACTTATAATATTTTTGACAATATTATATGACTTTTTAATAAATTGTATCATCTTTGTTCCATTCGAATAAAGATTAAGTATGTTTACTGACTTTAAAGTATCGTTATTATTTAATCATCATGAATGAATTAAATCAACGGGTCTACTATTTAACAACTAAATATTTAGCCATAGACTCCAAAGCATTCAGCCAACCACGACCGATGTGATTCGTCGTCAAAACGGTGTATCACCTATTAAAAAAGGTATTTAACGCGATCTAATCCGGTTGATTTAATTCATAAGGAAGAATCGATACAAAAAAGTACTCTTTCAGACCACTTTTGGTACACAACGTCTACTCTAACAGTGTATTTTAAAATCCCTTGTGTAGAGCACGTTCAAGCGCAAAGTAGTGGGAGTTTCACAATACCCTTAAATTTTAAAGTCATTATACAACAACTATACCAGCCTTACCTTCCGATGCGCTTGTAGAACCGAAACTGTAAGGTAGAGCGACAGTTGCACAAAATTCTCCTAAAAATCTGAAGTCAACATTCGTCAAATCCTCCGCCAAAAGCGACCGCCTTGAGCCGAGGTCAAAATATCACAGAGGGGGTCCTCTTGCGCAGGTTGCTTTGTTCGTAGTTCTTTAACTATTTAATAAGGTTGGAGCGTTTCTGCTCTTTACGCTCGGCTAAATAACAAAAGTCTTAACTTAATGGCATGTTGTGACAGCAAAGAACACCAACCTGTTTAAAATCAGACTTGACTCACACATAAAACACAAGAAATCATCTACTTGACAAGAGAAGAAAGAGGCAATTTGATGCAGGCGAGTACCAGTTGTTTCAACTGCTTGTATGTTAATATAATATTATTAATAAATGTGTCTGTCCGAAAAAGCAGTTCTCGCCCTTGTTTTACACCGTTCATTTTGTCAAGGGTACATCAGCCTATGTTTGTGATTACACTTGTCCTTGCTAGTAAACACAGTACCTACATTACACTGGGTGAGATATGAAATAAAATGGTGACAAGCCTATACGCCCCGTAAGATAGGCGTCAAGAAATGAAAATATGTGAAATTGTATTCAACACTCCTTTTGAATGAGCCAAACGTCATACGCGCATCTTGCAAGGCGTATAAGCTCATGCGCTAATAAATTCGACAAACATTATTGAATTAGTTCCATTGTATTTTGATAAAAACAATATATTTATGCTGAACATATTGCACAAAATTAGATATATTACAGGGTTTACGATTATAATCATTCATAGTCTTATAGCAACGGTGTTCGAAAAAAATAATACATGAGTTACATATCTCGTATGCTCATTAGTTTTATAAATTTCAAATATGTACAAATATAAACTTATACGCAACACAACATCATAAACAGTAAGTACAATTATTATTCCAATTATTAATATAAATACATAACTAACAGCGCCGGATTAGCCATATAGCAAGAGTAGCAAATGCTACGGGCCCCGCGATTTGGGGGGCCCCGCACACCAAGATACGTGCGCAAGAAGAAATTGGATGCAATAAATAATCCTATGTTACCGAATCATGTGGCTACACAATTGGTGGCAGACTAAAAAAAAAGCTTGTTGAGCGACTATGAGTCATTACTAAAAGGGGCCCCCGGACAGAATTTGCTACAGGCCCCGCGCTGGCTCAATCCGGCACTGATAACTAACAATAATACTGTGCTAATTACAGAATGTATGTAAACATTGTTACAGACAATGTTTCTTAAATACGCACATGAGATTTTTGCCATCAGAGATCATAATTATTTTGTTTCAATGAGGTCATCCGAGATAAGTGGTTCAGTAATGTTCACTTTGTATTAAACACTACATCCTAAGAAATGCAGTAATGTACAATAAAAGATAATTACATAAATAACAATTATAGCGCTTATTTTGCTATTAAAATAATAAACGTACAGTCGACCATGTCATAGGTTTACACATAGGTCATAGGTTTCTAGACCTCAGAACAACAAGGACGGATGTGTATTATACTTCAGAAGCATTTGGTCGTAAGTGCCAGTTCACGATAAAGGCGCATACGACGAATGTTTCTGACGTATAATGGCACATCCGACATAACGCTTCTGAGCTTTAGATTTATACGTCCATGTTTATGAGAAGAATGCACTTTTATGTGTATTTGTGCACAGTTGGCGGCAAACTCTTCATTTATAAAGAATTACCGGTTGTTTTACTGATATAAACATATTTATTTACATTATTTGATACAGAAGATGTAAACCTCTCCTGGGCACATGGGCCCCGCTCCCTTCGAGGCTGACCCATGATGAGTAAGGACGCCTCTACACTCCGGGCGTCCCTATAATTGGGCAAATGGGCCACTGTAAGTGTGGCCCAGGAGATCCCGCGGTGCCACATTGGCCGCGGGTGCCATCGGGGGGTCGGTTTGCTCATGCGTACCCGGCCCCCGCCAGCGGCGGATCGAAGGAATGTCCGGGGGGTTTGAGTGGTGTAGGGTCCTCTCCTCGTGGTATGAGTTTAGCATACCACGCTATGGCGAGGACGAGTCCTATATATCCCACCGCCAGCGTGCGAATACGCTGCAGTGGCGGTGGGAATGCGTAAATGCAAACCCCCCGGACTAAAAAAAAGAAGGTGTAAACCTCTCCTTGGTCGACTGGACATTATAACATTAGTTCACGAAATATGATAAACTAACTTTGGATTGTAACTTTGTCCGTATGGAAAAGCTATTCGCCCTTTCACAAGGTCTAGTCTATTTCTGTACCAAATTTTATTAAATCGGATTACTGGTTTATGCATGAAAGCTTAAAAGACAGAGATACGAAAGTTACTTCCGCATGTAGGGATATACAGAAGGGCACATAAATCTTGTTAGCTTAAGGCCCCAATAATTCATAGTCCTTCTCTGAACACGACATAATATTGTTTTAATTTTTATGTACCTAATTTCAGAAAGTGTTTGCTTTCATGGCATTAAAACCGTAGCAAAGTTAATGTCGCTATTATTTTTGTCTCCGTTTGATCGTTAAATTCTTGTTGCATAATTTCAAGAGTACATGAAGCTCTTTGAAAGTAATATGTTACATTTAGTTAATATACAACGTGTTTTTTTAAGGTTGCTAATACTTGACTACTAGAACAATTTACCATCATCATCAGTACTACTTTTATAATGTAAGATTATAATTTAAAAATAAATGTATATTTAAGTACGGTCATATCAAGGAGACTGTTAATGATAAATTACATGGCAAAATGAGATCTAGTGTCTTACAAGACAAGATACGCCCGTTTGTACAACGTAGATTTGTTGAACGAACGGGCGCATCTGGCACGGGTTGTAAATAATTGTCTGTTATTTCTAATGCTATTCAAAAGTATACACATTATATATAGATTAATTTTACCAGCAACCATTACAAAAAAACATGGTGTATTTTCGAATCACGGACAACCTCAATTGCTATAACACAGTGACACTCAAATTGTGGTACAGGCACATAAAACGCAAAGCGTAGCGTAGATGGCGCCACCTGCACCGTCCATAAACAAAATAAGTAAATGGAACGTCTTTTTTGAATAGTTTAAAACAACATTGATGCTAGTATATTGTACTAGTGGCGCCTCTTGTGGTAAAACGATGCAGTTTTATCCTCTATAACATACCATAGTAATAATAAAAATGACACTTTTAATACGTTCTTACATAGTAATAATAAGTACAGTCATACATAATATGGAATGTAAAATAAATGCTTTTTTACATATTTTGTCTTGTACCAATAATTCAAATATAATCTCGACTAGAAAATAATTACATGTTTTATAAGGAATACACATGTATCAGAATTCGGTGAGCTGGGAAGAGGGCGGGGCGCCGCATTCCAGCGAGGTGCAAACAGTAGGTAAGTACAATTTTACCTGGGAACTTTGTTGCTCTGTAAATTTGCCTCGAAGGTCTTTTGTGTAAATTCTAAGATATATTTCCGGGTCTGGTTGGTTGAGGGACTTCCCTCCGTGCCTCAGAAAGCACGTTAAGCCGTTGGTCCCGATTGTTATAACATCATCTTTAATAATCATATATAAGGAACGGGCAGCAGCGTTTCCTTGTGTGTTACAACATAATACTGCGGTCGCCAACCCACTTATCATGCGTGGTGACTATGCCAAAAACCCTCCCTCGGGAGGAGACTCATGTCCAACCCGGCTAGCATAGGCAGCGCCCTGTCACGTGACACTTTCTGCAATGTGATTGGTCGGACTCCGTAGAGTAGACTCAAGTCGCGCTGCCTATGCTAGCCGGGCAGCAGTGGACGTTGCATCGGCTGATGAAGGTGACGAAACAAAAAATTACGAATTTCATGTGACGTCACTTCTAGGTACAATCTTTCTTGAACTTTGTTGCTCAGTACCTTTGTAAAACGGAAGTGATAAAAAAAAAATCTAGTCCTTTATGTCTCGGTAATCTAACTGACAAACCAAATAGATTTTTGTAGTACCTATTAACTTAAGTCGTTTTGTCCACCGTGTCTAGCTAAATATGTATAACACTTTTCAGAGCTTTTTTATATTTCCAAGTCTCTTTAAAACTCGAGTCTCTTCACATGTATATTCCTCATAACAACTGTATATATATAACTTCTCACTCTTCTAAATAATAATAATATTTTTTGTTTATTTGGCCAGATCTATACGAACGACAGTTCAGACAATAGTTTATGTTAGTCGTTTACTGCATTGAATTTAATACTTACAACTAACGATAAAATCAAGCAATCAGCGCTTTATAATGATATACTAAAATTTAGTTACATAAATGTCTTGAAACACCGCCAGGTCATTTAATTTATTCATATATTATCAACTAGCTGCGCCCCGCGGTTTTACCCGCGTTACTCTGCTCCTGTAGGTCGGAGCGTGATGTTGTGTTCCTACATGTTAATCCAGCGTATAACCTATTCCGGTGCAAAATTTCAGCCACTTCCGTTCAGTACTTTTTGCGTGAAAGAGTAACAAACATCCATCCATCCATACTTACAATCTTTCGCGTTTATAATATTAGTAGGATTAAAATGATTGTAAAATATATTTAAACTAAGCACCTCATGTACTGAATCAATATAAAAACTTATTATTGCTGTGTCTGTTATGGTATCTTTATCTATACAAATATATATAAAGCCAAAGAGTTTGTGTACTTGAACGCGCCATTCTCAGGAACTATTTGAAAAATTCTTTCAGTGTTAGATAGCCCCTTTATCAAGGAAGGCTATAGGTAATATTTAATTAAGAAGTTCCTACGGGAACGGTTGTTACGCGGGTGAAACATCGCGCGGAAAGCTAGTTGTAAAATATAAAGTGAAATTCATTAAGTCAGCAGTCTCTAGACATTTATATAACTAAGCAGCTACAAATTGCTTTGCGGGTACCATACCTACAATTGTCAGTCGTTCTATTTACACGAGATCCAAAGGCAATTCCTTGACCTCACCGATTTCGGAGCAGTTGTCATCATCACAGAAGTAAGTCAGGATAAACCTGAGATTCACTGGCTTTGATGCAGGTCTCCCGATGAGCATCACCTGGGTGATGGCCGGCGGAGGCAGAAATGGATTTGCTTCTGGCAATGATGTACCGGATGCAGGTAGTAAACGTATCTTGCAACCCTGAAGATAGAATTAGTTTGAGTTATTAGTCTAGATATATAATTATAATTCTAGATAATTTATGTATGAGAATATCTTGACTAATAAAATCAATGCGAAAGTATGTGAGTATGAGTGTATGGATGTATGTTTGTTAATCTTTTACGCAAAAACATCGCGCTCCAACACTGCCCTAATTGTACTTACAGTAATCGTCATTTTTGGGATTTTCCCTTTTTTTGCGAAAATGACATTTCAGGACCCTAATCTATGCATATAGATTGATTTTTTCTTATTTTTTAGGTTCACTTTAAAAGTCATGTAATATAGACTTCTTGTTTAGATATCAAAAAATGTGTATACCGCGTTTAACTCGAAACGGCGATTTTGTAAGTACATACTGCGATTGCATTAAGGAGGGCAGATTACATACTGTAGTATGTTGGAGGTCGATGTTTTTGCGTCACTCTGCTTGGATTGGAGTCAGGAATAAAAAAAATAACAATAATAATAACTGTGAAGAACTTCCACAAAAAAATAAAAAATTTTGACCGATATTGTATGGAAAATTCAAATTTATTCATCTGATATTTTTTATCTGAGGATTGAAAAATCTTAATTACAGTATTAGTTTTTTTTTTATTATTACATTTAGGGCCAGTAACCGGTGTATTTATTGATAATTTTTTAATGTTATGAAATACCAAAACCACTTTCGAGCAAAACTGAAATCATTTTTATCAAAGGCTAAAAGTAACCAAACTGACCTTAGGAACCATACCCTGAAACCTGTAATCTTCAATAGTCGATTTACTCTTATTTGTAGTCGATATAACGATAACATTGACGTCAGCTCGCGGTTTGTCTTTACAGAAGTGAAACACCACATTTAATCCACTCTCTTCTTGAAATACCGTCATTGGGGGAACCTTGCCCGGTTGCACAGTAGAAAGAGACACACTGATATCATTCAATGGTTTCACTTCATATTTTTTCTCCGTCTTTTCTTCGTCTTCACCTTCAGGGGAACAGTTTTCCCGTTTTGGTTCGTCAGCTGCTATACTCAAGTCCAAGATATTGTCTAGTGGAGAGTCAGTGACTTTGGAAGTAGGACTGGAGGTACTTGGTCCTGTGCTAATGTCAACGATGACGTCATCAGCTGGGCTGTCCGGTTTGGGATTATCTACAGGTTTTGTTTCTTCCAGCTTTTTGGTGAAGAAGTCCAAGTCTAGAAGAGCGCCGTTAGTTGGGGGCGTTTCGTGTTTAGGCGACGTCAATGCGTTCATCGGTATTTTCTTTGTAGATTTGCTGTAATAAAAAAATACTGTAATCTATACTAATATTATAAAGAAGTAGTTTGTGTCGTTGTAGGGGCTAATCTCTGGATCTTTTTTTTTTTTTTTTAAAGACAACTTAACTTTTTTTTTTCACACAAATAATGTCTCGGGTGGGAATCGAACCCAGAACACCAGGTCTCAGAAGCAACTTCCGTAACCACTGAGCCACCGGTGCAGATCTACCGCACCGATTTTGAAAATTCTTTTACCAATAGAAAGCCACGTCATTTGTGAGTGTCATAGGTTATATTTGAAGTTAAAGTTTCACATGGGAACGGGATGCAATGGCGCGGGACAGCTAGTTTTCCATATATTGAATAGAATTACTATGCGGAATTCCATACATATCTAAAATTAAAAAAAAAACACAAAAATCTAGTGTACTTTTTACACTGCCCTCCCGCCGACTTGTCAACACCAACCTGATGATGCCAGATGAGGAGTAGCGAAACATGTGTCGGGACTTCGACTGGTGATTGTATTTTTGCATGTTTTTATTTCCTTTCCTGCATATCGTGCATAATTTTGCTGGCGGGAGGGTGGTGCAAAAAGAGCATCCCAGCATTAACGCATTTTTAAGCGGAATTAACACTAGATATTTTGTGGTTTTTCATTTAGATCGTCCTTTTCCAGTAAAATACTTTCTCCAAGTGTGCACAAAAAGTATGTATTTACTAGAAAAAGATAAAGACTGCTGTAAATGTAAATTACCTATTAAAACTTTCGAGCCGTTTCGCATTATCTGGCAGTGAGTCTTTAATAAGTTGTTCTCCTAGTGAGTCCAGCTCATTCCAGCCCTCAGGTTTCTTGCTGGGCTTTTCTCCTAAAAGATCCACATCATCTGCAAAATATGAAACATTTCTCGTTTAGTTTAAATAAAATAAATAACTTTAAGGTCCGAGAATAATAACTTAAGAAGACTACTCAACTTAAGTATGAATCTTTGAAAGATGAACTTAATTGTATGCAGCAGTAAGAATGATTTTGTAAACTTCATGACAACATGTTTTAATGTTTTCTATATTTTTACAAATTTTTCTTCATGCTTAATTTTTAATAATAATATTATTTATTTATTTCTCTCTTCACAAAGGCGTTTACATTTTATTTTTAGTAAATTACATTAAATTTTTATCAGGAAGCTTCATGAACCTGTGAGAGGCTGGTGTCCATACTAGGAAAAGCCTTAATAGTTTACCCATAATTCTTAATATTTTAATTTGACTTGAATTTATAAGTTTGCTATGACAATAACTGCAAATACCATACCATTAGGCAGCAAACTAACGGGTTTCAATGGCTCCACAATATTCTTGGATTCAGTTCCCGTCGAAAATATGTCTCCTAGTTCATCAATGACAGTGTTTTGTGTTGAACCACTAGGAACTGATGCACTGTCATCAGTGGGAGCTCCCGCAAAGTCCAATAAACTTTCGCTGTTCCTTTGCTCACCGTTCTTGATACAACCTTTGGGTTTTTCCTTTTTGTCCCGTTTGTACTTAGTATAGTTGTTGTACCCTTCTATTACTACGTCGAGAGCCGTACTGGCGTGGAGAATGTCGTCTGTAGAAAGAAAATATGTAAATTAAAAATTATTATAATGGCATTTCCCACACATGAAATTGAAATAGTCTCCATAAGATTAGTTGATGAAAGATATTATTCTAGCCATATTAAAATCTCTTATCTTTATAACGTCAGTTTGAGAGATAGGTAGGCAAAATAGAAAGTTAAAATAAAATTCAACTTATTGCTAATGAAATGGTTCATATCAATAAGTTGGAGGTGGTAAAAAAGGAACCATATACAACAAGACACTATGAGTAACTAAATGACTTAGACCAGAAATCTAACCAATTGAAAGAAATAGCAAAAAAAAAAAAAAATTGCATGGACAACAAAGCATTTGATTGATCGTTAAACTATTTATCTAGGTTGAAGCTCCTCTGCTCGCCTTTATGCCTGGTGAACTAACAAAAGAATCGGGGCTAAGAAAATATTATGCCAGTCCAAAAAAAAAAAAGCGTAATAAATAAACAAGGCGGTCATTTTCCCTTTCAGCACTGGACACTCAAGAATTGCACAGCCTCCATTTAATACTTAAATGCTCAAGGTGCTCATTGTAAAACTAGAAAACCAGTAAAACTAATAATATAATACACAATTTTGGGGCTTCTTGGCGCAAAAAATCAAATAATGAAATAATGAATTTATTCAGCACTTATATAGGTATTTACATACACGTGTACACACATTACAAATAATTTATTTTGTCATGGAATCGGGTAATAGTTGCCGGGACTCAAAGTGACATGCCTTTTTACTTGGTGAAGTAGCAAAAGCCTCGTGGGTAAGTATATAATAACCATTTTGGTTTCATAAATAAATAATACTTAGTACTTACTAAGGCTATCTGTGTTGTTCTCAGTGACCGCCAGGCGTTGTAGCGCGTGTTTCAGAGTCCCGCACGATGAGTACAATTCCGATATCAGCTGTTCTTCCTCAGGCGTCGCGTCCTGCGCGTTAGCCAAGAGTTCGCGGAGAAGCTCAGCACTATCGAGTGCAGAGTTCACTTCTTGGGCCCGCCTGCTGTTTTGCTCGGTACGACGCTCTTCCTGTTTCGCGAAATATGGGGAAAAATATTTGTTATACAACCAACAGGATATAAAGAATAGCAATATACCAAGTGCAACAAAATTGGTGTCCATTGCTTAGTGACATTATTCAGTGTGGCATTCTCAATTAAAATAACTGATTATTTCATGGAGAGGAACAGATATTTTAATTATGTATACTAGTTCTGAGTAGTCTGGAATTTGTTATAGACTGTATAGCTATTTGATGTTTTAAAAAGCTACATGTCAATCAGTGATGGGCGTAACTAGTTACTTAAGTAATCTGATTAATAATTGAATTACATAATAATTTGATTAAAATGTAATCTAATTACATAATAATTCAATTACATTGTAATTCAATTACTTTGGATGTTCTATGAAATTAATTGCAATGTATTTAATTACAAAATAATTTAATTACAATGTAACCTAATTACATAGTATTCAATTATATTGTAATTGTAAAAACGTTGAATTTGAAATGTCGCATGCTTGCATCGCATGGCTGCGATGTAGGTAGGTACTGCAAGTTAGAACCGTACGGCGCGGCGTCATCGGGAAGTAGTAAGGATATGTGCGGGGTCGCGGGGGGGGGTTATTTTACTTAATTTATTATTTCCTAAAATACTGAATTTCCTAACTACTTTCCTGTACTTAAATAAAAACTAATCAGAAAAATTTAAAAGAAAAATCAAGAAAACCTACATAAAATTGAGCACGATTTTTCTTTTGCAAATTGTGTCGATTCTACATTAGCCGAAGGAACTTCGTTCCTACCTGGTGTCCCACGAAACCATTAAGTTTTTTTATAAGATGCAGGTTTCCCATCACGGCCATTACTAATATAAATGTGTAATTACGTTTTATCATCTTACTTATAATATGTAGGTAATCTGTTATAATGTAATCTGTTATAATGTAATTAGATTAAGTTGCAATTAAATTACTTTGTATTTAATTACAGTAAGTACTCATTGTAATTAGTTACTTAAGTAATCTGTTCGAAAGTATTTCAATTACAAATTACAATGTAACTGTAATTTGTAATTATTAATCTAATTACTTTTTGCCCATCACTGATGTCAATATGCCTCAATGTAACTAAGTTAAAAATTACTAAATAGATTTCAACAAGGGGCACATGGATTCATAAGAAGGTTTAGGCAATGAGGGAAAATGATCCTATAACACACCCACTCCATAGACGACAACTTGGATGTATGCGACGGACGGCAACCCCTCGCTTATCAGCATAGTTGCAGCCCCGGGGAGTGGGAAACAAAGGCCATACAACATATGAGGTTACACCCATGCAGATGAGGGTCGCCATGGTGCTCTGGCTCTGTTAGTGTGAGTATGGGCATCTCATGAACCCAGAAGTTATGGACTCGCATTTAAGGGTCTCACCATTATAAGCTGCAGGAACCGGTGGAATCTCAGAACTCCTAACAAAACTTTTTAAATACAACAATTTAACAAAGGTACTTACTTCTTTAACCATACTTTTGATAAGTCTATTAGCATGTTGCAGGTCTTCAGGTTTTTTGCTTTGCAGTAATTTTTGCAGCAGCTTAGATTTCTCTTCATCTTCAAATGAAGCATTTCTATATTTGGAGCGGGGTGGGACACCATCCTCAGGAGGTAGAGGGGGAGGGGTTTCTTTCACCACACCCTGGTTCTTTAGCATGTCATAGGCCACCTTGAACTTGGTCTCCTTGGGGTACTCAATTGACCATGCATGGAGCAGTTGCAGAACCTATAATGAGTATAAATGTAGGTATTTACAGTGAAACTTGGTTAAGTGGGACCTGCATAAGTGAAACCTCTATTTTTGAGAACTACAATGAGGTCCCGGCACTTTTCCATCGAATTACCTCTGTTAATGGGAATTTTAGAACCTGGTTAAATGAGATTTGATTTCTAGGATTTTTTCGATGTTTACTGCAATAATTGGGACTCTATAGCTCAATTCCCTTTATGAGTGAGACAATCTTTTGAATTTCTTTCTCAAATTTTATCCTCTTTAAATGAGACAACTAAATTTTAAACCTGTCTAATTGGAAAACTGTATAAATGAGATTCCAATTAACTAGGTTTCACTATATTTTTTTTTTTTAATTTATCTCTCCACTAAGAAAATTAATGGGAATGCATTAAAGCATTCCTCCACGGACAAAAAAAAAAAAGGTCCCACAAGCAACTACTGTAACCACTACAGTAAACAGTCTTCTACTATTTAATTACTCCTGCTTTAATGTAATAGTGACACAAAATAGGGTTATGATTCAGCACAAACTGATCTGTAATATCATAGGACTAAAACTCATTCTTGTAAAGTTCCACAGTTGGTTTTATGTCACTATCATATTGAAGTAGTGATATATATAGCCAGGTTAACCCTTACAGAATATTTATATAATATTACATTAATTTTATACCCAGTTTTTTTTCTAAAAGTATTAGGTATATTATATATCTTTATTCCACAAAAATATATTTGACCAGTGATTGAAATATCTCGGTAAGCACTTTTCGGAAATCAAAAAATATTTTTTGGAGTTTGTATAGAAATTTTTTGTATCATATTGTTGCTTTAAATGCAAAAAAATGTAAATATAACAATTGCATATATTAAATAACAAATAACTCAAAGTACTTGTTTAATACAAATGGTTCAAAGTTTCAACATTGTATTTGTTTATTGTGTTTTTTATCAGACTTTAACAATTTTAAGCATAAAGGAAAAATATATTTGTTAATTTTATATTGATATTATTTTCCTTCTTTTATCAGACATTAAAAATAGTAAGTTTAATTATAGTAGCTCTTATTGGCTAGTAAAATATTGTTGGTGCTACCAACTACAGACCTGTTTTAATTTAAAAACATATAATGCATAGACCAGCCTGGACCAAATAGTAAACAAATTGCTCAAGAGCTTAATAACTAATCTAGACTGCACTAGGAGTTCAGCAGTTACTGTACCTACCTAGTTATTGCTTGAAAAGTTATATACTATTCCATTGTTCTTTTTTTTTATTAGGTACTACATTACTTTCCCTATTTATTTTTAAATAAAAATATGAAATCTAACTTACTCTAGTTCTTACTTCAGGAGAAGTACGGTCAGCAAAATATTTGGGAGACACCAACTTTATCATTTCATTCAAAAAACGAAATTTGCCGACTTCTGCTTGGAAATCAGAGTCGCACCGGCGCATGCAACGGTCGAGCATCGTCAGAGCTAGCATCGCCTCACGGGCATTTAGAGAGTGGATTCTAACTGCTAGCGCCTGTGCCGCCAGCTGTGGACCATCTCCAGCCTCGCGCATGATTGCGCAGAATGCCTCCAGAGCCGCGGCATCCGGACAGGGGAGGGATTCATTTGTAGCTTTCACTACAAATTAAAAACAAATACGGCTTTAAATTAAGCACATAAAACTATGTAAAACTTATTTATAATAATCACGAAATACTTACAAATCAAAGCTTCTAAGCTGGTCAACGTTACATTCATTTTGAATAAGGAAAAACTGTTGTAGATAAATGCAAATAAATTAATTTAGGACTTTTTCCCATTTCGTTTCAGTTCTTATTTGACATTTTGTCTTACTATGTTACCACATAACAGAATCTTAGCTCACATTAAAGTTCATAGATCAAATTATATTGTAGAGTACAATTATTATTACGACACCGTATACGTTAGAATAATGTTAATACTCCCAATTGATGTTAAATCAATACAAAATTAATACGTAGCGTTCTAAAAACCTATTAAATTAAGAGTATAATTGATGTGCGTACTATTGGCGTACCCTCAGTAAGACATAATGCTCTATGCTGGCAACATTTGATTTTGGTTTCATGACTTTTCTGAACTTTTCTCCCAATCTGTCAAAGTGACAAGTTACTTCGATTTGATCATAGCAGTTTCTAAAAATACTTGGCTTACACTTTTCCCATTGAATAGTGCCCAAAATGGCAATTTTTCGGCTGACCCGGTTGATGGCACAAACTAAAAAATTGAATAAACAAGAGTGCATAGTACCAAGGAGAACTGCTACGACTACGCCGAGTGGTGCCATTCTTCCAGAGCCAGAGAAGACACCATTTGGTCTGCTAAGCTTAGTGCTCGCTGTGGTGCCTGGTCTACTTATCGGGGCTGCTATAAGTAAAAGTATTGCAAATTTCTTAGAAGAAAACGAACTGTTTGTGCCATCTGATGACGACGACGACGATGATTGAAAATGTTTTAGGTAGAAAATTAAGTTCATGATACTCATGGAATGCTTCTATCAATTTTATGACTATCATAGCCTTTAAATATGTGATTTAATGAAAAAAAGACAATGTTACTTCCCCTTGTATTGAATCACTATTGTTAAATTAATTTGTTCCCATTAAATGTTTTATGTTTCAGATCTAAGCATCATGCGGGTATAAATAAAATAAATATGTTTATTGTTAAATTTTATTGTAAGGATTATTACAAAAACTTTAAAAACTTTGTGCTTAACATGAAATCGCATTGCACACAATAGATTTATGGATTTATTATATTAAAATCTTATTTACATGATTTACATAAATACAGTTTTATAATGTCATTATAGTATATATAACAGCTATATACAACTAAATCAATCCAAATAAAGTATCATGATTAAATTAAATGCATCATTCAATTGTTAAGGAGTAACACAAAGGCATACTCTGCTTCTAGTCAAAAGTTACTCTTAAATGTAGCAATAAAAAGTTTGTGTAATCTCACCACTCTTGTGCTTAATATTTTATAATTAACATTCAAATAAATGAGATAATGGCATGATTCAGTCTTTCATTTTTGACAAACCAATATATAATTTGTAACATTGCACAATTACAATTATGTTTATTCTCCATATTTAAGAACATGTCGTTTTTTTTTGTTTTTTTTATACAAACAAAACAAAAAATTATAAATGGATTTGTTTTATTCAGTTATAAAATTTAAGTGTAAATAATAACCAAATAAAAACATTAGGAATGTTTGGAAATTGTTAGGAGACTAATTTAGATTATTAGAAAATATTTAGATTGGAGTACTGTTACATCCATCTATACAATCTTGTGTGTTTATAATATTAGTTTGTTGTGATGGGATGAGATTTAAGTTCTTCAAAGCCCAATGGGTATTTACACTAACCAAACAGCTAAGTTAAATCAATCAAAGGATCATTCTAAAATGAACCAGTTAGTAGCAATGTTTTATTGTTTAATCAAAAATTCATAATACCTTCACCTAAAATTATTTTACCATTGGGGAGCTACACTATCCCTATATTATATCGACTATATTTAATTAGTATTTGTAGCTCCAATTACCATGGGAACTGAAACTATGCAAGTGGAACCGCGCGCGGGAATAAAAACAATAAGATATGTTTTTGTGCAATGTTATAAATTACAAAACTACTTCCTAAAATGTCTTTGTATGGAAGCTCAATATAATTATGCTATAATTTAGTAATACTCCATATTGCACATACAAATACAATCCTGTTCATACATTTGTTATAGTGAACTAACTGTAATATAAGTATAAATACTGTGGTAATGTGATATAATCATAAATTATTGACTCTGGACAATATTAAAAGCTTTAGGTATACAGGAACAAGTTGTCTTTTCAAATGTGCCTCAATTGTTCTTATATACTAAAAATCACACTTACAAAACTAGGTAGGCATTTAATGGTAAAACCTGCGCAAGGAGGACTAATGGTCAAATAAAACATATCAACTATCCACTGCATTTCCCATTATTGCAAATTGCAGTAAACTGTGCTATAGTAAATTACATCTTCACAGAACATATTACATACTTTTGCAATAAATATATCAGAAACAACAATATCAAGGTCCCAACTCTGCTAATTTATAAATGCTTCAACACCATTGGCTCACAGTTTTGTGACAAAAAATATTTATGGTAGTTCATTAGGTAAAGTGGCATTCCACTTCTACAATATTTTGATGTCAAGTAACTTTGATTTTTTTATTATTTCTTATAAGTAATTCCAATCTCAATCACTGCCCCATCACTATTTTCAAGCCAGCATTATAGATATATGTATTTTAGTACCTACAATCATTTTATTATTTCTTGGTTTGAGTGATTCCGTTATTTCTTAATTGCCCCAGTCACTTTTTCCATAAGACATTGAAAATGAAAATGAAAATGAAAACGTTTATTGATAATGTAGACGAATCGATCGTACTTATTATAAGTCAAATACAATGATAAAAATATACAAAGACAAAAAAAAAAAAAAATCTTGACTAATTAATTAGTACTTATACATTTCAACAGTAATGTTATTAAATAGAATTTAAATCTACCAATGTGACATGTGAAAGTCGCGTATTATAAATATAATTAGAATCAACCAGCGCGGGCTGGGATTAGGTCAGAAGCATAGAACGCGTCGCGAGCCTCGCCTTGCAAGGACGACCGGACCCTATCCTAGCTTCCTACGAGTCTTTCTCTATCTACCTACGTTGTGACACCCGGAGAAGAAAGACTATAAGAAACTCCGAGATCATTCTTTTTTTCATCTTTTAAAGTCTTTGATTAATCATTTGTACATATTTTAAAGACATTTTTAGTATCTAGGTTAGTGATCCCCATACATCGATAAGTAGGTACTCGCAGCACGAAATTGCTACGGAAACAATGAAAGTTTCAAGTAAGTATCGAGTATAGGGAGCACTCCTCCAGATTTACATATTTTTTTTTTTACTTTTGGTACATACCTGCAGTCTGATCAGTTGTCTTACATATAGATTAACATTTACAAATTTATAAATTACATAGCATAGACTTTTAATTTAGTTGCAAATTCGGTGTGATAGCTAAAAGGTGCCAGTCTGCCGCAATGTAACCGATGGACTCATCCGCCAAACATCTCCATCATCCATGTACTCTTTGATATTGTAATAACCTCGAGTCATAAGGACCTTTTTTACATATTTTTTGAATTTATGGTCCGGCAAAGCTGTCACATTTAAAGGAAGTTTATTATAGAATCTTATACAATTTCCAAGAAATGATTTACTTGTCTTAGATACTCTGTAAAAAGGTGTAATGAGCTTATCTTTGTTTCTAGTATTAAAATTATGAACGTCCTTCTTCTTGATGAATTTATTCATATTTTTACGGGCGTAAACTATATTTTGGTATATATATTCAGAAGGTACAGTAGGTATATTTATTTCTTTAAATAGATTACGAAGAGAATCGCGACTTCCTTTTTTATAAATACCTCGGATTGCTCTTTTTTGTAATATAAAAATAGTTTGGATATCTGCGGCCGATCCCCATAGTAGGATCCCATATGACATTACACTATGAAAGTAAGCAAAGTAAACTAACCTAGCTGTTTCTACATCAGTCATTTGTCGGATTTTCCAGACTGCATATGATGCAGAGCTAAGTTTGTCAGCTAGTCTTTCAATGTGTGGTCCCCATTGCAACTTGGAGTCCAGAGTAATTCCTAAAAATATTGTTGATGGAGTTAAGTTTAATAGCTCCCCATTTAGTTCAACATTAGGAATGCTATTTGACACATTTGGTAATGAAAATCTAATACATTTAGTTTTACTTGCATTAAGAAGAAGATTATTGGCGGAGAACCATTCCGATATTAAGGTGAGTGTGCGATTTAACTCCGTAACACTTTTATCTTTTCTGTTTACATTAAATATAAGAGACGTGTCATCTGCAAATAAAACGATATCGCACTCATTCTTGACCACATTTGGAAGATCATTAATATATATTAGGAATAAAAATGGACCCAGGACAGACCCCTGTGGAACTCCTATTTTGACAGTAGAACTTTCAGAAGTTATATTATCAATAGATACTTTCTGTTCTCTATCTGTTAAATATGATGTTACAAGATCAACTGCTGAGTCAGTGAATCCGTAGTATTTTAGTTTCATAATAAGCGTGTTATGATCAACGCAATCAAACGCCTTCGAAAGGTCGCAGAAAATACCTAATGCATCCTGCGATCTCTCCCAAGCTTTAAATATAGATTCTATTAGACTGGAACCGGCATCTTGAGTAGATTGGCCTTTCGTGAACCCAAATTGTTTGTTGTTCAAAAAATTATTTAAGTTAAAGTATGCCAGCATTTGATTCAATATTATTTTTTCAAATATTTTACTTAGCGCTGGCAGTATGGAAATTGGCCTATAATTTGAAGCATTATATGAACAGCCTGCTTTAAAAATGGGAACAACCTTGCTTATTTTCATTAGGTCAGGAAATATTCCATCTCTTAAACAAGTATTAAAAATATCTGCTAGAATTGGGGCAATACTGTCAATTATTGAGTTTATTGCTTTGGTTGACATTCCCCATATATCTTCAGTGCTTTTTTGCTTGATAGTTTTAAAGACTTTTATAATATCTACCGGATCTATAAATTTAAAGCAAAACTGAGACACATCTAAAGTAACATTTTTCCTCAACAGTTCGTCAGCCATTTTCGTTGATGAGGAGAGACATTTAGTCGTTTCAAGGGGTATATCCGTAAAGTATTTATTGAAAAACTCAGCGACAGCGAGTTTATCCGAAACTAATTTATTATTTATATTTAATGTTACTGATCCATCGTTAGTCCTATTTTTACCAGTTTCCTTATTGATCATTTGCCAGGTTGCTTTTATTTTATTATCAGAAGTAGAAATTTTTTCGCTAATGTAGGCAGCTCTAGCTTGAGCACACACGTTTCTAAATATTTTTGAGTATTTACTGACATAATTTCTAAAATTGGGATCAGGTGTAAAGGACCTCATGTCATATAACTCATATAACTTGTCCCTACATTTGCGAATACTATTTGTTGCCCACATACTAAATTTTATTTTAAAATCTACATTTCTATATTTTATTAAGGGCATTGCCTTTATTAAGGCGGAAACATATTGTTAAAACACAACGCGACCTGACGAGACGTCGGGTGTTCATAGTGTGATTCTGCAGTCTATAGAAAACAATACATTTGATTCGACTCAACACGCGTCGCGTGTCGTCAGGTCGCGTCGCGTTTTAACAATATGTTTCCGCCTTTATGGATGTATTTTAGTAAAGATTTTAATAGTATATGACAAAACGTGACAATCGTAATGACATCACAATGGAGTATTGCTAGAACGTCGATAGTACGTCAGTTTACCTAAATGAGCAGTTGTCCACCAGTCTCAATAGGAAGTCAAAGAGATACATTAGGTGACAGTCATACAGTTTAAATACATTGTCAAGGCCTTACACATATCAAACTCCTTCCCCAGACGTAAGTGTTGCCAACTACAGATCTATATTTTACTCGGGCGGCCTCTTGTGCTCGCCCCAGCCATGGAAGCATTTGGTGAACCGTCGCGACTCCTTGTTCTTGAGTGTGAGGAAGAGCTTCCGAGGTTTATCAGGTTGCATGGACTTCATGTGTTGGATGTACACCTTGGGGTTTAGAAGATTGGTGTGAGAGTGATTTATAGCATTAAGAATGAAATAAATAGATGGGAGCTCTTATTTTTCTAACGAGTAAAATTTTAAATGTCAATTGATTTTCATAGAAAAAATCAGTTTTGTCTGTTATTTAAAGAACACGCTCGCACTAAGGAAATAAATCCCAGTATCAAGGTGGACTTTACAAACACTTAACACACACAAAGCATAACCTTCTGTAGTTACACAATTAGATGTCTCGTGCGGGAATCGAACCCACATCTACCGTAACCACAAAATTAATGTTATTATTGAGAAGAACAGTTATGTACTAATTATGCTGTCTAAATTGAATTTAAAAAGATGTCTTATATTAAGTAAGTATTACAATACCATATTGATTTTATAAATAAACAGTATCAAAAATAAGCATTCATTATAGTAATAGTTACATCATTCTTAGTTCTAAATATAAATTCTCAGTTCACCAGTATCATTCTCAGTTCTAAATATAAATTATGTAAACGGAATTCCTTCAATTTATATAGGAATGGCATGCTAATGATTTATGTACCTGAGCAGACTTGTAGGCGAGCTTGATCTCCACTTCAGAGCACTTGGCTCCAAGCCAGAGGAACACTTGGTCTCCGTTGTCCAAGATCATTATATCGTCATCGGCTAGATCATCCTACGAACGAATTATTAGATTATAACGTTTGTATTTTCATATTAGTTGTTTATGGCGTCTAACAATAACCATGTATGATGCTATCAACGCACAGCTGAAACCGCTGGGTCTAGATAGATAGTCTAATGTAAATAATATTACACATTATTATTTGAATATTGTCAGGTCGATTTGTTATGTGCGTATCTTTGTAGGGTATCAAATGGAGCTTTTATTTGGTCAGCCACTTGGCCATATTTACAAACAGTTAGTTGTTTATTCTCAATTTCATTTCCCTATATCTTATAAACGACGGAAATAATTTTGATAACAAACATTTTTTGATAAGGACACTATTGTTCAACTTACTAACAAAAAAATAATTGCTTCACAATATTAAAACATTTAGATATACAAGAACTAGTTTTCTTTCAAAATGTGCCTCAATTCTACTTATATATATATATTAAAAATCACATGTACAAAACTAAGAAGGGTTTTTACGTGTGTGTTTTTTTTTACAGATTGCTAGCAGAGTTATGCAGTCTATTAGTATTCTTGTTAACCCCTCGTGCTGAGCTAAAATGCTTGTGTTACGGTGTGGGTACGGTTAGTGCAATGGGTGGGGATCAAACCGGCAACCATAAAATCACAAGGCCGAAGTTATTAGCTATTGGGCTAAGGCCGCTTAAAATAAATGTTAACAATACCTGACAGAAGTCTGGGCATTTCTCCGACACAGTGAAGTACCCCTTCTCGTTGGAACATCGGAAAAGACGCGTGTAGTTGAGATAGTCCGCGTCGCTGTCGTACGGCTTGCGTCCGCCGAGCGCCACCCACCAGAAGTTGTCCGGCTCGCTGCCTTCAGTCAACACCTGTGCAACCCCCCATAAAGTATAATTGAGTAACCAAATATTCAAATATTACAAAGAAAATAATAAGGCCTTTTTATTACTTGCAAATTACAAGTTTTTTATAATTTGGATATATAATATTATGTTAGTTTGTTTCACTCAATCTAAAGTACAATTGAGTCATGTTTTGCTCAATCTCAATCTAAAGTTTGTACTTTTGAGTCATGCTCACTGGTATAGGACGTCCCACCAAATATTTAGAGATAATTAATACTATGAGAGAAGTGACTGTTAGTGCAAAAACTAGTCTATTATGTATTTACATGACAACCTTTTATATTAATTCATAAAATACATAGAATAAAAAGCTGCTAATATAAATTAAACGTACCTCTTATATAATAAATTCTAAGATTTTCAATCTGCACAAGATTCATTTTTGGATGTAAATTTACATTTCTTTTAATTAAAATGATTTCAGTAGAAGAATTTGAAGACTTTGCTATTGATTTTATTTTATTTTATTTATTTATCAGAAACATTACAATACATTTATTACCAAAGACAATGGAGTACTTAAAGATTTAAACATTTCACACTGTATAATGTAATGTGACATCTGATTCTAGATAAAAATAAAAACTGTATTTCAGACCTCAGCAAATGATTTGTATTCGTAATAATCTACTACTATAAAGTTCGTTCGCGTTAAGAATGCAGTGATCAATGTCCCCCGGCGTAGCCCCGCCCCCGAACCAATCAAATCTTTTCAAATTACAAAGTCAAGTTCACAATCACAGTCAAGTCCTGTCATTTGTATTACCTGATTTAAATTTGAAAAACTTAATACCTTTCCAATTCTAAAAAATAAAAGTGGTTCGGTAATTCATAGCACGGAAAGAAAAGTAATTTACAATGTTACAATTTACAAAAAAATATTTTATGGCGCAATCCGCTTAGTGGACGCTGATCAATGGAAGAAATGCTGCAACCACGTCTTAAAAGAAGAAAATACCATGTGGGATTTAGATGACGTCATGGAACTCGCTGCAGAAAATACTTTTGTTATAAATACTAACGAGTGATTAAAATATGATATTAATGGTTTAGTTTTGATTTGAAACTTTTAAGTGTATCTACACTAATATTATAAAGAGGAAAGATTTGTACCTATTTTTGTATGTTTGTATGTTTGTAATGAATAGGCTCAAAAAGTACTGGGCCGATTTAAAAAATTCTTTCACCAATAGAATGCTACATTTTTCCAATTTGACATAGGCTACATTTCATTTTGAAAAAAATTAGGGATCCTTGGTAAAATTTGAACAATGTAACCGAAGGTGTAGAAAAATGAGTCTTAAAATGTCTTTCGTCGAATGCGCTGCCGAAACTATTAGCGATAGAACAAAATAATGTACAACAATATTGAAGAACATCATAATGTCTACAAAAAACTCCGCGGTAGCATATGTCCAACTATTGTAGTTATGTCACTACAACAACTTTTTTCATTTTAAACATTAATGAAAATGCTAACCAAATTCAAACCATGCTATTTATGTGTTTATATTAATCCTTATCCAAAAAAATTATTTTATGGTCAAGACCATTTAACTACCTAAAATAGTGTTTAATCTATATATATAAAAGAAAGTCGTGTTTGTTACAACACTTATAACTCGAGAACGGCTGGACCGATTGCCATGGTTTTTGATTTGTTGGATTTGTTTCCGTCCCGAATAGCAGAATACATTTTAAAAACAAAAGAAAGTCGTGTTAGTTACACTATTTATAACTCAAGAACGGCTGAACCGATTTGGCTGCAAATTGGTAGGGAGGTAGCTAAGAACTGGGAGAAGGACATTTGGGTAGGGGTAGGGTAGGGTAGGGTAGGGTAGGGTAGGGTAGGGTAGGGTAGGGTAGGGTAGGGTAGGGTAGGGGTAGGGTAGGGGTATGGTAGGGGTAGGGTAGGGGTAGGATAGGGTAGGGGTAGGGTAGGGGTATGGTAGGGGTAGAGTAGGGGTAGGATAGGGTAGAGGTAGGGCGGGTAGGGGTAGGGTAGGGGTAGGGGTAGGGTAGGGGTAGGGTAGGGGTAGGGTAGGGTTAGGGTAGGGGTAGGGGTAGGGTAGGGCAGGGGTAGGGTATAAAAGTCCACCCGTGCGAAGCCGGGGCGGGCCGCTAGTCTATATATATAAAACAAAGACGGGTTTGTTACAACACTTATAACTCGAGATCGGCTGGATCAATTTTCATGGTTTTTGTTTCGTTGGATTTGTCTCCGCCTGAATAGCAGAATACATTTTAAAAACAAAAGAAAGTCGTGTTAGTTACACTATTTATAACTCAAGAACGGCTGTACCGATTTGGCTGAAAATTGGTAGGGAGGTAGCTAAGAACTGGGAGAAGGACATAGGATACTTTTGGGTAGGGGTAGGGTAGGGTAGGGTAGGGGTAGGGTAGGGTAGGGTAGGGGTAGGGGTAGGGTAGGGTAGGGGTAGGGTAGGGTAGGGTAGGGTAGGGGTAGGGGTAGGGTAGGGTAGGGTAGGGTAGGGGTAGGGGTAGGGTAGGGGTAGGGGTAGGGTAGGGCAGGGGTAGGGTATAAAAGTCCACCCGTGCGAAGCCGGGGCGGGCCGCTAGTTTTTTATAAATTGAAATAACTTAATCTTTTAAAATATAATTTGTTTGAATTTCAACACCACTGTGAATACACCTTTACTTCTCAGTTGCACTGATAACTTACTGAATTCTTAACGCGAACGAACTATAATGTAAATCATGGATAACACAATTTTACAACAAAAGTGCCATATACTTATGATTTTAAATCGATATATAGACATAGAGTATGTATGTTTGTGTAATTGTTTGGCACGCTCTGCAGTCTGAACAGCTTGATGGATGTTAGCTTGAGGTGTCGTTAGATTCGTGTTTACTGTGAGAGTGAAACTGGGTATATTAAAATATAAAACAAAATGGCCGATTTTTGGCGCCAAATTAAAATGTTCGCCTCGCTCTGTACTCTAAACGGCTTGATGGATTTAAGCTTTGAACGGTGTCGTTAGATTCGTGTTTACTGTGAGAGTGACACTGAGTATATTTAAATAAAAATTACACAAAAAGGCAGTCGGCTTTTTTGTCTTTTAAATTATATATTATTATTTATAGTATAAGTTACATAGTAGCTCACCTGTAAGCTAACCCAGGGGTTGTTGAACTTCTCCTCGGCGATTTGTTCGATGAGTCTGGCGGAGTCTGCGTCGGCTTTGCTGCCGATCCACGCGTACACTATCGCAGACGAAGTGTCGTTCGCGCCCTCCAGTGGCACGTTTAGTATATAGCTGTAAAGGTATAACAATGTTAGAATATTGTAGTTTGGAGGAGATAACTCAAGTAACGAATGGAAAGTAATATTAATACCGACAGAGGTCTCCCAATACCGAGTTACTTGTTTGACTGTAGGATCGAGTCTCCGTGCAGTATTTAAGTTTATAACATCTTATGTACTAGTATTATAAAGACGTAAAGTTTGTGAATTGTTTGTGAGGTTATAGGGGGTAAGACATTGACGAAATTGACGCAACATAAGAACATATATACATTTTTTAACGTGTGTCTATGAATAAAGAAATTATTGACTTTGACTCTGATTTTTCGTTAATCGAACGGGCGGACCTAACGGATTTTTTATCGTCATCCCTAATTATTATTTCCTTATTACTGATTGCTATTAACAATATAGTACTCACCAGAAGGCGCTGTTGAGCTGAGCAGCGTCCGTCCTGACCTGTAGCAGGCGCGTGCACAGCGCCGAGCCGTTGCTGCGCAGCTCGAACAACTCCACCGGCTGCTTGCCACTCTCCTGGTATCAACATACCTCATTTAATACTATCATATGCTATTACAATTCATTTTCAAAAAACGTAATTAATCCCAACAGATCAGTAAATTGCTATATTGTAGAAACTCTCAAAACGAGCCGTTAATGCCCGACTGTGCCCGTGAAACAAATAGGACATTTTTTTCAGTGTCCAGTTAATTTATTTATACAGAAGATAACTGGATACTGCTGCTTAAACAAACATCAGGCTAACCTAGGAATAACGGACACTGGACAGCCCACTATGCAGAGGATGCATGGAAGCCGCCGAAACACTGGCACACGTAATTCTTGACTGCAAAAGCGTACGTCAACAACCGGCTAACTTCCTAAAAACCCAAACTCAATAACAGAAAACATCAAGGGGTTGATAGAGTTTTGGAAGGATTTAAGGTGGTTTAATTGAAAAATCAGGACGATCATATACAAAGGCCCAATTAGGAAGCCAAGTGCAGAAATACTTTTGCCCAACTAACTAACTGAAGATAACTCATTTTACAAGCGACTCTTAAATTTAGTTTTTTTTAAATTATACTCATTATATACAAAAAAACATTTACCGGTTTCTGATTCCTCTTGCCGTCTCTAATAATGAACCTCCTATGGAAATGCGCCATAAACTTCAAACTCTCTTGTTGTTGGTGCGTTCTGACCACATCTAATCGTTTACATAGCTGTTTAAACTTGCGTTCCAGACCAAAGGTGAAGGTCAACCAGCCCATGTTGGGAGCCCTGCGACCCTGCCAGAAGTATACCACCCAGGTGGCGGCCTCGCCTTCTTCTTCTGGGGGGTTTATGCCATCGGTTTCATCTTCAGGCTATGAAAAAAAATATATACATCGGGTAATACTGCCCATTCATGACACCCTACCAATTATTGACACAGCTTTATTAAATGTAAAAAAACAAGAACTCACCACCATTAACTTTATCTACAAAATCAATAGATTTTGCTTTTTCAAATGACAAAACTTGAAGTGGTATTTGAATGGAAATGGTGGCAAGAGTTATCTATGGCAATATTTGGACAAATATATAAAATTGGAGAAAATTGACATTTTTTATTTGTGCAATTAATAAAATAATTTATTTCGAACAAATAACTTGGTCGATAGAGGAAAAATAAGGATTGCATATATAGTTTTATTATAACAATATCTTTTTAATTTAATTCGCCTTTTGTTTAACTAATGTATGCTCTCTGACTGTAAGAATTTTTTTTTTTTGGACGGAAACTATATATTTAGCCAGGAGCCTTTTGTTAATGGACATAAAGTTTAATAACTACAAACTAAGAAACCTGCACAAGAGGGTGTTCCCTGTGGGATTTGGACCTCGGCTCAAGGCGGTCAGCGGAGGATGGAATTAGGAATCATTTAGGATGACTTTAAATTTTAGGGAATTTTGTACAACTGTCGCTTTTTATTACAGTACGCCAGCCTCTCAGACTTCGATGTTTGAATGTGTGAACTACTGACCTCTGCAGGCAACACATATCGACAAAGGAACACGTAACAGTCGCAGCTGTAGAACACGCCCAACTCGTTGTCCGGTAGTCGCACGAAGTGTCTGCCCTCCAGCACGAAGGCCTCCATGGCCTCCAGGTCCTCGTTCCACTCGTCCGCTAAGGTCTTGGCTTCGGCGGATCCCATCGGAGGTTGGCGCGGTGTGAATAAGGCTGTTAGATCCGCTCTGAAAAGTGTTACTGGTTTTAGTATAAGGTAAACATAAGTCACTTAGCATTTTTAATCTCTGACTTTACAAACACTCATTTTACGGACACAAAGCACACCCAGGCTCAAAACAACTGTCTGTAGGTCACACATATATTTGATCGAACCTAGAACAGATCGAGGACCGCGTTGTTGCTTAATTCTCGAACTGTGATCTCGTGCCAGCGATCATCACCACTGTTCGTAAATCTACTCTTTACTCCAGTGGGACCCTGACCGTTGGTCCTAACCCCTTAAGGGTGCCCCCAGGTGGATGTCGCTTAGACTTTGGCCGGATTCTTGGAAGTTAATTTTAGACCTGTCACCTTTAAGGCATCTTACTATAATGTGTACATTTATCATTTATCGCATGACAGACGGACAGATTGGTTAAAAATTCTGTAAGATCAAATAATTTTAACAATGTTTTTAGCTACTTAAGTGATGCTTTTGCTAGATTTAGTTTTATACAGTGTAATTTTGACAAGTACAAGAATAATTTGCACGAATAATACCTAAGTGCTGGATAAATTTCATTATTATTTCATCACCAGTTCTCAGAATCGACTACCGTAACCACTGAGCCACCGGTGCAGTCATTTCTTTAAGCAACAAAGTGTTATGAAGTTTGAAAAATGTTGGTGCAATTTAACTTACAGATAGGGTTGCTACCCGTACTATATTATATAGTATCCTACTATATATTATAGAAAAATAATATAGTACGAATAATACTATATTTTCTACTATAATCTCGCGATCTACTGAACCGAGTTTTATGAAAATCATTTTAGCACACATTTAGTCATATTATGCTATATTTTAAGGTGATACCGCCGTTATAGAATACACTTAAAGTGTATTCTCTAACGGCGGTATCACCCGCCTAGATCCCGTTCCCGTGGAAACTTAAAATATAGCATAATATGACACTAACAATAACTATATAATATAATTAGTAAACCTACTTGGTTTCTTGCTGCTTGGCCCAGCTGGCGAGGTCTGCGCCCGTCCGAGCTACCGACTCGGCCGTGCGAGTGAAGTCTACGGCTATCACTTCTTCCCAGCCCAGGAAATAGGTTTTGAACACCTGCACATACAAATATTAATAAGTAAGTGTTATGTATGTACCTACATTGGCATGCGTATGCACGGGCTGCGTCCCCCCGCGCGTCTTCTCCGCGCGCCCCACCAAATACTACTCACAACATTTTTTTTTTATATTACTGGCAGAGTTTTGCAGTCTACTAGTATTCTTGTTAACCCCTCGTGCTAAGCTAAAATGCTTGTGTTACGAGTGGGTTCACGTCGGTAGTGCAATGGGTGGGGATCAAACCGGCGATCTCAAGATCACAAGTCCGACGCCCTAGCCATTGGGCAACGGCAGCTTTAATATATAGTTAAACACTATGATTTTACTACCTTACGAGACAAAAAGGCTAGAAAGGCTCCAGTTTTATTTAATGGTTTTAAAATTAAGAATAATACTTGAGCTGATAGATGCTGCTGCCCATCCATCAGCTGAATATCCATTAGTAACTTCTTACGACACCCATGGGAAGCCATGAGTTGGTTTATTCTAAGCCAGAAATCACGCTACTACACGGCAGTTCACATCATGAGCTTATCTAACTACACATACCTGTGTTTCCACCGCCCTGAGCCGAGGTCCAAGCCCAACAGGGGGCGCCATCTTGCGCAGGTTGCTTAGTTTGTAGTTTTTAAACCATTTATTAAGGCTGGAGCTCTGTTCGCCTTTATGCCCGGTGAAGTAGCAAAAGCCTCGTGGCTACCTACGTATGTCCATAGGAAAAAAAAAAAAATACCTGTGTTTCCGTGCCTTCTTGTAGTCTAGTGACAAGCGCGTGCGCAGGTCGGGTCACCATGTTGAACAATTCTTGCGCTAACTTCACGGCGGCAGCGCGGACCAGCCGAGATGACTTCTTGCCAAACCTGCGTAGTAACAATTTAATTAAAAGGTTTTTTGATTTTTTTTTTCGGACGGAGAGCCCGTAGAATTTGCTCCTGCTACCCTTTAGTCACGCCACTATCTAAATTTGGATAAGCCCGGTATAAAGGTGAATGAGTATTTAGATTGAAAAGATAAAATAGCTTCTTCCCATTTTAAAATCAACGAAGTTTGAAATCTATGACCTTTATTACGATAATAATTATTACAAAGATGTCTAGTCTTCAATTCTTGACTTCCCTTCCTTTTCCTTTGTAATTTTTTTAAACATTTATTTATTTAAGTTCTTCATCAGATTTATTTGTAACCGCCACGGCTTTGCACGGGTGCAATGCTAATGAACTATACATATAAACGTTCCTCTTGAATCATTCTATCTATTAAATAAAACCGCATCACAATCCGTTGTGTAATTTAAAGATACATACATAGGGACGGACAGACAGGGAAGCGACTTTGTTTTGTACTATGTAGTGATTTTGACGGTAAAGTGTTACTTGGAAACAACAATTTTAGGTTATTAACGTTAAAACAATAAATATAATGTAAACTCACCACACGAACACGTCGATGTGCGCGTCTAGCACGTACACGTTGCGCGTGGCGAGCACGCCCTTGGCCAGCGGCGCGGCTTCGGGCTGCGGCAGCTCCAGGTAGCCCATGCCCAGCTCCACGCGGTACAGGCGCGCCGGGCGCCACGAGAAGTCTTCCGACACGTGCTCCTAGCATATTCAATATTATGTTAGACAAATTACTTTACTCTACTTTATTATAAACCAGATACCCGCGCGCGGTTTCACCCGCGTAACTCGCGTTCCCGTGAGAACTTCATAATTAAATATAGCCTATATTAATCAGTGAAAATGTAGCATTCAAATGGTGAAATAAATTTTAAAATCGGTCCCGTACTTTTTGGGCCTTTTCGTTACAAACAAATCTTTCCTCTTTATAATATTAGTATAGATGGGTTTGTAACGAGAAATTTGTTTTGTAAATCTTACACAAACTACTACAATAAAACAATACATTTAGATGACAATAAAAAAAAACAATATTTTTAATTGGATTATCTTGGGTGGGTCGTGCAATGTAAGGTCAGCCTCATATTAAAGTTTTCCTCACCTGTGGTACGTACGGCATGTCACCATCGTACCCCAGCGTGTCCCAGAAACTCTTGGGTTCTTTTCCCGGGGGTTCTGTGATTAATTCCGCTTTGTTCTTCCTCTCTTCCTTATTTATCTTCTCCGCGAAAAGTCGGGCTTTCGATTTGAGTGTATTTTTCGCTTTCTTACCGTACCTGCGAACAATATTAATATGCAAATAAAAAAAACAATTTTCAATATAATTGTATTTTTAATTAGATGTAAATGTCTTAAACCATAATAAATATTCCAGATTATTTTTATAATAAACATTTGTTTTTGTAACCTTATTACCAACTAGCGTTCCCGCGTGGTTTCACCTGCGTAGATCCCGTTACCGTGGAAACTATAACTTAAAATACAGCCTATTACATTCACAAATGACGTGGCTTCCTATTGGTAGAAGAATTTTTAAAATCAGCTCAGAAGCTCTATAGATTACCCCCTCTTTTTTTGTTCTCCGGGGTGAAATGCATTGACGCATTCCCACCGCCGCTGCATCGTATCCGCGCGCTGGCGGTGGGATATGTGGGGCTCGCCCTCGCCGTAGCGTGGTATGCTAAACTCATACCACGAGGAGAGGACCCTACACCACTAAAACCCCCCGAACACTCCTTCGATCCGCCGTTGGCGGGGGCCGGGTACGCATGGGCAATCCGGCCCCCCGACGGCACCCGCGGCCAATATGGTACCCTCCTCCATCTCCTGGGCAGCGATTACCCCTTGAATACAACGTCACAAACTCACAAACTTTACCTCTTTATAATATTAGTATAGATAATCTCTTACGAGGTATTTGCACTCACCACAAGTATATGACAAGTCCCGTATCCAACACGAACACATATCGAGGGTCCAAGGACCCCACCTCCACTGGTACTGGCTCCAAGTGGATGCTGTTGCCGGCTCCGTGCACGCGGTACAGACGGGTCACGTAGTGCTGTAAAATAGTAATAATATTTAGTGTGGTTTCCAACTTAGTATAAACCACCCTATATCTTCCTATGGATGTCGTAAGAAGCGACTAAGGGACGTGCCCATCCGTCAGCCCGGCTAGCATAGGATATCGTAAGAAGCGACTAAGGGACAAACACCTGCCCGGCTAGCATAGGCAGCGCGACTCGAGTGTACTCTACGGAGAAAGTGCAGTAAGTGTCACGTGACAGTGCTTTTCTGCAATGTGATTGATCATGCTAGCCAGGCTGATGGATGGGCAGCAGCATCTATCAGTTCAAAGATACTCCCGTCTAACTGCGATCACTAATCCGCCTGCCAAGCGTGGTGATTACGACAATAACCCTCAACGATAAGGTTGCCATAAATGTTTCGCTGCTGACCGGAACACTGGTCAGAGTGGTGGGGGGAGGGGGGGGGTATGATGAAACAATAACATGTGACACAGAGCAGAGAAGGGTTCTCCCATTGCGCACGCAGGACGATAGAATAACAGGAGCGTTGCGAATGAAGCAGAGATTTTATTGTTTTTGGTTAGCGTGCACAGCATCGGGACCATTGCCTTGTTGGCCGGGACACCCGGCGTACCGGGACGTATGGCAACCTTACTCAACGACCCTGGCTTGCCAAAGTATGTTAAAGAGGAGGCCCATGTTCAGCTGTGGACGTTAACGGGCTGATAAACAAAGTAATGAATGTATACAAAGAATAATATAATAATATTATATATTAACTCTGAGATAGCCACTGTTGACTCTGGGATAACGGTAGATACTTCTGGAACCCGTTGTCCTGGATCCGAATTTTACCGAGAGTTTGATTACGTAAACATTTTACAGCTATAATAGCCGTAGGTATGGGAATGAGGCGTGACTGTAGTTGATGAAATAAACATTTTTATTGTAATTATTATTTTACTCTTGCGCAACTTTCCGACTTTAAGAAGACTATATAACGATGTACTCACCGGGTCATCGACGGTAAAGAACCCAGAGGGCGTGTGGCTGCCCTGTATGTAGACGGGCGGGGTGGGGAACAGAGCCAGGAACTCGTCCGTCTCGTCGGCTTGTTCGTGTCGTTGTGTTCGCTTCGCTCCCAGCAAGTTGCGCAGGTTGACTGCGTGCATGGCGGCACACGCGGCTTTGTCCAACTACCAAAAAAATTACAGGCATTATAAACATTTCCGTAAAGTTTAGTTAACTTTACGTTAGGACTAGTGATTTTGTGGTCGCCGGATCGATCACCACCCATTGCACTTTTTTTGGAAACATACAGTCTTTTACTTTTTATATCAAGAAAAACAGCGTTACTTATAGACCTAGAGTTCCATAACAATACATTTTTTCAACTACGGTAACATGAATAATAATATATTATAAACTCAAACTAAAATTAATAAAACAGTACTTATATATAAACTAGTGGTAATTAAAATAAATAAATAAGTAGAAAGTGTGTGACAATACAATAAAATTAGTCTCTAAGAAGTGTCTAAAATACTTTTACGTAACTTAGCTTTAAATAAATTTAAACCATTACCAAAAAGATCAATATCGGTATACGATTTATTATATGTGTCAACGCTACGTCTAAAGAAATTATTGCTAGTGTAAATAGTTTTATAAAAGGGAACAGAAAATATTTTCTTAGATCGTGAACCTGGTCTAGGAACGTTAAAACTATTTTTTCCCAAAATGTGGGGGGAATCCACAGGATTGTTCAAAATTTTGAAAAGAAACATCTGATCTTAAACACTTACGGCCAAATGCTTCTGAAATATAATAATACATCCGCCCTTATGCTTCAGAGGTCTAGATTTATAGAAGGTTGTAAATGACATTTAATGTTAATTGAAATTATGTTTTATGTTCTTTAAAATAGAATTGCTTTAAGTATGTTTGTTTTATGTGGTGTCAATGATTTTTACCCATATCAAAAATGCTCAACGCGCCTTAAGGAGTTTTTGGCTTTTTCCATTAAATACGGGAGATGTTACCGTTTAATTTTACTTCCAAATGCAACTTTGCAGATAGTTGTCGAGTAATGTTAACGATTATCTATAGATGGCATCTACATTATCCTTAGAGGCGAGTTATAAAGATAAAGTCCGACGGCTATATCCAAGATGCAGGTTCGAATCCTGCCGGTGGTCTAAACTTATTCATCTTAATTTTGAAGGCTTATTGAAAGTTATTGTAAAATGTAGACGGATTGGATGTCCCCCGTAACACAGGAATTTCCTAGCTCGTGGGCCATTGATCATCGTATATTCTAAAGAACCCATGTATCTAGTTCATTAAGTCATGTTAATATAAAATATACCGCATTGTACTTTTTTGGATGCCAATAAAACATTATTATTATTAATAATATCACTAGCACCAACATTTTGAGAAATTAAACCATGAAATAATTCCACCCTAGCTTCGTTCAAACTCTATCTGCAATCATCGAATACAATAACAAACCAAATAAATACTTTTTTTAACCTTTTTTGTTCAAATCTTTTTTGGATACCAATATACTTACAGTAGCCTTGGATCCGATCCAGAAGTGAATGTCCCAGGATAGCTGGCCCTGTTCCTCTATAGTCGTTTTGAGAACTATGTAGCAGTCGCCTTCGAAGAATTTGCCGTGAGCCACCTGCGGAATTATGAATGATCACTAACAGTCTAGGATAATTTTAGACTTAAGTATTTCTTAACAGAATCGGCTGATGTAAGTCGATATTGATCTCACTATAAATATATATACACAATGCAGTAGAAATTATAGAGGGCGCCAAATCGAAATTTTGAATTCTGATTTGAATGAAATGAATGAAAACCATTTCATGGAAACATCATAAAAGGAAACAATATTAATTGTTCAGTACAATTCATAATTTTCATAAATTTTCTAGTTCTCTTATTTATCCGGTATAGTTTCCTTAATTATATGATGACGAGTAACAAAACGTTCGTTACATTGAGATCATAGTAACACGGTAAGATTCCTTTGTCGTTTGAGTATTTAGTGTCTGTTATATATATGTTACGGCTAAAGGTAGGTGTGAACATAAACTTAAGATTAGCCGGCTACAACTAGGTGCAGCCTTTTTGTGTCGTGCATAGGTATTGTTTAATTTAATTAAAACCTAGTTCTAGCCGAAGATAAGTAGGATACATCTAAGTATAACCGCATGTGGTCGGCTGCACCTAGTTGTAGCTGGCTAATCTTAAGTTTATGTTCACACCTACCTTTAGCCGTAAACTATATATGCTATAAACGGCCGTAGCCCAATGGCTAGGGCGTCGGACTTGTGATCTTGACGTCGCCGGTTCGAACCCCACCCATTATTTATTTATTTATTGTTTCTTAATAGGTACAAAGTAGACTTATGATATAAAGATTATGTCATTGCACTACCGACGTGAACCCACTCGTAACACAAGCATTTATTGACTTGAGGGGTTAACAAGAATACTAGTAGACAGCGACTGCTAGAAAACTATTAAAAAAAAAAAGAAAAAAAAGTGGCAATAAGTGCAGGTTATATTGTATTTGTTGTGTATCAAGTCAATGTATGTAATTCGCTCCGCCCGGTACTTCACTTCTCGCGTATTTATCAGTGTCCATATTTTAGAAAACATAGTGGTGGTGATAACCACATAGTCTTGGGTTTCACTTGTAAATCTAACAATATTACCTCATCAACGGGAGCAGGTATAAAGTTCTCGATTTCCCACACTTGTAGACCGGGCGTCTGGCCGGTGTCTTCGTCGAAAAACTCAGAGTAGTCTAGCGGAGGCTTCTCCAAGCTTTCGTCCCAACGTTTCGGTCTGTAACAAATATAAATAATATGATAATGAATATAATAGGTAATTTTAGGGCCATATAACTCACTACATACCAAATACATCAGCATCATCATCAATAACGACCACTGCTGAACATGTGACCACAGTATTATGTTGTAACATACAAGGAAACGCTGCTGCTGGGTTGCCAACTATACTGTAAAAAACAGTATGATACTGTTTTTCACTACATTATACTTTTTAGTTTTGAACAAAAAAAAAGTATACAAAATACTGTTTTGAGCATCAAAATGCTTAACACTATAAGTATTGGACTGAGACGCTGACCCATTTTTTTTAATGATTTATGTCAAATATTCAAGACATTAAATGTGACGTGTACATACTCCTTATTTTTTTTTAAATACTGTTCAATAAAATAAAATAATCTTCTAAGACCTAAATATACTTTTTTCTTGTAAAAAATAGTTGACAACCCTAGCTGCTGCCCGTTATCTGGCACGATTTTATAGATGATGTTATAACAATTGGTATCAACGGCTTAACAAAATTCCCGAGGCACGGGGATAGTCCCTCAACAAACCAGACCCGGAAAGAAATTTTAGATCTATACAAAGACGTCAGGTCTTGTAGAGATCATACCCGCGAACAGAGAGTCTTAAAGCGAGATTTATTCCGCTACGTAACTTCATAGCACAAACAATTAAGGTTCATCATCGTCAACAGCCCGTTTACGTCCACTGCTGAACATGGGCCTCCTCTTAACAGACCTTGGCAAGCCAGGATCGTAGAGGGATATTGCCACAATCACCACGCTTGGCAGACGGATTGGTGATCGCAGTTAGATGTTAACCTTGAGCTAATAGATGCTGCTGCCCATCCATCAGCCATATGTCCCTTAGTCGCCTTTTACGACAACCATGGGAGGTCATGGAGTGGTCTATTCTAAGCTGGAAACCACACGGCACAATATTTACCACACAAACAAGGTTAAAACTAATTAAGGTTAAAAAAAAAGTTTATGTCGGAGTCAGCCTTGTGTCTGATTTGTTACCAGTCATCATACCGGATTCCGAGAATAAAGGAATACAGATTACAGGTGTGTTTGCTCTAATACCACCACTTTGGAGTGCTATTAATATCTCACTTACTTGAGTTCCGAGTTCCGTTGCTCGAGGCTCTGGTCATTGTGCTGCGTGTTGGCTTGCTCCTGCATGCCGCGCAGGATGAGCGCCGAGTCCCGCTGCTCGGGCTCCGCTCGGCCGCGCCGTAAGCGGAGCTTGCGGGCTATCGGGTCCGATTTCACACCTACGATTCAGAAATGATTTTTGTTGTAGTGTATAAGTTGTTCATTACTGATTCTGCATACTTGAAATAATAAGTGAAGAACAATATAATTCTATAGCTCAGAAACATATGATCTGATGTACCATAGCACTTCAGAAGTAATAGGTCGAAAGTCTCATTATATGATAACGGAAAATACGACCAATTGGGTCTGAAGTTTAAAGGTATATGGCAAGAACTTCAGTGAATATACAAAATATGGTAAGAAGTAGAGAACTACAGTCAAAGTTTCACAGCCGTGTAGTTGAATAGACCACCCCATGTTTTCCCATGGGTGTCGTAAGAGGCGACTAAGAGATATACAGCTGATGGCTGAACTGCAGCATCTATAATTTTATAATTAATAATAATTAATCAATCAGCTCAAATGACCTAAGACAAGAACAACACCCTAGCTTACCAAGGTCTCTAGTCCAAACCCGAAGAAGTGGAGATGATAAGAACAGCAACATCATAATTAAAGTTCCCTAAGCTCTTATTTCCAAAAAAAAATGGTGTACTGAAAGAACTTTGTTTATAACTGATAAGTAGGTACCTAAAGATAATTCGGTCACCATTCAACCACGTCACAGCAATGCTCAACGCACAAACGTAAACGTCGTAGAAAATAGAAATGTAAACATTTGAGTTAATCTGTTGATGTTGTTTGTGTTTTTGCAGTCGTCAATTATCACACGGTTTCTGCTTAATATTGTCTTTTTTGCATATTTCTATTATTATTTGTAACATGAGCTTTTTTTTAAGAGAACTTGCGAACTAAGAAAATAAATCCCTTTGTCGCTGGTGACTTTACATACCTTTCTACGGACACAAAGCACAACCACTGTGAACCATCAAATGTTGTTCCGAGTCAACAATAATTGATGGTTCACACAAATAATTTTCCCGTACGAACCCAGAAAATCAGGTCTCATAAGTCAATGCCTGCAGTCAACCGAGCGGTCAACTACATATAATAAACGACAAATGTATACATACTATTCGGTGTAGTCGGTTCATTAGTAGTCGCGCCAGCTAACTGAAGTTGCGCTTGAAGCGAGAAGTCGATATTATAGTACTGCACTCCGGCGCCTCTCGGTCTCTCCACTGGCTTCGGGGGCATCACCAGGTCAGGGTTTCCGTGTAGCTGGAGGCTCTCTAGATCACTCAGCAAGTGGATAGCGTCGGGAAGTGTTATCAGTTTGTTACAACTCAGGTTTAACTTCTTCAAAGAACCGCACCTCAAAAGAAGAATAGAAATGTAAGTCGCGTTTTAAAGTTCGACATGTCGCAGTAGAATTAGATATAAGAAGTTATATGTTATCTATTACTAATATAGAAAGCTGAAGAGTTTGTTTGTTTGCTTGATCGCGCTAATCTCGGGAACCTCTGGACCGATATAAAAAACTTTTTCAGTGTTAGATAGCTCATTTATCGAGGAAGGCTGTAGGCTATATTTTATTATGAAGTTCCCACGGGAACGGGAGTTACGCGGGTGAAACCGCGCGAGAGAAGCTAGTGTTTTTTAATTCTTATGTATTTTACAATCTCTGTGGAATAGCGTTATAGTGACGCTTTAAGTCTGGTTGGTTGAGGGACTACCCTCAGTGCCTCGGAAAGCACGTTAACGTTAAGCGGTTGGTCCCGATTGTTGTAACATCATATATTGTTATATAATAATATGATGTTACAATAATCGGGACCAACGGAGTATACCAAGGAACGGGCAGCAGTATTTCCTCCAGTGATACAACATAATGACCCGAAAACCCTGCCTCGGGAGGAGGCCCATGTTCAGCAGTGGACGCTATGGTTCTAGTCCCACAGGAGGCGCCCTCTTGAGCAGGTTGCTTAGTTTGTAGTTTATAAAAAATCTAATAGGGCCCTGCTACATAAATGTCCTTCCGATGAAAAAATACATGTATTTTATTGAACATACATTTTAATATTATTTCACGATATCAATAGTTGACACAGATAAAAATTAGAACTAAGTCAAGTATGTAAAAATACTAGCCGGATGGGATGTTTACATAATAAATTGCACGAAGAAAATATTAATGTTGACATAGTAGCGCCATCTGTACTTATTTATTGACATACTTTGCGGTCCATAAAACATCGCAAGTATATATATTAGTTTTCAGTATTCCACATAATTATGTCATAAAATAGTAATACATTTTCAAGAAAAACGTTAAACGTATTTATATTATGTAGCATAACAGAGACATTGTAAATAAATTCATGTGCTATTTTATTGAAGACTAGCTGCGTCCCGCGGTATTACCCGCGTAACTCTGCTCAAGTGGCTCGGAGCGTGTTGTTTTGTAGTCTATATGTTAATCCACCGTATAACCTATCCCGGTGCAAAATTTCAGTCAATTCGGTTCATTAGTTTTGGCGTGAAAGAGTAACAAACATCCATCCATCCATACTTACAAACATTCGTGTTTATAATATTAGTAGGACTATTTTCCCGAGCGCGGTTTCACCCGCGTAGCTCCCGATCCCGCGAGAACTTCTAATTCTATTTTATAAAAGGTGATGATAGCTTCCTTACTAGGGCGTATTATTATGATAACCCTATAATAATAACCTCCGTGTCGTAGCCTTATAATTCTCGGAGGTCGTGGATTTAATCTTCAAGCCGTACAAAAAATCTTTATGCCTAAACTAAGATGACAACCTCCGTAACGTAGCGGTATTTGGCTCGCTTTAAATCTCGGGGGTCGTGGGTTCGATCCCCACGCCGGACAGGAAATATTTGTGTAAATTCTAAGAAGGACTACCCTTCGTGCCTCGGAAAGCACGTTAAGCCGTTGCTCCCGATTGCGGATCGCGCGATCAGATAGGACCCACCCGTTATAACATCATCATCAGCGTTTCCTTGTGTGGTAAAAACGTAATACTGCAGTCACCAACCCGCCTGCCAAGCGTCGTGACTATGGCAAATACCCTCCCTCGCGAGGAGGCCCATGTTCAGCAGTGGATATTGTACGGGCTGATGATGATGAATCTAAAATTTCTTTCTGGATCTTATTGATTAAGGTATTTCCTCCGTGCCTCGATCGTTATAACATCAACTATAACGAACGTATAATAAGGAACGGGCAGCAGCGTTTCCCTGTGTGTTGTGTTACGATACTGTGGTCACCCACCTACCAAGCGTGGTGACGATAATAAAACCATGTTTCGGGAAGAAGCCCAATTTCAGCAGTGGACATTATACGGGCTGACGATGATACCAATCTACAGAAAATACTATTAACTATCATAATAGAAAGAGATATGATTTCGATGCAAATAGAAGACTCGCCAATATAATTGCTAGCTATTATTCATATAATGACGGACAAGTTGTGAACAAGGCGTAACAAATATTTCTAAACACGCGATTATAGCGAAAGTACATTTCGGTATAAATAAACTAACAATAGATTTTTCAACGTATTTATAGACTAGTCTTCCCATGTGATTTCACCCGTTTCCCGTAGGTATATTTTCCTAAAATACAGTTAATATTATTTTGGAATAACGAAATATATCTAGAACTACTGGTGATTTATTTAAGAACGAGCTTTTACCCGCGAACGAATGTAATTCACATTTATAATATTAAGCACGGATATATTTAAAATGCATCTATTTTTGAATAAATTCATCCCCCAATACTTTCTGCGTTAGAATTTCCAGTCAATTATGCCTGAATGTATTATTTATGTATTTTCATATTATTGTAGAATAATAAAAACGAAAATATTAAATTTAATAGGTTTTTTTTTTAAATAGCTGGAATAGATTTACGCAAATAAAGATGTTCTTTTATAGATCCCATCTATCACAGTCCCAAAGTAAGCGTTGAAAATGTTTGTAATCTATATATTCTTGACCTATATTCTAACAATTTTGGAACTGTCCCAACTTTAATTATAATTTATAACCCAATTTCTTTGTGAAAAATATTGTTTGTTATTACTTTAATTGAATGTGAATAACCTGATATTTATTTTGATTTTATACAACTGTTAACATAGACATTTATTATTTCAAAACTATGTCTCTTTTTAAAGTATTACATTAGCTTACGCGTAATAATGTCTAACAAATATTTGAGATCATTCAGTTGCCAGGTCTTAAAAATGGGCACCATAGCCCATTTTTAAGACCTGGCAACATGGACTAAAAAAATAAATTGGGGAAAATTACGAACAATACGGTTACGTTAAATTCGTCGAAGGGCGACGTTTCTGTTGTACGATAACATAAACAAGGTACTTCTATTTTCATACGGGCATTATGTAGTTAGCCAGGAGGCTTTTACTACTTCATCGGGCAAAAAGGCAAGCAGAGCTCCAGCCTAAATAAATGGTTTAAAAACTACAAACTTAGCAACCTGCGCAAGAGGGTGTCACACTCGTGGGACCTGGTAGTCGCTGGCAGGGGGATTGAGGGATTATGACATTTAGTTTTTTAGGGGAGTTTTGTGCAACTGTCGCTATACAGACTAGGTACTGCGGGTCTATGTTATTAAGTAAAAATGGAGACAGCGGTTATGAAACAAACAAATCGCAAAACGCCAAAACATAAAGAAACGCTTCGCATGTCACAAGTCAGTAGCTAGTTAGTACTACGTAGTGAATTTTATTCGTCGATTTAAATTGATCTGTGACGTCATTGCTTCCGCCTTTTTGACGTATTGACACGACCGTGTCTCGAAAATCTTTAGATGCCGACAACAAATGACTCCTCACACACAAATTTTTGGAGGATCTTTAAGTTTTTTAAATCATGGTAACCTTCTTCATAATTATTATTCAATTTAAGAGCCATGCTCGTATCGGTGAGCCTCCATTCCTGTCCATTTTCAGCGAGCTCTTTGGCTTCTACATGACATTTTTTTTTCTTTTAAATAAGGCCAACCTTCCACAGATATTACATTAATGTAATTCCTGTTCCTTTAGGAACCTTGTAATAAAATCTAGCCTATAGTCATCCTTGATAAATGGGCTATCTAACACTGAAAGAATATTTCAAACGGACCAGAAGTTCCTGAGTTTAGCGTAAACAAACAAACTCTTAAGCTTTATATATTAGTACAGATATAGATTAAAAACTATCTAAGATTAAATCTATCTATAAGTTAATGTTCTGATAACTATTATTTATATTTACTACAAAAGTAGCGCTGCAAAATGTTACATATACAATTAGACCAAGGTCTCCTTATAATGTAAACAGAAACACAGTAACTAACTTGTGCAATATCCCGACTACATCCGACGGTGGTGCCAGTATAATATAGTAGGTACTCCTTATTATAACTAGTGGTCGGCAATTGGTCTAAATTCAACCATATTAAAAAAAAATTAGCTATATCATTTTCTATATAAACTATAAGTGTAATTTTTAGTTTTTGAGGGATGTTTTATGCAAGCTTTGCTTTTCTTTACACTACGCCAGCGGACTTCCGTTCTACAAGTGCATCGGCATCGGAATCAGAATGGTTGAGAAGAAAACGTCGAAACGCGTCGCATTTGGGGGTGCACTCTTCTCCGGCGGGTCGGATAGATTGGTCTCTATGTAGTTTATGTCTATCATGGCTATTTATTTTACTAATTCAACATCCGCGCTAAATAAATAACTTCTTGTAACGTGAGTCTTACAATAAATACAATATTTACCTGCACAATCCTTCAGGAATCATCTCCAGCAGGTTATTAGCCGCCGAGAACACCTCCAGACTGCCGAGTTTCCCAATACCCGAGGGTATACCCTCAAAGTCCAGCTTGTTGTCATCAACGTGGAGTCGTCTGAGGTTCTGCAGCTTACACAAGCAGGCCGGCAGCGATGTTAAGCTGTTGCGGGACAGGTTTAGACTTTCTAGTTTCTGCCAGTTTTCCAATGCTGGGGACAAATTTAAACAAGACAAAGTATTATTATTGTGTTGGTACATTTTATTTCCACGGACCTATGGGGACCTGGTTATTTGAAAGGCTAGGGCTAAGATATGGCTGGGATGGAAATATAGGCTATGGAGTGATATCAGAAATCTGCCTCGAAAACTTTTTTTTTTCGGACCGACATATGTAATTAGCCCCAAAGCTTTTGCTACTTCACCGGGCTTATAGGCGGTAATGGTTAAACACTACAAACTAGGCAACCTGCGCAAGAGGGCGTACCCTGTGGGACTAGGAACTCGGCTCAGGGCGGTCGCTGGCGATGAAATTGAGGGATTATGACTTTTAGTATTTTAAGGGGTTTTGTGCGACTGTCGCTCTACGCCTCGCAAACTAACATACTTTATATTGGCACACGGTGACGACATATTAAAGTAAGTAGGTAGGTAGATACTTGTTGCAGTGGGGAAGCGTTAATGCATTTCACCCCAAACAACAACAAAGAAAAGGTAGGTACTTATTTTTATGTTTAAGGTTAGATTAGTTATTGATCTAGGTGGAATTATACATACAATATGCAGTGGCGTATCTATAAGGTGAAAAAACGGGTGAAAAGACACGGGCCTGTGGCCACCAACGAATGAGCAACATATTAACTCATAACAATTTAAGTATTAAACTCGTACTCGCATTAGTTTGCTGGAAAGTGATCAATACCAATGCAACCATCATACTAGATGTTTATCTCGTTTCTGTTTGTATCCCAAATTTCACTCAAATCCGTTGATAAAATTAAAGATTATTAGACAAAGAACAACTCACCGATCCATATTGTCGCGTGAACAATGTACTAACTATAAATGTGTAATAACCGTCGCAAATGAGCAGTTTAAGATATGTGCACCCAGCATGAGTTAGCCATTGCGTGTTCAAAGCTATCGTTTAGTTTTAAAAGTAAGTATTTATTTGAATAGAATGAAATGCACACTTACTCAAGTGAATAATTAAAGCCAAGTAGTTTTCTTGCATCCTAATAAGACCCATATGCAAGAGACTATGAGTTTACTTGGTAATGTCAGGGGTCACTTTGATGATTTCTATTACTATAGCAATAGAGACCACGACAGTGACACACTACTTTGTTAAGTGAATCTGAACCCAATCTTAGTATAATTCTTACATACCAATGTTATTGTTGCCTATTTGAATGTTTGGATGATTTTGAATTAAGAGAATGAATTTCTTTTTTTTGAAAATCTCGTGGTACATAGTGATCGTGGATCTCTAGTATCCGAATAAATTGTAATGGTTTAATAAAAAAATACCCTCTTACGAACTTGAAAAGATAAATATAAAATTTGACAGTAGGATTTAACGTTGTTGAATGGTCAAGTTATTTTTTAATCCTGCCTGGTCTGGACTCAAATGAAAAATGAAACTGTTTAGGAAGTCTTAACTCATGGTGATATACCGACACCTAGGAAGGTCGGGACGGATGGCTGGCCAGCGCACGCTGTGACACGGATCGGCTACGTTACAGAGTGTCAGATTACTTGACACGTGGTTAGGCTCTTTTATGGTTATATGGGGCTTAGTGGCGAGTTGAATCGTTTGCCAGTAGGTGGACCGATGCCTATTATGGTAGGCAAAAATGATTTTTTTTTAGATGTACTAATATACTATAGCAGCATTTAATTGTAAGTGCCAGTTTACAATAAAGGCATATTTGACGAATGTATCTGACTTATAGCACATTCGACCTTATGAGCTTCTGAACTCTAGATACCCACAAAATGTATGACTTGTCATCATCAACGTATCATTATACGTTGATGATGACAAATTATACATTTTGTGGGACAAGTCATACATGTCTCCTGCTGAATGCTGCCTTATAGTATCGAAACGTATTTTTGAATAAACAAATGTTTTTCACTAAAAAAAGGTGTTCAAAGGGACATAACTGATAAATGGCAAATAGAGTTCTATAAAATATAATCTAGGTTAATCAAACAGGTGCTGCTAACACAAGTTCGAAATCATTTTAATCTGTAATTTTAATGCTATTAAAATATAAATTACATAAATCGTTTGTACTACTAAAAATAAAACATTTGGCTGAATATAAGCAGTCGTAGCGAGGGGTAAACCAGAATACTAGAAGTGTGCAAAAAAACTCTGCTAGTCCAAAAAAAAATTCACGGGGTACAGATTGATTCACATGGAAAAATCAAGAGATTATTCATTGAAAAATATACGTATAAAATTGCAGGGATTTTTCTTTTTAATACCGCGATTGAATATGTCCATAAGCATTAACTATATGCATGTGGGAAAGTATACAAGACACGGTTCAATGAACAAAACGTACACACGATAAGGAAAGCTTTGTGATTATTTATAACGTTATTAATTATAGTGTGCATAAGTGGGATTTTTTAATAAATTACTATGATTGCATAGGGATTTAGGTGTCACAACATTGTATTACATAATCCCGAGAATTATGACACAATATTATGTCCTATTATGATGCTATAAATATTTGACACATGTATATTTTTTAATTTAAAATATATATTAGCATTCTGTGCTCCTCTATATCTTATCTATACTAATATATATTATGTTTGTTTTTTCATCTCATACTGGATCGATTTGATTTTTTTTATTAAGTGTTAAATAGCTTCAGCGATAAATGGGAGGAATAGCATTCCTACCATTTATATTTACCAATATATTTAATTATGAAGTGTCTACGGGAAAGGGAGTTACGCGGGTGCCAGCGGAACCGAGTGCGGGAAGCTATAAGAGTGAGTGAAATTTCATAGCCCTCCGTTCCCGCAATTTTCGTAAAAAGACAAGTACAAAGTTTTTGTTTCACGTATCAACTTGCATGATCCTACATGATAATATATTAATTGGTCCTGCATGATGATATATTAATATACATAATATTTGATGATTGATTTGTGAATCTTAACCATCGAGGGCGCCACCCAAACGCATACAAAAAAAACATTCAAATCGATCCAGCAGTTTAGGAGGAGTTCAGTGACATATTAACGTACAGTAGAATTATGTATATAAAGATAATATGATTCAACACGGGCAAACGCTATTACATAAAATAAATATTATATTTATATTAAGTATTCTTGTTTATAATGAATAAACAAATACATTCAGGAGAGAAACACATGCTATAATTTGTAAAGAGATTCCATTGTGGCTACGCATGTGAAACAGCGCGAGACCGCTGGTTAAATACGCCTAATAAAACGTTTTTTAGTAGTTTTATAATTTATTACTGGCGATACACAACGTGGTTTTATATGGTTGCTAATAGTCAGCGAAATGATAAATTCTTGACAATAAAACCTATATACTTTTTAATAGGCTTAAAATTACAGGATAAAATTACTTCGAATTTAAGATTATGGTGTATTTTTAGGCACTAGTGGTAATTTTGTTCACTTTAACCTGACAACATTTATATAAAAAAAATCTTTTTTTTTACACATTTAATTCATAGTAGGTACCTCAGACAGATGGCAAATCATCCCGTCAACCATAAAAAAACATGATGTATTTTTCTTTATAATCGATACTTAGTATTATATAATGCTGAAGAGTTTGTTTGTTTGTCAGTGTTAGATAGCCTATTTATCGAAGAAGGTTATATTTTATTATAAAGTTCCTACGGGAACGGTATTTACGCGGGTGAGACCGCCTGCGGGAAGCTAGTACTAATATATAAAATTGAAAACTTTGTTTGTTTGTGTACTTGAAAGCGCTAATCTCAGTAACTTACCAATTTAAAAAAATATTTTAGTGTCAGATTGCCCATTTATCTAGAAAAGCTACAGGCTATATTTTATTATGAAGTTCTCAGACCGCGCGCGGGAAGCTAGTAGTGAATAATAATAATACATATTGTTTATCACTTCATAGTATAAAACAAAGTCGCTTTCTCTGTCCCTATATCCCTATGTATGCTTAGGTAAATCTTTAAAACTACGCAACAGATTTTGATGCGGTTTTTTTTTAATAGATAGTGTTTTTTTTTTTATCATCGGCAAACAGATTCAAGAGGATGGTTTATATGTATGATACATCAGTTTTGCACCCGTGCGGAGCCGGGGCGGGTCGCTAGTTTATTTCTAAAGGTGCAATATTTATGCCAGTGATGGGCAAAAAGTAATTAGATTAATAATTACAAATTACAGTTACATTGTATTTTGTAATTAAAATACTTTCGAACAGATTACTTAAGTAACTAATTACAATGAGTACTTACTGTAATTAAATACAAAGTAATTTAATTGCAACTTAATCTAATTACATTATAACAGATTACATTATAACAGATTACCTACATATTATAAGTAAGATGATAAAACGTAATAACACATTTATATTAGTAATGGCCGTGATGGGAAACCTGCATCTTATAAAAAAACTTAATGGTGTCGTGGGACACCAGGTAGGAACGAAGTTCCTTCGGCTAATGTAGAATCGACACAATTAGCAAAAGAAAAATCGTGCTCAATTTTATGTAGGTTTTCTTGATTTTTCTCTTAAATTTTGCTGATTAGTTTTTATTTAAGTACAGGAAAGTAGTTAGGAAATTCAGTATTTTAGGAAATAATAAATTAAGTAAAATAAACCCCCCCCCCCCCCCCCCGCGACCTCGCACATATCCTTACTACTTCCCGATGACGCCGCGCCGTACGGTTCTAACTTGCAGTACCTACCTACATCGCAGCCATGCGATGCAAGCATGCGACATTTCAAATTCAACGTTTTTACAATTACAATATAATTGAATACTATGCAATAGGTTACATTGTAATTAAATTATTTTGTAATTAAATACATTGCAATTAATTTCATAGCACATCCAAAGTAATTGAATTACAATGTAATTGAATTATTATGTAATTAGATTACATTTTAATCAAATTATTATGTAATTCAATTATTAATCAGATTACTTAAGTAACTAGTTACGCCCATCACTGATTTATGCTTACCTGCTGATACTTCAGTAATCTCGTTGTCGCTAAGGTTGAGCCTCTTGAGCGCCAACAGCGAGTACAAGGCGTCAGGTACTTTGGTTAGCGCATTCTTGGACAGGTCTACATCACAGAGACATGACAAGGTGTCCAGCGATGATGGCAGGTTGGCGAGTGTACGCTGTGTGTTGCGCATATGCAAGGTTTCCAAACTTTGAAGGGATGGTAGTTGTCTGTAAAATAATAGTAACTTTTTATCATTCAGTTTCACCCGCGTAGATCCCGTTCCCGTGGAAACGTTAACTTAAAATATAATCCTATGGACACACACAAATGACGTGGCTTTCTATTGGTAAAATTAATTTCAAAATCGGTTCAGTTGATTCAGAGATTACCCCCTACAACGTCACCAACTCACAAACTTTACCTCTTATTATTATTATTGTTATTTATTTTTTATTATTACATAATAGTGCTTAACCTTAGTGTAATATATAGGTCCACAAAACTGTTCTAAACAGTTTGTCTGTGGACTCAGGTGAGTCTTTTATGTTTTAAGTTGGGAATTTAATAATATAGTGTGTGATTATGCATAATTTACTATGTATACTATAGTTCATGGTGTGTGTATACTATCCAATAGGTGTTCCTTTAATAATCTTTTAAACCTGTTTTTATTAGTTTCTCTTCTGATGTCCACAGGCAAGCTATTTAACAAATATGGTAAACGTTTTCTTAATGTCCTATCTCCATAGTAGTTATTAACTCTAGGTACATCATACTTACTGTTAGCTATCGACCTGGTACTGTGAGTATGCGATCATCATCATCACCAGCCTGTTGTAGTCCACTGCTGAACATAGGCCTCCCCCATCGATTTCCAGCGGGAACGATCGCTAGCGGCCTGCATCCACCGACTTCCTGCGACCTTTATGAGGTCGTCGGTCCATCGTGCAGGCGGTCGTCCTACGCTGCGCTTGCCAGTACGTGGTCTCCACTCGAGAACCTTTTTGCTCCATCGGCCGTCAGTTCTTCGAGCTATGTGTCCTGCCCATTGCCACTTCAGCTTGCTTATCCGTTGAGCTATGTCAGTGACCTTCGTTCTCCTGCGGATCTCTTCATTTCTGATTCGATCACGCAGAGAAACGCCGAGCATAGCTCTTTCCATAGCTCGCTGAGCGACTTTGAGCTTTCTTATGAGGCACACAGTAAGAGACCACGTCTCAGATCCATATGTCATCACTGGTAACACACATTGATTGAAGACTTTGGTCTTCAGGCACTGAGGTATTTTGGACGAGAAGATCTCTCGAAGCTTCCCAAACGCTGCCCAGCCGAGTCGGATTCGACGATTGACCTCTTTCTCTAAGTTGGTCCTACCTAGTTGGATCGTTTGACCTAGATATATGTATTCGGTCACAACTTCGAGAATGGAGTTTCCAACGGCTATAGAGTTGGGCACTACATGGGCGTTATGCATGACTTTCGTCTTGCCCATGTTAATTCTAAGCCCAACTTGTTGAGAAACTCCATCGAGGTCATTGAGCATCTGTCCAAGGTCCTCCAGCGATTCTGCCATGATCACTATGTCGTCGGCAAATCGAAGGTGAGTGATGTACTCGCCATTTATGTTGATGCCGTGTCCTTGCCACTCCAGGAGCTTGAAGGCGTCCTCCAGAGCAGCCGTAAAAAGTTTGGGAGATATAACATCTCCCTGTCTTACGCCTCTCCGTAGCGGGATTGCCTTCGTACATTGGCCCTGTACTCGGACCGACATGGTGGCGTTTTTGTACAAGCACTTCAGCACTTCAATGTACCGATAGTCGATACGACACCGCTGAAGAGACCTTAGAACCGCCCAAATTTCGACCGAATCAAAGGCTTTTTCATAGTCCACAAACGCCAAGCATAGGGGCTGATTATACTCCTCGGTCTTCTGTATAATCTGCCGCAGCGTATGTATGTGGTCTATGGTACTAAAGCCTTTTCGGAAGCCGGCTTGTTCGGGAGGCTGGAAGTCATCGAGCCTGTGTTCGAGACGATTTGTGACGACCCTCGAGAACAGCTTATAAACATGGCTCAGCAATGTGATGGGTCTGTAATTCTTCAACATGGTTTTGTCACCTTTTTTGAAGAACAGAACCACCACACCTCTGCTCCATGATTCTGGCGTTTGTCCCTCGAGTAAGACGGAGTTAAAGAGCTTCTGAAGGACTTTAAGTATCGGTGTTCCACCCGCATTCAGAAGCTCAGATGTGATTCCGTCATCACCTGGCGCCTTGTTGTTTTTAAGCTGTTTAAGGGCCATCATAATCTCGTATAGGCTGATGTCCGGGAGATCTTCGGTATTGTGTCGGGTGAGCCTTGCTCTGGGGTCTTTGGCTTGGCTGTTAGCGGGCTTGACTGTTGAGGCATACAGCTGATTATAGAACCGCTCTATCTCCCGTAAAACCTCTGGCTTACTCGACGTCACTACCCCATCTTCCTTCTTCAGCTTTGTCAACTGGCTTAGCCCAATAGAGGTGTCTCTTGCGAACACTTTGGAGCCTTGGTTTCGCTCTATCGTCTCCTTAATACATTTTGTATTATAGGAGCGAATGTCGTGACGCAATGACGTTAAGATAATAATATGTCTATTGAGCTGCCTAAATGACTCCGCATCGTCTGGAGTCTGGAGCATCATCGTACGTCGTTTAGCCATGAGGCCCCGGGTATTAGTGGATAGTTTCTGAGGTCTATTTCTAGGGTGGGGTTTAAAATATTTAAGCCCCACCGTATGCACAGTGTCTACTAGCCCGCTGCTGAGATCGTCCACAGATTCGCAGCTGTCTAGACATTCGAAGCGATTACTTAGTTCGATCTGAAAGCTCTCGGGGTTTTGGATGTGTGCGTTTGAAGGTCGGAGCGTAGACTTCATCAGACGGGATCGTTCCAATTTGACATTAATATTTAACGTGCCTCTAACTATTCGGTGATCACTTCCGGTTTTAACCCTGTGAATCACAGAGACATCATTAAATATTTGTCTTTTGGTTGTCATGATGAAGTCAATCTCATTTTTTGTGGAACCATCAGGGTCCATCCAGGTCCATTTCCTGTGAGGTGGCTTCTGGAAGAAAGAGTTCATCATATAGAGTCCCTCTTTCTCCAGGAAATCAGCCAACCTCTGACCCCTTCGGTTCCGTTGCCCATATCCATGCAACCCCACTCTCATCTCATCATCGCCTCGTTTACCCAGTTTAGCGTTGAAATCCCCCATAACAACAGTGTAGTGGGTCTTGGAGCTATGTATGGCTTTACTAATATCCTCATACATAGCTTCCACTTCTTCGTCTGAGTGTGTTGAGGTCGGTGCGTAAACCTGTATAACCTTCATGGAATATCTTTTTGATATTCTAAGTATAAGGTACGCTACCCTGCTCGACACACTGTCGACGGCCACCAAATTGTTAATGAGGGACTTGCGGACGATAAACCCTACACCACCTTGGGACCGCTGTTCGCCCTCCCGGTAGAAGAACAAGTTGCCGGAATTCAGGGTCATCGTGTCCTGTCCCGCTCTTCGGACTTCTGACAAACCCACTATATCCCAGCGCAACTTGTCCAATTCCTCTTCCAGCTCTACGATCTTCTCGTCTGTCCTCAGAGTGCGTGTGTTGTGTGTTACCAGGGCCAGTTGTCGTGTGGGGTGGTACTAGTGATGTACAAGCCTCGAGGCGTCGAGCGTTATTTGTGAAGCCTCGAGGCGGAATGGCAAGACTCAGTGAGCTCGGTAAGCTCGGAGTCCCGAGCCTAATCGAGCCGCGATCTTTTTGAGCCAAGCCTCGAGCCTTCAAAAGAGCTCGAGCCTTCAAAAGAGCTCGAGCCTTCAAAAGAACTCGAGTCTTCAAAAGAGCCTTCTAACCCGCAACTGTCGCTAGAGTACCCTACCCTACCCCTACCCAACACCTACTCTACCCCTACCCTACGCGCGCAGAGAAATGCTTCGAGATCGATCAAGCGCTCAAAAGGGCTCGTGCCTTCAAAAAGGGCTCGAGACCTCAAAAGAACTCGAACCTTCAAAAGAGCTCGAGCCTTCGAAAAGGGCTCGAGCCTTCAAAAAGGACTCGAGACTTCAAAAAAGCTCGAGCTCTGAAAAAGACTCCCGAGTCGTCGGGCGCCATACATACGAGGCGAGCCCTGTAAATGACACCGAGCTCTAGGCAAAGAGACTCGGACGCCTCGAGTCTTGTACATCACTGGGTGGTACCCGGATCTCTTCCGGAGATTCTTAGCACCCCCTGCCCCGCCGTTACCATGGCTGGTACCGTGGCCAGGACTAGCGGAGCGGCCGGGGACTAGGGGCCTGATCCTGGTATGTGTCACCATGAGGGGTGTTTTGCCAATACTCGCCACGCTTGGCAGGCGGGTTGGCGAGCGCAGTGGAGTTCTTTTGATTTGATCATCACAGGAAACGCTGCTGCCCGTTCCCTGGAATTTCTCTTAGTCGCCTTTTACGACACCCACGAGTAGAAATGGGGAGGTAACATTCTATGCCGGCACCCCACGGCCGTATGCGATACAAGTGATGAATTATGCTCATAATTGCCATGTTGATTTACTAATAATAAGTATTTATATTTTAAAGTAACTGGGAGAATTTTACAAATTTTAAATAGTTTTTTGTAATTATGTTTGCAACTGTTCTTAGTTTTATTGTTTACTAATAATTTTAGGAATCTAATTTGTAAGGTTTCAATTTTGCCTATATAAGTTTTAAAAGTCGATCCATAGCAATCAAGAGCATAAGATATAATAGATTCCACTAGAGATTTATATAAACATTTTAATGTAGTAGTTGGTACTTTAAAACTTAGGTGATAAAATTTCCCTAGTAATATTCTAAGCTTATCACAAATTTAATCTACGTGTTGGGACCAGGAGAAATTCTCGTCTATTTTCATTCCAAGGTAAGTGACACAATTTACTTGTTCTATAGGTTTACAGTTACAGTTTGCATTATTTTTGTGATAACATGAAAAACTATGAGTGAATATTGGAGTTGGTATTCCTGAAGGGCGTAAAAAAGGTGAGTGTAAAATAATAAGTTTAGTTTTATCTGAATTTAGTACAATTCAATTATCATGAGACCATTTTACAACATCATCTTCATCGCGTTGGACTAGGCTACAAGTCTCAGCGAGGTCAGTGCCGGCGCGCAATGTACACAAGTCATCAGCGAACATATACGCCGAGCAATGATTTAATATTTTTGGTAAGCTATTAACGTGCATGAGGTAGCATACAGGACCACACCCCGACCCCTGCGGAACCCCGCACTGGACATGTTTCTCATCGCTGTAACTGTCGCCCACCTTAACCTGATAGGATCGTGCAGTGAGGTAGTCAGTGAACCATTTATTCAGTGGCTCCCTCACTCCACACTCCTCCATCGCATTTAGTAGTGCATCAGATTCCAAAGTGTCAAAAGCTTTTTTGAAGTCATAAAATATAGCAATAATGAACTTTTTTTCAGACAAATGGGTATTAATTTCTTCAGTAAAGTTAGTTAACAATGTGTTCGTGCTTTTATTTCTTTGAAATCCGTGCTGACAACTATTTAATATTTTGTTTTTATGAAGATACAGTCCGATTTGGTTTACTATACATTTTTCTATAATTTTATCAATGCTCGACAGAATAGCGATTGGTCTATAGTTAGAATACATTTGACAATTATCTTTTTTATAGATTGGACGAACAATGGATTTTTTTAATAAATTTGGAAACATATGTTTACTTACAGATAAGTTGACTAGATTGGCAATGACTGGGCTTACTTTGTCTCCTATTAATTTAAGGTCTGACATACGTATGCGATCGGTACCCGGAGATTTCTTACTGCTCATATTTTTAATGATATTCATAATATTTTTAGTGTCTACCGGTTGCCACCTCATACATACATCATTTATAATATTATAGTACAGATTTATGTTTTATCAATTTTCGAATACCCAAATATATGAGTAAACTAACTGTGCCCCACGGTTGTGCCTGCGTTACTTTGCTCGAGTGGGTCGGAGCGTGATATTTTGTAGCCTATATGTTAATCCAGCTTATAAACTATCCGCATGCAAACTTTCAGCCAAATCAAATTTAATAGTTTTTGAGAGTAACAACCATACATCCAAACATTCTTACAAACTTTCAGGTTTATAATATTATTGATGTGACTTATGATATTATTTGTATACGTTTATGTCACTATGTGTCCGTTTTTCCTTTTTTATTTCCGAAACGGAGCGACATGACGTCATGATGTAATTTTGGTATGATTTGGCGACATGTCACGTTCCGCATAAAAGGTAACGATTTTTTTTTTTCGTATGGACTTTCTTAGGTAGCCTAGAGGCTTTTGCTACTTCACCGGGCATAAGGTAACTAAGGTAAGGTTAGGTTTATAAATCTCAAAAAGACATTTTTTCTACAATACTGTCTATTGACCTAACACAGATTGTACATTAAAAAGGTACCTACTTACTATAAATGTCAACGTTAGAAACGTAATTCTTTGTTTATAGACCTTTATATAAAGTAGTAAAATTGATTAATAGTTTATACATGTCAAGGATTTGTGTGATATTGTCTGTATTGAAACAAATGTAGAATGGTTTCTAAGTCACTATAGGTTTTTTTTTAAATATAATTTTTTTTATTTTAATAATTTAATTTAATTTTTTTAAATATATATACGTTGTTAGCCATGAGGCTTTTGCTACCGCACTGGGCATAAAGGCGAGCAGTGCTCCAGCCTTAATAAATGGTTCGAAAACTACAGACTAAACAACCTGCGCAAGAGGGCGCCCCCTGTGGGGCCTGGACCTTTGCTCAGGGCGGTCGCTGGCGATGAGATTGTGACTTTAAGTATTTTTGGGCAGTTTTGTGCAACTGTCGCTCTACTTTACAGTTCGCGGGCCTCTCGAACTTCTGGTCTACGAGGCACCGGATGGTTTTTTTTTTTTTTTTAAAGACATCTCCCCATATCTACATTTTTTTTTGTGTAGCCAGCTATTCAAAAGACTTGTACTGGAAACTGGGAAAAAGGAAAATATGGCTATACTATTTTACTCACCTTATATAACATCCCTACTAATATTATAAATGTCAATGTATGTTTGTCTGATACACTTTCACGCCAAAACTACTTAACCAATCATCGTGAAACTTTGTACACTTATTCTTGGAGGTATTAGAAGTAACATAGGGACATTGGCTTCAATGCGAGCGAAGCCGCGGGAAAAAGCTAATATCGAATATGTTTGACATTGATTCAAATTCTTCTAACAATATAATTCAAGGTTGATTGAACAGCATTTAAAATGAGACACTAAATGGTTGTAAATTGTAATTAAAAGTAGTTACCTTAACTGAAACACTCCTAGTGGATTGTCGTTAAGTATAAGAGTCTGCAGGTTCGCCAGCCTCCTCGTCTGAGGCGGCAGTGTCTCCAACATATTGTTAGATAGGTCCAGAAATAATAGATCTGTCAGTTGCACAAACAGGGTCGGTGGTATACATTCTATCCTAAAATTTTAAGAGTTACACTTCTGCTCAATTTTCGTAAAAATGGGTACAATGATTTTGCTAAGCATATTGATATATGGATACTGGGTGTATCATAATTGGTGTCCAATCCTTAAAGATGTTCAATATCCTGTTTCCAACAAAAATATGTAGGTATTTCCTGAATTGGATGTTTTTTATTTTGTTTTATTTATGACACCATTTGAAACACACTATTTATAAGAATACAACAGTTACTTTAAATGTATGTAAGTAGGTACATACCTACTTACATACATTTAAAGTAACATATTACACATGCAAAACCAACTAAGAGAAATGTTTGGAATTTTTGTGTGTGTCTTTTCCAAAGCAATAAAAAATATCAAAAGATATCAACAACTTTCTTTTTTTTCATCATCTTATGTTAAAATACAAAAAAGATTCTGTTAAGATAACGAAATATGTGATAAGTCTTCATCAACAGACTTATTTAAGAATGTTATATACATTAATATTGCCAAGCCAAGGGTAGCATAGCTATAAGCAGATGAATGCTAGATTGTTTTTAATAATCATCATATTTTATGCAGTTATATGGCAGTATAAATCAAAAACTTACTTGTTATGACTTAAATTCAGTACTAATAAAGACTTGGCTTTCTCCAGTCCCTCAGGGACCTCCTTCAGTCTATTATGTGACAGATCCAGAGTAGTAAGTTCTTCCAGTCGGAACAACTCTGCTGGGATTCCAGAGCTCTTCACTTTGTTATGCCTCACATTCAAGGAGCGTAGACATTTTAGCTCAGTCAACTCTCCAAATAACTTCTCTAAACCATTTTTCTTGAGGGATAGGTTTTCCTAGAGATAGACATAATAAACAGAATGATCAATGAATGGATCACCAACACATCTACTAAGTATGGTGACTATGGCAAAACCCACCCTTGAGAGGAGGCCCATGTGCAGCAGTGGACATTATACAAGCTGATGATGATGAACTTAGCAAATTTATACAGTTATAGTTATAATAGTACTTTTAATTTACTATTTCTACAATTTAAATAATATCTTAACTGTGGATTAGCCCCTGTCAGCACCTTAATGTCAGATGGGGACCCCCTGCAGGGGAAAGCACATATGCACTCCAACTTTACCCCACAGACAACCCTAAAATCAACATTTTACACTCTTCACAGTTGGCGAGGATAATAAAATAAATTAGTTTAATTGAATAAAGATATTATACTATTTAGTATCAACCAGTTTAAGTACTAGCTGCGCTGTGTGGATAGACCTACATAGATCCCATTTCTGTGCGAACCTTGTTTTGAAACATAGCCACTCACAAGTACTAAGATTTCCATTGGTAAAAGACTATTCAAAATCAGTTCAGGAGATCTAGAGATTAAGGATGTAGGGGACATCCTCACAAACTTAATTATATATGTACAGGTAAGTGTAATCATCATATAGTAAGTCAATAAAAATATTTATATATAAAAAAAAATAGGAGATTCAATAAACTAGCAATGTAGGACATAATTATGACCATACTTTATCTCAAGATAACAACAATTTATAAATGACAACAAAACAATGTAATTACCGTTGTATTATATTATTATTATCTAAGCCATAGTTAGACTACTCCACTTAAGCACCTACATACATGAATAATAAACTTATAACATGTCACATACCAACTTCATAAGCTTCCCTAATTCCTCAGGAATATCCGTCAGATTAGTTTTATCCAGCCGCAGCCATTGGAGACCAGTCATGTACCGAATAGCATCGGGAAATTTTTCATCCTATAAAAATAAAATATTTGAGACCCAAATAGGAAAGCAAAGGTTAGGGGATATGATATCACCTGTATTAGAATTTAATTATCGAGGTTTATCACACCGAACTTACACTGAAGTCATTGCAAGTGAAATCTACTCCACGAACAAATGGCAATAAACCCGTATTTGCCATGTTTACAACAATTTATTTATGAAAATACATTAGTTCTCGATAAAAAAGTGTCAGCTGAAATTACATTTGAGTCATATACAGATAAAATATTTTTTTGACGTTTCTCACACTTTGACATTTGATATAGATTAAAAAATACCCATTTTGTTAATGTCGTGGTTCGTGGGGTTTTTTGAGCCTATTGTGATTTTTTCTAAAATTACAACTAATTAGGTGCAGTAATTATACGTGATGCCGTACCCTGCTTTTGACCCAGGGGAGCAAACCAGAGATGTTACAAACTGCATTTGACTCTAACAATGAATATACGACAATACTAGGTTTACTGGAAAAGGATTCTAGAGCAGTACTGCTTTCCCAGTATGCTCGTAATGCTACAATAATTAACATTATTATCTTTGATCCAGTTGCTAATAAATATATAAAATTTCTGCCTTCTGCCTAATTCATTTATTGTTTTCCACTAAAGGTGATTAGGTATTTCTGTATTAGTATAGGATTTTTTATACCAGAGAGGGCAAACTATTTATTTTTGTTAAAATAAGTGGCAGAGTAGTTTAAATGCATGGACATTTAGCTCTTGTACGGATAGCACTAGTCGTTCCCATTATTGGGCTGCGATAATATTAGACAGGGTATTTCATCAGTTGGTCAGTTTATTGCTCGGTCGTATTGATATTTCCCGTGGATTTTCCAAATTATTATTTCGTACAAACGTTTACGATCATATACTTTGTTCAGTATCATGGTTAAATTATGTAAGCCAGTAAAATATTGCATGCTTAGCCAATCTTGTCTGAAAATTGGCTAAGCTGGGTAAAATTGATTTTCAAGCACATTGGTTTTCTTCTAAAATCCAGATTTTTATGCAATGTAGACTATGCATTAAATAAGAAATTATTGTTCGTTATCTTTATTTATATAATTCTACTGTACATGTGTATGTCTGAACTTCTCCTAAACGACTGGACCAATTTGATTTTTTTTTGTTTAGATTTACAAATCATATAATATAATATATTATCATGGAGGACTGTCACGTCCTATAGTTAATTTATAAATCATTAAAAGATGCAATTTAAACAGTACATTTAATTCTAATAACAAAGCATCACCTATAAAATGTTTTACACAAATCAAATGGATATCTCATTAACTAATAAAAATATGAAAACCCACTGACTAACAAATGTTCAACCTTTGGACACAGAAAGAAATAGATATTATATTGACAATAAAGAAAAAATGCAACTTATTTGTAATAATAATTATAATAGATTTTTTAAACATTAATTTGACTATTTTGTTTACATTTACAACATTCCAGATTAAATGCATAAGGAATTTTATGTAGGTACTTATGTACAGTCCCACAAAAAAGTAATTATCAACCTCCCCATGACAAAATTTTCAAATCATGTTTAAGTAAGGTACCTATTTATTTAACTAATACACTAACATTAAAGCATTCAGGATGACATTTAAATATTTCCTTTATATGTAATGAACATGTCAAACAGGTTGCAAGTAATGTGCAAGTGTTGATAGTGACATTTATCGTGGCATTGGTGGCATGTTTGGCATTGGTCCGGACATTGCTGTGTTAGTGCCTAGCAACACCTGGAAAAGAAAAATAAAATGAGCTCAAAATAGTAATCGATCAACATCTCTTGGTGAAAGAAAAAAATATGACAAAAGATATAGTTTCCATTTCCCTTAAAATCTTAGATTAATTTCGAAACCCAATTCATAAAGAAGTAGTACAGTAGTTACATGTCGGCATGTAATCTTACAAGACTTTTTCTTATAGTTGCCGTTAAATACTACTAACTGTCCACAGTGATTCGATGTTAAGTTATTTAAAATCGTGAACTTATCCAGGGTTTACTGCGAAAACCGGCTAAATGCTATAAACCAGGTTCTAAGATAATTGCTTTTAAAAATTGCATTGAATTTAATCTCTAATCTTTCAGTACATCATATATGTTAATATTATTTTTGTTTGATATTTTTGAATACGGATTACAATATTATTTATTTAAAGAATATTGTAAGTAGAGCCGTGCTGTTAGCTTGTTTTGCCTGCATATTGCTTAAATGACGTATTACCGAAATTATTAACAATTACAATGATTTTTATTACAATATAGTTACTTCTTTGTTAATAACTACGCTTTACCTAATAATATAGTAAGTAATGATTTTGATTCAGGTGTAGTTAACAAAATAAAAAAATGTAGTTGGTTTTGCTTGTATCTTTTTATTTCGATAGCTATAATAGTGTTAAATTAAAAAGTTATAATAAATTATAACAATTTTAATTTGAAATTTTAATTGAAATTATAATTTTAAAATAGTTTAAAAACAAAAATAACTAATTAGAGTCTTTCTTTCTTTGAAAATCAACATAATTTTTTTCAGAAAAGATTCATTAATATTTAGAGGTAAAAGTATTTACGTTATTTTAGCAAATAGGAATTGACCAATTTGGCGAATTTACTCGGTTTTGACACCAAGTATCAACGGAACGATTCATCGTAGCCTTTAGCCGATTTTATCAGTAGATTAAGCTTAAAAAAATAAGTATTTTGGTGTTCTTAACTCATTTTAGGAAAAAATGTCAGATAGCCGGTTTTTGCAGTAAACCCTCGTTATAGTATCAGAATTAGTGAAAATAGTATGAGTGTGATGTGATCCTAGTTGGCTCATAAAATATATGATTTAAATGAAATGATTTGAAAAGGTTTAAAAGTTGATCACTTATAGATCAATACTTATATATTACAAAATAACCTAAACAATAATTTATGAAAACTTCAATTTTACATATGTAAATTGATGGTTTTACATACTTATGTATGTAAAAACATCATGAAACAATTATAAGGTTGAAATACAATATCACAGATAACTTCATTTCCTATATTGATTATTCTACTTACTCAGATTTTTTTAATAATTTAACTAAATAGTGTCAGGTCCACATCAAAATAATTAAAAAGTAAAAATAAAATGTAAATAAGATTGCGATCATGACTTTTTTATCATACATATTTCAATAATATATTCTTTAAAAGTTAATAGAAATCATTTCAATGCTTTTCTTTTACCTGTTTTTGTTGTGACTTTTCCATCTCTGCCATTTGAGCCCTCTCAACTTCAAATATGACTGGTGCAAAGAGTATGACTGAGGAACTTGCTACCACCCACATCACTGTGCGTGATAGACCATAAAGAGATTTAACTCCCGACCTACAAAAATAAAAGATAATGATAAAATTACCAAATTTGTGACAAGTTTAAGTATTGGTCAAATATATATTATGAGTGTAAATACCATGTGTTTGTAGTGACAGTGTAAGTACAAGATCGAAGACACTCAGGGAACATCTCAGTCAGTCCCCATAACCTCTCTGATAGGGTCTCATCAGGTTCCTGTGTATAAAACAATAGTGGAACATTACGTAAAGAACAACCAACCGTACACATATTATATCGATACTGGTTCTACATTATATTATGCACTAATTACTACGAGCATTGTGTTTTTGTTATAAAACTCACATCATCATACTCCTTCAGTGGTCCGCTAATTGGGGTTCCCGCACTCGGCGATGACCCTAACTGTAAATAAATAATAATTGTAAGTGATTTATAAAATTACAATGCTTTCTGTCGAATGTTATCACTACGTACAGAGGGGGTTATGAAAAAATCTTCGGGTCTGCGCTCAGGAGTATCATCTTTGCTCGCCGTCAAAGACTCCATTCCGCTATCACTCTGCTCCAGTTCATCAGTTAAATCCATATGGATAATATAATATTCAAATGATTAGCAAATAACTACACTTAATTGCTTAATTTATCACTTCAATACGGTTTTAGCCCCAAATATCGTAACATGCACCAATCTTTGCACAAAAGACGTGACTAATGTTGCCAGACTACAATATTGGGATTTCTAATAAGATTTGATTGAAATTGTAAATATAATATGATAAATATTTTTTTCAACAAAAAATAAGAATAGAAAATTGCGTTGAAGTCAGAATATTTTTTGTTATAATCGTCATTGTTCACTACATTGTGTAGAAGCAAACTAAAAGAGTTTTTTTACCGTTTTGAACTAACTAAATCTTTGGTATGACGAGATGCATGCTAGCTTATTAATTAAAAAGCAACATAACTGAAGCTTTCATTTTAGATGAGTTTGGTTTGGTCTGGTTCTGCTCTGATGATAGAAGATTGAGAATAAAAGTTAATAACAACATATTTTTTGTTGCTGTACTTTATAAATGTACTTTCACATTGGTAAATCATTTTTTTGATTTACCATAACGAAAGTTGACCCATCATTTTTCTTTTCAACCAGCTGCCGGACTACAGCTGGAATTAGAGAGACATAATTTAACAGCACCAGGGAAGCGAATTTATGCCATCTTATTATGGAATTTTAGAAAACCCACTTCGCTGCTTTGCTCCTCTCCTGTCGGTGGAAAGACACGATTATACCTATCAAAGATTTGAAGTATTCAATTTATATTGACTACATTATGTTATGTTAAGTTAGTCCATTAAATTAACTGCATAGATTAACATAATTACCAGACAGTCTGACGGAGAGTTGCACGCACAAGGATTTTCAATGGACATTTCATTTAAATGGCTCTAATTTATTTTGCTACCTCGTGTTTCTTGTCAAGAATGAAGACATATGTCAACATTGCTTCATGAAATTATGCAATTAAAAACAATAATGCATGTCAAAGCGCTTAGTCTCAGCATGTAGTATTTTAATATGATTGTAATATTATTATTAATTATGGCACTGCTCATTTTGAAAATCAAAATTACCAACAACTAAATTAGGTGTCGTTATTATTTAAAAAAAAAGTTTTAGAGAATTTCATGAACCAAGAACGTGTAACAAGAACTAATTAAGTAATTAGTATTAAATAATTAATACACATTCTTGGGTTAATTCTAGGGCTATTGTTTTTTTTTTATAAATATGACAGTTTCTATAGAAATTTGTAAAAAGCGTTCGTTGGATCGGACATAATCGGGGTTGCAGGCAGTCTATGGTAGGTTTTGACAGCAGGCTGACTCTGACGTTGAATTTGACAGATGACTTTTTTCTGGAAGATGCCATTAATGTAATTGTAAAATTTAATTTTTAATTCATCGAAAATTCTACTCTTTCTTTATAAATTTGATGTTTTAGGATCGCCTTATATGCTTCCCTTGCCCTATTGTCATATCTGATCGTGACAAGTATCCTGTTATTAAATATTTTGGCAAATATAAATTTAGGTTACACCAAATTTTGTAGATTTACGAAAACTCTTGTTTTATGTGAAATAGTGAGTGTTAACGCTGCCAACATTGGTGAAGTCTATTTATGCAACGTTGAAATTCCTAAGCGGTGTGCTTTAAAGGTACGTACGTATTAATTTTTAATTTTCTGGTATTTACTCAGAGGAAATCAAACTAGGCCAATGTTAAACTCATTTTACACAGTTTTAACATTCGTTTGAGTTTTTTAACTTGAAAGTTGAATGTGGTGCCATTTCATTCAGTTTTTATTTACTTTTTTATTGATAATCTTAATAAAACAGGAGACTACCATATTAATCAATGAATGTTTACAACAAATATAATGTTTATTAAACACAGTCATATACAACATAGCTAGTTATGTTTATTACTTACTTATATTGCTTTCACAGTGATAGTTAATTTATGATCTGTTAAGATCAATATTGCTACATCTTTTTCTCAATTTGTTTATTATATAATAAAAATAATAGACCAGAAGGAAACAAAGAGTCCCTTGATGATGTAAAATTTTATGACTAATATTTCTAAATTAAAAACAGTGGTAATTTATAAATCACTGTTTATTAATTAAAACAAAATCCACTTTTATATGGAATGATTACTGACAACCTATTTTTTTCTTTTAATTTTTAAAATTAATAGCTGAGTTTTGCTGACTACTAGTGTTTTTATTAACCCCCTGTGGTAAGTTAAATTGCTAGTGTTATGAGTGGGTTCACATTGGTAGTGCAATGGGTGGGAATCAAACCGGCAACCTTAAGATCACAAGTCTGATGGCCATTGGCCTACAATTACAGTAGGACAATGAAAATGCTTTACTTATATTTACAGTCAACAAAACTGTAGAGACTTAACAATTATAGAATAGAATAGAAATCTTTATTTGTCAGAATATGGTTACATAGGTCAGATGTTAACATTTTATTAGGTATCATTCATATTCTACCGAGTTTATCGGTGTACAAATATTAGGTACATATCTTCTTAGAAATATCGTCATTATTTTAAGTTTATTTATGCGTTACACATTACACATTATTTTCGAATACTTTTAATGTTATATCAGTCAGAAAATCTCTTATTGAATAATACATTTTATCTAATAATAATTTAAACAACTTATTTTTAAATTTGTTTAGGGTTAGTATTTTAAGTTTATCAGGTAAATGATTATATATTCTTATACACATGCAGAATACATTATTTTGTGTTACGCTTAATTTTTATTAATTATTGATGACCAATCACTAGTAATCTTATAATCTGATTAGATTGTATGTAAAAATGAAAAATAATCAACTCTTTATTTCAAAACTAAATGTTTACAATATGATAAACTAGTTGCACACCCTGGTTTTACCTGCGTCACTCTGCTCCAGTCCTATTAACTATCCGCATGCAAACTTTCAGCCAAATCCATTCAGTAGTTTTTGCACGAAAGAGTAACAAACATATGTACATCCACACATACAAATTTCGCATATATAATATCAGTAGGATAGGGGAACAATCATCAAAAAATAAATAAAATTGAGATCATAGTCCCAGGCAGGGTAGTACCTCACTCCCATCCTAAAAATTTACTTGTGTTATGGGTGGTGGAAGGTTTGTGGAGACAGCACATTTGGAGCAATGCTGACAATGCTAAGCGATAGCATAACAATAAAGTACACTGTGTTCCTAAACTTGGCAACCCTGATTATTTTAAGACAAGCAAATTAAATAACAAAACTTATAAAATGAATAACACACACTGCCCCATTGAATTATGTGTTGTATAATATATTAGATGACATTATGTAACTAATGTTGTTCACAATCTATTAAGAGATGATAATTTATTTTAAACAATTAATAATTTAAATGGATTGTTTGAATATGTAATTACACTTGCTATCCCGCCGCGGTTTTATCTGCATTGAGGTAAAATATAGCACAAGACATTTTCAAAATTGGTTCAGTACATCCAGAGATTACCCCCTATAACATCTCAAACTCACAAACTCTACCTTTTTATAATATTATTATTATAGTATAGATAGTTTCAATATAAGGGAAAGACCCTTAAAGTTTAACCATACAAGGGATAATCACCTTTAATTGATTAGTTTCATATTTATAGGACTTGGGATTCTTACAAGTAGACTAACATATTGTAATAATATCATACACAAAGCTTTGAATATAAGTTAGTGTAATTTTCCGTTATAATTGTGTCACCCCACCACTTCATATGATGTCGCAAAATATGTATGTAATGTAATGCCATGTACTCATTAGATTTTGTTAAATATTGATGGACTTAATTTGATACCAATCTAAACTAATATTATAAAGAGGAAAGATTTGTATGTAAGTATGTTTGTAATGAATTGGCTCAAAAAGTACAGGACCGATTTTAAAAATTCTTTCTCCATTTGAATTCTACATTATCACTGATTAATATAGGCTATATTTCATTATGAAGTTCCCACGGGACGGGAGTTACGCGGGTGAAACCGCGCGCGGGAATCTAGTCTATAATAATATATGAAGCTGAAAGGTTTGTTTGCTTAAACATGATAATTCCAAGAACCACTAGTCCATTTTGAAAAAACCTTTCAGTATTAAATAGCTCATTTATTGAGGAAAGTTATAGGCTATATTCAGCCATAGAGTTCCTGTAGGAACAGGAGTTAAGCAGGGTAAACAAAAAAAAAAAAAAAAACAAGTTAAACCTCGCACGAAAGTTAGTTATAAATTAATACATTCTAAGTTTGATTTTTCGGCACCAACGCTCAAGCTACTGTGACTATTACATATTTGTCCTGATATTAAAATTTATGAGTTCCATTACACAAGTATGATCATGTGGAAACTGTATATCATAACGAAATGGGCATAGTTCCAAATTTGTTGATATGCTCTGCTGGTTCATTCTTTATGCTACAACTGTGACTTCAGTTTTGTTTTTATAAATAAATATTTTGGATTAAGCAGTAATATGGATGCATTTTAGTACCCATTAAAATGAAACGGAAGATTAATGATTACATTTTCTTAAGCCTTTAATTTAAACATTATAAGACAGGGAAAATCTTTCATCTTCATTATTTATAACTAATAATATGTTATATGTAATTAGTTTTGTGTTTTTTTATTTTTATTTACCTTTATTGTCCCACTGCTGGGCAAAGGTCTCCCCCATAACCTTCCACTTTCCCTTTGTGCGGCTTTTTATATAGTATTTTTATTATACTTCATTTAAATTAAAACCTTGATTGATTGATAGTATTTGTGTTCTCTTTCTTAAAGGGATATTCGGTTTGTGATAGGTAATCAATATTAGTATCTATAATAAGCTATGTACATTGTACAGCTTATTCTATCTTCACACTTAGTACCTATAAGTGGAAAGTTTGTGTTTATTTGCCTAGATATGAGAATATTAACACAGAAAGACAAAACTAGATTAGTTTTATTGTAATTTTAGTAATTTATTTATATCTTATACATATATAAATCTGCTACTATAGTGTGTATGTCACTGAACTCCTCCTAAATGGCTGGACCGATTAGAATGAATAAATGAATATGCTGCTGTGCCCGACAGGGTACATAATAGATACCACTTTTATTGTAATGTTAAAACACCTGGTAACATTGTGAAATGCAATGAAGTATTGAGTATAGTATAGTTTTAGTTCTAAAATTGTAAGGTTTTTTATTCATTTATGAGTTGTGAAGTGAAAATAAATTTCTTAAGGTTACTCTCCTAAGAATAAATCAGTGTTTAAAATAACTCACTGAGCTGTACCACAGTAAAGGGTTTAATTATAAACTGCACCGCCAAACGGGCGCGGCGCCGACAAATTTTTAATGATTCACTTTTTATACAAAAAAAAATTGTTTGTGATCTTGCCAAAGATTTATAAAAATATAATAAATAGTAATTGGTAGCGGTATAAGTCGCGCTTTGAGTCTAGGACGTCGTGGGTTCGATCCCCAGACCGGACAAGAAATCTTTGTGTAAATTTTAAGATTTTTATTCCGGCCTGGTTGGTTGAGGTACTACCCTCCGTGCCCGAGGCACGTTAAGCCGTTGGTCCTGATTGTTATAACATCATCTATAACAAGCGTATACCAGAGAATGGGCAGCAGCGTTTTCCTGTGTATTACAACATAATTCGGCGGTTACCAACCCGCCTGCCAAGCGTGGTTACTATGCTTATGGTAAAAACCCTCCCTCTTATGGATGCCCATGTTCAGCAGCGGACGTTATGCGGGCTGATGATGATGATAAATTGGAAAAGACAACAAAAAGTGTGTTACTTCTCATTTATCTTGTGAAGATACAATCTACATAGTATTCTCGTCATATAATTATCTACACGGAATTTTCCACCCCAATTCCAAATCTAAACATTTGGCATTGGTGCAAATTTACAAAATACTGGTAGGTATGTAGGAATTTGAAGATAGATCGTGTTAAAATCTAATTCTCAATTAACTTAAAGATTTAGATATTTTCTGAGGGACCTGTAGCTTAGCCAAGAGACATAAGGCGAGCAAAACTTCAGCCGTATTAAATGGCTTAAAAACTACAAAATAAGCAACCTAGGCCATAGGGCGGCCCCTGTCGATCTCGGACCTCGGCACAGGGCGCTGGGTTTTTGGGCATGTTTGCGTAACTGTCGCTCTATAGTTCGCGGGCCTTTTAGACTTCGGGTCTAAGAGGGTATCGAAGGGTTCCCAGGAAGCATTCCATTATATTAGACTATATTAAAGCGGGGGCTCTCATCGCTTTCACAGCTTTAGAGACCTAGTTACCTATTCTTTGAGAAAAAAACACCGGAAATTGTCATTTCCAAATACGAACGGAATGGCTTATTTAACACCTTCAAAGTATTTCGTCAGTCATCGAGAGACATCAACAAAGACACATAAACATATTATTTATCGCTCTATCGATGCATTTCATTCAAGTGTCGACTTACGTCACTTTAGTCGTCAACACAGCATTGGAACAGCTGCTCAACTGCATTTGTATGACTTCTCATGTATTTATGGCTGATATGATTAGTGAGTGCGACACTTCCGTATCGAGCTAAGCGCACAAATAGCTTTGCTCATTGTTATTATTAGGAGCTGTTTATTATCATCTTGTTTAAGACGGAACTATTGACAATTGAGTGGCATTTCATCAAATAACTGTCGATTTGTGGAACTTTATTGCGAATTTGCTCTAACGCAGTAACCCAGTAGTAAAATACGTTTATATTTAGAATAATCTTAATAAATCTTAGTTCTGTAGAAACCATCCATATTAATATAACTCATAACTGTTACAATGTATTTTAAGGTCGTTGAGCGTGAGATAGGTACGTTGATGTTGGCTAGATCTGATCCTATAAGCGAATAAATCTTGCACGAAATTTTACGATATGTGATAAGGATAACTCATAGATTTATATTATAGGTGACAACTCATTGCGATAAAAGATGTATCAAAATGTTTTATAATATACTGGATACAATCAGTCATATATTTAAGGTGCTTGCACAAAATATGCCACCATTTTAACAGTACCTACTTTAGGTATCATTTAATAATTCTAGTTGATTTTCTAGAGATTATTTCAGTAACTTGACACTATCTCCCGTTAAAAGGATGGCATTTATTTATTATAAATGCATTAAAACATCAGCAGATCTCAAAAAGACACGCTATTCATTGAATTTCCGAAACACATCTTACTATGTTGGATGGATCACGTAGTGTTGCATCGACGTGATTAGATTATTTAATCGACGAAGAATCAGGTGATTCGTTGATTACCTTTACAGCGTGCGAGGAATCTTGATTACCATTAATTATCTCTAGACACTGCTGAGAAGGTACCAGTACCTACAGATAAGTTCGACTTAACTCCTTTGTCTGATGTAAATGTATAACTTTAGCTCTGCTTCTTCCAAAATGTTTACTTTCCGTATTGTTTGTTCCAAATAAATTTAGTGTCAACCGTTTTGGCATCGGTATTTGCGCCGATACATGGAATTTGAATTATAAAACCATATTATAAATAAGACTTACATGCTTAACTGAATATTTTAGTGAAACGTTTTATGTGTTGGATGAAAGTACACAATTTATTCATTCGCAAAATGACGCATTATACTTTAATCAGATTTGCAGAACGTAAGCAAATGACGTGTCGTTTAAACCGCGCGGTCTTCTTATCGGTATGTAGGTAGTTACTATAAAATTGGCACTGAACTTGAACTAATAGGTTTACCCTGTGGCCGTGGACCGTGGTCTACACATGAAAATTGATAACTCACGTAGGTATCATGCTCTTATCGCATGATGGAACTTTCTCATTTAGTAGGTAGGTACGTAATTAATTTCTGGAGATCCCGCGGTACCATATTGGCCGCGGGTGCCGTCGGGGGGCCGGATTGCTCATGCGTACCCGACCCCCGCCAACGGCGGATTGAAGGAGTGTCCGGGGGGTTTTAGTGGTGTAGGGTCCTCTCCTCGTGGTATGACTTTAGCATACCACGCTATGGAGAGGGCGAGTCCCACATATCCCACCGCCAGCGCGCAAATACGCTGCAACGGTGGTGGGAATGCGTCAACGCATTTCCCCCCGGACAACAAAAAAAAAAAAAAAGGTACGTAATTAATTTAACGTACAGTATTAGTTACTAGCTGCACTGGCTTTTAAAACCGTTTGCTACTACTACTTCATAAAGACCAAGTAGCAGGGCTCCAGCTTTGTTAAACCCATTGGATTGTAATATGACGTTATGAATATTGTAGTGTGACGTGCGCCGAATAGAAATGACGACTAAAAAAAGGATTTAGTCCATCAATTAGATTACTAAAAACATTTAGCAACATTTTAATAAATAAATAAAAAATGACGAATATAAAGATTTGTTCCTCAAAGGGCCCACTGTGTTCTGTCCCACCAAAAAAATTCCCCGATTGTCCCGGTCTGTATGCCTCGATTGTCCCTAAATTTATATTTCTATTATTTTTCCTAGTTAGTCCCGATCGCTATTTCATAAGTATAAATTAATTTCTATTTTTACTACATTAAAATGTAGTAAAAATAGATACAGACCACACACATCGAAACAGGTACAGTCAACCAAAAAAGAGTTATGAAAACTTAAGTTCAAATCGCATATTCCTGATATTCCTGAGATTATGATATTCCGGATGGCATTCAAAAGACAGCAATGAATGCCATCCGGAATATCTTTCCAGTCGTAATATGCAAAGAATGCTTTTTCCATTTTATGCAAGCTATTTGGAAGAGAGCAAAATCGTTAAAAGTTAATAAAAAAAGAATCTATATTTATCAAAAAAAGAAAAAGCATATCGCTCTATGCTCAACATTGGCCATGCTCCCATCTATAATCAAAAGTTTACTGAAATTACCCAGAGGGACGTAGGAGGATTTTTTTGGAATGTGGAACAATATATCGGGACAATCGAGGAATAAACCGATATAGCGCATTGAAATTTTTATAAGGCGTCATTTCTAGGTACAATTTTACCTAGGAGTGACGTTACAAGCTCCTTTGTTCCTCTGTAACTTTGTCATTATTTTATTGATTTAATAATTTAAAAAAAAATTATTCAATATTTTTTGGTAATCTAACCGAGGGACCAAATAGTTTTTTTTTGTCGTCACCCTCATTTAAGCAACATCAAAGGTCCTTACATCCAAAGTCTTCGAAAAGCTTCCCATTCACAATCATTTGGTGGATTGGTGGCCAGTGGCCATCTTTGTAATATCAAAGGTCAGCCCTCAGTTTACTACCTTATCATTTCAGATTGTCTGGTTTTTACAGGTTATTCAACACTGGTTAGTTTGTTCTCTTAAATTGGATGATTTATTGTAATAGTGTATGGAGTGGTAATGTGAGTTTGTGATTTCAAAATGGTTATGTCAATTATGTGCCTATTTGACGGTTTTCTTTGATCCTAGCAAGGATAACTGGCCTCATGTCTTCGAAATTTCATAGACACATGACATGAGCACATGATTCTAGACCTCAGCATGAGGACGGATGTACTATTATACTTCAGAAGCATTTAGTCGTAAGGGCCACTTTACGATAAAGGCACATACGACTATTCTGAAGTATAATGGCACATCCGCCCTTACGTTTTTGAGCTCTAGAATTTGTAATTTATCTATTTATTTTATTTAAAACTTTAGCTCACAATATAACATGCCAAGGTGGACTTAATGCCTATGGCATTATCTACCAGTCGACCTTAGGGTAGTGCAGAGACGATGTGGTAGGTGTAATGTATAAGATGGAACAGCCATCATTTGTTGTCAAGCATATTTTAGGAACTAAATTATGGTTGACAACAAATCATGGCTGTATGATATGAAAAATACGGTATTTTCTTCTCCCATTGTAAAGCTGGTCAAAATATTTGCTATTAATTTAAACAGCACAACTATTTGTGGATCATAGGCATAGAGTTATCCTATGTATAGGAATGAAAATCGAACCGACGACTGGAGGGCATAGAATGACTGGCCTAGAGCAATATGTCAACAATGTAGGCGAAAATACTTTTTTGATTTTTTCGTTATACGAGAAGCTTGGTCACGGACGCTTAGTTCTTTTAATATCATCTAATGAAATGTATTGAAGTTAACGCATCTCCTTTTATTTGTCTAGAGTCGGTTGTCCCACTGCAGAACAAAGGCCTTCCTTCCACTTTTCCGAGTCTTCGGCAATTTTGGACCTGTCTTTTGAAAAGGAGTCCAGTTCATCCCGCCATTTTTTTCTGAGCTTGCCCTGTTTTTGTCGCCTTGTATTTGGAATCCATTTTATGGTAATATTTGTCCATTGCTCTTCCGACATGTAGCAGATATGAACAGCCCAATTTCTTTACATAGGATAACTCTATGTATTATTGAAGAAAACAAATAGCTTTAGGTACTGCAATAGTTATCTTCAAAGTCGTGCCTGAAGATAATATTTCAACTGATTAGTGATTGATATGGATGCTCTGCCAATCGTCTAATGTATAGTTTCACAATTAATTAATGACGAAGTTGTCTCTATCTTGTTGTACCTGTCACCTACCTATATATGTACCTATGGGAGAAAAGAAAACAGTATTAGTGTTAAAAAATAAACAATAGCTGTGAACAAGAACCGTCTTCTAAATAATATCTCATTACTACTAAATATTATAAATTACGAAAGTAACATTGTCCGTCTGTTACGCTTTCACGGCTAAATCACTATACAGTTTTGATGAAATTTGGTACTGAGTTAAACTAGACCTCGATAAGGACATCCAAAATCTTATATCGCGAAAAAAACCTTAAAGGGGTTGAAACCTCCCTTTAACGGTTTTTCATCCTGATGAGTTTGTATCGAACTTCGTTATCCATCACTGTTCAAAAGAAACGGCGCGGGCGTCGCGAAAAAAAAACAGTTTTATTTATCTTTGTTGGGTTGTTGGTAAAAATTCCCCAGATGTTATTGAAAGATGACAATGTGCAAGTAGAATGAGACGAGACCCAGTCCCGCTCCGTGGCACGCAGCCAAAGACATTGCATTCCAGAGACAATTTCCTTCATAAGGTTTGGTATCATTTTGATGATTCATTTTGCTGCCGCAATAAATTTAATATTAAAACGACTCTTCCGTTTGCATTCCTACTTTCATATCTTTTAGGAGATGTCTTTATAATATTGCTTAAGTATCGAAATTTCGACGAAAAATGCTTTTGTGATAAATTTTAAAGATATTCTATCGTTCAGTTTGTTCCTGATTAAACTATACTTATCATTGGTTCGTAACCAGTAACAATCTATAGACTGATGTCATAAGAAGGTAGTTGTTCTGATGACAGTAATAAAGCCAATGACGCAGAACGCTGTGTTGTCATTAATAAAAAATGAGTGCTTTTCAATTGACCCTTACAAATTAGTAGCTGCACTATGCCGTTTTACCCGCATTCTGATTCTGCTGTTGCTAGAGTGTAGCGTGATATTTTGTATACAGTATATATATCTATGTGAAATAAATCTATACTTATAATATTTATAAAGAAGTAAAATTTGTGAGGTCGTAAGGGGATTATACTGGACCAGTCGTATTTAACCACTTTTTATAGGGACCACATTCACGTTTCAGTCTTAGTGTCGACAAGAACCTGAAGCCAAATAATACTACATAAAAAGCTTAAAATATTCAATAAACAAAAAACACGTATAATAATTATAACCCTAGGTGGGCCAACTCAGAAGGCCCGGTGGGCCACTTAAAGCCCGCTGATCTGGATAGATTGAAAAAAATGTTTTACCAAATAGAAAGCCACTTTATTTTGTGAGTGTCTCATTTGAAGACGAGGTAGGTACCCACGGGAATCGGATCTACGTGAGTGAAACCCAGCTTGACAGCTAGTATTTAATAGTTGCATGTGGAGTTATGTCTTCCAATAAACTTTCGCGTTTATGATATTATTAGGACGGATGATGTTTGCAGCTCAACAAAATAATATCAATAAATAGCATTGGTTATGTTTGAACATGTAACTCCAGCGATAGAATTAATCCCGTACGCGAAGCAATATTCTAAGCTATTTGAACATAGATACTTCTAATATTATTATAAACCTAGCAATGTTGTAGTGTTTTCCTAGCTTATCACCAAGGACCGTATATTGTTGTCCATATTATATACAAATAATTGAACAGCGTAGTTATCGCGATAGTCAACCGTTTGAAATTTATCTTATTTAGATTTTACGTCAGGTCTGGCGACATCGCTAGAACCTTCTATTTAAAGTTCTTAATTGGTGTTTTACGCATTCAATATTATGACGATGTTACGATAGGATTACTTGTAGAAATTATGATTTTTCATGCGTCACCTTTATGGAATTTGATATTAGGCGTAAAAAAATAATTAAATGAAATACGGAAAATATTGCAACAATGTTCAATTTAAAAGTTGTAAAATGAAACTCAAAGTTATGTAAATTGTAGAGAGTATTTAGCGTTCTTTTATTTGCAAACGTTAAGTCATAGTTAACATTGAGTCGTGGAAAATTGTTTTTAGATACTGATATTTGTTTTTCCCATGGAATATTTCAAGATCAACCACATAAATTAATGTATTTTCTACTAATTGCCTCTTTAGTAAGGAGAATTTTTGGAAAGCGACTACTTTGAGAATTTGTCGATGCCTTCAGATTAGCAGTGTTTCCAGTAATTAATAATCGATTTGGTACTTCAAATTGTTTAAATGCATGAGAAAATATAAAACAATGTATAATGGGTGGTCTTATCAGATTCAGTGATTTCTTGAAGGCAACCTTAGAACTAGGAAGTGGGTTTGTTGGTAGGACGATATTTATAGGTATCACAAGTTAATAATAAAAAATACATTTAGCATTGTTTTCATTTAATGCTTATCTAGCTTTGTCTAGAGAACTTCATATTTATTCGCGATCATACAATAGATAATTACATATTTTAATAGCTTGAATAGCTTGAATCCACTGCTGAACATAGTATATCCGTCAAGAAGGGTTTATGTTAAATTTTGTTGTAGATAGCGACTGTTTGTCACCACGATTTTCACCTTTGCATGTTAAAGCAATAGGACTAACGGCTGTTACGTGATTTCCAGGGTCCCTAGTTCTTAAAGCAAAAAAACTTGGAAAATAATCTTATTTCCCGGGGTGGAGATTAAATCCAGGCTATGATTAAGGCGAATTTAATACCACAAAGACGCATAGGTACCCTTTTTCAGTAGATTTATATTTTAAAATCAAGTTGTTTGTCTTATTGCTGTATTTATAATTTTGTGTTAGCTGAAGCTATCGAATACTGTTGATTCTAGATAAAGAGATATACTATTTATATTTTTAGGTGATTCGGTCAACGACATTGTTTTTATTGATTCTATTTTAAATTCACCGTTTTTATCTGAATTTGTTTTCATTCTTGACTGTATTATCAAAGTTATTTTGTATTGTAGTAAGTCAGCGTATTGTATGTTTGGAAAATGCAAATAATATAAATTTTGACGTCACCATAGCTTTGTATGTGTTGGTAGTACATACTGTTGATAGTATAAGTAGTATAATTTCTTCTTTCCAGTAGCAATTTAGTATTTAAATGAATCATATTATTATAACCACGAAGCATCAAGAGTGTATAACTTAAATTATGAAGAACTATGTTACGACACACTGGAGCAGAGTAGTAGTCCAATGCTGGATGTAGTGGACATCCAGTATAGTAGGTATAATACTCAGAAAATATAGTTCTTGATTGTACATAATAGTTGAATACTTTGATTAATTAAACATTGGCATTGAAAATATCGACTTATCTATACGTAAATAGGCACGATTGAATATTGTTACGACATTTATAATAGGTATATGTTGTACGCATTAGACGTAAACACTATAATTGGCGATCGATTGTAGTCAGTCAACAAATATATTAATGTAATGTGTTTATATAAAAGTTAGGTTTTGATCATTAAAAAATACCTATTGCAATAAATTAATTGCAGATTATTGACATAAAATTTTCATTTACATTTTTTTGTGAATTATATTCCAATTTATAATTGATGGCGTGTAAGCTAACGCTATCATTCGTTTAAACATTATTTTTCCAAAGTTATACTTACTGGATTGTTAGTTATAATATCAGTATTTTATGTACACAACAATATATTTTTTAAATCTGAGCGACCTCTACGCTCATATTTAAAAAATATATAGCATTCTGCACTCCGTCTCTATATAAACTAGATGTGCGAAATTTCATACTCCGTCCGCCTAATTTTCGTAAAAAGGCGTACAAAGTTTTTGCTTCACGCAAGATACCTACCGATCTGCAATCTTGTGAAAAATACATAAAGGAAAATTTTGTAGCAGCAATTATGATTTGCGGTTAATCGGTGACCACTACCACTAACATTACTCAGTAAGTCTTTAATAATTTATATTTACTAATGGTATTGGTATTAAGTGATACAATTTGTGTTAACTTATGCCTATATAGGTACATACTGTCATGGCCGTTACTGACTCGTAGTCGTATGACATAAATATTAGTGTTTAGTGGATTATTTAACATAGTTGTTACTATTGTGTGGTAATAATGTTTTCTTTCCCTGGGGCAATGAATCACAATTTATCGTGTTCCATGTAAACACTGCGCAGTTAACTTACGCGACATAGTTTTTTTTCAGTTTACCTACTGTATTACGCGCGTACAATAACACCGTCATATCTTTTTAAAATATTTACGTCATGCTTTCGAAGTCAATATTATTTGGGCGTGTGCCGATGCGTAATATCAAGGTCTTTTATGTGTTTTAGCGAATGAATGGGTTTTTACATCCTATGGTTATTTTTATTTCAATTTATAAAAGACTTGGAGCATGTATTGAATTAATTCGGTTTTGCGAGAATCTGGAGAAGCTATAAATAAACAGTATTGTTATTAAATAAATTTAATTTAAGGTATAGTTTTGTTTTTTTCCCTTTCTGAGGCAACAGACAACAGTAATTAATACAATTAAGAATATTGCCAGTATTCACAGACTGTTATAGCATTATGTTTCAGAATATCAAATGTATCAAAATTATGTAATATTATCAAACTTAGCTATTTCATATTTCCGACTTGACTAGCCGATCTGCCAAAAATGCCATAACAGGAGCACTCGTAATAGCAGTTCATTCTCGTATATTTCCCAATTAATTCTTATTGCATTTACTAAATTTCGCTAGCTATACCGATATTCAGTTTCAAATATAGAAGATTATTTATGATCTACTATATAATATATTATTATCTATGTTATTCAGTCGCATTTCTTGTGACACCGATTCTATTTTCGAATACGTGTACCTAATCCAAAAACTTACAGTATTTGTCCCGGTGGTGCAGTAATACCGGCTAAAGCTTATTCTCAAATATATTGGTCCCCTAATAATTCGCTGAATTTGACGTTTTTACTCAAAATCATTTCCATTTAAATAAGATTGAAATTGAAATTTTTATTGGGTTAAATACAATTTGTTTCAAGTATAACAACAAAGTTAATTAAAAAGAGTGATGTGTTGTAGACACACAATTTGAATTTCTTTCACAGCTGTACTAGTATTAACTGTATGACAGCTGTCAGAGCTAATTTCAATTATTTATTTACATTAAAATAGGTACTACTATCAACTGCGGTCACGATTTCATTTTTCACACGAATCTTAACTTATATTTGGGTTTACGCTAATTCTCGTTTGTTCGACGGCTCGTAGCCTACTTCTGATGCCCTCGTAGACCCGAAGTCCAAAGGGCTGCGAACTGTAACGTAGAGCGACAGTTGCACAAAACTCTACTAAATGAATGAATGAATGATTTATTTTGCGGAATTGTAGTATACATGATAGATTTTACATTGATATGAAGTGCTGTACAATTCACTATATAATAGCATGCAAAATTTTACAAGTAAGAATTTAAACAATAATGCCAATATACTAGAAATTACTAGATAATTACAATTTATCCATGTTACATTTTATAAATTGAAACGCATATTAAATTCTATTAACTATGTCAAATGTAAACAACAAAAAGTCATAATCTCTCAATCCCTCCGTCACCAACCGCCCTGAGCCGAAACACAGGGTATATAAACAATTTTATAAGGCTGTAGTTCTGCTCGCCTTTATGCTCGGTGAAATAGCAAAGGCCTCGTGGATAATTACTTAAAAGTCCGTCCAAAAAAAAGGTTACTGATTTACAACGATATGACGTTATGTAAGCCTCTTAAGACCCATCGTAATTCCTTTAAATGGCAATCAGAAGCTCCAATTCTCCATTACGTTAGTTTGGACCGCTTTTGAACAGGGCACTTAACTTTAGATCAGACTTGTTCAAAGCAGCAATGGCTTATTGTCTGAACCAGAAATAGGTATTGTAAAAGCAGGGTTGATACACTTAAATTACATGAAACACACATCTATAGCAAAGTTATATTGATGTATGATTTTTACAACTCTTTAATAATAATTTCTTTATGAGTATTATTTTGTTTACAATGCGCAATGTTTAAGATATTACTTATATGAGCAGCTTTCTTTTTTACGAGCTCTTAACAGATTAGAATAAAAATAGAAAATTTTTCAGTATTATTATTTCAGGTATTTTTTTCAACATTGAAATTCAACCCTCAATTTCAAGTATTTTGTTTAAATGTGATTGAACCTATATAAAATTGCATTGCCTATATTATAATAGTGCAGCAGACCGATATTAATCTCGTAGATATATATAACGGGGTTTTATATCATTATATATTTGTAGCCATTAATTTGGTCACCTGCACTTCAAGGCCAGTCTCTGTCATTCGTTTAGCACTTACTTTTGATGAATGTTCATAACAACTGGCCGAAAGTAGTGCGCTGTTTAAATTTATGGTTTCCATTTTCGACGTTTGCTCTTTGAGTTTCATCCGCAGCCTACCCACTGCAATGAAACTAACTAACCATTTAATTGGCTTGTTACTATGCAACCACGACAGCTGTAACTGACGTAGATATGATTAAATAACCTTTTTTCCTCTCGACGTACTTTGTTGGCAGACTAGCTGGCGTTTCTCTGTGATCAATGCCGTGACGGACTGTCCATTGTTTGAATCTTGTTTGCCTCTATTCAACCGTCAAATCCTATGGACGAGTACAAGCCGCTTATTGTATTTGAATCAAAGCGATCAGGTGTTCTGGGTTAGACAAAAAATTGTTTTAAAGTAATGTAAGTGTAGAGTCGATCGCGTAAAAAACTTGTAAGCTTCTGAATTAATCTCGTGTCGTTATTTGTTATAATGAAGGTAGGCCGATGCAAGGTTAACGTTCTTATAGTAGACTAGCTGTCCCGCGTTCAACCCGTAGATCCCGTTCCTATGGTAATCTCGTCTTAAAATGAAGTCACACACACTCACAACTAATGTGGCTTTCTTTCGATCGTTGACAGTTGTTTCAAACAACTGACAGTAATGTCAATTCATTACAAAAAAAATATTGCAGTTAGGTTTACTTAATTTTTAAAATATTTCGATCGTTTTTTTATATTTTCCTTTCTAAAGAACTTTCTCCTGACAATAACAATCACAACAAAGGAAGAATTAGCGAAATCGGTTCAGGTGTTCTCGCGATTTGCGCTTAGCAACACATTCAGCGATTCACTTTTATATTATAGTTAGGTACATAACTACCCGTAGTCATTCATGGGATTATCCCTCTCAATTTTAGGAACAGCTCGTGACCGCACATAATTTGCATGCTCCATTCAATTAGTTAGCTATTAACGTGAAGCAGCAACTTTTGCGGGGTTGAGAATGATGTGAGTAGTATCATATGCCTGCATATTATTTGTATGTATACTATTTTCCATCCTTTTCGCTCCTGTCTCCTACAGGAGCGAAAAGGATGTCTGATAACGTGAATCGATAGAGGCCAGTACCTGTGTCACTATGTGTATGAAACGGAAGCCAGAATTCAAGCACAAATTGGTAATGAAAGTATGATTGGCACTAGGCAGTTAAATATTTAGTTGTTGTAAGTACTGTTGGACATGCAGTGTATTGATTTAATTCAAATTGTAGTTTTTTTTCTTAATAGAATAACTTTTAAACAATAAGTGAAGAAAAATAGATGTATTGGTCACCTAATATGTCAATTACGTATTATTTTTCCATCTCGACGTGTTGTCGAGATTCCCCAATGTCGCGACGACGTGCTAATTCGATATTTTTCTTACAACTGACAAATTTGTCTCCTATTCTTTCAGCCAAACAACATTATTAATGTTTTAAATTCATTAATGAGGTCTCGTAAACTTTTGTTCAAATTTATCGAATTTTCGCGTGCTTTAGGTAGGTACTTACGTCGGTATTTGACAATTGACTATTAGAAATATTTTAAAGGAGATATTTATATTTTCTATTCTACGTCAGTGGAGTGGCGTAAAACAAGATAATTCGCTCTTTATTTATTTATTGTAGTTATTATTCTTAACTGCCGAGTTGCACGTGTTTCATTTTTAACCTTTCTGTTTGCGCGGAGTCTTTAGTACTTTTCCACAATGCTGGCCTTAGTAATATGTTGCATGGTTTGTTTTTGCAATGGTACTTAGTGTTTGTAAAGCGATTGGCTTTGCTGCATTGCATTGGTGGGTACAATTTTGGCGCAGTTATATTACTTTGTGCAAAATTAATATTCTGATAATGATAATGCGAAGACGTTTGTTGTTTTTGTAGTGACATCGTCTGTGATGATCTTACAGCAGCGTTTATCTGTATAATAAAGAGCATAGCCCATACTGAGCGTTCCAATCCGCCTGTTAAGCATGGTGGATATGAAAAAATTATTTCTGGGAGGCCCATGTCTAAACACTAGTCTTTATGTCATAATATTGTTTTGCATAACATTGGATGGCATGAACTTTATCTCTTCTAACTTTATATCCATAATTATCAAAAAGTAGAACCACCGTAACGCAGAAAGCTAAAGTTCTTTTAACAAACACATAATTTTTTTGTAATTTGAAGAAAAGACAAAAAAAACGATAGTCATTTAAACGCAAAATTATCATGCAATATGCATGCAAGTATAACCTGCATGCAGCAGTCAATTTTGTAACGATTCGTAATTGTCACTAACTATTATAATTTTAGCACAACATATTGACTATGACTAGGGTTGCCATCTCCAAAATTTGGCAACTGGGGCAAGATGCGTGAAAACTAATTTTAGAACCCAGAACCCGGACATGTCAATAGGTTTTTTTAATCATAGGTGATAGGGCACAGTGCACAGTATAACCATAATACAAATTAAGTGCACGCTCTCCGGTAGCCCTCTAAACTAGGACAAATCCGGGGAAACCTGGACGGAAGGCAACCCTGACTATGACAATATTTGAATAAACATTTGGCCATCATAATATTAAAGAAGATGATGCCATGTGTGTTATGTCATACAAATTTCGTATTAAGATTATGCCAGATAGAGGAAACCCTTACCGGCTAATGATGATGATGACATATCAGTTCCACAAAGATTTTCCATGTTGCTACGCTGTATACGGTATAATCACGCTGCCGCTAGACATGGGAACTTTAATTACAAATGTCTCAACATGCAAAAACGTGACTCAGTTCAATGCTTAGTTTATCATTATCGCATATAATATTATGTCATAGCTGCTCAATTATTATAAATCATGGGCTTATTCTCCTATGTAAATCTATCTACGTATTACATAGAATCTGGGGGTCTACTCTCTAAGTCCGTCACCGAAAGTACGGGCCCGTCCGAAAGTAGCTCGAAACTTAGAATAGTTTCGAACGGAATCATAGACAATTTTTGTGAACGAGAACGATAACAACTTTGCTGTCGCGAAAACTGACATAACGTTCCGTCAAAACAAGTGTCAAATTCAATTTTTCGGATGGGCGAAAAAACATCAGGAGTAGGATGAACTGTCATATCGTTTGGTCATTCATTCTTAGTTCGGACCCCGAACGAAACATATGTACGTAGGTGATCCGTAGTAGGAAACGTTCCGTAATTACGGCCGTAACTACGATTTCGTGCTTAGAGAGTAGACCCCCTGGTGATCTAATGAAACTACCCTCGAAATATATCGGTTTTCTTATATTTTTTTAATTTTTATAGATAGTTCAGATAGCTGACGTTCGTAGGATGGATGGGGAGGGTTGCCCTAGTTGGCAGGTCTCCACATCGTATAACTGCAGATTCAGGCTGATTAATCAGATTACGTATCTTCAACAATATTGATGTTATTGAACTTATATATCGTAAAGCTGTAACACCATTATAAACACCTGTCATGTTTAAATTAACGTTAATATTTTTCAAAAAAAAAAAAAACCAGAAGTCTTGCCAAGTCGTACATGTTTTTGATTTTACAGTAAAATGTTTTTATTGTGTATGATACGTTTAGTACAGAGCGATTCACGGTTTAAAAGTATAATTCAGTCCAAATTTTAGATGTTTTGTGTTATACCCTAGTTGCATAGGTATAGAATTTAGATGTGCTATTTTAGCGATTACTATAATTAAATCTATTAGTACTTTTTGGCACCCGGTAATTTTATATAGGTATTCGAGAAACTTCCGTTGTATAATTCGATATACCGACATTATTTTATATACTGTTGCGATACCTATATAAATAGAAAGAATATATAAATCGTTAGGTATAGATATAAAAGGAAAAATAATATAAGACTTAAAAATAAGGACGCATTTTCCTTGCGGACGTCTGCATGTGGCATGCGGGATATTTTTAAACGGTATGTTATAGGGCCCACAGTCACTGTCCAATAATCCTTTTCAGCAAATTTTCAATTAATAACACAATGAATGCCTTAGGCAGTTAATGTAACAAAATTATAGAAAATATATATTTTTTTAACATTTGTGAATGTGATATCACTTTAAACGGCGTCGCGACGTTATAGTTAGATAAATTAGATAAAGCCATTTTGCTCACACGCAGCGTTATTAATTATTAACTCATGAATGACTGAGGGGTAGTGTCAGCAACCGCAAGTTGTCTAAAGGATGGGGTGGTATGAGAAGGTAGGGTAGTCCCCGCATGCTCGACTTCGACCGAATGAATGACTTACTCTTTTCATTGGTCATTTTCCTGAATGCGGGCAAACCCCAGCACGCCTTTGATCGACCGAGTTATCGATCGGTGAATTTCATTAGTCGTGCGGGAAACCAATCCTCCTAATGGCCTATTTTTAAAGCAATGAAAATGCGCCTTAAATAATTTAAATTAAAAACTAGCGACCCGCCCCGGCTTTGCACGGGTGCCATTCTGAACCATCCTCTTGAATCACTCTTATCTATTTTAAAAAATCGCTACAAAATCTGTTGCGTAGTTTTAAAGATCTAAGCATACATAGGGACGGACAGACAGCGGGAAGCGACTTAGTTTTATACTATGCCATGTAGTGATAAAGCTTAATCAACTGATTTATTTTATTTGAATCATGCCTTTTAATGCACTGAATACATACGCGGTCGATTTCACTGTCATAGATTAAGCAGACAAAAATCAATTGATACAATATTTGTAGAACATCGCAAACATCACAATCTATACTGTAATATTATAAAGAGGAAAGATGTAGATTGTATTTTTGTGTGTGTGTATGTTTGTAATGAATAAACTCAAAAACTATTCTGCCGATTTCAAAAATTCTTTCACTAATGGAAAGCTACATTTACCCTGAGTGACATAGGCTTTATTTAATTATGAAGTTCCCACGGGAACGGGAGTTACGCGGGTGAAACCGCGCGCGGGAAGCTAGTAATTAATAAATATACAATGTGAAGCTAAATAATACAGTTTTAAAATAGATCCATCTAGGTTTATACCGATTAAAATAAATTATTATGCTGAGACGTTGACTTTTCGTTGACCGTAGTACATTTGACACCCAGAACTTTGAACATGAGCGGTAAAGAAATAAAACTCGTGTTGATTTTTTCTGCTTAATATTGAAAATAAATCATTTGGCAGTTAGCTACACAATGGTTGGTTTCATCATTTATTCTATACCACTTTATAAATCCAGATGACTCCTATACCCGCGACCTTCGTCTTATACAGCGTGCCAATTTTCAGCTCAGCTTCCAGCTGTTTAGTGATTTGATAGGCCTATCGCTAATGGTTGCCTTTAATATTGATATACAGATGTAATCACTTTCTTGATTCATGTTATAGTCATTGGTTACAACTAAATACTTACATAATTTTATAATAAGACATGTTTAATGTATATGTTATAATCTAGAGAGTATAATTATGTAGAAATTAATAAAATATATGCATATTTTTTTAGTGTAAAACTGTTTTTATACACGACGTTATTTTACACGGACGGAGTCGCGGGCAGTAACATTATCATCATTAGCCCGTACAACGTCCACTACTGAACATGGGCCTCCTTCCGAGGGAGGGTTTTGCCATAGTCACCACGCTTGGCAGGCGGATTGGTGACCGCAGTATTATGTTGTAATACACAGGGAAACGCTGCTGCCCGTTTTATGATATACTTTTGTTATAGATGATGTTATAACAATCGGGACCAACGGCTTAACGTGCTTTCTGAGGCCTCCGTGCCTCAGAAAGCACGTTAAGCCGTTGGTCCACCAGACACGGAAGACACGGAAGGCAGTCCCTCAACCAACCAGACACGGAAAGAAATCTTAGCATTTACATAAATATTTCTTGTTCGGTGTGGGGATCAAACCCACGACCTCCTAGACTTAAAGCGAGCTAAATAACGCTACGCTACGGAGGTTGTCAGTGTTGTCACTAGACGGGCAGTAGCTAGGAATACTCTCCGTATCTACGGAGAATTAGAATGTTTGCATCTGCAAATATTCTAATACACGTGTTGTATAATCATTGTCTACCTGACATTTTATTATTAAAGAATTGTTATCAATAGCTTACGATGCGAATACTTGTCTGATATCACTCTTAATTTATACAAATATCAGATTACTCATTTTGCTTGGTTTGACATTATTTTGCTAGACATGTATTGGGTATCGCGCTACCTATCGCTTTCTATAACAATACATTGATGTAGAACAAAGGTCTTTAAACTTTAAAGCCTATGGCCTTAATTGTTTTTTCAGTATGTTCCAAGGGCCTTTACAGTTTCTTCTTAAAGATTTACCTTGCTGGTAAATAAAACTGAGTAATTATCCTTTTGTGTTTTCTTTTTCCACTTTTATTAACGACAATAGTAACAACAATAAGGGTGATTCCTAAATGTGTGTGTGTTGTTACTTGAAGTATTTTGAATCTATTGTCAGTTCAATAACTTGTTAGTAAGATCTAAGATTGTGCCTGATCATCTATTTAGAATTTGGAATATATTAACCGTAGGTATTTGTCTATAATTTTTATTGTGTTATAATCTTTGTACCTGACGAATCGATCGATGGTAGAACAATTTGGTCGACGACGATTGATACCTTCGACCACACAGATCGATTTAACTGCCTATTTTAGCAGGTCTCCTCGACGAACGCGACACATCCCCCTTAGTTTGCAAAGAATGCCTCCGATGCCTTTTTAGACCCGAGATGCCGGCGAACTGTAAATTAGAGCGACATGTGCACTTTTAAACTCCATAAAAACTAAAAGTTATTATCCCTCAATCTTATCGCCAGCGACCGCCCTGAGTCGAGGTACAAGCCCCACAGCGGGCGCCCTCTTGCGCAGGTTGCTTAGTTTGTAGTTTTTAAACCATTTATTAAGGCTGTAGCTCCTCTCGCCTTTATGCCCTATAATATAGCATAATATAGCAAAAGCCTCGTGGCTAACTTCGTTAAAAAAAGTCCTCGAAGTATTGTGCCTACTACTAATAACTCATTCCTAGTCTATAAACTAATAATAATAGTCTATAAACTAAACTAATAATAGTCTATAAACTAAACAAATAATAATAATAATAGCCCGGGGTAGGTATGTGACGACCCCATCTCCCACTGGTTTATCCAGTGCAAGCAGTCACCACAGGGCAGCTTGTGGCGAGCTGTTGGTGAGTAGTGACACCACGGACCCTATCTCCCGAGGACATACAGACATGCACACTACACACATACACACAGTGACAAATCCCCTGCCTCTGAGCTTGCCTTAACTGGCCGGCCAGAGTGGAGTTGCAAGAGCGGAACCTATGCTCCAGGTTGGAAGTGTAAAATGTCATAACGCCGGGATCTTGCGCCCCGCAGTCTCACCTCTCGACAACCTTAGCTGTTTACATAGTGTTGCTCCCTGGCCGCCATGTTGTGGCTTTTGATAGGGGGCTCACCGAAGCTATCTCGTTGGTTAGCGTCAGACAGCGAGTCACCGTCTGCCAATATAAAATATGTGAGAGTTTTCGAGGCAGATGTCCGATCTCACTCCATAGCCCAGTATTTCAGTACATTTATCATCCCAACCGTATAGCCCAAACCAAGTTTCTTCCTTTCCGGCAATAGTTTCGTATCTGTGGAGGACTGTCCATTGGTATATCTCAATAGCATATCAGTGGATAGACCTTCATAGATGCAGCCATCTCACTTTTATATTAAAAGGTACCAAAGGCCTCTTCAATGTTGGCTTCGGCCCCATGAATGCCTTTCAAATGACCGGGTCCCCATGGGCCCGTGACAGTAAAATGTACCAACATAACTAAACTACAGGTTTAAAGGAGATTTTAAACGAGTAGGTATGCTTGTGTGTTCTGTCCACATTAATATGGGATCTATGTTTTAAGCACATGAGAACTTTCTCACCCTCATTTACACAATGAGGGTGAGACAAGCAAACCTAGATTGATAGACTAAGTATATTCATTTATGTTTGTATATTTTAAACTAATTTCTTCGGTTAATGTTTCTCATATATCTATACTAGCTCCCCGCGCGCGGTATCGCCTGCGTAACTTCCGTTCCCGTAGAAACTTCATAATTAAATAAAGTTGCTATCTAACACAAAAAGATTTTTTCAATTCGGACCTTTTTGAGACCACCTTCAAGGAAACAATCACACCTATGGGAAGACATGGGGTGGTTTATCCTAAACCGGAAGTCAAACAGCAGTTAATCTGTACTGAAAATAGAAAGCTTCAGTGTTTGTCTGTTCGCTTGGACGCGCTAATCTCAGGAACTACTGGTCCAATTTGAAAAATCCTTACTGTTTGATACCCTATATATCAAGGAAGGCTATAGGCTATATTTTATTATGAAATAACCACGGGAACGGGAGCTACGCGGAAGATGTTGTTTTGCGTCAAATATATGGCGCAGCACAATCAAATTACTTTCTTTTCTAATTTTATAATCATTTACAATTCAAAGAGCTGGTCTTTGAAATGTGAATTATTTCAATTAGTTCGTGATTGAGTACTATGTATTGGCATCTTATATAAAATATAGACATCATCTACATGGCCTCGTTATCCTGGCATCATTCCATTAATCGGTCGATAGCTTTTTATTACACGCTAGTGATTCCGCTGCGGTCCAAAATGGACTTTAATATCATAAATTTTATCTTTAAGCACTTCTCCTTAATATAAACTATGCCAAATCTCACGCTACTTTGTGTACCGGATATTAATTTAATATACAACCATTGCGTAGAATCAGCTTCACATATTATTAACCCCCGACCTTTTACACCTTGCAAAGAACTCCGATTCCCACGTAGACCTGAAGTCCGATAGGCCCGCGAACTGTAATGTAGAGCGAAACTCCCTTAAAAACTAAAATATATAATCCCTCCGTCAGCGACCGCTCTGGAGCTGTCGTCCCAGTTTCACAGGGGGCACCCTCTTGCGAATACTGCTAAGTTTGTAATTAATAAACCATTTATTAAGGCTAGAGCCTTGCTCACCTTTATGCCTTGGTGAAGTAGCAAAAGCCTCGTGGCAGACTACATAAATAAAATTAAAAAAAAGTATAAGTTAAACTAATTACTATTTAACTCATTGAATTTATAAAGCTGAATTCGCTAACTATCTTGTTATTTTATTTATTTGTTAACGTATGGTTATGGCTACTTCGTACATTTATACACATTAATAATATCGCACGCGATTAAATATGTAGCTTATTCTACGATATTATAGCAATAATATCATTCTCGTATATAATTATATCAACATTTATATTAGCTCTACAAGTGCGTCATGACAAAAATATCGTTAGTGTGAAATTTTAACACATAATTCAGTAATGCTATTAAACGATGCCTGTGAATTTACGTTACACTGCACTAATTTCATCTCGATACATTATTATTATATTAGCAACCTGGCGCCGGCCAACGATCGCTATTTATTACTTTTCTTTGGTAGCAAGCCAAGATACGTTCGACATCAGCGAAGTATCCGCACATGCCAAAAGAAAGTCAAAGTTCGACGGCATGCGAATATCGTACAAGCACTTCAATCATGTAAGATGGATCAACACCGCGCCCCTACTCATCAGAAATAAATATTCACTTGTTGACACAGATCTACATTGAAAGATATATAAGGTGCTCCCAAATTTAATGCCATACCTTTAACAGTAAATAGTAACATGTGTATTTATTATGTTAGTAAAGTAATCTGTATATTAATGCGTGAAGCAAAAAGATTGTCCTTTTGGGACAGCAAAAACATTGTGCTTTTTACGAAAATTGCGCGGACGGACTTATAAAACTTCGCACACTTATAGTTTATATAGAGAAGGAGTGCAGATTTTTTTAATGCGGTCATATTTAGTCGAGACAACCACTAATTTCTTGAAAACAATGAATTTATTTTTTATATTAATGCATAATACAAGTGCAAGGTGAGGTCTCTTACCCCGCGGTATACGGAAAGTTGCGGCCAGCAGGCCTGGTATTGGGGAACAACTTTTTACAAAATAAACATGTAACATACCTACTCGTAATATTATTAAATTTTTGTTTGAAAAAAATAATATGGATTGCTTCACAGAAATTGCTTCACTGACATAATCACTATGACTATCTACCGTTAAAGAGATTGTCCATATTTTGAAAACTCCTTACATTGCTATCGATTCATTGCCATCTCATATTTTCATCGCCCGTACCATCGTGGTAAGAGCGATGAAATATTTAGATTTATTTCACAGTGATTATTTCACAATATTATGGAACTACATAAGCCGTGTAATGAAATCGGATGACATGTTATAAGTTTCCCGACGAACTCTCTTATAGCACGTGAGAAAATATGAATGTTTTTATGTCATAAGAGACAGCTAATAATAGCAGTCATGCAAAAACATGATATTTTTGTTGTGAGATGTGCTTAAAATAAATAATACTATTATTCTCTCTAATTACGTACAGGTTTTTGAGTGGTGAAGATGATAGATGATCGGATGTTTTTAGATACTTATTTTAATATTCAATATGTACTACCATCAAAAGAGTGACATGGCTATTTTATAATTCACTACTCGCTGTACATCATAAGCCCCTATTACGTCCAGTGCTTAACTTGAGCCTCCTATGGGTTCTGCCATATTCACCACGCTTGCATTATTAGGTAATAAAATAAATACCTTGGTGAAGGTTATGAAAAAGACAGCATATTTCGGAAACAAAAAAAAATGCGGATTGTCTCGGTTTTTTTTAATGTAAAAAAAGAACATATACGTAAATAAAATCACACAAGGTTCGTATGAAATAAAAAAAAACGAAGTTTTAACACTCCAAAGTTTTTAATTTCGCGTGGGCGAGAGTTAGTGGGAAGTCATCAAAATCGGAAGTGAAACTGGTTTACTAAATGATTAAATATAATGTTAACTTACATACTACACCTTCCTCAGATGTTACACCGAGCTACGCGGATTAAACCGCGTGCGGAAAGCCAGTTTACAATAAGATGACTGATTAACCATTGTTTGACCTTTTAATCAGGCTTGTTTTGTTTCTCTACACTTTTTCCATCTAACTATAAGAGCTACAATCCTGAAGTAAACATTACGATACACAATCTGATATATTATTATACTAGTGCTGGATCAAGTTGATAAGAAAGATAAACGATATCAATAAAATCATCCACTTGGAACGAGTAATCCTCGTGGAATCCTCCATGAGTATTCTTATCTAAGTTAAATTTTCCATTAAGCTATAAGTAACGCGTTAGCAGCCGTGTGGTTTCCGACTTAGAATAGACGACCCCATGTTTTACCATGGGTACCGTAAGACGACTAAGGGATATACAGCTGATGGATGGGTAGCAGCATAATATATACTCACTATCTTACTGCGATTAACAATCCGCCTGGCAAGCGTGGTGATTGAAATAATAATAATGAATTTATTCAGCACTTAGGTATTAACATACACTTGTACTTGTCAGAATCACAATGTTACACAATTATTCTTATTCTATGAATTAAACTAGATACTTAATTAACCGGTAGCAAATTGTAGGATATTACAGACAAAGTAGTCCGTCCGTCAGCTGGTCATTAATTCCTCTACTCATAATAAGTTTAAGTTTATATTAATTATTATAGATTTTAATGGATCAATATAGAAAAAAATGGTAAAAACATACAATTAAGTGGCACACACCTGGGGGCACCCTTAAGGGGTTAGGACCACGCCCCAGTGGTACCGCTGATATATAAGTCAGATTTATGAACATAAGAGGAAGTGATCGGCCTACAGGCGCTGGATCACAGGGCAGGGGTAGGGGTGCAACGCGGTCCTCGCCGGTGAGAATCCTACCCGAGCTAACCTGCAACCTTTCACTAGCTACCTAGGTGGATTACGGGATCCCTCATTAACCCTGGCTTGCCAAGATCTGTTGTCTGGACTGATAAATTAAACAAGTTAGATACAGAGATACAGGGTCTGTTTTGATTATTTTCAGCACTTAGTACGCACGTATTTGCATAAACATGCGTGGATTTATTATTATTACGGAAATAGATGTGTGGAACTCCACAAACATTTACGATTACGGTGCGAGGGGCTGTGTAAAATGAAAATACGCATATTTTTGTTCTTAATTCGTTGCCATGAAACTGAAATAACTCCGTACAGTACATGCTCGGGAAATTCCTGGATGAGAGGTATATAACGAAGTAATAATTTCTAATTTAAATGTTGAATTCTTCAGCTGTTTCCATTTAAACGGAATGCATGTTAAATTGACTTAAATGAATTTCATTTTGACCATTATATAATTATCATGATTTAAAAGGCACTTTTCGTAAATCGTCGTTTTGCGTTTTGGGTGTTAGTATACCTTATCTTTTTTTTTAAAGATAACGCAAGTCACATCCAAACTGGGGACAACTATCTCTAGTTCACACAAATTATTGTCCTAAGTGTGAATCGAACCCATAACACCAGGTCTCAGAAACAATTGCCGTAACCACTGAGCCACCGGTGCATAATACCTCCATAATAATACCTAATATTGGATTTTTTTTTTACTACGATGGCTTGTCATTCAGGTTTTATCCCAATTCGGTCAGTAGTTCTATTTAGTTGAATATATATTTTTTTTTCTGACGGACATTTGTAGTTAGCCCTGAGGCGTTTGCTACTTCATCGGGCATATATTTAGTAGAACTAACTGCAAACATCAACGCTATACAAATAAATAAAATTGATGTGTCTGTTTGTGATGGAAACATAACAGGTTTTTCTCTATACATATGAAATGTATATTGGGTACTGATAACAAAACACAAACATTAAAACCAAAGCTAGTCTATCATAAACTTTGAAATTTATAATTTTGCTAGCATTCAATATCACCATAATCTAAAGCATTCTTGCTCTGATTGCGTTTCATTCAATAATATTGAATTGGTTGGGGAGTGGTGTAAGGGAGGCAGAGTATATCGGCGTCGCTTCGTCTGTAGGCCGAGGGTGACTAGGGAGGAGGGTGTAGAATGACGTAATAGCTGCGTGACGTGCCCACGCACTCGAGGCCAAGGTAGAAGCGCTTCGACCCTACACACTTGACATTGGTGGACAACCATCCAAACATTCTAAGGTTAAATTACCATTAAAGCTGAAGAGTTTGTTTGTTTCTTTGTTGGAGTCAGGAACTACTGGTCCGAAATGAAAAATAATTTCAGGGTAAGATAGCACCCCTGGAGATCCCGCGGTACCATATTGGCCGCGGGTGCCGTCGGGGGGCCGGATTGCTTATGCGTAACGGCTGATCGAAGGAGTGTCCGGGAGGTTATAGTGGTGTAGGGTCCTCTCCTCGTGGTATGAGTTTAGCATACCACGCTATGGAGAGGGCGAGTCCCACATATCAGCAGCGGCGGTGAGAATGCGTCAAAGCATTACCTCCAGGACAAAAAAAAAAGAAAGTGTAAGATAGCACATTTATCGAGGGAGGCTATAGGTTATATTTCATTATTAAATTTCCACGGGAACGGGAGCTACGCGGGTGATACAGCGCGCGGGTATCTAGTCGTATAAACAAGTAAGTAGGGAATATAATATTGCTATGAAGTATAGATGTTTAATAAAGTTCACTGTCAAACATAGAACTTATGTTTGACAGTAAACTTAAACATCCTGATCGATGGATCGACCAGCTACGTAGCCAAGCGCTAAAGTCCTTATGTATCGGAGGACGTGGGCTCAATCTACTTAGAGCGACAGTCCCCTAAAAAAACCAAATGTCATAAAATAAAGGCACAGCTTTATGCCCCGTGAAGTAGCAAAAAAAAAACATTAATATAGAGTTATTAGAGTCGTATTTGTACTCCATCGAAATAACTCGAAAGCATCACCCACACGTGACAAGTCTCGTGACAAAATAAACTTCTACGTGACTCATAAAATTTAGAGGTATAATTGAATATAATATATAAGGCACAAACATATAATATATAAGGTGCTTCCAATATATATATGCCATTCCGTTAACCGTAAATATCATGTGTGTGAAGAAATGTTCATGAAACAATAGTCTTTTTTTTATTAAACTTAAAATTTTAAATGTAGCTAGCCAGGAAGCTTTTGCTACTTCACCTGGCATAAAGGTGTGGTCAGCACATATAATATTAGGGGTCGAATTTATTCTTAACAAACATTTATCATGTAATTTTTAGTATGAAATAATAAAATTTAGTTTTTCATAGAAATTTCTTAATAATGTACATACGTGATATTATCTCCTGTTAAAGGGATTGCATATATTTTGGAACCACCTTAATACTTCACAGAAATATTTGCGGAGTTACGAGTTTCAGTTTTATTTGTGAATCATATTTTATATTAATATCTTATAAGTATCTAATAATATATTATGAGATATGAATCAACATTATATTAATGTATACTTCCGATAATGCGTCATAATATAATTTATGTCTTTCCCACACTTATGTTTCATATAATTATGCTGAACTTCGAATGTGTTATGTTAGTTGTTGTTTAACTATACAAACGCAGAGGTGAGCATCACAACCTTTGAATTGGGTTGGAGTTAATGATACTGTTATAAAATAAGCTGGTTGCTTACGGCACAGGTATATATATATATATATTCATATATAACCTAGAATTTATCGTTGGAAAACTATGTTTCTTTTTTTTCGGACGGATATTATGTAGTTAGCCAGGCTAGGCTTTTGCTATTTCACTGGGCATAAGGAAAACTATCAAGGGCCGACACCTCTACCAACTCTTGCCATCTGTTCGAGAGCGGCAGGCCAAGAATTGGCTGGAGTTTGATTACTGTGTCCATCAATTTCTTACTCTGTCTGGACACGGTAAAGTAAATCTCTTTAAAATTAGTACCATCACCGTCTATGCGTTCTTTCAACTACGATTGTGAACACTCTGCCCATCATGTTCTTCGGGAGTATAGTCTTTGGCAGAAGAAGCGTAAAATTCAGCTCGACAGCTGGAGAATTTCCTCGGGGGCTGTTTAATGCCGTGCTTAATGACGTTTTTGCCATTAGATAGTATCTGAAATAGTCATACTATTATTAATATTCATTCATGCTGCTATCAAACTTATCTATAAAAAGATACCTGTACTGTGACGCCCACATGTCCATTAAACTATTAACTGAATTATTTACGGAAATTTAACGTTATTTTCGGGCGATTGTGTTTTTATATTACATTCCGGTCTATATTTAGCTCAGTAACTCAGGATATTTTCAGTGGGTACTAAATAAATAATGAGATACTTACATCGCTTTACCTTTAACCTAAATATTACAGAGGTAGTCCGCTTAGCTCACCGTTACGAATCGCACCTGGGTGAACCGCACCTGCCCATATTCCCGAATAGGTGCGGTTCACCCAGGTGCGATTCGTAACGGTGCGCTAAGCGGACTACCTCATATTACAATGGTTGAGAGCAGTACCCGGTATATTAAAGCAACGTGTAATTACTTTAGTGTTAACGATATTTTACCTTTGTATTAGAAGTTGGTTATTAGTGTAGTCAAATACCCACGCACATAATCACTGGGACATATTTGTGACATGTTACTTATGAAATAGAGCCTGTTCCCGCGGGGCTTTACGCAAGTAGTTAAAGGGCAGCGGTCGGGATTTGGGGGTTTTGTAATACGGTGTAGTTCGTTATAATATAGTAATGTGACTGGAAATTCACATGCTTCTGCGAAAAAATCATGTTGCTCTACATACCAAATCTCATTTCAACCAGTTCATTGTATGTGTGATTAAGTAATAATTATCTCTTTTATAATAATAATACGAAATTTTTCTCTCGAGGCAACGAGGCACCTGCATTGGCGACTGATTCAATGAGACCAAGTTACTCGCAAGTTAGTAAATATCTTTCCAAGTAATAATGTTTCCCCGAAATTCTTCCTCCTTTCTCGTATTTCAGAGACGCGCCCTCGGGACGTCTAGTCGGTTGACCTTGGAGTTGATTTGTGGGGCGGGCGATGGGAAACGCACTGCGGTAATCCGGGAACCTTGGCCGGAACATTACTTTCGGATGCTTTCCTTTCTATGCCAATCATATGTTACTAAGCATATGAATGATATAGTAAAGTTTAACTTATAGTATAGCGAATAGGTGTGAAATAATTGTAAATATGTGTTGCTGATATAAATTCACGAATACAGTAGGCGATAAATGACGTACGACTTGTCAAGCGACATATCTGGCGATATCGCGAAACTTATGTCTGTTGCAATGTCACTTGTGGTGCGATTTTGACAGAAATGTCCAGCAAAATCAGACAACGTCGCACCTCTTTGCTTGAAGTCGCTGGCGACACGTGTAACCGGATTTTTTCCCCTTGTGCAGGGGCTCGCCACATTTTTCAGCCCGCGGCGCAGTTACAAACTTAGTATTATATTACGGCGCCCTATCCTTGAAAAATGTTTATTAGTTTAATAGGAACAAAATTAAAACATCTACAATATGAACTGAAACTTTAACTGAAAAGTTACTCAGTCAAATGTGTGCATGAAAAGGATCTTCGATCGTCAAATTTCTCGACATAATGATCTGCAGGATTCGGGTACCTTTTTTTCGAGCTTGCATCGGTAGAGAGGCATAGGTAGGTTTCGAAGTACTTTGCAGATCATTATGTCGAGAAATTTGACGATCAAAGATCCTTTTCAAGCATCATGAATTTGACGTATTTGTGGTTTTGGATAAAGACACGAGCGAACGGCGAAGCAGGGCGCCGCCGCGCGCTTCACCGCTCTCTTCTGTTTGGGAAGCCCTGCCCTAGTTATTCGTGGCTTAAAAAATACTCATCTGGAGCATTATGCGAGAATTGTTTCTACGAGATGCTAAAATTAACAGGATTAATTTCGAGGATGTATTGACGTTTGACGTATTAACATTTGTAAAATATAAAGAATAGTTTTACAGAAAAACAACTTACCGAACGGGTTTTGACGAAATATTTGCACATTCATATAGATATTAATTTCAGGCTACACCTACTGGTGCAACTAGTTTTACCTAAACGTCTTGGCTAGTTTTATCAATTGGTTCAAAGAAGAACGCTATAAATCCAATAATAACTTAAAATCTAAAGCAAGATTTTCTGATGATAAGAATATTCTATTAATAGTCACAAAATTAATGCATAAAAGCGTTTATACAGCAAAACCGTAGGTGGTGCGAGGGATGGCGCAACTAAATCGTGGGCGTTTGGTGGGCGTTGCAGATTTCAGTATAAAAGCCCTTATTTTATTATGCGGCGCTCAATAGCTGCTATTAATTCCATTTTAACAGTAATGTTATAATAGTTATCTAATATGATTTTATACAGTTTGCATTTGCATACCGTAAACTAAACTACCTATAGTCACATTTCAAATATGCATCTTTAAGCTGATTTAAGTCATGGATTTTCAAAATGTTATATTAAATATGCAAGTTACTTATGACATTGGAGAGTATGATAAATACTGCCTCAACTATTCATACCTATAAGAAATTCATTTTAAGATATTGTTAGACAAATGGTTCAATATTTGAAAACACTAAGTATTTTTAAACATTTATACACAATAAACTGTATTTATGGCTAAAATACCAACTCTCTATATCATCGCATGCTTTTACGTCCTCTTTTAAAATATCTCAAAAGTAGCTGTTTCAAACACGTCACTGAAGTGCCTGGCTGCTATTAAGGTTGTCTGCATGCACCTGAGCCGTCTCCAATAAAATATTCAGCGACTATTCAACGGTCGCCGCTGGTCGACATGCGATGCTCGTCTAAACCGTGTCTAAACTTAGATAGCGCCGATAGCGGCACATCATCTATCGTTCACCGAATTTACGTCTCTATTATTATATAACAGACAATTTTTAACTAACGTGGTTACGCACGTGACACGTTATTTATTTGTCTATAGTGTTAGGAATCGTGTCCGCTCACGTGTAAATTCATTCACAATAAGTATCTTGGTTAGACTATTCTGGGTGTTTGTTCTGAGTTTAAATAAATTATAGCCAAGACTAGCTTGCCGCGCGCGATTTTACCCGCGTAAATCCCGTTCCCTTGGGAACTTCATTATAAAATATAGCCTATAGACTTCCTCGATGTATGGGCTAGATAGCACACTGAAAGTATTTTTCAAATCGTACCAGTAGCTACTGATATTAGCTCGATCAAGCAAACAAACAAACAAACTCTTCAGCTTTATCAATTAGTATAAGAAGTATAAGATGATTACTCGTAAAGGAAGTCCGTAAACCGGTAATTTAATTACATTTGGTTTAACCTCAACCTTAGTTTTACCTAGAGTAGTTGTTGAATCGAGTTTGTGATTGAGGAAATTAAATGATACCTACTTGCATCTTTGTACGGTTGTGTTAAATGTTGAAGTATGTAGATTTCAAGATTTTAACCCTGTGTTATTCTAATAGTTACAGCTTATTTACTAAGAGTCGCATTATTGTTTTTGCCAAATAATTTTAACAAGCAAGAGGCCATTGACCAATTAAAATTTTCGATATTAAAAATTGTTAACGTTACGGCACATGTTTCCAATTAGTTTGGTTATAATAAGATTAGGGAAAGGCCCTAGGAATGCTTCGTGTTACAAATGACCCTGTACAATGCTTAGTACTTGACCTTAACTGTGTGACCTTCGGTTTAACACGTGCTTAGACAGGTGAGTGTTTTAATAAATAGCAAAATAACTTGTTCATACTAAAAAAAAAAACAAATATAATATTTTAAAATCGAAACGATTTTTTTGACGATATGTTAAATATAGAAATAATAATGCATTCGTAAAAAAAATTGTAGCCGGTTTAGATATGTGCGAAAACAATATACGTACTTTAATTTGCCATCCCTATCTTAAGACTGACCCCACATAGGTCATGCGCGTTGCTCTAGCCATGTGTTAGGGAGTGGGGTGAGTACGGCGCTTGCGTCGTTATCACACTCCAGGAATACGCATGCGCAATGAGAGGTCAGCCTTAGAGCAGTGAGTCTTCAGTTTTGCTCAGACTTTACGTAATAGCGGTTGAGTACAATATAACACAACCAAGGAACCAGTGTAAATACTCTATAAAGTTTGTTTTAACGTTTCAGTTGATGCGTGACACGGCTGTCCATGCCGAAACTTCGAATAAATAAAAAGGTAATGATTTACCTTAAGCAATGGGATTTGTATATATTAATCTAATCAGATACTATAAAACTAGCTGCTAGTGTAAATCTAGTAAACGATTAAATTAATTGAATGGTATTATTTGCTTTATAGGAGTTTTTGGGGAAGAAGAATTATCTCTTGAAAGAAAGAAAATACATTTGTTTAACAAACACGATAATAAACATCACATATTACTGAATAGAAATGTAAAAAAACAATGATAAGTAATATCGCATGTTCTATATCTATATTACTTACAATCTGTTGCTCTTTTTAGTCCAGTCAAAATAGACTTAGCCAAAATTGGCATAGAGGTGAAAATTGGCAGAGCCGTTAAATAGACCATTATAAGTAAAATGTCAAAAATCCCCTTCGACCCTATTACTCCAAAAAATAATAATTGTAGGTCAAACGTACAAAATTAAGGCTTTTTCAATTTTTCTTGGAAACGGCAAGTTTTATCGTGAAAATAGGTTAGACAAAAGTAGTAGATCAGTCAATTCTCTACAAAAATCGTTCAGACACTTTTCATAAGACTCACCAGGGATTGGAAATAAACAGATAATTGTTTGAGGCCAATTCAAACCCTTTTCCCGCCTGCTCCAGAAAAACTATTTCCCTGAAAATCTGTGTTAGGAAAAGCGCATAAAGTAATTACTTTATAAAAAAATTATTCAGTAAAACAAACATGGGATTTCCAAGAAAACATATTCTCCTTTAGACAATTAAATAAAAAGGCACATTTTAAGCGTTTATTTTTATTTATCTATGTAACAGATAATAATAGGGTTTATTAGTTTGTAGGACCATAAACTCTTCAGTTAAAAGCTTGGAGCATTTAATAGTATGCATAGACATAAATACATTCTGCGGTTATGCTTCCCCTCGATATGACGCGATATCGCGAGATGTCTGAAGTGATTTTAAAGATAACAAAGTCACAACTTAAGGATAAACAAATTCTTAAAATAAGTATGTTTGTTTTGTTTAACTCGATGTGAGTGAAACAAAACCGATAAAATAATTAGTCGGTGTTCTTATTTTCACAAGTACACAGTGTATTTTCTTCAGGCGCAGGATCAGTAATCCGACCTTTACATTACGACATCCGATTATATTAATCTCTCTATAGAATTTCTCTTTAGAATAACGAAGAAGTATTTCTTTTATGCGAAAGTTATAGACAACTTATTGATTTTTAGCGAAATTCATTATTTTTTTATCTATATCCAGGATTATATGATAAGTTCAAGCAATCGATCAACAAATGTTGTATAATTCCCAAAATATACATTCGATAGGTGTGTATGTTATTTGTTATGATACGAAATGTTGATTAATAACACACAACATTTCAAATGAATGATCTCTTTCCTTTGTATCGAATTATGGCCAGGAAAAAACTGAAGTACGTATAGTACTTCAGCTTTTTCCTGGCCATATTTCGGCCACCTGGGTGCGGTAAGGGCAAGCAGGTCATCGCGTGCGCAGCTGTATGACACGCATGACAAAATAAAAGGTGGTCTTTAGTCTGAGAATTGAATACTGAGTTGGATGATGTTTTCTCTCGATGTGGTATGTATTTTCACTTCAGTTCTTTTACAAGTGTCCTGCCATATTTTTGATTTGACTGAGGGTTGTCTTAGTATCTTAGACACCCGATACTATTTTTATACAAATAATTGCTTAGCTTCCCCTGGATTTCATGTCCTCTATCAGCTGTGTTGCTGTTTATTTGATGTCTTCTATTAGCTAAAATTTTGTATACTTACCCTAATATTACTAAATAATTTTGAAGAGTAATTTAGCGCGACTTATTTTGTTCCATCCCGTTAGCAACTGATCAAATGCTCTAATTATATAAAATTTCACATTTCACAAATAACCATTCCATAAAGATCAAAAGATATTTTTATTATGTTAGGTACACACTAGCAGTTTCTAAATTCGATGCTTTATTTTCGTTCCGTCTAATATTTGTTGACATACTATTTTCAGCTCTATCGTAATTATCGACGTTTCCTCATTCCAGTTGATCTGTTTAATATAGAAATGTATTTCACTCATGTATCAGTATATCTACTTTGATATTGCATAAACAGAGCCTTGAGTTATTTTCGGTAAATCGCTGATTTAAGTGGTTAAAATCAATATACCCTGGTTTATTTCATCTGTGGTATGAAGTAAAAGTTGCGTAGTGAACATTTGGCAATTATTTTTGGAATGAAAACCAAGGTTTGATTAGGGAACCTATTTGGAATTTTCATACTTTGTGTATTGTTAGTTGGCTTATTTAAAATCAATGCAGGTATATTGAACGAGTCTTTGTTTGATATCTAGACGATGTTATCAGAGTCGTTCGTATATTTATACTATTGTTACTTTACATTGTTGTAGGACGTGTGTATTTTTAGGTTTATTGACTATACAGTTATCTGAACAAATACAATAACGCTTGGATCCTTGCTTCTGGAACTACCTATAGGATTTTTCATAGTCCTCCACTTAACGAAGTTTATAACACCACAGTAGGTCATGCGGAGGTAGCGTAATAACCGTATTTGAATGTATGGTTATACATGGCCCTAATTATTTTTAATATGGCCCAAATATAGCAACAAATTAAAATAGCCTCATGTTGTACCTAGCTTTTTGTTTTAATCTTTTCTTTATAATTTATGTTACAGAAAACATTTAAATGACAGTAGTTAGAAGTGGTTTGTAGATTGTAATAATTATTAATTTAGAATTCCTGGAGGTAGGCAGTGAGTACAATTTTATATCATACGATTATTATCTTCTTGGAAATGGTGATTAATCGCATGAATTTCACAACAAACTGAAAAGTTGAGTCAGAGATGATAGGCTTTTGTTTATTTCAAAATTGTATTTTATGTATGTTGTACAAGTTTATTATAATATTTCTAGGAATTGAATAAAACAAAGTGTCGGCTAATAATGGATTGTCAGTATCATGTGGACATACTTTAATTAGCACTGCGGGGTGAACTGTGGCAAGTTGCCAATGTAGGGAATTCACCCGAAGTTTTGTGTATATTCTTAAGATTCAGATGCAACCTTTGTTCTGAGGTTAATTACTGCTTTGGTTGAGGGGCCTTGGTCACAGTATACGTACTTGTTTTGTCAACAAGTAAAAGGACTAGGAAATCAGTTGGAGTTCTTCAAAAATACTTTGTTTTAATGCCTTTAGTTTTAATGTTTCTTTTTCACATTAAACCTAGTTTCATATGTATATTAGGTATCGAGCAGTCAGTCTCTTACATTTTAAGGAAATTGCAGAAAAACTAATTTGGCGCCGATCCTAATGTTACAACAGTAGCCAGTTTGGCTAGACAGTCAGGTGGTTCATTAAGCTATTTACAATGTTCTCCTGACCGAAATAAGATCTTAACGTACTACACGGCATATATACATTACTATGTATGTATCTACTTAGTGCACAAATATGTGAGCAAACTCTGGGGTACTCTCCACCATTTTCAGTAATATAACTAACACGATCGGGAAAAATTGAGTTCAGCACCGAAAGCTCTCGGGCGAAGCTAGCGGTACAGCAGCGGTGTTAACTGATGATAGTCGATGTCGTGAAGAGGAAACCCCTGAGTTTAAAATGTGGAGTATCCAACTGGTAATTATATCAAACTGACGTGAAGTATATAATAATGTTGATGTCTGTTTGTTTAATGCTAGCGGCTAGTCTATATGCTGAGCATATAGACTAGCCGCTAGCGTTCATCACACTCATGTCACTACGGCACAGTGATTGCGAACCCTTAGCGATCAGCAACCCAATAGTAATCTGTCACCTGCGTACAGACCAACGAGCTTTTTGTGTTCGTATTCTAAGGAAGATCACCCCATGTTTTCCCATGGGTGTCGTAAAAGGCGACCAAGCGACATACAGCTGGTGTATGGGGAGCAGCATCCTTCAGCACAAGGATACTAAGGTACCGTTTTACTGCGATCATCAGTCCGCCTACCAAGCGTGCTGACTATGGCACTATCCCTCAATGATCTTGGATTGCCAAGTTCTATCAAGAGGAGGCGTAGGTTTAGCTGTGGTCGTAGAGTAAAATTATTGTGTATTTGTGATCGGATTGTGGATATAAATATGTATTCATTTCCCGCTAGCTGGTCGCACGTTCAGTAAGGAATTTCGTGTAATTATGTTTGTAATATGAACCTGTCAAGTAATTTATTTTCCAAATTATTTAATTGTCATTGTCATTACGGATCGTGATGCAATTCGTGTGGTCCGCGGGCCTCAGTTGCTGTGGACCATGTGTCGGACGTCTCTGTGCCACAGAATACACAATAGTCTGTGTTCACAACATTTTGTACCCAGTACCCAACTTTTATTTGTTATTGTTTAGATTGTGTAGGTATACCTATGCGTTGGATGATGTCACGCAGATACCTAAACCGCTTAGTACTAGTTAGCACGCGATATATTTAGGATTCAACCGATAAGGTGAAGGTTAATGGGATAATTATTACCTATTTTTTATACGATTATACCTACTCAACCAAATGATTAATTCTTTGTTATTTATTTCTTTGTTACTTAGTTACGAGTGTTACATAAATCTAAGTATTTTTTTAAGATAATGAGAATTTTAAATGTGTAAATCTAGTTAACCACACCTTATGGAATAGTACTCAATCAGTACTCACAATTACCTTGCAAACTGTTAAAATATTTGCACATGTCGTAAGCAAAGTGCGACAAAATATGATGGGCTTTATATAGGTAATTGGTTTTGTTATTTATATTTATAAAACCACTAGATTCCACTAGTTTCACCCGCGTAATTCCAGTTAAGTGGGAACTTCATAATTAAATACAGTCTTTACTCGATAAATGGGCTATCTAACACTGAAATAACTTTTTAAATCGGTCTGCTAGTTCCTGATATTAGCGCGTTCAAGCAAACAAACTAACTCTGCAGCTTTATATATTCATCATCAACAGCCCGTTTACGTCCACTGCTGAACATGGGCCTCCCCTTATCAGACCTTGGCAAGCCAGGATCGTTGAGGGATATTGCCACAATCACCACGCTTGGCAGACGGATTGGTGATCGCAGTAAGATGTAAACCTTGAGCTAATAGATGCTGCTGCCCATCCATCAGCCATATGTCCCTTAGTCGCCTTTTACGACACCCATCGGAGGACATGGGGTGGTCTATTCTAAGCCGGAAACCACACGGCAAAAAACTTTATATATTAGTATAAGATTGTCGATATAGCCTTCGTACCGAATTTAATTTCATTGGGTCTTCGAATTCAATTTGATTTGTGCCTATATAGTTGAACCTTTCTTTTAACCGGTTTTTTTAAACGTTCATCAGGTTAACTAACCTAAGCCGTTAACTTTCCTGTCAAATCAAAAGTTTTTCATTATTTGTGTTTCGAAAAATGAAACACGAATAATGAAAAACTTCCAAAAGATCTTAAATGAATAAATCAAAATAATCAAATAAAAGTAATTTATTTGATAAATAAGTTAAGTTTTGACAGAATGTTAGTTTATTACAACGTTGATTATCCGTTTAGAAACTAGATGTTTAATATAACAATTTCAAGTTTTCATGTAATTACAGTTCCATATTTATTGTATTTTATAACTATTAGTGGAAATTTTAACGATGTAATCCATGTGGAACCTGACTGTGTATTATCTCGGTTTGTTATGGTGATAACGCGCGTAATTTTAGCTATTAGGCTACACATTGTGTAATACCTTATCTAAAACAACGGTAATAAATGTGTATAAAATTGGTAAACACATATTGCACAGTATGGAGCGTGATTTTTTTTATTTATACCTTATATTGCTATTGTTAAGCTTCGCAATATTATTTTCGGCGATTGGTTTTAGTACTTCATCTATATCTATACTTATATATAAGCTGCAGAGTTTCTTTGTTTGCTTGCTTGTACGTGCAATTCTCGGGAACTACTGGATCGATTTGAAAAATTGTTTCAGTGTTAGATAGCCCATTTAATGAGGAAGGCTAAAATATTTAATTTTAAAGTTCCTACGGGAATGGGAGTTATGACTATCGTTACTTCATGATTAAATATAGTCTATAGTCTTTTTCGATCTATCTAAAGTTAGATAATTTTTCAAATCGGACTAGTAGTCTATGAGATTAGCTCGAAGTCAAATTCAAAGTCAAAAATTCTTTATTCATATAGACACATTTAAAATATTTTAAATCATGTTCTTATGATGCGTCCCTTTCTTTTACTACCACCGGTTCTGGACGTGGCAACTCTGAGAAGAACTGGCAAGAAACTCAGAGGAATCCTTTTTTAAATAAATTTGATTTTACAATTATTAATAAAGCAGTATTGTTTTAGAGCAACTCACTTCCAACTATTCCCAAGCTGTTTTGTCATTAACATAATCTGAAATTTTGTAATAAGCTTTTTTACATAATTTATCTTTCACATATCGTTTAAACTTGTTTATAGACAGATCTCTAACATTACTAGGAAGTTTCTTGTAGAAGCGTATACATTGCCCCATAAAAGAATTGCTTATTTTGTGGAGACGTGTAGCATGTAAAACAAGATTATGCTTAGTTCTAGTATTAACATTATGAGTGTCGCTTTTTTTCTTAAAACTATCAATATTCTTATGAACATATAAAAGGTTTTCATATACATATTGTGATGCGACTGTAAGAATATTAGTCTCTTTGAATTTCTCCCGTAGGGAAACTCGCGGACCAAGTTTATATATGGACCGTACAGCTCTTTTCTGTAGTACAAAAATGGTGTCAATGTCCGCACAGTTTCCCCATAGAAGAATCCCATAAGACATTACACTATGAAAATAACTAAAGTAAACCATTCTAGCAGTATCCACATCAGTGAGTCGTCTCATTGTTTTAACAGCATAGGCCGCAGAGCTAAGTTTCCCTGACAGTTTCGCAATATGTGGGCCCCATTGTAATTTGGAGTCAATAGTTATTCCCAAAAAAACAGTTGACTCCACTGGCTCCAACCGAATACCATTTATTTTTACACTAGCTTTCCGCGCGCGGTTTCACCCGCGTAACTCCCGTTCCCATAAAAACTTTATAATAAAATATAGCCTCGACAAATGGACTATCCAACACTGAAAGAATTTTTGAAATCGGACCAGTAGTCCCTGAGATTAGCGCGTTCAAACAAACAAACAAACAAACAAACAAACAAACAAACTCTGCAGCTTTATAATATTAGTATAGATTCGTGTCAATTTGTTTTACATTGGGTGTAGAAAATTTCAAGCAAACAAACTCTTTAGCTTTATTTATTAGTATAAGTTATAAATTTGACTTTTTCTTGGACAAAAACATTGATATAATCCTTTATCTATTGCTTCATATACAGATTGTTGGTTAGTTAGATAAGCTAATATTGATTTAGTGGCATGTGTCACCCCATGATATCGTAGGGCTGGTCTAACACTGTCGTGTATTTAATACTAGCTTCCTGCGCTCGGTTTTACCTGTATAACTCTCGTTCCCGTGGGAACTTCATGACTAAATATCGACTATAGCCTTCCGTGATAATTGAGCTAGCTAACATTGAAATAAATTTTTCAAATCGGTTTCGTAATTCCTGAGTTTAGCGCGTTCAAACAAAGAAACAAAATCTTCAGCTTTATATATTACTATAGATTTAGTATATATGATCTATGACTCCGCCTTCTTGGGTAGTTTTTAAACTAGGTATTTATTAAGGCTGGGAGAATTCTTGCCTTGTGAAGTAAAAATAGCCTCACGGCCTCACTTAGATATTTTATTCTGTTTTTACTTTGGCTATTTCTTGTTAAAGTGGTAACAGAAATACATCATCTGTAAAAATACATATATTTATTTATGATTACTAGCAGAGTTTTGCATTCATGTAAACCCCTTGTGCTAAGCTAAAAGGCTTGTGTTACAAGTGGGTTATTGTCGGTAATGCAATGGGTGGAGATCGAACCGGCGGCGACCACAAGAGCACAAGTCCGACGCCCCTAGCCATTGGGCTACGGCCGCTTATTTAGCTATCACGGTTAGTAAGATACCGCCTGATGACAGACAGACACACAACGGAGTTTTAAAAATAGGTTATTACTCTTTTGTACCCAAAAGAGTTGTGCTCTTGTGGTCGCCGGTTCGATCTCCTAAAGCGGGTATCTTTTGAAGTATTTATTGGTGTTGCAATACAGGCTTAGTTACATTGCATAATGCTAACTCTTCTCTTGTATAGGCGTAGTTAGGTAAACAGTTTACTATTAGTGTTAGTTCGCCATTAATCCCTTCTTACACTGTTTTGTTTGTTTACAGCATGTTTGTTTTACGTTACTATTTTTGTTGTTCATACACTTGTTTTTACGGTGCCGAAATAGGGTCAAACGGATTTTTAATGCCAAATATTAGAGATTAAATAAAGTATAGGTATTTTATCTACTTCTACGCTAATATTATACGGAGGAAAAGTTTGTATTTTTGTATGTTTGTTTCGAATAAACTTAAAAACTACAGGACGGATTTCGATAATTCTTTCACCATTAGAATGCTACATAATCCCTGAGTAACATAGTCTATATTTTTTTACTAGAAATGTGCACCCGTGCGAATCCGGGACGGGCCGCTAGTACCTATATGATATTATATCTAAATTGTTTATGAAACTATAATTTGGCTTCTCTTTCTTGGCTTCTCTAGTTGTAAATTACCCCTCAAGACTACTCATGTCTTATTATTTTATTTTCCTTTTTGCTGTCTCCCGCTTTGCTATGGAGGGAAGTGAAAACATAAGTCTTTCTGACTCCTCCTAATCTCTTTCTGATTAAATTCGTTGCGGGTCCCAAGCAAGTTTAACTTTTTCTCGGGACTTGGTGAGCCTCGGTGCTCATTGCCATTACCAGTATGTGCCACTGTTGATCCTGGCTTGCAGGAGTTGCGGTGGTGGGAGTGTCGGTGGAATTAGTGCAATTAAAAAAATACTATTGTTTAGACATTATAAGACAAAAGGAAAGTCTTTATTTATATTTGTTGTTTCTTGCAAGACTAAGAAAAAGATAAATTTTAATTGAAGGACCAATTTCGAAAAAGGCACAAGGGTGATGATGGACAGTTGTGCTCTTTTCGAAATTGCATATTCAATTATTTCCACGGATATGTTTTTCTCTTTAAAAGACAACTGAAATAAGTAATGTGAGCATTCCTAATAACGTTTAGGACATTACTTGCTGAATTATAGCTGTGGCGATATCATACTCAATTAAAAATGTAAGAAATTCGGGGTAATGCTGCCAGCATTCTGGGAACCTTGCCAAGTAGAATAGAATCGTACTTTTAGTTGTATATTATGTATTTTATTCATGTAAATCAATTATAATAATAACTAAAAAAAAACATATCATAAACTTAAGCTAAAATTTCTGAAAGTATGCCTCCAAAACCGTGGCTTGCCAAGGTCTGTTAAAGAGGAGGTCCATGTTCAGCTGTAGACGTGAATAGGCTAATAAAATACATGCCTATATCCTGTTTTATGTTATGCTTATGTTTTGCATAATTATGTACAAGTAGAAATACTTGTCTTACAATGTATCATCATCATAATCAGCCTCTAAAACGTCCACTGCTGAACATGGGTATCTACCCATGTTCAGCAGTGGACGTTGTAAAGGCCCCGAGGGAGTGTTTTTGGCCTAGTCACCACGTTTTACAATGTATACTTAGAGTATTGTACCTATAAAACAGGAGGAGATAATAATATAATCTTAAAAGTATACACTATTTAACAGCTGAGTGTTACAAATAATAAAAACGTTAATCCTATGACCATATGTTGTAACAGTTACGACTATACGACGTACGAACAAAAACTTTACAGTACAAGTGCAATGGGCAAACACATGACCATATAGGGTTGCCAGGTGGTCGGGATTTGGCGGGATTCTCCCGAATATTTGGGTACCCTCCCGAGTCCCGACGAAATAAAAAACAATAATTTTCAAAAAAAAAATCCTGTTGTCAAATCAGCAATATAAATAAATTACTTAATTAAAGTTATTAAGTTAGACCAAAGTCCCTAAATCGCGAACATGGTAATATGGTTGTTCGATCTGGCAAGCCTATGGGCCATATATGACGCGTTTTTGCCGCATAATGAATATTCTGATTTGAATATTTTTTTACTGCATTCACCGATGCTATTGCAAATGCAATCAATGTTGAAAATAAATTAAACAACCGGATAACGGATTATAATAAGTAGGTATTAAGATAAAAAAAAAGGATTATCACGAAAACAGTAAATCGGTCAAAGATTCCAATGTCATCGAGAAGGATTCATATTTTTATTATTTTATTAGGGTTCTGTAACCGAATGGCAAAAACGGGTCTCTGTTACTACGACTCCACTGTCTTTTTGCTTGTCTGTCACTAGGCTGTATGTCATGAACCGTGATAGCTAGACAGTTGAAATTTTTACAGATGTATTTATTTTACAGCTATAACAACAAATACTGACTAAATAAATATTTAAGCGGGCGGCGCACTTACAGCAACCGTGTTTTTTATGTAGACGCTTAAAATGGTTCGATATTTCCAAGTCGCTAAATAATATGGTGTTTTACGTTGCATAGATAATGGTGTAAACGAAACCTTTCGTGCTCGAATACGACTCGCACATGGCCGGTTCTTTTTATTAAAAATACAATAATCATAGTTCTTTCAACTTTCACCTTATATAGTCCGTCTCTTTATTTGCCCGTTAGTTAGTCTCCGTTTGTTTGTGACAGTCTATAATAAATAAATAACAAAGAACTGAAGACCTATATTGATAAATGATTGTTTTTCATAACATCCATGTAAACAATGGGCATAGCTGGTAAACATAACTTTTTACAATAATAAACAACAGAACAGTCGCAAGCTATAGCTTTCCTCGACAAATGGGCTATGTAACACTAAAATAATTTTTCAAAATGGACCAGTAATTCTTGTGATAAGCGCGTTCAGGCAAACTAAATATACAAACTCTTCAGCTTATATTTAAAGTACTAGAGCGCTTATATAAAAAATACTTACAACATATATGTTCAAACCCTTTCTCATACTCCTCTTTATTTTACTATGTGCCATAGAGTTATTGTAGTCAGTTTGTTTATCTAGACAAAGTAACTTCCAACTTATTACATTATTTCACCCAGTAGAAGTCTTATCTATATTATATAATTCATGGCAATAATAATATATGATTGTCACATATATAATAATGTATAATTTATACATCACACACTATAAATCAAATATCTATATCTACACTAAAAAATAATTTTTCGGTAGTAGACCGTCCAAGCCCCACAGGAGGTGCCCTCTTGCGCAGGTTGCTTAGTTTGTAGTTTTTAAACTATTTATTAAGGCTGGAGCTCTGCACGCCTTTATGCCCGGTAAGTAGCAAAGGCTACCTACGTATGTCAATCCGAAAAAAAAAGGTAGTAGAGCACTCTCTAATGCTTCGCATTATGAGTCGTGCAATATATAAAGCTAAAGAGTTTGTTTGCTTTCTCGAACGCGCTTTGCATAAATCTCAGGTCCGATTTGAAAAAAATATTACAGTGTTAAAAAGCCCATTTATCGAGGAAGGCTTTGGCTATATTTAATTATGAAGTTCCCACGGGAACGGGAGTTACGGAGGTGATATCTCGCGCGGGAATCTAGTAAATTATACTTAATTACATTTTGTATCAATAATATCTGATACACACTATGTATCAGATATTATAGATACTAAAAGAATCACAAACAGTGATAACATCAACCAACTAGATTTTAGCTGAAATTGTTAATGTGTTAATACAATGCACACATCAGTCAATAAAAATAAAGAAGATCAGATTTATGTTGCAAGTTAAATAAGCATTAATACCACAAGAGAAGGTATACGGCCGTTATCTTATCTGTTAACTAATGTGGCCATAGAAATGCGTGTAGTATAGAATGCTGGTGTTGGAGGCATTCGTGAATCATACGATGTTGCTGTCAGGTGTGCAACGGACGTCTCTCCCGCTCGCGGGACCGACTGATCTTCAATTTGATACTGCAAAAAATACTCAGTGTCTTCTCGAGGTAAGGTGAAATAAACGTTGCAAGAAACTATGCTTACTTAAATTATTTTTTTCTGTCTTGTATTTCTTTTCCTTTCCGTGCACTGAACAGCCGCAATGACATTGAATTGATTTGCAACAATGAATTTATTCTAGATATTACGAGTAACTTGGAACGTTTGATAATTTAGTTTTGACGTTGTTAATAAACATAATCAATTCGGAAATTGTTATAAAAATTGCACTCTGAGTCTTCATTATTATAGTATCTTAATAAAGTTATAGAAATTAATGAAAATGCAATGGATTGTCTTTGCGCTAAGAGAATAATTTTTACTGCAATTCATTGCAGTATGAAAAATATAAATTTGAATTTGATTCAGTTTGTCTCAGTCTTTTTTTGTTTTAATTAGGCAATACAGATTTCAGTTATATAGTTAGTTTGCCTATGTGGATTTAGTTTCTTTTTTGTGATCTGAGTTTTATGGCTAAGCGTGTAAAGCGAAATTTCATATTTATGGAAACTGCCCACGCGATTCTTTCAACCGGCTAGTTCAGTGAATGCTTATTTGCGAAACTTTACTTTTGCTATCTCAAGTTTCAGTAGATTCGTGTATAAATATTTGATTTGTTCGCCAAAAGCAAGTCTTTGATACCAAAATACCGTAATTACAACTTCTACAGAAAATCTTTTGAGCTGGTTGTGGACTATTATTAATTTAGGGCAAGAATTGCCTTTTATAAAATGTTACATGTCTGATTATTTCAACAAAAGTTTATTTTATATCAGAATAGAGCCAGTCTGGGTATTAATACAAATATATTTTTACAATTATATTGTAAAAATATAAATACAAATAATGTTTATAACTTTTCTGAATTTCATTATGTCATCCTGAAACTTATTCGGATATTATGTAAGAATAAAAATACTCCATTTATATCAGTAATACTTGACTAAGTATAATAATTATATAAACCTGGATGTGCTGCACTATGTATTAGTTTTAATAATTGACTGCTTATATCAACTATAAGATTTTCGATATCTTCTTTTCTCAATATTCACTTAACTATCCCTAGTCTCATATCGTCAGTGATAGAGAGAGAGGTGTCTTTTTATCCATCAAAAATATTTTCTTTATTTCTGTAGTAGAAGACGGAATAACAAATTTGCTACGTTTGATCTTCAACCTTTTTAGCTACTGTCACTAACGCGGTATTACACTATCATCGCCAATACCATCAATAAATAAAATGCCATAACCGTCAAAATATCGCAAATAATAATAGATAGCCAATTCTAAAATTAAAACGAGAAAAAAACAATAGCCTCTAAACATTACCTTTCTCTACAAGTTAGTTGGTTAAAATTTGGATAGAGAGCAATACTAAAATTTGTTTTAATCTCAATTATCCCTAATCTAATAAATAGTGGCAAATAAATGCTAGTTTACTTAAAAAATCCATCATATTTGACTCATCTTAACTTATAAATAATCAATTAAGGTATGAAACGTTAAATATTATTTCCCATTATAGACATGTCTGGCAGTATGTTTTTGTTCTGATAATGCATATGATAAATTTGTCTCATCTCAAAATCGTTAAATAAGTGCTTCATGCTCGCCACATGATATAGACAATTAAGGAGTATTAACGCTGCGTCCTTATCTGTATTTTATACATAGTACAAGCTGTTGCCCATGGCTTCGCTCGTGTATCCTCCCATCAGAAGTAATCCTACTGATGACTATCCTACTGTCATACAAAAATTAAACCGATATGTCGCTTAGATTGAACGCAATTTTTTTAAATATGTAGAGTCTCGAGGCTTTTGCTACTTCACCGGTAATACAGGTGAGTAGGGCTCTAGCCTTATTATATGGTTTATAAACTACTAACTAAGCAACTAGCGCAAGAGGTAGCTTCTTGTGGGACTTGATCCTCTATCCAGGGCAGTCCAGGTGGATTGATGGTCATGACTTTTGGTTTTTCGGGGAGTTTTGTGCAACTGTCTTTCGTTTCGTTGTCAGTTCGCGGGCTCTTCGGACTTTGAGTCTATGATGAAATCGGAAATTTCAGTAAAGATTTTGACAGAAATTTCCGATGCCTAAACTAATACACAAACATCTAACTAAAAATCGATACTGTAATATTATGTTTGTTATAATATAAAATGTTATCAAGTCACTTATTAAATTTGCGCCGATGTTTAAAATAGCTTCACAGCTTGCACTAGTTGTTTGTGGCTCTACAAAAATATCCTGTTATTTCTAGTTCTGGACCAAATGCGCGTACAAATGCGTAGTTAAGATTTGATGAAGAAATGAAACTATTGGATGCGTCTTGGCAATCTTGTTTAAAACATGACTGCTTTGAATGATCTCAATTAATGTTTCCAGTAATAGAGTACTGCATTTTATTTTATTGCAATGATAGCGTGTTACGTTCTTAATATGTAGTTATTACTTCACAGTTTATAAATGGAATGGGATCTATACATGTTAGCAGATATATGATGATATTTTTAACAATGCAGAGGTTTGTAATGTCCATTCGCACTTAACATAGTTCATTTAGCGTCATTAGGACTTACCAATCGTCAGTTACGTAAAGCTGCTTAAAAAGGGGCAAGTCATTCAACATATCATTTTTGGCATAATATTGATCTAATAAATGTTTACTGTTAATCTCATTATTAAGTTAACATAATATAATGTCAGTATAAGGTATTTCACCAAGAGATTTTGTCTTCAAGATGTTTTTTTTACGTTATTATAGTAAGATTTGATTGATAACTACAAAATGCCAGATCATGTAACGATATCTATCATACAAAATAAAATTTATATTTCATTGATTTTTGCAAGATAATGGAATGTTACCTCAGGGGAATATATTATAATGTAGCCCAGATATGGTAATAGGGCCCATACATTCATAGAACAAATTTTCCATTTCCTTAAATAAATAGAATAAATTTAGTGGATATGTGAGCGACTTTTAGGGACTTTATCAACTTTAATTTCCAAATCTTTTTGATTTCTAATAAATAAAATTGTTGTTCTTGGGCATTTTCACTTTTAAGTGTACCCGCGATTTTAAGACTGTCCCACTTATTCAAAATTTTATAGCAAAATTAATCATGGGCATATGGTTTAATTTATGGAATAAAAAAGTAAATTATTAATTAAATTGATGAATTCATCTGAAATCCAGGTAAAACACGTATTAATTATTCATTTATGCGTATTTCAAATATTCATAGTAACTGTTTTTGGCATGTCCCACCCCTTGCCAACATTGAATTGACCAAAATTACTAAAATACTACTATGAATACATTTAAAAGTTTTGGTGTGTTCATAGTGTATATCTTTGTCGTCACATAAATTAAATTTATACAATTTAAACTATAATAACAAAGGCCACAATACGTTTTCAAAAAATGTTCTAAATTGATACCGGTCGGACATGTCAGTTTAGTGACGGTTCCAGTTGTTCAAAATAATTACTAAAGGAACTCATAATAATTTAAATGGCACCATTAAGTGAAGAAGATCACGGCAAATTTTTTTCAAAAAAAAATTGCGGCTGTGTCTCGAGTAAAAGGTTGTTATTGTTTTTGTCGGCAGCTGTCTCCAGTTTTTATGTCAGGTTAGTGACGTTCTTTCCTTGTTAATATAGAACGTTTTACAACCTACAACTGTTTCAACCGAATCAGATAAAACTTACAAATATTTTCACATGTTATATTCTTACTTAATATTTAATTGTGATTAGAAAACATTTTTCTTTAATATTTACCCGCGAATGTGACGTCAGTTTGGTGACATTTTTATTCCGTCACATATAGGACTGACTACAAATGTCACCAAACTGACACATAAAGCTAGGATTACATAGCTACAATGTGCAATATTTTATTTTCAGGTATTTTTTTTTAATAAATCTCACTATGCCACTAAGTGGCGCGGAAAGAACGAAACGATATAGGGAAAAACTGAAATTAGAACGCCCTCAGGAATATGAAAAATAGAGGAAGAAAAATTTCTGAATTGCCGCCAGAAGAAGCTGACTGAACTGACCTATACATTGCAAAAACGCAAGAAAACTTAAACTTCGCGGACTAACACAGCCTATCCGCCCTCAGATATAAAAATATTAGTTTAAATACTTTTAATAGAAATGTTAAAGAATAAAGACTTTTATTTACCAACGCTATGTTTTATTTTGTATCATGTAATCTCAGCTTAAAGTTTTTTAATGTGTAACTTTGGTGACTGTCCCAATTTGTATGTGAACAAAAAATATTTTTTTAACTTTTGTTTCATTGTTAAATTATATTTGTTTGAATATTGTTTAAGCCTGTTGCAATATTGAACACTACAAAATACATTAATTAAAAAAACTAAGCCCTTTATCAAGGGAATTAATAAAAAATCGATCTTCTTAGCGTCACTTGTCACAAAATAGAAGTTGAAACCTCAATTTAGAGAAATGAGATTTTAATTAAAGGTTAGTATATATTTTTTTCGATGGATTGTTTAATATTCAGTAGAAAAAGAAAATAAAAATTGAGTCATATTACTTAAAATAATAAAACAGGATGATTTTTATGTAGTCACCAAACTGACACTTTTTCACTACAAAGTCCAATTATTTTCCGTTTTTAATAAGGAAAGCACTCGATTTATTAAAAATAAAATACTATCTCCAGCCCGTCATACTATGAAGTACAGGTTGAGATCTTTAAACATATTAAAAACACAACTTTAAAAAAAATGTCGTAATTTTAACAGGGTACACTTATAAGTGAAAATGCCCTCTTATGATTCATACAGATTTTATCAACTTAATATTAAATCGATATTTTTCAGTTAAGTTTTAGTGTAAATTTATAGAAATCTGTTTTATGAGCCGTATGATATCACAGATGGCTGGTTAAGCGTGCCCGAAATAATCCGGTATTATCTACATCACATGGATTCTGATATTACTAGTTTTATGTATTAGCTCTCAAATATTATGAGCAAGTCTTACGCGGACACTTTTTTATTTATGAATACGTAATTGAAGTTTAATAGGTTTGGTTAATGTTTCTCATTTTCTAAATTAGTCAATTTAAAGTATAGTCAAGAGTTGAAGACAATTTGAATAATAATTATACCTTTCTTAAAATTATAATTTATTTGCAGTATCGATATTTTATATATTAACAATATAGTGAATTGTTTTAAGAACAAGGCGTCGATGACTTACCAACCCATTTTATTTTCTATTATTATTATTTATAATAATATATGTTCTGAACCAATATTATTTAATTTCGTTTATTGATATCATTACCATAATTTGGACTACCGGAACCAATAAAGTCTACTATGTTTATTGTTGTCAGTATTATAGGGGTCAAAGAGGGTTCGTTTACACGGCCCAGTAGTGGTCTGACAGGTACCTCCAGACAGGCTCCCGTGGCGAGACACTGCTGTCCCCCGATGCTCCGGCTGGGTCGGGTGTCCCGTGTGGTGTGCCTGTGTGTGCGCTCACGGACACATCGCGACAGCACACCGCGGCCCGGTGCGCAACATTGATTCGTGGCTCGCTATCGTCTCACTCAGTCACTAGCGCGCAACGCCAACAGAAACAAGTGTTCGCGCTTCGTAGCGCTCCTTTTATTTTTGCGTTAGTTTTTTTTTGTGCAAGTCCACGCTTCAACAAAGAAAACCTGTTTTATATTGCCTATGTATTCTTATGTGAACACGAAAGAGCATAGTATAATTTCTAAAGTGTGTTACGTCGCTTGGCTCTCTACCTAGTTAGGTTCCCGTGTGTTGAGTAATATTCTGTGTTAGTTGTAGTGGTTGTGCTGTGATAGAGACAATTTCATCGCGAACGTGTTCCAAATTGGGATTTCACCACGAGCGGGCTCAAGGAAGTTTATAGTCAAGTGAGTAGATGACGAAATACAAGCCATTCTAAACGTCATTTATTTATATTTTGACTTTCTTTTGCTGATTTAATGTCCATACAAATCTCAAAGTTGGCAGAATAAGTAAGGAGTAAAACTGGTTTAGATACGTGTCTACACTGTAGTCTGAAGTCATTGAGAGGTTGGCGACTTGAGTGTTTTTTATTATTTATACGAAATGAACATAAGGCATTGGTTGCGATGTGTAGTGACGGGGACCGTCGCGCGATGCCACCTCGAACGTCACTGAACGTTCTGTATACAGCGCCACTTATCTCGACCCGTGCAGCACCTACCTACTCATCAAATCTGATTACAATTTTATGTTTAATTCGCAATTCATTTTACATAGAGTCGATTAATAATCACTGTAATGTTGACAGTAGTTTTTTTATTATTATTTTCTCATAATTCGTGTATATAATTTAAGCGTACATTATAAAGAATCTAATGTATGATTATGTATGCTTATTATTTGCAATGAAAACCGGATGTGTGTTGTTGCTAAGCATGATTTAAATATGTCTAGCGTTGTTGTACAGCGAACTACCGATATCAATACAGTTACTAAAAATAGCATTGGAACATATCGCGTATTCCAACTGGATTTAATTATGACTATACAATTTACTGGTTTGTTTTCGAATACGAATGAGCTGTTATATACCTATGACTTTATATATAAAACATATTGCAGTTTGTTTTTGCAAATTTGTTATTAGGTACTGTTTAATTACTGTATTACTCTATATCTACTTACATAAACTAAGCCACGCGGCTTAACTTGGTCATACCCTTCCTCAAGAAATGACAGATGTCAAAAGTAAAAAAAAAAAACAATGAAATAGGTACGACCAAACTGGACTGGATGTTCTCACCTATAAGTGCGTTGAAACAATCAAACTCTTCTAGTTTAGTAATGGATCGACCTTAGTTTTAAGAGCTTTAAGGATTACGAGCTAAATAGGTAACTAATTAAATGTTAACTGGCTATCTAGGCTCTGCGATGCTATTGCCTTGTAAGTAATTTTTTTTTAAATTCCTCATATCCAGTTGACGTAATTGCATATTTTTAAAACAATATAATAAACAAAAAGTAGCCTATATACCTATGTCCGTATCCAAGTTGCAATAGATATTAAAGTGCATAATAATTGGTTCAGTAGTTTAAATGTAAGTATAATTATGTGCTTTATGGTTTCAGTACCTTTATACTCTCTTATCTATCTTATTATAACAAATACATAGTACATACACAATATATCTGATTATTGTAAATATGTACTTAAAATCCGTCCGCGAAATAAGAAGAATGGCTGATCAATTGCTGGCGGACAAATTCGAATGCCATGGCTCGCCACTTCTTGGCCGGCGGGCCTGACTTTGACTGGCCTTGATCTATACCAATCGTATAATAGGGAACTAGCACCAGCGTTTCCCTGTGTACGTAATACTGCGGTCACTTACCCGCCTGCCAAACTTGGTGATTATAGCATAACTCCCTCGGGAGGAGGCCCATGTTCAACAGTGGAAGTGTATACGGGCTGTTATGATTATGTTGATCTAGTTCCAAATATAATGTTACTTGTATAACAGGTAGAAGCTCACAGGTATCAATAGAAGGATTTTAAAAATAACCTCCAATGTTAAACTTAAAACGGTCAGTCAATGTTTAGATATTATTGGATTAGAACTTTATCACGATTACATAGAGTTCCAAATCTTGTGGGGGCTTATAATGGCATTGCTCAAGGCTTGAAAGGTTATACGGTCAAATGTTCGGGCTTATGTTATTCAACTTTGGAATGCTATTTATTAAAATAACAACAACACATATTGTACTTTAACATACTTGCCTCAATATCATAATGTAATGTAGTATATGTGCAAAGCATTAACCTTAAAAAAATATCGGGAAAACTCTTTTCCTTTTCTTAAAACGTAATTCATAAACAATATCTCAAATTTATAAGTAATTTTCGCGTGTAAATGAAGTACTATGACGTGCTTTAATAAGTAGCATGTATTTTTAGGGTCGTTGCTATTGCTAAACTGTTTGTGCGAAATCTTTGTTATTAACCCCGTATGTGTATAATAATATATGTGTTATCAAAACTTGTAGTTTACATATAAATAGCATTACAACATATATTAACTTTCATTTATGCTAACAATTCTGTTACTACTGAATTTTATTTGAGGTCAATTCGTAATCAATAAACTTGCCAGACTTGTGGAACCAGTTGCCTATACTATAACATGAATATTCAATTTTCACACAATTCGTCATGACGCGAACAATGTCAGGTCGTTTTGTTGTATTTCGTGTCCTCCTTCTCTCGTATCGTCGCATCAGAGTTGCTTTTCTTTATTTACTTAAGAGATAACTTTTGTAGTTAGCTATGAGGATTTTGCTACTTAAGGCTCAAGCCTTAATAAATTATACAAAAACTATAAACTAAACAACCTGCGTGAGGCCACCCTCTGTGGGGCTTGGACTCTGCTCAGGGCGGTCGCTGGCAGTAGGATTGGGGAATTATGTTAAAACAGTTGATATAGAGGACGACTGGTAGTCTACCTATACTACCAGTCGTCTCTTTTCCCTCCGAACCTTTTCTTGATCAATTATAGCAATATACAGTATATTGAAGGCGAAGGTGTTTCCCCAGTAAATTACCTAAAAGTTTAAATACTATGCTCTACCTATCGCATTATGCCACGTTCTAAGACTTATAAGATGATTAAGGCATAGCATCTTAATGTTACACATAGGTTATATTCCATACTTATAATCGAAGGTACCTACTAAACGTCATGCTACAGGGTTCGGTCAGAAAGCAAGGTATTGAGATCTTTCTTTTCTGGTATCGCTATAGACGGTTTTTGATGTATATTTATTTCGTCAGTCTTCATTTTCATGGTCCTCACTTGTGAATTGTAATTGGCACTCGTAGTGTTGTCGGCGTAGGGAGTCGCTAGCACTGTTGTTGCAACGGGCGTAGAAATTACCAAAATATGACCGAAATTATGGATAATGTTAAAGTTATAACAATGATACGTTGTATTTTTAGTGTCTCATAGTTTCGCACTTTTGCATGGAACGCATACGCAGTGAAAGTGTCGATGCGGGACACGCTATCCACCGGCGCACTACAACAGTGTGTCGTAAGTCTGCGTGCTCGAAGGAGCTATAGAAAGCTCGCTGGAATTTTCCATTGACAACAAACCTTACTGCTTTGTTCCGCTTCGTTTTTGTAACAATCACCTCTCGATCACGAGACACTGCATCGACTTTTCCTGATTATCGTATGTGTCATGGTTTATTTTTACCATTGCTCTTTAAAGTAGTTCAGTCATAACATGTCTGTGTACGATTTGCCAACCCAACCGGTCACGATTATGGCGTTATCAATTATCTTCTCTTACATGGCTTACACTTGTTGATATTTTATCACAGACTATACTTCCTAGTTAGGTTCCGGCAGACATCAAAGTAGAGTACAGCATCATGACGTTTAAGTAATTGAAGCTGGCACGGTTAGTGCAGTTGGCGTGCATCAGTGCACAGGCCGCGTGCTATCCCACGTGACCACTTACTCTATAATGTCGAGCATCGCCCTAAAGCTCTTCAGTAATTATACCAACTACCACGAACAATGAAACCTACTCAGTCAATTGTGAAACTAATTGTGGCACTTGATTTTCTGCGTAGGAGTTACGCATTCAACGTAACGCTTCCGATCAAGATCAAGTACATAATGTATTGCTGATTAAATACACCTGCAGCTTATTATGTAACCGTTTGTTCATTACTAGTATTTTTTTTGCCATTTAATGAGGTCAAGCTCAAGGTATTTACTACTGTACAAGCGAGTTGACACACATTGTTATTTTAGTTATCCAAAGTGTCCTCCATTTTACACATTTTAAAGATAAAGCGCTAATTTGTTCTGTTAATGATTACCAGGAATATAATTATATTCAGTTCACAGAGTATTTTTTACGATATTTATCCATATACCGGGCAGGTAGATAGTACTGTTGCGTCAAATTAAAAACAAATTTCCCTGAATGAAAATGATGAGTCAGTCGTTTGGCTCGATTAGCGTGTTTTCATTCAAACCAACATAACTACGCTCCTCGCCAAATACGACTTGATGGGCGAGCCTTCTTTACTGTCGTTTTACTACCGCCCATAGAAACAAAAATTACATAACAGTTGATCTTGTTATTGGTATTTACAGTTTTTACGGTTTCCCGATAACTTCACGCAACGCTGGGTTGATGAAGCAATTAATACGAGTTAGTAGCTACGTGCTACGATCCGCTTATTACAGTTATAACCATGGTTACAATTAATATTTCCGCTGGAAGTTTCTTGGTAATCTGAAATAAAATGCACTTTGAATCTATTAACTACATGCGCGCCGTATAAAAGCCACATGTGATTAATATTAAAGAAATAGTGGTTTTATTTCTAGCGATACGATATGATATCAGAAACAAGGGATTAGGAAATCAATTATGAATTGTGATTCATGAAATGGCTCACGCAATTGAAGTACTGCTACGTAGTAACTGAAATTCTAAGGTTTCTTATGACGGGTTTGACTTAATATTATATTATATACTGGTGAATCTAAATAATATTCAATCGACGTTATAAATATCAATCGGTTATTAGCGGTCACGAATGGTGACGACTGCACCACGAATGAAACGAAAACAAAGTGTTTAGCTCTGAATCATTTTAATTAGTTACCTTTAGTTCTTAGTCTATGAGTTTATTATATTCGTAATGTACGATTATCTACTGGATACCAACACGTTACTAACTAGAACGGTTGTTGGCAGATGACTGCGCAGCAATTTGTCGCATTCCTTCATCGCGTGATCTTTATATATATATAATCAACGTCTATTTGATCGAGATTATTTTATGTAAGAACATAAATAATAGAAGTTAATGTTTGAAAAAAAAACGTATGATCTGGCGTTTTTTGTAATATAATGATATATAACTAGTATTATGGCTGACTGAAATACGAGCTTTACTTAATCACGTAATTTAAGAAGTTTGCATAAATGTTGCTTGACTTAAGCGATGTGTGACAGACTTGCATATACCTTTCTGCGATTTCGTGCATCGATAAGAAGTTGTGTTTAAGTGAATGATGTTTCGAGACAGGTTATGAGAAAAACTGCATGCCGGTTGAATCGTTAAAGATCTTGCGCGGCGTTTTTTAAGTACTTACGTACTTAAAAAACGCAGACGGAGACGAAAAAGCTCGTTGGACCATAACTTACTCAAACGTATTTCATCCACTGAAGCATACGGACTATTGACAGAAGTTATTCTGAAGTCGAATGCATGTGTGTGTAGCCGCATCGTGCCGCACTCAACCCCGTGACCCAATTTTGTGTATAAGTTCATGACAACGACCCAATTTCTCTGGGTTTCTCCCTATTTTTACCATCGTTAGATGCAGTAATTTTTGTAGATTATTTATTCAATTGCTTTCGTCAATATTGGCACTGCTATGGTCCGATTTAAGGTTCTAAGTTCGAGATAAAGTATTATACTAATAGATATGAATCTTATTATAGCACTACTAAATATAAGTATGATAAAAGCACATTAATAAGAATACTAATTAATAGAGAGTTAAAAGGAGGCACAAATTAGGTTTTATCGAATAAGAAGTAATGTCAGTGATGTGCACCAAAATAAACCTTTGAAGATCAGTGTCCAGAATTCTTTTGCCATCATCGCTTTGTTCACATCACGGTCATTGTATCAGTGTAGTAGGAATACCAAAACATGTAATAATGTAATCTGGACAAAAAGCTAACGAACTCATTAATTTTCATCCCATTTATTAAATTATATTTGTTTATCAATTCATATAAAAGGTGATGGTATGCGGGCCTGCCACATGTACCTACTTAATAACAAAACTTAACAATGTATAAAAAAAGTTATTTGAGTTGTTCTAAATAGGTTCTATGCCTAATACTATTCATTCAAAGTAGGAATAGGGACATAATTTAGAAATTACTTTATCAGTCTTATGTCTATTGCTGAACATGGGCTTCCTCTTTACAGAACTTTGTAAAGCCAGGGCCGTTGAAGGATATTGCCATAATCACCACCCTTGACAGACGAATTGGTGATCGCAGTAAGATGGTTATTATCCTTGAATTGATAGATACTGTAGCACATCCAAAAGCTGTATGTTCCTTAATCGCCTCTTACGGCAGTCATGGGAAGACATGGGGTGATTTATTTTAGGCGGGAAACCATACGATTTTTTTTTTATTAATCTAATATATGAGTAGTGATTTTCTCGTGAGTCTTACTCATGAGTCGCTTTACTAACTCAGTATTATATAGATATATTACCTCTACCTGCTGTAACAAAATCGACTACCTACTAAAATAGGTTTTAAAAAATTATTGCAAAGTTTCTAATCTTAATTTACATGTGGTAGGTATTTGGCATTTGGTTACTGTATTGGATGAGTAAGTATAAAACGTTTCAAGATTCTAATTGTTATGATACCGTGCAAATTAGGTCTCACATTATATAGACACCTATTTGTATACGAATTCATGTCATGGACCATGAATTCATCCTGACCAGGCAAATTTATCCACGATTTTAAGTGGTCTAAATACAAGGACGGCTAGTGCTAATACATAAGATATACAGCACTAGCCACCCTTATCATGCCTACCTTTTACCTATTGCCCTCTAGCGACCTAGCGTTAGTAAGCTCAAGTTAGTGCTTGATTGATGTTGTATCATCAATCAAGCAGCATACTTACTTGAGCTTACTAACGCTAAACTCTATACTACTACTCTATATCTATTTCTTTTTATAAAAAAATATCAGTAAATGAATACTTTTTATGGGAAAACAATTAATTTTCACGGCATTAGCTCATCATCCGATGTAGCATTCTTATAGTATTACGCAACAATGGCTTCTTATAGTTTTAATAGTAAGTATAATATCCACATTTGTCAGCACGTGCTACCAATTTAACTGTGCTATGTATATAACACTTTGTCTTCATAACCGGTATTATCCGGTTAACATCATTCATGACCTTATTTATTTAAGTTTACAAACATTAGCTATTCTCGCCACATTTGAATTCAAGATACCTATAGGTACTTACTCGTAAAAGGATACGTTTAGATACGCATATTTCATTCTTATCAAGAGTTTGAAGGTCTCGTCGATATCAAGTACTCCATTCCTCGCGTATGAATAATGTTAGAGCATTTATTTTTAACTTATGTACCGGGTACCTATATTTGTTATGTAATCTAAAAGCAATTTTATTTTAGTTCAGAGTTCCTGGCAAACTAAATTGTTTATCGTTTAGTGTTTAACCATATGATGTTGTGACGTAGTATTTTGGAGACTATTTCAGTAGATATTTCCCGGTGGTGACGTTAAGCAATCGTGTCGACAGTTGGTTCGTTGGCGGTCTTCGAGGCGGGGCTTCACGTCACACAAATACGCTCAGAACGCACGGTTTCGCTTCTAATTTGGTGACGCCGCGGGCGGCTGCGCTGCCAACTGCTCTTTCTACGCAATCTCTACTACGCGGTTTTCGACCATTGTTATCAATAGCGCGGCTTGTGCGTCACAATGAATACAAATCGATATAATAACAAAGAACAAACACGCGATTGTTTACGTAAAACGTGAACTAAAAAGTCTTCTAACAAAAATAACCGGATGTTCGTAGCTACTATTAGTATTATTACTAGTTCAGAATATTTAATGAGGCACGAAATATAAGCATTTATTTAAATGATTCTTCGTCATTTAGAGGTCAACTATCCCGTGTTAGCAGCCTTTGTTAAGATTGGGCTGTATGACCCTTAACCACTTGAAAACGTAACGAGCCCGAGAGAGAAAGAGAGAGCGAGATGGTCGATTATAAACATAATGAGTTGCTCGGTCAGTGAGACTATAGTCGTTCAAGATTTACTCACGAAGGTTCCCCCACTATTTCACGATCTAAAAGTACTAGTCTAAAGCTAAAGGCCACTGCACTTGCATCATCATAATGTGCTTCAAATTGCTCACTAGTTCCTTGACCAATGCTATGGGTTCCTCTAATATTATGCACCTAGTGCATTTTACTTCGTATAGCTTGATACTGATCGATGCTTCAAAGGTCGTTTTGGTTGTAAAAGATAATGTCTGTCTAGTTCAGTGGTTCCCAACCTTTAAGCGCTGAAAGACCATTTTACAAAATGTTTATCTTGTTACGGACCATCTGTTTTGCGTAGTCAGCCTAAAATGAACACTATTACAATAACTTCTGTGTGTTATAACATACTATGTTCAGTGAATTGATATTTTGCTGCGTCGAAATATTTTTTGGGCAGCTTTTTGTCCATTTATAGAGCTTCCAGGGACCATCAGTGGTCCGCGGACCACCGGTTGGGAACCAGTGGTCTAGTTGGATACATATATTGATACTTAAATAACATTTCGTCATTGAAGTTCTAACCAGAATACCAATCGATTCAGTCAATTCTAAACACACATTGTCAAATAGAGAAACATGTAAAAACCGCAAAGTGAACTAGTGTTGTAAAATTATATAGTGATTTTACTTTCTTGAAAACTTCCTATTTCTGACTAAGTTCGGTCTAGGTTAGTTATTATTTAGGTTGTGGTGGAATTTCAATGACGACTTGCAGTTTAAAAAACTAGCAAAACATTTAACTCCATTCTGAGGTTTGATAATGTGTACGTCTGGGTACGCTTGGTGGAAGATTAACGATTGAAAAAAATATTCAGATAATGGATTAGAATTGTGTAATTTTAATTATCTTATGTTATTGTAATTAATATTACTACGAAAAGCACCGGTTATACAATCGCTATGATAACAGAATGATATAATAATAAAAATAAATCATGTCACAATCGGAAAGTCTTCAGTAAAGCCACTGTTTTTTTTTTCTTATTACTTACAACATACATATTATACATTTTTTTGGAAATATGTGTAACTTAAAAAGTTTGAATAGCATAACCACAATTACATAAGTACGTAACTATATAATTTTATATCATTATGCCTTTATTTCCCACAGGTAATTTTGTCTAATAAGTATTTGACTATTTCGTGGTACTCGAATCTCTTCGTTTCTCATGTGCATATGTTTCTTTCATATTCAATTATATATGAAAGAAACATACGCACATGATCTGCTATCACTTTGCATTGGAATGCGATAGTCAATATTCATTAGCATCACTAATATATTCGCTTGGCAATACGTTTCATTTGATACGGTTTTATTTAGTCCAGTGTATTTTATTCTCAACAATTGCGTTGAGTCGGTGAACTCTATTGATTCAAAAACTTAATTTATGTTCACCAATAATTACTAGTCTATGCCGTTTGTGTGTGACATCATTATTACTAAAATTAATGATGATTAATTTGTTGTTTTATAAAACGTGAAATCGTACATTAATTTTGTACATTTTAGAAACTATTACGAGTATGTGTCAGTCAGTGGCAAGCTAAAAACTTGGAAAATATTTTTCACGGACGCGGGTTTTGTGTTGATAATAATAGTATTTAAGTTGATGATCTAATTTATGACTCAAAAGTGCAAAAAATATTAAAACTCCATAGAATATGGCTAAATTTCATAATAGGATCCAATAAAAATGTTCATTACAACAACAACAATCTATTTGTAGAATTATAACGTCACCATTTGGCGAAACTGCGAAATTATTGCTTCAACATTTTAAAAATACATACAATATAAAGCCTCATAAAATCAAAGGGCTTTGCAAAATGTTCTTTTACAAGTTTCTAACTAAGTACAAACTGCGTCAGAAACTAGAAAGGTACTTTAATAGCATTTCTCAAGATATACAGAGAGAAAAACAATTTGGTTGATTGTATCGTTTTCTTCTCCAGGTGGACAGCGGTGGCGGTGGCTCTGCCGAAGTGATGGTGTACTCTCTCGGCTGGGGAATGGGGGAGCCGGAGCGGCGCGGCGCGGACCGCAAGCGCGCCCAGCCGCCCGCAGTCAGCGTGCATACCACGCTCTCGCCTGAGGATGGACATGAGGTCGACGTGTTGCCCCTACACAATCAGGTACTATTATAGGAAACAAAGTCTTTATATCTACTAGCTGTTTAGGGTCACTATCACTTTTGAAACTAGCTGCCCGAAGAAATTCTTGCGACTGTCACGAAGTTGCAGTTGTAGGAATTTCTGATAAATATAGCTAATGGTCTTAATCGATAATGAGGGAGCAGTTTCACGGTATATCGTTTTCAAATAAGAGTTTTAAAAACGATATACGCTACGGTAAGTACTGCTGGACGTAGAAAATATCCTACGAATGATTCTTCACTCCATAGATGATGCGATAATAATTTTCATGTTAATAGTTTACATGGAGATCAACTGTTTTTTTTATTGTACAAGGAATGTAGGTTGTATTCCTTTTCGTAAATAAATCTCACTTCCCTTCAGGCTCTCAGAATGCAGTGGTGCAAATTTAAATGTATAAAAGATTGGGAGTATTGGATGAGATCCTGAGTCACGAAGTGTGAACAAACTCAAGTAATTTTAACTTTTTCTCTTGTGTAGTTCAAGAGCGGTTGGTTACCGCTGCCAGCCTTAAAACTATAAATAGAAACTCGAACACTTTCAAGTATATTATTTTGAGGTTGGAGCTAAAGCAATTCGAGTTAAAGGTGTTGTTTTATCATCCGTTACTAGTATTGTGACTCGGTATGAAATGAGTAATGGTTACTAACTATTCTTAGTCCGGATCTTGGCGGAACGGTATGGTAAAGCGTCTTTATTACTCACGAGTCTTGGCGACAGGCTGCCTGTCGGCTTTACTTACAAGCCATGCCATTGTTTTAGATTTATGGATATCTTCCTGTGTGAGTAAGTAGATTAAACAATGCGTTTCGCCATTGCTAATTACAAGTTGAAATTCGACGCCTTTCTAATCCTAATTCGACACGTGGTTGGAAACGACGCGATTTCTATATTTTTGCGTATGCTTAGTTGTTACGATAATGGATAATTGTCAGAGCTGGTGTTCTGGGTTAGATTCTCACTGAGGATAATTATTTGTGTGAACCACGAATAGCTGTTCCGAGTCTGGGTGTCTTTTGCCCGTGAGTTATGTTTGTAAAGCGACAAGGATTTATATCCCTAGTGCAAGAGTTGTCTTTAATAAAACAAAACAAGATTGTAAAGTATATAATGATGAGTATCTGCAAACGTCGTATTAGGTTGAAGAGGTTGGGATTGTGTTATCGGGTCGTAGATGTGTATGTAACGTGTTGTACCGTACATAGTAGGTACGTATCGTCCGGGGCGCCGGGTCGCTGCGCTGCGGTTGGCCCAGGTGCTGTGCACTCTAGCCGGGTCAATGCCACCTCCCGCTACATTTTTTACTCCACTTCTCACTCGCAAGTTATTCGATCGCCGAACAAATAGTGCACCGCGACTATGTATAATGTGTAACCCGCATTATATATTACTGTATTGCAAAGCGAATGCATAATGAAACAATGAAGTTTATTCAGCACTTGGGTATTTTTTTACATACACTTTTACATGTCATAATCACAATGTATAAATTACCGACGTATTTTTATAAATCGCCCGTCTGTCTGTCCTACAATTTAATACAGTTATTTCTATAACAGTTATCTATTACCAAAACAATATCGTAAAATGCTTAATAAGATAGATGTACATAGATATGCACGTATTAAAATGTCTAGTTATGTAAAAGTTTTGCCGCTATGTGCTCACTTAATATACAGTACCGTTACTGTTATCAGATAATAGGATAATATTATTGCATGAGAACGAAGTGGTGATAGGTTAGGTAGGTTTCCGTGCCGGCGAAGGGATATGTGGGACTCGCCCTTTCCATAGCGTGGTATGCTAGTCTGCTAGTCATACCACGAGGAGAGGACCCTACACCACTAAAACCCCCCGGACACTTCTCTGTCCGCCGTTGGTTAGGGCCAGGTATGCTGGGCAATCCGGCCCAGTTACACCGGTAGGTACCTACAATATGAACTAAAATATTTTATTGTTGTGACTCATTATATGCAAGGTTGTCATTATTTAGGTGACAATGTTCTTGTATCAGTCAACGATATACTTATTAATAAAGTATCGTACAAAAATATAACAATACGATAGGTAGGTATATATATTTAGGTAATGATAATTGTTTTATGTTGTCTGATAAGGGGTATCTACAACTGATGCAAAATAGTTTTCCGTATGAGTTTAAAATGACATAACATTTTTACTTTGTAAATATTTTTAGGCAATGTTTAGCACATAGGTACTAAATTTAAAAACAATTTTCATTATTTGTGTTTCATTTTAGATCAAACACAAACTAAATTTTATGTGGTCTCAAAACTATAAATTTCTTTGTAGACCTGTTGTTATATTACTGCACGCCAATTCGGCCACGGTTTATAATATAAAAAAAAGTATTTTCCCTATATGTGTCGAAAGAAAAGTATAGATAAAAGTATCTTTACCGTTTTCTTATTGTAAACACAACATTCAATGCACAACAATAATTTTAACGGATATCGACTAAGCTAACATGGCATTCCAACTCTCCTAGCTATAAATCTAAGTGAGATAGACTTTCCCCGGAACACACAAATGGAGGTTACATCTATTCGATATAATTTCCTGTCATTCATTTCCTCGAATAAACTTGACGATTTTCTTTTCATCATATTGGTAGTACAAATAATAATACAAATTTCCGCTAGGGGCGCTGATAGTCAGAATTATATTACTGTTAACTCTTTTTTTTTCACTGTCACTAAATATATCTATAATACGTATAAAAACTACTGCATGGATTTTATGCGATTATTACGCGGGTGTCAAAGTGTTGTGTTAATTAAACTTACTAGCTTAAGTCGGGACGGGTCGCCAGTATATTTTGACAGACGAACGTGGGTCTGTCTATTCCCAATAAGCTCAAAACTGCAGAAAGGATTTTCATTCAGTTATCATCTATAGGTAGAGTGATTTATGTGGTTACGTTCAGGTATAGAAATTGGTCAAGGTTCTATGTAAATTAAGCCTTACTGCCCGTGCGAAGCCGAGACGGGTCTCTAATCGATGTACATATAAGTCAATTTTATTAGTAACTAAGCAGGATGTAGCAATGTTCTCATCCTCATATAATGTCATAATTTTAGTCGTTAATATCATTAGATGTCGGAAAAGATGTTAACACTGATAGGTACTAAAAGCATATCATTTTCCTTTCGTCGACAATGAAGGAAATTGATTTTCCTCGAGGTAAATGCCGATTGCATGCGACAAGGAAATCTATTTTGCCTACGGTAATAGTATAGACAAATACTAGCAGATAACGTTGAAAATTTTACACTATATTGTACAAACGTTGTATTAAAATATAGACTACCAAAAATAATATAGAGACCAAATAATGTGGTCTTCTAATAGTAAAAGTCAAAATCGCTATTATTTCTTGCTTACTCTGCAGGATGCCTAGGCAGGTATAAAATTTAGTAGGCATAATAATAGATAGGATATTATATATATATATATATATATTTCATTAGATACTTTACTACTTAAAATTTACTGAAAACAAAATTTTAAAATTAAGATCAATAAATTTAGACCATTTATCGAGTAATATTAAGCATTATCGATAGATGGCATTTACTTTCCCCTTAGATGCGTGTTATAAAGAGATTGATAAATTTCGATGACCGGTTGGGATCCACAGTGACTGAATAGGCATACCTAAGTTGCAGGTTCGAATCCTGCGGTTGGTCTAAATTTATAATTATTAACTTTCAAAAATGGTTTCGAAGATGATGTGCTAATATGATGGTTTACAACAGGTGGGGGGCCACACCAGATTGCTGGTGCTCAATGACAGTACGGTGATCAAGCCGCTCAATTTCCGTGAATTGCATTTCTACCAGAACATTCCCGAAGACATCCAGAGCTTCGTACCAAGATACAAAGGTGAGCACCATATTAATTTACCCCCCTCGAGAATATTTGCCCGGTACGCTTTTCCGATTCGCTGAATGCATCATGTTCATTCATTGCATCTTACATTATTTTCTTTTATAATAATTTTATATGACTCGTTTTTGTTTACATATCGATTGTGTTGTTTAATATGTTTGCATTCGAAGCATTAAGGAAGTTAGCGATAAGTTTTTTTTATCGGTATTATTGTAATTGAATATTGAATTTTATATCTGTTTTCCACAGTTTTCTATCGTGTTTACGTAGCATTGATTATTGTTTTATGTTATCAGTCAAGATTTTTTCGCCTTTGCGAAATGTTTTAAGTCTGGTTTTCACTACTGCCGAGCGTAAAATTTGTTCTGACTGAATGTTGATCGTTTTTGAAGTTCGTTTAAAAAAATATTTATGTGAACCTACATTTGTTTATAGCTACATATTAGGAAGAATAAAAATATGTAGATTTTAACAAATGTTAGTCCCTAATGGTTCTTTGTTAATTTATAGTAAATTTATATTGGATAGAGCAGTTTATGATGCTAAAGTTTTTCTTGCTTCTTCCAGTGGGAGTGTCTCAAGGAAAATTTAAAATACGAACGGATGTTATTCGAACACTTTCAAACAGAATGGTCGCCAGTGATGCCGTTTCCACTGAACGTTAGAGCGAGCGAACATTCGTCCGCGAACATTATGACTATGTGAACGAACGTTTGCTTGCTCACAGCTGTTTAAAACATTTGGTAAAAACGCGGGTTTATATAACAAAATTTTCCTACAATCGATTTTATTCTTCGTGCGTTGTATGGACACCTTAACGTGATCATTATCTAATAATATCGTAATTCGATAAACAAAGCTGTGAAAAAAATATGACGAAATTATATAATAAGCATTGCTTTTCCTTATTGCTTTATGATCGTAACCACCATTTTCAAATTTAGTTATGTGAATGATTGGGATGTATGTTTGTTAGATTTGCAAACCCGCCGATCGCTAAAATTATACTATCTATTTTTTTAAGATTATCAAATGTCTACCTAATGTTGTTGATGATATATAACAGTTATTATTGTTGTTGTTTATGAGTGTCTTAGACAAAACAGTGTATTACCTCGGTAAGTATATATTTTTTTAATACGCTCAAAACAAATTGTTTAAAAAAATCGTTCAAACTATTCTAAACTCAATTAACAATCTAATGTTCAATTAATATGTATAAATTTAAAATAATGTTCTGGGGAATTAGCCGCTTAATCAGAAACCAACTTTGATGTCGTATAACAGATTTAATAGAACAAATCGCTACAACGAAAATAATAATAATGACGTACCTGAAAATTTGATAGTAACAACACAGCTGTTACTCGTTTGTTGTCGACTCGTGTACGATATGGCAATATCATTGTATTCTGAAATGTTATAACTTGTTGAAATGAGAAACTACAATAACGTTTATGGTACTCCACCGTTATACACTTTTATTGCCATACTGTGCATGCGATACGGTTGAACTCTTACTTTTGTTACCAATACCAATCGCTTCTAAATACAATTGTTGTCCCTAAATCGCATGTAAATGTTTAAACAGTAGACAATATTGTATAGGATTTTTGTTGAATAAATTGTAAATCTATAATGCTATATAATTAATTGTTTCTATGTTCAAATTATTTCTGAAGATTTTTTAAATCTGAATAGAGTGACTAGTGTTTTCGAACAAGATTTTTTAGTCACTGATTCAAATTCGATATTGGCATAGGTATGTCATACAATTATTATATAGAAGGCGCATATTATGTTATTAGAGATGAGAGATTCGTTGGAATCTGTGTGTGCCTCTTAACATGAGGTGATATAAGTAAGAGTTTAACTAGTGAGTGAACGCCATGGCGGAGTCGCGAGTGACGTGGCGTGCTCGCAGTAGGCGCGCGGCGGGTTTGAGTGCGAGCGGGAGCGGGAGCGGGCGCGGGCCTGGGGTCAGGAACACAATATTAGTTTCCTTGTTGTCGCAAGGGCTGCGGCGCTGCGGCGGGCGGAGCGACGCCGGCGCGCCACCACACTACCGCCCCTAATAGCGCCTTAGCGGTAATTTTACATTTTGGGTTTGTAAACCTTTACTTAAACTACACCCACATTACACTCACAGACAACGAGACCATACGACACGACACTAAACACTCACGACGACCACCGGTCGTCCCCACGCATACACTCACCCATACAGCGACACGACACACCTTCAAAGATATACAAACCCTGTTTAAGACAAAATAACCTAATATTTTCACTTCCTCATCTATTTGAATAACGCTGGCAACTTGCACTAGACAAAGCCAACGTTGAACTTGTGAACGTAGCTAGTGAATTTACTCTGTGTCCTCAGAACCAGCGCACGCTGGACAGCACCGGGCTCACCCCCGGCTGGGCATGTAACGAGTAACCTCTCATAACTTTCATTCATTAACACCAAGTCAACAGTGTGAATATTTTTGATTTTTATTTGAATAATAGTTTACTTTTGTTACAAAATTCTATTCGAGACAGTGTAGTATCGTTTAAACATTTGATGATACGAATACATTAGCGTAGGTGATTGTGGTGTGTGTCCCCGAGCCCCGTACTGATGGCCAGGCCGTTTGTTTCAGGGGTGATGCAGGCGTCTAACACTGGAAGCAACAAATTGGACAAGCGGTACTCCCCATGTTTCCGCGACGAGAACGGGCGCAAGCAGTCGCTGGGCGGCAAGCGCAAGCGCGACGACGTGTTCAAGTGCGTATCGCGCGGCGAGGATCGCTGACACTCCTCGACACTTGTCATGTGTCCTTTATCATATTTCAGAAGCTTTGACCACGCCGGCCGCCAACGACCGAGCCATTTATTCATACGATACCAATACTTACATATCCCACTAACGTGACCGATGCACGACCAAATCGCTCAGCGAGCCTCCGATGACTTGCCGTGGAGTCGTGGTAATGATAATATTTGATTCAATGTAACAATATAACAGATAACAAGCGATCTGCGTTTCATTAGTTCCTAATACATACATATTTATGTCTATCGTGGCCGGAGTCTTTTGGCGGATCAATAAAATGACCGATTTCCTTTTACAGATTTAAAGTTCACCGAAACGGCAATGCGAGCGAAGTGCTCAAAAGCATCGCACACATGGACAATTCTAATAAGCAGTGTAAGTGTCTAAGCCTATGTATATATTTTTTGCACGTCCAAATTGTTAATGAATTAGTATTGACGTATGAAATGTTGTGATTTGTCAGATTTCCTGATGATGGAGAACATCACGTCGTCGTACCGGCGGCCGTGTGTGCTGGACCTCAAGATGGGCACGCGGCAGCACGGGGACGACGCCAGCGCAGAGAAGAGAAGCAAACAGATCGCCAAGTGCGCGGCCAGCACCTCGGCCACGCTCGGCGTGCGGCTCTGTGGCATGCAGGTCAGTACTCGTTATTACTTATTAACATTCAACAGCTTTTTGAGTTTAGGATTTGGGATGCGAGATGTTGGCCTGTATCGCTCCCGCCTTTTATATCAAAACATAGCGAGTTATTGCGGTAGTCACTCAACCAATTGAACTGAACTGGAATAAATGCTTATTTAATGTTATTGTTAAAAAAATCGGCTTTGTAGGTCTAGGACTACCAATGCCGTGGGGAAAGATTGTTTCATAGACTAAATATGACGTTATCGACAGGTATACGTGCCGGAGACGGGCGCGTGTGTGAGACGAGACAAGTACTGGGGCCGCGCGCTCTCCGAGGCGGGACTGCGGGACGCGCTGCGGGACTTCTTCGGACAACGGGCGGCGGTGGTACGGAGAGTACTACGGGACCTGGACGCGCTCAGACGGGCCATCGCCAAGCAGTCCAACTACCGGTTCTATTCGTGGTGCGAATTTCACTCATCTCAAGAAAGACATTCAACGTAAGGAATACTGGATGGCGTAAACATTGACGGTCGGTTTTCGTTTCCAGCTCGCTACTGATCGTGTACGAGGGCGACGTGCAGAGCGCGCCGGAGGAGCCGCCCGCGAGCGAGTACGACGCGGACGCGTCGAGCAGCTCGGCGGAGCTGGCGCCGCACGGACACTTCGACATGTCCACGCTGCACCGCGGCATCCGCGCCGACGCGTCGCCCTTCCGGCCGCACTGCGAGGACACCATGGCGGGCTACTCGGACGGCGAGGCGTCCTCCTCCCCGCGCCGCGCGCCCCCCTCGCCCGACTCGGCCGACAGCTGGATGGCGTACTCGTCGGCGTCGGGCGAGTCGTGGCGCGGCGCGGCCGACGAGCCCGACGAGCCCGAGGCGGAGGGCAAGCGCCCGCGGCCCGCCGACGAGGCCGTGGAGCGCGTGGACATCCGCATGATCGACTTCGCGCACACGGCGTGCGCCAGCGCGGCGGCCGAGTCCCCGCTGGCCACGGCCGCGCCGCACCCCGGGCCCGACTGCGGGTTCCTGACGGGCGTGGACAGCCTCAAGCGCCTGCTCACCGACATCCTGCAGCCCTACAGTTAGTGCCGCGCGCCGCGCGCCCGCCCGCCCCCCTCGCCCCCGCCGCCGGGAGCCGCCGGAACCTCGCGAGCCGAGTTCCGCCGACGTTGAGATGTATATTATATTCGATGTAAAAAGAAACTATTTTCCTCAAAAATTTACCGTTCGACTGATGTAACTTTAAAAGTGGACGAATCCCGTCGCGTCGCCGTGCGCACGCGGGAGGACGCGCGCGTCGGAGCGCCGACGGCCGTCGATCTCTTTGTATGTGTTCGCATGGTGATATCGCACTAAGTGAATGTTGGCGGTACAAATTATATTAATTTAATGTTTAAAACTATTATAATTTGAAGTGGGACCCAGTAGGTATTCTTAAAACGTGTATTTATAAGTATTACCGTTAAGTTATTCCAGATTGACGTGCTATGATTTGTCTTGTAGCTTAATTTTGAACGAATGCCTATTTGTATGATTCACCTTGAATTGACGTTAGACATTCCCCGTCGTTGTTGATCACAGTACGCGTATTGTGACTCGACTTATAACAATATCACCATAGTACATGTTTGTCTATGATATATTTTTGTGTTCAACTAAATCCCCAATTTTAGTTTGTGATTTTGTCTTTATCAGCTTTTAAATTATATGTCAGCCCAGTCAGTAAAGCCAAAGTAAGTTAGAATATTAAGACCAGAAATGGTATTCCATAGTAAAATCAAATTGATCGGTGTTTAGTATTAAATAGTCTGATAAGCCACGTTGGAGAACGAATTATTTAAAATATTATGTAAATTTTATGAAAAAGAGTGATTTGTGTTTTGTATAATAATTAATTAGAGCCTGATATTGGAGACATGAAATGTAAATAAAGGTTAATATCAACACGTAATATAATTCATTAAAATGAACAGTGAAGTAAATATAACCAAGAACTCTTTAATCATTTGGCTTAACGATACGCGTATATAAATAAACACGACGAAATTACTTAGAAAACGTAAATATCTATAATATTTACGTTTTCTAAGTAATTTCGTCGCCATTTTTACGTAATCATAAATGTGGTTATTTATTGATCTCTGGCATGTTATTTGTCTATGTATTTTGAATCAAAATTTATTTTCCATTTGTTTGTAACCATTATCTTTTTATCATAATATATACCTACATAATATTACGATTTTATTAGACACAAGCAAATTATTTGAGTTCATTAAGTTTCTATGACAACATATTAGTTTTAATTTGGGAAATGTGCATTAATATACTTACGTTAATGAGAACAAAAAATATATATGAATAATATTTAAAATGTGTACCGCCAGTGTTACATTTTATGTCTCCAATTCATATAAATACTACTGTATCGAAAAAAAATCTGATTTCATGTCGAACATGTGACAGAGTATTATAAATTAGTCGAAAATTAGTAGAGCGTGGCCATATTGATTGGTTGCGGTGTAAGAATTAGGTTTGGATGTGTTGTTTGTTTCAATTGATAAGTTTGTGATGCCGAAAGTTAGAAATGCAACTTATGTTGTGTTTAGAGCCAGTACATAGGCGTAGCCATGATAATAAAAGTAAGATTTTCACCATATTGGTGAATGAATTATTTCAATTTAACACATTCGTCTATCTTTTGTCTATGCTGCGCCTATGAGTGAGTGAGAAAGTGGGTCATAGTGCCGCGAGTGTCGCTGAGTGCACACGAGCGGTAGCCAACATTCCTTTGTGCTGCATTCGTCTTTGTTTGTCCTTTTACTTTTATTATTTTTTTATTAGTGGGATAAATTTTTGAAAAGTACCTGGATTAATTAGGATGCTAGGTTGTATTGCAAATTATCATTTATGTCTGTTATTTTAAATAACTGTATGACACTATTTTGTTAAATAAATTTTAGGTATTATTTTATGGTTTTATTCCATATGCCCGGTTTTATGTGGTAAGTGTAACCCATAATGTATGAATATAAAGTTTCTGTAAGATGCAACAAAAACAAGAAAAGGAAGTAAGTAAGATGCAATATAAAATAAACAGAGAAACAATTTTTATAGAGTACAATATGACAATGTGAACATGACTCAAAACCTAGAAGTATATGATTTTGTCGCTAATAAACTGCAGAATTCAGGATGTTTCTCCAATCCTAAGTTTTTTTTTCGGACGGACATTGGTACATAATATTCAGCAGAGCACCGCAATCGTAAGTGTCATAACAAACATACCGAATTAATACAATTTCGTAGTTTTGAATGATAAACAAGCCCCAATTAAGCGGCTGATGGGTAACAAGGCATTCTGAAAGGCGTTACTGGGTACATTCTGATAAATAATAATTTAAATCCGATGGCCAGTCGGAGAAGAACAAAATTTATATTAAAAAAAAAAAATTGAAGTCATAGACTTGTAACTTTTTCTAAATGTAAAAAAGTAATAGAAAACTTGAATTCCCGCCAAATAATGCACTGTCGTGAATTATTTTAAATTTTAAGTCGCATTCATTGAAATGGAAGAAATTAACGATGTACAGGCTTTGGAGAAAATTTCTAGTGAAGTTGATGAATCCCAGATAAAAGTTATTCTGTCCAGCCAGTGTATCAAAGGTAAGACTGGTCTGTTTTTAGGTGTGCAGTAGGTACGCTATCTGGTTATACAGGCATTTTCATTTTTAATGTATGGACCTATCCAGTACCTACCTATTATTAAATACCTCGTAGCGACCCTATTTACAACCCCTTCTTACAACCTCCGTAACGTAGCGGTATTTGGCAACTGTCTTGCTGCTCTCTAGCAATATTGTATGACGGTTAATAACGAGTTAACCAGCATCCCTCCTCATTCTAGCGTCATCTTAAAAGCCGGTGCTCTTGTCCCTCTTCTTACCTTCTATCTTACCGCTTAGCCTGTGACCAATATATAAGTTGTCCCTACGCATTACTACAGTATATGGAATATGGAGTGTGTTTGAAAAACAAATTTAGAAGGGAAATCTCCTAGACATTCACCGTGAATTTTAGTCGATGTTAATCGTCGGTGAAATGATTTTCTTTTGGTAGTATAAATAATCAATAGATACTTTTTCAATAGACATTAAAATGACTTCAAAACTGTGTTAGGGGCGCCCGCTCGTATAACCTAGACTATCTTGTACTGCAATTTATTATTGCAATCTCACCGAGTACCTACACATTCTTTTTGTAAAAATACATGATCGATGGAAACATTTCGGTAGTAATAATGGTGGCAAATCGTCCTTCCAATTAATAGTAACGATTGAAAAATTACAGTGTAAAATGACTGGCTCTTTAAAACAAGAACTGCTCACCTATGTATTTAAATTCATATATTTTTAACCCATAGCCACGTCACGTGATGACATAACGGCCACATTGAAATCTGTCCTCTTTATAATATTAATATAGATAGTACCTACATGTATGTATTTTATTATCTAGGTCCCAATGCTAGTGATTTTGAATAAAAAAAACAATTTTAATGTTACCCTAACTTAACGGTATTTATCTATTTAGTTGCTTTGCAAAGCACTAAACTAGACCACCACGAAAAATGACTGTATTGTAAAATATTTTAGCTCAAGCTTTCCTATATGATAAATTGAAAAGGCTAGCAGATCGTCATAAAGAAACTTGTAACTTTATAAGTAGCGCCAATCTCAAACTGGAAGCAGAAATAAAGCAAGCTGAACAAGAGATACGGAGGTAAGGCTTTAGTGGTAGCAATAAAGTAAAATTTGCTGTTTGAAAGTTTTGTTTTACCCATAAATTGGTACCTATGCTTAAACATTACCTAAACGATTCCGATTCAACTAGGAGGTACTACTATAATTGTATAGAAATGAAATAACTATTTATCTACTCAATTTCTATACGATTATAATAATGTTAACGAGGTACTTTTCAGTGCTCTCCAAGCCCAAAATACTATAAAATCTGCTATAGTGGACATTAAAAAAGAGTGGTTGCTCGCTGAAGAAAAGAAGGCTGAAGTTATAGATCGGATCACCGAAGGCAAGAAGAAATACGAGACTCTATGGTTGCAGGCCAAGAGTAGGTATGAAACGATACCGTTCGTAAAAAATCTACTAACCGCCCAAGATACAGTTCAAAATCTTAACAACGATGTAAATACTCTCGATAAAGGCATAATTACCATATATGAGAACATAGAGGAACAACGCCAAAAATGTATAGAGCTAGATAAAAAACGATGCATTGAATTTGCTAACTATATGATCAATGATATGCCGAAAATGATAAAGTATTTTCAAGAAAAAAATGAAAGTATTAATGAATTGACTAAAAAAATTAAAGAACTGCAGAATATTCCTGACAAAATAAATCTTGAAGTAGTAGTTACTAATATAGAAAAGCCTATTCCAACTGCAACTGATAATGTAAACACGAAAAATAAAGAGGAGTTGATTATCTCTAAGAATGAAGACGATTCATTGGTATAACTGCGTATCTTTATTATGATTAATTATATAATTAAAAAGTAATACATAATTAACTTTTCTATTTACAATTTTAGGTGCCTAAATTAAAGCTCAGGCATATTGATTTCGATAACATAGAAGATAATTTACTTGAGGTAACAAGGACTTAATCTACCTATGTATTTTTGCTGTTAATAAAACTTATCATGAAAGATAAACTGTTCCTGGTTTTTAGGTAAAAATAAAGAAAGACGCTATGCTGAATAGTATTTCCACCAAAACTGACTTCATGGAAAACTATTTAGGGAAGACCAATATGGAACAATACCGAGAAGATAAAAAAGCATTCGAATACATTATTTCTCCTTATTTTAAATCATCTAAAGAGGATACCACCTGCAATTTCGCAAAACGGAAACTAATTAATATATTGGAAGATGTTAACATTGACAATAAAGAAGCTTATAATATGGTAAAAAATGTAAATCCAGAAAATCTTCGGTCAGTAAAGCAGATTTCTTCGGAAGCAAGTATTAAGGAAAATGTTAACGACATACCAACACCTAAACATAAGGTAAGGATTTGGTTCTCATGACTTTACATATTATTAATTTACCTACATTAGGTAGTAATTTCGCAGCGACTTCCATATTGGAAATTTTAATAATGATTACTCAATCATTATTAGAATTTTAATGTTCACATTAATCTACTTGATTTGTAGAACATAAGTTTGCATTTATTTTACAATCGTAATAGTCTAAGTGCCCGTGAAGCCCAGACCTACGTTATTTCCCTTCTTCCTCGTCGTTCCACCAACTTGTTCCACCAGTGGCACGAGAAGGAATTGTCATTCCTCGTCGTGCCACTGAATGCAGATACATGCAGGGATGGTAGCTCTACTTAATTTCTCTTTAGATATTACTCAATAAATAATTGTTATCTTTAACACAATTTTCCTGTAACTGCAACTTTAGTATTATGGATAGTAAAATAGAACAGTAAAATCAATAGGACTATCAATAAAAATAATGTGTAATTGACCAGGCTGTTAAATGCATTGTTAAATGATGCCGCCTGGTCAAATTAAAAAAAAAATGTAGTTTGGACTAAATATTCCCACTGGCAGACTCGCACTGCACCAAAACAAAAAAATGAATTTGTTTTACAGACGCTAATGGAATTAGTAAACCACGTAAAGTATCAGTAATTTTTTGGAAAAATTAGGATAACTTTATTTTGATTTTGTTAATGTAGAAGTAGTGATTTTGTTGTTTGTTATAGGTATGTAGGACCGGGATTGATTATAACTAAATTTATGTTTTTAGATTTTTTTATTACTAGTAGAGCAACAATCATTCAATAATCATTCAGTGGTACGACGAGGAATGACAATTCCTTATTGTGCCACTGGTGGAACAAGTTGGTGGCACGACGAGGATAAAGGGCGTTATTTTATAAAAGCTGAAAGTTTGTCAGCACATGCTCCCAACACAGGTAAGAACGATGGACCATTAAGAAGTTTGGGTTACAGTGGCTTTGGCAGGTAAACGTCACTAAAGGTGTGTAAAATACTGATCTAATTACTACATCAAATAATAAAGTGCGATTTTTTGGTATTACCTTTCGAATATTATTAAAATCACGTTATTCATTGCCAGACACTTAACATCGTGGCAACACTGGCAACCCCTTGCCAGACACCCTGAATGAAATTATAATTTTACTTACGTTAAAGTATAAAGCTGATTTTTATAAATAATACTTGGGTAATAAGTAAATGATGTTTCCTCATTAGCCAGATACGTTTGATAGTTCCAACCCCTTGCAAGACAAGCATGTAGGGAATCTGTAGGAGAGCGCGAGGCAGTATGCATATGGGTGGATGCGAGTGAGATAGCGAGTTAAGTCTACCGCGGCCCCTCACTGCGCAGTTGTTATTTCTACTGCGCATGTATTAACATTTTTACAGAAACTGACGAAGAAGATCACGATATCGAATGCAGTAACAGTGATAATGATAATGAATGAAATAATATTGTCTTTAATACTCTATAATAATATGTAATGTCATCAATCTATTGTTTTATCCTTATAATAACTTTTAATATCATTAACCAATTTTTCATTAAATTTTTGAGGAATATTTTAATTTGGCTTTTTTTTTAAACCTGTTATTGACAGAATAAATTTATTTATTTAACAATTTAAGGTAGTTTTAGCATGGAATGTATTTTCTTAAAATGTTTTTAAAATTTACATAGGCTATCAGTTATATAAATCTGCGCCAAAAACTCTTCTTACGATTTACAATGTTTGTCTGGCAAGGGGTTGGAACTATTAAAAGTGTCTGGCTAATGAGGAAACATCATCTACTTATTACCCAAGTATTATTTATAAAAATCAGCTTTTATACTATAACGTAAGTAAAATTATAATTTCATTCAGGGTGTCTGGCAAGGGGTTGCCACGATGTTAAGTGTCTGGCAATGAATAACGTGATTTTTAATAATATTGTAAAGGTAAATAATACCAAAAAATCGCACTTTATTATTTGATATAATTAGATCGGTATTTTACACACCTTTAGTGACGTTTACCTGCCAAAGCCACTGTAAAGGTGTGTCCAAACATTGAGCAGCAAGAGCGCGGCAGCAACACGCGGCATTTGTAGGACACATTTCTGCCGCGCTCTAGTTTGGACAAAGCCAACTAATGTTTGTGCGGCAGTACTGCGCGGCACAACCAAGATATGCCGCGCGCTTCAGTTGGCATCAGAACTAAAATGAAAGCGGTCGCATGTGTCGTAGCTCTGCTTATTATTAAAAAATTGCGTAAAAGAGCTAAGAAGAAACATATTTTAACGAGGAAATGCTGGATGAAACCACTTTTTCAACGGAGGTTACAGAATATTGAGTCAATCAATTATGAAATTAATTACCGGACACCACAGTTTTTAAGACTAACCTTGGAAGAGTTTGAACATTTACATAGCCTGGTTGAGTCACATATTAAAAAAGAAGATACGTACTGGCGTAAAGCAATCACAACCAAAGAGAGATTGGCTATAACTTTACGGTTTTTAGCAACAGGAGACTCCTATTCTAGCCTACAATACGTCTTTTGTGTATCAAAACAAACCATATCATCAGTAATACCCGAAGTGTGTGACGCCATAACAGCAGCCCTTAAGGATTTTGTAAAGGTAAGAAAGAATAATAGTGTTTATCATAATCACTTATTTTTATTATGCTTGATTTAAAAAAAGGTAGTAGTTTGCGCCAGATATAATTAAAACAAAGATTAACTCTACGTATCTAGATCGCGAATTAACTGTGTCAATCCAGATCCTGTATCAGTATGATTAGAAACTGTTGAGTCGGAGAGATCAGTCAATTGCGATGTGAAGTATCCAGGTCTTCTTTCTTCATGGTATCCTAATGTCTGTTGCTGTAGATATCCCATATCAGCCTCATATATGATATTATTAATGGAATGTTTAACTCTTGTCAATGTAATTGTATCATACTTTCTTAATTCAGCCGCTATGTGCATACCAAAAGCAACGTATGGATCGTTGCTACATTGATCTTGTTTGCGCATTAATTCTATTGCATCTTCTAGCATTTTATTTTCGGCATCCATAACAGAATCTTCAAGAGTACGTTTTGCTGGTTTGAAGGTATATTACCTTCAGAGGCATTGCTATTTGAATCCGTATTTACCGTTTCATTTGTGATTCCACTATTGCTGTTTGTGTCTAAGAGAGAGCTCTCTAGTGCCGAATCCTGAAACAAATAAGAAAGTTAATTACCTGTCCCATAACTGGTCACGGGCTTCTTAATAATACATTTTTTTTTCAGTTGCCACATTCAGAACAAGAATGGCACGCAGTTTCTAAGGAATTCAATGAGAAATGGAATTTTCCGCACGCTTTAGACGGAAAACACATTAGTATTCAAGCTCCCTTTCGAAGTGGCACAGAATATTATAATTATAAAAAGTTCTTTAGTATTATTCTTCTGGCATTAGTAGATTCAAATTACAACTTTATGTATGTTAATGTAGGCTGCCAAGGCCGGATTTCAGATGGAGGGGTGTTTAAAAATTCCCAATTATATCACAAGCTGGAAAATCAACAACTTAATGTACCGGTACCGGAAATTTTAAATATACTCTACTCAAAAAAAATACCGTTTGTAATATTAGGAGATCAAGCTTTTGCATTAAATACATATACAGGGTGTCCCAAAAGATTACGTAGCTGGGAAGGGGGGTGATAGGGATGGTCACAAGGGTCACCAGAAAAATATAAAAAATTCCCTCTGGGTGTTTAAAAAAATAAATGGCATTTTTTAAAAGACTAAAAATTTTACACCTTGTGCTAACTGTACCTACAAATATGGCTGTATTTAAAAAAAATGCTGTTATGTAATCTTCAATAACAACAAGGTCATCAACATCAACATCAAAAATAACAAGGTGTAAAATTTTAAGTTTTTAAAAAAATGCCATTTTTTTTTAAATACCCAGAGCGGATTTTTTTTTTATTTTTCAAGTGACCATTGTGTCCACCCCTGTCACCCCCTTTCCCAGCTACTTAACCTTTTGGGACACCCTGTATGATGACTCCTTTTGCCGGAATTCATGAAAAAGGTTCCAAGGAAAGGATATTCAACTATAGGTTATCAAGAGCGCGGCGAGTAGTTGAAAACGCTTTCGGGATAATGTCATCGAATTTTAGAGTACTGAGAAAAGTAATGATCCTAAAACCGTCATCAGCTAAGAAAGTAGTTTTAGCCAGCGTTCATTTGCATAATTTTCTTCGTAGAGATTATTTGGAACGTAGTACCAATATATCCACGAATGAAACAGTTTCTGCAATACAGAACAACCAATTTACGGGTACCACTCCGACTGATAATCGTAATTTCTTAGCCAATCATTTTATAACAAATGGATCCATTCCGTGGCAAGATAAGTACTAAATAAAACTATACTTAATTTATTATTATTAGAAAGTTTACTTTTACTGGTGGTACGTTAAGATATGCGTCTAGGTACGTACCTACTACCGCGGTATCATATGTTCTGCCGCCAACTAGTAGTTTGCTAACTACACACTATTAACTTCCGCTTTGAAGGGTACTCATTGTAGCTAGTGAAATTCCTGGTCAATTGAGACTAAAGAACTAATGTCTCAGGGTTGGCAGCGGCCTGGCACTCTGGCAGTGCCTCTGGCACTGTCGAGGTCCATAAGCGGCGGTAACCACTTACTGACGTCTCGTTTGCCGCCATTGGGAATAAAAAAAACTTTAGGTACCTACCATTGTATCAGATGTGTCTATAGGATTATTTTTATCGTGTAAAAAGTGAAATGCTTCGTAAGCAAACCATTTTGATGTGTAAGACTGGTTTCTACCTGCAACAAAATAATATGTTAGTTTAAAAGAAAAACTAGAATAAATAATAATTGCGTTATGAGTCAATGATATTCAAAAAGTATAGATTCGCCTTGTATCGCCAAATTTCGTACCACAAACATTCAAATTGCCTTCTATTTTATCTATTTGTCTCCTTCCCTCTTGTGATTGCCGAATATGTCTATCGCATTCAGTGCAATGCAAATGGCGTACCTACATGGCATGTTATTTTGACGTGTAAAGTATGACTATACTCCATCCATCTATACTTTTTGAATATCATTGTTATGAGTATAGTAAGTAGGTCTAGATTTACAGCAATATTGGTATACATTATATTAATTATTAAAAGATTATAACTAACCCAATCCAGTTGTATTGCTTGTTTTTTCTCTATTCCTTTCTCGTCTATAGGAACTTAAAAGACTTTTCATTTTAGCCTTTAATTCCTTCTTGGGAAGATCAAAATTGTTGGCTATTTCATTCCACAAGTCTTCACGTTTATTTTTATTATGGTATTCCTTTTGTCGAGGATCCCATAACACTTTAAAAGATCCATACATTTCAATTAAACGAATCGATGTTTCGTTGTCCATGTTTGTGCGCAGAAATACGTCCAAACACAATTACTGCCGAATGTTTACTAAGAATGTTCGCGCGCGGCAGGTAGCCAGAAGCGTTCGCGCGCGGCAGTCGTCTAATCACAGCGCGGCGGGCCGCGCGCGGCAGCCGCGCTCGATTGCCGCTCGATATTTGGACACACCTTAACCCAAACTTCATAATGGTCCATCGTTCATACCTGTGTTGGGAGCATGCACTGAAAAACTTTCAGCTTTTATAAAATTACGTAGGTCTGGGGTTCACGGGCTCTTGCTCTATAAATAATCTGCCATTTGCTCTTTATCAGTATTTACCATTACATATAAATATATAATATTCTCATTAACAGGCCAACACACCTATAGAGAGCGAGATTATAGAAGAGGTAGATATGACACCAACTAATACAGAAAATCTCATAATACCACCAACCCAGTTCCTGGACCTAACATTAACGGTATGAAAAGCTTACATTAAATAACATTGTTTATTCGTATACATTTACTTAATAACCTACTTGTGACTTTATAGGACAGTATTCCAAAGAAAAGGGTAGCGTTTGAATTGACGCCTTCACCGAAAATAAATGAAATAGTTGAAGACGATAAACCTGAAGAAAATGATGATAATGACACAGTAAATAAGACTATAAATAGTCAAGTCAGTGGAGAAAGCGATGAAAGCTTCCTGAAGATCAGAGATGTGATACTGAAAAAGCATAACCTGGATCTCACACCGGAATTTGTTTATGCAAAAACTACTAAGGTATGGTAAATTGTAAAAGAATAGAAATAGAATTCGAATTAAAAGATATGCTACGTAATAAGTAATTAATCTTTATATTTTAGAGGGATAATGATAAAGTTACAACATCGATATTCTTTCAAAATGATGATGCAACAAAAATTTATGAAAATGCGAATGACAAAATGGAAATAGATGAACCAAAAGATATAAATATGACTAATGTTCACCTAATTAATGAAGGTCTAATTGAAAGAAACAAAGAAGATCCTATGGATGTTGACAATCTTGCTGTGAAAAGCTCAAAAGCAAACAATGTACGAATTTATTCTTTGTTGTTCATGTTCATTTATTATACTCATGGGCTAATCAAGTAAAGGTCTTAGGTCCTCCTTGAATGCGTAGCTATATGGGTCTTCTAGTATATCTATACAAACTCAATAAGTATGTAGTCATTATAATTAAGCAATATGTTACATCAAAGAAGACAAACAATTTGATTGCTCATAGAAGAGAGACAAGATGATAGACATCAAAATAAATTTTCAAACTATGTGACTAATATTATTTGTTTCATTAACTACAGGAAACTTACACCGGTCGTGCAAAATCACCAATTAATGAAAAAGAAAAATCTGATCACCCTACAACTGGGTTATTATTTACTCATGGCACTCAAGCTATCCCAGATTCATTAAATGTGTCATTAAGCACAACTGCTTATGAAGAGGCAGACTTTCCATTTTGCATTGGTAAAAAATACATAGTTTTTAATATAGTAATTTAATTAAAAACTAATCTTTCCTTTTAACTCTTAAATTTCAAAATGAATGATAAATAATTATGGGATGTTGCTGCCTTTGCATCTATATGACTCATATAGACATTGATTGGGCTTGTTTTATAAAAATTTCAGATTCAAGTCTTTTATTGTCCCCCAAAGGTGATATTCCAATAAATAATGAAAATACTAAAGTGGTGTCTCAAGAAGTACCTAATTTTCTTACAGGTAAAATATTCAACTAAATATACATAATATGTCTCTAATACTTTTGCTGATAACATAATGAATATGTTTACTTATAATAAAGTTTGATCGGTTTTTTTTAAGGTTTCCGAAAAACTGGTTTATCATTTTTTGGTGGTGCATCAACATCTGCAAGTAAGCCAGAAGACAGCACTGATCAAACTAATGGAAATAATTTCAACTTCAATTTTGGGGGAGAAAAGAAAAATAGAGGAGGATTGTTCAGTTTGTTCCAATAATGTTTTTACTTAATAACATAGTTACATTTTATGATTTTTAATAAATTAATTTAAAAACAAATTGGTAAAGTAATCATTTAATGATGTGAATATAAATGTACAGATTCATTGATGTAATTGACAAGCTCTTACAGCAATTAGTTGCAATAATATAAATAAGGGTGCAAACACCTCACTATATTCTATTGCAGAATCCCCTTGTAGCTTTCTACACAATAAAAATTTAAATACAAAAGTCAGACCAAGGAAAATAGCACTCCATGATGCTCTATAAAGAGATGTTTTATAAGAACTTTCTAAATTCATTCTTATACCTACAATACAACAAAAATATGCATTCATTGCATCACTTACAAATAATGGAGCAAATACAGTCCACCATGCGCTGTTGACTACATTATCAATTTTTAAGGCCAACAACACTGAGAAAATTGTTATAGTTATTAAGTTTATCCATATTTCAAACACTGTTAGTCCAATCCACTGCACAATTTCATTGAGTGTAAAGAACATGATTATTGATTAGCTCCAAGCATTGCGGTCCTGAATATTCTTATGTGAATTGACGATGAATATCTCAGTTGAGAATCATAGTCAAGATCATCTGTTAATGGCTCCAAGTCATCTGAAAATTAGAACATAATCTTAAATCAATATTAGGAAGAAACAATGATAAAAAATATGAAATGGTAAAAGTCTGAAACCTAATTTAGAACATTTAAGAATTCATACATCATGAAATTTATATAAATTGTGAATTCAAGATAACTAAAAGTTGTGCTATGAAAATTGTAAATATATATTGAAAGATTACTAGAAATAGAAGAATGGAATAAGTTGATTGCTATCTAAAGGAAACATAATGCCTAATGTACCTACTTATGTTGCCTGTGTTTAGCACTACAAAATCGTTTAATTAGTTTCGTTTTTTTATTTCCACTTACCAATAACATCCACGGTGCCAGTATTTACTTCAATCTGGCATGTACCAGAGAATAATATCTCCAACTGCAGTGCCAAATTGCAGCACCTTTGTATAGCAGCTCCTAAACCATGCAGGATGATTTCTTTCTCACCTCGACCCAACAAATCACAACATTTATCAAGTTGCGCCTAAAAAATAAAAAATAGGTGTTTATTTGTTAATTTATGATGTTTGATGCACAACGATGGTCATGTAAAATTGAATATTACCTTGAAGTTTGTCTTTTTGGTTATAAATATAACATTATCACCGTCTACTGGCTTAGATGGAACTCGTTTCTTTAGCGCATAATTCTTATTATGTGGTCGTTTATGCTTTTTCTTTGAATCTTCTTTCTTTTGCTGAATGTTTTCATCTGCCATATTTTCACAACTAAGAAATGACAACTGTGACAGGTGGTTCTAGTTTCTAGCAATGATAATATAATCTAGAGGATATGCACAACTATTTTTATCAAGGAATTATATAAAGACTTTTAACTCAAGTTTATTAGTGAGTGGCTATAGGTGTAGTAAAACCATAGAATAAGTGAGTAAAACAATAAATGAGATTAATAATTATAATATATTATATTATAATTATTAATCTCATTTTTTAATTTTTAATAAATGTGTGGCATATAATATATTTTATCATTGGATACATCAATAAATTCAAATTAATGATTATTACCTGATTATATTTTTTAAATTTAGTATTATCTATCTCTTCTTTTTAGGGTTCCGTAGTCCACAAGGAACCCTTAGGCCCACATTACACTATCAATCTGGATCGAGATCCGTGATCGAATTCAAAGATCTCAATCCAGATTGACTGTTTAATGTGTGTGATTGACGGATCGCGACATCGGATCGCAAATTATCAAATATTTTGAAATCCATGATCTCGATCCGTTTATCGCAATCCAGATTGAGCGTCTAATGTGCAATATATAATTCGAAAGATACTATTAAAATTACTAGTAGTAATAAGAGAATAAAAATATATATTAAAATTAATTACTACACATGCTTTTTTGTTCAGATCCATTTTGCAATTCGTCATCATCAGCCCGTATAACGTCCACTGCTGAACATGGGCCTCCTCCCGGGGAGGGTATTCGCCATAGTCACCACGCTTGGCAGGCGGGTTGATGACCGCAGTATTTTGTTGTACCACATAAGGAAAGGCTGCTGCCCGTTCCTTCATATACGATTATTATAGATGATTTTATAACAATCGGCAAACGGCTTAACGTGCTTTCCGAGGCACGGAGGGTAGTCCCTCAATCAACCAGACCCGGAAGGATATCTTAGAAATTACACAAAGATTTACTGCCCGGCGTGGGAATCGAATCCACGACCTCCTAGATTTAAAGTGAGCCAAATACCGCTACGCTACGGAGGCTTTCGCGATTGTGAACACACAATCTTCATTTTTTTTTATTAATGGCAATCAGAATCCTCTGAGCACACGTCTTCATGTGATCATTGCGAACAGTGGACTGACGTGATCTGGATTGACTGTGTAATGTGACATCAATCCAAATCAGTTTATATCAATCTACCGCGATCACGGATCTCGATCCAGATTGAGCGTGTAATGTCGGCCTTACAGTTTCGTCATGTCCGTCCTTCGGTCACGAAACTTGATGAAAAGATTTTTTAAATTATGAAAAAAAAAATTTTTTTCAGCTTCATACACAGAAAAGAGAATTTAAAAATTAAATTCGACAAACCCTATCGTGTAGGGTAACGTTGGAAAGGTCTCTTGAAATGCAACAAAAACTGCCTTGGAACTATCTCCCCAGACTCGAGATAACCTAATACAAAATTAAAATTAGAGAGCCACCCCCTTAACTTTCGAAATATGTATTACTAAAATAATTCTGAAAAGAATGTGATATATACCAAGTAAATACTTTCGACTAAAAATATAGCGGACTCGGTATCATAGATAGTTATTTTAATACAACTCGACCAACTTATGTAGTAACTATGTCCTAAGATTTAATTTTAAAAAAAATAGGCATTTTATATATGCATGGCTACGGAACCCTTTCACCCTTTGTGCGTGCCCGACACGTTCTTGGCCGGTTTTTTTTATATTATGATTACTTGTGTAATAAATGCGTTTAATCTTTAAAAATATAATTAATAACTTGTGCGAATTTATAACTCCGCGTGAAGCCCCGCTCTCGTCCTGTTGTAGCGAATGCAAATCGGAGTAATTTGTTTTTTTGTCCTTACATTATTACTTAACCGAAAAAAGAACAATAATAATTAATGTGCCGAAAGGGTGATAAACTATACGATACCTTTTTCAATTCGATCAATTATTAAAACAAAAACTTCCAAAAACTCTAGGGTCTTGTTACAAAACTTCTTATATAATTAAATTTGTATTTCCAATACGTTGGAATTTCCAACAATCATACGTGCCTTCACCGTACGAATACCAATAACACAGGATAGCACAATCGCTTCAGAGATATAGGTGGTAATGAAAATTCCAACGAAACTCCGAACTTTAGCTATTAAAAATTGAAATACCATTTCGTGTACTACTAATTAATTATTTGGTAATTCCTACTTTACGATAGGTATAAAAATGCCATATTTACCGAATTAAATATTTATATATCTTGTGCCTTATTTTAAGTAGGTATTTACAAGTGTAGTACAACCATTGTGTGCGACTTTAAATTTTACCTAAAACACAATAATAATCTTCAGACTATCTGTTAAAGGTGCTGTTTGAGTTTTGCTTTTGGTAGCTCATCATCATAGCATCATCATCACGTATAACATCCACTGCTGAACACGCGCCACCTCCCGAGGGAGGGTTTTGCCATAGTCACCAGAATGGTGCAGCAGTATTGTATGTATGTTGTAATACACAAGGAAACGGTGCTGCCCATCCTCTGGTATACGCTTGTTGTAGATGATGTTATAACAATCGGGACCAACGGCATAACGTGCTTTCCGATGCACGGAGGGTAGTCTCGTAACTAACCAGACCCGGAAAGAAATCTTAGAATTTACACAAAGATTTTCTATCCTGCATGGGGATCGAACCCACGACCTCTGAGATTTAAATACCGCTACGCTACGGAGGTTGTCACTGTAGTTAGGTATAACTGTATATTATGTAAACCTAGAGGCGTACTTATGATGATATGTCAAAATCATGGTGTCTGTGGTCTGTCCATACTTCTGTCTAAACTTTACTCGTAGATTTGTCAAAAATATTTTAACTATCAATGTTTGTAAATTGTGGAAAGTATTTATAAGCAAATTAGTGCAATAGGTGAAAATTATAGTAATGCAACAGACAACTTAAGGTTCTTTGTATGGCTTAGTATAAAATTGTGTCCTACCATCAATACAAAATGGGTTGTGTGTGTTGTTCATTAAGTTCCTTTGTGTCTATCCTCTTAGATTCTCTTGAAAGGTACCTACAATGTTATATTGTTTAGCTTTCAGAGTATATCGTTTACTATTAAATACTTATATGTACTTACCTGGCTATTATGATAAACCATGCAGAGGAAACCTATCGGGATATTTTTATCTACAGACCTAATAAGACAATAATGGGAATGATGACTACGCCTACCCTGCTATTATCTAGACATTTATTTTTGTGAACATACTATTAGCATGCTGTTCATAGGCTATTACAATATTATCTGCAAATACCATAAAATTAATAAATCAAAAATTCGATTTCGGGTCTAGCTGGTTCTGGGACTGAAAAGCACCGTTCGTCCCGAATGTTATAAAATCACCTATATCAGTCAAAATGGACAGCAGCGTTTAAATGCGTGTATAAATTTCCGTAACGTTACATTTTCCGTAAAGTATTAAAATAAAGCGTGTGTATACACTTTCGGGGACAGCCTACGTTCAGCTGTGGACGTTAGACGAAATTGTGATGACTATAATAGATATGATCTTGTTGCAGGATATCACTATGTACGGTTTGCGCCATGCTGGTGTGTTGTCTCACGTACACTCTACTCACTATGATGATCCTGGGCGTTGGGATTGGCTATCATTATTGTTTCGTCCAAAATTCTGTGGATGCTATGGGTGTGTTATTTTTGTCTTGCCAGCTATAAAAATACGAAATTCAGGCGCGCAACATTCTACTTTAACTATTCATCGCACTGTACACTACTACAAACAATAAAAATAAAACTTAAATAGGCTCCAGATAGCCTTAAAAACTGACTTTTACCGGTTTATTCACACATTTCAATTTCCTGAATTTAATAATACATCAACAAAAAGAAAAGGACATGTTTCCTTATTTTCCACACTAGCGAACATGAACTATAATCTTCTAATCTATGTAACACACACAGCTAAGTACCCAATATGTAATATACGATATCACTAAATAAATTAATCTTAGAACATAAATAAGTACTCTACATTTATAATAGTACTTTATGCGTGAGAGTCAAAAGCAAATTGCGCCTGATGAACACGCCGCTCGCCGGTTGAACATAATATAGTACAATAATTAGGGTAGGTACACATTTTTTCGGCGTAAAGCGTGTTCATAAATTCGACTGCTTCCTATTAATATTGATTTATGGTTTGGTATAATTGGACGAAAAACTATTTAGTGGTTTCCAATTTTGCTGAAATTTGGAAAGAGATATTTTCTATGTTGCATTGAATTGATTATTTAACAAAGCCATTTTTTATTTATTTACTACGTTCTCATGATTATCCACAGCAAAGGCTGCGAAGTCGGCAGGCGCACTGCGTTCTGGGCCCGAAGCGACGGAAAAGGGCCACGTGATGCGATCCATAGACAAGATGGTGAACCGCGGGTTTGCTCACCGAATGTCCCGTCGCGATGCAGATGATCCCGTTCACACCAACATTACTAATAACGATATAGAAACTTCGAAAAATTATTCAATATCTCATCCTATACCGTCTAACGACACTGTTAGTCAGTTAAATTCGCGATCTGAGCCATATTTCACAGCAAATGATACAAATCATATAGTTAAAGGTTCTTGAGCGATGTGTTTGTTGAGTAAAGTTGAAAATAAATGAAATGTATAATTAATTATTACGTTTTATTAGAAGAGCACCCAATGTGAAAATCTATTATAATATTTTTGGTGGTGTAAGTGTAGGTTATGTCAATCTTAGGTGCCATACGTAGAAAGCCGTAAATAGTCATAAGTACGTACCTAGCAAAAAATCTGTGGTTTCTTGAACTCTACTATTCTATGCTTCTGATTGTTATTTACTCTAGGATATGGGATATAAAAAATGATAGGATATAAAAACAGGAATGAACAAAGAATTTTAATTTATTTAATATCAAAGTATATATGTTACGGCTAATAGCCGAAGTGCAGTGCAGAAGGTGCAGTCGGCCACATGCGTTTATAAGTCCCTTTTCGACTCCATTGGTTTAGGTTATTTTTTTTTTAACCACCCCAATACCTTTTTGTCCCTTGCATAGGTATTGTTTAATTTAGAGTTAACTTAGAGGAACTTATAGGAACTTATTAAGGTTGACCTAAGTTTAACCGCAAGTTGTCGGCTGCACCTAGTTGTAGCCGGCTAAAACTAGGTGTAGCCGCACTTCGGCTATTAGCCGTAACATATATAAGAAAATTTTCAAGTATTGTGACACTGCAAAAAGTTATTCATTATATTAAAAAAATATAAATCAGTTAATTTCATCCTAGATTATGAATAATTACTCCCCAAAAAAAAGTTCAATTAAATCACATCAAAAGTCTTTCTCCCTGAAATTGTCGCAAACAAACTAAAACCATTCATTATTCATCAAGTAGACAGCATGGGCCTGTTGAGTGGCCTGAGGAAGGGTACCAGGGTCGAGGTCAAGTTCTTAGATCGACGGAACCGGCCTATGAGGCGCCGCGCCAGATCGCGTTCGTGAGGCGATAGCTCTGGCTCTTTTGGAGGCCTGGATAGAGAAATAAGTGGTTTATATAGACTCCCGTAACGATGTAGAATGGTCAGTTTAGTTTATAAGCAAAATGTCTACTGGTCGTAAAATGATGCTCTCGATATTCCTTTATGGACGGAGAGCTGACAACCGAAACGGCCAGGTGATTTGATCATTCATAAAAATGATTTATCAAGTTACCTGGAGCACTCTAAGCATAAAAACGTCGACCTGCCAGGATTCGCGTGGTGCCAGGTTCCCTCGGTTCGACGCGCCGAGAGAGCACGGACGCCGTAGTCGCGTGTATTCCCTCCACGCGCTCTTTTTCATGCCCCTTAGCATGTCAATAGTAACAAAAATTTTCAGTCCAGGACATAATATAATTAAAGTTATAAAATAATTTGAAAGAAGCATTCTTCGAAACCGACTTTACGAGAGACGTTAAAGACCGGTAGAAATTTGCGAATAAGCCGAATGGTCGTTAAGCAGACTCAGCCATTCCATTCAATTCATGTGAACTGAGGGGGTAGTTTAGTTAAAATTTAGATCATAATGAACCCTGTCGAGGAATTTAGGAGAGAGGAGAATATTTCTTACAATATTCCGTATATATTATATGATTGATATGACCAGCTGGCATAAATATCACACTTTGGTCAAAGTCAAATGGAGACAGCCAGAAGGCAGTGTTCAAAGTCGCAGTACAGTCGAAAGATTTTCTATTCTAACCTTTGAGTTTCCAACAATACGATAGGTGTTTCCGTCGTTTCAATATATATATTTTGACTCGGTTTCTTGGTTTCATACACTTCTGCAAATAAATTAACATTTTTTTTAGTTTATTAGTCATTAGAAAGTTTCACTTCTATAAAGGAAGTACATATAGAGATTAGATTAGAATAGTAATATACATTTTTGAGTTATTTAATTTATCTCTAAATCTATCAAATTATCTCAAAAATAATATTTTTTCAAAAGCAGATATTTTGTAGGTAGTAGAAATAAGACGGGTCCAATCACATTGCCTTGACGTACCCCAAAATAATTGTCTAAGGCAGCGGTATTATACGTTTATTTTAAAGTCAAATTGAAATTTTGAATTGTTGGTAACAACAAATCGCTTAACTATTTACTCGTGAATTTTCCCATTAATACGTGAAAACAAAAAGTTTGTACCCTATTTTATAAAAATTGCTCGGATGGATTGACGGGTATCAAGTTTGGCACATTTATAGTTTAGCCGTGCAGAATGCTAGTATAGTTTTTGATTATGGTCGAGTTTAGACCATTGGGCCAATACCAGTTAATGTAAAATAATGAAGATAAAGCCAATTTAAATAGTCTTAACTTCATTAGCAGTTGTGATAGAAAGTAGATAATCGATATGCTAATTTTGTTATGTTGTATAAATCGACAATATTATAATTTCGTTTAATAACTCTGCCTCACAATTGTTTGTACATAACCACGTTTAACCCGGCGTCATTGAGGTTGGGTCATTATGACCCAGCGTGTTTTTAAATGCAATTATTTTTGAATGTGCGCGCGCGACGTTGCCGTTCTTCTCAGTAGCTGGAGCTGCGAGTGTGCCACGAACGTTACCGAACAGAAAACAGTCGCGCGGTTGCCGCTTTAGGAGCTACACGTGCATCATTCCGGAAAAGGTAAATATGACCCATCCTCACAATCAATGTAACAATTTCGCGCCTTCATTCACTTGGTATTTTTTGGTGATGTATTCAGTTTTTATGTAAATATAATGAATAGTTTTGCTTTTTAATATCCAAATTAAAGTTTTTTTCATATTTGTATTATGTTTCATATTTTAACTTGAAGGTACTGCGAAAATGGATCGGCGGGACCAACGACTTTTGTCAATTTTGGAGGAGTCTGACTCAGATGAAGGTGTATTGGATGACGAGGACGTCGTGGATGAAGAGGATCATGTAAGTGCTCGTAGCCAGTCTAGCGATACCGAACAAGAATGCTCAAGCAGTGATGAGGACATTTCATTATTTGAGTTAAGGCGCCGAATACAATCCAACGCCGATCGTGCACCACCACCACTGCATCAAGAAGTTCATGATGCGGATTCAGGTCCTTCTTCTACTCACCAGGTACAACGTTCACATTACCTTGGAAAAGATGGCACTGTTTGGTATAAGACGCCTTTTCGTCAGAATGTAAGGACTAGGGCCGAAAATATAATCACGCAGTTGCCTGGTGCATCGCAAGTAGCTAAGTGTGCTTCTTCTGAGTATGAATGTTGGAGCCTTTTCTTTACTCATGATATGCTTCAAAGAGTTTTGACATTCACTAATGTACGCATTCATCGTAAAATTGCGTTGTGTCATGATCTATCAAAGCACACGTACATGAAAGAATGTAGCATGGCAGAATTCAAAGCATTTATTGGCCTTTTATATATTGCTGGCTTACTTCACTCTGGAAGGCAAAATTTAAGTGACTTATGGGCGTCGGATGGCACAGGAGTAGAAATTTTTAGGCTTGTAATGTCAGAACAACGTTTCCACTTTATACAAAGCTGCCTATGTTTTGATGATGACACCACACGAGATGAACGGAAACTGTTAGATAATTTGGCTCCAATAAGAGATTTGTTTGATAATTTTGTCGAAAACTGCAAAGCTGCTTATAAACCCGGAGATTGTCTTACCATCGATGAAATGCTAATCGCTTTTCGAGGCCGATGCCACTTCCGTCAATATATACCATCAAAGCCTGCCAAATATGGCATCAAGATCATTGCTTTGGTCGATGCAAACTCTTATTATATTTTGAATCTTGAAATATACTGCGGAAAACAACCGATTGGGCCGTATGCTGCAAGCAATAAGCCATATGATGTCGTGAATCGAATTGTGGAGCCAATTTCAAATTCAAACCGGAATATAACCTTTGACAACTGGTTTACTAGTTACGAACTGGTGCAACGTTTGCTCAAAGAACACAAATTGACGTCAGTCGGTACTGTGCGTAAGAACAAAAGACAAATTCCTTCTGAATTCACTAGAACCCGCCAACTTGAAGTGCATTCGTCTCGATTCGGCTTTCAGAAAGACATTACTCTTGTTTCTTACGTCCCCAAGACAAATAAGGTAGTTTTACTGATGTCAAGTTTGCACCATGATAAAAAAATTGATGATTCAACTGGATTAAAACAAAAGCCTGAAATTAATACATACTACAATAAAACAAAATGTGGGGTAGATGTCGCTGATGAACTTAGCGCTACGTATAACGTAAGCCGTAATTCCAAAAGATGGCCACTTACACTTTTTTACGCTATGTTGAATATGTGTGGAATTAATGCTGTTATAATATATCGCGATAACACAAAATCGAAAGAAAAACGAAGACATTTTCTGAAGCGATTAGGTCTCGCTCTAGTTAGTGATCACTTGAAAAGTCGCCGAAATGTGGATCGATTGCCACGAGAAATGCGCAAAAGAATCGGTCAATTTGTTGGTGTATCCTCAGAGGAGCCTGCTCCAAAGAAACCCAATACAGGTAAGCGGTGCCAAGTATGTCCTGCACAACGAGACCGCAAAACGACTCATACATGTCGAGGATGCAACAAATTTATTTGCCCCGAACACATCGTATCTTTCTGCAGTCAATGCATCAACAATAATGACTCGGACTAGCATTAAGTGATTTTTTTTCATAGATATATTTAATTACTATTATAAAAGTGCCATTAAAACTTAAAGAGTCTGATTATTAATATTCTTTTGTGATTAAAGCCTAAGTGATCTCAATTTTGTTACTTTTTTTGTGAGTATTATTAGAAACTTATTAGTGTTGATTAAATGTTGAAACATTATTATTATTTTTTATTTCTCAGTAAGTCGAAAGTACATACTATGCAATATAATAAATCACATTTATATATTTTATAAGTCAATCAAAATATTATACATTTTAAACACGGGTAATCTTGACCCACCTCAACGCCCATGTATCATTTTTCTACCACAATGACGCCGGGTTAAACAGGCATTCTTCAAATTTAAGTTTGCTTGTTTCTGCAATTTCGAGATACTGTTATTTCAACTGACATAATTAAGTTAGTGATTACCAAGTAAAGGTTGTGGCGCGTGTTCCACTTCTGTCCTGTTGACGGCGAGCAGGCGCACAATAGGCCTCTCGTCCGGCCCCGAGCGCCGCGCCATCAGGGTAGGCTCCGTAGTCGTTCGTGATGACACTGAAAGTTTATTTATATTAAATTTTTCATAAAATATAAGGCATACGCCTCATATTTTATGAAAAATTACCAAAGTTAACTATTTAAATTTCTATTAGCCAATAAAAAATCGTTACTTTGTATCACCTTTTTACATAATAATATATAACTAGAGTTGTTTGCAAAAGTTTTTTATAAGTTGAATGGATAAAATTTTAGTGGGATGTGTCTGTTGATGCGTAAATGCAACTTATTTTAGTAGGTACCTATTCCTTTTTTATAGCTTAAAAAAGAAATAGGTACCTACTAAAATAAGTGTAGGTTATTCTTACTTGCAAATGAAGCCAATTCTTTTTGCGCGTAATGGTATCCGACAGAGATACCATACACCATGAGTAGAACCACGATAAACATTAACAGCATCAGTAGAAAGGCGCAGCACGACCATGTCAGCACTCTAAAGTTGAAAAAATATATTAGTTCTAGTTGCGCGTTTCGGACATTTTCAGTGATTTTTTTCCTAAATTTTCTTTTATAGGTATAAACCTTGTCCTCAGTTTTACCAACTGACAAATAATAAAAAGAGCCAAATTGATAATAATTTATTCTTATTCTATGTTAGCGTAGCTATATTCGCTACTAAAGTGATGCTTGGCCATTTCAGTTTTTAACATTGTAATTCTTATATTGTAAGTAGGTTGAATATACCCTAGAGTTGATAAAATTTCACTATTTCTTCCTAGCGGTACAGGTGGATTTAACAAGCATCAACATCAAAATACAAGCTCATGAGAGTTCATGAGAGTCGTACGACTCATGAACGAATAGCTTGTAATTTGATGTTTCAATCCTACTATAATAATAAGCTATAATTTAGGTGGTTAATGATTTAATTTGTGTTTTATATATTTACCTTTCCACACAAAATGTCATAGAGCAAAAAACTGACTGTATGAGACCCATGTTTCCTTTTTATTTATATATCTGTTGAATAAAAAAATACTATAATAAATACATACATCGCTGAATTTGCAATAATAAATTAGATCCATTTTTGTGAATATTTACCAATTACATTTAACTAAAAAACAATTACATTAAGGAATAGGTTTCGATATCATTACACTGATGTAAATAACAATTTATATAAAATAAACACTCGACAAAAAATCATAAAAACATCTGCCAAAATGAGATTGACATGAATATTACGTCAATTCACAAACACAATAAATCCGCTTTTTTAATTGTCGTTACCACAAAGCTGTAAATAATTTGTCTATGAGTAAGTAGGTACTCTCGACAAAAAATCATAAAAACATCTGCCAAAATGAGATTGACATGAATATTACGTCAATTCACAAACACAATAAATCCGCTTTTTTAATTGTCGTTACCACAAAGCTGTAAATAATTTGTCTATGAGTAAGTAGGTACCTACAAGACTAAGGCTGTCAGTGTTGCCAGACCGTACCAAAAAGTACGGTTTTCCGTACTATTCATAACACAACCGTACCATAACCGTACCTCAGTGTAGACCGTACCTTTTTCGTACCTTTTCTATATTAGTTATTTATTTTTCACTACAAAGGGCAAAAAACAAAAAAAAATCGCCTTCTCCTGTAATAGTATATGAGTAGACTATAGAATTTTTCAACATTGTAGCAAACGTATGGGTCGGAATACTTCTGCAAGAACTAGATCAGTTTTTCTTCGAATTGGCTGTCTGCGACCATAGGTTGGGGAAAAAAAGCGATAGGGAATCGAATATTCAAAAGGTTATGGTAAAGTAAAACATAGTTACCGACTGCCAATATCGAACGAATCCATTTGTAAATCAATTATAGAAATGAGGTTATAAATTAATACAGAGTTACGGAATGGAGTAAAATCATTAAATTCGTTAATGATGCAGTGAATTAATATTTTTTTTGATACTTAATACCTAATTTATCATAGGAATAATGTGATGAGGAAATTTAGATATTCTCTATATTTAAAGGAACAAAAAGTATTATTTTATTTTATTGTTTTTAAACAAGAGTGTAAAATTCTATTGTTACTGTTCTGTTGTTACTGTCAGAAACTTGAAACGAAATTACAATAATTTTGTTTAATTGTATTATAATACTGGTAAAAAAAATTGGATTGTAATTTGATATTTTTATATTTTTAGATGGAAATTGATATTTTTAGATCTAAAAAGACTTCGTACTTAAATCAAATATCTTTTTTAGAAACATCTACATTTGTTGAAATCAATCTCTATCTATTCAGATAAACTTAGATCTACAATTGACTACAATTTACTTAGATATGAGTAGATTTAGAAAAATTGAAAAATATCTAATTGAATTTGATTAAATTAAGTAAATAATTTAAGTAAATTCATACGATTTTCGTTGCTAATTTATATATTTACTTGAGTTACATGAAATTCCCACTTAATGAATAATAACGATTTTTACCTTCTTCAAACATCTACAAGTTCTCTGTTTATGTAAAAATGTTTAAATACTCCTCTGATATTAAAAATATTTTCAAATTCAAAATTATTCCAAAAGACAACTCCAACGCGCCCTGTCGAGAACTTTGAATACTGAAATGAGGTTTCTTTTAGTTCGATTCCCTAATTTCCCTATCGTTTTTTTTTCCAACCAATGGTCGAAGGCAGCCAACTCAAAGAAAAAAAAACTGATCTAGTTCTTGCAGACGTATCCCGACCCAACCGTACCTCCTGACCCTTAGTTTGCAAAGAACCATCCGATGCCCTCGTAGACCCGAAGTCTGAGGGGCCCGCGAACTGTAAAGTAGAGTGACAGTTGCACAAAACTCCCCTAAAATACTAAAAGTCATAATCCCTCAATATCATCGCCAGCGACCGCCCTGAGCAGGTTGCTTAGATTATAGTTTTTAAACCATTTATTAAGGCTGGAGCTCTGCTCGCCTTTATGCCCGGTGAAGTAGCAAAAGCCTCGGGGCTACTAACGTAAGACAAAACGAAAAAAAAAACCGACCGTACCTTGAAGTTAAAAACCGTACCTTTTCAGAAAGCCAACCGTCCTTTTTTGGGAAATCATACTGGCAACACTGAAGGCTGTGTTCAAACCAAACTGACTGTCAGCCGCCGAAAGTGAGCGAATGTTACGCAGTTTATTGTATTTCCATACATATTCACTTTTTCGTTCACATCTTACCGACGATACGTTATTACGCTATGCGTAGACGCTGACATTCGGCGGCCAAATATAGCGTGTCACGCTACGCTCCGCGGACGCTGATTGGACGGACAGACGTAAACTATAGCGTATTGTCAGCATAGTGTGAACGAAAAATACCGTTTATTTTCACGTTTCAGGCTCACAGTGAGCCTGCTCACATTCGGCGGCTGACAGTCAGTTTGGTTTGAACACAGCCTTAAAGTTGTTATTTTGGCTCCCGAAACTAATTTAGGTAATAGTGTTTTAATTTAATTTTTGCGCCTTAGTTTTTGTCGTTCTTAATGAATTAACTTTATTATATTTAAATGGCTAAACTATAGCCGCGGTCGCTTTGATACAGTGCCGGCGCGGCGAACATTCGAACAAATCAATTTCGTTTCTCGTTCCTGGTTCCTCTTCCTTCTCGTGTAGCCTGCGACATATTTTTAAATAAGTTTATTTACATAAAGTCGTCGTCACATCCCAATCGCTTTAGTAGTGCGCATTACTAGTGATAATCCATTGTTTTTTGCTTTGCTTCACTCGAAACACGCTTCACTCTTAATTATAGCGCTTGGCTCCGACCCACTTATGTGGAAATGTAAAACAACGGGTATAACCTTTTTTTTAGAATAGACCACCCCACGTCTTCTTTATCCTAAGGGATATACAGCTGATGGATGGGCAGTAGCATCTATCAGCTCAAGGATACATCATCTTACTGAGATCACCAATCTATCTGCAAAGCGTAATGATTATGGCAATATCCCTCAACGATCCTGCCTTGCTAAGATGTGTTAAGAGGAGGCCCATGTTCAGCACTGTACGTAAAGGGGCTGTTGATGATGATGATGATGAATACAAACCCAGTAACGAAAAAAAATGGAAAAGTAATAATGAAAAATAAAAATAAAACATACTTGTTCATATAAAGAAATATTTTATTCAACAAATTGTATAGAGTAAAAATACAAATTATTTTATAACAGTCTCTATAGTTGAAAGGCACTCGACACAACCATTATTGACATAATTTGCATAAAATGTACATTTATATAAAATATCAGTAGATAAGTAGAGTACTACAATATTAAAGGATCAGTATTGCTACTTTGTAAAGCAAATTTCAATTAAGTTTTTAAGTTTATTCAAGGAAGTAGGTGTAAGTTTTATTCATAACTTTATTATTCAAGTTAGTAGGTGTAAGTTTTATTAATAACGTTGTATAAAGTTGTAGACTTCTATATTTTCAACACAACTACATAGAATTCTGAGAAGGCAGTAGGATAAATTTAGAATAGTTTTGTAGAGAAACAGTTGGTAGATTTTCCTCTACAGAAAATGAAGATCTTCTTTGCCAGGCGAGGTGGTGTGCCCGGCGGCCGACGGCCATTTGTAATTATTCAGAAATTGTATAATGTTCGTATTGGCTTGTGAACTTGTATTGCGCGATACAGGTTAGTTGAGATGCTAGGCGCTAGATGGCGTTGCTCGTCTTTTTACTACAAAAAGATACGGCTACTATACATTTCGTCACAGTTTAAAAACTTTCGTGATTTGTTATTGCGATTGAGAACCGTGTCCACTAGTAATTAGATTTAGAATATTAAGTTCGTTCAGATTTCTTTGTTTATGTGGTCGCAGCCGCACTTATCTAAACATATAGGTAGGTCCATACATTTGTAACAATAAATATGTTTTAGTTATACGTTAATTTTTTTTATTTCAAGTATAGTTATAAATGTATTCCACTTGTAATTAATTCTTAGAATCTTTAATAGTTGTCATACTCTACTTATAATATCTATTTACATCATACAATACGATCTTATTTATAATGAAATAATACAAAAAAATATATTTGCCAACAAAGTAATCAATATGCAATAAGAAAATATATAAAATATATCAAACAAAAATTAATACACGTAGTAATAATCTTCACACTTCACATTATATGCAAATAAATAATATAAAATAATTCTGCCGTGATATATCTATAATGCCGTTATCTACCACTACGGGCTTGGAGGATAACGGCATTATAGATATATCACGGCAGAATTATCGCTATAACTATGTATTCTTCATGTCAAATTCAAAACATAAAAAATAATTTAAAATTCATCTATAAATTAAATTGTGTCAACATAAATTCGGCTAGATTGAGTAAAATGACACTAGGAGTTTCTTTAACATACTTAAAATACTTTAAATTTACAAATTGAATAGTTAATAGCTTGAAACAAATAAAAAGATAGAATGCGTCTCCTATACACAAGAAAGAATATCAAATGCTTGACATTACCAGACAAAACGAAAAAATAATGTTGAAAACAGTTAATTAAATGATTATGCAACTTCGAAAAGGCCTCATCCTGTTTCCCCGTAATTTATTACCCATCCATGGTGCGTTACAAATGGCTTCTCTAGTTGTAAATTACCCCTCAAAACTACTTATGTCTTATCTTTTATTTCCTATTTTATTGTCTCCGCTTTGTAATAGAGAGAAGTAAAAATATAAGACTAATTCTGATTAAATCCGTTACTCTTTTCGAAATTGGTCATTCAAATAGTAGTTTAGTTAAATCATTCTTCATACAAACGTGTATAAAGAATATTTAAGATAAACAAAGCATAACAAATATGTAAACGATGTAGCCAGTATATGACAAGATCAGTGATTCCCAAAGTTTTTTTTAACGGATATTTATGTAGTTATCCACGAAGCTCGTGCTACTTCACGGGGTATAAAGGCGAGCAGAGCTTCATCTTTATTCAATGGTTTATAAACTACCAACTAAGCAATCAGCGCAAGACGGCGCCAGCTGTAGGACTTGGACTTTGACTCAGGGTGGTCGCAGACGAATGGATTATATATTTTAGTTGTTTAGGGAGGTTTCGTGCAACTATCGGTCTACGTTACAGTTCGCGGGCCTCTCGGACTTCGCATCTACGAGGGCATCGGAAAGTTCGTTGCAAACTAAGGGTCGGACGGATGATTCCCAAAGTAGTCCAGCTGGTTGAAAACAGAGACTCCCCTTTGTCGTTGGCGTCAAAAAAATCGAGCTTGTAAACCAGATTTTCGTAAGTTGTAAGTACGTAAAATGACGTAAATGGGTCCACTGAAACCAATAAAGTTTTTAAAAGGGTCTACTAGAAAAAAGTTTGGGAACCTCTGATCTAGATCTAGTCCAAATCTATATCTCTCTGCGAGACCTTTTGATAAATTACATAAACAATGTTTACACTATACGCTCTATATACAAAAAATATCAGTGAACAATCTGAATACATACTAAAATATGTCGATTGAACATTAAAATACAGTCATTTAACATGTTTCAGAAATGGCAGTGATTTTTTTTTACCATCGTTATAGTTTTGAATATTTATAAAAGGGTATTTTCCATTAACTATTAAACACCTTTGGTATACTATGACCGTTTTTTATAATAAAATTAAATACAAAATAACTAGCTGCTCGTATTGTGGGTTCGATTGCTATCTTATCTTTAAAATTCACGACCAATATTATGTAACATACAAAAGTTATTGCACTTATTAATTATTATGTCTCTAAGAGCTAATTGTTCAATTCTCAAATAAATTTGAGTTTTGATAGAATTTCCATAAAAAAGTGTCCAAATTCAAATCTACTCTTTTGCAATTTTTTTATGAACTTCGCTCTAACGGAAATAAAAATATTTCATAGTTAACGTTCTAAAGCCACGTGGGTACGTCATGTTTAGCGGTCTTGACATTGTGATGTAATTTTCTTGAGAATCGGGAATTTAGCCATTATGACACACACCGTCCAACAGAATATCGTCAAATATAGTAAATAGTGCAATTATGTTGTACTGGATCTACCTACAGTTACATATCGTCGGGGATAGTGCAATACCGCGAAAGAGACAGTTGCTAATAAGGTGTAATTTCGTCCGTCAGTAAATATTTTCTTTATTGTGTAGTAAAGGACGAAATATCAATGTGCTACATTTGATCTTTAACCATATTAGCTTTTGTTACTTACGCGGTATTGCACTATCTCCGACGATATATAGCTGCATTCTCCTGAAAATTTCTATTTCTGTCATACGTGGAGTAAGAACTTGATTTTAGTCACTTGTTCACTCATTTCAGCCTTCAATAATATGCTGTAATACAAATACATTTCTATAAACCTGTGTCATTGCTTGGCATGCAGTAGATCCCACAGCGGCAGTTCCTGCAGCGCCGTGTGTAGATGTTGTTGCAGTTGAGACGCGAGAGCTGGCGCCGCCAGCGCGGTGGCGGCGCCCCGCATCCACGCTAGCACTAGAGGACTGGCGCCCGACAGCGGGCCTAGACCAGTCACGTGTAGATCTGCACATCTATGGACACATACAGATTTATATTATCCGGTTGATCTGTTTATATACAATTAGCTTTTTTTTGGGACTCATCCCACTAACACTCCCACCACTGCAACTCCTGTAAGCCAGGACAACAGCGGCACACGCTGGAAATGGCAATAAGTACCGAGGCTCACCAAGTCCCGGGAAAAAGTTAAACTTTCTTGGGACCCCCAATTAATTTAATCAGAAAGAGAATAGGATAAGTAAGAAAGACTTAAGTTTCACTTTCCTCCATAGCAAAGCGGAGACAACAAAAAAAAGGAAATAGAAAATAAGACATAAGTAGTCTTTAGGGGTAATTTACAACTAGAAAAGCCAGTTGTAAAGCACCAAGGCCGAGTAACAAATTACGGGGCCTACACGTAAGTTGCTTATTTTTGATTCCAGTAGTAGGTATGGCCAAAGCGTCTAAAAGCACGATATTCTGTTTGGATGCCACAAGATACATGTCTTGTAGTAAACAACCCCCCAGGGAACTCTCAAGCATCCAGCAGAATTTTAAGCTCCCGATGCAAAAGACTACACTACCAGATAATATGATGGGCGGATTGTTCATAATTGCAGTTGGAGGTTGAGCATTGTCATAACGGTGATGGTACTAATTTGAAAGAGTATAACTTACTTTGAAAATTACCGTGACTAGTAATTGTGCGACGCATTCATCGATTTATGGATAGAAGTTATAGATCAAGAAGTTAAGATAAAGAACGTTATAAAACAAGAATGTATGACTCACTCAAGCTGCTGCACTCGTAGGTCGTCCAGCTGTGCGTAGGGCTCCCAGTGCACCAGCCCCACGGTCAGTGCCAGGTGTATACAGTGTCGGTGAAGCGCCGCCGCCACGCGCCCCCCACAGGACACGCCCATGGCGCGGATACGATACTCGTCGTAACCGATCTGATATATATTTACTTTTATTATTATTTGGCATTTGGAAACCACAGATAAAATATATTAAATACATTATCCAATGATAGTTTCCACAGTTAATAATATCTAGAGCTCAGAAGCATAAGGTCCGATGTGCCATTATACATAGGAAACATTAGTCGTATGTGCCTTTATAGTAAACTGGCACTTACGACAAAATGCTTCTGAAGTATTATAGTACATCCGTCCTTGTGCTTCTGAGGTCCAGATATATAGTAAGAAAAGATTATTAAATTAAGACTAGGCCCGCAACATCAGAAATAAAAACGGATCGCCAAAATGCTTCAATAAATTTGGCTGAATGACATTGATTTGACAGGACTTTAACGTGCTCTCTTATGCACGGGTGTAACATCACCATCTTTCTGACTCCGAGCTGGTACTTCGATTGTTTAGAGTGAAAATTCCTAATCACACAATTTTTTGCCCGACCCGGTAATCGAACGTGGATCCTCGCTAGCTACGGTAGAACATAATTATATGTAGAAGTAATAAATGGACGTACTTGTAAATCCTTTATCCTCAAGGTGACACGGAAGCTGGTCTTCATGGGGTCGGGGCGGGTGACGCTGACGTCACTCACACGGTTGATGGTGGCCAAGTTCTTCAGCCACCCCGTGTCCGTCTCGAACTTACCTATATATGATAGGGATCCTATCTGAAATAAAATAATTCATGTGAGGTTTATTTTAATCATCATCTTCTTGGCATGCTCCCATTATTTGGGGTCGGCGCAATATTTATAATAAGCATGATGTTGTTTTACATGTTATCCATCTCCACAAAATCAGTATTTTTTTATGGGGCAATGTAGAAAAAAATGAATTTTTTGTATCATCCTCTTCCATTTATCCTTATTAGACGTATCTTCTATAGTCATACGTTTCTTACACATTTCATCTTTCACAGTCCATTGAGGTTTATTTTAATGATTTTAGTATTTGACGAAAAAATTTGTGGATCAGACAAACGGTTATTTTTGTATAACTTGTTCAACAGCTTGTTTACATTCACTGTCTACCATGGGAGGCCCATGTTAACTCTTTACAGACTTGGGCAAGCGGCACCAATCCCCCGCAAGATGGTAATCAATCATGTTTCATAGAAACTGTTTTAGAAATTGACAAGCGTAATTTATATGTTCGTCGCGTCGCCGCCCCGGCCTAACTTTTTTTTTAATTTTTTTTATAAAAGATTACTAGCTAAGTTTTTGCAGTCTTCTAGTATTCTTTTTAACCTCTCGTGCTAAGCTTAAAAGCTTGTGTTACGAGTGTGTTCACGTTGGTAGTGCGGTACCCTATTATTTGACTTTTTTTTGGCATAATTTAACATGGCATCCTTTTACTTATCCTAATAATAGTTACGCATAACATTCCTTTGGCATAACTCTTTAGGCATATTTTTTTAAGCATAATAGCTATAAGCATGATAATTGTTAAGCATACATTCTAAAGCATACTTTTAAATAGGCATATGCCTATTTAAAATTATGCTTATAAAAATTAAGCTTAAATATTAATATTTAAGCTTAATTTTTATAAGCATAATTTAATAAGCATAAATAAGATAAGCATAAGCACACCGAAAAATTAACTAACTAAAGTTTTAAAAACATTTATGAGAGATTCGTTTATAAGAAAAACAGAGAACATAACAACAAATTTTATTAGTTGTGTCAGTTAAGACGAAAACCGAATACAAATGTAATTCCCGAGTCATTACAATACTCAACCCTGATCAACAACATGAAGTTTTATCCAAAAATATAAAGAGTCACAATCAAAGAACCAAATGTACTCAGAAAAAAAGTAAGTTTTAGAAATGTAATGCTTGCATTTAAAAAAATACTTTTCGTATATAAAATAAACATGTTGGCGGCTTACGGCCCAAGGGCCACCCTCGCTGCACCCTAATCTACGATTACACTATGGTACCACAATTATATTTGATATACCTAATACCTACTTTTAAATTTTTAGGTTCAAACGGCTATTAATAAAATAAAAGCTGATGCAAAATCAAATCTTGAAAATTATGAATAAATACATAACAAAACAAAAGTTTGTATCCATGAATTTTGATCTTTATGCCTAACAACTATTAGACGAATAAAGAATATGCCTAACAACTTTATGCAAAACAAAATTATGGCAAAAAAACAATTGCCTAAACCATATTTATGCTTACTGAAATAGTATGCAAAAAAACATTTATGTCAAAATATAATTATGCCAAAAAATATTATGCTCAACTCATTATTAGAGATTGCAACCCGGTATGTTTCTCAACCCGGCCGGGCCCGGTCGCATTCGTCGCCAACCCGGCCGGGTCCGCCGGGCCCGTCCGGGTTGTGTGTTGGCGATGAATCCTTTAAAGTATTTTATGAAAATTTTCTATATACGAATGAAAAAGACAATGATTCAAGGTTAATATTTATTTCAAACTGGCTTATGAACAATAAGTCTCACTAAAGGCTCAAAATCACACTTAATACAGAATTGATTACTTTTACTTGTGGATGGAAAAGTAACATTGTATTAGAATTATTCATTTTTATAAGTTTAAACAAGCAGGTCATTTTCTTTACTCCTTATAGTGTCTATTGGAAAACATATATTAAAAAAAGAATCTAATAACGCAGCTTACAGTACCTACTAAACGTGTCAACTAGCTTAGATTAGATAGATAGACAAACTTTGGTAGCTTTGTTATAAACAAAACAAATTCTTATTTACTAAAAGTAAAGTATTATGTTTTTTCTTAAACTTTGATTATTAAGACTATACCCTATTCATCGGGGCTTGAGACAAAGTGTAAACAAAGTAAACATTGTTTCTCAAACTTTTTTCAATGTTTTTATTGCTATTTAATTTAATGTAGGGTTTCACATTTGTGTGTCTAGCAGCTCGGGTTAAGATAAGGTACCTAACTATGAAGATAATAAAATCATAAATCACTCTTATTGAATTAATTATTCGGAGAATTGGGAGGATTCTCAAGAACTGTCGCTATCGTGAATAACGAAGCGGTCAACTATATTCAAGTATCAATTATTCCATCAATTTTAAGCATCTTTTGCTCTTCTTTTTCACATTGTCAATGCACTTTTGTCAAGCCTCTACTGTTATATTTTTAATTGCATCGGCTAGTAAAATTTGAACTTCACTTAACTTAAAGATTTTGTTATTCTCAGCAATAAATCCTTTAACTTGGGCCCATATAGGATTAATTCACTATGTCCTTTTAGAACCTGTTTACAGTGGCTTGCGATATTCCCATAATTTCAGTGGTTTAATTGATACCTTTGTACGGATACGAATCCTTCGACCACGTTTCTTCTATGAATTTGGACACATTAATAACAGCCACCTTATCCGTTGAATGCGTTGGAGTTTTCTTTGATCGCTTTTTCTTTGGCGAAGAAAAAGTGCAAGCGTTGCTTGGTCCAGGTGCACTCATGTTTTAAGCTCGAAAACGTAAATATAACAAAAACAAAACAACCAACAAATGACTTTGAACTTCATAAAAGATATAAATTCAACGAAAATATCTATAATAATAAATAAGCAGAACTCTCGTATTAACAAGTTGATCTATAGTAAAAATGGCGGATATAATACGACCGATAACCAAACGTCACATTTTTATGTAAAAAGTTCGGGAGTACCTGTGGTCTATAATTTAGTCGTATTAAAATGCATTCGAAGTTTGGGAATCAAGTCTTTTTTGGGTGTTTTTACATGTAAACGATTTAATAAATCAATAAACTTAATAAAAGATGACATTTCTAGGGTTGTTAACATTTAAACAAATGTCGATAGTAATTATCGACTTTTCTTACTATTATTGACGATAATGTAACAAATAATTGGGATTAATTTAATTACAAACGTTACTAAATTAAACAAATATTTTAATATAAGATACATTTATACTCTCTGAAATCCAAAGTTTATTTTTATAAATTGGATTTTATTTACTCACTATTATTTTAGATCAAGTACGCGTACATATGTACATTAAATTATTATTATTATACTAAAATATATAATGACATTTAATAATTAATTTATTTTTAATTAAGTTTTATATAAAAATATCGATAGTTTATAGTCGATGGCCACGATGATTCATCGCCCATCACTTATTAGGTCGCCATGCCCATAAAATATAACATTGGCAGGTACTGTCTTTCAATACTACTAAATTCAAAACTTCATAGGCGTGATTGTACTGACAGCTGTAATAAAATATATTCACTTCATCAATCGTGACCTTTAAAGTATCCTTTTTATGGTTTGTTTACATTTAATCTCACGCCTTGATGAATACAGTATAGTGAGGGTTACTATTACTAACGGCAAAGACGCAGTTTGCAGTGGTTGTCATGCCAATGTACACTCTACGAGTTGGCTCTCCCGAGCCGCGGTTTACTTATTTACTTACCGGGTCCGGTGGCCGGGCCCGGTGTGCGCCTAAATAAGCACCGGGCCCGGGTGGGCCCGGCCCGGCCGGGCCCGGTTTGCAATCTCTACTCATTATGCTAAACTAAATTATGCCAAAAAAATTATGCCAAAAAAAGGGATCCCTGGTAGTGCAATGGGTGGGGATCGAATCGGCTACCACAAGATCACAAGTCCGACGCTCTAGCCATTGGGCTACGGCCGTATCGGCCGGCGGCGGTTAATGTTCTAAATTTATTAGAACATCCACTCTAATCGTAACTTTTTACACCACACCAAAAATGTTAACAATACCTTGTGCATGAAGGTGGCATGTAGCGCCGGCAGCCCGATCACTTCGCCGCAGCTCTGTAGCAACGTGCGTCTCATGTTGATCAAGATCATGTCGATTACTTTGTTGCCGTTCGACGCGAGGCAGGCCGTCATGTCACTGGAATTGTTTGTCACTATTAACTCGAGAATATTTTGTTTTATTTTATTAGGGAAAACAAGACAAGAAACAAGAAACCTCAGGCATCATTCCAAGCGAAAATATCCACCAGCTACGGTACAAATGCATCCCAGCTTATTTTAAGGGTTTCATACCCAAATCGTAAAAACGGGGCCCTATTAATATCAAGACTTCCTTTTGTGCGTTCAGACAAATTATGCTAGTTGGACAACAAACCAAGAACTGACTTAAAGGGCGTTGCATCCATATATGAAACTTTATTGTGTGCTTAAATGTGATAGTGGGGCGCGTCATTTCAGTTTAGACAAGCTCTACCAGGCGCTACTAGTAAAGAAATAGCTTAGTTTCAAACACTTACTTGTAAGCTTCGTATAGACTAGGGTTGCAGCACATGACCTCTGACACACTGGTAGCTTGTTGCAGCACTACCGATAGATGTCGCTGTAGTTTGTCCCGCAGGAGAGCGTATAACGGGAGTGAAATCGCCGCCGTTAATGGGAGGTCATCTGTAATATGCAGATTTTAGTTAAAATTGTGAATACAGTAGGCCCCCGGTAATTCTTCCCTTGGCTTATCCAGCGCCCCCTGTAATCCAACATGTATATTATTTTAAATATTTTTTGACAATCTTCGCTAGTACCTACTGATCCCCAACTATTGTGCTTGACGCGTAGGTATTGTTTTGCTTCTGATTGCTTAGTTTGAATTTGACTTCATGTAATAGCGGTGCGGCCCGGTTAAACAGTAAACAATGAACGCACGCTAGTGCGTTCATTGTTTACTGTTTATCCATTGTGTATAACGTAGGTATACGTACCTTGTAATGACGTCAACAAGCCCAGAATCGAAAGCACAACAATATAGCATTAATGACGTTATTATAATAATGAAACTTAACTCTCTACTGTGTTGTTTAATTTACTAAATTTAACATACATAATGAAGTATGATTTTTACTTCAGAGTATGTATAACATATATAATCTTATGATTGGACCTGTAATTTGTCAGATAACAAGGTACTCTTTTATAAAAAATTCCGAACTATAGGGGGAAATATTCCGAAATATATTCTCTGTAACCCGACAAATTCGTTAGTCTGACACTGCTAAACGTTTGTCGGATTACCAGGGGCCCACTGTATAGTATGTGACGAAATGTTTTCATTAATTGTGTATACAGGCATTTTGTTGGCTGTTCCACACAAACGGCCAGTGTTACTGTCAATTTGAGGTAAATAACGCCGTCTAGTTTGAAGGATATTAATTATTGAACTGATTAGGTTGATTTTTTAGTGTCACACTCATTTTTGGCCACGAGGCCTATGCTTCTTCACCGGGCATAAATGCGAGGCTTCGATTATAATTGTTTTTTTTTAATCGACACGTTTTTCTCGCACTATGCGTGACTGGCTTGGGTATTATTTTTTTCCGCATTTGCCATGTACGACGGCTGTATATAGTCGAGCGCGCGCGACTAATCATTTATTTAATTTACTATATGACATTATACAGGGTTACTGGTAACTCGAGGTATTCCTTGCAGGACGTCATAGTAGGGTTAAAATGCAACAAATTAAGCCACTGTAGCGACCTCCTTGACCATAGACGGACGCCACTTTATTTATTTAAATAGAAAATTTCTATATGTCATTGTGAAAATTTTCATTCAGACATCTTGTACATAACCATTGTTGCAACATCATCATCATTGTAAATAATATATTATTGTAAATAGTGAGCACTGTGTTAGTTATTTTTAACCATCTAATCAAGCTCCTAAATTGGTGACCCCGACGAACACGACCATGACCAACGACAGTGATGCCTCCGTGCATCCCAAGCCACGCGCGGCCCCTTCAGAATACAGCGCGACGACGGAGACTTTGTGTCGAAATAATTTCACCTATCGTGTGACTTGTGAACCGTAAACCAAGCGCCGCATTGTGCAGTGTGCATACACCTCCAGCTTCTCAACAACGACACAAGTAACTGAAGTATCGGCACTACTGCAGATCGACATCTCACTCATCGGTCCAAACAGTTTAGCCGACTGCGTCATCGGTACTACTGCAGATCGACATCTCACTCATCGGTCCAAACAGTTTAGCCGATTGCATCATCGGTACTACTGCAGATCGACATTTCATTCATCGATCCAAACAGTCTAGCCGACTTCGTTCAGCCATGTCGAAGCAGCGGAGAACTCTCAACCCGACTTGTATCGCCCGTAGTGACGGTCTCCCGGGGGGAGCGATGTAGCGACCTCCTTGACCATAGACGGACGCCACTTTATTTATTTAAATAGAAAATTTCTATATGTCATTGTGAAAATTTTCATTCAGACATCTTGTACATAACCATTGTTGCAACATCATCATCATTGTAAATAATATATTATTGTAAATAGTGAGCACTGTGTTAGTTATTTTTAACCATCTAATCAAGCTCCTAAACCACCAAATGTTCTACCGAAATTCAGTAGTTTTTGAATTAGTTAAGAGTTTTAGTTTTTTTATGAAAAATCCCAGATTAAATCATTTGAAACCAATTTAAAAATGATTTACGGCGCGACTGTACTGAAATTTAAGTTATTATCATAGTTGACGCCGTAGAAGACCTTTGTTAATAATTAAAAGTTCAATAATGCCTAAAACTTTGGCAAATATCACTAACCAAACATTTAATTTTTTGTAATTTTTGCTATTACTTCATAAAAAATGTAGTCTAGTGCAAAAAAAAAATACTACACCTGGTGTACAAATTACTAGGAACATATCCTTGTCTTATCAGTTATTCAGAAAGGTATGATGGTCAATACTTTTGCCAGGGAAGAGAAGAGTTTTATGGGGGGCAGGTAAAATTGCGAGACGGTCAACCTATTGTTTCGTATTCGTATTATTCGTAGTTTTTACCTGCGCTTGAACTCCAAACACTCGGGGAGCTTTGTGATTGGTCGCTATTGTTCTCTCGGCATGACAGGGGGTGCGATTTTGCAAAATTTGGTCGTCAGCGTTAGTTAGTTTCAACTCTACGTCGCGCAAGCTCGTGTTTTGTTACTGGCTATTTCCCTAACTGTTGCTGCGTATCTTGCTCTTGTGCTGTGCTGTGCCTTCATAAGCGCTGACTATGGCTGCATATTCTAATCCTGAATACGCTGACATAATGTACTGTTACGGACTTTGTGACGGTAACGCTGCTGAGGCGCGCCGAGAATATCAACTTCGCTTTCCCAACCGCCGACTCCCCCACGTTAGTGTCTTCGGATCGACTTATCGGCGAATATCTGAAACTGGCAGCGTCCAAAGAAGCAGACAAGTTGACACTGGTCGTTCCCGGAGATACACGGCTGAGGACGAGGAGCTTATTCTTCAACGTTTTATTGACGATCCTAACACATCGACAAACATCGTAGCGCGTGAGCTTGGTATGTCACAGTGGAAAGTCTGGTCTGTAGTTCACTTGTCAAGCCGACATCCATACCATTGCCAACCAGTCCAGTCATTAGAAGAAGGAGATCCGCCGAGACGGCTTGAATTTTGTCGTTTTATGCTAAGTGCCGACGCCGACAGCGAAAACTTTTTAAAAAACATTCTGTGGACCGATGAGTCATGTTTTGATCGTGATGGTATCACAAATTACCACAACTTACATTACTGGGCACCGAAAGCAGAAGCAAACCCTAAAAAACTGAAACCAACCGCATCCCAGCGAAGGTTCTCGCTTAATGTTTGGATGGGTATTATTGACGACAAATTAATTGGCCCACATTTTTTACCCCGAACACTAAATGGGGAACTTTATGAAGATTTCCTCAGAAATCATTTATCGGCACTGCTCACGGATGTACCGGAAGAAAGAAGAGCAAACATGATTTACCAACATGACGGATGTCCAGCCCACTTCCGAATCACAATTCGACAATTGCTGGATGAAAACTATCCAAACCGATGGATAGGGCGCGGTGGGCCGATTCCGTGGCCTGCACGAAGCCCTGATCTGACGCCGCTAGACTTTTACGTCTGGGGTCATATGAAAGATCTAGTTTATGTGACCCCAGTAAATTCAATTGAAGAACTAAGGGAGAGAATAACAAATGCGGCGGACCAGATGAGGGCAACAATCACATCAAGAATAACAAAAACCGAAGTAAGGAAGCGAATAAGAACATGTATTCGAAACCGAGGGCAGCACATCGAACAAGACGTGTGAAATGTGTGTAATTAAAGTTTTTAATATTGATTAAAAAGAATAATAATGTTCACGATTTTGTTTTTGATTTTTCGAATAATCACCTTTTTGTGAAACGCACGCATGTACTAAATCAAAAACGATTTTCATAATGTAGTCCATGATTTTGTATTAACTTTCATACCTTTTTGGATAGCTGATAAGACAAGGATATGTAGCATTTTTTTTGCACTAGACTACATTTTTTATGAAGTAATAGCAAAAATTACAAAAAAATTAATGTTTGGTTAGTGATATTTGCCAAAGTTTTAGGCATTATTGGACTTTTAATTATTAACAAAGGTCTGCTACGGCGTCAACTATGATAATAACTTAAATTTCAGTACAGTCGCGCCGTTAATCATTTTTAAATCGGTTTCAAATGATTTAATCTGGGATTTTTCATAAAAAAACTAAAACTCATAACTAATTCAAAAACTACTGAATTTCGGTAGAACATTTGGTGGCTTAATTTGTTGCATTTTAACCCTACTATGACGTCCTGCAAGGAATACGTCGAGTTACCAGTAACCCTGTATACTTACCAATATGTCTTGCCAATTGTTCCGTTGTCGCAAACTCGTAACCTCCGTTTCTCTGTGGCGATGGCCATGACAACTGAGGGAAAACATTACGCAACGGTATTGTTTGTTAACTATAAACTTATAGATTAATGTTAAATAACTATTTACATTGCCGTGTGACCACCGCATCTTCCCATAGGTGTCGTAAAAGACGTCTCAGGAACATACAGCAGATGGATGGGCAGCAGCATATATCAGCTCAAAGATGCTTCCATTTTACTGCGATCACCAATCCACCAAAGTGTAAAATCTATTCCGGGTCTGGCTGGTTGAGAGACTACCCTCCGTGCCTCCGTCCCGCGTGTTACTACATCGTCTGACTTATATATCAGTGGTACCACTGGGTCGTGGTCCTAACCCCTTAAGGGTGCCCCCAGGTGTGTGCCACTTAATTGTATGTTTTTTTTTTTCAAATTTTTCTATATTGATCCATTAAATTCTAAAATAATAAATATGAACTTAAACTTATTATGAGTAGAGAAATTAATGACCAGCTGACGGACGGACTACTTTGTCTGTAATATCCTACAATTTGCTACCGGTTAATTAAGTATCTAGTATAATTCATAAAATAAGAATAATTGTGTAACATTGTGATTCTGACAAGTATAAGTGTATGTAAATACCTAAGTGCTGAATAAATTCATTATTTCATCTTTAACAATTGTATACTAGTTACCAGGGAACGGACAGCACCTGTGTGTTACAACATAATATTGCGGTCATCAACCTGCCTGCCAAGCGTGGTGACTGTGGCAAAATCCTTATCCGTTAAATGATGGACGTTATATGATGTTCAATGAGGATTTGCAATCTGTATCAGCACACAATGTTGACCTGCGTTTCTTTATTAAGCACATTCATTTAATGATGACTATGTTATGCATTTTAAAAAGATATGGTTGAATGTAACACTCACCTTTACAATCACTTCATCATGAGTGAACTCAATGCCAGGATTAATGAATGAAAATGCATCGTCTTCAAGCACCAGGCCCACTTTTACGTCTGCGATCATGTTTGATAATGATATTCTAAAAAGATAATAGAATAGAGTTAGATGCCAGATATGCTTTTTTTTTTAATTTTAGAAGTATGTTTGACTACGCCCTGCCTGATGTTAAACGTCGGCATAGCCTAGGATGCAGCACGCTTACCTAGAAGGAACCGGTTAACTCTTGATTTGAAGAGACCCATATTCTAGTTACTTATCAGGAAATATAGACCTCGGCAGGGAGTTCCACATGTATACTGTTATTGTTACTGTTAGCCTGCATCATCCCACTGCTGGGCAAAGGCCTCTCCCCATGACTTCCAGCTCTTTCGATCCAGGGCTAAAGTAGGCCACTGGTTGTTTGTTGAATGACCTTTTGTCATTCAATCAAACGTTGTCATTCAATGAATGCGCTAGTCATAAAGTCAAGATTTAACCAGATGACTGCAAAACTTACACCTCAGGAAAATATATACTATCAATAGGCTACTATAAACACTAAGTTAATGCATAAGACACCATTGTTACGGATGTACAGATACATTTTAATGGCCTGAAAAGTATTTGTGATACAATAATGAGTTATTTACATCAAATTATATATATTTTTTTAAGTTGAGTTTATTTACATCTCTATACTAATACCTAAGTGAAAAGCAGAATCTAATGTGGTTCATGCTCTTATTATATTTTTATAAACTAAAAACATAATAAATATTTATTTGGTTTTTAAAACCTTGATAGTCAGCTTCTTGAGGCTGCCATATAATTATTGTTGTTACACATTTAATTATTCAGTAATTACTAATTACCTACCTTTTCATCCAATTACTTGGAAAGACCTGTTGTTATAAAATACTATAATTAAATTCTAGTAACTTGTAAGTGATTTTAATTAGTAAAAATTATGATGTTAAATGTGTTGTAGAAAAGGGCAACTTATTTTTAATAGATAATTTCCACACTAAATGTATAGATTTCTGTTTTGTCAAGGACTTACACATCATTCACACTCAAAAGCACACCCAGATTCAGAGATAGAAGAGATAACTGTCTATGTTATACACAAATATTTGTTTCAGATGGGTATGAAACCCAAACAACAGGTTTTGTGGTATAAATACCATATATTTAAAAAAAATTGGAGTCTTAGCCCCACTACTCACCAGCCAGGTCTGCAGTTGAGTGTTCGGGTATTATAGGAGAGGTATGTGCAGTGTTGCCAGAATAAATAAAAGTAATATTTTATGTTACTTTTGACCCTCTAATGTCACCTCCAAGTTACACACTTTTATGATTTTCAGCATACAAAAAAATATCTTGAGTCAGAACGCATTCAAGAAATTTTACATTTTAAATGCCTATAGGTATTAGGACGTTAGCTACCCTGTCTCATTAATATATTATGATGACGTTTACTATTTTGTATACTCATTAATACATTATGACTATGTTTTTCATCTTTATTTATGACAAACATCGCCAGTCAATTTATTTGATCAACAGTTATTACAACTTTTTTAAGTTGTAACAATAGGACAGGAAACTAATTTAAGTTTTTGTGTAATAAAGTGCAATTATATAATATTATGTTGTTTTCCACAATAAATAGTGTTCTTAATGTTACTTTTCTCGAGAAAAAATTTATGAGCTGTCTCGTTTTATTTACAACACTGGGTAAGTGACAATTCAGTTCAGTTTCAGTTGGCCTCAAATACCTTCCTAAAAATTATACCAGCTCTCCTACTATAATGCTATGCTCTACCTTTCTTGACTTAGTTACTTCCTATATTTTGTGAAAATATACTTACAACACATGTCCTTCAGCCAACACAGGTATGAGGTTATAAAGGTTTTCATTAAATGCACTATACAGTCCTTTGACATTAACTTCTCCAAGGGAACAGCGTAGAGACAGAGACATTGATTTAAGATCCAAAGACAATGTCTGCATATGAAATGTAGGAGCTTTCACTAATTCCAGACGGGATAGGTTACTGAAACAGAATCATGTAAGGCATGTTTAATTCATAAAATGTAAGTTAATGTTTAATCAAATGGATGCTATTGGTAAGCTAAACCTTTCATGAAAAAAACAGGTTATGTTAAACATGTAGTAGAAAAGGGCTGCTTCTTTTTTAAAAGATAATTTCCACACTAAGGGAAAAAAACTATTTTAAAAAAACCTAAATATTTATTGTGAATGGGTATCAAATCCAAAACAAGAGGTCTCAGTCAGATCTACCGAGACAACAACAAATACTTGTCTCGAATGGAAATCAAACTTAAGCACGAAAAAACACTGTAGCTACTACTATAACCACAGAGCCACTTAAACACAACTAAATTTAAATTAATGTGGTAACAATTATAATTTAACTATTTTAAATTCAATGTAATAAGTAGGTAATAAATAACGATTATATTGAACACTTAAATGTAATAATAAATATACTAACACTTGTGTGTTCTTGGCAAAGTAGGAAGTGTCTGCCAAAGTTTCGGGCTTCACTTGCTCGCCATTCTTCGTCTGCTGAAGCGCCACGTTAGTAAAACTCTACATTCATTACAAAACAGTATTAAACACTTGATAAACAGCCATAATGAAATTATAATCACTAATAATTTATGATATTTACCCTTTTGATAACATCTTGTAAGTTTGGTTGAACACTAGTTAATAAGTTGTCTAGTTCTTTTTCGATATCTATACTCTCCTCTTCGGACATTTTCTTAATAATATACCTTATGTTCTTGTTAAAAAATAGAGTAATTTGAATAAATATAATTTGGTCACCGCAGAAACATATCGCAGCAGCTGTTGTTGCAATGATAATATGACATTGACAGCCATTGACAGTTGACAGGAACTTGTTGTCATCGGTTGAGGAGCAATGAGTGTGGAAACAAGACGACATGTTACAAATACGTCTACAAGGTCCCGTAATTTTGTATTATCATCTATCGCAGCACAATGTTGGTGGGACAAAAAACCATACACAGTTATGGTTCTTTGCTTTTTAATAAAAGAATATTAGTTTTTTGGAAGAAACACAAATGTCACAGATACCTACTAAAAATAAAATTGATCCAATAACAGCGCAAACGCAGATGCCAGATTCAATGCCGACAGCGGATATCTAAGCCAATCTTAAAATATTCAACATTCAACTTGCATTGCACTTCAATAAAAAATCATGATTTTATTTTATACATTTCAGTTTTACTTTATTCGCCACATATATCCTGGTTTTTTCGCTGAGCGGTACAGCTTGGAAAAAAAAGAGTAGAAAATAATGGGGGCGTCACTGTGTTGTTTGTGTGGCAACCCGTTGCAACCGAATAGCATATAAACCTAATCTTGATACTTACCTGATTTTTTTTAGACATATATTTATTCCTATTTTATTTATGTATTATTTTTTCAAATCAATAAGTAATTCTACTTATTGATTTTAATTTTGTTTACTATGAAATGACATTATTTTGGGAATGTTGCCAACAGACAAAAAATTAGTTCCGTTTCTAGACTTTTTTGCCAAGCTGTATATTCAGTCTTCTAATAGGCATGGTGGTTTAAAAAATAGATCTGAGGTTTGGTATCTGATCTCCTAGCTGTCCCTGCACAAATGGTCCTGTAAAAAATATCTCATCTCAACATTTCATCTTAACATTTCGGGCCCAGACTGATAAATGAATTTTTGTCAAATGTCTTAGAGATATGTTAAAAAAAAACCAAACATATTTATTACATTTGAATTAGAACTTAGTTATAGTAAATTGGAATTGCCATACTGGGGTTAGATTTAGGTAGGTATAGGTACCTACTACAAATTGTAGATAAGTAATGATTAAAAGCGAATGACTGAACTACAAAAGAGTGGAAGTAGATACCTTTACCTACTACCCGAAACTACAAAATGTAATTAAAGGATACCCCCTGAGTCCTGACCCTCAACGTCAGGAGCGGTCACTTCGTTCGCCATATGGGCATGGAGAAAAGGAGTTATATACCTTCTTAACTTGCTGTTAAAAATAAAATAAAAAATAAAATAAAATAAAAATACTTTATTTCAGACCGTGGTCCATAATTGTTAGTAATAACAAACCTTAATAAACTATGTTAGTAAAAAGATACAAGGGATTTAATTTAAATATCTTTTGCGCTCACTTGACACACCGGGTACATTCACATGTACATGCACCCAGTGTGCCAAGGTGGCGCAACACGGCTTATCACTAATGACCCTCAGAATGCTGTTGACGCATTTAAGAAGGTATATAACTCCTTTTCTATACAAATATTATAAAGTGGAAAAGTCTATAAAGCGGGTAGTAAATAAGAACTTACTGCAATTTGGTACAGTTCGAATTAGCCTGATGCCGTAGTCCAGGGTGTTAGACATAATGGACATGATCTGGCTTTCCATCAGATGCTTGATGTTTGCTAACATTGTATTTGCTGCACCCTCTACTGTTAAGTATTCAGGTCTAGAAATAAAAATCGTGATTAAGTCGTTACTCGTCCTTTTTATTTAATTTTATACCGGGGCTCGAGTTTGGTATTGCTATAATAGATTAATGACACTGCCAGACAAAATTGTAGTCTTAAATAAATACAACTGTCGATCGTGTATAGGTAATAACTGTTATTATTTAGTGGTTATAGGTAATATCACAGAAGTCTAACACCTTGTTTATCAAAAAACGCAATAATTAATTAACTTAGCTATTAACTTAACTTAGGAGTCAAATCAAATAAGATATTTGTGATATGAATTAAGAAAAAATCTATAAATAAATAATACGTTAGCATTCGATACGAACGGAAATATTAATCAATGATTAACTAACACAACTATAAAATCAAAACAATGAATCATGGTTACTGTTAGTTAATTTTCATCCCGTCAGAAACGGGGATTACATAGTCACGTCAATACGAAGCACACTACTGCGGACACCAATCTGTAGCTGGTTCTCTTTTAATTAATTGGTTATCTCGATTTAGTCTTTATTTAATCACAGACGTTAGTCGTTTTTAGTTGTCACGCTGGGCGCTCGGATCAACTTTCGAAAGTAAGTAGGATAACCTGTGGCTAGTCACATTTTAAACAGTAATCTTTAATTTTCCTGTCAGGGAATCGAATCTGAGACTTTAATGTTTTGAAACATTGGTGTACATCATAAACAACGTTTTTCATGTGCACACTTACTTTATTTGGTCGACGAATTCAATTTGCAAGTCAAGTGCTTCAGGGTCTGTCAGTTGGGTAATGGTCAGGTGGCCGGTGAGCTCATCCGCTGAGAGTGTTATAAGACCTGTGACAGGCGGCAGCCCCGTTGGCACCATTATTTCGTATGTATAAACAACCTGGGACAAATATGATTCTTGTTTAGATAGTTCAACTTATATGTGCGCGCGGAGATGCCGGTAAACCTTAGGTACTTATTCAAGTTTAGCCCATTTTACTACACTTTATCTACTGCACTGGTGCCGGCAGAAGGATTTCAAGCCGCTGTGAATATCTAACTGTAGATAGATTAAAGTAAATGTTAAATTCATTTAAATTTTAATAAATACATTTCTGAATTTAGGTTTATGTTCTCGGCTGAATGGCGTCCTCTCAACGGAAAACTAGGCTGTATAAGGGATATAACCATAATCAGTAAGCTTAGCAGGCGGATTGGTGATCACAGTAAAATGGTAAGTAACCTTGAGTTGATAGATACTGCTGCTCATCCATCTACTGTATGTCGTCTTATTCGTCTCTTATGGGAAGACATGGGATAATAAGCCGGAAAAGATACGGTTTTTAAATAGAATGAGGTTACCTTCAAACTGCTGAATCCAACAATAGCGTCCAATCTTCGCGCGTTGTTCATCGGGACACTGGTGACTAAGGATCTTCTATGCATAGTCTCCAAACCTCGGAGATTGCCATTTGTTAGTTTAACTTGCTGTTGAATTAAAAGAACGTATGCTTTAATACATTTAAGCGTGACTGATAGTTGTAGGTCTTCCAAGTGGGTACACTACATAAATATGTAAAACTTTATTCCGTCAGTCACAAATATGAATTTCAAAATACCGATTTTCATAATTTCGAATGGTTCAAAATTCCGAATATAACAACTCCGATTTATCATTACCTACTCCTATTTTTATAATTCCTAAATTTCAATATTCCTTCAATACTTATCTCAAAGTACCGAGCTTCAATAGATCGAATAACAAAAAGTGGATTCGATGGTCGAGGGTGCGCTTGGTCAACGGAGCCGCGCTTCGCAGGGCTCCTACTTCTGGGTGGTTTATAAAAAATAACCACGAAAGGGATGGCGGGGTCTATAACCTAACCTAACCTGTCCGAGGCGGGGTACCCTAAAATCCAGATTGCATCCAGTATCTCTAAAATCCGAATGTCGTTTTTCGGACCGAGAACCCTTCCAGCATTTGACCCTTCGAACGTATGAAAATCGGAAAACTAACAAATCGCATTTACGACTTTCGGTAAAATAAATTTCGTGATTTTTAATAATAGACATTAAAATTCTTAGGTATTATGAAATGCGGACTTTTGAAAATCGGAATAAAGTATTTCGAAGAATTTGGGTGTTCCCCCTCCTAGTGTCCATACCTAGATAATTTAACCGTATATAATTTCAGCCGTAGGAAGTCCACAGCTAAACATAGGTTCCATTATAGATCTCTGGTTATTGCGGTTGGAAGCGCAATGCATCCAATTTTGGCTGTGCACATGTACAGTATCTAAAACTCTTACGTTACTACTCTTAATAAATAAATAAATAATTATACATTTGGAAGGATACGGTTTTCCGTATGATAATTTATTATTTGTATGAATTACAAACGTTGGTAGGTCAGAATTTCCGAAGGTAACGAACAGCTTGTCATTAAACTTACTAAGCCAGTAAGAGATCGGATTGTGAAATTAGGTAGATTTAATTTGTTTGCTTTAATTTTCCTTATTTTTTTATTGATGGCTTCTATAGCATTGTCCAGGTACTCTCCGAGAGCCAGCGCCTTTTCCGATTCATATTCTCTACAAAAAAGTCGAAAGCTTGTTAATGAACTTAGACCCCAGAACTGCCAAAACAAACATATTTTTTTTAAATTGATAATTTTTGGGTGAAGTCATAGCCTTTTGCCTTTTTGGTTTGAATTCGGTGTATAGATCTGCTAGGGGTCAAGGGTAAGGGTAATCAGCATAGATGATAGATTTATAGAGACGAGGTAAGAAAGATACGTAAAGTACTTTTTCATTTTTAAACACACGTTTCCGTCCGATATGTGTATGTGTATTTTACCCAAGAAGCTTTGGCTACTTCACTGGACATGAAGGTAAAGGACTACTAGCGGCTATAGTAACGATTTTTGTCGGAAATTTTATTAGAAGATAGCTGAATTTATAAGCAACAAAGTTAACTTCTTAAAAAATATATTATTAAAGTTCCTCACAAACTGAAAAAAAAGCACTACGCGGGTCAGCTAACAGGTAAATGAAAATTTCGATCGTTTCAAACCTAATTTCTGAATAATAATTAAAATGATTACTTACTCCATCTCCTTAATTTCGGGCACATCATCGAGTTGAAAGTATACCATAATGTCATTGAAATAATCTTTAGACCATTTGTCTAGGCTACTCTTCAGTTTTGCTATGAATGCTCCTGAAAATAGATATATCTCGAAATAAAAATATCTTTTGAATTTAATAGCGATAATGATATGATAATTATAAATAAAGAATTACCCAAATTAGCTTTCTTAACATTTAAAGTTTCCTGAGTGCCCGTTGAATTGGATATGTACTGAGAAATAAAAAGCATTATGTTAACCATTTAATTTAGCCACGGATACTTATCTAAAACTAAATAAATAATAATAATAAGTTTATTTCACCACAAGGACTTAAAATATATGTTACGGCTAAAGGTAGGTGTGAACATAAACTTAAGATTAGCCGGCTAAACCTAGGTCTAGCCGACCACATGTGGTTAAACTTAGATCAACCTGAATAAGTCCCTGTTCAACTCCATTGGTTTAGGTTTTTTTTAACCACCCCAACACCTTTTTGTGCCGTGCATAGGTATTGTTTAATTTAATTAAAACCTAGAATATCACGACGCAAACTAACATGTTAACGAACTTTAGCTGCTTCTCGAAGATAAACTTAAGTTTAGCCGGCTAATCTTAAGTTTATGTTCACACCTACCTTTAGCCGTAACATATACATAGGTTTTGAAATAAAAATAGGTTACACATAATACGCCTTAAATTGAATTGAACTAAATAAAAGATTGTAACAACGTTATGATACAGTAGGGCTAATTTAAGAGGTATGGATGCCTCAGGGTAATAAAAGCCGCTTGACCCATAAATTATTTTCCGTTTACTAGTCGAAATTTGATTCATTTTCTTTTTTTTAAGTCTGTAATGTTGGGGCCCCTCTGTTGAGGAAGCCCCGGATGGGCCTTCATTTAAATCCGGCCCTGGATAAAATGTATGCTTACTTTCATTAGTATATCTCCAACCTTAATCTCTGAATTGATCAGGTTGACATTTAATCTTCTATTCAGTAATCTGCCGTGAGCCTCCATTATGTAGACAGCATTTTTTAACACGATTCTGAAAAGTGCTCATTCTATCAATACTTATTTTCCCTTATAGCCCGACATAGCCCAACGGATTAGTTCATTGAAGTCGCAGTGGGGACGCCATATAGCACGGAGAACAGATGGCCGTTGGGGCCCAAAAGTTAACGAATAGAGAAAGAAGCTCGGCAAGGTAATAGTTATTTGTTATACAAGAGTGCAAAGTTGCTTTTTAACCGCGTGTTCAATTTTGATGACCGAGCAAGTGTAGGATTCTAAAATTTGAATCCTGAGCGTTAGCGAGGGAATCAAAAGAGCACGAGGTAAAAAATCTTTGCACTCGAGTGCAACACGTAACTTTTCATTCCACCTCAGCGAGGAAATGCGCATTATTAACAGTTTCAGTCAATTCTGTTGGCGTCAAACAAACTTCCTCGTCGCTAGAATCACTAAATTTTTCACTTGTTTTCAAGTTTCTTGTTTTTAATATAAGGTTTAACAATGACGTGAAAAAATGCCGCGTAAAGAACCGCGTACAAAGCAAATTGAAAAAAGAACACCAAGAAGGTTCCGAGTCTGAGTTTTCAACAAATTAAAAAAAAGTTGTATGATATATTCGGCACCATAGAGGTAGCAGTAAATAGGTTTAATGTTTTTTTTAATTCACAAACTTAGTGCACACGATGTTCTAAATTCAATTTACTTTACCCTCTAGAGAATAAAAACGGCTTTTCCACTCAGATATTGAAGATTAAAAATACTCTTTCCGAGATGGTGGGATGAAAAGGATTTTTTTTAATATGATGTGCTTCCAAAATGTTTATGCCATCCATTTAACAGTAAATAATATCATGTGTATTGATTAAGTTAGTGATAAAAATTTATTTATTCTTTATTGCACACACAGTAAAAATATAACATAAAATTTATACAACGGAAACAACATGTACAAAGGCGAGCTTAATTCAATACTGAATTTTCTTCCAGCAAACCTTATGACAGAAGCATTTGATTAAAAGTGCATAGCTAGTGTACAACGGACGAATCTAATAATATTTTCTACCAAATTGGTATATATCAATAAACATACACACTAATAGATACATATACAACTACATACTAATATTTCAACCTATATACATATTGTTAATTATAATATACTACATAATACTATATTATATGTCCAAATTATGTAATATGATTACTGAGTCAAAAAGTACTCCTTTGTTCTTCTTTTGAATGCGTTAAGGGAAGAACAATCTTTAAAATAATAAAAACTCTTTTAATTTTTTCACAGTTACTTATTTGCTTCTGCTCTAGTAATTTCTTTGAAGAAAGGACTTATACATTCAAGGTGCGTGGCTTTGGACAGCGAGGCCATTAGGACCGGCCCATGATGAAATTTTATCGCCCGCGGAATGGTGGCAAGCACTTATTGACCAGATATCACTGAGTCAGCTATCTCAACCAGATATGTTATTCTGGTACATACTGGGTAGGTAGGCAAGTCTCACATATGAAGTACCACGGGCACCACTGCCTTTAGATTAAGGGGGTTGAATTTGTATCTACATTAGGGTGGGTCTAAAAAAGAATTTATTTAATTGCAATACAGAAGAAATGTTTGCCAGGGCAACTCTATAATAATTTGTTTAAAGATAATCTCTAAATGTTTAATAGAAGTTTCCTTCGCAAAGCGAATGCTTTAATGTATATTTTCTTTCCAGATAAGAAACCACAAGTTCGTCTCGCATACTCTTCCCATTCGTGTTTATATTTTATGATTGATAGCAACCACAGTCACACATACTCAATAGAAAAAAAAGAAAGCCAGAATCAATATTGGAATTCCCTGGAAATGGCAATTAGCACGGAATCTACAAAATACTGGGAAAAAGTAAAACTACCTTGGGACACGCAAAGTACGTAACCATAAAGAGTTTAGAAAAGTAATATCTACTTACTCAACTTCTCCGAAGGAAGGTGTGTAGAGGAGTAATGACGGATCTCTGTCTATTAAGATGGATCTTTCGTAGGCTCCCATAAGATATAAGTCGTTGAGAGTCATCTGAACATTAATCAGCATATTCTTCATATCGTTATGGAGAAAGTTTATGCGGAACCGTGTGTCGTTACGCAATTTTAATCGGTGGAAAAATCTGGTAAAAGCCAACAATTTTATTTCTTACACTTTAAAATTTAGAAGGGAGATGACTAAGCTCTATTTTTTAACCTGAACAATCGCAAATTAAATGATAAATAAAACAATAAAAACCGTTAAATAATTAAAATGCGACCCATAAAATAAAATATTTATTCATATAAAGTACGTACCTAGTTGCCGTGCTATATTTAAAATGATTTGAATTTCAATAAATCTTTTTCTCTAATAAAAATAAATATATATTATAAAAAAAATCGTTGAAAACCTTAATAACATGTTCAAAATGTAAAAAATCCAAAAGTAATTCCTCAATCCACGCACAAGCGGATCCGAGCCGGGGTTCAAGTTCCACAGGGTCGCGCCAGCAATAGGCATAAAAGCGAAAAATCTATACGTTAGGTACTGTTGCTTCCCTATCCATTTAGATAATTATCTCCATTAATACTGATTGGAAATGAAATAAATAGATACTTACAAAACGGAATCCATCATTTTCACCATGCTGTAACCACCAAAGTTGATTCCAGCGGGGATGTTACGCCCAGTATTGAACTGGTTGTAAAAATCCCTCAGAGCTGCTCCTCGATAGGACAACATAGCCTTTGGATTGTTTTCATGCATTAATTACTAGCCTTATCACGTGGTTCCCTGTTCCCATGGGCTCTTAATCATAAAATATAGCCTTCCCTGCGGCTTATTCTTGTGAAATAGTTATATTGGACAGGTTTCTCGATAATGTGTAGCCTACATCCTTTCCAAAAATCTATTTGTGTAACAAATTTCATCAAAATCGGACAGAAAGACTCAGTTACTTTTTTTGTTGGGATGTTAAGTTAATCTTGGACAACATGACTTTTTGAAATTGAATGAATTTTCTAAATCAGTTCATACATTTTTGGAATATAGATAATATCAAAAATTATCCAATAAAAATAAAATCTCTACTGTTGAACCAGTACAAGGCTACGTTCTCCAATAATCTGAGTTATATTGCGAGTAGAGGTTTCCACGGAATCGGGCATTACGTCACTGGATCAATTAAAAACAAGGCTGGGACCTCACTATGCATGCGCATTCCTCGATCTTGTTCCGATCGATTCATAATTACTCATTCTCCCCTCAAGACCAGAGCCCAGGTCCAAGTCACAAAGGACGCGCCCTCTTGCACAGTTCTTAGATTGTAGTTTTTAAACTGAGGCTGGAGCTCTGCTCGCCTTTATGCCCGGTGAAGTAGCAAAATGCTACAGGCTAACAAAATTGCCGGAAAAAAAAAGTGTGGATGACGGGGCTGGAGCTTGGCGCTCAGGTTGTTAGCATCACACTCACGCTCACATTGTGGGGTCAAATTAAGGGTCACATTCACTTACTTCAAGCAATGCCTTGTCCATATTAAACTTTTGAAGATAATTATCAAAGTTTATTACAACATCTTCATATCGTTCTGTAAAAAAACCTAAGTAAAAGTATAATATAGCATATAATTATTTCAGAAAAGGTACAATTAGCTAAAGGTGATACAGAAATATGAAGTCGGCCGGCCAACTGTAAAGCAGAGCGACAGGTGCACAAAACTCCCCTAAATATCTGAAAGTTATGATCAGCGATCGCCCTGAGCCAAGGTCCAAATCCCACGTGGGGCGGCCTATTTCGCATTTTTTTTTTTTTACTAAATATAGGCTTACGTTTGACCTTAATCTCGCTTGATGGAAGGCGATGATAAGGCCTAAGATGATACACGCTTGCCTAGAAAGTGTCTGTTCACTTTAGTAGTATTTGTTTAAATCGTTTATAGAGGTTCGAGTGCTAGCCTTTATACCCGGTGAAGTAGTTTCATATCTTCTTTCGCAGGTCTACTGGAAGAGATTTCGTTAGAAATAAGTAGTACCTTTGTACATTGCCTTTTCTTTGCATTTTATTTACTAAATTTTTTAGTGTGTACATAAATAAATAAATAAATAAAAAGCTCGGGGTATAAGACATACGTCCATCGGAAAAAAAGTTGAATAAAAAAAAACAATGCTACACGTATTCTATTTTTTTTCTCAGTCCCTCAAAATACACAAGAATAAAAATACACTGTTTAAGTTCGGATATCCCTCGTCCGTGAGTCACTTGGGTTACCAGCTGAAAACCAGGGCCAGGTAACGTGTGCTGTTAAATATCCTGTGTGGTGTGCTGAATTTAATGTATTTCCTTTCTTTTAATTAGATAGATACGTATTTTAAAACCTAGATGAAATACAGTAACTACTTACTATCGATATTGTCAATAGTTTGAACGAGTTTCGAGGCGTTAAGCGTCATCCAGCACTTGAAGTTGTCATCAGTTTGCATGAGTTTTACCGCTGCGTTGCTTGATGGTGCATGGTCAGGAGACATAACTAAATAGCGAGCGACATCTACGGACGAACCATATTCTTTTTTAATAAATAAGCAACTTACTATCTGCTATATATCTACTGATATTAAAAATAGAAACTAAAGATTTTTTAACATTTTTTATAATATAGCCCATTTTACTTCTGGATAACATGTGTAATAAATTGTAAAATCGGTTCAGTATTTTCGTAGTAGCTAATAGTTATACATACACGAGTTTATAGCTGCTTGGCTAAGGGTACTGTTTTAGAAACAGTACTTTTAGGTTGCCAAGACCACTCAATGAGTAATTAATTAAAAAATATATTTCTTTAATTAATTACTAATTTTTAGCAACCTACAGGTTTATATTTTACTAGTTTCCCGCGCGCGGCTTAGCTCGCGTAGCTCACGTTACCGTACGAACTTCATAGTGGAGTGTAGCCTATAGCCTTCCTCAATAAATTGGCTATCTAAGAGTGAAATATTTTTTTTTAATCGGTCCAGTAGTTCCTGTGTTCAGCGCGTTCAAGCAAACGAACAAACAATCTCTTGTCGGCGTCCTATACGACGCGGACGACGAGATCACAACTTACCAACTAGCAGTACAGAGACTGCAAGAAACTAGTACCACTATACAGATACCACTCTATCCGACCCGCCGGAGAAGAGTGCGCCCGCGAACGCGGCGCGTCCCCCCTCGCGCTCCCGACCCTTAGTTTGCTAAGAACCTCCCGATGCCCTCGTAGACCCGAAGTTCGAGAGGCCCGCGAACTGTAAAGTAGAGCGACACAAAACTCCCCTAAAAAAACTTAAAGCCATAATCCCTCAATCTCCCCGTCAGCGACCGCCCTTAGCCGAGGTCCAAGTCCCACAGGGGACGCTCTCTCGCGCAGGTTGCTTAGTTTGTAGTGTTTATACCATTTATCTAGGCTGGAGAAAAGCCTCGGGGCTAAATACAAAGGTCCGTCCGTAAAATAAAAACATTCTCTTCACCTTTATACATTTAGTATAAAATAGATAAGGATTTTCCAGGGGACTTATCTATGCACTATAATTTACATTTTAAAATACTTACTTGTTCTTTTAAGATGTTTGTCGTGTATTTTGTGAGGCGCATGAATTGTGAATCTATCATGAGGCCTAATAAGTATTTTAGCAAATTTAACGGATACACAATATGAAAACAAAATCGCATAACAGAAAAAAGTTGTTCCCTTCATTATGTTTTTTTTTCAATCAAGGCGTTTTCAATTCCATTGTCTTATCGTCAATGATTTTTATTGTACCTATGTAAAAGTAATAAAATATCAAATGCAATTATTATTTCATAATTCCAGTTGGTTCTTACTTTACAATTAACTTTTGTAATGCAAGAAATTATATAGTTGAAATTACAAACAAAAAATGTGTTGTGATGTATTTCATTAAGTGTTTTCTTGTTCTTCTAGTAATAAGTGATATATATTCAACAGAAATACACGAGAGAATTATTCAATATTTCAAGAGTGGTAAGCATACATACAATTTTAGACTAATTCCGTAACTGTTGAAATATAAAAGCTAAATTATTATGATATCAAGCAAGCTTTTACTATGTTCAGCTTCTTTTACGGAGACTTGGCGCGTAGCGTTGGGCGGCTCAACCCGCATCTGAATTCCTAATGAAAATCTACAAAATACTATTAAATCACCAATATGAAAACACGCATGCAACGCCATGCCTATGTTTGAATTAAGTGCGGACCGCGCTAAACGCTATCCGCGTCATGCTGCGTCTCCGTAATTTAGGCCTAAGGCTTTTAATAAAACGTTTCTTCACTAACATATTACCAAGAATTTGTTATCACATCATTGTCCCAAGGGCAAGTATAAATACTTTTTATTTCATCTCTCATTTATTATCGTCTCAATTACTCAATTATAAAAACATTTTATTATATTGTCTACTTGGTTTGACTACTATGCCTATTGGATTAGTTCTCCATGTCTCAATATGTGTGTGCAATAGCGTGGTTCTTTTTCAGAAACGGTGCATCGATTCAAATATTTATGGAGAGTTCACAAAAAGCCGATGGAAAATGCAATAGGATTAGTAAGAATATTTTTATACTATAAATGCTTAAATGCTATAAGGCTATTTAAAAGGCTTAATTTGGTTTCAATGGTATTTGTATCAGGTTTAGCTTCTAATGAATGCCTTGAAGGTTCAGTGGTTCTCAGTCGAAAAAATTGGGAACCCTTGTTTTAATTCAGATAAGATATGGCTCACGCGTCATGATACCATCATTGCTGATACTTTTCAATGTCGAAATGAGATCGTCTTCTAACTAGAATTATTTATGCATTATAGACTTTAAAGGAAAACTTTGGAACTGGAGCGATGAATATATATATGAAAGAAACAGAAGATCCACGAAAATTATCAAAAGGATATTTCCATGACGATAATCAAGTTCGTTTGTAAGTTTACAGGAACATTTTATATTAAATCGTTATTACATAATTCGCGTTAAGATAGGTATATATGAAGATAAGTTACAGAAAATCTAGTCTAGTGTAGGTACAGAAATTATGCTTTAGTTTAAAGCGAGCTAAGCACAAGGGGACACATGTCTTCTATAGCTAGCTTATAATCCTCTAACGTTGGCGACATCGCTCGACTTATGCCTGTTGCGATGAAACCACACACTTGACGTCGTTATCGCTGACGGTAGCTGTCGCAGAACATTTGTACTAGTCAATTTGAAGCGCCCGTGGTCAAATGTATGTGCCGGTTCGAATCCCAACCATTGGACTACGGACGTGAATCCATTAGTAACACAAGCATTTTAGCTTTGCAGGCGGGGTTAACAAAATTACTAGTTGTGTGTAAAACTCTGATAGCAATATTAAAAAAAACAGCTTAGAATTATTCGTTCATAAAATAGACAATTACAGATAAGTACAACACACAATTTAATTTAGAAACTTTGGTACGGCTTATATCCCAACCTTAAAGTAAAATTAATCCGCTAAAATTTAGCAAATTATGAATCTAAGGGGTTGAAGAGCTTAAAATTATAATTATTGTTGGAAACTTGTCTTTCCGGGTAATAATGGATACAATGCAGCTGTCGGTATTAATAATAAATAATGACCGATATCCGATTTTAATTTGACAACGATAAATTTTATTCACGTTTAGTTATACAGGGTTAATTTCAAAACACCAACAACCTTTTGGGGAAGTAGTCATGATTATGAACAACTTTTACTATGGGACCAACCCCGAAATCGCGGAAAAAAAATCAGCTGTACCATACATTTATGTTTACTTACCTCGACAAAATGTATGGAACAGCTGATTTTATTTTCGCGATTTCAGGGTTGGTCCCATAGTAAAAGTTGTTTACAATCATCAGTACTTTTACCCTCTAAAAGGTTATTGGTGTTCTAAAAATAACCCTGTATATTGAATCTGAGAAAATATCTTCCTGAATCTAAAATATACACAATTGAATTCAATATTGATGACTATTATTTGATATTGAGGAATGTCTGAAGAAAGCCAATTATAAATTTTTAATGCGTTTTGTTCTGATTGTGGAAGAATTTTTTAAATTCATTAAGTATTTTCTTCGATTTGTGTTAACACTTGACATTTCTATAATAAAAAGCCCCTTATAAAACACTTAGTTTGACCCGCGTAACTCCCGTTCCCGTGGGAACTTCATAATGAAATATAGCCTATGTCACTCAGGGTAAATGTAGCTTTCCAATGGTGAAAGAATTTTTGAAATCAGCAGTTGTGTTTATTTATTACAAACATACACACACACAAACAAGTACAAATCTTTCCTCTTTATAAATAGATAATTAGTAATCAGATAAATAATAAAAAAGCGATAAATCGCATCTTCTTTGTTTGTGTTGTTCTTGGATTATGCATATTTTGTTCAACTTTTTAGACAGGGAAAAATCTGGTTTTTATATCAAACCTCCTTGAAGGAAACAGGTCTGATTTAATATATCTTAATTTACAGGTTTCTCGGGAACTTGGTGTTGCAGAATCCATTGAGTTTTTGGTTTCCCAACGTCCAACTTGCATTGGAATCCAACTTGATAAGAATAGATAGTAATCTCAATAGGATAGTGATCGATGCCGACTATATATCGATAAGGAACAAATCTGATATTGTTTTCGCCGACATGGTACAAGATCAATCCAAGACATCGCCATTTTTGTATCAACAAGTTGAAATTGAAGGCAAAGTTGCGTGAGTTCGTTATTGCAATTTGTGTGTCTGTCCTCTGTAGCCAAAATTGTCATCGCATCTATCTCCTTACTGCGCAAGGTTCCGCACCGAGCGAAACCTATAGTGTAAAATAAAAGATGATTGTTTTCTTCAGTTCATTTTAGTTGAGGGCTACTCATCGTTCAGGAAACTTCGAGAGATCTTCTCGTTCAAAATACCTGAGTACCTTAAGACGTAAGCCTTAAATCAATGTGTGTTAGCAGTGATGATACATGGATCTGTGACGTGCTCCCTCTTTGCGTGCTACATAAGAAAGCCGAATCAGATATGAATCCACACGAGAACAAAGATCGCTGACTCAGCTCAACTAATAAGCAAGCTGACATGCTAATGGGTAGGGGACATAGCTCGAAGAACTAATGGGCGATGGGGCAGAAAGGTTTTTGACGGCTACTTTTACGAGGGACCGATGCCTAATAAAGATGCACGCACTTATCGTTCGTATATCGTTCCCGCTGGCAATCGATGACGAAGGTCTATGTTAAGCAGTGGGCAACAGCAGGCATCAGTTTGATATGATGAATAATAATGCTTTTTCACTTTTTGTAGTGCACATTTATTTTTTTAATAGTGCAATTTTTTACGAGTCCCGTAAGATCAAAGTACCTAGTAATCAAATTAAATAACGAATAAATCAATAAAAATGTTGTAATTACACGTTTGATTTGTCGGACCACTTCATGTGGCAAACTATTGTTGCTCTGATACTTAGAATTATTGCTTTTATTCCAGCATTGTAGCTGAGGGATGCTTCCTATCAGGATATGCGATAGCAACATTGAATGGCCAATCAGTTAATATTGGCTATCATAAGTTCAGGTTCTTGCGGTGTCAATATACTTTTGAGGTATTATGATGAATTTTATATAATTATTATCGGCTCGTATAACGTGCTTAACAACAACATAACCCTTCGTCGAAGGGGCGTTGCCATAGTCACCACGCTTGGCAGGTGGGTTTTGTATAAGCGTGGATTTTATTATTTGTTATTGGTTATCGAGTATTTCTTATTTCTAAGAAAATATTCGGAGAATTATTATTCTTATTATTTGCATCACTTGGTGTAGTTAAGTCTTTTTATTTGGTCAAGCGATGCTTACAAATGTTACGTTACCATAATTACAAAGATACGTTTAGTAATGTGATAATTGCTAAAATAATTTTTTTTAAATGATTTTTTTTTCTGGTGTTGTCTGCTCGATAGATATACCAGTCCAGAGGTATTCCACCAGTGATTGTTAAGTACGATCCGAATGGAGACAAAGGTGAGTAGGGAAACAGGTATTTGAGGAGTTATACTAATATGAGCTATCTTTCTTGCTTACATAGAAATTACATTAGTTAATAAGTAAGTACAAGGAACACATGAACCCTGTTGGATACAGCTAATTGCATTTCATGGAAATATTACTAATATTGAAAGGATTTTACATTTTATTAGGTTTTAATATCATTATATATATAATTCTTCTGTGAGTGTGTATGTCACTGAACTTCTCTCAAACGACTGGACCGATTTTGATGAAATTTTTTGTGTGTGTTCAAGGGGATCTGGGAATGGTTTAGATTCACAATTTTGTCCGCTGGACAATGTTTTTTTAATTAATTTTTAATTTATTAGTAGTTGCCTGAAAACCCCTTAAAACAGCCTTTTTCTTTTTCCCATACAAACGTTTTCTAACTAAATGTAGAGTCAATTTGAGCTTTATTTTTTTGCTAAGATTTTTTAGGGTAGGTGTAGGGTAGGGTAGGGGTAGATTAGGGGTAGGTGTAGGGTAGGGGTAGGGTAGAGGTAGGGTAGGGGTAGTGTAGGGTAGGGGTAGTGTAGGGTAGGGGTAGTGTAGGGTAGGGGTAGTGTAGGGTAGGGGTAGTGTAGGGTAGGGGTAGTGTAGGGTAGGGGTAGTGTAGGGTAGGGGTAGTGTAGGGTGGGGGTAGTGTAGGGTGGGGGTAGTGTAGGGTGGGGGTAGTGTAGGGTAGGGGTAGTGTAGGGTAGGGGTAGGACTACCGCATCAACGAAATCTCTATGGCCCAGTTTATTTTATACAAATGTTTAGGTATTTTATGTATCGATTGAGGCAGTACGAAGTCCGCCGGGTCAGCTAGTGTAATTATAAATCACAGGATTTATATCTATACTAATATTTAAAGCTGAAGAGATTGTTTAATTGCTTGAACGAGATAATCTCAGGAACTACGGGTCCAATTTGAAAAATGCTATATTTGATTACGATGTTCTTACGGGAATGGGAGTTATGCGCGGGAAACTAGTAGGTACATTATAAAATTACAACTTTACTCTTTAAATTTGTTAGCTGTAGTTATCAATACTGTGTTTGGTTGATATAGGGATAACTGTTGAACATCTATTACTGAAGCCTTTGTTCGCCGACTTGATGCCGAAGCTACATGCGGCTCTGTTCAGTTTCGTCAACACTTCTGCACATTTGGGCGACCAGCTGACTGCTATTCAGTAAGTCTCTTGTTTAAAAATGTATACACTTGTACTTCTCAGAATCTCTACATCCCTTCCAGTCCATTTACGTGAACTGCTCAACATGAACTTCTCTTGACAGACCTTCGTAAGCCATGGATGTTGAGGGATATTGCCATAATCACGACGCTTGTCAGGCGGATTGGTGATCGCAGTAAGATAGTAACTAGTATCGAGCTGATAGATGCTGCTTCCCATCCATCAGATGTATATCCCTTAGTTGCCTCTTACGATATCCATAGGAAGGCATAGAGTGGTCTATGCCAAGCTGAAAACCACATGGCAAATCGGAATGACAATGTAAAAAAAAGATGTCTGCTAGATTAGTACTATCAATGATTAGTTCTTTTGTATTAAACAACTAGGTAACTAGTAGCATTAAACACGAAACGATTTGATCTACAGATTAAAAAGTAAATAAAAAATCTCATTACCATCCATGTCCATCTAACGTCTACAATAATAAATTTCTCGACATATTTAATCACAACAATGAAATTAAACCAATGAAATGAAATACAGATTAATGGAAACGTGAAAGGCATCCTCCATATCAGGTCGGGTCAGGATACCTCATGTTTTGCAGAAGGCGTTTGAGTCATCCTGTGCTGATTTATAACAACATGTATTGTATTTTGTTTTCTAAAATTTTCATTTAGTTCTGAGCTGCACGCATCAAAACTTTGTTTTATTTTGTTAATATTAATTGTAACATGTTTTGTGCATTACATAAATAAAATAACAAAAATAACTAATAGCATTTTTGTTGGTTTAATTTCAAAAGTTTTAGTTGACAATGTATATCATCTTTAAACATTGTATTTTTAGGAGAGAACAAAAGCATATATTTCAAGCCGTGTCGCAGTTTATGACAGCTGTGGTGAGAAACTTGAACCGAATCGCTATAGAGTCGTACGGCGGAACTCTGGATTTGAACCCATTACATTTTACCTGGGATGATAGGCTTGTGAGTTAGCATATTCCTCCTGACCCTTAGTTTGCAATAGACCTTCCAATTACCTTGTAGACCAGAAGTACGTCAGACCCGCGAACTATAGAGCGATAGTTGCAGCCAACTCTCCTAAATATAAAAGTCATAATTCCGCAATTTTCTCCGTCAGGGATTGCCCTGATCCGAGTTTAAAGCCCAATAGATTCCCTAGGCTTTTCCGTTTAGGAGTTCAACTTTTTAAAATCCTTTCTAATAGCAGATTGTCACACATTTCACTTTGAACACTATACCTCAACGAAGCAATTGCACTGATACCATGATTTGTTTATCATTATTACAGAACCAGTTAGAAACCGAGAATGATCTTAACGAGTTCATGATTAGTAATCTGGTATTGACTGGACTTGACACCGCTTACTCCGCGCATACCGGAGGACCTATGAAGTTTAATACATACGTTATCGGCGAGCAGATTAGATTTCATTCTGTTCAGGTATTTATTTAAGCGATCCTCCAGCATAAATAAATTAGGAACATTTATAAATCTCTTATGATGAATCTTTGTGATTCATCATAAGAGATTTATAAATGTGAGATTTATAAATTTATAATGTAACTTAAAAAAACTGTTCCGGAGAAATTGCTTAAAAAAAAGTCTCCAATATACTAAATATTTAAATGAAAAATCTCCGAAATAAAGAAATAAAATTCATTAATTGGGTAGAAAATGTCGCCGGTCTATACCATTTTTTTTATAGCATGTCTTAAAAGCGGCCGTAGCCCAATGGCTAGGGCGTCGGGCTTGTGATCTTGAGGTCACCGGTTCGAACCTCACCCATTGCACTACCGACGTGTAGCACGAGGGGTTAACAAGAATACTAGTAGACTGCAAAACTCTGCTAGTAATCTTTTATAAAAAACAAAAAAGAAAAACTATATGTATGGGCATGTGATGCTAACGAATGAAGACCACCTTGGGAGGATGGAGGTGGGAGGGTTTTAAGTATAAAAGCATGATGGCTGTAGAAGGAAGAAAGTCCATAAAACTATGGATGGATTGTGGAGAAGTTGTTATGGCTGATGATATGTGAGATGACGTCGGATAGAAAACTATTGAAGATAAATACATGTTACAGACTGAAATAAATTGGGGCAAGAGATGGGGATTATGATGAATCTAATAAGTGTTGATGTCTTCGTAGGTCCGTGGTTTGGTGACTCAGGCGACAACGAAAGATGCTAAAACAATGCCCTTTGGCATTGAGATGAACGATGTGGCCGCTAACATTGAACTTGATATCAATCGAGTTATTGGGATAAAAAAAAGTAAAAAATCTGTCAGCATACGAAATGTTGAGGTTATCAATATTAGGTGAGTTAAATGTTTAATGTACAAAATTATGAAGGAAGAAAATTTAAAAGAATGATCTACGATGTCATGCCACTTAACTATAAAATGACATGTCCTTTTTTAGCTGATACAATGATTATCTTTATGAATTCAAGTCATAAAACACATACACACACTTAAGTTCTTGTTTGCATACGGCAATAATCTCAGCAGCTGTAGTTCATTTTCTTTTTATTGTTTCCTTGTTGGTATATTAATAAAACGTTTATTTTATTTTAGAACAATGGACTTATCGATGTCAGACATGCTATTGTCTCTAACAAATACAGTATTATCTGGTTATATTCAAAACATAGTATCAGAACGGCTACAAGCTTACTTGACTAACGCACTAGAATATGCTATTAGCATGACGATGTCAGGGCCGGGGACCGAAAAGAACCTACCCACCAAAATTATAAAAAAAGATGCTCTTGCTGATTGTAGGAATAAATTGGCAGCTTATCAAAGTAAAGGAGGTATGAGCACAAATATAATAATAATAATAAATAAATTTGTTTTCAACTAAACATATCACAAATTTATGGAACTCTGCCTCTTAGACTAGGTGAATTCCTGTATGCCAAGAGAAAATGCATTCCCCGATATAGGTCACAAATTATCGGGGAATGCGCTGTTAAAATATGAAAATATGTTTTCAAGATACTTTTCAAGGCAAATAAGAATGAGTAATCTTTTATAATGTTTTTTAAACTATTCTTAAGTTATTTATATTGTATTTGTTAAATAGTCGTAAATCAAGTTCATTAAAAATAATAACGTTTCTGGTGAATAGTTTGCTGCTAAATTGCACAAATCTCCCCATCATTATCTATTAATTTGCGCATTTATTTAAAGAAATGAGTATTTTTTTTCATTTTTATTGTATTCGTAATCGATACATATAATAAAACTGTTGAGGTCGAATGTCTGTACTTAAAAAAACGCTAAAAACCAAGTCAGGGATTTCCCAGTTAAAATAGAACATAATATACAGATTTTTTTATGTTTTTTGTTTCTCTGTTTGTACGTGCTAATCTCCGAAAATGTTGCACCGATTTAAATTAAATTTTGCATGGTAGTACCTTAAATCCCCGGTCAACATTTTACACTTTTAATCACAGAATATGACTGAGTTCCCGTGGGAAATTAAAAAAAAATGAAGAAATAACAAACACCACGAAAATAAAGTCGCGGGCATCAGCTAGTATGAAATAAACATAAATTTGCATTATTTAAACACAAAATAATGGTGTTTAAATAATGCAAATTTATGTTTTGCCTTTTTTTATTTATTACTAGCTGACCCGGCAGACTTCGTACTGCCACAATCGATACATAAGACCTAAACATTTGTATAAAATAAACTGGGCCGTAGAGACTTCGTTTATGCGGTACTCCTACCCCTACACTACACTACCCCTACCCTACACTACCCCTACCCTACACTACCCCTACCCTACACTACCCCTACCCTACACTACCCCTACCGTACACTACCCCTACCCTACACTACCCCTACCCTACACTACCCTAAAAAATCTTGGCAAAAAAATTCAAGTTTTTAATTAACAAAATAAAGCTCAAATTGACTCTACATTTTAGTTGGAAAACGTTTGTATGGGAAAAAGAAAAAGGCTGTTTTAAGGGGTTTTCAGGCAATTATTCGAATTTTTCTCGCCGTAAAAACCATCTTTGAACTTCCACGAACATTAAAAAAAAAGAATTGGCCAAATTGGTCCAGGCTTTGTAGAGTTATGCGCTTACCAACACATTTTGCGATTCATTTTTATATTATAGAGATTTCTAACCAATTTCATTACAATCAATATTTAAACTCACTTACATAATAATAATAATAATACTTATACCTTTGCATTGTTCTCAACAGCTGTCGTTTCTCTTCAAAATACAAAAATCTCTGAACACGGCAGACTTGATGAAGATAATAATAAGAGTGATCACAGTAATCCAAGTGATGAAAATAATCCAAGTGATTTAAGTAATCCTAAAGACGATAACACGGCCGATGATGACAACAGTTTGTCAGTGGGTGACAGTCTACAACCGCGGAATCTTGTGGGTCAAATCAGCCTTAAGAAGATAGACAAAATAATTAATAAAGAAACAGGAATTATGTAAAATGCGGATAGATGTAGTTTTTTTAATTTTATTCAGACCTAAAGTGTCTGGTGACAAAATTTGACTATCGCCATAGTTTGTTCATTTTGTTGCAAGTATCAGCTGAATCTCTTCGCGACCTCTATAGATCGCGATAGACTAAGTCTAAGAGGCCCTGCTCACTTTGACGCCTGACAAAGTAGCAAAAGCTTTTTCAGTTACTACATATGTCCATGCGGATTTGTGTACATAAAAGAAGACACTCTAGGTGAATGATACATTTTTGTTCGTGGTAACAATATATTTGAGAAAAGAAATACATTAAAACGCACATAAGCCCAATAGGGTACTTGACACCGGAATAACCACTCACATTAATAAGTCTCAATTAAAAGCATGTAGAACTTAATGATCTTATCAGTATTTCAGATCCAAGGGCAATATCTATGAATAATGGTCATAAATTAGTTTAAGTATGAATATAGCGTCATTTAAATCACATTTTAGTTTCCATCATACAGGTTTGTATAATGAGTTCTCGTCATCATCTTCTTGTTCATCATTCGGTATACTTTCACTACGGGGAGTGTTCCATATCCGCATAGGAAGTAAGCTAGAAAAACATAAATTTCTTTATTTTACCAATATTAAATTGTTTTATTTTTAAGTTAATTATGTAATTTTTCTGTCACCTTTTTAAATGTTATCGCAATTTCTTATCAGGGTTCGCTTACTACTTACATTTAGGTTCGACTAGAAAACGACCGGTTTGTTATTTATTTTTATTATAAAGGATGCATGATCACAAAACACTATCGGTTAATTAAATCATGGTTCATATTAATTCGATGAAATGTATTAGTTTATATAATATATATTTGGAATTTAAACGCTTTTACATTCATAAGAAATAAATTTCCTAGTTACACAGATAATGCCTTCCATCTGTGTACAATTCTAATCAAATCGGTGTTCATTCCTAGTACAAATAGTAAAATTTAAAATAATGAGATGAAAGTACCTATTGTGGTTATCGTCTTGAAGCAGAATAGTCACTGGCCTCTGTTGCTCTTTATCATTCAAGTAATACATTTTTCTGGTCTCTATATCAGTAGACTTTGTGGGAGATATCAGTGCAGTAGTAGCGTTTGGTTCTGATAAACTGCCATTTTTAAGACGCTTGAAATCTCTTTTGAGGACATCTGCGAGTTCGCCTTCCGATTCGTCGAAAATAAGACGATCTGGCGCCATATGTATGTTTGTAGAATCAGTTGATATTTTATGTACTAATGTGCTATCTGCCTGTAAATTTAATTAAGTGTTATGCTAATCAATTTGAAAGATTTTTAAAATGCACATAATGTTTAAATACTTTATTTTATGATAGTTCGAACTAAAATTGAGCGGTGTGATGTCCGTTTTAGTATAGACCACCGTATGTTTTCCCATGAGTGTCGTAAGAAGCGACCAGGGACCAATGGAATGAGCAGCAACATCTATCAGTTCAAGGATCTTACTATCTAATTGCGATCACCAATCCACCTGCGAAGCGTGGTGATTAGGGCAATATCACTCAACGGCCCTGGTTTCCCAGGGTCTGTTAAGAGGAGGCCCATGTTCAGCAGTCGGCGTAAAAGGGCTGATACACTAAACTTAAATTACGAGAAGATGGTAAACATCTTCGCCGCACAACTTTTATTTTATTTTATTTATTTATTAAACAAAGATAAATTATTGCTAATTTTATTACAATGGTCCACAAAACTGTTTTAAACTGTTTTATTTAATTGTAACTAAATTATCCGAAGAAATGGTAATGTATTTTTACATAACTTTATTTTTATATTGGTGACTTAGTTACTTAGTTAATTTACAAAGTAATAATTTTCTTTCATAAATAGAGGTATTTACCAAGGTCGGACGTATTTCTAATGATACTTCGGAGTCATCGGACTGCTGAACTTGTGAAGAATATTTGCTGAGTAGTTCCGCGTATTTCCTAATATCTTCAGACCTCCCCCATGTGTCGGAAAATGGCTTAGTTTCAGAATCGACTGTGGCTTGATCTTCTTTCGCAATGAATACTGTAAAGTGTTAGTAGTCCATATTTCCTAGTTCATTTGTGTTGCCTTCGAAAAGTTGTCATTATCAGTCCGTATAAAGTCCACTTTTGAACATGGGACTCCCACAAAGGGTTTGCTGTCAAAAACAACCATGCTTGGTAAGCAGGTTGGTGATAAGATAACTAGACGATTGTCGAAGATAATGTAATATAAATGATAATGACATTCGGAAAAAACACGCATGTTCCGAGGTACGGAGGATAGTCTCACAACTAATCTGACCCGGACCTCCAATATGAATATGAAGGCGGGACTTTATCGCTGCGTCACGAAGGTTTACAACAAAAGAAAGACAAATTATAACAGTGACTGCACCGGTGGCCCACCGGTGGTGTTTGTAAAGTCCCCTGTGACACATGATTTTTTTTAATTAGTGCATGAGTTGTATTTTTACAAAAAACATACGGGTAGTCATCTTTAGACTCGCCAGAAATATTATTATTATGTTGGTACATTTCATTGCCACGGGCCCATGAGGACCCGATCATTTGAAAGGCATTCATGGTGCCGAAGCCAACATTGAAGAGGCCTTTGGTACCTTTTAATATAAAAGTGAGATGGCTGCACCTATGAAGGTCGATTAGAAATATTACAAATGTCAAAATTATCAAAAACTCGTTTTAAAAACAATCAACAAAAGCACTCAATTGTAGTAACATAAAACCACCTTATTTTGTCATACTTACAATCTTCACCATCCATCGATTTTCTTAGCGGTTGAAACTGAAGGTCTGGTTGATCATAGAAATGTCCTCGTCTCATGAACACAGTTACATCAGGTACTGTAAAATGTAGGAATACCTATCTAAGAACAGTCTACAAGGAGTTTAAGCTTTTAAGCTACATGAACTATCAAGTAAATGTGAGTATACACCACAGAATAAACAATAGTACAAGTCTATTGGAAACTCCAATATATTTCAAACGAGCACTATGTGCAACATTCCTTTATTTCAGATTGCTTAAATTTATTTCGAACTAGGTTTACACGCGAGGTTTAAATATAGCTTATGTTACGCCTGGATAATATAGTTTTTAATGGTGAAACATTTTTTTATGGGCTTATAGGTTTGTAAGCTGATAAGCCTATGGGCTTATAGGCTTATAGGTTTGTAAGCTGATAAGCTTATGGGCTTATGGGAATATAGGCTTTTAGGCCTTAACGCTTATGGTCTTTAGGCTTATGGGCTCATGGGCTCATAGGCTTATGGGCTTATGGGATTATGGGTTTATGGGCTTATATGCTCTATAGCCTTTGAAGGCTACAATCAAAATGCATTTGTTAGTAGCTCCAGCAACGCGGCCGTCAATATATAAATCTATAAGAGTATGTTATAAAATCGCCTTCTTGTCCCAGTCTCGCCGTACCACTCAACCCGGCCGCCCTACGTGTAGTGATTGGCAATAAGTATTACTTGTAAGTACAAAATAAGTTTACTTACATTTCTATTGAGTATTTGAATAATGGTCACTACTTAAACTGACACACTCATTTCCGTATGCAAGAACAACAGTTGAGACTTGATACTACGAGTTTACTTGGGAATTTCAGGTGTCACCTTGATTTTGATTTCTATTATCATAGCAATAGAGTCCACGACAGTGAGACCCTACTAACTCAAGTGAATACTTTAGCCAAGTATCGTACTTGAATACTGCAGTTACGTCTAATGGTATGTTATGTAGATTAATAATATAGGTATGCAAACAAAAAAGACAGTCACTTACCATTGCCATTGCCCACGGAGCCGCCAACGCCACCCTCGCTTTCTAGAAGTAAATATACAATTTACTTTAAAAACTATTTAGGCTTAATAACTGTTTAAAAAATAACAAAAACAGAAAAAAATATATCTATCACGAATAATGAATAAGGAGATCAAAAAGACTATCGAAAGGCATTTTGGAAAGTGAAACTTGTATACAGAAAATTACAGTTTATCTTTAAAATATTAAAGGTACATACCGCTAAACGCCAAGAATTCGGCCATAGAATAGTTGTAGCCATAGGCGATTCCAGCAATTATGGCGATCGACATGCCCAAGCAGACAGCACCACTCAGTATACAAGCCAGCCCGAAAGTTATGATCCTGGATAAGTTCAAAATGATTTGATGGATTTTCCAGTCGGACATAAAATGATGCTCTCATCATCAGCTCATATAACTGAACATGGGCCTCCCCCCATAGGACCATTAACCATAGTCACCACGTTTGGCATGCGGGTTGTTTGTAGACCGCAGTATTGTAGGTACATAATCGCAGTAGTAACACGTAAAAAAAACTCTACTGCCCGTTCCCTGGTAAATGCTTGTTATAAATTATTCTGTTTCAGTCCTTAACCTACCAAATTCGAAAAGAAATCATAGAATTTTCCCCAACATTTCTTGTTCGGGATGCGGATCGAACTCACCACCTCCGAGACTTTTACTAATACGCCACAGAGGTTGTCTTTACTGATCTTAAAACCGATTGTAATTATCATGACTTGTACGGAATAGAAAATGAATTTAATTGTTATTAATAGCTGGGTTTCTTCAACCGTAAATTTACTAGAGAACGTTTTAAATAACATTTTCAGGTAAAAATAGGAAATCAGTATTCTGCACGTAGCGTTCGGTTACGCTGACCTAAAAGTGCTGCAATGAAAGTTCGTTGCCTTACTTCTGTACCCGAAGGTCAGAAACGGGACCCTATTACTAAGACTTCACTGTCTGTTTGTCTGTCATCAGGCTGTGTCTCAAGAACCGCGATAGCTAGACAGTTGAAATTTTCACTGATGATGTATTTCTATTGCCACTATAACAACAAATATTAAAAATAAAATAAAATAAATATTTACAGTATTCTATATTAGGGTGACTGGTAATAGTAGGGGAGCCCACGAGGCTAAATGGGGATTTACTCGAGCGTCGTAGAGACCTATTGGGATGCAAAGCTTAGATGATAAGAAGAAAAAAATGTTATATGATATATACCTTTACATCGGTGGGGGAAGCGGCTATAGATTTTTAAATATGTAAAAAAAAAACTGTTGCATGGACATCCTCGAGCGCGTCAGATATTGATAGCATCAATGCCCTACGTATTTTTAATAATGTACGTATGTTAATCTGATCGTTTGCATGATGCGGGTGGTAGTATTTAAGGGTTGAAAATGAAAAAAAAAAATTAATCGAGCGCGTCAGATTTTCTAAGGGAGTGTTAAGTGCACCAAAAAAAGCTCTCATTCACTAATCTGACGATTTCGATGGGACGCAAACTCGCGGCCATTTTCATAATGTGCAAAAAAAATTCGCCATTTTGAAATACTCAAGCGCGTCAGATTAAGATATATATGGGTCATCTTTTTGTTCTAAACGTACTGTCTCATAATCTGACGATTATCTAGAGGGATTCGCCTGATCTGACAAAAAAAAATAGAAAAACGGTTCACCTTAAAGGCCATCCCTGCAACTTCCCGCTAATTCCATTCCTGGGCGCTTAAAATTGTACTTATGACATTTTTGAGCTCAAAATATAATTTATGTGATATTTTGAGCTCGCTGAGTTCAAAGAAATAATATTTCTATCTAATCATTTAATGATGATTCCATCGACAATTCGAGGTTATCATATGTTCCTCGAGACTTTCGGATATCCGGCTTGCTCCGACGATATTCCAAAATATTTACACATTTTTTTAATGTTTCTACCGTAAATTTAATTGTTTTTTGTAAGGTACTTTCACCACAAAATACACATTTCAAATTAATGTCACTCATATTAAATATTTATAAACTTTAATTCACACAAATAATATTAAAATAGCAAAAAAAGCCAAAACGTTGGAAACACGTTGTAAACAGTATGCCACGAACGAGTCTTTATGATCAGCTGTGATGGCGTCATGGCAACAGAAACCAGAGTGGGGACGGAGTGAGAGAGTAATAGATAGAGAAGAAACTATTGACAATAGAACAAAATGATGTACTACTACTAAATCCGTAGTACATCATTTTGTTCTATTGTCAATAGTTTTTGCAGCGCACGCATAAATAGGTTTTCGATTTTACACCTTGGGTTACAAAATCGTAATTTTCTTACGGATCCCTAATTTTTTGAAAATAAAATATAGCTTATAACCTTCCTCGAGAAATGGACTATCCAACACTGAAAGATTTTTTGAAGTCGGACTAGTAGTTCCTGAGATTAGCGCGTTCAAACAAACAAACAAACAAACTCTGCAGCTTTATAATATTACAGTATAGATAAACATTTAGGCACATAATGTATTAAATTTAAATGAATAATTCTTATCGACACTATTAAAATACACTTATCCATTAAAATACATAACTTTCACTTATACCATTAAAATAGATAATATCAAGACATATATGAATAATAGAACATATATACATAACTAGCTGGCCCAGCAAACTTCGTACCGCCTCAAAATCTACGCGGTGTCCTACATCTACCCTACCCTACCCTACCCTACCCTACCCTACCCCTACCCTACCCTTACCCTACCCCTACCCTACCCCTACCCCTACCCTACCCCTACCCCTACCCTACCCTAACCCTACCCCTACCCCTACCCCTACCCCTACCGCGTTTTATGTCGCGTCACACGGGAACGACGGGAACGGCATAAAAAGTATCCTATGTCCTTCTCCCAGTTCTTAGCTACCTCCCTACCAATTTACAGCTAAATCGGTTCAGCCGTTCTTGAGTTATAAATAGTGTAACTAACACGACTTTCTTTTATATATATAGATATCAGAATTAGTTGTGAATTACAAATGATCGCCTTTCCTTAATTCTGAATAACTAAATCTTTGGTTAGTTAGTACCTACATCGGTCTTCTATTAGTCAAGTTCAATGAACTCTACCTCATTAAAACTGTTTCTTCGTAAGCACGCCCGATGTTTGTACACATTGGTTCCCCAGAGGAGAAGCTCAAACAACAATTTGGTTAATCGATTGCTCCTGGGAGATAGAGTATAAGTTTTTCAGATTACTTTTAGTAATTTGTGAAAGAAGATCAAGAACTGAGCTACGTAACTAACTAATTAGTAGGCACTAAGTAGGTACTAGCAAACTAACTAGACTATTCGGTATTGTGTTTAAGATGAGTTCGAAAAGATTAATATCTTATTTTATTCTTGGTTGGATCTTTACATAAATACCTACCTTACCTTTTTCATCATCATCATCATCAGCCCGTATAACGTCCACTGCTGAACATGGGCCTCCTCCCGAGAGGGAGGGTATTTGCCATAGTCACCACGCTTGGCAGGCGGGTTGGTGACCGCAGTATTATGTTGTACCACACAAGGAAACGCTGCTGCCCATTCCTTGACATACGATTATTATAGATGATGTAATAACAATCGGGACCAACGGCTTAACGTGCTTTCCTAGGCATGCTAGGCATGCATGAATCCCTGAGCTGTGACCTTCATAAGCAGTCGTCCCACACTGCGTTTGCTTGTTGAAATAAACTATACCTATCTCTAATTATATAAGTCATATCTTATTGGCTGATCTATCAGCACAACTCTAATCATTCAACGATCGCGTAAATATGACGTAGGCTAAATTTTCTAAAATTTACCTCTTGAGAAAATGAAACGGGGGTCCAAAAAATATTAGGAGAAATCAACATAAACGCAAGGGAAATCACGTTAGTACCAATATGTCTGTTTAAATAAGTTGGATATTACATAGAATCAAACGACTTTATTAAAAAAAAAAAAAAAAAAATTAAAAATTGTTTATTATTCCAAAATCGTTACAATACGTATAGCATGAGGCAGCCCCGTTAAGTTATTAACAATACTTGTGTTGGGGCTGACTCGCTACTTCCCCTGTAGTACATTTTCAAAATGGAGACTAATAAACTAAAAATAATAAAAAGGCTACAAATTAAAAACTAGAATTCTATCAAAAAGAGCAGCTCGATTGTGTATGTGTACGTATGCGTGTGTGTGTGTGTGTGAGAGTGTGTGTGTGTACATGTGTGTATGTGTGAGTGTGCGTGCGTGCATGTTTGTGTATATGGTATGTGAGCGTGTGTGTATGTTATGGATTCCATTTTAACAAGGTCTGATTAAAATTTGTTCGATTTCCTCATATGTTAACGTTTTTAGGCCAATCAGTAATAATCTTCTTGCATTTATGTTTAGGTTATTTATACTACTTAATTATGCAAGTTGAAAAACTCCGTACGTAAAAATAAAACTAGCCGGTTTAATTTCACGAAATGCTCTAAAAATAACGAACTCTTTAATGAAAGCCAGCGTGAAAGTTTTTATAGTTTCAGCTCAGTTATTTGCACTCTTTTCTGCGATTAGCTACTTAGTTTTGCTGTCAGTTTAAAAAACTTGCAGTTTAACTCTGCTTTGTTCCTCAATGACATTATTTGCATTACTTCAAAGTTTTATAAAGGAATCTGTGGTAAAAAGATCTTTGGGTATTTCCAAAGTAAAATATACTTTTATTTGGGTGGACATCATTATGTAATTAGCGGCTTCGAGGCTTAAGGTAATTAAACCGATATACCCCATAAAAGTGAAGCCCTTTTTTTACCTGCATTTGAGCATTCCCACCGCCGTTGCAGCGTATCCGCGCGCTGGCGGCGGGATATGTGGGACTTGCCCTCTCCATAGCGATGGTATGCGTTACTCATACCACGAGGAGAGGGCCCTATTCCAATTAAACCCCCCGGACACTCCGACGATCCGTCATTGGCGGGAGCCGGGTACGCACGAAGCAATCCGGCCCCCCGACGGCACCCGCGGCATATATGGCGCCGCGAGATCTCGTGGGCTACACTGACTGTGGCCTATTTGTCCAGTTATAGGGACGCCTGGAGGAGTGTGGAGGCGTCCCTACTCCTCATGGGTCGGCCTCAAAGGGAACGGGGCCCATGTGCCCCACTCTCCGAGGCCGAGCCTAGGGCGGCAGGCGGCGGGTTCCGGCCCGCCGCCGGCGGTCAACACGCCGTCTGCGGAGCGGGTGGGTGGAGGAATCTTCTTCCCTCACGCCTTAACGAATTTTTAATTCATCATCATCAGCCCGTATAACCTCCACAGCTGAACGTGGGCCTCCTACCAGTATTATGTTGTAACTTGTAACACACAGGGCTGCGCGAGACCCGGAAAAAATCTTAGAATTTTATACAAAGGTTTCTTGCCCGGCATAGGGATCGAACACACGACCTTCGATATTTAAAGCGAGCCAAATTGCGACGCCACGGAGAACTTTTAATCAAAATGGATATTTATATCTAAAAATATTTTATAAGGGCCCCTTATTCTATTTCCAAGAGTGTTTGGTTCTACCACGGGTCTGCAAGCACACGCATGTTAATGTTTCCATCAGTTTAATAATTTACAGACGAACATATGTCAGGCGGCTACTCCAAAGCCCGCACGAAATGCCCGAGCGGGCCGTTTCACGAAATAAATTTTCTTCTATTTAAAGACTCCTTTCAAAGTTTATGTAAATTCAAAGTCTTATTTGTTTTCGTTTTATGTTGAACTAAAGCACGATACGAACCTTTTAAAGGGAATATAAGGGTAGTACACGTAGCTTGTGTTTGTATAACTGAGGCTAATTGTCCTGTTTTAATTTACATAGATTCTGCTGGCCTAAAATAATAGTTACGAGTTTGTTATTAAGTTAAAATGCCGCAAGAGCGTCGTGATAAAGCGAAGAAACTATCTGGTTCTCGTCATTCAACGATCGCCATCGTTTGTATGTAATAGTACTGAGATGTCAAAGACATTGGTACATGATGTTGCATGTCTTGCGATCCTCATGTGTGAATAAGGAATATATTATTAACTATCGTCCCGCGAGTGGTTTGACCCGCGTAGCTCCCGTTCCCATGGGAGCTTCATAATGAATTATAGCCTATGTCATCCGGGGATAGGGTTATCAGATGCAAAAATCAAAAGTCCGGAGAAAAGGCCTGATTTCCATTGAAAAATGAGATTTTTTACAGTTTGATTTTTTTTTCTCAAACGTACTGAACAATTTAAAAAAGTCGTAATGTTAACTTTTTTATACACTGCGGATTTTTATTTGTTTAACTTTTTATTAAAGAGATCTTTAAAATGTAAGCTGTATTTTATTGAAAATTCTAAAAATCCTGAGATTTGCTACATCCGGCCGCAATCCTGAGAAGAGTCCAAAAATCCTGGATCTCAGGACAAATCCTGAATGGTAAAATGGTAACCCTATGCGGGGATAGTGTAGCTTCCCAACGGTGAAAGTATTTATCAAATCTGTCAAGTAGTTTCGAAGCCTATTCAATACAAACAATCAAATCTTTCCTCTTTATAAAAAATCTGCGTCTGGTTGGCTGTTTGCCTTTCGTGGTGCCTCAGAAACCGCATGAAGCACGTTGGTCCCGATTGTTATAATTTCATCTATAACATTCGTATACCAGGTTACCAGGTAACGGGCAGCAACTTTTTCTTTTGTGTTACAATATAATACTGCGGTCACCAACCCGCCTGCCAAGCGTGGTGACTATAGCATAAACCCACCTTTGGGAGGAGGCCCCTGTTCAGCAATGGACGTTATACGGGCTGATGACGATATGTAGACAACAACTAGTCTCTTGCTACTATACCTTACATAAAGGTGGACAGAGTTCTACTCGTTCCCTGCTCTTACTTTTAGTTTGCAAAGATCTGTCCAATGTAACGTAAAGTAAACCAACCGTTGCACAAAAGTCCCCATAATAAGTCCTCAATCTCCTCGCCAGCGACCGCCCTGAGCCGAGGTCTAAGTCCAATAGGGGCCGGCTTCTTCTCCTAAGCCATTTATTAAAGCTGGAGCACTGGCCGTCTTTATGCCCGGTGAAGCAAGTAGCAAAAGCCTCATGGCTAACTGCATATGTATGTTTGAAGAAAAGTCCCAAGTCATGGTTTTTTTTTCCGACGGACATTATAATATGTGGTTAGCCCTGAGGCTTTTGCTACTTCACCGGGCATAAAGACGAGCAGAGCTCCAGCCTAGATAAATGGTTTAAACACTACAAACTAAGCAACCTGAGCAAGAGGGCGTCCCCTGTGGGACTTGGACCTCGGCTCAGGGCGGTCGCTGACGGGGAGATTGAGGGATTATGGCTTTTAGTTTAGGGGAGTTTTGTGCAACTCGCTCTACTTTACAGTTCGCGGGCCTCTCGGACTTCGGGTCTACGAGGGCATCGGAAAGTTCTTAGCAAACTAAGGGTCGGGAGGGCCTAGTCATGGTTTAAAAACGATGAATTATAAAAAGAACCAACAGCTTAACATAGAAGGCACACATCCAGGGAACGAAATATTTTCTAAACAAACAAACTGAGCTAAAGCTTTGATGGTACGAAACACAAGGAATATTCCTTTGTCAATTCCTGAACTTGGGTATCTACTAAATGAAAATCGAAAATGTTATTTCTAAATTTGTGTTATTTATAAATTTAGAAACTTAAAATGAATTTAAACAGATAGAACTACAAGAACATTTATGTTCCGGCTACACCAAAACTTCTGACAGTTATTATTACGATGCATATGTTTTTAAAAAGTTGAGTGGGTTTATAATCAGAGCAGCAAAAGTTGGTAGTTACTATGAATTTCAACTACGTAAGTTAACAACTTGTTTCTTAGTTGGTAAGTCAATGTTTGGTTTCATACAATATATGTTTGACTTTAATATTACTTACATTGCTTATGTTTTAGCTGAAATGGTTTAAGTTTCGTGAGCTCGTGAGATTAATATCCAATCTATGATAATTAAAAATTTATTGTTGATAGTAAAGTAAATTGGTAAGATGGGTCAAATAACCAAATTGCCGGAGCTATTTTCAGTTGCATTCCAACCGATATTAGCTCTAGTAAATTTTTATTTTTGTATTGCTTCGTAAATTATGAGAAAGTTTGTATGAAAAAAAAATAGATTGGAAATCAAATTAAATATTATAATATTAAGTCTTCCTGACCGATTTCAGCCACGGTCAGTCTATCTCTAAATATATTAGCAATCTGTGCAGGACATAAAATATAGTAGTGCAAGTCTGTGCGCAAACATAGGTGCACTCTCTATTTCTTTACTCTCATAATCTGGTGGGACGGTTTTACCGACACGACGTAAATATCAATTGCAGGACCGACAACTTAACGAGCTCTCCGAGGCACGGGTGAACCACCACCAACTTTCAGACTTCAGGCTAGTAATTAGATTTATCTAAACAGAACATTTCCAGACAACGTTCGTGTCGTAGCGGTATTTAGCTCGCTTTAAATCTCGGACGTCGTGGGTTCGATCCCCACGCCGGACAAGATATATTTGTGTAAATTTTAAGATTTCTTTCCGGGTCTGGTTGGTTAAGGGACTACCCTCCGTGCCTCGGTAAGCACGTTAAGCCGTTGGTCCCGATTGTTATAACATCGTCTATAACAATAAATGAATGATGAAATGAAAATTTAAACATTAAAATACCATTGCGATCTGTTCGTATTCCACAATTGTTTAATGTACCTTCAAGTAACAATAATGTATCTCACAATAACCCACTTTACAGAATGTGTAGAGATTATAATGCTATTTGCTCACAAACAGATATATTTCATGACAAATTCAGAACATTCAAATATTTTCTACTTCAATTCAACAAAATGTAATATTAATAGAAATTAACTTATATTTAATTGTACCTTTTACCCAAATTGTATTCATTTAGATTTAGATTAACTCTAGTTTAACTCTAATTTAACTTACAACGAAGTATTGTCTACTACAAGTGTTGTGTACAGCTGTAACTGGATTTCAGATTCACTCACAATGTATTAATATAGTTGTTTACTTTATATTATATAAATCTGATATCTGTAACTGTACCTTCTAAATAAAATAAAATAAATAAAATAAAATAAATAGCAACATAATGTATACCAGGGAACAGCAGCAGCGTTTCCTTGTATGTTACAACATAATACTGCGGTCACCGTCTTCCAAGCGTGGTGACTATGGCAAAAACCCTCCCTTGGGAGGATCCTGGAGGTCTTGATCAGCAGTGGACGTTGTACGGGCTGATGATGATGATGACGAAACAGAAAATTTTTAGTATCACCATTTTTTGCAAGTTACGGTCGAACATATTACCGCTAAATCGACAAGGTAGAATAAAATATTACATTGCTATTTCGGTCTTATCTATAAGACCAAAACTTAATCTACTACATACAAATTCTTGACGCGTATTATTGGTTAATTAATTAAGACCTTCTCAATGGACCGTTCTCTTACTTGCGGTATTTTATAAGATTTCATGTTAAATAATGTTTGCCATCATCGATTTGTATTAAGGTCAGAAATGAAAACAACGAAGGGGCTTTTATCAGGCTTTTGTCACTACGCTTTACGGTTCGAAGGACCAGTATGATGTTCTAATTGGCGGGTAAACGCTTCGGCCTGTTTTGCCATCAATTGTCAGAACTGACGTTATGACAACTAAAGTGGTTTAAAGTGCTCTCCGAGGAACAGGGGGTAGTTCATCAAACAACCAACCAACCATCTAATGTTACGTTGAGTGAATTCAAAACAGCCGAGTAACATAATTATTTCCTCCATATTCGCTCCAACCATGTACTTAAAGCTACTTAACTTCTCGACAATTTCACGCAACTTGATTGGAAACATGAATAACTTTGTTAACTCGATTTATATGTGGAGTTCGTATGAAAAGTCGTGCAACTTTTTGCCTTAAGTTTTTGAACGGATGTCCTATTTCCTTTTAAAATATGGAAAGGTCCGAAGGTCTGCCCTTTGGCCCTTAGAAAGCTTCCGAACTTTGTAACGACGCGACGGGTGGTAATATAATCCAGCGGGGCAATTATTTATTACACGACTTTCGTAGAGAACTGATAATCTATTTATTTATGCGATTTATAAAATATCTACCTCTTTTTATTCATGCGATTTATGGTAGGTGTAACGCCTGCACTGCGATCACTTATTATTTACCGTTGCAACGCGACAGCATAGATTGGCGCCACAACAAGCAATGTAACGCAACGCGACATTTCTTGGTATTTTTTAAGACATTTCGTGATTACGGAAGATTTATGGAACAATATCCTGCTGTAGCATAGCTAGGGCAAATACGTAGTCACAGTACGGGACTTAGGGAGGTATTCCATACATCGCATGCATAAATAAATGTAAGCCCTTGGCGTTAAGTCACTATCCTCTGGAAAATTATTTTAAACCGGGTTTAGGAGTAAACTATGAATGGTTGTGATAAGGAATTACCGTTGTATAAGGTCGATCACCCAAACAAAGCAGGTGCAAATGGAGCACATACCAACTCTTCACTTAGCTAAGTTGTAGTACACAGTAGACGTATCAGCTTTTAATTAGGCAACTTGTTCGGCAGTCTGGAAAAAGAACGACATAATGTAAATATGGGTATTTTAAATCGGTTAAATAGATATATTTTTGAGTACCTTACAAGTAAATAAACATATTATCAATGTTTTCTGTTAATAATAAGTTTCATTAAGAATTTAAAACATCATCTATTCATCCAAATTTTGGTATCTATTTTATTAGTAAAGATTATTTGTTTATTGCATTATTTTACAACAACGTCTGTACTAAAAGATTACGATCTTCTATAACCCGATGACAATAACTAAATTTAATTAAATAGTTACTACTCATTTGCATGTTTGATTGATGATACCAAGTTCAATTGACCGACTCGAAATATTTCATTAACTCATACGTATTGATCCATCTACCATAAAATAGACTCAACCTAGTGGCCTTGAAGGTATTTTTAGACTATACTTTATTACCAAAAGTCCGAATCGAACTGGCAATCGACAACAGGCCTCCAAAATACCTTATGCCTAATGGACTATAAAACATTAATAGTCCATAAACGGCTGACACTCATACCAAATGAGCTCACTCACTTTCTACCAATGCCGCCGAAATAATAGAATGAAATGAGAGCCTTACAAGTAGTGGCGTAACAAGATAGTATCTGATTAGGGTCCGTAACAAAATAGTCTAGAGCCGCGGCCCAGTATTCTAAAAAAATAGACTTGGAAATAGATGGACACGCTATTGCAAAGTTTTCTAAGTTTGTAGCTTTTAAATCATTGCTAAGACTGGACCGTGTTCGTCTTTTTGTCTTGTGAAGTAGCAAAAACGTTGAGGCCCAGCAACGCTCGACGAATGAAATGGCATAAGATTGTCATTTACAAACATTATTATATTTAGTAATTCGTTTAAAGAATTTCAAACTTAATTTAAATAGAAACTAGATTTATTTTGTTATAAAATCCAAGTTTTTAAGTTAATAATAATACATTATAGCTTAGTTAGTTTATAATTTCATCATGCCAAAAAGATTACTTCGTTAGTTTGTAGTCAATGTCATGTGCACCGTAATTACCGTAATAAAATTAGTCAAACTACAAACTCCGTAATATTTAGCCTATTCTACCGCCAAACAGTTACGACAATGCTTACAACATAAGCACGTGACCGAGGCTTTATAAGTTAGTACAGAAAAATTTAAATAAACCACAGACCCTGGCCATCGGCTATTGTGTGGAATAACTCATTTGGTATGCTTCTCTAGCGGTGGTACAAACCGACCAAGTTTAAAGAGTACGAAATTAAATAGAGGAATTCGAAAATAGTCAGTACCTACTACTGTGATATGTGATTTTATTTTACTAAATTTTACTGCTAGATCGAGTAGAAGAGACATCCAGTATTTTATATAGCCTCTAACTTTAGGGGCAGTATTTCAAAAACATTCCCGGGAATTCTCACATTGCTCCTTCGTGACCCTCTAAATACTATTAATACAAGTTGGTTCCATTAGGTAATATGATACACATTTATTAACAGTAAAATAATTTCGATCGTAGATCGATAAAATAGATATTATTTTTTAAATAATGCGTCATTTTAACTATAGTTTATCGCGCTTGTATTAAAATAGCCTATAGCCTTCCGCAATAAATAGGCAATTAAAACTGAAAGATTTATTATAATCGGACCGGTAGTACCTGAGATTAACGCGTTCAAGCAAACAAACAGACTCTTCAGGTTTATCTATACATATAATAAAACAGTAAAAAAACTGTGTCTGTACATTGAATATATTAAAAAAATAATAATTGAGGGGGGTTTAGAAAGAACAATAGAGCACGAATCCAAAAAAAAAATCTGTCTGTTTGTCTGTTTATCTGTTTGTCTGTACACGCTAATCTTCGGAACTACAGGACGGATTTGAATGATTTGTATAAGTCTGGGCAACATATAGGCTATAATTTATTTTGGAAACTTGAACACCTGATGCAGAACTGCAACAGACCAGCTAAACTATAAGAGATACAAAAATGGTACCATAGCAAAAATTGTTCTGTGTGATGAGCATTTTCTGCTGAGAGAATAAATTTGAAGATCTGGAACACCTGATTTTGAACTCCAAGAGCCCAGCTACACTATAACATATATAGGAATGACGTCTTAGCAAGAGTTGTTCAGTCTGATGAGCACTCTCTGTAGACGTATAAAAATTGAAGATCTGGAACACCTGCTGTGGAATTCCAAGCGCCCAGCTACACTATAACATATATAGGAATTATGTCTTAGCAATAGCTGTTCAGTCTGAAGAGCACTCTCTGTAGACGTATAAAAATTGAATATCTGGAACACCTGTTGTGGAATTCCAAGCGCCCAGCTACACCATAACACATATAGGAATGACTTCTTAGCAAAAGTTGTTCGGTCTGATGGGCATTTCCTGTTGACTTATAAAAATCGAAGATCAGGAACATGATTCCCACATCAGGAAATCAAAGCTCTCACTCATTTCACTGTATAATTATAAAATAACACAAGCTGGGAGTACCTCGACGCGGTGAAGGCGGTAACAGTTTAGGACTGATTTTCGATGAATCATTGAAAGTTTGACTGTACTGGCCAAAACTCCCATTATTTTTTTTATTTTATCGAATAAATATGCCTTCGGGCTTATGTTATTTGAGTGTTTAATTTCCTTTTCCATTTATCTTCGTGACACGGTAGCCTACCCGGCAACGCAGGGGAGCAGTCACTTAGATTTTAATTGATCAGGTATCTTCAGAATAAAACCATAACCATGCCTATAAAGAAGTCAAAACTTTCCCAATGTTCCAAAGGAGCTAAAAGATTGAGGATCATAAGATCTCAAGAATCTACCGAACAGCGTCAGGAGAGACTTGATGCTGTTCGAGGACATCAGGCTGCAACTCGCTCTGTGGAAACCTCTTTGGATCGCGAAGCACGTCTGCGTTCTCAGCGTATTTACGTACCTACATCCAGGTCTCTAGAGACCAGTGAAGAATATGACGGGCGACTGACTGCTGATCGTGAACGTCATACATTGTCTCGCGAGTCGCAGACGTTCACAGAAAGAGAATTGCGCTTGAGTTCTCAGCGTATCGATGCATCTGTTTCTAGGTCTCTAGAGACAAGTGCGGAACATGACGCGCGACTGGCCGCTGATCGTGAACGTTACGCATTGTCTCGAGAGTCAGAGACGTTCACGGATAGAGAATTGCGCTTGAGTTCTCAGCGTATCTACCCTTCTGCTTCTAGGTCTCTAGAGACAAGTGCGGAACGTGATGCGTGACTGTCCGCTGATTGTGAACGCACGCATAGTCTCGCGAGTCGGAAACGTTTACCGATACAGAATCACGCTTGAGTTCGTAGCGTATTTGCACATCTACTAACAGGTCTTGAGTCTTCAAGCGACTAACTGCTGATCGAGATTATCATACATTGTCCCGAACACGCACACAAGAAAATATTCATAATCCGTTAGAAAGTGAGAGAGAAATAATTTCTGGAGTACGGTATGAAGAGACAGAAGAAGAACGCAACGAACGTTTGAATTCTAATCGACTTCGACATTCTCTGAATAGCTGTTTCGGGCCTTTGAATTCGGCATCAGACGATTAGATCTTCGATTTTGACGACCCCGTTGTCGCTGGCATAAGCAACAGGATCCGCGTACGAAGTCGCGGGCGGAAGCTAGTATATTAGTAAAGACGCTTCGATCGATAGAAGGCATTCTTTTTAAATTACGCCTTATTAAGAATGAATGATGGGAATGTTGCGACCCGGTATTTTATTTGATGGCAAATGGGAAGAGCTGTAAAGGAAGGTAATTCATACATTTATAATACGAGTTAATTATATACTGAGATTGTAAAGGTAGGTTATGCATTTATAATGACGATATGTTATTAAAAGTCTACTTACGCATATCAAACTTCCCGACTCTATTTGATATTCTCTTTGTGCTATTTAAGGTTGTTCACTTTATTAAGGTCCCTCTGTGTGTTAAACTGTCTACTGTAAACCGTGTAAGTACCTCTCTCAATGTCATTTTGTTTTGACAACACTCTTTTGAGGGAGTTATCTGGTATATTAACATTTAGTTTTTGCCAGACTCACTTATTTGAAAAGTTATCGGTAAATTAAGCCTATATGCTAATATGGCATGTAAATATGCACATTTACTTATTTATACAACCTTTTATTTATTTGTTCACTAGCTGCGCCCCGCGGTTTTACCCGCGCTACTCTGCTCCAGTAGGTCGGAGCGTGATTTTTTGTAGCCTATATGGTAATAAAGCTTATTAACTATCCCCGTGCAAAGTTTCAGCCAAATCCATTCAGAAGTTTTTGTGTAAAAGAGTATCAAACATCCGTCCGTACTCACAAACTTTCGCGTTTATAATATTAGTGAGGAAGTAAGGAAATATCAATAAAAATATTGTGATATGTTATTATTTTTTAAAAGAGGGTTTTTACTGAGATTTTTGGCAAAGTTTCTCAGTTGTCGCCACGTCACGCACTGCACGGTAGGGGAAAAATATGACGATTCCAAACTATTACCTTAACTATTTTTACGGAATAAATGAATTTTGAATTTGAATTTGAATCAATCTATACAAACTTTCGCAGTATTTTATTAATATTTATATATTTAATAACCATTTACGTAAGTGCACGTGATGTGGTTTCCGGCTTAAGAATAAACCATCGATATCTTCACACTTGATGGTTGGGCAGCAGCATCTATCAGCTCAAAAATACTGCAATCCCCAATCTGCCTGGCAAGCGTGGTGAATCTGGCAATATCCTTCAATGACCCTGGCTTGCCAAGATCTGTTAAAGTGGCGACCCATGTTCAGCAGTGGACATAAAATGGTCTGATAAAGTGTTTTGCATCTGAGTGTCTTTTTGGCGTCTGTGTTCAAAATAAAATCGGAATAAGCTGTCCATTAGTTTTTCCGTCAAAACCCTTGTAGAAATTAATATTAAATTCGTCTACGTCCTGGAACTTACTGTTCGCCTACGCGATCCTTTGCGTAGGTATATCATAAGCTTTGAATAACACATAATATAATAACTGAATGAACGCTTTGTACCTATCCACTTTAAATACGATGAGTGCTTTTAACTTAAACAAACATGATTCTTCCAGTAAAAATATGTTACTAGAGGCATTTATTCTCTACACCATCAGCCCGTATTACGTCCATTGCTGAACATGGGCCTCTTCCCGATAGTGGGCTTTGACATAGTCAGGCCGGGTGACTGCAGTATTATTAACTTACAGTATAGAAACAGGTAAATGCTGCTGCCCGACCATCCGATGCCCTCATAGACCCGAAGTCCAAAAGGCTCGTGAACTGTAAAGTAGGGCGACAGTTGCACAAAACCCCCTAAAATACTAAGAGTCATAACCCCTTAACCTGATCGCCAGCGACCGCCCTGAGCCGAGGTCCAAGCACCACAGGGGGCGTCCTCTGACGCAGGTTGCTTAGTTTATAGTTTTTAAACTTATATTAAGACTAAAGGTGAGCAGAGCTCCAGCTCTGCTCGCCTTTATGCCCGTTGAAGTAGCAAAAGCCTCGTGGATAAGGCCGTATGTCCATCCGAAAAAAAAAACTGCTGCCCAGTACCTAGTATAAGATTGTCCTGGATGATGTTATAACAATCGGGACAAACAGCTTTACGTACTTCCCGAGGCACGGAGGGGGACTACGCTCCGTGCCAACCAACCAGACTCGAAAAGACATTTTTGATTTTACACAAAGATTTTTGTGTGGAGCGAGAATTGAACCAAATTCTTCGATAATTAAGCCAACCCTTATATTGCCACATATATAATCTCTAGGTACATACACAGCTAGTAAAACTAATAAAAAACCTTGAAATATTCAACAATAAGACATGAATGATGACTCACCAATTAGATTAAAGGTTAATTCATTTATCAAAAATAATGATTAATATACAATAAAGTCAAGAAGAAAAATAATTATCTTCAAAATTTGATAAAAAACAGGAATTACTTCCGAAACCAATTTGACATTCATGCCAGAAAAGTGTTGTCAACTCCATATCATCATTGTCAAAGAGAAGAGGGAATCTAAAAATATTCGTTCAGAAAACAGAACTGATAATTTCTTTCTAAAAGGAAAAGCAAAAAGGTTTCATAATAAACGTTCTAATGAAAGGAAAGCAAGAAAAATTAAAAGGCGTCGGGTTCAGGTAATTTGATAAAGTTGTTATTTTAAGCTTTAATTTTATGGCTTCGTAGTACTGCTGAAATAATACAGAAAAGTGAAGTGAAGCAATTTTGCCTTAGATATTTTGTTTGACACCTCTGTTGCGCAGCGATATAAGTCAGACAAGAAATTTCTGTGTCATCTCAGACTTTTATACGGGCCTGGTTAGTAAAGAAACTACCCTCTGTGCTACGGAAAGCACGTCAAGGCATTGGTCCCGATTGCTTCATCTATAACAATCCTAAACAGTGGTACGGATAGCAGCGTTTCCCTATGTGTTACAACATAATATGGCATGACCCTTCTTTGTGAGGCCCATGATCAGCAGTAGACGCGTTATATGGGCTGTCAATGATGACGAATGACATTTTTTTTTCTAGAATTCAATTCAGAAATTAGGTAGACTTGTGACTGATTTCAAGAGAAGAAATTAAGGGAAACATATTAGATTACCTACTTAATTATCATATCTCCCAAATGTCTTTTTTTCCTTTCTATCTGCAATCAGATAATATTTTGATAATTGGCTTTTTATTGAGATTCGCCATATCCATTGATATGGACTCTCTTTATTTTATTTTTTAAATTGTATTGTGGCTAGTCGAGACCTCTTTAGTCTGAACATGCAGTCTGTGGTGTCCAATAGTGCCCTCTCCCAAATAAATAATGCAATAGTTTTCACGCCCTTGCCCTAAGCCCAAGTCTCACAGGCAGGGGGCGCTCTATTGCTCAGGTTCTTTAGTTTGTAGGTTTTAAATCATTTAAGCAAGCACTGCTCGCCTTTATGCCCGTGAAGCAGCAAAATCCTCGTGGTTACATATCTCCGTCCGAAAAAAAATGTTATATAGTAGTTAGTAGGTATAACAATTTGGTAAACGCTGCTATTTGTTTCCTGGTAGATCATAAATCATGTTATAATAACTGGGACCGGTCTGAGTTTAGTCCTTTAACCAACTACACCCCGGAAAAATATTTTCATGTCCCGATTTGCTTCCTGCTGATTTCTGAGTCTACTGAAGATACCGGTTTCTCCTTGCTACAAACTATTGCAAACACGTTAATATTTAAATTACTCAAATTCTGAAATATATCAATCATTCCCTTGAAAAATATTTCAATCGGAAAATTGTATATTCAGCGTTAAAATTTTCATACCGAACGAAAACCTTATTTGTAAAAAAAAGTTTTATACGAATGTAACATTCTAGCCAGTTTTAGTCACAATTTGCATGCATTTGCATTGCAATGCCCAATGTGTCAAAGAAAAAAACAAAAAATAATAGAATGCGAGACCGTAGAATAGTTCAGCACAATAGTTAGAATCCAGTCGCACTCGGCGTTTCACAGAGGGCGGACGTGCCGCCCGCCCAGTGGCATACACTTCGCGCTATCGCTGCCGATATCAAAATTAAAAAAGTTTCAACTCATTACAGACGAAGAACAAAACAGTGTAAAGTGACTTGTGTAATTCAGGATTCAGGTGGATTCTCTCGGATTTATTTTACTAAGGTAATTTAACTTGTAAAGTTTGCTTGTCGCTTCGTTTCAATTTTCCGGCAGTCTAACGACACTGCATTAGAGTATTAATCAACAAGACTATTACAGCGTCTATCGTATTAGGTAAAGTTTTGATGCAACAATTTATTGGGATCTATAAAATAGGTTTATGCTTTACGTAAGTTTTATTGACCATTAGGTACTTGAATAAATTAATCTTTAGTGTATGGAATGATGGTTGATTAATTATGATTTTGAATATTTTAAATGTTGTTATTTTTATTCTATGCGCTTTTATTTTTCGGTTGAATATATTTCAAATTTGTAATATTTTAGTATTTATTATGTATTTCTACAGAAACTTTTCGTTATAATTTAGAGATATCAATAATGTTTATTTTATTATTACTACATATGGGTTTGTCTCGATTGACTATTATATGTATATTTAAAGGGATATGTAGGGCAGATACCAAAAAAATCTAAGTTTCAAGATTTCAATTTTCTGGAACAGTCACATCATTGACTGTCTGACTGACAGCAATTTGGAGAATATATTTTTTAGCGATCCACACTTAGCACTTAAGATGGATTTTTTATTAAATTAAATCCATTATGACGTAGAATGGGTGGTCTAAGTTTGTATGGAATAATCGAAATTTATGCGGCAGAAGTCGCGCGCAAAAGCTAATATTCCATAAAATTATTCAATATTACCCAATTACTTAGTTACAATCTTTAGTAGGTAATAAAGTAGGCATTATTTTAAGAAGAAGTTATTAAGGGAACATGAGTTGCACGGGAAACCACGTGACAAAACTATTCTGCTTATAAACATAGGTTTTGTATGGAAGCAAAAATAGGTACATACTTAGCGTATGTTTTAATTTCGGATTATGCGTACATACTTAGCTTTAGATTATCGATATCTATACTAATATTATAAAAGCGGCTTGGGTAAAAAATATCGATATATCAAAATATCGATAATTTTTCAAAAAATAATCGATATAAATCGACGATTTTTAATTTTTTGATATATCGATTTTCGATATTTATTTTCGGATATCAAAAATGATATTATTTCGCTTCAAATTTTCGTTGAATATGTTCGGTCGCGTCGGACACAATAAATAAAACCCGTTAGTAGTCTGTGCAATGGAGTCAACTAAAGCTCTGGACATGTCCCCAATGAGCTTAAGCAGTATTTGGACTTACCACTTCTTGAGAGGAAGTCAGATCCAACAAAGTTTTGGGTGAATTGCCGACATTTCAGGCCGGTTCTTTTAGAAATCGCTCTGAAATATTTAAATTTCAAGCTCTGGTCGGTATCATCCGAAAGGAGTACGGATAATAGAAGCAGATTGATAGGTGAGTACATTAAAGGAATAGTGCTGCTGTTGTCTATTATCAGACGAATACTGGTTTCAGTTATGGTTAATTTTAATCAATATAATATGTACTCATATATTTATTATTTTATTTATTCATAAATAAAATAATAAATATATGAGTACATATTTATTATTTTATTTATTCATAAATAAAATAATAAATATATGATATAGTTTTTCTTTTTTTATTATCTAATTTTTGACAGTGATATATATATAAACTTTTAAGTAAGTAGTAACTTTTAGGTAACCTTCTCTTGAGCAAAAAATATCGATATATCGGAATATCGATATTTTTAGAAATTATATATCGATATATTTGAAAAATATCGATACGATATATATCGATATATTTTATCCATTTGCCCATCCCTAAATTGTTTGTTTTAAATAAACTCAAAAACTACTGGACGACTTTCGATAATTCTTTCACCATTAGAATGCTACATTATCACTGTCTAACAAAGGCTATATTTCTTATTAGGAATGAAAAGGCTTCGCACGGGTGCACCCGTGCGAAGCCGGGACGGCCCGCTAGTATTAATATATACAGCTGAAGAGTTTGTTTGTTTGCTAATCTCAAGAACTACTGGTCCGATTTGATAGCCCATTTATCGAGTAAGGCTATATTTTTACGAAGTTCCTACGGGAACGGGAAGTATGCGGGTGTAACCGCGCGCGGGGTACTTGTATATTCAATATATATATAATATACTAGCTGCGCCCCGCGGTTTTACCCGTGTCACTCTACTCCAGTAGGTCGGAGCGGGATTTTGTAGACTATATGTTAATCCAGCTTATAAACTATTCGCGTGCAAATTTTCAGCCAAATCCATTCAGTAGTTTTTGCGTGAAAGAGTAACAAACATACATACATCCATACATACAAACTTTTGCATTTATAATATATTATTATTAATCATTTATTTCAGACCAAAAGTCCATAAAATGTTAGTAACAATGATCTTAGCCTATTGTTAGTAATTTAATATAAATATACATAAATAAAACTAATTCTACTTTACAGTCTTCATCGCGTGCAGTCTAATCCAATGGCCCAACATTGGTCTGTCCCATTTATCACACAATACGCTCAAGATGCTGTGTGAACTGCCACGCATTCTGCGGAGGAGGGAAGCGCAACGTTTGCGTATGATGGCATGTAAACCATCAATTCTAGCCTCCGCAAACATGCCTGATGCACTACAAAAACGTGGCAGTCCATTCAACATTCTGAACGCATTGTTGTATTGAACACGCAGGGCGCTGTATGCCCTCTGCGTATAGCCGACCCACAGAGCGCATGTGTAAAAGGACTGGCAATAGGCTCTAAAGAGAGTAATTTTAACGTCCCTTGTACACCACGCAAATCTGCAGATCAGCATATTACATAGGATAGCCAGCGCCCTGCGCTCCCTTTCAATGTCCATGTTGTCATTGAGATCATCGGTGACCCAGTGACCCAGGTACTTGAAATGAGACACTTTAGTCAATGGTGTATTACAAATAGTAACTTGTGGCACATTCGAGTAACATTTGGTGCCCGCCTTAAAGACAAGTAACTCACTCTTTTTGGCATTGTACCTGAGCCCATGAGCCGCCGCATAATCTTCACACTTTCTTAGGAGCCACCTGAGACCGCTGATTGATGGACACAGCAACACCATATCATCTGCGTAACTTATATTATTATCTATATATATAAAAGAAAGTCGTGTTTGTTACAACACTTATAACTCGAGAACGGCTGGACCGATTGCCATGGTTTTTGATTTGTTGGATTTGTTTCCGTCCCGAATAGCAGAATACATTTTAAAAACAAAAGAAAGTCGTGTTAGTTACACTATTTATAACTCAAGAACGGCTGAACCGATTTGGCTGAAAATTGGTAGGGAGGTAGCTAAGAACTGGGAGAAGGACATAGGATACTTTTGGGTAGGGGTAGGGTAGGGTAGGGTAGGGTAGGGGTAGGGGTAGGGTAGGGTAGGGTAGGGTAGGGTAGGGTAGGGTAGGGTAGGGTAGGGTAGGGTAGGGGTAGGGTACGGGTAGGGTAGGGGTAGGGTAGGGTAGGGGTAGGGTAGGGTAGGGGTATGGTAGGGTAGGGGTAGGGTAGGGTAGGTGTAGGGTAGGGGTAGGGTAGGAGTAGGGTAGGGTTAGGGTAGGGGTGGGTTAGGGTAGGGGTAGGGTAGGGCAGGGGTAGGGTCGGTATCATCCGAAAGGAGTACGGATAATAGAAGCAGATTGATAGGTGAGTACATTAAAGGAATAGTGCTGCTGTTGTCTATTATCAGACGAATACTGGTTTCAGTTATGGTTAATTTTAATCAATATAATATGTACTCATATATTTATTATTTTATTTATTCATAAATAAAATAATAAATATATGATATAGTTTTTCTTTTTTTATTATCTAATTTTTGACAGTGATATATATATAAACTTTTAAGTAAGTAGTAACTTTTAGGTAACCTTCTCTTGAGCAAAAAATATCGATATATCGGAATATCGATATTTTTAGAAATTATATATCGATATATTTGAAAAATATCGATACGATATATATCGATATATTTTATCCATTTGCCCATCCCTAAATTGTTTGTTTTAAATAAACTCAAAAACTACTGGACGACTTTCGATAATTCTTTCACCATTAGAATGCTACATTATCACTGTCTAACAAAGGCTATATTTCTTATTAGGAATGAAAAGGCTTCGCACGGGTGCACCCGTGCGAAGCCGGGACGGCCCGCTAGTATTAATATATACAGCTGAAGAGTTTGTTTGTTTGCTAATCTCAAGAACTACTGGTCCGATTTGATAGCCCATTTATCGAGTAAGGCTATATTTTTACGAAGTTCCTACGGGAACGGGAAGTATGCGGGTGTAACCGCGCGCGGGGTACTTGTATATTCAATATATATATAATATACTAGCTGCGCCCCGCGGTTTTACCCGTGTCACTCTACTCCAGTAGGTCGGAGCGGGATTTTGTAGACTATATGTTAATCCAGCTTATAAACTATTCGCGTGCAAATTTTCAGCCAAATCCATTCAGTAGTTTTTGCGTGAAAGAGTAACAAACATACATACATCCATACATACAAACTTTTGCATTTATAATATATTATTATTAATCATTTATTTCAGACCAAAAGTCCATAAAATGTTAGTAACAATGATCTTAGCCTATTGTTAGTAATTTAATATAAATATACATAAATAAAACTAATTCTACTTTACAGTCTTCATCGCGTGCAGTCTAATCCAATGGCCCAACATTGGTCTGTCCCATTTATCACACAATATGCTCAAGATGCTGTGTGAACTGCCACGCATTCTGCGGAGGAGGGAAGCGCAACGTTTGCGTATGATGGCATGTAAACCATCAATTCTAGCCTCCGCAAACATGCCTGATGCACTACAAAAACGTGGCAGTCCATTCAACATTCTGAACGCATTGTTGTATTGAACACGCAGGGCGCTGTATGCCCTCTGCGTATAGCCGACCCACAGAGCGCATGTGTAAAAGGACTGGCAATAGGCTCTAAAGAGAGTAATTTTAACGTCCCTTGTACACCACGCAAATCTGCAGATCAGCATATTACATAGGATAGCCAGCGCCCTGCACTCCCTTTCAATGTCCATGTTGTCATTGAGATCATCGGTGACCCAGTGACCCAGGTACTTGAAATGAGACACTTTAGTCAATGGTGTATTACAAATAGTAACTTGTGGCACATTCGAGTAACATTTGGTGCCCGCCTTAAAGACAAGTAACTCACTCTTTTTGGCATTGTACCTGAGCCCATGAGCCGCCGCATAATCTTCACACTTTCTTAGGAGCCACCTGAGACCGCTGATTGATGGACACAGCAACACCATATCATCTGCGTAACTTATATTATTAACACAAGTACCGTCAATGTGACATCCTATATGAGAGTGCTGCTGAGATATAAGTAGGATTCATATTTAACTAGCGGCCCGCCCCGGCTTCGCACGGGTGGACTTTTATACCCTACCCCTGCCCTACCCTACCCCTACCCTAACCCACCCCTACCCTAACCCTACCCTACTCCTACCCTACCCCTACCCTACACCTACCCTACCCTACCCCTACCCTACCATACCCCTACCCTACCCTACCCCTACCCTACCCTACCCCTACCCTACCCGTACCCTACCCCTACCCTACCCTACCCTACCCTACCCTACCCCTACCCTACCCCTACCCCTACCCTACCCTACCCTACCCCTACCCAAAAGTATCCTATGTCCTTCTCCCAGTTCTTAGCTACCTCCCTACCAATTTTCAGCCAAATCGGTTCAGCCGTTCTTGAGTTATAAATAGTGTAACTAACACGACTTTCTTTTGTTTTTAAAATGTATTCTGCTATTCGGGACGGAAACAAATCCAACAAATCAAAAACCATGGCAATCGGTCCAGCCGTTCTCGAGTTATAAGTGTTGTAACAAACACGACTTTCTTTTATATATATAGACTAGCGGCCCGCCCCGGCTTCGCACGGGTGGACTTTTATACCCTACCCCTGCACTACCCTACCCCTGCCCTACCCTACCCCTGCCCTACCCTACCCCTACCCTAACCCTACCCTACTCCTACCCTACCCCTACCCTACCCCTACCATACCCCTACCCTACCCTACCCTACCCCTACCCTACCCTACCCTACCCTACCCTACCCTACCCTACCCTACCCTACCCCTACCATACCCCTACCCTACCCTACCCTACCCCTACCCTACCCTACCCTACCCTACCCTACCCTACCCTACCCTACCCTACCCTACCCTACCCCTACCCAAAAGTATCCTATGTCCTTCTCCCAGTTCTTAGCTACCTCCCTACCAATTTTCAGCCAAATCGGTTCAGCCGTTCTTGAGTTATAAATAGTGTAACTAACACGACTTTCTTTTGTTTTTAAAATGTATTCTGCTATTCGGGACGGAAACAAATCAAAAACCATGGCAATCGGTCCAGCCGTTCTCGAGTTATAAGTGTTGTAACAAACACGACTTTCTTTTATATATATAGATTATTATAATCTATATGGAATCTTTTTTAAAGGATTTAACTGATTTAGCAGATTCGTTTTTTGTTATCTTGTAACGTCTCTAAATAATACAACTATTTAAATACTATCATATTTTTTATTTTTTTATGTACTCGCAAGAAATATAGTCAAATCTCTTCCAGTAGACCTGGGAAAGAAGAGATGAAAATCAAGAAAGCAATAATAGTGTGTAGGTAGATATACATACATAAATTAACTACACATATACTTAAATAGGTACATACATAAAATGATAAATAATTATAATACATACACAAATAATAATATTATCACGAAGAGGACAGATTGTGTTCTTTCACTCTTTTTTTGAAAAGGGAAAGAGTATGGCAGTTACAGATATTAGCGGGTAGCGAATTCCACAATCTGACTGCATGAACTGTAAAGGAGTAGGAATAAAAATCGGTTTTGTGGGAGGGGAATCTAAGGAGTGATTTAAGGTGTGGCAGGTTACACCTTAAATCAGATGCCATATGACCTTTCATGTAAAAAAAAATACGTTGAATATTTAAAAACAAAATAGTAGTGGCTTATAATGATATTTATTTAGCATTATTTATATAGTACGTACATTAATTGCTATATGTATGTATGTGTAAACAAAATACATACTAGTTCGGTTTACTTACTTAATTTCACGTAAAGGTCAGACATGCTTTCAAGAAATAATTGAGTGAAAATAAAAACATTTATGAAACATAGTGTGGTTTATTGAATTTCGAGGTCGGGGAAACAATTTGGGCGGCGATGACTTTCATGACAGGCAGGAAACGTAACGATAAACTGTTGTTATTATTGGTCTTATGAAATGGGTGTCCCGCGTAGTTTTACCTAGGTCATGTTTTTTGTGCCGTAAAAGTCAACTTAGGGACTTACATCTGATGGATGGGCAGCAGAATCTATCAGGTGCAACATCTTACTGCGTTCACCAATCCGCTTGTGCGTGGTGATTATGGCAATATATGTCATTGGGTTGCCATAGTCTACTAAGAGGAGGCCCATGTTCAGCAGTGGACGTAAACGGGCTGATACAGTACATTGTTTTTTATTTTTTTATTTATTTATGTACACACACAATATACAAAAAAAGAAACAACAAAAAGACAACTATGTACTTATTTCTAAAGAAATCTCTTCCAGTAGACCTGCAAGAGGAGAAGTCGAAAGATTTGTTTTTTGTATTTTTAGTGTACTTAATTATTTTTCTGTAATAAATGTAGTTTATGTTAAGTTTTTCTCGTCATTTCCGTAACGCAACCGTCAAGAATGGATAGCCCATTAGAAGCGAGTAATGAGCTGTCAATTTCGAGAAATGGCGGGGCGTACAAACTAACTAGTGATCATAACTTAAAAATATATAAGCATTCTGCACTCCTTCTCTATATAACAATAAGTGTGCGAAATTTGATACTCCGTTGTCCCCGCAATTTTCGTTAAAAGGGGAACAAAGTTTTTGATTCACGTATTAATATAAAGAAAGTATAGATAATTAACTCGGGCAAACAACTATTCGACCCTTGATGTTTATCGGTTACTGTAGCCTATACATCTTTACAAGCAAAATAAATGTAAAATACAAATCATGCCTCTTTAACATATTAGTAACTAGTGACCCGTCCCGGCTCCGCACGGGCGCAATGCTGATGTTTTATACATATAAACCTTCCTCTTGAATCACTTCATCTATTAAAAAATACCGCATCTAAATCCGTTGCGTAGTTTTAAAGATTTAAGCATACGTAGGGATATTGGGACAGAGAAAGCGACGTTGTTTTATATTATGTAGTGAGGATTACATTTTGTTACTCAAGATGTTGTTGCCTTTAAGACAGGAGGGGAATAGGCTCGTTTGTTAGAAACATGCAGATCATTTGTTTCCAAGTTCTTACAACAAACAAACGAAACAAAAGGAAGCTATTAATACTTTCAAGAGTTTTCTATTTCATTCCACTCAAGATGTCGGGATTACTTCCTTTAGTGCTATAAAAACCTTTACGCGAGCGTCGCTACAGTGCAACGGAGTTTAACACTCTTATCTATATAGTGCAATATATAAAACTGTAGAGTTTATTTCAGGACCTATTTGAAAAATTCTGTCAGTGTTAGATAGCCCTTTTATCGAGGAAGGCTTAGGCTATATTTAATTATGAAGTTCTTATGGGAACAGGAGTAAGGCATGTGAAACCGCGCGCAGGTTTAGACTATAATATATTATCTTTAATGTATCACTACATAGTATAAAACAAAGTCGCTTTCTCTGTCCCTATATCCCTATGTATGCTTAAATCTTTAAAACTACGCAACGGATTTTGATGCGGTTTTTTTTAATAGATAGAGTGATTCAAGAGGAAGGTTTATATGTATAATACATCAGCGTTGCACCCGTGCGGAGCCGGGGCGGGTCGCTAGTAATTGTATATGTATAACTATAGAATAGACACAAACCAAATATTGTATACCTTTAAAGTTGAAAATGGCTGATCATAAAGTATAAATATTGTTACATCTATTTAACCTGTGATTCACAATAAATATTATCGATTGATTGATTGATCGACTTATATCGACTGTAGTGGGGAGTATTTTCTGCATTTTCCACATCCTCCAGCGGGTTTAAGTCATTTACTAATAGAAAGCCATAGTATTAGTGAGTGTCATTGGCGATATTTTTATGGAAACTAGATCTACGTGGATGAAACTGCGCGGGATAGCTATTGCAATAAAAATGCACGATATAGTCTTTTTAGGGTTCCGTAGCCAAATGGCAAAAAACGGAACCCTTATAGATTCTTCATGTCTGTCTGTCTGTCTGTCTGTCTGTCTGTCCGTCCGTATGTCACAGCCACTTTTTTCCGAAACTATAAGAACTATAATGTTGAAACTTGGCAAGTTGATGTATGTTGTGAACCGCATTAAGATTTTCACACAAAAATGGAAAAAAAACAATAAATTTTGGGGTTCCCCATACATAGAACTAAAACTCAAAAAAAAATATAGGTCTTCAAAAATGATGTTGAGGTTTCTAATGTATTTTTTTTCTAAACTGAATAGTTTGCGCGAGAGACACTTCCAAAGTGGTAAAATGTGTGTCCCCCCCCTGTAACTTCTAAAATAAGAGAATGATAAATCTAAAAAAAATATATGATGTACATTACCATGCAAACTTCCACCGAAAATTGGTTGGAACGAGATCTTGTAAGTAGTTTTTTTTTAATACGCCATAAATCGTAAACCGCAATTTAGCTTTCATTCAATCAACTCGAATAGGTATAAAAATATAAAATAACATTTCATTTCATAAACATACGCTTTTTTATTTATTCTTGATATCAAGAATAGGTACGCACTTGTAATTGAAACGGAACCCTTCGTGCGCGAGTCCGACTCGCACTTGGCCGGTTTTTTTATATTACTTTTAACACAATGACATGACAAAAATTATTACATGAATAAATAAAATATATACAACTAGTTATAGTTATCGTCATGTATTTGAAATCGTCATATGTTTCCCCTACCGTGCAGTTAAGTTGCAGTTCGTGACTATAATTCTTCAAAAAAATAGTAACCTTCAGTGTCACTGCCGGAATTCCGAGAGTTTTAAAATTGTCACCCTGTCCGTCACACTTGGCAGGCGGATTGGTAAACTCAGTTTAAAGTTAAAAAATATATTATTATGTAAACGCAGGCCGGTGTCCGTTCCACGGTTTATGGTGGTAATTTCTCATGGGTAGGTATTAGGGAAATCGTTGGGCTTTGTTCCCGGGAAATCAAGCTCGAGAACTCGAGAAATCATGAACCTATATAGAAATATTAATTATACTACTTAGTCTAATTATATTTCCTCCCTGTAAAACAACATCACAAAAGGTTAGTTTTTAGTTATTCTGATATGTTTTTGTTATGTAAGTAGGTACCTAATTTGAAATTAATTAATGTGTCATTTTAAATTTGTGATATGAATATTGCCAGTTGTGTTGTGTGTGTATCACATATTACTCCAGTGGCTTATTATTAATTTGAATTGCGTTTGTTATAGATTTTACCGAAACGTCACTATAACAGTAAAGATGGAAGCATCAAAAGTATGGAAATATTTTAAAAAAAATAAGGAATCTGCAAATGCGCAATGCCTAAAGTGCCCAAAAACCATTTCTTGCAAAGGTTCAATTTTTGTTTATAGGTTCTAAATAACCAGCCAAAAATGGTGCTGTGATTGTAATTTCATTATAAGTTAAGATATTAACGTTTTCTTTCATGTTGATTTGTTGGTTAGTTTAATAAAAGCTTCTATTGTTTATAAGTTCTAAATAACCAGCCAAAAATGGTGCTGTCATTATAATTATGAATCTGAATAATATTAATTTGATACTTTTATTTGAGAGGAAAACCACTAAATTTGTTGACGTTATTGGAACCAAATAATATGAGAAAATGTACGTAAATGTAAATTTCTCGACAACCCGAGAAGTCCCGAGAAATTAGCCTCAAGAATTCTCGAGACCCGAGAAATTGAAAAGCTCGAGAAATCATGAACCCTAGTAGGTATACATGCTCACGTTATTATCACTTTTATTTTCGTTTTACTTCACCCATCCCCGGTGCTTCACAACTTATCTATCTAGTTGTAAATCACCCCTCTATTTTATTTCCTTTTTGCTGTCTCCTGCTTTTTAATAAAGGGAAGTGAAAGCATCAGTCTTTCTTACTTTTTCCTCCCAATAAAACCTTTTCTTATGAAATTCTTTCCGGGTCTTAATGCAGCTTAAGAGTCGTTCCACACTAGAGTCTTTCGAGCGTCGTTATCGTGCCAGCGTCTGCGCAGCGTCGACGGTCTAAAGACGATAGTGAGCGGGTCTCTAACTTGGTTGGTCCCGGTGCTCATTGCCATTTCCATTGTGCGCCACTGTTGATCCTGGATTAGTGCAGTTGCAGTTGCAGTAGTGGGTGTGTGGGTGGGAATGGTGGAGTTAGTCCCATAAAAAAAGTATCTTTTACTTCATTAATTAAATTCCTTGTTTTTACTGACGAATAATCAGTAAGTTAAACTGTTATCTCGTTAACAATTACATGATACATTGTATGTTTTTGCTTTCTTAATAAGGAAGACATATCTCACTTTAACATTTCTGAAATGCTCAAAATGTTACCTCAAAAACCAGTTTCCTATGTATTGTGTAATATTCATAAAAATGTATTTTTATTTTTACAAAATATGAAAATGTCAAGTTAAAACATGGTTAAAAGACTGTGAGTGAGTGAAAAAAGTATTAGTTTTCTATGAATTAATTAACTATAACAAGTTACTCAGAACTCTATACGATATTTGAACTTATTAGAGTCATCGCGGCCGAACTATATTGAGATGGTCGCTAAACCGCCACAATCACCCGAGTAGGGCGATCATTTGCCGTATTTGAGTTTTAATAATCCAGATAATAACATTTATCAAATATAACAATAACATAAGAAGTAAGTACAGTAAGTTCCACGCGGTTTGAAATGACTATTCATAAGTTATTTCCACAGTTGAAAACAATTGTTTTTTTATTGGAATAAAACAATTGCGTCGAAAAATTAAATAACACAGCTCGTGTTTTAAATCAAAAGTAATAACTGCCAATTTACACTTATACAAACTATTTTATACATATATATTTTTTTACTTAACTGAATTGAAAAACCCAGGTAACTGGTCGCTAACCCGCGCGATGAATGGTATATTGTTGATCGTTGCCACTGTGCTTTACTATCCACGCGGCTTGTGAGTGAGTGCATTCAGCTGTTAACCGCGGATAAGTATATGATCATAGCTTTTATATCTTAGTGGTAGCGTGCATTCTGACTGACGGCGGAAACACAAACGCAATACCACCTCGCTTATCATTTTAGGACGCAACCAGTGAACGGACGCTATGTAACATTATATGGTGACAAAAAAAGAAGGATTGTTACGTAGTCGTATTCATTCAGAGGGAATATTTTTACTATGCTAGTTTGTTCATCTTAAGCACGTACTAATTGTAAAGTAAAACGTTTGAGACAAATAAACTCAGAACTGACTGGATTCGTATTATATTTTTTAACATCAATCTAGTTAGCTCTGAGTCTCACCATTCGAAAGCTTTTTTATCTGGGTGTAACCCATGTAGATATAATATGAAGGGCATCTACGCAGTTGGAACTCTGCTACTTTATGCCCGATGAAGTAGTAAAATCCTCCTGTGCGTCCGGAAAAAACGGGAAAAAAATATCTACGTGAGTGAAAGTGCGCGGGAAAGTTTGTTGAAACAAGCTAGAAACATGTCTGAGTAACTCAATAAATTTACAATTTCTGTCTAACTTGGTATATACAATAACATTTTGGTTCTATTGAACAACAATGTAACTCAGCTTCTAGTTTATAGCGGTCAATAGGACCGCAACCTAAGTTATCCGCGTTGTATGTAAGTCATTCTTGCTTAGGCTTTTCCTGAGTTACGTTCCTTGAAAGCACCGTACAATATAGGATAGTTATGTATATAGTTAAGTAAAGTATAGGGCATATAAACATTAACTTGAATAAGTGCTTTATCTAAGTCTTGCGTGAAGAAGTAGTAATTTATGATTTAGGGTAAAGAAAGAGAGTTCACCTATTGGACGCTACACCATAACGGAATCTTCATGCCCTATACGCCAAATCCAAATCGGTGTATCATGTTGCCTTAGATAAATGATTGGTATCACGCGCAGTAACGCGCCGACCTTGTAATATTATGTATTCTTTGGTTCGACTAGATACCGCGCTGGCTTAAAACCATAGCTCCGTAAATGCGGCAACTCAACATTTTAGTATGTTTAAGACACTGTATTTACGTGGCATGTGATCCTGATGTCTTTCTTATTTCTTGTAGTGTTATTTTTACACAGTTTACTGCGCAATTTGGCTTATTACTTCGATTATAAAAAAATAATAAAACTTTCGACACGTATCTCTCGCACAGAGCGTAACACCTTCATTTATTTATTTTACTTATAATACTTTAGTTGATACATTTTATTTTGTACATGATTGTTTTCATCCAAAAATTTCGGGTAAGTATAAAATCATTTACGTTTACTTTCGTACTTAAACTTTTCGATGCCCTCGTAGGCCCCAAAGTCCGAGAGGCCCTCGTATTGTAACATAGAGTGACAGTTGTACAAAATTCCCTTAGTGAAACTAAATGTCATAATCCCTCAATCCCCCCGCCTGCGACCGACCTGAAACGAAGTCCAAGTCCAACAGGGGACGCTCTCTGGCACAGGTTAGTTTGTAGTTTTAAAACCATTTATTTATGCTGGAGCTCTGCTCGCCTTTATACCCGGTGAAGTAGCAAAAGCCTACTGGTTGAAGAACTACATTATGTCCGTCCAAAAAAAACTTGCGTACTTGTTGTTATTGTTTTTTAAACATAATGTTTAATAAAACGTAATATGTACGAAAGTAACAAAAAGATGTTCAATAAACTAAATTAATTATATCTTCAGACTAACAAACAAGTTATTAATTTATAATCGTAATCGTGTTTGTTGTCTGTGTATACATAAGTGTTGAACGCACAGAAAGATTGAAAATTACATATTCATAAATTGCTTTTCTGAGAATACTCATGTCTCCTGAGAGTTGAAGGTTTGAGCATTTTAATCTCCTCATTGTGTTTATGCTTAACATTATTTATTGTGTTGATATTTTTTATTAGCTAAATAAAATCAAATCTAGCTTTGTGACTATCAAATTATTTGGAAACGGGCGTAGCCCAATGGCTAGAGATGTCGGACTTGTGATCTTGTGGTCGCCGGTTCAATTTTAGCTTACCTCAAGGGGTTAACAAAATACTAGTAAACTGCCAAATTCTACTAGTAATCATAATAGTTAAAATAAATAAAAAGACTATACTACCTAATATAATTATTATAAAGATGAAGAGTTAGTTTGTTTGATTGAGATTGATTGGTCCGATATGAATAAGTAACTTTTAGTGTTTAATAGCCAATTTATCGAGTATATAGGCTATATAGTATTTAATGCAGTTCCCACAGAACGAGACGGGACTTACGCGGGTGAAACCGCATGTGGTATTTGATAAATTCTCAGCTTACTAACAAAAGGTTATAGCAACAGTAACATCGGTATGCGATTATGTTTAACTAGCGACCCGCCTGGCTTCGCACGGGTGCAATGCTGATGTATCATACATATAAACCTTCCTCTAGAAAGACTATCTATTTAAAAAAAACGCATCAAAATCTGTTGCGTAGTTTTAAAGATCTAAGCATACATAGGGACGGACAGACAGCGGTTTGTTTTAAATAAGTAGGTATTTAGTGATGAAGCTCTTACGGGATCAGAAGTTACGTGAGCAAAACCGCGCATGGGAAGCTCGTAATATTGTAGAGGAAAGATTTATTTGTTTGCAATGAGGAATAGGATCCGGAACTACAGAACCGATTTAAATATTTTATAAGTATTTCACCATTAGAAAGCTAAGTTATCCAAGAGTAACTGAAAGTTTCCACGGGAACAGGAGTTACGCGTGTTACCGCACGCGTTACAGTAGTTAATTTATATTTTTTGTCTTATTTCTTGCCAGTGCATAATAGCAACATAACTTCACGTATGGCTTATAAGTTCTTATAAAATGCTAATTAAGCTAAGCAAAACCATTGGCGATATTTAATTATATTTATTACTTGCTCCGCTTCGCTTATAGCTTGTCTTTGTGTAATAAAGATTTCATTCCGGGTCTGGGTAGTTTAGGTACTACCATCCGTGCCTCGCAAAGCACGTTAAGCCGTTAGCCCTGATTGCTATAATTATAAATAGCAACAGGCATGAAGACTAAAAAAAAATTGATACGTATTTTTTTATTTATCAAATCAATAAAAATTTACAAAGTTACACGGCAACAACAAACAATAAAGTTCAGTAGAGATGGGCTTGTGACGTAAATACTAGGTAAAATTGTACCTAGAAATGACGTCACACAACATTTCAAAGTGCCGTTGGTATTGTGGTAGTGAATATGGCAAAGGCGCTCCCTTTGAAAGGAGACCCATGTTCAGGAGTGGAAGTTATACGGGCTGACTAATGAAGATTATATTTAAACATCGCATCTGTATATGTATGTTTTATATTTCATAACAGTATTCTATTTTCATACTACTTTCTTTTATAGAGGACGGTATCTTACCTTTGTCCGTTTAAATTTTACGACGCCTTTAGAAAAGGTTGATGCTATTTTGGGTTGTGAATCCGTTGCAAATGAAATATGCAGGATTTCTCTGGGTTGTCGCTTATTTTACTGTTGCTTGTATCTTTTGTAAGTAAGCTAAGAATTTATCAAATCAAAATGTATTTAGGCAACTTGAAACTAAAAAACATTTATAACTAAAATGTTTTTTAGTTATGTTTTTCAAGTTGCCTAAATACATTTTATAAATAGTTTTGCAAAATATTTTTGCATGCGTCTGGCAATGTCTGGCTTATTATTTTTCTATTCTTTAAACATTAAACTACAACATATAAAATGTAATATTGCCTCAAATATAATTTTCAATATTTTTAAACATTTAGGGGTAGGGGTCTTAGCCCCGCTTCTCCCTCAAATACCTACCCAAAATTGGTACCAGCTCTCATACTATTTGTCACGTGATCGCTCCGCTGCTTTGGTGGCATTTTGTACAGGCTCTCTGGTTGTTGGAGGGACTACCTACCTTCCGTGCATCGGAAAGTACTTTAAGCCATTAGTCCTGGTTGTTATAACATATCTATATAGCAATTGTATACCTAGGGACGGGCATCAACATTTACCTATGTGCGTTACAACATAATAGGTACGTCGGCCACCAAGGGTTAGCGCACACCAAGAGCTGATCAGAGCAGAGCATTTTCTGAGATTATTGAAAAATATATCTTATGATTATTATCATACATACCAAATTGAATACACGCCCAAATTTGATACTCGACCATGCTCGAGCAAGCCGACTGCGTGTTCGAGTATGGTTCATCAACGTTTGGCATCAAACTGATCAAGCACGCCCGCCGGGCAACCCAGACCATATTTAACAGAGATGACTCGCGCATGGTCGAGCATGCCGCCTGCATGCTCGAGCAGTAAAAATGTTGGTCGACCATGTGCGAGCATTTTGCAGTTCGGTCTGCGATGACCGCAACTCGCCTGTCAAGCGTGCTGACTATTGCAAAAACCATATCTCGGGAGGAGGACCATGTTCAGCAGTAGAAGTTATACGGACTGATGATGATATATTATATCTATTTTTAAATTTTGTATTAAATATAGCTGTAATTTGTTCTTCTTCGCCCCGTCACCTTTGACCTCCGCGTAATATCGTTAGAAGTTAGAATATTCAAAATTGTTGCATGTTTTATTACAAGCTTTCAAACCAACGCCGAGAATGTGCTCAGGTATTCACAAAAGGGCTTTGGTGTTGTCAGATAAAATTTAAATTAGAAAAAATGATACTTGAATATTTAAAAAAAAATGGCGTATATAATCTGGGATAGTAAAATTAGGTTCTTTGACTTTGACACCTAAAAATACTAATGTAAGTACGATTGTCAGTCGCATCCGACAATGGCATGGCATGGATAAACTTTTATCCTCATTTAATAATTATTTTTGTTGTTAGTAATTCAACCAGCATTTATAACATACACGATACCAAAATACTTACATATAATTAGTATATATTATGTTACTGTAAGAACTCGAACTACGGCAAATCCTAAGATTTGCCACTTTTTACTAAGATTTACCAACTATTAACGATAAAAGTCCGAACAGATTTGTGATTCAAACTTTTGCCACCATTCACTTGGTAAATCTTAACCTAACCTAACAGGATGTACTAAATTCTAATGGTAAAAGCCCGAAAATAACGTTCCATTTTCATTAATCTTTACTTTTACTTACTCATGACGGTAAGTCCAGAGACTTACTCATAAATCTTAGGATTTACCGTAGTTCGAACTTTTACAGTTACATACAAAATACTTAGCAAAGAAATTATAATATTTACTGAATTTAAAATAACAAAAACTTAGAATTAAAATATGACAAAAACGAGAATTGCATTTGCAAAAGGCAACAATTTTTTCAAATATGTATGTCGTTTCGTTACAATGTTTGTAATATAATTTTCTTTTAACTACCTTTTCCGAAAAGACGGAAAAGTATGATAGGAAATAGCGAGTTATCATTCTTTTCCGCAAGGACGACACGACTACGTACCTACTTATTATTAATATTATTTTCATTTCATCATTTATAAATAAATATTTTATAGACTCTGCCCCGGAGATAAACCCGCATTACCTATTTCTATACAAAATGTTAGCAAAATCCGATCATCCTTTTTTTATACAACCTTACAGACTTTTAGATTTATAACACGTGAGGAAATGAGCCTTCAGTACCTACCTAAAAAATGCTCGCCTATTTTGTGCCAACTATGAAATGACGTGTGATATAAAACGCTTTGTTCTGATTAACTGCCGGATCTACGCACATCCTTAACTGCTGATTGTTAAGACCTAACACTTGGACGGTGTATTATCTACTTAATCACAGGCATCCAATAATAAAGGATTTTTAAAATTCTTCCCATAAGTCGATGAAAAGGGGCGAAAGACTTTATATGGAGAAATTGAAAACTACGCGAACGAAGTTACGGGCAACAGCTGGTAATTAATATTAAGCTTCTGTAAATTATAGTTACTTAAGTTTGGGGTAATTTCATGTTCGCAGTTTACAATACAAATAATCTTAAATTAAATTTTTCGATTAGCGATCAAAAACTTGATGTGCAACTTTTATGTTCCAGGGTCAGACTATGGCCTATAAATTCCCCTTGTAATTCAATAACTACAATAATATTAAAGTCATTGTTTTAATACAATGGTCGCACCCAAGCAGTGGACGTTAAACTATTTTCCGTAATGTAATTATACCTACAGTCACGGAAAGTTAATCTTGGAACAAAAGATCCCCACTTGCAGTAAAAATAGATTTTGTTTGTGACGATAACACATCTGCGGTGTCCATTGTCAATAGTTTTGTTCAGTTTAATAAAATACCAATATAATGAGAAAACGTAAAAGAGATCAAACTACAAGAAGGTATTATTATTAACTATTGCTCAATCGCTTATACTTTACTACTCTTGCTGACGTTTGATTTTTAGACACAGCAGATTTTTTTTAGATAAACTCGAATACCTTCATATGTGCATCCGCTTCATTTCCGGCCTCCATGTGTCTGAGCAGCAATTGTAGTGGCTGCCTATTCAATGGCGTCGGGACTGTCATATCTTGTCTCTTCTGTTCTCCATGCTTAATAATGTCAATATTTATACCTATCTTCGCGAATGCTTTAAGTATTTGGTACCTAGAGACAGATCCCGTCGTACCCTCACTACCCTTATTAACAAAAAAAAAAAACATCTAAATAAATTATTGAGATCTAATTAAACGCCAGCTTACAAGATGAAGTTTTTACAATTTTAGATTTTTACAAACTTACTTTTCGTAAAAACATGATGCGATCTGTTACATCCCTAGCTACTGGGTACATAATGCTTAATAAGCTACCTAGTACTTTTCCATGTTATGAGGTTATATTTCATCATTGTAATTGTCTTTATAATTAATTATTATTTTCAACCTCAGTTAGAGTTTAGACGCGGAGTAAACCGGATGGCTCCTGCCTTACCGTAATTCGGAAGTCATCGACATATAGGGCAGTTTATACCTTTTAAAAAGTATAATAAATAGTGTGTGTGGAACTTTGAGTTTTTTTTTAAAAAGACTAACGGGATCGGCCTCCTAACAACTGAAGTGGGATACCAGACAGAAAGCCTTCATACGGCACTGGTATCCGAATTTTTAAAGAGCCTTGATCCCCGTTAATTGGACGACGATAAGCCTCAGCTCTCCAGCACGAGCCCGCTCCAGCCTTCGTGGACGACGATAAGCCTCAGCCCTACAGCGCGAGCCCGCTCCAGCCTTCACGCACATCTCCGAGCCAAATCACTCCGCCTGGTCGACGGTAAGCCTCTGCAGCAACAGCTCCAGCCCGCACCAGCAAAATCTGTAAAACCTAACTCACCTAATTCTACTATTTCATTCAACTATTTTCTATGTCCATTTCTATATCTGTATATTCATAGTCCCACGGGAACTGAACTTCTAGAAAGCAAAAGAACACAACACGTGTAAAATTGCAAGCCCGCAGTTACACTACCTCAACGAGTCATATTGCACCGCGATTCCAGATACCTCCAAGGATGAATATGACACGAATCGTCGCATTCCTGTGAGTTTTTATGTGTTGTTTATTGTGATTGTGTATTTTATTTCTATTTCAGTATTTTTCTTTTACTTACTAATTTTTTTCAGACTTCAATTAACTTTTGATTCACGCTGTCTCATTCATATATGTGTGTGTGTTAATACTATTTCAATTTCTTGTTTAAGTTAAAATGTCGGTTAAATCAGAGAAAGACTCGTCTGAAAAAGTCACATTAGTATTTTTAACTAAGTTTATTAAAAGTTACAATGGAGATAAGGAATCCTTACCCGCATTTCTCACAAACTGTGATAATGCAATGTCTCTCGCTAATCCCGATCAACAAGTGATACTTTGCAAATTTATAATTTCACAACTAGAGGGAAAAGCCCAAGTTGCGTGTAGCCTAAAGAAATTTTCTGAGTGGTCAGAATTAAAACAATTCTTACGTAAAACTTTTGGCGAGAAAAAACACGCCACTCATTTATTAGTGGATTTGCAAAACTGCAAACAAGAATCGTCTGAAGATGTCACAAAATTTTCATTAAGGATAGAGCAAATTCTAACAAGGATTCAATCCGATATCCACTATAATTGCAAGGAGGATACAGAAATTCATGGTAGAGTAGCCGCCATGGAGGATCTTGCCTTAAATTCATTTATGCTAGGACTCAATTCTTCTATTTCTAATATAGTAAGATGCCGAAATCCATCAAATCTTAGTGAGGCAATACAACACGCTATTGAGGAAGAAAAGCTTTATAATTTAGAACACTACTCTGCTAAATCAAATTATTCTAAGTTAAAATCGTGTTCTATTTGTAATAAGTTAGGACATACTAGTTCTAATTGTTATAAATCAAAAAATAAAAATAACTTAAATGATAATCAAACTTTTACATCTAAACCTAAACCTTATCAAAATAATTATATGTCAAAAAATAATTTTTCTAACCCTAAATTTAATTCTAATGTTAAAACATGCTCTTATTGTAAGAATATTGGGCATACCATTGAGCAATGCCGCAAGCGTCAATATAATAATTTACAACGGCAAAATAATTCTAATCAAAATAATTCTAACTCTAATTCTAAGCCAAGTTCTAGTAGTGCACCTGTACACATGATGTATCAGAGCAATGACGCAATTGATAATGACCAAATTTTAAACTAAGAAAGATTTCGGATTCGTGTCTGCCGAAATCGTATCATTTAAATGACACGAATAAAAGTACTATGTCCTATACATCTCAGTTACCAAAAAAGGATCTGAGTCCTACTATATCTTGTACATCTCAAAACTCAAATGAGATACTACCTAATTTTACTAAATCATTTACTAAGCCTCATACTAATTCTTATACCAAATCTTATACATCTCAGTTACCCAAAGAGGACCTGAGTCTTACTAAATCTTATACATCTCAGTTGCCTAAAGAGGACCTGAGTCTTACTAAATCTTGTACATCTCAGCTGCCTAAAGAGGACCTGAGTCTTACTAAATCTTGTACATCTCAGCTGCCTAAAGAGGATCTGAGTCATACCAAATCCTATACTAATTATAATCCTAAATCTTATACAAACTCTTATGCTAAATCTGATATTAATTCTAAGTCTTATACTATGTCTTATAATCTACCTAAACAAAATACGTGTACCGTTAAACCTAACTCAATACCCGTCTTCGAGACTACTATATCACATAAGGTTTCCTTACCATATATCGAGTTATTTACGAAACATTCTAATTGTCTTAAGTTACTTATCGACACCGGCGCTAGCATCAGCCTAGTTAAGGAGTCTTGCCTAACAAATAAATCCAACCTTCTCTCCGATAAGGTGCAAATAAAAGGAATAAATGATAATAATTCGCACTGCGAAACATTAGGTTCTGTAAATTTACCATTCCTATTATTTAACACACCTCATGAGCATAAGTTCTATGTCGTGAATGATAATGTTAATCTTAAAAATTTTGACGGTATTATAGGTACGGATTTTTTACGAATTTTCAAAGCCAACATAGATTATAATTCGAAAACAATTAATTTAAATGGGTATAAAATTTCAATACTATTTCATCAACCTACTTATATTATTCCGGCTCGTTCCGAAGCCGTTATCGAATGCGCTATATCAAATTACACTCCCGAGCTTTATCACAATAGTGAAGGTCTCGTATTAGATCACACCTTAAATAATGGTGTATATGTCGCAAATTGCATTGTCTCTATCAAACCGAATAGGAAGGTCAATGTTACTATTTTAAATACTACTGATATTGACGTACAAGTCAAAGATTATGTCGTAGAGTTGACACCTATTGAACGTAATAGGGAGTACCTTAAATTATCTCATCATATTAATACTATTTCTTATTCTAGTTCTTCTAAGTCTGATCGAGTAAATAAAGTACTAAGCTCAATTCGTTGTTCTCATCTTAATGATGAAGAAAAGAAATCTCTTCTCGATTGTTGTTCTGAGTATACAGATATTTTCTATGTTGAGGGCGAACCTCTTTCTTTTACTAATGCCATGGAACATACTATTGACACGGGCAACGCGGCGCCTATACATGTGAAGTCATACCGTTTCCCTGAGTGTCACAAAAAGGAAGTAGATACCCAAATTCGTAAGATGCTAGATCAAAATATTATTCGTCCCTCTGTTTCGCCTTGGAGCGCCCCTGTATGGGTTGTTCCCAAAAAAATGGATGCTTCCGGAAAAAGGAAGTGGAGAATAGTGATAGATTATCGCCGTCTCAATGATGTCACTGTTTCAGAAAGTTACCCATTACCTCTTATCACTGATATTCTCGACCAGTTGGGTCACTCTAAATACTTCAGCACACTTGACCTTGCAAGCGGATTTCATCAAATAAAAATGGCCGACAAGGACGCGCCTAAAACTGGTTTTACTATTTCTACTAATTCTAGCATGTCTGGGCACTACGAATATACTAGGGTCCCATTTGGACTCAAAACAGCTCCTAGTATCTTTCAGCGCCTCATGAACACGGTATTGTCAGGATTACAAGGCCTACATTGCTATGTCTATCTAGATGATTGTATCATCTATAGTTCAAATCTAAACTCGCATATGGAAAAGTTAAAATGAGTATTTGACAAACTACGTGAGTTTAATCTAAAATTACAACCTGACAAGTGTGAGTTCCTAAGACGTGAAGTAACTTACCTTGGTCATATTATCACCGATAAAGGTGTTTCGCCTAACCCTGACAAGGTCAAAGCTGTAGCTCAATTTCCAATTCCTAAAAACCCTAAAGAGATCAAATCATTCTTAGGTCTTATAGGTTACTATCGCCGTTTCATTGATAATTTTTCTAAACTTACCAAGCCACTTACCTCTTTGTTAAAAAAAGATGTCTCATTCCACTGGTCCACAGATCAACAACTTGCTTTCGATCTACTGAAAGAAAAATTAATAAGTGCACCTATCCTTCAATATCCAGATTTCTCAGAGCCGTTCATAGTAACGACAGATGCGAGTAATTACGCAGTTGGTGCAATACTCTCCCAAGGTCCTGTAGGAAAGGATAAGCCGATAGCATATGCGTCACGCACACTGAATCATGCCGAAGGCAACTACTCGACAACAGAAAACGAATTGTTAGCAATTTTATTCGCTGTCAAAACATTTCGTCCTTACCTGTACGGTAATAAGTTTAAAATCGTTACTGATCACAAACCACTGGTCTGGCTGTTTAATGTCAAGGACCCAGGTAGTAGACTGATTCGTTGGCGACTCAAACTCGAGGAGTATGATTATGAAATCATCTATAAACAAGGTCGTCTTAATTCTAATGCTGATGCACTGTCTCGATGTCCTGTTAATGTAATTGACATTAACAATTTAAATAATTTATCCTATGACCAATATTTTAAATTAAATTTTACGAATCGTCTTCCCATTTCTAATACAATTATTGAAGAATGCACACAAAGTTTACATTTATCTAAATTAAAAGCTATTGTGTGTCCTGTCTCTTTAGATTTCGATTATTCTATGCCTCATGTCGAAGAAATATTATCGCAATTAGATAACTCTAATGTATTGTTAGAATCTGAACGTGAACCACTCACGATTCAATCGATAGTCGATAAAAATAAAACCTTCTATTTCTTATTTACTAAAGTCCATCACTACGAAGATACTAAATTCAAAGATATCTATGATTTGTTGATAAAACTAAGAGATAAAATTTTAAATGAAAATTCAGATGTGACTGAATTGGCAGTCCCTGACTTCTCTGACCCATTTTCTAAGTTAGCTTATACTAAAATTTATAATATGATTTCCTATATCTTTCATATGACTAACATTAAAATATATATCTATAAAAATCAATTAATTTACCCAACTCCGGTTGAAGTTCCTAAAATATTAAAGGAAAATCATGACTCACCTATCGCGGGTCACCCAGGGTCAAATCGAATGTTTAAACGAATCAAAGCCGCTTACTATTGGAAAGGTATGCGTTCTGATATCGAAACTTATGTCAAGAAATGTCAACTATGCCAAGTCAATAAGCCATTAAGGATGTCGAATAAAGCTCCAATGGAAATAACTTCCACCTCTACTAGACCTTTTGAACGTTTAGCATTGGACATCGTTGGTCCTTTACCCGAAGCGGGTTATCAAAAATTTAAGTTCATCTTAACACTACAAGATGACCTCACGAAGTTCTCAAGTGCCTATCCCATGGTTTCAGCCACGAGTGAAGAAATTGCTCGAAATCTTGTACATTTTATGTCCCATTTCGGTTTTCCTAAAACTATTCTTACCGACCTCGGTACATGTTTTACTTCGGACTTATTCAAGCAGTTGACTGAAATCTTAAAAATAAAATCTCTATTTAGTACTCCATATCATCCGCAAACAAACGGAGCCCTTGAACGATCTCATTCTACGTTAAAAGAATATTTAAAATCATTTACTAACGAGAATCAAAATGACTGGCACTGTTATTTATTTACTGCTATATTAACATATAATACTACACCTCATTCCACTACTAATTTCACTCCATACGAGTTACTATATGGTTATAAACCAATGATACCTAGCTCCTTATTCGAAACGAATAGTAACACCACTTATAATGAATACATTCGTGCTTTACAGTATCGCATGCGCTTTAGTCGCGAAAAAGCCATACAAAATATAAACAACAGTAAAGAAAGATCAAAACAATACTATGATTCTAGTTCTCGCGAAACAACATACAAAGTCAATGATTTAGTTTATTTGAAACATCATCATAGACTTCGTAAGGCCCTATCTCCCGTGTGGAAAGGTCCTTATAAAATTATAAAAGTTCATAGTAATCATAACGTTACTTTACAAGTAGGTCGTAAACATATCAAATATCATGTTAATGAAATTAAACCTGCCACATCCTCTTAACATATTTATGTTTCTTTTCAGAACTCTATGCTATGGTCTAAGCCCTAGCCACGCTGAATCCAGAATAGTTCCTATAACTCATTCTCCCGGAATTTATTTCGAGCCTACAATCGATATAACGTTTTATAATGACTACTGGAAGGTCATTACATATATTGACTTAATAAGTTTGGACCCTTATCTAAATAATATCGAAAGTTTATTACAACGTTCTTTAGATCTTTGTACTAAAATTCAATCCGAAAATCTCTCCCAATGTAAAGACTTTTCAAGTCCAATTGAAATATTAATCCAATCTAATTATATCAAATTGCAATCGTTATCACATATCGTGAGTACTCAAGCTCCGACTAAAGTTAAACGATCTTTAGAATTCGGTGGCGAAATTCTTAAATTTTTCTTTGGTACTTTAGATGCCGATGATGCTCGAAAGTATGATGCTGCAATAGAGTCCTGTCGCAAAAGTGAGACAGAACTATTTCATTTATTTAAGGATAATATTCATATAATAAAATCGACTATAAATAATTTTAACTCTACTATCTCTAAATTAAGTCAAAATGAAATGAAATTAAATATCCAAATTAACGCCATGAACGAGATATTATCTCAAGTGACGAAAACGGAAAATGTACTTCTTTATATTTCTAAGATAAATAATTTACTAAGTTTAATTGAAAACTCTCTACTTTCTATTTCTAATTTCTTAGATACTACGTTAAATGCTATATTATTTTCTAAGGTTAATATTCTACATCCTAGTATTTTAAGCCCTTCAAATCTTTTTAAGGAACTATCTGAGCATAATAGTCAGATAAGCAAAAGATTGGACTTTCCAGTCCCGTTAAATATAAATAACATTCATTCTTTAATTGACGTATCGCAACTTAGTTCTTATTATTATAAAAATAAGATTATTTTTGTAATGCAAATCCCACTGATAATTCCTGATAAGTTCACTGTGTATAAAATAATACCTTTGCCAACTCCTCACGAAGATGCATATTCGCATAGCAAGACTTTCGCTCTGATTCAACCGACAACCTCTCATATTGCATTAAGTGACGACAGAATGCATTATACTATGTTAGACAATTTGGATGACTGTAATTATATTGATAGCAACTATTCTATTTGTAAAATGATTTCAATATACTCTTGTGTAAGTAATCCTAATTGTGAATCAAAGTTATTAACTGAAGTGACACTATCGTTACCTTCAGAATGTAGTGCTAAAATGTTATTCGGTCAAATTGATATTTGGCAAAAATTAAAAAATAATAGGTGGATTTATGTACAATCGGAATTAAACAAATTAAGTGTAAAATGTGATGATGATATTAATGATTATTCTATTGTCGGCACAGGAATTGTAAAATTAACAGAAAACTGTATCGGTTACTCTAAAACTATTCAACTGATACCGTCTACCTCTTATTCTATTTCTATTAAGTCTCCTATAGATATAAGGTTTGATATAACACAGGATGACTGTTGTAAAAAGGACATATTTAATAAAACCTTGCCACAGTTAACACCAATTTCTTTAACTAAAATTAATTTAGATTCATTAAAATATCAAACTCATCAATTAAATAAATTAGAAGATGAATTAAATAATCTTCAAAATGAGTCTCATTTTATTAAATATGGCCTGTACTATTCTACATTTACATACATTTTAATTGTATCCTTATTTTTGTACCTAGCTTATAGATTGTATAAGTTTTTCAGAAACCGTAATAATTCAGGATACTGTATTCAAATATTCAATCAGTGTCATAATAAAAAGTCTATTAGACATAATTCTAAAATTACTAGTTCGATTGAGATGACAGATATGTCTACATCTGATGATGATAAATCAATCAAATCTTTGCCAAATTTAACAAAATGTAAACCTTATGGCACTGTCCATAAAATTAATCTTCCATCGGGTAGAAACCTTGGAAATTACTAGAATTTTATATTGTCTAAATAATTTTGCTATATTTTTATTATTCTAGTATTTTACTATTTTTTTATTATTCTAGTTTTGTAATAATTATAATGTTTTATGATTTTGTAAATGTAGATGACTTCACTTCAATTTAATATTTTTCTATATCTCTCTACTTCGCTTATCCTAATTTTGATAATGCTCCGTCTTAAGGGGGGGGCTGTTACATCCCTAGCTACTGGGTACATAATGCTTAATAAGCTACCTAGTACTTTTCCATGTTATGAGGTTATATTTCATCATTGTAATTGTCTTTATAATTAATTATTATTTTCAACCTCAGTTAGAGTTTAGACGCGGAGTAACCCGGATGGCTCCTGCCTTACCGTAATTCGGAAGTCATCGACATATAGGGCAGTTTATACCTTTTAAAAAGTATAATAAATAGTGTGTGTGGAACTTTGAGTTTTTTTTTTAAAAAGACTAACGGGATCGGCCTCCTAACAGATCGCAATATTGCACGTTGTTCAATGCGTCCTTTGTACGCTCCACTAGTTATGTTGAGACTACAACTAATTCGTTGGACGGTGCGCAATTTTTAGATTGCGATCGGCTAGTCAATGCTAGTTTGAGAAATATCATCCAAGAACTTTATTCCAGCTACTCACAAAAATATAAATTGTTTTATAATGTTTATTTATTTGTTGTTTAATAAGAGTGCTGGTTCATTGTGCAACGTTCAGTCAGGTCGAGAGAGTAAATTGCTAAATAAAATTGATCGTAACACAAGAGATGACAGATAGATTGTACGGTGAATGAATTATTTCACTTTATCTTACAAGTGTTAACATACAAACGATAATTTATTTTTAAATGTGAAACTATTGAATGTCAAAGACTTTTATGCATTAAAAAACAAGATTGATTAATGTATGATGAGCCAATACTGCTCATACATTTCATGATACTTATTTTACCTATACTAATATTATAAAGAGGATAAATTTGATAGAATGCAGAGATGCATTGTCTTCAGAACTAATGGATCGATTTAAAAAAATCTTCATTTACCATTAGAACGCTACGTTATCCAGGAGTAACATATAATTATAACGTTTCCACGGGAACAGGAACTAAGCGGGCGAAACCGCGCGGTACAGCTAGATTCTGATAAAGTTTTCATTATTTCCGGTTTACGATCCAATAAACTTTCTCTGAAACAGTACTTGTAATTAGAATTATAATCAAAAAAAGTGCGTTACAGATACATTGAAGTATTTTCGTTGTACGAGCTTCAGGTAACTACCAAATAATTCAAACAATTATTACCTACTCAATAAATAATAAATATGTGAACACATAATGACCTATAAAATTGGGTATGAGGTTGAATACTGAATCTATCGCGTTCTGTACTGGTCAAATAATTAGGACAAATACCTTATTTGGTTTCGTTACACGTTATCTTCTACATTTTTTTATACGTGTGTTCATGTAAATATGTAAGGGAATCGAAAATGGCCTGAAGTGCTTCGAGAAAAGAATGTTACGGCCGTGCACCATTTTTTTCTTACCCGTCTTGGGGCTAACTGCCGTTCTCCCAGATTAATGTTATTCTGTTTATATATTACATGTGATATTGGATTGTTAAGAAGCGAACAAGATCTCTAACTATTTATTCCTTATTACATTTTCTTCTCTCATAAGTGTAATTTAATTTAATTTTATAAAGTACTTTTAGTGTTTAGAATAAGGTTTTTCCATACTTTTACCTTTACATTAATGTTATCATATAAGTGTGCAGTGACAACTTAAAGTACCTATTGTTTATTTTTTTTTTGAAATATGTAATGGTATTCACAAAATGCGGAGCTAAATATAATGAATCATCGTAGTGGTGGTCTCCCCAGCGCGATGCAGTAAACACACTGGTTCAAATCTGTGTTTGGTATAGTCTAATATTTTCACATTGCGTTCATCAGTCGCTGCCAAATAGAAAAAAAAAGCCAAGTACCGTCCAAAATCAATATTCGTCCAGCAATCATCACCTATGCTTTTCTCCACTGACTGTTTATTGGCATCAGATCACGCTGGTATCAGGTTCAGACGGCCACAAGTGTTTTCTTAAATGTTCTCGATCGATTAACTTTGTGTTTAATTTTGCTCATCACGGTTTTGGAAGTAATAATTATTCAGCTATTATACACAAACTTATTATTTATTAATCGATTTATAGAAAAAATTTAGACCAAAAACGTTTGACCGCCAAAGCATTTGCGATCGCTCTTTTGTCTACACCCTCATGTTTGCTGCAAAATCCTCCACAGTCAGTAGTACAGTGTGATGTACTATGAGTTAATGATGCATTTTTTTTCGTCGGTTTTGAAAAACTTATATATTTATAGATCTACGTGTCTCAGGAATAGAATAGACCACCACATGTCTTCCCATGGCTGTTGTAAGAGGTGACTAAGGGTCTTGCAGATGTTGGATGGGCAGCAGTATTTATTAGCTCAAGCATACTTACCATCTTACTGCCATCATCAATTCACCTGGTGGCGTGGTGATTATCGCAATAACCCTCAACACTCCTGGCTTGTCAAAGTCTGCTAAGAGGAGGCAGGTCATGTTCAGTAGTGGACGGTTTAGGAAGGTAAATAAGTGTTTTAAAAACGGCGGTAAAATATGCGATGCGTTCTGAGTCGTGGTCCTTACCTCTTAAGGGTGCCCGCAGGTGTGCGTCGCTTAAATTTAATAGAATTTGCCTGAGGACGTCTGATCTCGCCACTTGACCGGTCATTGCCCTCTAAAATATGCTGTAATATTTTTTATTTTTTATTTATAAAATGTTTGAATAAAATAAATATAGCAAATAGTTAGTAACGTTAATATTAAGAGCTATTTTTAATGAATTTTATATGCATGGTGAATTCGTTCTTGACAAGCACAAGTGTAATCTAAGTGCTGAATAAAAATCGTTTATTTCGTTTATATAACATTAAATGTTGATACTGCAGGCGATGGCGGTGAGGAGCCAGATGAAATGTGCGCCAATTCTATCTGCTTAATATTCGCATTACAAGTAGTATCTTTTGTATTGAAATTTACAAAGGTTTACGGATTCAAACGGAAATTCTTATTCGAGCTTTCAACTATCGACTGAAACTTCTTTATTTCTAAAATGCTCGCTTTACATTTGAGAACTGAATGACAATGGTTATATTCCGTCTCTATTATGTATTCCATTTCATACATTTTTCATATATTCAATAGTTTGGTCGTAGTTCAGTCTACTAACAGTAGTTTTACAATGTCTTTGCTAACAGTGACAAAGCAATATTCTTCTAATAGTACAATCGACATAAGACCGGTGCGACAAGACAGTTGCAAAGTTTTTTTTAGAGACATGTTATGAAAAGACTGATAAGTTTCGAGCACCGGTTGGGATCCACCGTGGCCGAATTTTTCGTGGACGAAATTAAAAATTTGCATTTTGGGCAAATGGGCCAAATGGATAATGGGCCTTATGTTTATGTACCTAAGATGCAAATTACAGATTTACAGTTCTGGGCAACAATAGAATGGCTTTTGGGTCGAAATTTTAGTAAAAAAAATTGTTATGACGCCAAGATTGTTTTAATGTGTAATACACATACCTATATAAATTGAGAGGAGGAAGAAGGAGAAACTTCCGTGCGTTAAAACGGTTCTGTCATACTTACTACTGGACTCAAACATAACAGCTCACATAAAAATAGGACCTTTTATTTAAAAAAAAAGACATTGTCCGTGGTGCTTTGCAATTGGCTTATCCAACTGTAAGTGTCTTTTCCTGAGGTTAAATATCTCATTCGTTCATTTATGTCTCCCGAATGCGCTGGAGGGAAGTGGAATTTTACTTTCCAACTCCTCCTATAAACTTTCTGATTAAATTCGATGCGGGATCCAAGACATTTAGGTGTCCTGGGACCAGCCTAAGCCTAACAGCTTAGAGCCTCTTTCGTGTGTGCCGCTGTTGATCCTGGCTTACAGGAGTTACAGTGGCGGGCGTGTGGGAGGGATTAGTCCCATAAAAAAAACCCTATATAAATTTAATTAAAAGTAATATTTCTAAGTATTACTGCTGTAATAAACTAATTTTCTTTTGATAAAATAAAAAAAGAATTTAAATTTATTTACTAGCCGTTATTTGATTTCAAATTGGGAGCTCCTCTATGACCTCGGCTGACTACATACCATGTACTACTACTATATACTTTTTAACATACTTTCCGCATTACTTAACATTTAAATATTCCCAAACCAAACAAACTCTACTACAGTCTCACTACAATGCTAATATTGAAATAAAAAGAAAAATATAAAGTTTTACAAATGAGAGTACTTGCACTATAATTAAAATAGTTTGAAACAATAGGTCTCAGATGCAAGCAGCCTACTTTGAAATCTATTGTGTAAATGAAACTTTTTATAACTAACTGATCTAGCTTTGTCCTTGGTGGTAAATGAGAATTTTTCAATACAATCTTCTTTGTGATAGACTACACTGTTTGAAAGCAATTAAGTTTAGATAAAGGCGTCCTAATAAAGGATTATTAACTTTTTAACTTTAAACACAGACCTGGCTTCTGGGTGTAATTAAGTGGAATCGATTTGGACGGGCAGTAGCATCTCTCAGGTTCAGGGTTACTGGAAGCTTGGTGATTATAGCATAATCCCTCCCTCGCTAGCCAGTCTGTAATAAGGCCCATGTTCAACAATGGATGGAAACGGGCTGTTGAAGAATTTGTACAAACAGATAGGCATAACAGGTATTGGAAGACTTTTTATTCGAAAAGTTTTTATTTATTTATTCGGTTCATTTCGGACTAGCCTCACACCGCGGTCCATGCCTGTTCTGATTTACGGTGTCGTCATAAATGGATTCTGAAAGAATGTCACTCCTGCATGCGTGGATTGTCACCGAATTTCTTTGTTCGCGATGAGAAACTTTTTTTCAAAAATAATGCGATAATAGTTTGTAGATATTTCGACAAAGCATCTAAAATGCGCTATGATCGTTCGTCGAAAATAAACTTGCGCGCTTTATGAAGTGTCGCATTCGGTGCGTCATCCAATGATGATAAAAGGTAAGTGCGTATGTAAAGATTTATACTTGACCACGAATAATCAAACATGTATTTTATAGAAGTAGTACAGGGTAATGTACTAGTTTGTATATATTTAATCAATACTCCCTTCTGGATGATATAAATTTGAACATGGCTCTTTTCTGTTTGCGACGCTTTCATGATTAAACCATGGCATAAATATTGACGAAATTCGGAACAGAAATAGATAAGTCATTGCAAAAGGACATATGCTATCTTTTAGTATGAAAAAAACGTACCCTAATTATTCCACGCGAATAAAGTTGCGGTTAATGGCAGATCATTTTTAAATTAGATTTTTTTTTAATGTGGGTACAATAAAGTGGTACATAGTTATAACAAATATTAATATTATAAATATTATTTAACAAATATTTAAAAGTAATTCATCGGAACCTTCGAGAGTTAAAGCGAAGTTGAAACTACAAAATGGCTAGACCCGGGGTGTGCACCACAGCTTTATAAAGAAAGTAGTTGCTGTATGTTTACTTTAACCTCATAATTCGTACCCTTCAGAACGTGATTTTTTCTTCATTCGGATTCATATTTATTTTCCCCACATACGATCAACTTTGTGGATATAAAATAGGTAAATATGATTGCGTGTTCACATGTGCATTTCGTCGGTAAATAATTCGGCTAGCTTTTTTCAAGTTGCGTTTAGTTTTGTTGTAAGACCATTTACACTAATATATAAAGCTGAAGAGTTTGTTTGTGTCCTTGAACTCCCGAATCTCAGGAAATACTGGTCTGATTTGAAAAAATCTTTCCGAATTACATAGCCCATTTATTTAAGAAGGCTTTAGGCTTTAAATTAAGTTCCTATGCGGGTGAAATAGCGTCGGTAAGTTAGTGGACTTATATTACTTCTTAGTCATTAAATATTGCATCGATGATGTTTAAAATATAAGAATAACTATTACAATACCTACATAACGCTTATAGCCCAGGTAACCATAAGATTATGGAAAATATATGCATATTTTACCAGCTAGTACAAAATTCAAGGTTGTAAACATTAAGACAAAAATACAGTTCATCTTGAAAAAATAGGTACAATTTCCAAGTTTAAGACAATTAAAAACATTTCTATGATATATTCACGTGTTCTTTAAGATTTTGTAGCAAGCAGACCTCGCCTCGTTAAAGACGTAGTTCGTAGTTATTTTTACAAATCGTACAAAGCACTGCTGCTTTGATTGATACAGCAGTTTAATGTAGTAAAACGCAGTAAAGGCCCTTGAAAATTGTACTTTATTTTCCTAATTCTCATTTTTAGAACAATGTCTTACTAGTTTTTGACAAAACATCATATTTTTACTGTTCTTATTTTTAAAGTACAACTAGTAAACTTATGTAGGTACTTACATAAGATCTTTCTGTTTCTAGAAAAGTGCAATGTAATTTAAAGGTATGTCACACAGTTTAAAAAAAAAATACTATATTTTTACCCCTATTTACAAAAAATACGCGGACGTGAAATGTGAAATTTCGCACAACCATAATTTATATACAGAAGGACTGCAGAATAATAAATTTTGTTTTTTAATTATTGTTTAATTTCGACCACTCGGCGACCACTAGTCTTTTTAAACACTTAACATTCCATTTAAAAAATAGTTGACGGCAAATTATTTCTAGATTCACGTGCGCGGTTTCATCCGGGTAGCTCCCGTTCCCGTAAAAACTTCATAATTGAATATACGCTATGTTGTACTAGTTGCTATGGTTTTGAAGCTTTGTAATGATGAAAGAATTTTTGAAATCGGTCTTGTAGTTCTAAAGTCTATTCAATCTTGTAGTTCCAAAGTCTATCAAACAAATCATCAATCAAATTTTTCCTCTTTATAAGATACTAGCGACCCGCCCCGGCTTCGCACGGGTGCAATGCGGATGTATCATACATATAAACCTTCCCCTTCAATCACTCTATCTATTTAAAAACACCGCATCAAAATCCGTTGCGTAGTTTTAAAGATTTAAGCATACATAGGGATATAGGGACAGAGAAAGCGACTTTGTTTTATACTATGTAGTGAAGTACAGATCGAGTGTACTATTATGTACAGACAGAGTGTACTATTATGTATTCTGGGGTATAAATAATAAAGATTTACTCGTGAACTTAACTTCGGTATGTCATATATGTATTATTCAAATTTTAGCATTGCTGAAAACAACAAAATCTTCTGATGTAATGAAACTATATTCATATTGCAAAGTTTCTGCATGTAAATCATTGTAATAGCTGTTACTAGTACGTAGGTAACCTTGGTCTAGATTGAAATACAGACCCTAGTTTTCTGTTTGCTAAAACACAGGTGAAATTTTGCTGCACTCTCAGGATTACTGGCTAACAATAACAAAAGCTGTGGTTTATATCTAACTATTGCAACATAAATGCAAAAATGTATTCATATTATTGGACACCATATGTATGAATAAGTTGTTACAAAGACAAAACCAGTACTAAGTATGGACCCTGTCGGGCACGGCAAGTTAGAAGAGAGGAGGAAGCGATAAATTTATTCTTAAAAAATCTAAATAATTTATTCATATTAAGTAACCCATTCATAACCCCTAAAAAGATACAACAGCCACATGTCTTCTTTTTCTTTCTTGAATTATCTTATTTTTGATGTGTAAAATTTTATATTTTCCAAATAAGAAACCTGGTGGACCTGGTGTTTTAAGATACAGGCTTATTTTTAACTTCAGGTCCCACGCAAATTGCATTTGTACCTTAGCTATAATTGTATGTTTGTATGCCCAGTTTGTAATTTGTGGAGAAAAATAATAATAATAATTTTACTATGCTTGTTTTGGGCATCTAAATAATGTATTCTTCAAAGGTTTCGGAGTCTAACGGAGAAGGATGTAATCCAAATATCATCCCGTCCGACCCACCTGAACTAAAGTACGTATATTGAAGCATAATTTACACAAAACTTTAACTAATTATTGCCTCCCTTATGAATCTCTCTAACTCTTGGAGAAAACAGCGTTTGTTGAACCGCCGGGCTTAGAATATACCACCTGATTTCTTCCCATAGGTATCGTAAAAGGCGATTCAGGGGCATACCTATAACTAATGGATGGGCAGCAGCTTCCATTATTATCTTACTGCACGAATCCGCTTGCCTCGATTGTCCCCGAATTTCTTTGTTCAAAATGTTGGTTAGAAGTAAATACAATCAAAGCGAATAAGAATTTTATGTGTATTTAAATAAAAAAAAATGATTGACAAAATTATCAGTTAGGAGGTATTGGTACTTTAACCACGTAAAAGGTGTATTGTATTTTATTTTAATTTTTTCCATCCAAATTGAGAAAACACAATTTATTGAAATAAAAGTTTTACAATAAACCAACACCGGCAGAAAGCTCCAACAAGTTTTTATTTACTTAGTTTTTGTGTGTTGCTCGCGCGAAATTTTTTAATGACCACATCAACCTGAAACATTTAAACATATCTGCCTATATACATTTAGATATCTCATATATTGTATTTTGTTTATCAAGAAGTATCCTAATTAGTACATCGTTGACTATTCCGATGGTTTTCAATCATATGTAACTAAATCAAAAGTACAATTGCCATATTTGACCAAAAAACTGTTACTTGGATTCTCGTTATTGATCAGGAGGCTAATCAAGTAACGTTATTTAATCATTATTATTTTAGCAAAGAAGTAGAATATTAAAATCTTCTACCATTTCTTTTTTTTTACGCAATCATGTTTTCAAGACGAACAAAGTGCCGAAGTGGCCTAAGTCTTCAACATTTTTATTTTGCGTTTACAACAGTCGTAAAGTTGGTAGAAGGCTGTATCTGCAAGGTGTTTATGGAGCCTCAGTTAAGTTAATTACAACCTACATTATGTTATAAAGGAGGAGCCTATTTAGCGTAAACGTTTTATGGTCACGGCTCTCCTTCTTGAAGAGAGTTTTATTTTCTTCGAGAATAAAAAAGATGCAGAGAAATGTTAATGTGAACATTTTGTTCTTTGCAACATTTTACTATTTATTTCTTTAAGTACAATCATTCATTACATGTACTATTAAAATAATAAATAAAATAAGACACATGATACAAGGGTACTGTACCTATCTTTTTATAAAAATAAAAATAAAACAATTTCTTCCAGCAGACCCGCAAAAAGATAAATAAACTATAGATAAAGCTGTAATTTTGCGTGCATGTCTCTAATAAATTTACGTATTAATTTGTATTAAGGTTTTACTTATCTTATATTTAATAATAATAACGTACTCGTATACCATTTTAGCATTTGAGGCCATTTACGCAAACGCGGGGAGTGGCGTGGGCTGCACCGCACAACGCCATGCGCGACGCCCCGCGTCTCCGTAAATGAGACCTACAAGAGTAGGTAGGTAGTTTTTATCTCGTCAAAATATTGAGGTATTCATTTAACTATTGAGATTGAGGAAAACTAAACCTCTAATGCAACTTTTACCGCATAAAACTTATTGGGCTGGGCATATAATATTGGGCTGTATTAGATCCTCTATCGGGTGAGGCCATTAAAAAAACAGTTAGAAGGTAATACAATAATTTGTAGTTATTATTGTTTATATATTAATCTGTGAGTGACTCGAGGAAATCTGCACTGGCCACTGCATAAGTCGCAACCCTTTTCCATGAAAAGTCTTCTTACATAAATATATGAAGTAACATAACGACTAGAATCACCGAATCTAGATCTCTTAATGAATTGAAGTGTTGTATCTTGCTCAGTGACAGCTCAATTTGGCAACCGGCCAAAGCAACGTGGTCTTTGAAATTTTAAGGATGAGTCATGTAGGTATACGCTTGTGTTACGTTAGGTTAGTTACGACTGCGTTTGTTAGACAAACGACGAATATTCAGGTATGTTATATATATTTAGGTAATTTATTATCGTTGTCGTTCTGCTCCAATTAATTCTAATAGGTATGTATGTTCGTACAGGTATGTAATTTTATGTTCTAAAAACAGTCTGCAGTTGCAACCAAGTGAACGGGTTTATTAATGATTAAACTATCGATGAACATTGTATAACTATTCGAAAATACTAATATAAATACTAAACCATACATAAATGATTGATCTCACGCACTCTACTTGATATTTTTTTATATTTAAAACTTCTTGCACTAAGTTGTACAGCGGCGGACTTAATGCCAGAGGCATTTTCTACCAGTCAACCATTGGGTGATGGAGAGAAAAAAATGATAGTTGCACTTTCTGTGGAGAATAGTATAATGACATTAAGTAAGTTATTTATAATACATATTCATAAAATATATGTATAATACGTAGATATTTATATAAAATAAATATCTCTAATACTACTTATTACAATATATACCTAAATACATGCATATTACAAGAAAATATATATATTATAAAAAATAATACATAATGACAGTTAAACACATATACCTACTGTCATCCAACGATACGACATCGTGGTGTGCTTTCAATATAGGTATTATATGCCTATTATATGCCCTTTTCGTGAAAGAATAATAGCAGTAACCTAGTATAAGAATAAAATACATATATACAGCTAAAACTAGCCAATTTAAAATAAAACGAACTTAGAAAATACTACTATTCTAAATTTATTTTTACTTGCAAGGTTCCCAGAATGCTGGCAGCATTATCCCGTTGAAAGGCAATGAATGCCCTTTAGGCTTTACGTAAGTGCAGAAATTTCTGAGAAATAATCATTTCTATTTCTCAACAATAATAAGTAAAATTATATAAAAATGTGTGTTTCTTTTGAATGAAATAGCGGGAGAGCAGTGGCTTAATTTGTGTTCATACACTGACAGTTGAGACTATTCTGAAGTATTTAGCATGTATACCTAACCACATGCATGACGAACTGAACGAATTCCTTCTGCCAATGTCAACAATATGCTATTAATTCAAATAACAATACAAAATGGTATTCAAAGTACATTTAAGCGTTTAATGGGAACTTGAAACAGATGGAAAAGGATTACTTAAGTATCTTAAATGAGAAGTTTCTAGATACATTTAATTAAAAACATTGAAAAGTTATCAGACACTGTATCCTCTTCAGTTTATATCTGAGATTCAATCTTGTTCCCAATGAAATTTGATCGTTAATAGGCTTATCTTTTTCTTCGGTTTCTTGCAATGATTTCTTTTAATTGACTGACTCTTAGGAAAACAGAAATTGAGAGTTGAAAAATCAAGAGTTTGTGCCAATAGTCATTTGATTCACATTTCACATTTCGTTTCGTTCGCAAGATTTCGTTGCTTGTGTCAATAAATTACATTCATGAACAGACAATATCAGTATATAACTGATATTGTCTGTTCATGAATGTAATTAGCGTAGTATGATGCCTCGTTGATCTAGCGTTTGGTCCTCGGGTCGATCGGACATGAAATTGTGTTACTAGAAATTTTCTATATACAAAAACTTCGGGCTGCAACTTAACCAGCCCGAAGTTTGAAAGTTGGTGGTGTTCATCCGTGCCTTGGAAAGCACGTTAAACTGTCGGTGCGACGCCTGATCTCTCACCTAGGGTTGCCGACTTTTTTTTACAAGAAAAAAGTATGTTTAGGTCTAAGAAGAATATTGAAAAGTGTTTAAAAAAAATGAAGAGTCAACAAGTCACACTTGATGTCTTGAATATTTGACATAAAACATTTAAAAAATTGGATTAGCGTCTCAGTCCAATACTTATAGTGCAAAGCATTTTGACGCTCAAAACAGTATTTTGTAAACTTTAGTTTTATTCAACAGTAAAAAGTATAAAGTAGTGAAATACTGTATAATGTTTTTAACAGTTTACTTGGTAACCCTATGCTCATCAGTCGTGTCTTTACTACCATCCCATCGGATATTGGGAGTAAAAGAATAGAGTGTGCGCCTGTATTTGCGCACACATTTGTGTATTTTAATATATCCTGCGCAGATGGCTAATCTCTTTAGAGAATGGCCGCTGTGGATAATGCTATAATTATTTTAAAAGCCCAGGCTATATGGGCCCTATCCCAATGGCTATGGCGTCGGACTGGTGATCTTGTGTTCGCCGGTCCGATCCCCACCCATTGCACTTCCGACGTGAATCCACTCGTAACACAAGCATTTTAGTTTAGCACGAGAGGTTAACAAGAATACTAGTAGATTGCAAAATCTCTGCTAATAATCTTTATAAAAAAAAAGTAAAGCAATAAATATTTTTAATAATATTTATTTTCCGTTCGTAGGAATTCTATTTGTTTTCCTAAAGGGTCAGTCTATTTATTAAAGTCGTTAGTTTTTTTAATATTTCCTCACTTAAATCTTTTCTATTACTTTGCTTGCCTAATTTCTATTTTCACTTTAAATCAGTAATATTTTTATTAAATCCAACTCCAGAGTTGTTATGCAAACTATATGCTTACCTGTTTCAGCCATGCGAATTATATCATTGTTTGACTACTCTGAAGTTGAATTAGAATGCTTTACGCCGTAAACGGTTCTAGTATTTAATTTCGAGTAGTAATTGTTCGCTTTGTGTACTTTAAATATAAGGATACCAACCTTCTTGGAATGTTAAGAAAATTAAGAATGATATTACGGTTGCTTTGTATAACGGCTGGTTAACGTTTAGACGGATTGGACATAATTATATTTAATTTTACCTCCCTGCATTTTATTCTAAAACAATAAAATCCAGACCGGACATAGTTTTAATATATGCCTAACATAATTACAATTCATAATCGATTTATAATTAATTATAAGTAAAGTAGAGCAACAGTTGCACAAAACTTCCCGAAAAAAAGAACTAAAAGTCATAATCCCTTAATCTTGCAAAATAAGCAGCAAGTCCAAGTCCCACAGGAGGCGCCCTTAGTTTACTTAGTTTGTAGTATTTTTAAAACCATTTATTAAGGCTGGAGGTCTGCTCGCCTTTATGCCCGGTGAAGTAGCAGAAACCTCGTGGCTAACTATGTACGTCAGAAAAAAAACGATCTAAAATCCTTCTTTCATAATGTTTTTTGCAGCTCTGCTCAGCTACGTCTGGCAACTAAAATTCAGGCGTATCTCTCTATAGCGTAGCTCTTTTCATAACTGGTTGTTGATAATATTTAATACATTGATCAAGTAAACATAATTTTAATGCACAAATGGCATTCGTTATTCTGTATCACAGCAACGTTAATGAATATATCATTGGAATAACTAATTAATAATTCTAGTTGACACCTGTGTTTACAATTAAGGCAGTGAAACATAAATAACTGAAGCTTATTGGTTCACTTATTATGTTATATCTATTGGCATTTCCATTTGTATCTTGTTTTCATTTAAATACCATTTTAATTTGATATTACCTACTAAGTCGTCGCTTTGTTGTGAATTGGAAAGGCTATTTCTAACTGCTGAAATGTTGGCATATGGGTACAAAGTTTGAATGTAAATATTGCGATCGTCCTCATACTTTTTTTTTGTTCATTATTATTCATTCTATTCCTAATAATTAGATATAAGCACCCTAAAATTGTATTTTATATACATATTTATATATTTTTACTGGCTTATTTTGACGTTTATTCTTTAAGCTTTTGGTGTGTAATAAATAGTTATGTGTTGTGTATTGTATTGTAATATTCTGATGTAGACGCAAAGGCCAAGAGTCCCGTACGTATGGCACAAACACAAAACTTCCCTAAAAATCTCACAAGTTATCTCGCCATAATCTCTCCCGTCAGCGATCATTTAATAAAGCTAAAACCCTGGTCAGCTTTATGCCCCGTTAAGTAGCAAAAGCGTCGTGAATGTCCAAAATTGCAAACAAAATCTTAGCTATGAGGACTTTATTAAATATGTCACCGGAAAATAATACGAATCGTAAGATGATCAACATTCGTGCCACTCATATTGTAAATTATTTGCCAGTTTTAGGGGCGCATAATTATTTTATTATTTTCTAATTTATTATGACACTAAACCTAACCTAACCAAACGAGACTATGCTACTGTTGTAACAAAACAAAAAAAAAACGTTAACTTCAATAAGTCCTATTGATGTCCATTGGTTTAGGTTGAGGTTATTTTTTTTTACCAACCGTAACCTCGTTCGTTTATCAACTAACTAAAAAGTTGATCAACTTACAAATTTATTATTTTCCGGTGACATATTTACTGTATACGTGGCATATATCAAATAACATCTTTAACTATTCGTGGGTCAAACGAATGGTATCTACCTAGATACCATCCGATTTCCAAAAGGAAATAAGTCGAGTAGGCACTTATTTCCTTTTGGAAATCTATTAATGAAAATCGTTTTCTATAGTCAAGTGGATTGTACAAAGCGTTACGCAGTACCTATAAAACATAAATTTCGCAACCAATAACTTTTGAAAGAAAAGTAAGTATTTTGGTAATCTTTCATACATAGGTATTATACACGCGGAATATAAATTACGATGCGATCATAAAATTCACGTGGTTTTTAAGATGCCTATAAATTACCTATCTTAGAATGTATTTTTTTATATCAACTAAATTTTACATCTGTTTAGTTGAATTTTTAGTTATTTACTTTAAGATATCTATCTTAAGATTTGTATTTTTGTATGTTTATTTTTTACGAATACACTCAAAAACTACTGGACGTATTTGGATAATCTTTCACTGTTAGAAAGCTACGCTTTTCAAGAGTAACAAAATCAAGACAAAATCAAGAATTTTTAATATTGCATTTCCCCATGGGAACGGGTGCTACGTTAATGAAACCGCGCGCGGAAAGCTAGTCTTGTATGAAAGTAGGTATGCAGTAAATCATACCTTTAGGTATATTACTAACGGTATATTAAAGCTGATATGTTTATTTTATCGCAAAACACTTTACATTAATTAGTATTCCAATTATTTATTACTTTTAACATATCTATACAGTGAGCGATGATAGCTGCGCCACAGTATTTAGGGTTCCGTACCCAAAGGGTAAAAACTGGCCGGATTGCCTCGCGTACCCGGCCCTCGCCAACGGACGGAGGAGTGTCCGGGGGGTCTTAGTGACGTAGGGTCCTATTCTCGTGGTATGACTAGCATACCACGCTATGGAGAGGGCGAATCCCTTCCCCGGCGCGGGAACGCTGCAGCGGCGGAGGGTATGCGTAAATGCATATCTCCCCGGACAACAACAAAAAAAAGTGTAAAAACGGGACCCTATTACAAAGACTTCGTTGTCAGTCTGTCTGTCACCAGGCTGTATAACAAAAACCGCGATAGCTAGTCAGTTGAAATTTTAACAAATGATGTATGTATTTCTATTGTCGTTATAACAAAAAATACTAAAAACAAAACAAAATAAATATTTAAAGGGGTAATACAACAAACGTGATGTTTTTGCCCTTTTTTGATCGATTTCAATAACGGCAACAGGTAGGTACTTAAAATATTCACAAAATACTTAGTTGTATATTTACTTTAATAATAAAATACATATTTAGGGGGTGGGTCTCATACAACAAACTTAGTTTATCTATTCTACGGTACTGAACGCTTCGTGCGTGAGTCCGACTCGTACTTGGCCTGTTTTACCAAATTACGACGATTGGCAGGCGGGTTGTTGATCGCAGTAAGATAAATAACCTTGATTTGATAGATGCTGCTCCTCATCCATCAGGTTCCTTAGTCACCTCTTACGACACCCATGGGAATACATACATGGGGATATGGTTTATTTTATACTACAAATACATACAAAATGTGTGCGTGTCTAGTGTGTAATTTTAGTTTATGTGTGCTTTCGTTATTTGTGAATATTTTCTTACCTTATACAAGAATATCTTTGTAGTTACTAAAGACCAACTGTGTTTGCCTTTGCGTGTCACACATCTATAATCGGGCTTCCGCATTATGCTATACACAAACCTATTTTTTTTGTGGTATGTATAGGTTCTAAGAAAATAAATACTAAAGCAGGTGCTGAATATATCTAGAGCTTGGATGCATGATGTCGGATGTGCCATTATACGTCAGAAACATTCGTCGTATGAGTCTTTATCGTAAACTGGCACCTACTTCCTAATGCTTCTGAAGTAGGTACAATAGACATAAGTCTCTATGCTTCTGAGGAGATATATGTGGGTATAGACTATATAGCCTTAGATAAATGATTAGTCTCGCAAAGTCGACTAGATACCGCTGTCATACTTAACAATATCGGCAAAACATAGTACGCTGAAATCGACATATGATTATGCGTACCCGGACCCCGCCAACGACGGATCGAAGGAGTGTCCGGGGGGTTTTAGTGGAATAGGGTCCTCTCCTCGTGTTGTGAGTTTAGCATACCCCGCAATGGAGGGCGAGTCCCACATATCCTACCGCCAGCGCGCGAATACGCTGCAGCGGGGCGTTGGGATGCGTAAATGCATTTTCTTCCGGACAACAAAAAAAAAAGGACAATCACGTTCTGTGCGAGGAATATGTGTCGAAAGTTTTATTAAATGTTGGCTATAATCGAAGTTGAATAGCCAGTTTGCGTAGTAACTGTGTAAAAATAACACTACAAGAAATAAGAAGGACATCGGGATCACATGCCATCAGTACAGTGTCTTATACACACACTACAAATATTGAGTTACCGCATATACGGATCCTCCCGACCCTTAGTTTGCAAAAAAATATCCGATGCCCTCATAGACCCGAAGCCCGAGAGGCCCGCGAACAGTAAAGTAGTCGTGACACTTGTTTGCTCAGAGGCCACTTATGGGATTATCATCATCAGAGCGTATAACGTCCACTGCTAAACATGGACCGCCACCCGAGGGAGGGTTTTGCTATAGTCACCATGCTTGGCAGACGGGTTGGTGACCGCAGTATTATGTCGTAATACTGGAATCGCTGCTGCCCGTTCCTTGGTATACGATTGGATAGTGTATTCCGAGGCACAGACGTTAATCCCTCAACCAACCAGGACCGGAAAGAAATTATAGATTTTACACAAAGAATTTTGTCCGGTGAACCCACGACCTCCGAGATATAAATTGAGGCTTATACAGATACGTTCTTCTTTTGCAGGACATTGTCTTTTGCTGCTTTACCTCACCTTTATGGCCCATAAAAGTGAGCTGAGCTCCAGCCTTAATAAATGGTTTAAAAGCAACCTTTCCTCTGGGACTTGAACCTCGGCTCAAGGCGGTCGCTGGCGGGGGCTTTGAGGGATTTTGACTTTTAGTATACATCTACGCTGCGAAGGCTGTCTAATGGGCCTAAGGCCTTTATATCAAACATAAAATGCAAGTAGGCATGTACCTATATATATTTAAAAAATATGGCGGCAATTTATTGTAATTGATCTGTTGAGAGTTATTCAAAATAATTATTATATTTCAACTTATATTTTGTACTTGTTTAAGCAATGGTTCAAATGTTAATTGGAAATTAAGTACGTATTTAAATAGAATCAAATTTCGAATCGTGGGAAAAGGACAACTGTGTTTCCTTTACTTATTAAAAACATTATCATTTTCATTTGTTCAATGTCTATTATTAGTAGTACTGTAGCGACATTGACCATAATTTATAGTTAGTATATCTGTTCTGTAGTTAGTATACACCGTGATTTTTTAGTCTTTCCTTATATTCAGTATAAATATAATCTTTTGGGAGTAACGAAAAGAAAAATGTACATAGATGAAAAGTTAACACCAGATGTGTTAACTTTTCATCTATGTATATTTTTCTTTAGGTAACTTATTTTTGTAAAAAGGAATACCTATGTCTATTTTAAAATTATAATGGTACGTTTCTATGTCGATAGTAATACTGATAACAAATCGCATCGGGGGGGATTTTCAGTAGCGGACGTTATAAGGTCTGATGATGAACTACTTCAATGGAGGCTCCAAATTTATCGACGTGCTCGGCTTCAACCGGTCAGGAAATCTAAGAAATAAGGGTATTGTTAATTATATTTCTACCGATTAGATAAGTTTTGGGACTCGTTGATACTATATGAAAAATTAAAATGAAAAATGTTTTATTCAATAATAAAGTTGGTTCAACAATATTGAGGTCTACATAAACTTAAAACATTTATAAATATTTTAATATTATTAAAAAAAACTTTATTTCAGTTTTAAAATCATCAAAAAAGAAATACAGACCGGCTGCGCCGTGTTTTTTTAGTTGTCGTTTCCCTCAAGGAGACAGCAATGACAAAAATTACATGGCAAAATTGATTCTGGTGCCTTGAAATAAAATATAATCTAGGTTGTACAAACGGGCGCCCGAAACACGAAAGTTCGATGTAATTTCACAAAACAAAATATTTTTATTGATAAATGGGTTTTCAAAAAAAAAGACAATCTGTAATTTTAACGCAATTGATAAAGTTCCGACATCGATTACCAAAAATAAATTATTTCGCTCAGTGTTAATAAGGACTTCAAAATAACGGTGAGGGGTTGTTCGTCGTGTAACGTGTCGATTACGTGGTGGAGTGGCAGTAACCTTGTGTGTTGACATCGATTTGTTGCTGAGGTTAATGGTATACTACGCTCGGCTTCCGCCTCGACACTTTCCGATTTAGCTTGTTAGTGTTTTTGTTTAGCTCTACTTCTATATTCTACAAGCTTTTAACAGCGGCTTCGAATGCATTGAAGCCAATGTCCCTATGTTACTTCTAATACCTCCAAGAGTTTTCAGTGAAAGTGTAACAAACAAACATAATAACATCTATAACAATCGTTTAGCAAGGAACGGGCAGAAACGTTTCCTTATGTGGTATAACATAATACTGCGGTCACCAACCCGCCTGCCAAGCGACTGTGACTATGGCAAATACCCTCCCTCGGGAGGAGGTCCATGTTCAGCAGTGGACGTTATACGGGCTGATAATGATGACGAATAATATTAGTAGGTGTAGATTGCACACATAAAATGTATAAATAAGGCCGGAGCTCCCAGCTCGACTTGATGCAGAAGTAACAAAAGCTTAGGGAAGCTAACACTGAGTTTCTTTAAGTGTAAGATAGCCTATTTATCGACGAAGGTTATAAGCTATATTTAATTATGAAGTTCCTGTGGTAAAGTTATGCGGGTAAAACTGCGCGCGAGAAAGTACAGATAATTGGACTCATCTGTCGTTTTTTTTTTCGGACGGACATTTACCTAGGCAGCTTTTACTACTTCACCGGGCATAAAAGTGAGGTCGTCCTTTGTGGGACTTGGACCTCGGCTCAGGGCGGTCGCTGGTCGCGTTGATTGAGGAATTACGGCTTTCGTTTTCAGGTGAGTTTTGTGCTATTGTCGCTCTATATTACACTTCGCGGGTCTCTAGGGCTTCGGGTCTACGAGGGCATCGGAAAGTTCTTTGCAACCTAAGTGTCGGAAGGGACTCATTGATGCGTGCGGCACAATGATTGGTAAACCTCGATATTTTGTACGTAAACACAGATATGTCATAGAATGTATATAGATATTAATATTCTGGATATGTTTTATCGTTAAATATAGAAAAAAAGAAAGAAAGAAGAAAAATATCAGAACTAGTCTGCGAATTCTGTCAACCACTGAACATAATTATACAATGAGGTACGTTAATAATTCAATACCCGCGTCAGTTTGAACAACTAGTAATTTCGATGTTACATAGCCACGGGATATATTTGTTAATGAGTTTACGATTACTTACAGTAATAATTGATGTTTCTAATATTAGCTAACATTTAATAACATTAGTGTTATTACCTAATAATAATAAACGATTGTTGCAGATATTGTTGAACTAGTCTAGGCGTAGTACTTACTAGTTACTTCCGTGAGATTGTTATAACATCATCTATAACAATCGTTTACAAGGGAACGGGCAGCAATTTAACATTTCCTTGAGTGTTAAAACATAATATCATCATCAATCCGCCTGCCAAGCGTGGTGACTACGACAAAACCCTCCCTCGGGAGGAGGCCCATGTTCAGGAGTGGACGTTATACGGGCTGATGATGATGATGATGTAACATAAAATTATCATGTATAGTGATGATGTTGGTGAAGAATATTCCTATGTGTTTATTTCACAGAAATGTAAGTTAACAATAAAATGCAAAGTTTTATTTCTATTTTTTTTTATTACTACACATTACATTTTTTTTACTTATAGATTTCTTATAGATTACTAGCAGAGTTTTGCAGTCTACTAGTATTCTTGTAAACCCCCCGTGCTAAGCTAAAATGCTTGTGTTAAAAGTGGGTTCACGTCGTAGTGCAATGGGTGGGGATCGAACCGGCGACCACAAGATCACAAGTCAAACAACCCTAGTCATTGGGCTACAGCCGCTTATAAATATTTTTTTCTACATGAATTGGTGGCGACTTAATGCTATACTTCAGCATTTTATTGGCTTAATAAGTTAGTACAGCTAAAGAAAATTGTAACATATTTAACTAAAATTACTTCACAATTTTCTAGAAAACCTTACTTATATTGGTCATGGCTATTGCGATTTTACACATATCCTTGAATTTCTTTATGCAAGGGGTGAATTTCTCACAATTATCTTTCTCAATACAGTTAGCCCTGTTATTTTTTCCACGTGTCTTTACAGCCGTTCTTACGTGTTGTCTTTTTTTTAATGGTATATGTATTTAGCCGTGTGGTTTCCGGCTTAGAATATGACAGTCCATATCTTCCATAAATCTGTTTGTGATAATCATCTTCTCTTTCGTTATACTGGAGTTAACTTTAATATTTTTTACAAGCTTGTTTTTTTAACTCACTACAAACCCTGAGTTTCGTAGGTATTCGTTGAAGCTGTGGTTCTATAAATTATTTTGCAGTCTCATAAATTTGCGTAAGGCGGTTTGATTTACGAGTATTGTCAAAACGGACGGCTGTTAACATATCGCTGTGTTATAACATTGGATATCTTCTTGTATTGAATTATAAACCGTTTTCTCCTTAAATATAACCACAACTTTCGATTAAACTAAATATAACATTTCAGTATTTAGTGCAATGAGTAGGTAGTTCAGTAAAATACATTTCATTATTTTATATCAGATCACCTGGAACTGCCAATCTGAATTAGAAAATCGTTTTGTTTTCAATCTATACTAATATTACTTATAAAGATGAAGATTTTGCTTTTTTGTTTGCTTGAACGCGCTAAATCCAGGAACTACTGGTCCGATTTCAAAAATTCTTTATTTGAGCATTAACTACGTTATCCAGAAGGAACATATTAAGCTATGTTTAATAATGAAGTCCTTACGGAAACGGGAGTTGCCGTAAAAATGGCGCGGGAAGCTTGTTTCGTGTCAAAATAATTACTTATAAATACGGGCTCCATCAAGCCTGCATTTATCAGTTTATCGTCATATAAAAAAAAAACAAGTTTGAAGTAACGCTCTGGATTTCTAAACCATAATAGTAAAAAATAAAATGCAATAAAAGAAATATGTAGACGTTATATAAAATTGGCGATCTTATCGTAACTGGCTAATATGTTAAACGTTAATAAATCTAATTTAGCCATATGTATTTGCATATTTCTCGATAACCGCGATTACATCGACCGTCACAACTTGAACTTTCAATTGAACAAGTAACGTGCTTGTTGGTACGGCCTCTGAATATTTCATTAGGCTTCACATGTTGACTTTCTACTTGTAAAGTGGCAAACATAGAATACGCGACCTTTGGTCACGCGTTACCACCTCAATGGACAGCCGTTGTTAATTGAAGTCTTTTTGTCACGTAACGACTTAAGTTGGTCACAGTCGGCTGTGGCTGAGACACAAACAAGTCTGACTAGATTATTTGTGTAAGTTGGCCACAAGTTATTACTGTATTCATACTAATTCGGCGTCGGACTTGTGATCTTGAGGTCGCCGGTTCTAACCTCACCCATTGCACTACCGACGTGAACCCACTCGTAACACAAGCATTTTAGCTTAGCACGAGGGGTTACCAGAATACTAGTAGACAGCAAAACTCTGCTAGTAATATATATATATATTTAAAAAAAAGACAAAAAAAATCTGTCAAAATATACTAAAATAGATATATACAACTACAAGTAGACTTAAACTTAAACTAACTATTCTAAATCTATGTACCCAGAATGCTGGAATTGCCCCGTTGAATGTCAATGCCTATCTCCACGGCTCCAACCTAGACATTAAATAGTCACTCAAATTTGAGAACTACAACTTGGTTGTATATTGTTGTGATACGGTCAATTTTGAAGTTATTCAACTACTTACCTCTCGACCATTAGTTAGTAAAAGACAGTCCTCGTAGATGTGAAGTCATAGATCCATGCGAAAGTGTAAAATGTAAAGCGATAGTTGCACAAAACTCTTCTTAAAAAAACTGAAAGTCATAGTTAACCATTAATTCCTCCGTCCTTACCAAACCTCCGTAGCGAAGCGGTATTTGGCTCGCTTTAAATCTTGGAGGTCTCGAGGTTCGATCACCACGCCGGACTGGAAATCTTCGGGTAAATTATAAAATTTATTTCCGGGTCTGGTTGATTGAGAGGCTACCCTCCGTGCCTCGGAAAGCACGTTAAGCCGTTGGTCAGGATTGTTATAACATCATCTTTAATAATCGTACATCAAGCAACGGGCAGCAGCGTTTCCTTTTGTGGTACAACAAAATACTGCGGTCACCAACCCGCCTGCCAAGCGTGGTGACTTTGGCAAATACCCTACCTCGAGAGGAGGCCCATATTCATCAGTGGACATTTTACGGGCTGATGATGATGATGATGAACTGAACCTAACCAAAGGAGACTATGCTACAGTTGTAACAAAACAAAAAAAAAAACAACTCAATAAGTCCTGTTGATTCAACAGGGCTTATTGAAATTGTTTTTTTTTCGTTTTGTTACAAATGTTACGGTTATGTTATGTTACGGTTTTTATTATTTTACGGTGAAATATACAACCCGGCGCGCTGTAATCGATGTTACTGCGTGCTGTGAGTCAGTTGTCCGCGTGTTACAGCGCGCCAACTGCGAATTCCCAGTGAAAGATAGAAAAGATAACAAATGTTCATCGTTTGTAGATTGCGCTTCCAGGCGGCTAACCCCTTTTTTTGATTTTAATGAAACGTATCCCCTCCGCCACTGCTGAATCGTCCTATCCATAGCGGCGGTATGCTACTTATACCACGAGGCCGCGAGAAGAATATTAACTATTTATTCCTAAGTTCATTATCATCATCAGCCCGTACAACGTCCACTGCTGAAAATGGGCCTCCTCCCGAGGGAGGGTTTTGCCATAGTTATCACGCTTGGCAGGTGGATCGATGACCGCAGTATTCGCTGTAATACAAGGGAAACGCTGCTGCCCGTTCCCTACCTACGCTTGTTATAGATGATGTTATAACAATTGGGGCCAACGGCCCTCCATGCCTCCGTACCTCGGAAAGCACTTAACGTGCTTTCCGAGGTACGGAGGGAATTCCCCCAACCAATCAGACCCGGAAGAAATCTTAGAATAAATTCTAAGATTTCTTGTCCGGTGTGGGGATCGAACCCACTACCTCCGAGACTTAAGCGAGCCAAATACCGCAACGCTACGGAAGCTGTAAGTAGGTACTTGTCGCTATTTTCAAAATAATAAAAACATGTTTTTGCTTCATAGTATATTCAATAATCACATCTACTGGACAACTGCTCAAACAATCATTAAAAAAACTTTTATCTCCTTGACGATGCGATGGTTAAATAAGTTTTCATGATTACGACGTAAACAATTCTCTTGAATTTATAAGTTTTGATTAAATTATATAAATTTTGTGAGCCCGTAAAAAAGTTTGCCGTCGAGGAAATTCTAGGAAGAGTTTTTCATTTAATTATGTTATTTTGGCGCTTTTCTGTTTTAACTAACTTATTAGATTTTTAGCCATTCGCGGATATAAAAATTTAAAGTAAGGTTAATATGTATCTCTTTTCGCAAATCTCATCAACAGCCTGTTTACGTCCACTGTTCAACTTGGGACCCCTCAGCAGACCTTGGCAAGCGTTGAGGAATATTGCCATAATCACCACTTGGCAGGCGGATTGGTGATCGCGGTAAATTGTTGGCCTTGAGCTGATATATGCTGCTGCCCATCCATCAGCCGTATATCCCTTAGACGTAGTCTATTCTAAGGCAGAACTACATGGCTCGCGAATTTAGAAGTTGATAATTGTAAGAATAGATAAATGGGCAGCCAATTTACGACACCGTAAGATTCATCTGAATCTGAATTTGAAGATTTATTTAAGCTATCTTTTCAGCAATTTTTGACAACGTCTCGTTCTGATTTAGAAGCAAAGAACTTGAATAATAACCCTATATATATCAGATATTATTACTTGCTTCAAAAATATAGTAAAACACGAGTCGAAAGAGAAAGACTTCGTTTGACAGCGTCTCTATCTTAAAAAGCCATTCAAAAATACAAATTACTATCTTTAAAGTGACAATATTATATGGCAATTTACGAAATAACCGATTTTATCTGCGGTGAAGAAGTAAATCAACTTATTAATGCAATGTTTTGAAATTAAAATGTTAAGAAAGAAATCTTAGAATTTAAACAAAGATTTCATGTCCCGCGTGGGGATCGAACCCACGACTTCCGAGTAGATATAAAGCGAGCTAAATACCGCTACGCTACGGAGGAGCTAAGTATCGGGAATGGATCAATCTAGTAAGCTAATTTATCCTTTTTTAATCCCATCCTCCCCCGGATTAAAAAATATAAGTGTACCTACAAGTAGTATATTTATAAAAGTGTTTTCTAGTAGCAACGGAGCTTACATTTCTAGAGCTCAGAAGCATTTGCCATTTTACGATAAAAGCACATGCGACATATTATTATGTTACTGACATCTATATGACATATTATTTCCTCTATAGGTAATTACACATCCGACCGATAAAGGTCACAGGACACATATCAACTTGGAAAGGGATCTTCACCGTATCGCCTTTCGCCTCGCCTTCAACCAGGCGTCAACCTAAAGTATGCACGTAACCAAAGCGTATCAGCTCCTGTACGTCAACTCGGCTACGGCTAGGTGACACCGCGCTTACGGCTCGCCGATCGCTGGCTGATCTGGTTCGCACTAGATCAGTTTGAATCCAAACGGTAAGTGGGGCACCCGGTTATGTCTCGGCTTACAATACGTGAGATGGCTATCATAGCCATAGCACTTGATGAAGAGGAAAAAGAAAACAGCAAGAAACGAAGAAAAAGATATTGGGTGGACGAAGAGACGTGAGCTCGGGTACGGAGAGACGTAAGCGCGGGGACTGCGAGTTGTTATATCTTTTTGTAGTTAACCGTATCGTAGGTATTGATTTGAATGACCCTAATTCGGTTTGGAGGGCTTTAAGTTCAAGTTCAAACCTTAAATATTAATGGATTATCCTCGAACTAACATCATGAAAGCGAAATCTATTATTCATAGGAAAGAAAATATTTTTGTCTTATTGATTGACTAGCTGCTGCCCGCGACGTGGTCCGCGTAAAAATAAGGATTTAATAAGCTGCCTAACAATGAAACTCCCGTATAAATCGGCGTACTACCGTTTAGTAGATTAGGCGGAATACACGGCCAAACAAACAGATAGACAAAAAAAAATTAGTAAATATAGTATATCTTATAAAACTAGGATCTAGCAATTTTCCTATATTTAACTAAAAACTTCGAACGGGAACGGAAGTTATGCGGGTGATACCGCGCGCGGAAGCTAGTTAGATTATATGTTTTTTTTATACAAATACCTTTTATTATTACTTGGCGTGTCCAGATGACGAATTAATAAGTGATCCTAATTCTGACTTTCACCAACTGGACACACTACTGTCCAGCCTCGTGTGTCCAGTCAGTAAATAACCCTCAATAATGGCGTCGGTAAACTCCATACAAAGTAAAAAGTATCCTAACTTAGGTATAATATTATTTTATGTTGCAACCTACGGAAAATCCCGCGTTGTTCGAAGACGTCGTTGCTGACACTCATCAGTCTATCCGTGACCACGGTTGGTGCAGTGCCGGCGTTAAGGGGTCGCGATGGGGCGACAGCCCAGGGTGCGAAATTTGTGGGGGCGTCTTCGACCGTTTCTTTGTGTCAGAATTGTTTGGCTTTCCAATATAGCTGTTCAAAGATCCCATATCTTTTATTCGAATTTTTCTGAATTCAAACTTACTTCTGGATTTTTCTTCTGATTTTTTTTTCACGTTCACAATGGCTAAACGAAAAATGAAGACTCGATTTTGATTTCCTTAAGTGGGCGCAATAATATTCTTGCCCGGAATGTCAGTCCCTCTAACGCCGGCACTGGGCTGGTGTAATTAAAAAGGTAATGATTTGCCTTACAATTGTACCGTGATTGAGACCCGTGTCTATTATAAATAACTAGCTTCCCGGGCGCGGTTTCACCCGCGTAACTCCCGTTCCTGTGGGATCTTCATAATTAAATATAGCCTATATTAATCAGTGATAATGTAGCAAAAAATTGGTGAAAGAATATTTAAAATCGGTCCAGTAATTTTTGAGCCAATTCGTTACAAACATACTTATATAAAAATCTTTCCTCTTTATTATATTAGTATTAGATGTGTACAAATCGCGAAAGTTTAAAAACATTTGTCCTAAGTTATATGGGGCAAACATTCATCTTAACTAATAAAAGATAGTTGGAACCTCAGAACTATTACTGTATGCAAATAAATCCGTGTTGAGATCTGTTGTTCCCTCTGTTTTGTACACTAGGTCGGTTAGTTATGTAACTAATGTAGAGTTATTCGACTTCATTCCGACATTGTTCCAGTTTTGGAGCAAGTTTATTAATTGTTAACTCAGCCTGAATATTTGTATTGATAAAGTATGTGGTTTCAATCTAACGGTTTTGCTGTTTGGTTTGTTACATGTACATACGAAAGTTATCTATATTAATATATAAAGCTGAAGAGATTTTTGCTTGAACGCGCTAATATCAGGAACCGAGAACCGAAGAAAGGTGCGTATTGAAAAATTCTTACAGTGTTAGATAGCCCATTTATGGAGGAAGGCTTAAGGCTTTTTTATTATAAGATTCCCACGGGAACGGGAATTATGCGGGTGATACCCATACGAGGAGAAATATGTAACAACAGGAGGTCTACCAAAACCAGTCAAGTTTTAAAGGGGTTTACGAGAAAAAAATTAGGGTATCTCTTATCTAGTTAGTAGACGTCCTACGCTACGCTTGCCAATTCGCGGTCTCCATTCGAGAACTTTTCGGCCCCAACGGCCAATCTGTTCTCCGTGCTGATGTCCATTGCCCTCAACGAACTCATCCGTTAAACTATGTCGAGTGCTTTGCTGTAATGTAAGTGAGAATAATGCAGTAGTTAACGTCAAACTGAGCATAGAACATTCTGCCTGTTTTTAAGAGACACGATTAAATTTACAGATAAAAGGTATTCTAATGTAAATTTTAAAAGACGGCTTCCAAGATAGCTTGGGTTTCATTTAGAGAGTTGGCAAACGAAGGTAGCCAGCGAGGCGTGAGGAAAGGGTGGTTTCAGCCTTGTTTTATGATTCCCTTGTGGCAATTAGTTACGCGTGTGTGAAGCGTTTATTATTGCTAATTAAACCTGCTAACGTGCTTTAGGTACTAATGAAATCGCTGAGATTGAGGCCATGGAATTAAAACCCATGACGTTGAGCCTTGAGATTATTTTATTTACATTTTAGGTGTAAGAAAATTACCTACAGCTACTTGAAATATTTAAAATGCGTGTATAAATAACGGCGCCAAATTACCACAGGTTAAGACATTTTGAACTCTATACAAAGTTAAAAATAGGATACTACTCAATACTTTATTGCATTTCACAATGTATTAACAGGTGTTCTAACATTATTTTAAAATGAATTAATCCTGTCGGGCACAGCAACATAGTTATAATATAAAGTAATATTGTTATTGTATCCTAATTCCTATATATGAAATCCTTTTCGCCGGACACAAATCGGCTGTACCTAATACACCCAGTATAAGAAGAATGTTTATGTTAAGGGCAATTATAAAAATATTATTTAATGTTAAAAAACCGTCTTACTACCGGGGGACGCATTTTATACTATCAACCGACACTTGTCATGTGACGTCACAGCAGTGATTAGCAATCAGTAGACAAACGCTAATAAAAATTATCCCCTATCCCTATCCGTTTCCGAAGGAATGCTCGCATCGTATGTTTGCTATATAATATCCTTAACAATCCTTCCTACCCTTCTTATCTGCGAGAGCGCTTTTCCTACACTCATCCACCTGGCTCCTCCTGCAGATTATATCTCCGCTACAACCTCTCCATTCCTCTCCATAAAACCATTTTCTATTCCCGATCCTTCACTGTTCAAGCGGTCAGGCTATGGAACGCCCTACCACTCGAAATAAAAAGTTGCAACTCAAGTGTTTCCTTTAAAAAACGAGTACTATCTCTTTATCTCATCCTAAGTTTATATAATATATAACGTAGTATAGTATGTAGTTTATATTTATCTGTATATGTATGTATCTAAGTATATATGTAAATATTAGTATGTATGTTTAAACTCATAAGTGATAATTTAGTAGATTTTTTGTAAATTACAATACCGGAATATAACACTTAAAATAATTATGTTTAACAGCTTATTGCATAAACTTTGTACTAAACATCAGAAACAGATCTTTAATCTCAAGACCCTCAAAGGTCAGAATTAACACAAACAATTAAGTTTTGCACGGGGGACCGAACATTCTGCTTTGGACATAATTTAACAGGTCTGTTGTTCCCTTCTGAATCTTAATAATAACACGAATTTAAGAGATTATTAGGATTATAATTGATAAGTAACATTGAGAATTATGAATGATAAATTATATATTATTCCCGCACCAGAAAAATACTGTTTCGAGATTAATTTTAGGGTCTTGTCAAAACAAATTAATATGCACTGAAAAGTAAAAAAGAAACAAACTCTCAAATCTATGAAGTAGCTACGTCGCGTCGGTTCAAAAAAAATAACATCAGAATCGGTTTTTGTGATATTAAGTTATTCGCCCTTTTGTCGTGCACATACTTTGTGCAAAGATTTATATGGTTTTCTCATGGACGCCATTGTCAGACTTGAACGGGATCAAATTTAAATTATCACGGGAAGCGAAAAGACCAAGCTTTCAAATAAAAAAAACATCATCAAAAGTTCTGAGGTAATAAACTTAAAAAGTACAGTCGAATTGACTACCTCCTCTTTTTTTAATTTGGTTACAAATTCGAATACGAAAAATATTAAAAGTTATAAGACAGACAAAACCTTTTCGTCGCTGAGGCTTAACTCTAAAACTGTTCCAGTTCTATTTCATTTCAAGGTACATAGTTTAATCCAAACTCATTTGTCATGCCACCGCCTGATACTGTACGTTGCTTTATAAAAAAGGTATAAAAAGTCTTTTCGAGGTCCGTTAAAAGGGTACAAAAGGGATCATTTATGTTCGGTCTTCATTGTCCGAGGAAGAAAATACTTTGAAAATAACTTCGCTTTACTTCGCGTGACAGTTTGGATCATCGTGGCTGAAGTGAATACAATATTGGAAAACATGGCGGCTGAAAGGATTGATTATAATAGAAGCGTTAGGCACCCATTACACAGTCAATCTGGATCAAGATCAATTATCTTAATCCAGATTGACTGTGTAACGCGTTAAAGTGACGGATCGCGACATCGGATCAAAAATTGACTAATTTTTTTGAAATCCATGTTCTCTATCCGTTGATCGCGATCCAGATTGAGGGTCTAATATGAAATATTGTCAGTTTACGTCAGTCAGCGGCCGCAGCACGATGGAGGCGGACGATATAAGTGCCGGCGAGGCTGCAACTGCTAACATCTCATTCTAAAGATACCTCTCCAAATCAAGATTTTATATTAACTCTGGAATCTTTACCAGGTTTACGGGACAAGAAGACAAATGGTTAATTAATAAGTACAAACGCAGACTGGCCACATCAAATTACAGAAAAGAATAAAAAAAATACAATTATAATTAATTACTACACAAGCTTTTTTTTTGTTCAGATCAATGTTGCGATTCATCATCATCAGCCCGTATAACGTCCACTGCTCAACATGGGCCTCACACAAGGAAAGGCGGCTGCTCGTTCCTTGATATACGATTATTATAGAGGATATTATAACAATCGGGACCAACGGCTTAACGTGATTTTCGAGGCACGAAGGGTAGTCCCTCAACTAATATTAGGTAGGATTCTCGCCGGCGAGGACCGCGTTGCACCCCTACCCCTGCCCTGTGATCCAGCGCCTGTAGGCCGATCACTTCCTTTTATGTTCATAAATCTGACTTATATATCAGTGGTACCACTGGGTCGTGGTCCTAACCCCTTAAGGGTGCCCCCAGGTGTGTGCCACTTAATTGTATGTTTTTTTTCAAAATTTTTCTATATTGAACCATTAAAGTCTAAAATAATTAATATGAACATAAACTTATAATGAGTAGCGAAATTAATGACCAGCTGACGGACGGACTACTTTGTCTGTAATATCCTACAATTTGCTACCGGTTAATTAAGTATCTAGTTTAATTCATAGAATAAGAATAATTGTGTAACATTGTGATTCTGACAAGTACAAGTGTATGTAAATACCTAAGTGCTGAATAAATTAATTATTTCATTATTATTACTACCCAGACTCGGAAAGAAATCTAAGAATTTACACAACATATTATTTTATGCCTTTGGCATTAAGTCCGCCACTGTACGCTTAGTTGTAACGTGCATAAAGTTTAAATAAATAAATAAAATAAACATATGCGTAGGAATCGAACCCACGACCTCCGAGATTAAAAGCGAATCAAATACCGTTACGCTACGGAGGTTTTTGCGATTGTGAACACACAATCTTCTTATTTTTTTATGTATTGACAATCGGAATTGTCAACAGTGTAGTAAGTACAGTACAGTAATCATTGCGAACAGTGGATTGACGTGATCTGGATTGACTGTGTAATGTGACAACAAACCAAATCAAGTTATATCAATCTATCGCGATCCTCGATTTCGATCCAGATTGACTGTGTAATTTTTGCTTTGGATAAGTATCAATACAATGCGTGTAACGCAAATGTATAAATTTTGCTTTTGTGTCGAAATTATGACTTTTTAAAGCATGCCATGCCATCATTTGATAACCCAACTGGTCACAAAGATCTCTAAAGAGATTTGACATCTGCGCAGGACCGATAGCTTCATGGACTCTTCGAAGCATGAGTGGAACACTACCAACTTCCAGACTTTAGGCTGGAACTTACATTTTTCAATAAATCACCCAGGTTATCTCTGTCTACTGTAAGACCTAGGCCTAATTTGCGTCATAACACGCAGTCATTCGCCCTCCGCTTCCAGTATAATTTTTTGTAAATAGAAAATTTGTCTTATATGTTAATCGAAACTTAAGGAGCCAGTACTGCGTTGAATGTTATAGTTGTTATTATTTCCTCGTAAAAGTATAGCTTAGGCATATAGGTATACTTAAATGTAATGAAAATTTAAGCAATCATTCAGACAAATGATCAATTAAATCCGTGGTTATTGCTCACGTCACTTTCTTCCATAAGAAAGTAAACTGTAAATAAATTTGAATCGATTGTGTTTATACGTTAGGTATGTTTGTTTTAGTTAAAATATTTACAAAAATACTAGTGATACTGTGCCGTTGTGTCATATTATGATTAGATGGATGCCGGATGGGAAATAAGAATAAATAATCTTAATGCGACGTGTCATGGATTTTTTAAAGAACTTGTAACAGCCCCATCTATCGGTAATGACTTTAAAAGCTGTTTTCTAGTGACACAATGACGGTAGGAATCGCGACATCAACAATATTATGATGATAGGAAGACAGTTCGGTTGTTAACGCGTCATCGACGCGGGTTTGTATCGTGATCCAAGCCAATACATGTTGCAAACGGGTTGTAGATTAATCATAAATATTACTATAGGATTTAGGGGTCACATACATTTCTTTTAAATTAATATAGAAATTTCCACCCAAAAATACACAGCATGTCCATATCTCGATGCAATTTATTAGTATAGTGGTCCTGATATTGGCGTCGATTCGACATAATGTGTGAATACTTTTACACCTGTTTTTATTGTCAGTTGTTTATAGAAGTTCTGTATTGAAATTGCTTTTGGTTCCACTAGTCGTTATTTTATTTGTGTGGAAAATATTGAATTATTCATACGTCGCTTCAATACTGCAAATGTATTGTATTCACTATACACATCCAATTTATTTGTGTAAACATAAATATATCCACATGTTCTATTATTTTTAGAGTTTCGTTATAAGCCCGCAAATGAGAGCCTTTATTTCTTTGTCGATTTTTTTTTACTTTACTACTGCGTGGTTATTATGTTTTATAGAGGAAATGTTTGTGCTGGATAATTATTTTACCAATGTATTAATTTTTAAGACGAAGTTTGTTCGGGAACGGGTCGCCGGACCGCTATAAGCTTATTATGTATCTACAGCAAAATTATCATAGATAGGTACTACTCAAGTACTTACTCAATTATTTTATATTAATAAATAAAGCTGAAGAGTTTGTTTGTTTGCTTGATCGCGCTAATAACAGAAACTACTGCTCCGATTTAAAAAAGTATTTCAGTGTTATATAGCCCATTTATCGAGGAAGGCTTTAGGCTATATTTAATTACTAGCTGCGCCCAGCAGTTTTACCCGCGAACCTCTGCTCCAGTGGGTTGGAGCGTGATATTTTGCAGCCTATGTGGTAATCCAGCTTATAAAATATCCGCGTGCAAACTGTCAGCCAAATCCATTCAGTAGTTTTTGTATAAAAGAGTAATAAACATACATACATCCACACATACAAACTTTCACATTTATGATATTAGTAGGATGAAGTTCTTACGGGCACGGAAGCTACGCGGGCGAAACCGCGTGTAGCACGTTAGTCAATGATATGGCTATTCTGTGAATTAAAAAATACAACAAAATCGTACTAAAATCGCCGATCAAAAGCAACCAAATATTGCGTGTATTATTGTAAATATTCACGTCGTATCGAATCGGGTCGGTCGGAAATGTGGAATGCCGAATGCATTTTCCGTGTAGGCAATAGCCATGCTAGACACGTTTAATGGGCCAAGGCCGACGCCGAATCGTACAGTAGCCACATAACAGTACTTTTACTATGGTTGACCTCTATAGAACAACCAGAATAGTACACATATTGATGTAAAAACCGAAACCTATTATAATAAAGATAAAGATAATTTTATGGTGCTATGGTTACAGTTGTTATGCAAGCTACGTTTTATTTTGACGCATCATCATAGGCCCGTATAACGTCCACTGCTGAACATGGGCTACATCTCGAGGGAGGGTTTCTCATATTGTCGCAGTAGTGTTATGTTGGAACATACAACGAAACTTAGCTGCCGGTTACCTGGTCCCGATCATTATAATATCTTATAGCATTCATATGCTATAAGATATTATAACGATCGGGATCAACGTCTTAACGTGCTGACCGTGGCACGAAAGGTGGACTACCTTTCGTGCCACGGTCAGCACGTTACTAAACTAACCAGACCCGGAAAGAAATTTTAGATTTGGGGATCTTTACGATCTCCGAGACGCACGAGTATACATACACCTTTTTTATTTATTTTTTTGTTTTCCGGGGGGAAATGCATTGACGCATTTCCACCGCCGCTGCAGCGTATTCGCGCGCTGGCAGTGGGATATGTGGGGCTCGCCCTCTCCATAGCGTGGTATGCTAAACTCATACCACGAGGAGAGGACCCTACACTACTAAATATTCCTTCGATATTCCTTCCTTCCCCCCGATATTCCTTCGATCCGCCGTTGGCGGGGGCCGGGTATGCAAAAGCAATACCCCTACGCCAAATATATTTGACTCCCAAGATTTAAAATAATTTTTTTTTCAAATCTTCTCTGTGCTCATAGATACAGATATATAAAACTTTGATACATGTATGTTTATGTATGAATACAAAATTGCTGACTGAATCTGCACTGTATAATCTGTACGAACAAATAAATAAAACTGAAGTGTCTTTAATGGAAAAATAACAGTTTTTTCTATATGAATTTGAATGTATACATTTGAATGCATATTTGTTTTGTTTCTAATATAATGCTTATTTTAATAACAATAGCAACTTTTTTTATAGCTTTCTGATTGTTCCTGCTAATCTCAGTAACGACTGGATTTTGACAGGAAGATAGCAAATTTTATAAGGTTTAGTAAAGGCTTTTTATTTTGTCTGTCAGATTATTTGTCTGTGTATTCCTCCATATCCGTGTTCTTCAAAACGGTAGTACCAGTAAGTAGGTGATATTTATTGTGAGATAGCTTATAAACTTCTTATTTTACGCGGATGGAATCGCGGGCAGCCATGTAATTACCGGAAATTATTCGTTTCAGCACAGCTACATTTCTCATTAGCGTAGACAGCATCAGTTACATTTATCAATTAAAGCGAATTAATTACAAATTAACTACGTGTCCACATTAACGTTAATTAGATTATAATCGCAATTAACTGTGAGAATAAATTGTAGCACTAACATGGCCTAATATGGCCTAACATGACTAACATGGCGACAACTATACAAAAGTATTTTTTGCTTAGGAAATGTATAAGGCGTTAGGAAGGGTATCCGGGGCTACAGTTCTGGGGCTTCCATAATAGAGGACTCCTCCCTACAATAAATACTTAAATAGTTCGAAAATAATCTTATATGTAGTTAGCCACGAGGATTTTGCTACTTCACTCGAACCACGCCACCAAAATCACAAAAACTGTGTGAATGCTGGCGGCGTGGTTCGCAACGTCACGGCTCGTTTCCAACGGGGGCGAAAAATGGCTCACAGAGTGCCGCTTTGCTACACTGAATGTAAGGGGGAGAATGCATGAGGGAATTAATGAATGTAAAAGTGGCGAAAGTGGTATGTCAGGATCGTAGCAAGTGGAGAAGTCTGCCTACCCCTATGGGAGTGAGGTGTGAATGTATGCATATAGATAGATGTGCATAGCTCCCATTTATTTGGAACCACGTCATAGCAATAAAGCCTCAGTGTCATTATATCAGCCATAGCTTGCTGAGCGGCTTTGAACTGTTTTATGAGAGAGTGAGTGACTATGTCTCAGATCCATTTGTCATCACAAACATAGGAAACTTTCGTGTTAAAACACTGAGATATTTCGGACGACAAGAACTCCCGAAGCTTCCCAAACGCTGCCCGCTGCTCCTACCAACTTAGGGAAAAGTTGGTCCTACCTAGTTGGATCGTTTGACCTAAGTAAACGTAATATAGAATATGTTTATCCAAACAAATTATACAATTAAAAGTCTCAAAAAAAAAACTTAAATAATCGCTGTAAGTAACACTATTAACCGAATTGCATATATTTTGAAGGAACTTACCTATATATTTGGTAAACGAGACTAAAACTACATTATTTCCTTGATGGCTGGGGAATGGCACCGGAGGCCCCATTAAAAATTGTTGTAAAGGGGCATTGGAGTTTGATATTCGCCTGAGGGTTGCTCACAAGTTTATGACAAAGAAATACCTTGATAAATCATTCAGTTCATACGATGCAGTTTAGAATTCCGCTTTATAATCACACTAGCTTCCCACGCGCGGTTTCATTCGCGTTGCTTCCGTTCCCGTGAGAAATTCATAATAAAATATACCCTCCTCAATATCAGCTATCTAATACTTAAAGAATTTTTCATATTGGATTAGTCGTTCCTGAAATAAGCGCGCTCGAATAAACAAACTTTTCAAGTTTATATATTGATATAGAGTTTTGACAAACAAGCTTTGATCAAATTGTAACTTTGAAATTTCAAAGTGAAGTTCAATGTTCAAGTTTCAAAGTTTAGTAGAATTATAAATAAGAATGAAATCTAAGCTCTGTTCTGAAAACTACCCTCTTCCTGACACATAGAAAGACACTTAGCAATGCTATTTGGCGTGGTTATGATTTCAGCCTGGCTATCTATCAATCAACTGACTTTAAGTACTCGAGTTACAGTGAGAGATCAAAGTTTGTTTGGGGAAACCCGAAATAACGTGGACGAACGTAGGCAAAGTTCGATTTCTATTCTATTATGTAAATATTAAAGTCAAGCAAAGCAAAGGAGTACATAAAAACGTATGTGCATATTTAAGTGTCCAAAATAGTCTTGAATCAATATTTACTCCTGTTTGCTTGAAACAGAGACGTGTAATGTGTTTACGGCATTGAATATGTATTAAAAGCTCTGAATGCAATATTCGAAACGGCTCCCTCGAGCAGACCCGCATAAATACAGTTTTATATTCGCATTTGTTTTAATATTTACTACTTACACTGCTCCAAAGAGTGAAGAAGCAGGTGTTATGCAATATACTTGCCAAGAAGAGGTACTTACCTTTGGAACAGACTTTAGAACAAATAAAATGGTGTAGATTTAAATACAGTCCGCTTAAATTTCGAGATCTCCATAAAAACTTTGATAAAACAGAAACTAGCAAATTTAAAAGGATGCTTTTATATTGTGTTTTTAAAGAATCTTGTCTCAGCTTTTAGTCTATGTGATACCTATCTGCATGCAAAAATTCAACAATATTCCTTTTAATAAGTTGCGCGAGTCAGCTAGTAAAATATGAATAAGTACCTATTTATAAGTAAAGACTTTTTAAAACTACAAAGCCAACGACTTGCCTACTACTAGACACATCTGGTTTGGAATATTTCCTTTTTGTAATGAAAGCTTTGATTTTGACGCCAGAATTTTATTCAGAGTATGAAAATAGATGTATTTTTTTATTTGCATAGCATACAAAGATAAGATAGCTAACGTTAATGTAACGAGTTTCTTAACAGCACTATTCAAAGCACGCCTCCAAAAAAGATACCTGCATTCCGCCCCCATATGATTATCATAGTTGTATTAAACCTTTCAAAAACAAAACAGCTTAAGAATAAAAGTTAATCTTATTAAAAAGAAAACACAAAATCCACTCATCGAAATTAGGATTCTCCTTCACACGTGTTATGATAAAATTATCACTTAGACTAAAATCACTAGAATTCTGATTATGAGAAATGTACTCAAATTCTTTTCAAATATATAGCAAATTCAGCATCTTTGAATTTGTTTTGCAATTAGTGAATAATGTTTATTGAGCATTTTCTGCATCGCAGTTCTCCAATTAAGTAGCTTATTATTTAATTGACTTGTGTTAGAACTTATAGTATGTTTTATTGAAGATTAATTATTGAAGAAGAAATTAATTTTCTTTCTACTCGATAGAAAGAAAATTAATTTCTTCTTCAATAATTGCCTGCACCAGTGGGTCTTTGCTTCTGAGAACTGGTGTTCTTGGTTCGAATCCCACCCGGGAAAATGTGATTTGTGTCTGGAATTGAGGGTTTGTAAACTAATGTGGGAATTGTCTTTTTAAATTTCCATTTCTTGTAATATAGATGCTTTCAATGTAAATAGAAATTCTAAGAAATCTTAAAGCTTTACAGAGTTTTTATTTCAGAAAATTGCTTCTCATTTATATTCGATTCGTAGGTAAATTTATGTAATAAATACAGGTATAATTTTCTAAAGTTTTGATAAAATGTGGGTTGACTAAAACTAGATGCTAATTATTCAAAAATATTTTACGAGTTTGCTATCAATTCAGCAAACAGTAATATATTTACAAGTGAAATCCCTCTTTTAGTCTGAATTATGTATGAAGTTTTGAAATTTGATGATTATCTTCAATTTTTAACCCCCGACGCAAAAAGAGGGGTGTTCTAAGTTTGACGTGTTTGTTGCATGAAAATCGCATCAAAATCTGTTGCGTAGTTTTAAAGATCTTAGCATACATAGGTACAGACATGCAGCGGGAAGCGACTTTGTTTTATACTATTTAGTAAAGAAAGAAAAAAAGAGCAAATTTATACTGTTTTAAATTCAATTTATTAGAAAGAGACAATACTATTATTGAAAATACATTCGTATGTATTTGTATGCAAATATTTCACAGTCCTCAGCAGTATTAAATTGATTTGATTTCTATGCACCTTCCACTAGGTTTGGTCGATAAGCTCAGAGCCCATTTTTAAGTTCGTGCTATCGCATAATTCAGTTATATCATTGATTCAAACTGAATAAAAAAGACTGAAAATCATTTCAGTTCTATCGGTTGATAGGAAATTGAGTTTTATGGTTATCGTGTTTAGCAATAGCATTTGCCGTTGAAAGATTACTTAGTAGTTTAACCTTTTGACTGTATTAGCCCGTTCAGGTCCACTGAACAAAAGGAGTCCCTCCTTTTAGCAGACAATGGCAAGCCAGGGTTGTTAATGGATATTGCCATAAGTACCACACTTGGCAGGCGGATTGGTGATCGCAGCAAGATGGTGAGTAACCTTAAACTGATAGATGTTGCTGCCCATCCATCAGATGTACTGGATGACATTTTTACCGTCTTAAAAAAAATAGGGCGTGATAAGCATATGAAGTATATGTGTAAGGCATAGTTATTTTATATATTTTTTTTACTGGCATAGACTAAAAATCGTAACCGTCAAAATGCGTACCTAACTACCTAGTACCTACCATGCAGGAACTTAATAATGCTCTCCAAATATCAAATTGAATTGCTATTTGTTACTTTCTGATACAGTTTTGGCTAAGTTACTGTTAAAGTTAAAGTCGATATTAAAATGGCCATTGGATAGCCAATGGATAGCCACATGGCACGATGCCAGGGTTTCTCTGTATTACTGAATTGCACCGCTGCTTGTTTGCGCTACAAAAGCGCTTAAATTTTATTGTGCTAGATTTGACTTTAATCTAAAATTGTTACTATTTACTTTTACTTTAAAATTCGATGCACTCGCCAGAAATAAATGTAATTTTCTGGTTGGGAGAAATGCATTAGGCATCCTCACTGCCACATCATCGGGGTAAGTAAAAGCGATGTTACACTTATCATACCACGAGGATAGGATAATCCTAGAGCATAAAAGCGCGTAAGTAAGTACGGCCTTACGTACTCATGGTACGCCCAAATGAATGACAACAGTTTTTGTTCAATACAGACATAACATACTATATAACATACAAGCTATAAAATAATAATAATTTACTTAATATTAGTTATTAAAACAAATTCAAATGGAATTTAAAGAAATGATTGACTATTGACGTGCCTGTAATTGTATCTACGTAAATAAATATGTTCTTTTTAACCACTAAAATTATTTGGGTGCTCTCCCGAATGCCAGTTATTCCACTAAAAGCCTATGGCGGTGATCGCAACCAGATAATGGCTCACTCTCTAGGACCCGTGTCAGTTTAGTTGTGCACTCAACAACTGTTAGCAATCCGCCTGTGTACGTGGTGAAATTGATTGATATGTACCTATATTTTACTTCTGCCATACACTTTGCATATAGATTGTTTCGTTTCTAGCGTAAATCGAGATCAATTGGCAACACGATTTTCTGCTTCATGAATAACTGTTCTATCTGAACAACAATTCAAAACTCTTGCAATTAGGGAGACACTAAAGGATTAAATCACCGTGGTGCAGGGAATTGACTAGACTTGTAACAATCACTTACTCTTCTGCGCTTGATAGATTAACAACTTCGCTGCCGGCTAAAATTTCTAGTGTGATGCGTATGGCCAAAATATTTTAAGTTTGTTTTAGCTGCAGATAATAATAAATATAGCTTGAATCTATAAATAATAATAATATTTTGTATGGAAATGATAAATAAATTAAAGTCCGCACATAATTTTTCCTGGCATTCCAATCCTGGCACAGGGATTGGAAATCTATTTTAGTTTATATTTATGTTTATTCAGATAACAATCACTAATTGCTATAATTTTAATAATCAAAATATTATCTATAGGAACAATTATCTGCCTTTTAGGCCTCGAACACTCCCCACCGTCACTTATTTTTACTTCCAATTTTACCCCAGAATAACAAAAAAAATGTCCTAATTCGATTTTACGTTCGTTGCACGGGAGGCCATACAACACGCTACGCTTCTCGCTCAGTGCCGGCAGCACACGGGCCTATAGAAATTTAATAGTCGTTGCCCGCAGATACAAGGAGCTGGCCCCCTGCGTGTTACCCGCAGTAACATATGCGGGGTTGGCAGCGAAGTTGTAACGTATAGATTTATGAAATGATACGAGGGATTCTTTCATTAATTTCATTGGTAAACCTGTAGAAAAACTCTTAGCCAGGATGGCGCACATTTGAACCAAAGCTATTTAACTACCTACAAACGGTTGGATTTAATCTAGATTCAGCGTAGGTTTGGTGGTAATAACTACTAGGAACACAAAGGTGCTGTCGTCTGTCTATCAATGTTTGCCGATGTCAATGCCGGCTACAAACCTACGTTACAGAATATTGTGTGGGAGTCACAACTAGGGACTTATTCGTCCATATTTTATTTAGCCTAAAGCGCATATTATGATAATAAAAGGCTGACTTTGGCTTTGTTAATTCCTTTGATAGTATAAACGTCTAGCCAGAAGCTATCTATTCGTTATATTATAATATTGTAGACAATATGTGGGCGTTGAATATAAAGTACATTTATTAGTTGGGAAACGTTTTGGAAAAGAAAGAAGAAAAGAGTTTGGAATTTACAAAGCTTCTTATAAAATTTACGTCAATAATAGATAAATTGAAATGAAACCGACAATAAATATTCTAAGATAACATGGAAGGCTGTAGTGGCAAAAGGTATTTCTCTTATAATATCGATTCATCCTCGGATATTCTCGGAAATTTGACACTGAAAGTGCAGATTCTCTCAGTGTCAAATATCCGAGAGTGAAGTCGAAGACAGAGCGTAGGATTTACATTGAGAAAGCTGAACATCCAGGAAAAGAGACATTAGAAATACTCAATATATTTTTATATCAGCTAAATCTTTCTTACAAGACAAAAATAAATTGATTCGCAGCGAAACTAACGATCAACACATCGTTATAATGGTTTCTGGATGATAATCGAAGTTTTAATAACCAGCTGTCAATAGCGGCTCGAACATTTTATAGCCAAGTATTTAAGGATCAAGGTCTCGGTGACTAAACGTGTAATATAAAACACGACGATTTTATTATCGATTTCATCATACAGTAATTTCATAACACGCCCGCAGAATGACATGAAAGTCCAATTATTGAATGAATTAGTTGGTTAATTGCATAGCGATAAACATTATAATGGGTATGGGTACTGTTAGTAGTGAGGTTAAGGTTTCAATCCCTCACTACGTGACGTACTACTGGCCATATTCGAATAACGATTTAAGAACTATCGTCATATTTAAAAGAAATTAAAATGAATAAAGACTTCAAGCTTGATGTGGTTGTAAGTCAGATATGTATGAAATAAAAAAGTGAATTATTTATATTGAAAAGAGTAAGATTTTATTTGTGCTGCCGAAGAGTTGGGGCGTGAGTCCGTTGTTAATTTATTTATAATAAGAAGTGTTTGAGTGTTTATTTCTTTGTGGGTTCAACAATATACTATTATAAAGTACCTATGCCATGTATCATTTTAAAAGAGTGCTAAGTGATAGTGATCGTACCTCTCACACACCCTCTTCGAGGACTAGCAGCAGTGAGCCCTGCTCAGCTACGCACCCTAGCGAAGGCGTTACAGTACCTACATATTTAAACGTTATTATTTAAAATACGTGTAAAATATCAATGTTCAGAGAATCCGGTAATTTGTTACTACAACGTGATAATATATCAATGTTTTTTAAGTTTACTAACAGAGTTTTGCAGTCTACTAGTATTCTTGTTAACCCCCTGTGCTAAGCTAAAATGCTTGTGTTACGAGTAGGTTCACGTCGGTAGTGCAATGGGTGCGAAGCGACCATAAGATCATAAGTCCGACGCCCTAGCCATTGGGCTATGGCCACTTATTAATTTATACCTTTATATACCTTTCTCTTTTACTCACATATTATTATACCTACAAAATGACTACGTATGTAGATAATAGCCTCATATGATAGTGGCCATTAGCTGCCACTTATAGAGTAAACATTGCACCCTTGTTAATAACCGGCATGACAATACGAAGACGATATCATTCTACATCACAGCTGCTAATGAACAAACATGTTTCCCGTACGACGATGAGTTTCAGCAAGCAGGTATATATAGAAGTGCCATTTACATACCTACTAATATACTAGATGACTTTTTTTACCGTCTTAAATAATAATATGTATCAAATAGATGTGTAAGGCATAGTTATTTTATCTATTTACATTTTTTTAACTGGCATAGGGTGAAAATCGTAACCGTAAAAATGCGTAACTACTTAGGTAGTTACGCTATTTCGGTCACTCTTTTCATTTATATTTGATGGCGGCCTAGTATTATAGTCACTTATTTTAACTAACATAACGTAACTACCTAATTAGGTAGGTACGTATTTTAATCGTTATAATTTTCACTCTATGTCAATAACTAAAAAAAAAGATAAAATAACTATGCCTTAGGTACATATCTATTTCATATTCATATCACGCATTATTATTTTTAAGACAGTAAAAAAAGTCACCCAGTATAAAGCTAAAGAGTTTGTTTGCATGAACGCGCTAATCTCAGGAACTACTGATACGATTTGTAAAAATATTTCAGTTTAGACGGTCCATTTATCGAGGAATGATGATAGGCTATATTTAATTATGAAGTTCACGGAAACGGGAGTTACGCGAGTGAAACAGAGCGCGGGAAGCTAGTTAAAAATAAGATAATTCTATTTGTATTATTCATACCGTGCAAAATAATCCAAAGACAATAATAGTATAATAATTTAACAATAAACGGTCTTTTACTAGTTGGAATCAGATTGAAATTCCAATTCCAGCTAACTGAGTTTTAATTTAAGTTTAAATTAAAATGTTAATTACAATAAATTCGTTGGAGACAGATAAATGAAGATAATAGGTAGGTATATTTTATGCCGTTGTCCTATCTAGTGTTAAAATATGCGATTTGTTTAGATTAAATGAAATCCATTATAATAAATTTCCTTAGAAAATTACGAGTATTTGACGAATGTATTCTTGAAATATCTTTATAATAATTATAAAATGATCTTTTGATTCGAATGTTGGTTGTCTAAAGATATAAATTCTTGTCATGATAATAAGCTTGATATTCAAATTTCTAACATAATCAACATTAGATAAATGAGAAGTCTTGCGCGCTCGACGAGATACTGCCGTCATACTTGAAAAATGCGGCAAAAAATAGTCCGCTGAAATCGGCGTACCCGAAAGTCACGCTCTGAGGAATATGTGTCAAAAGATGTATTAAATTTTGTTTATAATCGAAGTAATGTGCCAGTTTGCTTAGTTAACTGTGTAAAAATAACTACGAGAAATAAGAAGGACGTTGGAATCACATATCATCGGTTCAGTGTCTTATTCAAATTACAATGTTGAGTTGCCGCATTTACGGAGTGGTTTTAAGAAAGCGTAATAAATATTCGCTACATGACTACATACTTCGATTTCTATAATATCTACTTTATTTATTTTTTAGCTTTAAGTGGATCTACGAGTAGAATCATAAAATACACAATAATTACAATAATTTGTTTCAATTCTATCTATATTGAAAATCGTAACAAGTTAGGAAGCATTCCCGTTATATCCACCAAAAATAGTATCACCAATTCTTATAAGCTATTTATTTATTTATTAAATTTATTTAAAAGGCTTACCAACTAAAATACATACATGACATTCATAAACACACTTTAAACTAAAGATAATGTATGCTTTTAACTTACAGGTAGGCACAACATTTACTTTATTGGGTAAGGATCCATACGATCTGATATTAAACGTGTACCAAAGCTGTTTCTACAAACATACAGCATACACGGTGACGTAGGAGGTAGAGATTGCACCCCGGTATGTTTCCCAACCCAGCCGGGCCCGGTTGCATTCGTCGCCAACCCGGCCGGGTCTGCCGCCGGGTCCGGCCGGGTTGTGTGTTAGCGATGAATCCTTTAAAGTATTATATGAAAATTTTCTCTATACGAATGAAACAGACAATGATTAAAGGTTAATATTTATTTCAAACTGGCTTATGAACAATAATCAGTCTCACTCATGTCTCAAAATCACATTTAATACAGAATTGATTACTTTTACGTGTGGACGGAAAAGTTACATTGTATTAGTAATTATTAATTTTTATAAGTTTAAACAAGCAGGTCTTTCTCTTTACTCCTTATAGTGTCTATTTGAAAACATAATAATATATTAAAATAAGAAAATAATAACGCAGCTTAAAGTACTAAACGTGTCATAACAACTTAGATAAACTTTGATAGCTTTGTTATAAACAAAATAAATTCTTATTTACTTAAAGTAAAGTATTATGTTTTTTCTTAAACTTTGATTATTAAGACTATAGTGAGTAAATATGTGTTTTATTTTAATTTCAGGTAAAACGAATATCAACTTATAAATATCTACCTGTACTACCAGTAATGTAAGTCATAATATGTGTAAGTGTGTAAAACAAAATAATTGTCATGTTAACTGTAACTGCAACTTATATGTGCGCACACTAACGTACTGTGCGACGCACCACCGACGCGCGCGCAGCACACACTCAACCTCATTGCTGATGAGGTGGATATAAGTATGTTATTGTACAATTTACAAAAAGGACACTTTAGTAAATAAGAATATACAATATCGCATTAGATAAGACTGTAAGGATATTGTTATTTTTAAGAAATAAATATATAAAAATATTTACATTTTCATCTTAATCGATTGAAGGTAATTGCTGTAAGATTTTACTCAAACATATTTTAACGTACAAACTTTTTCATCCATCAACAGCCTGTTTACGTCCACATCTGAACATTGACCTCCTCTTTATAAACCTTGGCCAACCTTGGCAGATGGATTTGTGATCGCAGTAAGATGGTAAGTAACTTTGAGCTGATAGCCCATCCATCAAGTGTATGTCTGCTAGCTTACGACGCCCATGGGAAGAAATGGGGTGGTCTATTCTATGTAGGAAACCACATGGCAACGTTGAAACGTTCTAAGTTAGTTATTATTAAATAGCGACCCGCCCCGGCGTCGCACGGTTGTAATGCTGATGTATTATACATATTAACCATCCTCTCGAATCACTCAATCTATTAAAAAAAACCCGCATCAAAATCCGTTGCATACTTCTAAAGATTTAAAAATAGATAGTTGAAGACACAGTGGGAAGCGACTTTGTTTTATATACTATGTAGTGTAGCTTATAAAATACCTTACGCTGGTAAAGTCATTATATTGAAAATAGATATCTTGATGTAGGAAGCCGAGCGCTTGATTAGGTACTTCGAGTGTGCTTCGTTCGAGTGACAAAATCTTAAACGAAGATTGTACAACAAGTGTATCGTGTGAACTCGGATTGAAATGCTGCTTTTAGATTCGTTTTTAGGTAAGTATATGTTTTTTTCTACTTTTGGTTATTTTCATTCTTAGTTAGTTTTAATTATAGGCGGTTTTTATTATGTTTAGTTTATTTATTCCGTCATTCTATTATTGTTAAGTTTGTAAAAAATAATCTTTAACTATTAAATAAAAAAGAAATCATTTTTATTTACGTAAACCTATTAACATGCACTTGCAAATAGTCAAAACTATAATTTAGTATTCATTCTTATTAATCTATAATGATTACATTTTATAAATTTGCTAATTAAGCGGGCAGGTATTTAATTATATTTATTTAATTATATTTCAGTCTTAACGTCTTAGTTTATTATTTAACTTTATTGTGTCCAATAGCTTGTTATATAGCTGTATATATTAGGTAAGAACTATTCATGTCCTGACTGACTGACTGATTCATCGACGCCGAGGCAAAACTACTGAAGCTTTTTGTGACATAAAGGTCCATTAAGAAAGAATATTCAAAAATTAAACCCCTAAGGGTATGAAAAAGGGAGGCATTTAATTATAAATATTCCTACGGTAACGTGAAGCGCGGGAAGCTGGTAATGTAAGTAAACAGTAATATTAAATTGAACCTTCCGATGCCCTCGTAGACTCGAAGTCCGCGAGGCCCGCGAACTGTAGACGACTGGAGCGACAGTTGCACAAAACTCCCTTAAAGAAACTAAAAGCCATAATCCCTCAATCTCCCCGTCAGCGATCGCCCTAAGCCGAGGTCCTAGTCCCACAGGGGACGCCCTCTTGCGCAGGTTACTTAGTTTGTAGTGTTTAAACCATTTATCTAGGCTGGAGCTCTGCTCGCCTTTTTGCCCGGTGAAGTAGCAAAAGCGAAAGGGCTAACTACATGTCCGTCCGAAAAAAAAAATTAAATTACTTGTGTCTTTTATACAAAGTGTTCCTTCAAGACTAGTTTATATTGGGGGATGAGTGAAAGCTGTTTCAGGAATTCCTACATATTTGTTTTAAATTTGAATCTCTTGTGTCTCTCGGTTAAAATCACAGGGAAGGTATATCTTACAGTAGTAGCTTTCAGTGGAAAGCTACTACTGTGTGTGATTTGAAATCACAGGGAAGGTGATCAGTGAGCTGAAATCGTAACTGTGGCCAGGGAATATTAAACAAATATACAACTGCTATTGTAAATGTACCTACCAGTTAGTAATGATTTAAATATACCCACACCTTGATTTTAAGCCATTGCTATTACTGAGAGAAGTGAGCTAATATTGGCAGTAGAAAAGATCTTTGCCTTTACTTTTTTAATTGCATTAAAATGACTCCGAATCTGTGTTAGGGGCGCCCGTTCGTACAACCTAAATTACCTTTAATTGCAAGGCACTAAGTTCTCAATTTTGTCACACACATTTATGATTGCCGTTTCACTGAATTTAAAGCGGGCCATTTTTTGTAAAAAAAAATATTTGTTTATGTTTAAATTTCAATGTGCGATAGTAGATAATACTGATGGCAAATATTCCTTTCAATTCTTAGTAACGATTAAAAATAATAAATTACGGTGTATTAGTAGTAATCTAATTTCATAGTAATAAAGTCTTATATTCTGCTATTATTTGAATTAAGTGTTTATAAAGTCCCGCCATTGAATTTTTCATAAAATCTAAAGTTTTCTTAAGATCTTCATGATGCCAACAGCTAATAAAAATAAATCGCCAACTTTACCTTGATAACAAAGAAATCCTAGCTAATATTTCTCTTTGCCCAGCGTCACTACATATTGTTAGTAAAAACACTATTAAATTCTAATTATACGCACATCGCTGGCAGCTGCTTGTCGATAACTATTTCTATTTCTATACTATAAGCCCGGTTATAATCACAGACAAAGTTTATAAGGTAATCACCAACATGAGTGACAAGACTGCAAACTATCTTATCTTATGATATTATCAAATACTAGTTCCCGCTCGCGGTTTTGCCCGCGTAACTCCTGTTCCCATAAGAACTTTATAATTAAATATAGCATATGGCCTTCTTCGACAAATGGGCTACCTAACACTGAAAGATTTTTACAAATCGGACCATTAATTACTGAGATTAGCGCATTGAAGCAAACCATCAAACTCTACAGCTTTATAGGTAATGTATATAAGCTTCCCGCGCGTGGTTATACCCGCGTAGCTCCCGTATCCGTGGGAACTACATAATAAAATATAGCCTATAGCCTTCCTCGATAAATGGGCTACCTTACAGTGAAAGAATTTTTCAAATCGGACCAGTAATTTCTGAAATTAGGGTGTTCAAGCAAACAAACTCTTCAGATTTATATATGATAGCTTCCCGCGCGCGGTTTCACCCGCGTAACTTCCGTTCCCGTAAAGACTTCATTATTAAACATAGGCTAAAGACTTAGGCCGAGGCTAGGACGCCAGCTTTTTATGCGAAATTATACTCGTGATCATTTCTCAACGAAATGTCCGATTGGAATAAAACAAAAAGTATTTTACTTCTACATAAATACCCTTGATAACATATTGCTTAATTTGGATAATCATAATATTACGATACACATTTAACGTGGTTTCTTTTTTCAGACGATTTTATATTTTTTATGAACATAAAAGCGGTTATTGTGACTAAACTACTATAGTTAGATATGTGCTCTCGCGGACTTTTTTGTAGATCTTAATAAGACCTACAAACCCGCATTACGTAATTTTGTTCTATTGTCAATAGTTTTTGCAGGGCACACATAAATAGGTTTTCAATTTTACACCTTGGGTTACAAAATTGCAATTTTCTTACGGATCCCTAATTTTTTTGAAAATAAAATATATTCTATAACCTTTCTCGATAAATGGACTATCCAACACTGAAAGATTTTTTGAAATCGGACCAGTAGTTCCTGAGATTAGCGCGTTCAAACAAACAAACAAACTCTGCAGCTTTATAATATTAATATAGAAGTATAGATATGACTATAGACTGAAGATATAGTCGAATATTAATTAAGCCAGCTGCAACTATTGGCTTCTAGAACAATCTTGATATCACTAAATAGTATAGTAAAACAAAGTCGCTTTCTCTGTCCCTATATCCCTATGTATACTTAAATCTTTAAAACTACGCAACGGATTTTGATGCGGTTTTTTTAAATAGATAAAGTGATTCAAGAGGAGGAAGGTTTGTGTGTATAATACATCAGCATTGTGCCTGTGCGGAGCCGGGGCGGGTCGCTAGTTCTAAATAAATCGTTGCTTCAAAACTAAACAGCCACAAATCAAAAACAAATGAAATGTTAAAATCGTACCAATTGTGCCAGCATTGATACAATTTTTCCATTTCATTTCCTTTCCATTTGTGGCTCTTTTGTATTTGAGCAACGAAATATCAAATTTGTTACTGTGTTACAGAAATCCGTGCTAAACTAGATGGTGGCAGAACAAATAATTGCGCTAATTGCTTTAGTTCGCAATTAATGCTAGACTGTCTATAATCGAAATGAATTCTAGACCCCAGAAGCATTTAGATATACTATTATACTTAAAAAGCATTAGGTCGTAAGTGCCACTTTACGATTAAGGGACTATTCAGCTCAATTCAGCCTATGTCCATAGAAATCGCCAGTTTTGTAAGGGATGCGTACGCATGCGTTCAGCTGAACAGACGTGTACGCACCCCCTAGTATTTAGTCCCTTAGGCATATACGAAGATTAATTCTGTCGTATACTGTCACATCCGCCCTTATGCTTCTGAGCTCTAGAATTGCATGCACATTTATATTTACTTCATCATCAGCCCGTATAACGACCACTGCTGAACATGGGCCTCCGCCTAGGAAGGGTATTTGCCATAGTCAACACGCTTGGCAGGCGTTCGTTGTACCACACTAGGAAACGCTGCTGCCTGTTCCTTGATATGCGATTATTATAGATGATGTTATAACAATCGGAACCAACGGCTTAGCGTGCTTTCCGAGGCACGGAGGGTAATCCCTCAAGCAACCAAACCCGGAAAGGAATCTTAGAATTAACACAAAGATTTCCTGTCCGGCGTGGGGATCGAAAGTGCTACTGAATACAATTGCTAGAAGTAAGTAGGTATACAATATAATGTAGGCACAGTATTAGCATTAAATCTATACTAATATTATAAAGAGGAAAGATTTGTATTTTTGTGTGTGTGGGTGTGTATGTATGTAATGAATACTGAAACTACTGCGCCGATTTCAAAAATTCTTTCTCCATTGGAAAGGTACATTCACCTTGAGTGACATAAACTATATTTAATTATTAAGTTCCCACGGGAACGGGAGTAACTCGGGTGAAACCGCGCGCGGGAAGTTAGTACCTAATAAAATGTTAATGTTTATTACTGCTTTATACAATCTACGTAATTATACTTTATGAACAATTAGCAGATTACAAGAGATTAGTACCTTAATCAGGGCCAACGTATTTAACAGTTCATGCATATTTTATTCAATTACACCAAATGTAATCAAAGTGCGCAGTTTTCTTTCTTTATTCGTCTAGAACTAAATAAGGGTAGTAATTTTCTTTTCTTAACTTATTTGAAATCTAAGAGGTTCAATTCTATTCAACTTTGAATAATCAAATGGGTAGGTGTTTTACTTAAGTTGCCGTTGAAAATAACAGCTTTCTCTTATTGGCTTGCTGTCGAATCTTTATTTTAATTAAAAAAAAAAACAACTTACTATTTTTTTTTGTCCATTGCGAAATGCATTAACGCATTTCCACCGCCGCTGCAGCGTATCCGCGTGGCGGGATATGTGGGACTAGCCCGCTCCATAGCGGTGGTAAGTATGCTTACTCATAACACGAGGAGAGGACCCTACACCACTAAAACCCCCCGGACGAGTGTCCGGGGGGTTTTTTCCGATCCGTGTCGTTGGCGGATTTCCTTCCTTGCTTGACCTACCACATAACTTCTGGTTGTGGAAACTAATTCATAAAATATAACAAGTCGGCGTTATTTCTGCATTGCACATATTTATTTTTTAAAGCTATAATTTTAGAGATTATTATTCACGTCATACAGACATATAGAATGCAAATGAAATGTTTTAAAGTACCTAACTACTACGTAGGTACTAACTGCCGACTACAAATATGTATGTATTTGCTATGGTATCTTAGGATAGAACATTACGGAAAAGGATTTTTCTGCCAGTTCTTATAACTGCCCATCTAGCAGTATCTTACGACACCCATGGAAAGATATGGGCTCGTCGATTCTAAACCGGAAACCATACGGCATCACGTATTTCTTATCAATTCCGTATATAAGAAACAATATGTGTTTCTGTACAAATTAAGGTGTGCTACTTTCACGAGCCCATGTAATACCAATTTAACCAAAATAGACGTAAAAGGGACCCGTTATTCTAGGGTTGCTACCCGTACTATATTATATAGTATCGTACTATATTTTAAATGTGCTTAACCTTGATGGCCAAAGCAAAGAGTAATAACAAATAGATGGAAAAGTTATTAAAAAAAATGTGTAATATTTTTTTTCCTGAATTTCCCAAATGTACTTTATATTTACTTAGCAACTTTTTACTATATAAAACAAAAAAAAGGTGGTAACCCTACGTTATTCCCTTTAAGTACATTTAGACCGTAATCAGATTCTTCGAGTGAATGAATGCAAACAGTAGGCGACGATAATAAAACGAAGTCAATATTTCTTATTGAACCTCAGTAACTGCGTAATTAAGGTGGATCGTTTCTTTTTATATCTACTTACACGAAAATAGTTCGAAAATATATGAAACTAGGTACCAGCGCGCGGATTTACCCGCATAGCTCCCATTCCCGTGGGAACTTCATATTAAAATATGACCTTCCTCCATAGCTAGGTGATCAAGAGCCCTAGGAAAAAAACTGGTGCCCGTATATTGTTTAGGTTTTATCAATATTGTTTATATATTAATGAAACCTAATTTAAAATCGCAATAAGAGCATTACTAATAAAAAATTTGGCCCAGGCTTGTGGGCCCCGGAGCGCTGCCCCGTCCAGCCCTTTGGTAGCTACGCCAGTGCCTTCCTCGATAAATGGGCTATCAAACACTGAAATATTTTTTTCAAATCTCATGTAGAAAAGAAAGAAAGAAGAAGAAAGAAAAAAAATACATTTATTTACGGCACATACAAGGAAATAAAACATAAAAAATATTAATAGTATTACAAGTAGGTATTTGCACCATAAATGGGAACTGGCTTCAGCATTAAGCTACATCTCAATCTCATGTAGCTCCTGCTATTAACGCGTTCAAGCAAACAACGCAATTTTTTTATGAAGTTACAACGGAAACGGGACTTATGCGGGTTAAGCTAGTTATCGATAAAACTTAAATTTCTTTTTTTTTAAGATGAAGAATGCCTTTACGCGTTCCCACCGCCGCTGCAGCGTATTCGCGCGCTGGCGGTGGGATATGTGGGACTCGCCATCTCCATAGCGTGGTATGCTAACTCATACCACGATCACTAAAACCCCCCGGACACTCCTTCGATCCGCCGTTAGCGGGGGCCGGGCACGTATAGGCAAGCTACGGCAACTTAAAACTTAAATGATGTTGTATTTGCGAAATTATGCCAAGAATGTTACAAGTAGCCTATTACATACCAGTTGTTGTTCCAAATAAAAATTATTATTAAATTTTCCTCAATACGATCCACCCTACTGTCCAATAATGGTCTTGGTTGTCAGGGATCTAATAAAATGGCTGCTAGATACGTTAATGTAAATTCCGATGTTTTATGTACGTTGTATTGTTCGAAATTTCCATATGCACGAAGAATGGTGAAATGCGGCTATTTATTGTATGTACAGTCAATAAAAGAGATGGGTTTACACATTGTGAAACCCATTTTTAATTTATATGTACATGTTTATGAGAAAAGTTTTCTATTATGTGTATTTTGTAGAGCGCGTAGAAGCGAACTCTGCGCCTATAAAAAATTACCGGCTGTCGTCATCATCATCATCATCAGCCCGTATAACGTCCACTGCTGAACATGGGCCAGGGGAATGTATTTGCCATAGTCACCACGCTTGGCAGGTGGGTTGGTGACCGCAGTTTTATGTTGTAACACATAAGGAAACGCTGCTGCCCCTGATTTACGATTATTATAGATGATGTTATAACAAACGGGACCAACGGTTTAACTTGCTTTCCGAGGCACGGAGGGTAGTCCCTCAACCAACCAAACCCGGAAAGAAATCTTAGAATTGACACAAAGATTTCCTGTCCGGCGCAAACTTTCGACCTCCGAGATTTAAAGCGACCTAATAACGCTACGCTACAAATACGCTGTCTTGTAAAAAAAACATAATATTTAGGTATTTAAATTATTTGATACTGACGGTGTAAACAAATTCCTTTTGTTGACTGTACCTACTTATGTTGTTTGGTAGTTATGGACTAAACAAAATAATATTCGTAGCTTTGGGATTCGACTTGAAAAGTTCGTGGAAAATTGTTTATCTTTGACGTCAAGAGTACTTCTTTGTTTTCCGTGATAGAGTATGCTTATCTCAGAACTTCTACCGCTTAGCGAGTCTTATACTGCTACGCCAAGCGGTATAAGACTCGCTTTAAGACTTGGAGGTTGTAGCGTCGATCCCACACCGGACATTAAATCTTTGTGTTATATAACGTTGCGCCTCTATTCTCTATAATCTACCAGTACCTACCTACTCATTAAGCTCCATATAAAATCCGATATACTTTAGTTGAAAATATAACCTAGTGAGTCTTTCAACTGTTGAATTCAAGGCGACAGTTAAGTTAGGCGATTTGCCAAATCCATGTTATTATACTGTGTTGCCAAGAAATTTTAGTTAGAGACTAAAAATGAGAGAATGGATTTTTGTATGTTTTCGACACATTTATTTAATTTACGACGTTAATAGAATAATTTAATGCTGCAGCAAAAATAAAGGGCGAACAAATGTACGATGCGCAATACAATCTAGAATATTTGTTCATGTTTGAAAAAAACTTGTCAAGTGTGAGTCGGACTCGCGCACGACGGGTTCCGTACCATTTTCAAGCGTCTACCTGTTGCCCTTATTTATATAGAGAAAAAAGAATAAAAAAAAGTTTGTTGTATGGGAGCCCTTAAATATTTATTATATTTAGTATTTGTTGTTATAGCGGCAATAGAAATACATCATCTGTGAAAATTTCAACTGTCTAGCTATCGCGGTTCTTGAGATACAGCTTGGTGACAGACAGACAGACAACGAAGTCTTAGTAATAGGGTCCCGTTTTACCCTTCGGGCCCGGAACCCTAAATAGACAAGTCCCTCACTAGGGAAATTAATGTCTGTGTAGCGGGGGATTTTACAAACATTCACTTCACAAATTACACCAGATCAGAGAGTAGTTATCTGTTGTTCACACTAATAATTGCCGTAACCTCTCCGTCACCGGTGCAGTCAGAGCTTTCTTTGAAATACATTCACGTCACGCTAGTTTATGAGTTAAATTTATACTGACATTTAAAAATCATGTCTTTTGTAAGCGGCTAATTGAGCTAAGCGACACCATGAGTCATACGCAGCATATCACTGTTGGTGCACTCATTGAAGCGTTATTGGTCCAAATTTTCTTACTGTGAACCGATTTGCATGAAATTTTGGAATTAGGTTCATCTTACCCTTAACTTCAAAAGTGAAAATGACCTGTACTCCGCACCCACACTGGTGGAGGTTGCCACGCATTCTCGTTGGTGTATTAAAAAAAAAAAACAATTTCGGTCATCAATCCACGTGCCAAGTGTGGTGACTATGGCAAAATCCCTCCTTAGTCAGGAGGTCTATGTTCAGTAGACCACGTTATTCGAGCTGATGACGATTTGAAATTTATATGAAATTTGGTACAAATATAGTTAATCTTAATTTAGATTTAAATATTTGGTATGTTCTACTATATACCTACGATACTAGCTTCCCGCGCGCAGTTTCACCCGCGTAACTCTCGTTCGTCGTCGGAACTTCATAATTAAATATAGCCTATATTAATCAGTGATAATGAAGCATTCAAATGGTGAAAGAATTTTTAAAATCGGTCCAGTACTTTTTGACCCAATTCGTTACAAACATACTTACATACAAATCTTTCCTCTATAAAATATTAGTATAAGTAGATATATGATCTACTACGATCCACAGAATTATCAATTCCGATCAGATAAATCCCGAGGGCGCAGCTAGTACTTGTATAACGTTATAAAGATATTGGGAAAAAAAACCATTTGTCATTCGATACGGTCTTCTTCATTGCTCTCCAGGGCACCCTACGTTATAGAAATATTTCAAATAATTCTTGACTTTTCCGCAATAATTTTGATCGAAATGCTATAAATTGATAACATAATATATTCGTGATGTATTAAATTGCGTAGAAACAATCATCATCATCAGCCCCCTTGCTGAACATGGGCCTCCTCCCAAGAAGGTTAGTTGCCATAGTCACCACGCTTGGCAGGCGGGTTGGTGACCTCAGTATTATGTTGTACCACACAAGTTGTATGTTTGTTTCGAATAAACTCAAAACCTACAATCGTGCGAATCCGGGGCGGGATGTTAGTGTGTATTACTTGGCAAGGTACCCAGAATGCTGGCAGCATTCCGCCGTTAAATGGCAATGCTTACCTGCTGAACTTATTTTAATCAGCCGTAAGCCTAGACAAAAACACATATATACATTTACTTTACTTTAGCGTTATGCAGATACCCACTTCCCTCCAATTGCTACGATCTTGTCATACTACTTCCGCCTCCTCCACATTTATTTCGGTTTAGAGCACTTCTAACCTGACCTTTCTTAAGAACGTCGCCGACTTTAACGTGGAATGTCCGCATTGGTCGTACATAATAAAACAAATCATATACACATAATATACAACAAAAATGAAAGTGGAAATTGGGGTTCCTACTTCGGACAAAAAATCTCTGCACGTGTAAAATTAAGTATATCTTTCCAAGTCTTAAAGAGAGCACGTTGGTCCCAATTTTCATAACATCATCAACGATTAAATCGTATACCAGGTAACGGACATCAGCGTTCACCTGTGTAAACGAGGCCCGCGAACTGTAAACTAGAGCGACAGTTGCACAAAGCCCCCTAAAATATTAAAAGTCAAAATCCCTTAATGTCATCGCCAGCGACCGCCCTGAGCCGAGGTCCAAGCCCCACAGGGGGCGCCCTCTTGCGCAGGCTGCTAAGTTTGTAGTTTTTAAACCATTTATTAAGGCTGGAGCTCTGCTCGCCTTTATGTCGCGTAAAGTAGCAAAAGCCTCGTGGCTAATTACGTATGTCCGTCCAAAAAAAGAAAACAGTTTAAATCTATATTAAGCTACGTCGGAAAATTAATTTAGGCAGTTTCAAGATTATATTGAGAAACTAGAGCATAATTTTGTCGACGGATTGGATGATACATTTCGATATATTTTTATCTCATATTTGACCTAATTTAGATATTTTTACTATTAATTATTATAAAGCTGACGCTTTTCTTTTTGTTTGTTGGAACTCGCAAATGTCAGGAGATACTGGTCCTATTAAAAAAAAAATATGTGTTAGTTTGTTTGTTTATTGAGACAGGCTATAGGCTATATATCATCACGCTAAGGCCAATAGGAGCTGATTTCTTGTCCGGTGAGGGGATCGAACCCACGTCTTCCGCGACTAAAAGCGAGTCAAATACCGCTACGCTACGGAGGTGTGCTTTGTAGTAAGCTTTAGGCCAAAGTTACTATTCCGATTTTAGAACGAAGTCGCGAACACAAGCTAGTTACTACAACTATTTATAAAAGAATTGGTTTGATGAAAAAAACCTGGTGATTTTGTATGATTGCACACTATAGCAATACCTACTTGTACCAATAAACAGTACCTAAAGGTACATTTCTCAAATATGTTTGAAAATTCTATAAACATCAATATAGTTTATATTAAAATAGTTTCGACACGTGGAAGTTGAAAACATCTGGAAGATGAGATATTACAGAGGAACTGTGTGTGACTCGCGCTTATCGATACTTGGAATAAATGGACGGAATTATGTGAAACAGAACCAACCAACACGATTACATTTTAAGATATTTAAGATTTTCATAAAAAGCTGATAAGATCCGTCTAGCAAATGAAGTTTTCAAAAACTATAAGTTTTTACTTACTATTATGTAATATATTATATTATTCTTCTATACTAGTATATATAGCTGAAGAGTTTGTTTGCATGAACGCGCTTGTTTGCTTTGAAAAAATCTGTCAGTGTTAGAAAGCCCATTTAATAAGGAAGTCTGTAGGCTATATTGAATTATGAATTATTGCCGTATGCGGTTTCAACCGCAGTGTAATGAAAACACATGATTTTAAACCATACCGTACACTTACTCGTAGCTCAATTTGACCGAAGTTGGGAGTTGGTTTTTGTTCGCATAATTGTGTCCAAATTTAATTTAGGTTTGAAATATAAGGTGATTCTAAAATATGTGCCATCCATTGACCAGTAAATAGTATCACGTATAGAGTATATTACTTACTGAAAAAATGTTTTTAAAATAATATTTTCCTTACAAAAAATTATAAGGATATGAAAATATCAATAAACATTTCATTTTTAAATATAATGTGTGCTGACCGCTAATTTTGATTGCTAATTATATAATTAGGTAAAATAAAGGCGTTTCATTTAATCTGTCTGTTTGATTGAGTATTACGCCTAATCTCTAAAAAGGTATTACCGATTTAGATGGGACTTTTCTTGTTAGACTAGCTGCGCTCCGCGGTTTTACCCGCGTTGCTCTGCTCCATTGGGTTGGAGCGTGATTTTTTGTAGCCTATATGTTAATCGACCTGAATAACTATCCCAATGCAAAGCCAAATACATTCTGTAGTTTTTACGTGACAGAGTTACAAACATCCATCCATCCATACTTACAAACTTTCGCGTTTATAATATTAGTAGGATAGCATATATTCTGTGAACTATCTGTATTTGACCTACTTACATAATTATATTATATTCATAGACCGCTAGTTCTGTCTCAAATTAGTTTATTTTTCTATAAGTATAAAAACACAATAAACAAATATTACAAAGACAACCGTTCGGGCAAATAATGTGTATGCCAATAAATAGTAAAAGAAACTGGACCAAAACCTACGTTCTGCCCATTTGAGTATGTTTCGCCGGACCGTCTCATGTGGGTCGTGTTAAAACCGGCAGTAGAATAACCTACTGAGTTTTAGTTAACAAATAATCAATTTGTTATGACATTAAGCATCTGATGCTGCGACAGATCGACTGACAAATACATAGTTTTACGTGTGTGTGCGCAAGATATGTATGTCTATGTCAAGACAGATTTTTACCGGCGGCGTCAGCGCGTTACACGCAGCGCTCCGCCTTTACTTTTAATTTCTTCTGAGCTCAAAAGCTACTCAATGTGCAAAACTTTTTTGGCATTGTAGTTTAACCAGGAATGATACACAAATTTATATGACAAAATATTCCATTCCACAGTGAACTACAAATATCCAGATTGCATACAATTATTAAGTGTTATTGCATTGGCGTGATAAACCGAGCGATGAATGTGTTTAGTACTCCGAAACACGTGGAATTTTCTAGTTTATATCACTTCCGGTAATGTGTATGGTTCAATGAATAATCTATAACTGGAAACTAATTTGAAATTAGAAGCGGAAAACATTTGAAATTGTCTATTTTATTACAGGTATAAGGTTCTTATGTAGCGATTACGTCAGTGAAGAAAATTCTTTAAAATAATCAATTTTATTTCACACTAGCTTCCCGCGCGCGTATTAACCGAGTAACTCCGGTTCCCGTGGGAACTTCATCATAACATATAGCCTTTTCCTGAGATTAAACAAACAAACAAACTCTTTATACATATATTAGAATAAGATAAACAGATTTGCAAATATCTATTCTCCGAGGAATGATGTATCATTTAACGAGTGTTTCAACTTCATGTGTAATCACATTTTGGCGAGACTTTGCTTTGCTCTTTAAAGATACAGAGCAAAGCAAAGTAAGAAGTTAACGAGTCCGTTAACATATTTTTCTCTGTTACTCGAAATGTTAACTTCGTTAATTAAAGATCAACGGATTAACGAATGAATGTCCAGCTATGTCTGTTAGTTTGTAATGGTTGACAAAAACCAGGGATACACCAGGGGACAAATGTCTCACATGTGTCGGCGACATATCAAGTTAAGTCGAGCTTCGGTTGACATGTCTTGCAACATCGTGCGACACGTGTCGTCGCTACGAACAAAAGTCACGCCATGTTCCACAGCTTCGCACTATTACACCCGAGGCAACGTCGTCGGCAAGACCTGTCACAGGGCACCATTTGTTCCTTTGCTGTTCACCTGGCTTTAAAATATAATCTGATGTACGGTACTGATCAGCTCGCTTACGTCCACTGCTGAGCTTCCTCTACTTGGCAAGCCAGGGTCATTGAGGGTTATTGCCATAATAAATACGTTTGTTAGGCGGATTGATGATCGCAGTAAGATGGAGAGTTTCCTTGAGCCAATAGATGCTGCTACCCATCCATTAGCTATATGTCCCTTAGTCGCCTTTTAAGACACCCATGGGAAGACATGGGGTGGTCTATCCAAACCGATAAAAAAAAACAGTAAAGGACGTGAAACCATGCGTTTGTTCTAAAGAGTAAAGAGTAATATAAAGAGTAAAATCCAAATAGGTACTTATTTGTTTACAAAGCTTTTTGGGTAAGATAAAAGACACGACTTAATATAATAACGTGTCCACTTAATTTAGACCTTTTACCTTTGTTGTCTGCTCGGATTTAGACAATTTTTCAGTGACGAAAACATTAACTGGTGACATTTTTCCGTTCAAATTGTTTGTTTCTTGATGTTATGTCTGTATTGTTATTCCACATTGTTCTTCTAGGTCAGAGTTGCTCAAACATATCGTAAAAGGGGCATCCCTTTCAGCGAACCCTTGGCGGTGTCGCCGACTCCCACCCTGCCATAACCCCCTCTCTCCTTGGAAAAAAACGATGTTTTTTTATTTCAAAAAAAAGAAAAAGAAATGTGATGCTAATCGTGCCTGCTGCCAGCGTAGACACAGTTCAATAGCGCTAGCACCGTCAAGCTTGTCAGTCACTATTTCGTAAATCTTTCCGCGAATCCACGTTCATCCAATAATAAATCCCTAGGGGATCGCGTTTGAGCTATTCTAGTGTTTATGTTGAATCACAGTGGAAATCTTAGTCCCTTCAAATCACCTACCAATCTTTTCCGTCTCCTTGAGGGCAACTTTTTTTTATATAAAAACATGTTTATTTAAAAGATGTCGATAGTAATATTGATATTCGGTTTAATGTGATCGGTCACCGGTTCGATCCCCATCCATTGGACTACCGACGTGAACCCTCTCTTATCACATGCATTTTAGCTTAGCACGAGGGGTTGACAAGAATACTAGTAGAACACTCCTAGTAATCTTTAAAAAAAAGAAAAAAATAAGCTAATTACAAAGAATATATATGTATGTATATGTGTATATATTCTAAATATATTAGTATATGTATATTACACTAGCGGCCCGCCCCGGCTTCGCACGGGTGGACTTTTATACCCTACCCCTGCCCTACCCTACCCCTACCCTAACCCTACCCTACTCCTACCCTACCCTACCCCTACCCCTACCCTACCCTACCCCTACCCCTACCCTACCCCTACCCTACCCCTACCCTACCCTACCCCTACCCTACCCCTACCCTACCCCTACCCTACCCCTACCCTACCCATATCCTATGTCCTTCTCCCAGTTCTTAACTACCTCCCTACCAATTTTCAGCCAAATCGGTTCAGCCGTTCTTGAGTTATAAATAGTGTAACTAACACGACTTTCTTTTGTTTTTAAAATGTATTCTGCTATTCGGGACGGAAACAAATCCAACAAATCAAAAACCATGGCAATCGGTCCAGCCGTTCTCGAGTTATAAGTGTTGTAACAAACACGACTTTCTTTTATATATATAGATATAATATTGTATTTGTTTACCTTATATATGTATATAAACTACACACGATATATTCTTCTTCATTTAACTGTTTCCTATAGCGAGTCGGCTGGAAGAAATTTCTATTGAAATAAGCTGTACCTTTGTACAATTTTATCCTTATTTCTCTTGTCTCATATTGTTTGTGTAGACATCAATTATTAAATTAAAAAAATATATAGAAGGAATAGGAGTCCGTTAGTTCCGTGAGTCCAAACAAATACATAAGATTCTCATACTTTTGGTGAAGTTTCATTTATATTACCAGAAATATTATTGCCTAACTCGCTTTGAATATAATATTACCTACAATTGTATTCTGTTCTCAAACGAATCCTTTGCAATGTTATTTGCTTTGCATGAAACAGGTATTACGTTGAGATATGACGTTCTGAGCGTGGTGTTTAATGAATTGCCATTATTTATTTACATTTAAATTATTTACTTATTTTTATTTCCATAATCTTCTTAATCAATTATCTTCTTCATCCACGTGACATAATTGTTTTGGACAGGGTTACTTTTTCCAAGTTATTTTTTGTTAACTAGCTGATGCCCGCGACTTTGTTCGCGTGGTGTTTGTTATTCCTTCGGTTTTTGACTATACCACGGAAACTCATTGATTTTCTGTGGTTAAAAGATTTAAAATATTAACCGGGGATGTAAGGTACCACCACGTATAATTTCATTTAAATCGATCCAACAGTTTCGAAGATTAGCTCAAACAAAAGTAAAATAAGTAAGGCTACATCTAGTTTTAACGTTTAAGTTGGTGCATAAATATAAACAAACAAACATTATAGTGCCACTGCAGCCTAGAAGTCACGTCTGGCACTCTGGATAAATCAGGGAGGAATAGACGCATCATTTCCTCCAATAAAACACCCAAATAACTACACTGAAGAATCTTCGTTAAAAACGTAAGTAACAAAACCCATATTACCCTGAATAATATACAGTAGTTGCATTATTGTATAAAGTAACTGACTAAAACTAGGTGTAGCCGCCCTTCGGGTTATAGCCGTAACTATAAAGCACTTTATTTTCCTAACCTCATGGTACTCTAAGATAATCTGGTGACAACACAGAAGACATTCCTATGTATCTAATGCTCTCTTAACAATCTAATTATACCTACGCTGTGATCTTTAAATAAGAACACTTCACTGTGCAGTTAGTAGTGTAGAATTGGTTTATGTATTTCACACAAATACACCCACAAACTAGAAATTAAATAGACAGTGATTAATCGATTCGTTTACTTAATAGTTTAAGAAAAAAAAATAGGTACCTAAAATCATCAAAACCATTTTGTACTGTAGTTATTTTAGTATATTGTGTAGAAAAGCAATTCCATATTTAAAAAAAATGCGGTGATACTTTTTCCTATTGATTTTGTTATGTCTATGATATCAGTGATGTGCGTGCCAACAAATACTTTTTATTAACAGATCTATTCATCGTACGAGAACTTGATTACATCAACCGTGGCCGGGTTTTGTTATTTTGCAGCTATTATTCTATTATTTTATGTATACTAACATACAGTAACTTGGTTAGTGCGTGGTTTTACCCACGTAGTGATCCCGTGGGACCTTCATAATCATATAGGAAGTCTTCCTCGATAAATGGAATATCTAACACTAAAATATTTTTTCAAATCGGACTAGTAGTTACTGAGCTTAGCGCATTCAAGTAAACAAACTCTTCAGCTTTATATATTAGTATTAGGGAATGCAAACTTGTTCTTGCGAGATCCCGTCCATATTTTGCGAGGCTGAGATTCGTTCCATGCCGTGTGGTTTCCGGCTTAGAATAGACCACCCCATGTCTTCCCATGGGTGTCGTAAAAGGCGACTAAGGGACATATGGCTGATGGATGGGCAGCAGCATCTATTACAGCTCAACATTTGCATCTTACTGCGATCACCAATCCGTCTGCCAAGCGTGGTGATTATGGCAATATCCCTCTACGATCTTGGCTTGCCAAGGTCTGTTAAGAGGAGGCCCATGTTCAGCAGTGGACGTCAACGGGCTGTTGATGATGAGTCTCGTTCAAGTTTTGTACGAGATCTCGCGAGATTGCGAGATTGAGCAGCGCTGCGGAATTGATGTGTGTATCATAGCGCGGTTGCGCGCGAACTGATTACTGTTGCTCAGTGCATGCGGTAGGTACTTTTTTGAGAAGCCACTTTCAAAAATGATTAACTTTTTAACCTAATACTTATTTTTTTAAATGTCAAAATTGCAGAAGGCTGAATTACTGTTATATTACGAAGTGTTTTTGCTTTATTTAGAGTTTTTTGTTCTCAATACTGCAAATGCAAAAGGCTGATTTTTAATTGATATAATAAGACTGACGAAAATTGCATAATTTTGTGATAAACGACTATAATATGCCAGTTACTTGTATGTTTTATTTTTATGATCGTTAATGTTTTCAGTAAAATTAAACAATTCGACGAGGTTCTGGATTTATGATCTCGCGAGATCTCGGCTGGTTGTAAAATCTCGCGAGATTGCATTCCCTTATTAGTATAGATAGATCATCGTATGAACAGCGCGTCATCATTGCAGCCGTAGGGCGTCTACTGCTGGACATAGGCCTCCCTCATAGATCTCCAGTTGTAGCGGTTAGAAGCGGCCTGCATCCACCGTGATCCCGCCTTAACCAGATCATCCGTCCATCTAGTAGGTGGACGTCCTGCGCTACGCTTGCCAATCCGCGGTCTCCATTTGAGAACTTTTCGACCCCAACGGCTATCTGTTCTCCGTGCTATATGGCCTGCCCATTGCCACTTCAACGAATTAATCCGTTGGGCTATGTCGGTAACCCGCGTTTTTCTACGTGTCTCTTCATTTCTGATTAGATCTCGTAGAGAAACCCCAAGCATAGCCCTCTCGCGGCGCGTGCATCTATTTATTTAAAATACATTATTCATTAGCTACTTTCTATTAAAAATTTGGCAAAACATTTCACTATTAAGATTTAAAAAACTTACAGTTTAATAACCTTAGTAATATGTAAACATTAATAAGCATTATTGTGTTTATTTAAGTAGAGTTATATAAGTTGTATAAGACTCAATAATAATTTTTCTCGTAAACGATCTGGTGTACATTTGTAATATCGGTCTTAGTTTTTAAGTTACAAATTAAATAGTTTTCTTTATCCGTTCCAATAGAAGACTACCTTATTTTTTATCTTTTTTAAAAAGACATCTCCCACACTCGGGAAATAAATCCCGAGGAATTTACAAACACAAAATTCTCGGATACAAAGCACCAGAACACCAGGTCTCCGAGGCCACTGCCGCGTAACCACTGAGCCACCGGTGCACTTTATCCTCCTCCTGAACTAAGTTACTTGTGGTCGGAAAATTATGTATTTCTTTTCTATTCTCCTTTGTCGATCGTCACTTCGTCATGTTTCATTTATATCTTCTTCCTACATTCCACCCATCTTTTCTTGCCTCCATCACTCATCTTGTTACATAACTTTTTCCCTTCTCATCATGTGACCATACCACGTGAAACGCATGCCTTTTAAGTGGTCTGTTATTTACGCCACTTTTAAACTTTCTCTGTCACTCTCATTATTTCCTTCTCATATTATAACAGACTATTTTATAACTCAACAATTCCAACCATACAAGACTACATCCGTAGCAAAAAACAATACTACCAATAGCATTACAATCTATACTGTAACGTAGGGCAACAGTGCAAAAACTACAATAAAAGTAGTGACCGCCCTGAGCCGAACCGCGCTTATACGGAGGTTGCTTATTTTGTAGTTTAGCCACGAGGCTTTCTAGCAAAAGCCTCGTGGCAAAATACATAAATGTCCGTCCAAAAAAAAAACACTTTTGCAGTAGTGAGAACGCTTTCATGTAACAAGTACCTCTTTCGTACTATACAAAATAGAAAATAACAAAAAAATTGTTAATAGAAATACTTGAAGCTATGGAAAGTAGTTAACTTCTATTAAACTAATAGTGAGTATTTAAAGTAATTTTAACTTTAATCTTGGTTCAACAGCTGTTTTCAGGGCCGGACTGATTTCATTTGTCTTATAATAAGAATGATATAAGTGCCGAACGGATAAGTTCGTTGAAAAACGGATTAGTTCGTTGAAGTTGGACGACCGCCTGCACGATGGACCGACGACTTCATAAAGGTCGCAGGGCGTCAGTGGATGCAGGCCGCTAGCAATCGTTCGCTGGAAATCGATGGGGGAGGCCTATGTTCAGCAGTGGACTTAAACAGGCTAATGATGATGATGAAAAAGAAAAAAAGTAATGTACGAATACGACCTCATCATCATCAGCCAATATTTATAAGTTACATTATATAAATATATATCTAAATATGCTCGGATTCACCCTTTGAGTCCAGAAACCCAAATCGGATTCGAATAAGACCAAAGTAAAAGGCGTTATAAAAAGTGGACATGAGCGCGACCCATTGCAAGAATGAACAAGAAGAGTCTGCTTAAGAAGAATTAGGGCTAAATACATAATTAGACATGGATAACGGATGGACGATAGGACTCATCTAAATGAGTCATGGAAATCTTATTTAGTAAGGAAACCTCTTTGCAAGCTCTTTTTTAAAATCGTAAACTCTGCTGCCAGTCTCTGTAGTTTCTTTTTTTATGGATAATGTTTTGAAAATCGCGATTTATGTGATTTCCAAGGCCTCTAGCCCCACAGGAGATCCCGCGGTGCCACATTGGTGGCGGGTGCCGTCATACCCGGCCCCCGCCAACGGCTAATTGTAGGAGTGTCCGGGGTGTTTTAGTGGAGTAGGGTCCTCTCCTCGTGGTATGAGTTAAGCATACCACGGTATGGAGAGGGCGAGTCCCACAGATCCCACCGCCAGCCCACGAATACGCTGCAGCGGCGCGCGGCGGTGGGAATGCGTAAAAGCATTTCACTCCGGAAAAAAAGGCCTCTAGCCCCAAACTCTTATCCCTCAACCAACTAAAAAAAAGATTTTCTCGATGCGGAAACCATGATATCCAAATTTTAAAAAAGAACTAAGACGCAAGGTGTACCTACATAAAATAGTTAATAATATTGATCTTGAAAAATATTTAAATGATTAGCTACTTATAAGTAAATGAAGAGACTCCATAAATTGAATTTTCTTAATTATCCTAAGTTGAAGCCGTTTTCCTTCAAGTTATACCTAGTTGTAAAAATGTTTGCGTAATTAAAATGTTGTCGTGAGATTTATATTGAACCACCCTTCCATTATATGGGATTTAGTGGGAAGCCACAGGATCCCTCCCTTCATCAAGTCGTCACGTAATTAATGGACTCCTCTTAAAAGATTGCCGCCCTTTGATTCGAAATTTGCCGCTAACATAAATTTTATTAGGGAATTACTGCTTATTAAGACTAAATGTTTTACAATTGCAATGCTGCTTGAAACGAGCCATGAGGCTTTTGCTTCTTCACCGGGCGGCTCATAGCGGTGGTTGAAAGAAAGCTGAATTTTTTTGTGCAACTATCGCCCTGTTTTTATATTTCTTTTATTTTTATTTATATATAAAGCTGAAGAGTTTGTTTTCTTATGCAGTGTTATATTATAGCCTATTTGAAGGGAAGGGGGTAAGGTTTATTTTTAAGGAAATCTATAAAATATTTAATTATGAAGTTTTCACGGGAACAGCAGCAATAACGCAGGTAAAACCGCGCGTGGGAAGCAAGTTTTATATATTTCTCGGACCTTTCGGGATTCTCGGGATCGGGATCGTCGGGACTGTTGGCACAGACATTGACATTGTGAAACTAAGAAATGGGCATGAGGACAAAAAAAATCGAAGGTAAACGCAGCTATTACCGAGGTAATTTCAGGACCTTAAGCTTTAACCTCTCGAAATAAGAATTTCTGTTAGTAGAAACAGTTACAAGTATATATTTTTTGATACGTTCGGATATGGACTCTTGAAATCTATTAAGATATAGGTAAGTTTTGGGTAAATATATAAAGAAAAAAATTAAATATACAAATCCGAATGTTGCTATTACCGAGGTATGCCAAAGTGGTTGCAGCTAATAACGCGAATCGTGATTCCATTACCGAGGGTAGAAAAATAATAGGCATTTTGGTTCCATACAAAATACTTATTAAAAAACAAATTGTTGGTTACTCAATGTTCATCGATCTTTAACTTTGATAAAATTATTAATCAAAATCTACAGTACTGACATAGTACCCAGTACACCATCTTATAACTATGGCACTTATGTATCTTTTTGATAGTTTGGATAAACTTAAAGAACTTTTTCTTAAAATTAAAATTAATGATATAAATTTAAGGACCTTTTTTAAATTTAAATAGTAACTATGTTAACAATTGGTAAAATTAACACAGTCTTTCGTTATTAAGGCGATACATTAATTTTTCGAGGTCCAGTGCTGCCATATGATAGGTCAGAAGACTTTCAAATACTAAGGTATTGTTTCTAGAGAACCCTAATCTCAAAAATAAATGCTATTATCACTCGGTGTTAGATTTCTATGGTGAAGCTAATACCGAGTAATAATACTCGGTAATAGCTGCCTATACAAGTAATTACCGAGTAATGGCTTGTTATAACCATCGGTGATAACTTCATCTGCGATAGTAAAAATAATCTAATCTCGATGGATAAAATTTGATTAATTTTAATCAAAACAAAAGTTAAATAAACAGCCAATAAAGTTACCTAAACATTTTACTTGATACTTGAATTAAATTCTTGGGTTTAAAAAAGAGACTGAAGCAAGGTTTCATGTCGTATTCAATTTAGTGCTCTCATACAAAGTTAATTTTTATGAGTCAATTAAGGACGAAAAAATAAGAGTTCTAGTGCAATTTTCATCTCGCGGAAATAGTTTTGAACCATAAATACCTAATGATTTAAACGAATTGCCACATCAATTGGGTAATTGCTATATAAAATATTCTTAAAAAATGAATAAAACGATTGGTACTGATTTATGCTACTACCGAGTTAACCGCGGTTAATACATTCAAGACGAAAATTGTGAAGCCATTACCGCGGTTTTTTATTTTTGTTAATTGTCGAATAACTGTGCAAAATAAATGAAAATTAGAGTGTTACAATCATGGCTAAAACTATAATCCACCTTTTGACCTACTTAGAATCTGTATTAATGGTTTTTTAACGACGCAATAACCTTAACAAAATATTGAGCGTTCTTACAGTTCGCGACTATCGTTTGTATGGAAGTCGTGCTCCGGCGCCGGCTTGCAGCAAACAAATTGTTGTTTTGTTTTTCTGCGTTGTTGTGCACAGTGCGCCACGGATCCATTCAAACGGATATAAAATTGTCTTTCATAAACATTTAACTTTTTGAGTAAAATATGCTTGTAATTGCTTAAAATTACAATTATATTACATACCTCGGGAATACCTGCAGATTTTGACTACCGCGGTAATAGCTGCGTTTACCTTATTTAGTCCATCAGTAAGATTACCAAAAAGTATAGGACACGTATTTTTGTTTTCGTGCCTCAAACTAAAAATAACGAAGATACAGCGCGCAGCGCGTTGAAATTTCGTATGACGTCACTTCTAGGTACAATTTTACCTAATAGTGACGTCACAGGCCCCTCCTCTTCTGAACTTTATAGTTAATTTTTGCTCTGTATCTTTGTCAATTTTTATAGACTAAATAGATTTTATTTGTCTTCATGCCCATTGTAGTGCATTGAAAGATAAAACATCTACAACAATTTATCTCGTTTAAATAAAACTACAGAGGCTTCTTTCAACTTTACGTAACAATGACCATTGAGTAAATGTTTTATTTGCGACATATTCTTTGAAGATGTTTGAAGCCATCCAGTATTGCGCCAATGTTTGTATAGATCCATGACAATAAACATTTCCATTCAAGTAATATTTTCTATTTATTGGAAATGAAAACTTTCGAGAAAACTACATTTTATTTTTTTATTTATTGTCAAATCAAAATTTTGTTTCTTAAACGTGAATGGTTACTTTAAACGATGGCTTTTCAGACCTCCCTTTCCTGTGGGAACTTCATAAATAAAAAATACTTATACTATAATATACGCCTTGATAATCTAACTTTCTAATGGTTGAAATCGGCCCAGTAGTTCCAAAGCCTAAGCAATCAAATCTTTCCTCTATAGGTATATAATATGAGTATAGATACAGCTAGAAATGACGACATTAACTTAACAACAATTATCACTTCCAAAACACAATTAAATGCAAAGGTTATCGATTCTATTCGGTCAAAACTATTTAACGAACCATTTGTTCAGACAAGCTAATTGAATTCGAAGAATGCATCCTGCATAATTGAATTCAAAGAATGCATCCTGCACTCCTTCTCTATGTAAACTCTAAGTGTGCCAAATTTCATACTCTTCGTAATTTTCGTAAAAAGTGCTACAATATATTTACTTCACGTACTAATATATAAATTGTTGTAATGGTCATAAAAATGAAATATTTATTTATTTTATTTATTAAACTTCATGCACATTACATTGGCGGACTTAATGCCAGGGGCATTATCTACCAGTCTACCTTTGGGTGATGCAGAGATATTTTTGGTAGGATGCACATAAAACGCAAAACGAGTAGCAAAAAATCTTACGCTATAATAAATATTATAACTTATACATAAAAAAAAATATATGAAAATGAAATGAAAACGTTTATTGATAATGTAGACGAATCGATCGTACTTATTATAAGTCAAATACAATGATAAAAATATACAAAAAAAAAAACATCTTGACTAATTAATTAGTATACATTTCAACAGTATAAATTTAATTCTACCAATGTGGCATGTGATAGTCGCGTATTATAAATATAATTAGAATCAACCAGCGCGGGCTGGGATTAGGTCAGAAGCATAGAACGCGTCGCGGGCCTCGCCTTGCAAGGACGACCGGACCCTATCCTAGCTTCCTACGAGTCTTTCTCTATCTACCTACGTTGTGACACCCGGAGAAGAAAGACTATAAGAAACTCCGAGATCATTCTTTTTGTCATCTTTTCAAGTCTTTGATTAATCATTTGTACATCTATTGAAAACAATTTTAGTATCTAGGTTAGTGATCCCTATACATCGATATGTAGATACTCGCAGCAGGAAATTGTGACGGACACAATGAAAGTTTCAAGTAAGTATCGAGTATAGGGAGCGCTCCTCCAGATTTACATATATTTTTTTATAATTGAAACATACCTACAGTCTGATCAGTTGTCTTACATATAGATGAACAGTTACAAATTTATAAATTACATAGCATAGACTTTAATTTAGTTGCAAATTCGGTGTGATAGCTAAAAGGTGCCAGTCTGCCGCAATGTAACCGATGGATTCATCCGCCAAACATCTACGTCATCCATGTATTCTTTGATATTGTAATAACCGCGAGTCATAAGGACCTTTTTAAAATATTTTTTGACCAATATAATAATATATAATTGAATATAATAATTAAACTATATATATATTATAACATTACGAAACCTTAGTTCGTCAGAGCTGGAAATAGCTGAATTCGTCCCTGTAGAGATTTTATGACCCAGTGAAAAGTTAGTACAAGTAAAATGACTTTAGTTTGTTATTTGTCGACGACAGACAAACTGAACGTTGTTTTGTTCGTAATTTAAGTTTATCAATTTAATAGAAGTAACATTAAGCATCGATTCCTTTACCACTAAACAAATGGTTGTGCTGAGTGGGAATCAAACTAACCAATCAAAACCAGTGAATCAAACACCAGATCCTAGGCTTAGTGGCTGCGGCATGCGGCACATGCCTGCTGCGGTGGCCACTGCGCCACCGGGGAAGTCAATTATCATTATTCCGAAAAAAAGTAACAGTCAGCAAAAGAGATAGGTTTACACCCCGTAAAACGCATTTTAAATTTATATGTACACGTTTATGAGAAGACTTAACTATTATATGTATTTGAACACAGCTAGCAGCAAACTTTTTGCCCATATAGAATTACCGGATGTAAGTACTGATAAAAACATATTTATTTACATTATTACATAATGGCGGTGTAAACCTAACTCTTTTGCTGACTGTACATCCAAAAAAACAGGGTGTAGGTCTAAACAATACTTACAAACTAATATTTTTGGAGGTACCTACACTATAAATAGCAACACAACAAGAAGCGGCCGTAGCCCAATGGCTAGGGCGTCGGACGTGTGATCTTGAGGTCGCCGGTTCGAACCTCACCCATTGCACTACCGACGTGAACCCACTTGTTTTTAGCTAAGCACGAAGGGTTAACAAGAATACTAGTAGAATGCAAAAATTCTGCTAGTAATATTAATAAAAAAGTATGTACTTCACGTACGAATATATAAATTATTGTAATAGAGGTAGATCATAAAAATAAAATATTTATTTATTTTATTTATAAAACTTAATGCACAGTACATTGTATATTGGCAGACTTAATGCCAGAGGCATTATCTACCAGTCTACCTTTTGGGTAATGCAAAGATAATTTTGAATACTAGTAGATTGAAAAACACAGCCAGTAATCTAAAAAAAAAAAGAGAATTAGTTCGTAGTAGGTAATATTAATCAAAACCTTAATCATTTCTTGAGATTAATGAAACAAAACTCCTCGCTCGTACGGCCGTGTGATTTAGGTGTGTAAGTATTTTTCTTCTATCCTTCTATTTAGCTTTTGAAAACCTTAATTTTTTCGAGGCACACCAAATAATCACCACGATACTCCAGTGTGCCGTACACACTTTCCGGAACACTATTCTAAATACAACTACACACTTATCATCATCATCAGCCCGTATAACGTCCATTGCTAAACATGGGCCTCCTCCCGGGGGAGGGTATTTTGCCATAGTCACCACTCTTGGCAGGCGGGTTGGTATTATGTTGTACCACACAAGGAAACGCTGCTCCCCGTTCAGTGATAAATTATTGTTATAGATGATGTAATAACGTGCTTTCCGAGGCACGGAGGGTAGTCCCTCAACATACCAGACCCGAAAATAAATCTTAGAATTTACACAAAGATTTCCCGTCCGGCGTGGGGATCGTACCCCGACCTTCGATATTTAAAGCGAGCCAAATACCGCTACGCTACGGAGATTGTCGTCAACTACACACTCCCCGGTCAAAAAAAAGAAAAGATTATACCTTTGTCTCTGCCTGCCTCTATGGAAGAAAGGCTTCACACTTCCATAGACAAAGAAATGTCACCTGTCTCGATTCTAGCACACCTTTCATGCTTCTTTCACAGTCATCAGTCTTTATATGCCAGTTACAGGTACTTTTAATCTGGCACTAATTTAATCAGTCGGATTTATTTAACAAAAAAGATACTGTAATACCTTAAAATAAGGTTGCACAGCTATGTCATAAAAAAACGAAGTCTATTATTTGTTTGTACCACTAACGATGTGCCATATACAATATTGGTTTTGTTAACAAGAGAATGCTACCACATATTTTGCCAACACAACTCAATTTATTTTCCAAATAATTGGGTATTAGAAGAGAAGACGCGAACGTAATATATTGAAAATGATATATCTACATATTGATACAGAAAATGTAGGTTAGTTCGAGATAGAGAAGCAATTTACTGATAAAATGTTTTATTAATGAACCATACATTTATAATGATCGCATGATATTTCTGAAGGATATTGTAATAAAGAAATTACACTATTTGTTCATTTGGAGGGCTTTTTTATTCTGACGATAAAAAAACGCACCAACTTCCCAACAGTATTTGAATAAATAACCGTGTCACCCTCAAATTGACAGAAAATGAAAATGTAGGTACCCTTATTTGAATAATATAGGTAACTACTTAATTTACTATTTGACGCGTTCAAGTAAATTCACAATAATCCTGACGCCTCACATTCTAAAAACGAAAGATTCTATATCCATGAGATTTACATTAATTAACAAAATTATAATTAGGATAAAGCGTAGTGATTGAGGTTATGTACGACTAATAAAAGAAAAATGTAACAAACAATCTCACCACACGTTCATTTGGATCCAAGATAGATTTTTAAATTCATATTAATTGGAATAAACGTCACCGTAATTGGAATTGGCGTAAACGACTGCAGGAATGTATCAACCAATCACACGACTGCATTCTTAATACATTTTTGTCAACGTTAATTAACTTCAATCTACGTTTATTTGGCCGGCGAAATTTGATGGCATATTTAACATAGTGAATTTATAAGCGTATCATATCGTCTGACATTGCTCCAAGAAATTGCTAAAATTCATCTCATTAAACACGTCAGTATATTTGATTACCTTTTTGTATTATTAAAAAAACAACTACTGCACTAGAGATATAAAAGTTGTTTTGGCCACTATTTGTGCAATATAGCGAATTGTGATCTGGATAGGTATTTGGTCACTATTGGAACTGCGCCAATGATACGGTGTAGCATACGATGGTAGACTCTCGTGCATGGGCGCCGCCTGGAGCAAGAGAAGCTCAAGCTCGCTAAGATGGTTGAAAGGGAGGAGGTTGAAGACGGTGGCCTCTCTCTGCGAATGCATTATGTCCCAGAGCGGAGCGGAAAACGAACGATACAAAGTATCTACCGGAGGGATCCTCCGGTAGATACTTTGTATTGAGACACTTGATGTCCAAAGTGTATTTTTCTGGCGAAGATGCAAGAATTTAGGCGAGAGCCTGTTGTAATTCATTATGAAAAGTGTTCGTGATTAATATTATATAATCTCAAAGAGTGCCATCTTTCATTTATATTAAGTTTATAGTATTAAAGAGCTATACTCGGCATTTCCCTGCATGATCGAATTAGAAATGAAGAGATACGCAGGAGAACGAAGGTCACTGACATAGTTCAACGGATTAGCAAGCTGAAGTTGCAATGGGCAGGAAATAAAACTCGAAAAAAAGACGGCTGATGGAGTAGGAAGGTTCTCGAGTGGAGATCACGAACTGGCAAGCTCAGCGTGGGACGACGACCTCATAAATGTCGCAGGGAGTCAGTGGATGCAGGCCGCTAGCAATTGTTACAGCTGGAAAACGATGGTGGTGGGAGGCCATTGTTCAGCAGTGGACGACAACAGGCCGATGATGATAATGTTGATACTGATTGTGCCCTTACATATCCTCTTCGAGGATTAGGAGTCGCAGGCGTTACATACTCAACGCGGACGATGTAGCGGCTAGTAATAAAATATACTGCTGAACACTAGATTAACAATATTGTTGAAGTGTGAAGTAGAAATACTGGTTGGAGCTCCGCAGAACTATTATTTCAGCCATAAATATAAAATACAATATCATTTTAATCAGAATTTATGGGTTTGCGTTGCCATCGGGAAGCGTACGTGTATTATCACATGTTCGAGGACATTCGCAGAGAGAAAGCATTTCTTGTATCTACAAGTTCTTCAACTTTAGTGTGAACAGTAGCTATCTTTACATTTTAAAACGCTAGATTAGGTATTTTATGTAGGTTTACATTTTACTTAGGTACCTAGAATCTAGCTTAGCTACATTTTAAAATTAAAAGTCTAAATTTTCCGATGCCCACTTTGACCGAGAGGCCCTCTAACTATAATATGAAGTACAGCTACAGTTGCAAAACTCACAATCATTCTTCAACTCCCTCGCCAGCGACCGCTCTGAACCCTCTTGCGCAGGATGTTTAGTTTATAACCCACTAGCTTTCCGCCCGCGGTATCACCCGCGTTACTCCCGTTCCCGTGGGAACTTTATTATTAAACCTGCAGCCTATGTGCCTCTGGATGAACGTAGCTTTCCAATGGTGAAAGATTTTTTGAAATCGGCACAGTAGCTTTTGAGTTTATTAATTACAAACATACACATAAAAATACAAATCTTTAGATTTTTTTAAGATTAATCAGGCTTGGAACCCTGTTCGCCTAAATGCCCGGTAAAGAAGCATAATTCGCGGGACTTATTGCATAAGCCCGTCCCAAAAAACGTCTATAAATAATACATTTGTTTGTGAAATATTACAACCCACACGCCCTTTTTGAAAGGGCCAAATCTGATATGGGCCAATATCGCAGGCCGTATGTACTCGTAGCCGTTCAAATCTACAAAAAGGGCTGTGTTTATGTAAGTAACCTAAAAACAATCAAAATGCTATCGCAATTATCATAAGTTAAAATATTCATGTTAACATGTCGTAATAACACGTCTTATAGCCAATTAATGTCAACTATGTTAAAATTATCGTTAATGTAGGGTTTAATGTGATTATTACGTGAAGTTTGGCCGCGCTACTACGGAACAATGTTCTTATAAGTTGAGATATTTTAGCGTCATGATGGGTGCGTTGCGTAATTATAATTTATAGCGATAACTTTATCCATACACTAGGTTGATATGTACTTCCATGTGTAACTTCAATCGAGAGCAGACAAGACAAAGATATAGACCGCCCCGCAGCGCCGAGTCGAGTAACATCATACGTAAATTATTGCTTCGACTAGATACCGCCGTCGTACTTGACAAATGCGGCAAAGAATAATACGCCGAAATCGGCGTACCCGAGCCAGTGACGCTCTGTACGAGGAATACGTGTCAAAAGTTTTCTTTAATTTTGTATTCGAAGTAATATGCCAGTTTCCGTAGTAAAATGGTCTTAAACACACTACAATATTAAGTTGCGCGGGAAGGAAGCGCGGGATTTAAGCCAAGCGTACGAGACCAACCATTTATCTAACGACAGTTGCACAAATACCCCTAAAAGTCATAATCCCTCAATCTCATCGCCAGTGACCGCCCTAAGCCGAGGGGCGCCCTCTTGCGCAGGTTGCTTAGTATGTAGTTTTTAAACCGTTTATTAAGACAGAAGCTCTGCTCGCCTTTATGCCCGGTGAAGTAGCAAAAGCCTCGTGGCTACATAAGTGCTTTCGAAAAAAAAAACTTTATCATAGATTAACATATAGGCTATAAAATATTACGCTAGCTCTTGAAAAGAGTAACAGATTGTAGGCGAGACCGCGAGGTGCAGCTAGTATTAAATCATACAATACCAACTGTATGTAAGTTGTTGTCGAAACTTAAGAAAAGAAAGGAATTATATTTAAAAAAAATTAAACTTTAAATAAAGTTCATTTAGACCGTTGATTTCATTCATTATACCTACTTAGCATACGAAAAAAAATCTTTAAAAGGGAAATAATGTACGAATCATCTACTTTCATTTAATACTACACTTGGACATATTTGCAAATATCCGATTGTTAACTTCTATTTTTTTTTCTTTTCAACCTCCATAATAATAGGTCTTTACCTATGAAATTGCCGTTTTGTATTAAAAAATTTAAACGATTTTTTTTTCATGTATTTTTTATTTGTATTAATCGAAGTAATCACCCATGCAATCAATGCATCTTTGCCAACACAGTGGCAGTTTATTGATGCCCTTCTTAAAGAAATCAGCTGGACGGGAGGCAACAAATTCTTCAAAGGCATTACTGCCTCTCGGGTATTGAATTTTTTTCCCGCCAAGAAGTTATCCAAATTCTGGAAAAAGTAGTAGTCTGTAGGCGCAAGGTCTGGTGAGTAGGGCGGATGACGGAGAGCTTTCAACCCCAGTTCTTGCAACTTGGAGACCGTCTGCTGTGCAGTATGAGGTCGCGCGTTGTCGTGCAGGAGCAGCGGAGACGAGCGATTGACCAATGCTGGTTGGAGATGTGCCAGCTTCTCCATAATTGTGTTCAGTTCTTCACAGTACACATCTAGTAATGCTCACCCCGTTTGGTAAGAAGCTGTGATGAATCACACCGGCGCTAGACCACCAAACAGTGACCATCACTTTTCTAGGGGTAAGTTTTCGTTTAGGGCATTGTTTAGGTGCTGAACCAGGATCCAACCAACTTGCTGAGCGCTTGCGGTTATCAAACAGAATCCATTTTTCATCGCAGGTAACAATGCGGTTCAAAATTCCTTCATTTGTGTGTCTGTTGAGCAGTGCAAGGCACGTCTCGACGCGTACTTCGTGCTGGCGATCATTGAGTTCGTGGGGCACCCATTTGTCAAGCTTGCCAATTTAGACGCAAATGGACCAATATTGTTTTGACGCTAAAGTCAAAAGCTGCTGCTAATTCAGCCGTAGATTGTGTATGATCAGCTTCCACAATCGCCTTTAATTCGTCATTGTCGACCAAAGTCTTCGGACGACCGCGAGGTTCATTTTTCAGGTGGAAATTTCCAGAACGGAAGCGAACAAACCAATAACAGGTGGTGCGTTGGTTTGTAGTGTTAGCTCCGTAAACGTCGTTGATGTTGCGTGCCGCTTGTGCCGCGTTGATGCCACGACGGTACTCATATTCCATAATTACTCGAATTTTTAACGTATCCATGATGACGTAAAAGATTGAAATGCGTTGAAAATGTAACACTAATCAATAAACAAATGACTACTTTTGGAAAAAAAATCCATTTTAAAATAAAATTAATTTGAAATTAGAATTCTTAGCCAAACAAACATTATTTTAATTTGAAATGGCCAGTACTGCAGAACGGCAATTTCATAGGTAAATACTTAATATTATGCACATTTTTTTTTTCAGGTAAGTATTTGTAAAATACGAATCACTTCCTTTCATGTGATACCCTATATGGCCATATTTGAAAACATTCGGTTGTATATTCCCACTTTCATCTATAATAATATACATAAATGCGAAAGATCATTCAATCATTCATCACGAAATCTCAGAAACTACACTTGTAGTTTCTGAGATTTCGTGCAAAATTTAAGACTCCTAGCACTTGCTAGGAGTCTAAAATTTTGCATAGGGGTTCCATTTGCTCACTAAGACGGAATTCTGCAAAATTCAACCCCCAAGCTGTTGCAAAGGGGAGGCAAAGTTTGTATGAAATTCCTATCGTTTTAGTACTAAGGTTTCAAATAACTAGAAAATACTAATATTTAAAGAAATTAAAATATAGGTAGTTCATATATTTTTCTTAATAACCCTTACAAAGCGTTAAAAAAACAGGGAAGTAAGTTTGCATGAAAAGTCCTTTCTTTTTAACTTTTTTTACCTCACATAATATACTCTAAGGGAGGGATTATTAAGTGGGAAAATAGGAGTTGCAAGATTTTTTTTAGTGCTTACGTATCCAAAGTTACGGGTAATTGGGTGCGCAACGACTAGATATCCACGGGCAGCTCCCTCCCTATATTTTTGTACTTATGAGAACTTACAGCTTTTACCCAGCCATAAATGCATGTATATTAGTACCTAACTATCGTTTTAAACAAAAAACTTAATTACTTAGAACGCTCAACAATATTCCTCCCGACCCTTAGTTTGCAAAGACCCATCCGATACCCTCGTAGACCCCAAGTCTGAGAGCCCCTAATACTAAAAGTCATAATTGCTCAATCTCATAAAGATTATTATTATTATTACGTAAGTCCTTCCGAACCAAAAAAAAAAACTCAACAATATGAATAAAATTCTCTGTTTACGCTGCCCTTCTAAAAAAAAGCCGAAGAAAATTACCAATGTAACTTGACGGAGTTAATTTTCACTTGAGAATTTAAAAGGGACTCCTTTAGACGGCCATTTGTGTTGACGGGAAAATCGCAGGTAATGGCTGCCCTTTAAAAGGGCAGAAAATATTATCTTCAATTCTGTGTAAGGTACACAGAATTGAAGATAATATTTTCTCAGCAAGTTTTTAAAGAATTTAATTGTAAAAATGGGATGATAATGTGTGTTGTTTTATTGGAATAATATAAAAAAGTGCGAGTTCGCGTACGAATTGGCGATTGATATCGATCAAACAAGGGAAAAATAAACAATCACGTTTGTGGTATGGGAGCCCCCCTTAAGTATGGCTAGGTACATAATTTGTGAAAATTTCAACTGTCTAGCTATCGCGGTTCTTGAAATACAGCCTGGTGATAGACAAACACAAACAGAAAGCGAAGTCTTAGTAACAGGGTCCCGTTTTTACTCTTACGGAACCCTAAAAATGGTCATTTTACAAATAAGGCCCCAGCAATGAATTTAAAAGTTTTTACAGTATCCTGTAAATCCAAGACGGACGCTTCACGAACGAAAGACTACGCATTGACCATTGCATTTTTTTTTCTTTTTGACTTACGTAGGTAGCCGCGAGGCTTTTACTACTTCATCGGGCATAACACTGACCATAAGGCAGGTTAGAAGTACCTGCGGGGAGTGGGGGACATGGGCCCCGCTCCCTTCGAGGCTGACCCATGAGGAGTAGGGACGCCTCTACACTCAGGGCGTCCCTATAATTGGGCAAATGGGCCACTGTAAATGTGGCCCTGCAGATCCCGCGGTACCATATTGGCCGCGGGTGCCGTCGGGGGGCTGGATTGCTCAAGGAGTGTCCGGGAGGTTTTAATGGTGTAGGGTCTTCCCCTCGTGGTATGAGTTAAGCATACCACGCTATGGAGAGGGCGAGTCCCACATATCCCACCGCCAGCGCGCGAATACGCTGCAGCGGCGGTGGGAATGCGTTAATGCATTTCCCCCGGACAAAAAAAAAAAAAGTTTAGAAGTACCTACTCTAAACCAAAGGACATGAATAAGCAGATAAATGAATGTGGAAGAGGGGAAAGTGGTTCTTCAAGATCGTTGTCAGTGAAGGAAAGTGGTCTCTGCCTACTCCTGTAGAAAAGAACCATAAAACCATAGGCATCTATATGGTTCAATACTTCCGAACAGTATGAGACTTCCCAAAGAATTCTTCATTAAAATAGCTTATTATTACTCTTGGACTTTTAATATGACAAAATAATGTTGTCGTGTAATTCATTAATAACCAATATATGAACAGTAATTAAATTCTTTCCTCTTGATAATATTTATATTGAGCTGTGCGCGATTTACATAAATACCAACCAACAGGTGGATTTAATGCGCTTCTCTTTGCGAAAACATAATGCATATAAAAACTGAAGTATATTATCATTCACCGATGCAATCACAGACGTCGTTGACTGTAGAGCGATCCCCTTGCCTAAACCTAAGCTCAAGCCTAGACTACATATATCGACGCCAAGGCTTGGATGGACCGAGTGGGTTTTCCAATTAAAACGTTCGACAGCCGAAACGGTGTTTACATGATAAAACTCGTTATCTTGATGTCTCTTTTCTAAATGTAATGATTCTTTACCAAGCTCAAGCTATCCCTCTTCAGCTGTTATTCAGCTGCTTCTTACCGTTTTTAATGGCTTAGAAACTTTTAAGTTCAAAATAGTATGTATAATATATTTTTGCCATTAGATTTATTTGACGTATTTTGTATCATATTTTTCCCGTTATGTTATATCCAGATTTAATGAGGGTTGAATGATGCTACTGCTATTTGAAATCTGGGCTTAAATTTCTATCTCGCGTGCGATTCACTCGCGTGTGGTTCACCCAAAAGGGTTTTAAATGGTTATTTTTAAAGTAGGTACGTTTTTTTGTACGCCTCGGATTCTTAAACCTATATAAAAAAATAACACTAACTAAAGCAAAATTCGCATAGAAACACACGATTACGTCATAACGGTTGTCAATTGTTTCGTAATTCGTATCATTAATGTACCCAAGTACTTATTCGGTTCAAGTTATAAAACGAAACCTAAATAGCCAATCGAAGGTTCAAGGTTGTAGTAATTTGGAAAGTAAGTATCTAAATAAGACCTTGGTATGTACAGTTATTGTGTTTTGGTTTATTTTTAGCTTTAGGAATCTATCAATATTAAGTCCACGTTTAGCGACAACGTCCATGGCGTTACGTTATAAGTCTGGATTTAAGTCACTGAGGTCGTGGGTTTGATCGCGATCCCTACACTGGACAAGAAATTTTCGTGTAAGTTTTGAGATTTCTTTCCGGATAGGTTGGTCCCAATAATTTGCCTTTTACGCGTCGATATGTTCATATAATTAGTAGATCATTGAGTTGAAAAAATCATTATCAGACCGTATAATGTCCACTGCTGATCATGGTCTATAGCCGTTGGGAACTCCATTCTCGAAGTTGTGACCGAATACATATATCTAGGTCAAACGATCCAACTAGGTAGGACCAACTTAGAGAAAAAGGTCAATCGTCGAATCCGACTCGGCTGGGCAGCGTTTGGGAAGCTTCGGAAAATCTTCTCGTCCAAAATACCTCAGTGCCTGAAGACCAAAGTCTTCAATCAATGTGTGTTACCAGTGATGACATATGGATCTGGGACGTGGTCTCTTACTATGTGCCTCATAAGAAAGCTCAAAGTCGCTCAGCACGCTATGGAAAGAGCTATGCTCGGCGTTTCCCTGCGTGATCGAATCAGAAATGAAGAGATCCGCAGGAGAACGAAGGTAACTGACATAGCTCAACGGATTAGCAAGCTGAAGTGGCAATGGGCAGGACACAGCTCGAATAACTGACGGCCGATGGAGCAAAAAGGTTCTCGAGTGGAGACCACGAACTGGCAAGCGCAGCGTAGGACGGCCGCCTGCAAGATGGACCAACGACCTCATAAAGGTCGCGGGGAGTCGGTGGATGATCGAGGATGATGAGGAAATCGATGGGGGAGGCCTATGTTCAGCAGTGGACTACAACAGGCTGATGATGATGATGATGATGATGAACATGGTCCTCTCGAGGTAGGGTTTTGCCATAGTCACTACGCTTGGCAGGCGGGTTGGCCGCAGTATTATGTTGTAACACACAAGGAAACGCTGCTGCGCGTTCCCTTGTATACGATTGATATAGATGATGTTATAACAATTGGGACCAACGGCTTAGCATGCTTTCCAAGGAACGGATGGTAGTCCAGTCAACCAGACCCGGAAAGAAATCTTAGAATTTACACAAAGATTTCTTGCCCGGCGTGGGGATCGAACCCACGGCTTCCGAGAATAATAGCGTTGAAATCCTACGCAAAATACTCAGGTGCATCGTAATAGGCACTCCGAGTGGCACCTTACTTTGCTTCTACATTATATTGCAGGCAAGTAAACGAATTAACCGCTCCCGCAGTTATAATCTCGTTAAAATATATTTCCTTGAGGTCTCAAGTAACATGGTATTCAGAATTCGTGGAACGCCGGTGAAAGAGATGTTTGTGTCTAATGAGAGTGGTTTGAGATTTAATTTTAAGTGTATGTAGGTATGTACCGATACATAAACTGTTACGCAAAAGATGACGAAAAAGGAAATACCCCGGATTATGTTCATAAATCTGATTTAAATATCAGTGGTACCACTGGGTCGTGTTCCTAACCTAGGTGTGTGTCACTTAATTGTATGTGTATTACCTTTAATTTGTTTCTTTATATTGATCCACTAAAACCTATGATAATTAATGTGAATTTAAACTTATTATGAGTAGAAGAATTAATGACGAGGTGACTGACGGACTACTTTGTGTCTAATATCCTACAATTTGCTACCTGTTAGTTATCTATGTAGTATAATTCATAGAATAAGAATAATAGTGTTACATTGTGATTGTGACAAGTACAAGTGTATGTAAATACCTAAGTTCTGAATAAATTTATTATTTAATTACTTAGGTATAACATTCATTTGGAGATGTTAACATTAAAATTTCGTCTGTCTTATATATACTTACTACTTACGTTTGTTTTTTTTGGTTATTTGCTTCTATCTAGCCTGGAGCTCTGCTCGCCTTTATGCCCGGTGAAGTAGCAAAAGCCTCGGGGATAACTACAAATGTCCGTCCGAAAAAAAAAATTGCTTGAACGGGCTAATCTCAGAAAGTACAGGTCCGATTTGAAGAAGGTTTTTAGTTTCAATTAACATTGACTAAAACTTTCTTCAATAAAGGGGCTATCTAACGATAGCCCCTTTATTGAGGAAGGCTATAGGCTTATTTTTATTATGAAGTTCCTACGGGAACGGGTGCTACGCGGGAAATATATTTTGAGAAATCTTAAAATGTGACAAAACGGTGTCTGTCTGAAATATCGGCTTGGACCTTGCTTTTAATATACTTTTTAATAAGCTGTCGTGCACCAAAGAGTTCGTTAGAAATTGACATTTGAAAAAAGGAAAACATTTTGTCGGGCATTTTCAACGTCGCGACGTTCGAGTATATTAATTAATGGATACTTTACTGTACCTTTAATTTGTATAACAAGGTTTTTATTGCACTAATAACTACTTCACTATGCGCTATGTCTCAACTATCTTATAATGATGTATGATACTGTAGTTTATTAAATGTTTGAGATATATGTTAATGTAATATAACGTACTCTGTCTATACTAATATAAAAAGAAAATGTTTGTTTGTTTGTTTGTTTGCATTGAATAGGCTCCAAAAGTAGTATAATATTACCTACTTTCTTGTTAAGTAGTTGTCTACACAATTACTAAATAAGAAAGATATACACGCGTGGCGTTGCGCGTGTGGTCGTGCGTGGCGTCTCGCAGCGCGTCGGATGTTTAGAAAGTAGCCCTTTTCATTTCACGTGAAAATTCAAACGTATGACTATTTACGATGTCGATTATAAAGATGGGAGACGTGAAGAGTGGCGGTGAAATAGTGAAACTATTACAGGAGTATTCGTAAAAAAAGGAACGAGTCTAAAACCACTTATCTGTAAACGCACGAATTTCCGTGCCGTTTTATGACCGGCGTATGTTTGAATTCGGTGCGGGCAACTAGAACGTGGTTTATTTACTAACGGATCTACGCCGAGCCTAAACCGTTGATCGTAGAAACGAGAAACTTGCAGGTTTTATTATGAAGTTCAGACGGAAACGGAAGTTACGCGGATGAAACCGCGCGCGGGAACCTGGTATCCTACTAATATTATAGACGCGAAAGTTTGTAAGTATGGATGGATGGATGTTTGTTACTCTTTCACATAAAAACTACAAAATAGATTTAGCTGAAAATTTGCACGGGGATAGTTAATAAGTTCGATTAATATATAGGCTACAAAAAATCATGCTCTAACCCATTGGAGCAGAGTAACGTTGGTAAGACCAGTGCAGTAATTAAAAAAAAAAAAAAACTTTTTTTCCTTTCATGAATCCGGCTGACTATTTAACAGATGGCAAGCGTTTTTTTGTGTTCTAACACCATAATAATTGTTAATTCTAGGTTCTGCCAGTCTTGAATAATATTCCCTTAGCTACACTTAGGCACAACGCAATACGTATTCCCATATTTCAAACCGCCCTTTTGTCTCGTTGTAAAGTCGATACTACTATAATAGACACAAAGAGTGCATCGGGTTACGTGCACAAAGGAGTGCGATACGCCACAGTAACTACATTGTGGTATTCCGTATGCAGTCAGTATATGAAAAAGTACAGTTGAGATACTTAATATTTCCGTAAGTGGGTCCATTCAGACACTTTTAAATCGCGAAAGTCATTGAAACTAGCTGCTGTTTTATTTTTATTTGGAAGGACTTTATGTAGTTAGCCAGAAGGCGTTTGCTACTTAATTGGGCATAAAGGCGAGCAGAGTTCCAGCCTAAATTTATTGTTTAAAACTACTTACTAAGCAACCTGGGCAAAGAGCAAAGCGTAGCAGCGGAACAGCGGAAGAGCGGACCGATGACCTGAAAAGGGTAGCCGGAGTGCAATAGATGCGGAGGGTGAGTAAACCTGGAATGAATGGCGATGATAAGGCAGCAGTGGACAGTAATCTCTGTCCGCTGCTGGACATGCCTCAGCTGATTATATTTGCAAAATGTGTCACCTACGTCATTTACATTGATCTATAAATAATTCAAGCAGTGATGTTAGAGATAAGCTATTATGAATGATTTAAGATTATGTTAAGGCATGTTTCTCAAAGAAGAGTAAAGTATAATTATGTCTTTTTAAGGTTCCGTCGTCTACAAGGAACCCTTATAGTATTTTTTTTAAAGAGCTGCATTTAATATGCTCCTTTTTGTTTTATTTGGGTTTGTTTTAATATGACGAAAGAGAAAAAGAAGAAGAAGTGAAGTTGGTTTATTCTTTTATTTTTTCGGATGGACATTTATGTAGTTTAGCCACGATGCTTTTGCCACTTCACCGGGCAAAAACGCGAGCAGTGGTCCAGTCCAGTTATTGATAATGCAGACGAATCGATCGTACTCATTATAAGTCAAATACAATTTACCAATGTTGTTATGGCATGTGATAGGACCGCGTATTATAAATTTAATAAGAATCAACCAGCGCGGGCTGGGATTGGGTCAGAACGCGTCGCGAGCCTCGCCTGGCAAGGACGACCGGACCCTATCCTAGCTTCCTACGTGTCTTTCTCTATCTACTTTGTCACACCCGGAGAAGAAAGACTATAAGAAACTCCGAGATAATTATTTTAAACATCTTTTAAAGTCTTTGATTAATCATTTGTACATTTTCTTTAAAACTTTTTAGTATCTAGGTCAGTGATCTCCATACATCTATATGTACTCGCAGCAGGAAACAATGATAGTTTCAAGTAAGATCGTGTATAGGGAGCGCTCCTTCAGATTAACATTTTAACAATTAAAACATACCTACAGTCTGATCAGTTGTCTTACGTATAGTTCAACGAAGTTTAACCTACTGCCCTTCACTCCTGACGTAAATGTCGCAAAATAAAATGTAAAGGACTAGCTTCCTGCCCGCGTTCCCATGGAAACCTCATAATATAATAATTTAAATAGCTTTCTAATGGTATCAGAATCTCCGAAATCGGTCCTGTAGACCGGACGGATTCCACTTAATGCGAAAACACAATCAATCAAATCTCTTTATAAAATCATATTATAGCATAAATGCTACTATAAGACTAGCTATTCCTTTGCCTGTAACCCTTTTTTTACCGTATAAATTTTATTCATATAGATAGAAAATATTTTAATACTATTTAACACAATATAACGAAGGTTTCTCGATACTTACGACGAATATAATATTTTTATTACAAAGAGAATTATTTGATAGTCTTTGTTTGTTTGGAATTCATTTCAGTTATTTACATTTTTAACTATCCACCGAAACAGTTTATTTTTAAAATAATTAATTAAAATTTATAAGTTTGGGCATTGAAAGTTTTGATCTTATTCAAGATTTATAGCTCTAGTGTAAGCGCTGGCAAAACTGTTGAAAACTTTATCACTGAAACTCGCAATTAAGAGTCATAGCTATCTAAAGATATAGAACAACTAGCTTCCTGCGCGCGGTTTCACCCGCATTACTCCCGTTCCTGCTAGAACTTTATAACTCAATATAGCCTGCCTAGAAAAATGGACTAGGTATATAATACTGAAATAATTTTTCAAATCGGACCAGTAGTTCCTGAGATTACTGCATTCAAACAAACGCTTCAGCCTCCGTCCACAAAATTACGAAAATTTTGTGGACGGAGGAGAAATTTCACAATTTTTTTTTGCGAACTTTTTTTTGTTTGCCTGGAGAATTTTGAAATATCGCCGATAGTTGTTAATGAACTATCAGCGCGAAATTTCGTATTCCAGTCTTTTGAACCGAAAAACTATGAATCTTTATATGGTTATTGGTTAACACTGATAGGTAAATTCTTAAAGAAAATGTGATTCTGTAATAAGGCGATTCACATATAGAACCACTAATGGTCATGAGAAACTGAGCTGAGATACTCTACTCTAATATTATAAAAAGGATAGATTTGTAGTTTTGGTTGTGTGTTTGTTACGAATAAACTCAAAAATTAGATCGTTTCATTATCCCTGAGTTACATTGGCTATATTTATTTAAAAACGACTACTATTTACTTTTGTTTTAAAAACTTATAAACTTAGGCTATAAAATACAAAGCTAAAATACCATTCATTATTTATTGACCACGTTTATTTTCTAGCTACTGGCAATAAGAAATATAAGGTCGTTACTAAGAAAATATCTTTAAGATACAAAAGAAACTGTATTTAATGTCTTGTTTTTAATCTTCTATGAAACTTGTTGTTACGTTTAAGAAAGTTTATCGAAGTAAAAATGACCTTGCAAAGGTCACGAAGGATTAGATATCTTTTTTTTAAGACAATAGGCATGAAGACTGAAAAATTAGATTTAGTCCGTCAGTTAGAGTACCAAAAAATATTGGAAAGGCATATTTTTTCGTTCCTCAAACTTAAAAATTAAGGAAGATACAGCGCTTTGAAATTTCGCTTGACGTTGCTTCTAATTACAATTTTACCTAGTAGTGACGTCACAAGCTCTCCTCTCCTGAACTTTATAGATGGAGCAACAACACTCTATCTTAGTAATTTTTTATTGATTTGATAAATAAAAAATACGTGTTACTTATTTAATTGAGTTAATATTAATCTGTATACTGCCTTTATCACTTTGTAACTATGCATGCTGTATTCACATCGAGTAGATGTCAATCGTGAAGTGTTTAATATGTAAGTTTATTTGAATGTAAGTGATTGAACATCGGTTTTGTGAATAATGAAAAATTTGTATTTTTGACTGTGGCAGGCTTATCGTAGGCACGGGCAGGGCAGGAATGGGCGTAAAAACGGGGGGGGGGGGGGGGCATAGCCGTAGACATAGCCATAGGCAATGTACGTGGATATGTAACTATTATTCAATACCGAATATAAAAACTATGCGCGCGGGATGCATTCGCGTATACAGGGTTACAGGAAAAGGAACCTGGAGCGGCCCAACTACTTTTTTCCACGAAATGCAATACAAATCCTAGATTGTTATACCTTGTTAGATAGCTGATGAAACGTAGATATTTTAAAACACATCTGCGGAACAACTGCCATAATATTTTTTTTAGATATACCTTAGAGAAAAATAAACTTTCTAATGCTTTTTTTTATTTTCTTAACCTTCACTTGTCTACTACGGCGTATTCAATTAACTGATGCACTATTTTAATGATTGACGTCCTAAAGCATCTTATTACACATGTAAAAATGCAATAATAATAATAAAACACATAAAATAAACAAAATTAAATTAAGTAGAATGAAAATAATAATATAATAATAATTATCTTTATATATCCAAAAAACATACAGAGTTTGAAATACAATAGTTATAACAGTACAGTACATAACAGTTTGATATTTGGTTTAGGAATACAGTTATAGTTTATGTTGCAAATTCTGTACAAGAATAATACTCTCCCTCTTAAGCTAGGGTATACCTGTATTATAAGAGGTAGTTTACGGTGAGTAATCAACAAAAACTTATCTCAAATGAACTGTGTCATCCTGCTGTACGGTATACAAGAATAGACATTGTATGTTGTGTGTGAGTGGTGAGTGTGGGTGTGACTGTAGGTGTGAGTGTAGGTGTGGGTGTAGGTGTGTGTGTAATAAGAGAAGGAAGGCTTGCGTCCTTTCTAAGGGTGGATTTGAGCACATTAAACTGACGAACCGTAAGTACTTTACAGTCAGTGAACAGTTCAGATGTTAGATACCAATAAGACATTTTCGTCATGACTTTAAGTATAGCTCGCTGTGCTCTTTCCATCCTCAGAAATCTAGTCTTAGCGGCACCTCCCCATGCTACTATGCAATAACCAATCACTGATTGGCATAGTGCGAGGTACACCATCTTAAGGGTTTTTAGGTCGGCGCATACTCTAAGAGACTTAAATATATGTATAAGACGTAAGGTTCTGGTGGTGACGGCGTTAATTTGTTGGTCCCATCTCAGTCCGTCGTCTATGAGTACTCCGAGGTATTTAACGCTTTCGGATCTAGCAAGTGGAGGACAAGTGTAGGGGGTGGACGGGTTTGTTCGGGAATGAGGAGTTATACTAAAAGAAGGAGATGGTTTAGCATTACGTCGTATAGCAAAGGGTAAATAAGTTGTTTTTTGTAGGTTTAATGTTAATGTAACTTTAGCCATGGCCACCTCCGCGTTTGCCTTCACAATGTCCCAAGTGATTCCGTCTACAAGAATTGCAGTGTCGTCTGCGTAAGCGTAAATTCTACCATTTGGGAGACTCAGTCTGCAGAGGTCATTTACGTAGATCTGAAATAGAGTCGGGGAAAGGATCCCTCCCTTGGGCACACCATAGGACACGAAAAACTCATCACTTAGGTGAGAATCAATTTTGATGCATTGCTTACGGTTTTTAAGGTAATCTTAAAATATCTCTAGCGGTATTCCACGCACACCGATATTTTCCAGCTTCATAATGAGTTTGGGAACAGAAACCGTGTCAAAAGCCTTCGAAAGGTCCGGGAATATACCTAGGCATTTCGATTTTCCTAGATTTAAGGCAACCTGTTGCGTGAAATCTAGTACTGAGTCATCTGTAGATAGGGTTGGCCGAAATCCGTATTGGTTATAAGCAATGAGTTGGTGTTTGTCGAGAAATTTTTGTAGAGAGTTATTGAGGATTTTTTCGAGAACTTTAGAGAGTGCAGGTAGGACTGATATCGGTCTGTAATTATTAACACAGTCTCTGTTCTCTACCTTGTATATTGGATGGATCACAGCTTTTTTAAAAGCTTCCGGAAAGACACCCTCCCGTAGGCAACGATTAAAAAGGTAAATTATTGGTGGAACCAGTACATGTCGACAGCCTTTCAATATACGCGATGATATGCCGTCCCAACCGACTGCACAGTCAGAACGTAGTTGTAGTATTAGGGACTCAACATCAGCTTCGTCTACTTCCAGGATGGTAACAGAGTTCACAGGTGACTTTCGTAGGTGAGGGTGACAGATAGCCACCAGCTGGTGATGATGCAGTGTCATTCATTATTTTTGAAGCTAAGTTTTTACCATTGTTGGCAAAAAATTGGCCTACCTCATTTATCGCCGATTTTGGGCTGTCCCGTTTTGTAAGTAGCTCTACTGGGGTGAGTTTTGATTTGTGGGTATTGGTTATTTGTTTAATTGTTTTCCATAGGACTTTGGGATTATTTTTGGCTTTTTCAAGCTGATCGGTTTCATAAGATTTTTTAAATTTCCTGAGTAAGTTATTGCAGAAATTGCGATATCGAGAATAGGTAGTTTTGAGAATAATATTATCTGGTGATTTTTTAGATTTTATGTGCATTTTATCTCTATTTTTTATACATTTTAAAAGACCAGGGGTTATCCAGTGTTTGATGATTCTCTTTTGTCTTGGAATTTTAACCGGTTTTGAATGATTTGATATTACTTTTTATAATACTATACTATTAGGGCATATAGTTTTAATATTGTCGTAAACATTTATTAGACTAGTTGAGAAATTGTCAAAATTCTCCCTCGAGTTTAATGAGGGCGGACGATAGATCGCTACTACCAATATCCTTTTGTCTAGGTGACATACTAAATAGTTTCCACCCGCAAATTCTGGCTCCGATGCTGTTGTTTGCAAGCTTGATTTTGTATAGATAATTATTGTTTCATAGTGAAATAAGTCAGAAATGATGGATACTCCACGCCCTTAACGGATCTAGCACGACTTTTCCTGTATGTTACTTACGTTTCCAATATTTAATATTAAGCTAAATATACGGACAATCGTAGAAGTTATGTTATTGATCATTAAAACTGAAATGCAACTACCGAACAGAGTGATCGAGTTAACTGCATATATAAGTTTGAGAACTCAACGGAATATCGAGCTTCAATAGACAATCAACATAGTTACGGTTTGAGCGGACCAGCCGAAGTCCTTTACTTGGTAATGCACCGTCCAGTGTATTGTTTTAGTAAATTTAATTATACCTATGTGGAATAATTTTATTATAGGTACTAGTGGAAGCCATTGGTCGAAAATTTACATAATAAAAAAAAATAGCATTCTAAACTCCTTCTCTATACATTTTGTTTTAATATTTCTGTACTACTATTACAAAAAGGAAAGATTTGATTGTTTGTTTGAATTGGATAGGCTCTGAAACTACTGGACCGATTTGAAAAATCTTTCACCGTTGTGTTGAAAAGTTAACACTATCCCCGGATGTCATAGGCTATATTTAATTATGAAGTTCCCATGGGAACGGGAAGCTAGTAAGCTATAAGTGTGCTTAATTCCTTACTCTCACGTCAGCGCAATTTTTGTAAAAAGGGAGACAAACGGTTTGCTTCACGTTTTAATACTAATAGGTAGATATGGCAACATGTTATAGGTCTTGTGAAAAATTTCTTATTATATTTTGAAATATATATTTAAAATATATATATTAAATATAATTTAAAAATCTTATAGGGTCTTATAGATTATTCTGGACTTACCCCGATTTTGAAACATTCTTCGTAGTTACTTCACTCCTATAGGAGGTAGGTCTTAGCGTGATGATATATAGTAGCCTTCGTAAATAAATGGGCTATCTAACAATAAAAGAATTGTTCAAATCGGACCATGAGTTCTTAAGGTTAGCGCGTTAAGCAAACATAAACTATTTAGCTCTATAATGTCGTAACGAATTAAACGATATTTATTCAGCACTTAGGTATTTACATACACTTGTACTTGTCAATTATACACAGTGAAATATAATTTATATAATTAAATACAAAATATCGCAACTAAAATCTATTGCGGATTAGCTAATAGTCTGACTGCCAGTCTAGTATCACGTCATATGTATATTAATAACAATAATTAATTCTATAATTAAAATCTTAATATAATTTATTAAACGACACACGCCTGAGGGCACCCTTAATGGGCTAGGACCACGGCTCAGGGCATCGCTTATGCTATGAGAAATATTACTGTGACAATAATTATATTTAAAAAAAGAGGGAGTGCTCACTGGCACGGAATACATTTTTTTTTATACCGTTTATCTTTCATCCATCTATACGAATGAGATCCCCTTTCTGAGACTACAATCATGTGTGTTAAAACATATGAGTGCTCAATCGTGTACACATAATTTATGTATTTTCCTATAATATATTCATCCCTCGTAACCAGCTAATAATCAAAACTTGTCACATGAGTGAATTTGAATATCCATACGCCAATTATATGACAAATCATCATAATTAATACACCGTGTTACGATTTTCGTTGTGGTTTTTCAGCGGCCGAACCTATAGCCGTTAGCAGTACTATAAAAAAGTATATTCTAACATATTATTCATACTAATATCAAAAATCCATTTTCATGACAAATCATAATTATATAAACCATGTTATTTTAGTTGTGGTTTTCTAGCGGCAGAACTAAAGTATTCACTGAGGCCGTATTGGTACGGCGACTTCGTGAAAACAAACTCATAAAAACCTATGACGGCGGCCACACTGCAGGAACGACAATCGAAATTTATTTGTAGCTTTCCCTTTGCGTTGCAGTCGCCGTACCAGCTTGGCCCCGGCCTTAGACGATATGAAGGCTACTCCAACATGGATCAAACTAAATAAAAATAATTAACCAGCATTCAGTGCAAAATAAACTTACGTGCGGTGCTTATATAAGTGCGCTTTTCGTAATTTTAACATGACTCAGCTAGTCATCTTCTTTATAAAAAACTAAAAAATAGCTTGTTGGTTGTACGGGAGCTCCAAACAAATATTTATTTTATTCAGTTTATGTGTTGTTTTAGCGCCCACAAAAATACATAATCTATGAAAATTTCTACTGTCTAGCTATCAAGGTCAGGAGATGCCTGGAGACAGACTGATACTGACCTTTTGGATACTTACGGAAACCTTAAAAAACGTTGTCATACCTACAGAAGGCACTTACGGTTCTCGCACTTATAGTTGCATAGTATTAGAATTCAGGTCGTAATTAATAATTAGGTACTGCTTCAAAGTTGCTCCTAGAAACACGTTAATTATGCAATGTAATATATTCTGGAATAAAATAGAAGATTGTTCGTAGTAACGATGTCTTTCTAATTTCGTGAATAACACTTCTCTCTTCACAGGTATTGTCCTAGTTTTGTTGGAGTTCTGGGAAATTCTGTTACAATTTTGCTAATTTGAATTATAGTCGGAATCAGCACCCTATTGAAACTCAATTACAATTGTGATATGTTTAGTATTCCGCTAAAGCTTTAACAGAATCACTCCAAATTGCAGGAAGTGACTCAAAAGGTTGATGTCGGGGGCTAATAATAAATAAAAGGAACCACTTAAACGAGGAAATAAAAAATTGCTAACAGTTATTTTAAAGCAACATTTATATTTACCATTCTGCTCCCAAAAAGCAATTGTTACTCATATTGTTTAACCACTCCCGCACTAGGTAAAGGAAGTCGCATCAATTAACTTGAGGTTAGTTACCTTCTTACTGTGATCACCAACCCGCCTGCAAAGCGTGGTGATTATGGCAAAACCTTGTCTAAGTCTATTAAGAGTAGGCTCATCGTCAGCAGTAGAATTAAACGGACTGTTGACGTAGGAACTACGTATTTATAATTACGCAATTATATTGCGGAAATTTCCAACCTTAGATAGGTAAATGGTCTGGTCTCGCGCGTGACTAGATACCGCGCTACCTTAAAACCATAGCTCCGTAAATGCGGCAACTCAACATTGTAGTGTATTTAAGACACTGAACCGATAGTTTGTGATACCGATGTATTTTTTTCTTGTAACTATTTTTATATAGTTTACTACGCAAACTGGCATATTACTTACTTCTACACGTATTCCTCGCACATAGCGTAACAAGCTCGGGTACGCCGATTTCGGCGTAGTGTTTTTTTTGCTGCGTTTATTAAGTACGTCGGCAGCATCTAGTCGACAGCGCATGACCAATAATGTATCTAAGTGTCCAACGTTGAATGGCCACACTATTTTGTACTAATTACTTTCTTTACGACACAGTAGCTAAGATAGTAACAGATAACAGTCGCCATAAAAGTACGTACATACGGAAGGGAAAACAAACGACTATCGTAAAATGTTACAGGCACTCGATATTCTTACAGGTGACCTCCTTGTCCCGTGTTTTTTCCTGCACCTTATACTCGATATAAGGTGCAGAGATAACAATGGGACTAGTATGCGACACTGAAATTAACTTTTTGAGGTACTATAATAATTAATTGGTAGTAGAACTTATACACATAACTTAGACAACCTCCGTAGCGTAGCGGTATTTGACTCGCTTTAAGTCTCGGAGGTCGTGGGTTCGATCACCACACCGGACAAGAAATCTTTGTGTAAATTCTAAGATTCCTTTCTGGGTCTGGTTGGTTGAGGGACTATCCTCCGTGCCTCGGAAAGCACGTTAAGCCGTTGGTCCCGATTGTTATAACATCATCTATAACAAGCGTATATATCTATAACAGGGAACGGGTAGCAGCTTTTCCCAGTGTATTTCAACACAAGTGCGGCACCAATCCGCCTGCCAAGCGTGGTGACTATGGCAAAAACCCTCCCTCAGGAGGAGGCCCATGTTCAGCAGTGGACGTTGTATGGGCTGATGATGATGAACATATTCTGTGGAAACTTCGTCATGAAATATAGATTATGTAACACCTGGATAATCTGTGCTGTAGAAACGCACTGTTAGAGCAATATATAAACTTGGACCGCGGGTTTCCCTACGGGAGAAATTAAAATTCTTACTGTAGCGTCGCAATATGTCAATGGAAATTTGTTATACATACATAAGAATATTAATTCTAAGATTTCTTTCCGGGTCTGGTTGCTTGAGTGACTACCCTCTGTGCCTCAGAAAGCACGTTGGTCCCGATTGTTATAACATCATCTATAATAATCGTATCGAACGGGCAGCAGCGTTTCCTTGTTTAGTACCACCAACCCACCAGCCAAGCGTAGTGACTATGGCAAATATCCTCCGTCGGGAGGAGGCCCATGTCCAGTAGCTGACATAATACGGGCTGATGATGATAAAATAGTACCTATAGATTATTCAGTAGAATATTTTGTACAAATTAACGAGACAAGTCCTGTTAACTCTCAAAGTAGTTACGAACTTTCATTTCATGAGATTTTCTACGCTGATATTAAATTTGAAATAGTCTTACCCGCTTTTAACTTAGTCATTTACATAATTTTATTCAGAATCGTTTGCCGCGTAAACGCCGGCGGAAAATATGGGGACCAAATACTACCACCATCTTAGATTGATCTTTATGCAATTTAAGCCCATGGAAAATTGATTTACATATTTGGGTTTCTTATTACATCGTCCACGTAGGTACGTCCTCCCGAGGTGTCGCTAGTAGTCAATAAAAAGGAACAATTAAGCTCTTTATGTCTCAGTCCACAACTCTATAAGTGCAAAAAATCGTACCATTAGTTGCCTCTGACAAAAAGAACTGCCCAAGTGCGAGTCGGATACGAGCACGATAAGTTCCGTACCAAATTTAATTACTTAGGTACCTACTTTTTTCCGTTATTGACATCAAGCAAGAAAAGTAAACAAAAAAAATATTTACATGTTTGTTGTATGGATTACAACCTCCCCTTAAATATTTATTTTATTTTTAATATTTGTTATTATAGCGGCAATAGAAATACGTCATCTGTGAAAATTTCATCTGTCTAGCTATCGCGGTTCTTGAGATACAGCATGGTGACAGACAGATAGCGAAGTCTTAGTAATAGGGTCTCGTTTTTACCCTTCGGGTACGGAACCCTAGAAACATGCATTTTGGTTTTAAAGACTGCAAAGAAAAATACTATAACTAATTGCACAAAAGCAGCTGGTTTGTCTTGTGTTTGCAACGAACATAGTTATGTAAATAAATAATTAACCACCTTTATAATGATGTACGTCTAGACGGTACCTAAATAGTCTTTGCAGACGGTTACATAAGTACTTACTTAGTTATCTTCCCACACTAATTATAAAATTAATGGAAATACATTTATTACCTTTAGTAATATTAAAAGTATAAAAGGACTACTGTTTCTATAATAACATTAAATAGTTAATTAAAATTATTAGGTATAATTATCTTAAACTAACTGGCCCGCGCAGTTTCACTTGCGTAGATCCCGTTCCAGTAAAAATATAGTCTCAAAATGGAGATTAATAAAATTCGACCACCGCACCGGCAGGATTCGAACCTGCATCTGAGGTTAAGCCCCTAATGCCTTCGCCCCACGGTTTTACCCGTGTCACTCTACTGCAGTGGGTCGGAGCGTGATATGTTAATCAAGCTTATAAACTATCCGCGTGCAAACTTTCTGCCAAATCCATTAGTAGTTTTTACGTGAAAGAGTAACAGACATACATACATCTACACATACAAACTGTCGCATTTATAATATTAGTAGGATGTTTCAATTCATACTTGCAACCCCCTATTTCATCCCTTTAGGTTAACATTTTTTTAAATCCCTTCATGGTGTGTGTTCGCATTTTGTATTAGTGATTCGTAAAAATTATTCAAACAAGCTAAATGTTTTGCTCAAAATGTGATCACAAAATGTTTTCTAGTTTAATATTCATTAATATTAAAACAATAGACTTATCTGGTAAACATAAAGAATTAATAATTAGAAGGATTAAGTTACTTATGAAAGTTTGTGTATGTAAGTAGGTAAGTAATAACCTACTTACATACACTAAGCTCTCATCTTTTAGCCCGACTTTTAGGTACTGAGTATTAATTCCCTAAATGTGTTTAGTTTAGTTATTGTATATCTGCCTACACATTTCTAAATTCATCTATCTTTCGACTTCTCCTCTTGCAGGTCTAGTGGAAGAGATTTCTTTACAAATAAGTAGTACTTTTGTACATAGTTGTCTTTTTGTTGTTTCTTTTTTTGTATTTTGTGTGTGTACATAAATAAATAAATGTGCTAATTATGCTACAAAGCCAAGTATAAAGCGTTGGCAAAATAATTATTTATTAAATTATATTATCGGTTAATTTATCCAGCATTATATTACGATATTGACTGCTGTTAAAATACTAATTAACATTATTGTTAAATAGCTGCGTTCCACGGTTTTACTCGCGTTACTATGCTCCAGAGTGTTGGAGCGTGAAGTTCTGTTGCCTATACACTAATGCTGCTTATAAACTATGCCCGTGTAAAATTTCCGCCAAATCCATGCAATAGTTTTTACGTAAAAGAGTAACAGACATCTATCCATTCATACTCACCAACTAACGCAGTTATAATAATTATTTTTAAATAAGGATTTGTTTGGTTGCTTTCTAGTTTTCCGTACCTGAAGGGTAAAAACGGGACCGTATTACCGTATTATTTCGCTGTCTGTCTGTCTGTCACCAGGCTGTCTCAAGAGCCGCATTAGCTAGATAGTTGACATTTTAACAGATGAAGTATTGCTAATGCCGCTATAACAACAAATACTAAAAATAAAATAAAAATTTAGGGGGGCTCCCATACAACAAACTTTTTTTTTGCACTTTTTGCTCTTTATCATTAGTGGCAACAGGTAAGCGCTCGAAAATGGTACGGAACCCTTCGTGCGCGAGTCCGACACGCACTTGACCAGTTTTTTCACTTATTTCGTTAATTAAGGGCTGATGTTTTTATCGTCAGATATTTTTTTTTAACTTAGACAAGATTTGTTTAGTAAATAATTTAACTATGTTTTTTTATTCCAGGTACTATAAGATAAACATACCTACGATGCAAGAACTGACCTAAAACAATGGTAATTGAAACAATAATGTTGAAGTACCGTACTTAACGGACACAAAGTTGCTATTTGGATGCCACCGAGGAGCTATTAGACAAACTTGAGCGTTTGCAAAATGTATGCATTCGTTTTGTTTTTAATCTTAAAAAGTATGATCATGTTTCAAAGTTTGCAAAGATCTCAAGGGGCTTCTTATCCGTTTCCGAAGGAATGCTCGCATCTTATGTTTGCTATATAATATCCTTAACAATCCTTCCTACCCTTCTTTACTGCGAGAGCGCTTTTCCTACACTCATCCACCTGGCTCCACCTGCAGATCACATCTCCGCTACAACCTCTCCATTCCTCTCCATAAAACCATTTACTATCGGGAATAGTAAATGGTTTTATGTTTTATGTTTTATGGAGTCCTTCACTGTTCAAGCGGTCAGGCTATGGAACGCCCTACCAATCGAAATAAAAAGTTGCAACTCAAGTGTTTTCTTTAAAAAACGAGTCAAGGATCTCATCTCTCTATCTCATCCTAAGTTTATATATATAACGTAGTATATTACGTTTATTTATCTGTATATGTATACATCTAAGTATATATGTAAATATTAGTATGTATGTTTATTTGAGACCTACGCACACTATTCGTATTTTCTTTTTCACGTTTCCTCTTGCGGGTCTGCTGGAAGAGATTTCTTTTGAAATAAGCAGTACCTACCTTTGTACTATTTCTTTCCTCATATATAAGATTTTCATTTTGTTTCTTTTGTGTGTTTGTACATAAATAAATAAAAATAAACAAAGCACAACCAGATCCACACAAATAGTTGACCCGAGTGGGAATCAAATCCAAAACAATTGGTCTCAGAAGTGACATCATTTAGACAACGCTGATTCAACAATCCAAATAGGCACATTTTAGTCTGCAAACGCAATTAGGCGAGATAGTAAAGACTGACGTGGTTAAAACTATTTCAGCTGGCTCATTTGTTTGCCGTTAGATGGAACATTCTCATTGCTCCAATTGTGGCGGACCGCAGTTAAGGTTAGATTGAAATTTTATTAATTTATATCTAGGGTAAAAGCCGGATAGTTGCATTAGACGGATACATGCCTCGGTTTCGAATACTCTATGTTATATATGTTGGAGGTGTTAGAACTTGATAATGGTTGGAAGTGCCCCCCCTGAAGACCTTATTTTCATTAAAGCCATTAATGTAGAGGCCCGCGTTTTGTCTGTGTGAGCAAATAACTTCCTCGGCGAAACGTTGACGGGCGTCAAAATTATATTGGCAAGTTTTTTGTATTTCATATTTTTAATAATAATTGCAGTTTTAACAATTTTTTTGTTTCTTGGCATGCGTTAGAGTTTCAATTACACTATTTGTTACGTCTTATTGTTAAATAGTTTCAAATTATTTAGGAAATAGAAAAGGCAAGTATCCATATCAAAAAGGCTAGTTGCCCTTTTTACTTTGGCGGATAGTTGCCCATAGAGCCACTATAGATTTTTAAACCAGCAATAAAGAGAATTAAGAAAATAAAGAGTTTTTTTATGTTTTAGCGTTTTTTCTAACTTATAGCAACTATAACTTGTTTCATTGCAATTATTATAGGTAACGAAAGACTGATAACTTGAAATTACTTGCAACTTATCTGAAAATAAATAAATAGAGAGGCCCCTATTCTTACACAAGGCGAGTATCCCCCGAAGAATTTTTAACGTTAGGCTACTATCCGCTATAGTAGGCAACTATCCCTTTTTTGAGAGGTCCAATAAAACATGAATTACTCGAAACGAATATTAATTATGTAAACAAAATGGGTTATTATGAAAGATCAAAGACCTATGTTTCGATATATACTTCGAAATATTATTACTACGTACTTTTTTAAAATGAAACAGCTTTATTGAAAAGTAGGGCAACTATCCGGCTTTTACCCTATACTAGCTGCGCCCCGTGGTTACTCTGCGTCAGTTGGTTGGAGCTTGATGTATATACGTGAAAACTTTCAGCCAAATCCATATAGTAGTTTTTACATGTATGAGTAACTAACATCCATCCACCAAACTTACAATCTTTCGCGGTTATAATATTTTTAAATAAATAATAGTTTAAAAAAACTAAAAATCACGCTTGTGCCCGATTAAATTGTAAATCTCTAAAACTGCACACATGCGTAGTTCGCGCACTCGCTCTATCTTTCTTAATCTCATGCAAAGCATGCGGAAAGAAATTGATGAATCTTGGCGAATCTAATCAGGATAATCGGATATTTTAATCGAATTATTTCATTGTCATCGGTCTTTGACAGGTGTGCAAAATTTGAATGAAATCTGGCCGTTTAAAGTGGGTCAAAATAGCCCCCTAAGGAGTCGGTTACAAACAAACATACTGTATACAAGTAAAGCTAATATAAATCGCTGGCGATGAGGTTGAGGGATTATGTCTTTTAGTATTTTAGGGGAGTTTTATTCTATCGCTCTACTTTACAGTTCGCGGGCCTCTCGGACTTCGGGTCTACGAGGGCATCGGATGGTTCTTGGCAAACTAAAGGTCAGGAGGACGAATGGGGAGGAAGTAGGATATTCATACGTAAAGCAAACACATTGTACCCCTTATTACGAAAAAAGAGCAGACGGTGGAGTATGAAATTATCGCACACTTAGGTATAGTTGATAAAATAAAAATAAATAAAAAAGATTATAGTTTATATAGAGAATGAGTGACAGATGGCCGCAAGCGTAGCGTAGGACATCCACCTACTAGATGGGCGGATGATCTGGTTAAGGCCGCGGGATTGCGGTGGATGCAGGCCGCTTCTAACCGCAACAACTGCTGATCTATAAGGGAGGCCTATGTCCAGCAGTGGATGTCCTACGGCTGAAATGATGATGATGTTGATGCGACCACTAGTTATTATAAAAGCGATAGTTAGAATGTTCCTCTATCAGTTACGCTTTTGAAACGAGAATGGGAAACGAAGATTTTATCGTAGGCCATAAAAGTTGACAGGAGATAGATTTTGCTAGCGACTATTCTTTTTTGTAATAACTCATACTCACATGTATATAAAAAAAATAATATATTAAAGTAATTATTTAAAAAATATGAACTAAGTATCTAAAACAAAAATTTACTTATAAAATACTAAGTACTATTCTAAATCTATTCTACTTGGCAAGGTTCCCCGAAAAATCATCATCATCATCATCAGCCTGTTGCAGTCCACTGCTGAACATAGGCCTCCCCCATCGATTTTCAGCGGGAACGATCGCTAGTGGCCTGCATCCACCGACTCCCCGCGACCTTTATGAGGTCGTCGGTCTATCGTGCAGGCGGTCGTCCTACGCTGCGCTTGCCAGTTCGTGGTCTCCACTCGAGAACCTTTCTGCTCCATCGGCCGTCAGTTCTTCGAGCTATGTGTCCTGCCTATTACCACTTCAGCTTGCAAATCCGTTGAGCTATGTCAGTGACCTTCGTTCTCCTGCGGATCACTTAATTTCTGATTCGATCACGCAGGGAAACGCCGATCATAGCTCTTTCCATTGCTCGCTGAGCGACTTTGAGCTTTCTTATAAGGCACACAGTAAGAGACCACGTCTCAGATCCATATGTCATCATACATTGGTTGAAGAAAAATATATTTTATTATTGTACAGACTTAGTTTTAAATAGCTTTTCATAAAATCTATACCTACTAATATATAAAGCTGAAGAATTTGTTTGTTTGTTTGAACGTGCTAATCTTAGGAACTACTGATCGGATTTGTAAAATTATTTCAGTGTAATATTAAATTTCTTACAGAACGGGTGTTACGTGAGTGAACCCGCGCTTAAGTATTTTAATATAACATAACTGTACCAACGTTTTTCCTGCTTACCATTTTTCTCAGTAAAACCTTACTCGAAGATAACATTCTTGTACTTACAAATTACGTCTACCTCAACAATACTGAACATAAAGTCAACAAACGAAAGGTAGGTACAGTCAACAAAAGAGATAGGTTTACACCGTTAGTATCAAATAAATTATATAAATATTTTTTGTCAGTACAACAGTCGGTAATTCTTTTTGGACGAATAGTTCGCTGCTAGCTGTTTAAAAATACACATAACAGTGAACTTTTCTCATAAACCTATACATATAAATTTAAAATGCGTTTCACAGGGTGCATGTAAACCTATCTCTTTAGTTGACTGTACAAAGCTTCAACTCACATAGATAATACGTGAAGCGGCCCGCCCCGGCTTTGCATGGGGGGACTACAATTTCAAACATTTTGGGATAAACATAATATTATATGGATTGGCCCAAACTGATCACCTTCTTCTTGGTCTTGGTGACAAAATGTCATTGATAGAATGTTACCATGTAAAAAGTTTCAATTAAATGTTAGGCCCAACTGGCGGGGATTACTTACCAAGTGAATTGATCAGTTATCGAGCGAAATGAAAAATTATTAGATTATTAAAATGACTAGGTACTAATAAATAGGGGTTTGCGATAGAAGGGTGAAAATTTAGGGTCGTATGTATTTTTTAAGGCCACATTATAAAAAAATAAAATGTTGTCCAAAAATTAAAAAAAATATGTTAGGGGTGGACAATTCTTATCACTTAGGGGTGTGAAAAATAGAAAGTAGCCGATGCTCAGACCTATTGAATATGCATATAAAATTTCATAAAAATCGGTTAAGCCATTTCGGAGGAGTATGGTAACTAAGAGAATTTTATATATAAGATTGCTATTTACTAAGCGGTCCGAATAAACTAACCACTCTGTATATGTATAAAGAAAGAAAACAAATATAAAACAATTGAATATAAACATAGAAAGGAAATAAAACCAGCTTCAACCGAATTCTACATGCCCACATTCATAATTAATATGTATTTAGCGCTGGTTTTCTAGATAACCCTAGTATATTTATTTTATTTTATTTCAATGGACCTACAGATACCCTTACGTAAACATAAAACATTTTTTAATTAAATAAATTACATATTTTTATACATTGTGTCTTATTTTCAGTAGCGTTAGTAGTTTTGTGTTAGTTAACTCGTAATCGTGGTAGTGACAAAACGCTCGTTGTCATGGCAACTGTATAACTTGAAAAGTGGTGAGAGAGAGCGTAAGAGCGGTTTTGCACTATGACCGATCCGAATCCGATCCGAACCCGAGAAAATATTGGTCTAGAAATTTGGAAATAAATCAGATGACGGATGTCGGATCTAGTGCGTAAATTACCATAGAAATAGTTCTACGGCTACTAAGGGTAATTTTTACGGGTCCAGATCGGATTCGGATCGGACGTTGTGCAAAACCGCTCTAAGACAATAAAGTTCTCTTTCGTCTCGCTGTTTTATATTTTTGTAGTCATCATTCCTGATGTATGGAACTCTATGGCAAAATGAATTAAAGACAAACAAACGAGTAGCGTGTCTAAGTCAATAAATTCAGCTCCAATAAATAAAACTTTATTGGATTAAAAGATCGAAATACAATAAAATATTTACATTAAAAAGTATCGTACCTAAATAAAAAGATACAAATTTTAACGATAACTCTCGCACTAAAATGTATTAAAGTAATCTATACTCTATACCAGGGTTTCTCAAACTTTCGGCTCCACGAACCCCTGTTAAAATTTCCAGGTGACAGTGAACCCCTAAGTAATTAAATCCCCCCCTCCAGAGAAAATAATAAAAATTGACTGTTGATGAAAACGTCTGCCAGTTATCAAGCCACCATTACGTAAATCTTGTCGCGAATCCCCTGCTGTCGAATGGCAAACCCCTAGGGGTTCCCGTGCCCCACTTTGAGAAACCCTGCTCTAATCGGACCAACCCATAAATAATGTTACTAACATTATGAAGAGGAAAGATTTGAATGTTTTTTTGTAATGAATAGGCAGACAACCTCCGTAGCGTAGCGGTATTTGGCTCGCCTTGAATCTCGGAGGTCGTGGGTTCGATCCCCACTCCGGACAGGAAATCTTTTTGTAAATTCTAAGATTACTTTCCGGGTCTGGTTAGTTGAAGGACTACCCTCCGTGCCTCGGAAAGCACGTTAAGCCGTTGGTCCCGATTGTTATAACATCATCTATAATAATCGTATATCAAGGAACGAGCAGCAGCGTTTCCTTGTGTGGTACAACATAATACTGCGGTCACCAACCCGCCTGCCAAGCGTGGTGACTATGGTAAATACCCTCCCTCTCGGGAGGAGGCCCATGTTCAGCAGCGGACGTTATACGGGCTGATGATGATGATGATGATTGAATAGGCTCCGAAAGTACTGGACCGATTTGAAAAATTCTTTCACCGTTGGCAAGCTACACTATCCCCGGATGACATAGGCTATAGTTAATGATGAAGTTCTCACGGGAACGGGAGTTACGCAGGTGAAACCGCGCGCGGGAAGCTATCTATTATAAATATCTTTATGTATTTTATGTTTTTTTTTTTAAGATTACTAGCAGAGTTTCTTCTCTCTACTAGTATTCTTGTTAACTACTCGTACTAAGCTAAAATGCTTGTGTTACGAGTGGGTTCACGTCGGTAGTGCAATGGGTGGGGATCGAATCGCCGACAACATGATCGCAAGTCCGACGCCCTAGCCATTGGGCTACGGAACCGCTTATATGATTTAAGTATGGTATGTAAGTATTAAAGAGTATATTTATTTATTTACTGATCAGGTAAACATTTAAGTAGTTTGCTGTTTGTACACGGCATTGCCCTATGTTCACTCTTTTTTCTCCTACTAAGGGTTTCCTGAAAGAGAATTCATAAATGCATTACGCTCGCCCTTAGTGCCAATTGTATTTCTGCCTCATATATGTATTTTATGAGGTTTTATGTATGCTATAAAGAACAATAATAATAATAAAATATACTAAGTTCGTTTTGCGTTTTACGAGCTCTATGCGCAAAAGTTGTTAGATTTTATCACCTTGATCGCAATCTCCATGTGTTACAGACACCTTATATCTATAATATAGTCCAATTTGACAAATAATTTCTACCAACTCAGGTACGTTGAAAAGCCTTTAACTGTTTTAAGTGGGTGTTATATGTTTCGACTAAACTATTACGTATTTATATTTTAACCATATTATATTGGCTTTCAAATGACAATCTGTATAGATGAAAATAACTTTATAGAAGTTGAATTATTAGAATCAGGCATTACGCTGCAGTTAAATACTAATATAAGTTAGGAAGACAAAATATCTTGTGTCCATTCCGCTAAAATACTTATGTCTTAATGAATATTAAAAATATAAATATTTAAACTATACAATCACCATTGGAAGAAACGATACGTATTTCCCTAGTCCATGAAGCGTCATATTCATATAAGGGTACCTAGTATAAGCAAGTCGAACGCTACTGTGACAAAAACTGTTTTCTAAAGTTTTTGCGCAGTAACGAAGTTAACATTAGTTATTTTGTCTTTCTAATCTAGATTAAAATAGATCATCACATATATTCGCATAGGTAGGTATCTCAAAAGGAGATAAAGGGACATAGCTGATGGATGGGCAGTTGCAACTATCAGCTTAAGGATACTTACCATCTTACTGCGACTTTTCCATCTGCCAAGAACGGCGATTTATGACAATATCCCTCAACTACACTGTACAATACCGTAAAGAGTTTTTATTCTAAATTTATAATTTATTCTTTTTAAATATATCTGAGTTCCATAGATTTTGATATTCAATTGTTTTATATTCATTCCCTTCAAGCATTTCGGAGATTTAACACACTAATTTGTCAATTGTGACCAGAAAATATAATTCATTAGTTTATTGAGAGCTGAAGCGTTTCGTTTCATTGAGGACCATTTCAGAAGTTATTTTTTCAACACTGACTGGCTAAATTCTGTAGAAAGGAGTGTTCGACCCGTTTAGGTCTTTTGCTGAACATGGGCCGTTCAGCAGAAGACCTAAACGGGTCGAACACTCTAGATATTGAGATATTGAGCAAAAAGAAAATAAACAAACCTGCAATTGCTAAAATTGCAATACGTACAAAAAAGAGGCGTCACTTTTTAATATACGATGAGTATTTGCACTTTCTACGCTAACACAATCAACTTGTGTTAGGTACAAAGCAACCAATCGTACGCTTCAGGTAGAATTTGTTCAGTATAGTATTTCCTCGGGGGAATTAATCTTTATACAGCCACTTCAATATTTACCTGTGAAATTGAATCGGACAATTTCATTGCTAAAGCTTTTTCATTTTACGTGATCAGAATAAAATTATCTTCTTTCTATATTATGGAAATAAGTATATTGGATTTTAGTCCCTCCAAAGGGGACTTCCCTTTGGAAGGACATAGTCAAATTTGTTTTACTGGGAAATTATATTTTATTTTTCACATAAACTCAGTATGTGACAATAAAATGGATTTTACCATACCAACAAAAACTATACCGTAAAGTTATTCCTAAACACAAGCTGTGCAGGTAATAAAAAAAAACAAAACAAAAATATATATTAGCATCCTGCACCTCCTTCTCTATTTAAAAAGTCCGCAATTTTTTTGTAAAAAGGGTTACTAAGTTTGTGCTTCACGTGCATGGTGTCCCGCTTAGATGCCGTTATAGTGGGAAATATATAACCTATGACACTCACAAATAATGTGTCTTTATATCGGTAAAAGAATTTGCGAAATCGGTTCAGTAGACCTAGAGATTACCCCCTACAACCTCACAAACAATTCACAAACTTAACCTGTTTATAACATTAGTATAGATTAGAGTTTGGAATATAATATTAATGTAAAGTGCTGCAATTTACAAAAAAGATGACGACAAATCATTTTATTTTTCATTTTTGCAAACAAATATATAGATTTGTTTGGAAAAATGATTTGATAAGGATAATATTGGAGATGGTCCCTAGAATATTCTAGGGATCATCTCCAATATTATCCTTTCGATTTACCTTCAATCAGAATGGATACTTGGATTATGCTATCAACATGCTGACTGGACCATCGTTATAACAATAGACCTTCGATTATGTCGCCAATATCGAAATCTGTAGAATTTCAATGTAGCCGTTTGAATACAAACCAATCACGAGAAATATACATCAGATCGTGTTTTCACTCGTTTTAAATTCATTGTTTTCGTTTCATTCATTGGTTAACATTGTATATATGAATAGTTAGATACTGCGAATGAACATAGCTGATATTTAAATTAGGTAGGTGTTATTTCAAATAAATGTAGTAGTTCTTTTTCTTTTTCTCTTTCTATTTTGACTGTATTGTTTGAATAGAAAAGTGAGGTCAACACGATGGTGTCTTAAAAAACAGACAAGTCAATCGAAGCGCATTGTAGCTGGTTTTAAAGGTCCTTTAGATCTTTCTTTGAAGCGGCCCTAGCCCAATGGCTAGGGGCGTCGGACTTGTGATCTTGTGGTCGCCGGTTCGATTACCACCCATAGCACTATCCCACTCGTAACATAAGCATTTTAACTTAACAAGAATACAAGTAGAAAAAAAAGTCAAGCTAAGTTACAAATTCTTCAGAAATGTTTTATAGGACACATACATTTTGTGCCCGACAATCTCGGGGATTAAAGCGAGCCTTACGCCATGGAGTTTGTCGCGAAGTAATCCAGTATAGCCAAGCTGGTCTGAATTGGTTTCAATTAGCTGTACCCTAACAATTGTGATAAGTACATTGGTTCGTGTAATACAAATCGTGGCATTCATCCATGTGGCACGTCGTCCATTGAGTGGTTGACATATATCGTCGAATGGCGGAGAACTGGTCATGTTTTATAATTTACCGAGTAAGGAAATGTATACAAAGTAATTCTCGACATCTAAAAATATACAAATAGAGCAGCGTTTTTCAATCTGTGGTTCGCGACCCCCAGAAGGATTCGCAAAGCCAGACTTGGGGGGGTCACCAGAAAAATCCTTGTCAACTTACATCGTGATTTTTTTCAAAACTCTCGCGGCTTATTACAAAAAAATTAACGTAGTAATCAAATTTATTTATTTGTCTGTATTTATTTTATTTATTTATTTCAGACAATCACAGCCCATAGTTCACACACATACTAAAAAAATTACTTAACATTTACCACAGAAAAAATTGTAATAAATTAAATTCATTAAAAATTATTAAAATAAAAAAATATATAGGTACTTACAACTGTCAAAAAATAAAATAAATATAAATAATAATCTAATAATTTATAAAATGTCAGAACAAATATGCATTACATTGTTAACTGGCCCAAGCCCTGTATTATAGAGTTGCCCAACTATCGAGAGTTTCGCTATCGATAGATGACCTCGAAAAATAGTAACAATATCGATATCACAAATTAATTAATACTATTGATTGGAAGCAATAGTATCGATAGTATCGATACTATTACAATATAATACTATCGATAGTATCGATATTTTTAAAGTGATACTATCGATAGTATCGTTGCATTAAATGATTAAAACTATCAATACTATCGATAGTTTGTAAAACTATTGATTCTATCGAAGACCAACCCATGCTTAGGAGCAATACTATCGATACTATCGATAGTATTGCTCCTAAACACAAATTGGTCCTCGATAGTATCGATACTATCACTAATATCGATACTATCGATAGACTATCGATACTATCGATAGACTATCGATACTATCGATAGACTATCGATACTATTGATATGACCTCAACTATAGACTATCGATAATATATCGATAGTCGACTATCGATAGGCAACACTACTGTATTATACGGGTGCATGTAAGGTCAGCCAACGCTGCATAAAAGGCCCATCCAACCATATATGACACAAGGGAGTCGCGAGAATTTTTCAACCTGTAAATGGGTAGCGAAAACAAAAAGATTGGAAAACACTGAAAAAGGTTAATAACAGGTGACGATAATGCATCTTTATGCAACTACAATATTATTGTATACTACGTTTAGTTACATATTATGTAACTAAGCGTAGCATTATTCATACTACGAACGTAATTGGTTGAGATCGTAATACAAAACGCGTAGCACGTTGCGCTACGAGCTACGATAATTTATTAAAGATTGCTGCAATGATTAATCTTTGTTCAAAATTCGAGGAAAATTAAATTAAATAGTTTTTACGGTATCTTAACTGCAATAGTTTTTATTCAAGAAAGAGGAAATTATATGTTTAAGAATATTGTATGTTTGTTTCAAATAAACTAAAAAACTACTTGACATATTTCGATAATTCTTTTACCATAAGAATGCCACAGTATCCCTGAGCAGAGTTATATTTTCTACTAGAAACAATTCGGGATCCTTACTAAAACTACGATAATGTAAACCGAAGTATGAAAAAATGTGTTATAAATTGTATTTCATCGCAGGCGCTGCGGAAACTATGAATGATAGAACAAAAAAATGTTCTACAATATTAAAGAACATATGAATAACTATAAAAACCTTTGCGTTATTATACGTCTAACTATAGTAGTAATGTAATTATAACTGCTTTTTTGATAGAAATATTTAAAAAAAACCAGACCATGCCTGAAATACAACGTTATTCATATTTTCGTATTAATCCTTATCCAAATAAATAATTTCTCATTTAATACTGTTTCAATACCTGTAGATTACTTTTTTAAATATTACAATCGGCCATTGTATTCAAAAGATATTACGAGTTTAAAAATGTAAACCTAGATAAAATATTAATACCAGTCATGAATATGCAACAGAAGATATTTCTTTCTGTAAGATTTTCGATTTCGGGTTGGATCGTGGCTACATGATTTTCAAGACTATGATCAGTTTGAGCCAATCCATATAATATAATACTAGATGTACCTACAGCACTTGCCACCCCTATCCTGCCGGCCCTTTCCTCTTTCCCTAGTGAGGTCTGGCGACCTAAGGTACTCATGCACAGGAACACAACATCAATCATTCAAGTTATTTGGCTGTGGTATTCTGTAAGGTGAAGGTACTTTCACAGTCGAACAGCTCATTGAGCGTACTAATCGTGACGTCTCTTAATATCTAGTAAGTATTTAAATTGAGCCCTATGATATTTAGGGCTTTTTTATAATTCCTTAATTACATTAAAAAAATATCTTAAAACATACACACATAATACAGTCACGAATCTTCACTATAGGGGTGGGCAGATACCACTTTCCTCTACTCGCTACCATCTTCACATACCACTTCGCCCCTTCCACATTCAATAATCTCCTCATGCATGTCCTTCGGCTTAGGGTACTTCTAACCTAGCCTCTCCTTATCTTTATACTATTTTATTATTTGCACTATAATGGATGAATGAACTTAAGAACAATAAACTTCGTATTGTGTGAACATGAATGCTTTGTTCAAAAAAAAGGAAAAATTACTGCACAAAATAGCCATTTTTGTTTAACTTTCTACATCACCAGAAGCTATTTACTCCTGTCCAACATACGGGTGCCGCTGACCACCCTTGGAAAATAACGAAGAATTTAGGTCCCTGGCTTTAAAGGACTCATCAACCAGGTAGTGCCTATTTAATTTGATCCTTATTGCCATAGAAATAAGGTTCAATTTTAAAACGGAACGCTTTGATGAATGAATATTTTAAAACTAAGTCTGCATAAATTACATATTTCATTTGATATTTTCTGCTCTTTGAGTGGAGTAAATGTGTTTTTGGTTTGTGAATTTATTTTTTATATTTTCTTTGTCGAGAATATTATTTTAACTCTGTAATAAACATTAAATTAACTAGTAGGTAAAGAGTTTGTGCCACAGATTATATAAACATATTATAGGCCTATTGCAAAAGCTTATTAATTTATTTAAGGTTTTTTAATTACTTACGCGTATTAATACATAATACGAAACTTTAAAAGATATACAAACACAAACCTAATGACCTAAAAATATTGTTATAAAACTAAAGGACGTTTATTGTTATAGGCCGACATTACACGCTCAATCTGGATCGAGATCCGTGATCGCGCTAGATTGATATAAACTGATTTGGATTGTTGTCACATTACACAGTCAATCCAGATCACGTCAGTCCACTGTTCGCAATGATCACATGAAGACGTGTGCTCAGGGGATTCTGATTGCCAATAAATAAAAAAATATGAAGATTGTGTGTTCACAATCGCGAAAGCCTCCGTAGCGTAGCGGTATTTGACTCACTTTAAATCTAGGAGGTCGTGGATTCTATTCCCACGCCGGGCAGTAAATCTTTGTGTAAATTCTAAGATATCCTTCCGGGTCTGGTTGATTGAGGGACTACCCTCCGTGCCTCAGAAAGCACGTTAAGCCATTGGCCGATTGTTATAAAATCATCTATAATAATCGTATATCAAGGAACGGGCAGCAGCCTTTCCTTGTGTGGTACAACATAATACTGCGGTCATCAACCCGCCTGCCAAGCGTGGTGACTATGGCGAATACCCTCCCCGGGAGGAGGCCCATGTTCAGCAGTGGACGTTATACGGGCTGATGATGACGAATTGCAAAATGGATCTGAACAAAAAAACCATGTGTAGTAATTAATTTTAATAATTTTTTTTATTCTCTTATTACTACTAGTAATTTGAATAGTATCTTTCGAATTATATGTTGCACATTAGACGCTCAATCTGGATTGCGATAAACGGATCGAGATCATGGATTTCAAAATATTTCATAATTTGCGATCCGATGTCGCGATCCGTCAATCACACACATTAAACAGTCAATCTGGATTGAGATCATTGATCTCGATCACGGATCTCGATCCAGATTGAGCGTGTAATGTCGGCCATACAACTTATAACTTATCAAAGAAATAAAATTATAATTTAAGATATTTAATTTATTTCCAAAATATACCTACTTATGAAAACTCAACCATAGAAAGTGTCAAAAGTGTGTAAAATAATTAGTTTGTCATACAAAAACAATAAAAAAAAAGTCCGCAATTCCTGGTGTATCTCACGGCGCTTATATTACCTAGGTGTGTAAGTTTAATAAAAAAATGGGAAAATGATAAAAAAAAATCACAGAGATAATACATATTAAATGAGATAATCAAATATATATGTTATACCTGTAACTGTAGTAATACATATAAGGTACTTTCACTAGCTTAATTTAAATGTAGTAATTAAGCTAGAGAAAGTACTAGCTTAATTACTATATATAAATTAAGCTAGTGAAAGTACCTTAGATGTATTACTATATTTCTTAGTCAAAAAAAAACTGTTGTTGATTATGTATTATAACGCCCATGGAAAGAAATAATGGACTTTATTACATAGATTTATTGCCTAATATATCTTATTCATTAAAAAAGCTCAAAATGTGTTTGTGTACGCGGTAGTGACGGATGATTCGTTCTTCTGTTGTTTTTATTTTCTTTTTAATTTTCGTTTTACGCGCTTCGGCATTCTCTATGGTCTATGTATGTTTTTTATTTTTAATTTATTTTAGAGTAGTAAATAAAGATTTGGAATGATTCAAATAATTAAATAACAAATAAAAAATAACAACTCTTTCATAATAGTTCAACCAACATCACAACAAACACAATTTCTTAACGATAAATGATGTTCTATAAATAACAGGTAGATACGTCATGCCAGTGTTTTGTTAAGACAAAATATGTGCCTAGTAAACAGGATAGCATGAAATTAAACATGTGCAAAAACGAAATAGATATACGTTCAATTAGTGTGCCAATTAGCTTAGTCGTGGTGCCAGTTTTCAAGCCCCGGTACTATATCTACCTCTTTGTTTTATATTTAATATAACATCATTGCTTCGCTCTATGAACATATGAACATATCGACTTTCTCACCAACAAGATTTAGTATGAGCAACTTCCTTACGAAAGGGAAGTTCTCCAGTGATCGAGTGTGAAAATGTGTTAGTTTTTGTATAAACAATGTAAAATAACAAATCTTTTTATCACTCAATCTTATTACAAGTAAAACAGTAGTTAACATAAAGACTTTATGAAGAATGATAAAACTTCACGGCCCAATGAATTTTAGAGACAAGGTCAAAAGGCACTTAATTTCACTGTAATCCTCGACCTCTTAGACGGAATGTCGTTCAGAAACAATACTTATTTGTAAGATGTAATTTATTTATAAAGGCAATTTCACTTTGAATCATTTTCCGCTTACAGTTTTTTTTGCTAAGCATTTAAAATTCGTTGATGAATTTTGGAACAATAAAAATTTTATGAACTGAAGTCAAAGCATAAAAATTTTTAACATAAAAAAAATGCACTGGTGCACCGGTTACGAAAGTTCAAGACCTGGTGTTCTTAGTTCGATAACTGTTTTTTTTTTTTCGATACTTACCCACCCGCACAGTTATTTATGAAAACCGCAGATAGGCGTTTGGTGCCCAAGTATGTTTTGTGGCCGTGACTTGCGGGTTGATGATAGCTGAAAGATGGGAGTACCTATAGGTATTTCAGCTGATAGATGCTGGTGCCCATCCATCAGGTGTATCTCCCCTAGTCACCTCTAACAACACCTACAAGAATATATGGGATGGTCTATTTTAAGCCGGTAACAAATATTTAACCCAAAAATAATAGCGCCAATTTCTACGATAAGGATTTTTTTAAGTTTTTTGATTCATCTACAAAGTAGTCGCAGCTTTCCGTAATAGAGCCTGTGGGACACTTTTATTCAGTACTTACTTATGGCCTCTTTTTAACGTTAGAATCAGTATAATGCTTCTTCTATATCACAAAATTTTTCTTGGCGAGTGGCCCCTTAAATTTTAAAATTTAGATAAATAAATTAAGACCACCGGCAGGATTTGAACTTGCATATTAGGCTTAGGCCCTAATCCTCTTAAGTCCTCCGTTAACATGATCTATAGTGCTGGTGTAACTATCAATGTTGTCAAAGCAAATATTGTTTCACAAGCCCGCTTATATTAATGGCCTCTTAAGAGACACAGAATATGTCTAACCTAATACTAACACCTTCGATGAAGGATTGGTCTCGTGCGCTCGTCCAGATACCGCGTTCACTTAAAGCCTTAGCTCCGTAAGCGTAAAAACAATATTGTAGTGTGTTTAAAACACTGGCACTGTACCGATCGCGATGGTATGTAATTGAAAACATTGAATTTTATTAACATGTATTTTTTATATTATTTAATGAAACTAAGTAGATCAAAAATTAAAGAACACATTTTATTTTTCGAAATTCAAAGATTTCCATACAAAAAGACTATAATAATATTTTAGTTTGGCTCATTCTAAATAAACTTAAGATGCCGGATATCGTACTTCTTACGGTTGTTTGACAACAATTTTAAGTTGAAAGTTGAAAATTCAATAAAAATTGATTTTCAACTCTGACCGAGTCACAGTTGACAAATCAATAAAAAAACTGACTTTAGCACTGTCTTAATCTTAAACCGACTGTAACGATGACGTCATTGCGCATTTTTCAGTTTTTATTTTTTATCTCAAGCCGTATCTTTTAGCCGGCAAAAAAAAATAGTTTTGGGATCAGAATTCGAAAACGAAGAAATATTATTTTTGTTTTAGGGTGATACAAATTTTGAAATGTTGTCAATTCCGATGTCCTTCTTGTTTTTTGTAGTGTTATTTTTACACAGTTTTACTAATTTAAAACTTTTGACGCGTATCTCTCGCACAGAGAGTGTCTGCTTCGAATAAGTACGCTGATTTCGCATAGACGACGGCGTACTTGACAAAAGTACGACGCGACGGCGGTGTCTAGTCTAGCGAGTGGTTAACAATTTATCTAAGACAAAAATGAAAAGTAAATAAAAGTTATTTTCATAAAGTGAATTAATTTTGTACGGAAAAATTCGAATTATTTCAAACTTAAAAAAAAGAGCAACAAGCGTAGACAAGTGTAGGTAAATAATAAAAACAAGTGCTGTGATAAAACTTATCGTTAACGTAGAAAGTAAACAGTGAAAGCCCGAGTATTTTCAGTTCATAACTACCCCGTTTTAGTTTCCTTGAGAGGTGAATACGGTTTGCAGTGAAAGAAAATACGTAATTAATATAACATAGAATATGAGTGGGTGTAATATCGTTAGAAATATGGAGCAATTATATAACTGTATAACATTAAAAGCTTTTAATAGACTTTTATTAAAAGAAAAAGTAAACATACAAAGTACAGTAGGTAAAGGTTATGTAAATAGCATTTAAATGGAGAAAATCTTGAATAAAACTGTAACCGTGTGGATGTATGTCCCCTATTCACCTCTTACGACACCTACAGGAAGATATGGGATGGTCTATTATAAGCCGGAAACAAACATTTAGCCCGATAATTATAGCGCCAATTTCTGTGGTAAGGCGGCATTTTTGAATATATTTGATTCATCTACTTAGTTGTCGCATTTTTTCGTAAAAGACCCTGCGGGACACTTTTATTCAGTACCTACTTAGTTGTGGCCTCTTTTTTTATGTTAGAATCTGTATAATGCTTTTTCTATATCACGGAATTTAGCTTGGCAAGTTGCCCTTTAAATTTTAAAATTGTTATAAATAAATTAAGGCTGGATTTTAAACTTGACATGATCTATAGTGCTGGGGTAACTTATCAATGTTGTCAAAGCAAATATTGGTTTACAAGCCCGCTTATATAAATGGCCCCTCAAGATACACAGAATATGTCTCACTTAATACTAACACTTTCGATAAAGGATTGGTCTCGTGCGCTCGTCCAGATACCGCATTCACTTAAAACCTTAGCTCCTCCGTAAGCGGCAAATCAATATTGTACTGTGTTTAAAACACTGTACCGATGGTATGTAATTGACAACGTCTCATTTTTTTAACATGTATTTTTTAATAAACTAGATCAAAAATTAAGGAACCCTTATTTTTTCGTTTTTCTAATTTCTAAGTTTTTCATACAAAAAGAATATATTTTAGACGTAATTGTTACGGTTTTTTGACGAAATTTCTTGGTCAGAGTCCAAAATTAAATTATAAAAACTAACTTTAGTACTGTCAAACGCTTGTGATTAGAGTTACCAACTTGAGAATGTTTTGATCGTTTTAAATTTTAAATAGGCAAAGGTAATATTTCACTCCTTAATAGTCCGACCGTAACGATGACGCCATCGCGCATTTTTTAGTTTTTATTTTTTATCTTAAAAATTAGCCGGCAAATAAAAAAAATTGTTTTGGGATCAGAATTCAAAAATAAAGAAACTATATTTTTGATTTAGGGTGGTACGAATTATTTTGTGTAGTGTCATTTTTACACAGCTTTACTACTTTAATGAAACTTTTGATACGTATTTCTCTCACAGAGCGTGACTGCCCTGATTTCGGCGTAGTATTATTTGCCGCCATCGAATAGTTAATCGACGGCGTAGGTACTTGACAAAAGTATGAAGGCGGAGTCTAATCGAGCGAGCGAGGCTCATCATTTTTCTAAGACAAAAATGAAAAGTAAATAAAAGTTATTTTCATAAAGCGAATTAATTTTGTACGGAAAAATTCGAATTATTTCAAAATTGAAGAAAAGAGCAACAAGCGTAGACATTAGAATAGGTAAATAATAAAAAGGATTGCTGTAATAACAGTTGTTCTAGAAAGTAAACAGTGAAAGCCCGAGTATTTTCAGTTCATAACTACCCCGTTTTAGTTTCCTTGTGAGGTGAACTCGCAGTGAAAGAAAATACGTAGGTAATTAATATAACATAGAATACGAGTGAATGTAATATCGTCAGAAATATGGAGAACTCATACAACTGTATTACGTTAACAGTTTTTAATAGACTATTATTTAAAGAAAAAGTAAACATACAGAGTATAGTAGGTAAAGGTTATGTAAATAGAATTTAAATGGAGAAAATCTTGAATAAAACTGTAACCGTGTGCATAGTGGGTTTGTTTTTATAAAATACTTATTTCCCGCATGCAATCGCACTCGCGTAACTCCCGTATGAACTTCATAGTCAAGTACAGCCTCGATAAATGGGCTACCTAACAATGCCCAGTAATATAATTTTTAATACCGGACCAATAGATTAGCGCGTTCAACCAAACAAACAAACAAACTTTTTAGCTTTATATATTAGTAAAGATAAAGCCTTTATGCCAAAAGAACTTTTTAAAATGGTGCGGAGCCTATTCAATACAATCAAACAAACAGTAATTTTTTTCCTCATTATAATTATAGATGCCGTGTGGTTTCCGGTTTAGAATAGACTACCCCGTGTCTACCCATGGGTGTCGTAAAAGGCGACTAAGGGACATATGGCTGATGGATGGACAGCAGCGTCTATTAGCCCAAGGTTAACATATTACTGCGATCACCAATCCGTCTGCCAAGCGTGGTGAGTATGGCAAAATCCCTCAACGATCCTGGCTTGCCAAGGTCTGTTAAGAGGAGGCCCATGTTCAGTAGTGGAAGTAAACGGGCTGTTGATGATGATGATGATGATAATTATAGTGCAGATATTTGCATATTATAGTATTAGTATAGTATTTCCAGGCCTCGGGCTTGTACAAAAATTTTCTTTTTGGCACGACCCGAGGGTCGAACCCGACACCTCTCTAGTTAACGTCGAAGTCATTACTGCTAGACCAACCATATTTTTACATAATATGAAGTAACATAGTATTTATTCATAATATAATCATCGAATAATAATGAAAACTAAGGGCTCGCTTTTTTGCTATTTTTTTAAGCGCCGTTACCATGGCATAGAAAATGTGTATGATATTCCATTTCCATATGACAATATAAATGTCAAACATGGAGTCCTAAAGGTGACCCCACATTGGGCAGAGTTCGCGTGGCTTACACACCTTTGTGAAGTCAACCTTAATTGAACTAGATCACTAGTCATTTTACAAAATTTTACAGTAGTCATTTTACAAAACAACTAGAAACACTACGTTGACATAAAAGTTGTGACGACGTTGAGACGTACCTATAAAGAAGCGGTTGTTTGTGCAAAAGGTGGAGTACCACTTAGCGAAGCACTTATTCAAACTTGCGAGCACAAAAGTAACCTAGCAAATTTACATACAGTTTCTGTGACACAGAAATGTTGTTAACATTTTCTTGGAATCAACAATCTACTTCATTGTCTAGTGTTGCTGCTAATATTTCACAGTGGCATCGACAAATATTAACGCATTGGTCATAATAACAAATTGCTATACTATTCAGTTCTATCTATATACTAGCGGCCCGCCCCGGCTTCGCACGGGTGGACTTTTATACCCTACCCCTGCCCTACCCTACCCCTACCCTACCCCTACCCTACCCTACCCCTACCCTACCCTACCCTACCCCTACCATACCCCTACCCTACCCCTACCCTACCCCTACCCTACCCTACCCTACCCTACCCTACCCTACCCTACCCTACCCCTACCCAAAAGTATCCTATGTCCTTCTCCTAGCTCTTAGCTACCTCCCTACCAATTTTCAGCCAAATCGGTTCAGCCGTTCTTGAGTTATAAATAGTGTAACTAACACGACTTTCTTTTGTTTTTAAATGTATTCTGCTATTCAGGGCGTAGACAAATCCAACGAAACAAAAACCATGAAAATTGATCCAGCCGATCTCGAGTTATATAAGTGTTGTAACAAACCCGTCTTTGTTTTATATATATAGACTAGCGGCCCGCCCCGGCTTTGCACGGGTGGACTTTTATACCCTACCCCTACCCTACCCCTACCATACCCCTACCCTACCCCTACCCTACCCCTACCCTACCCCTACCCTACCCCTACCCTACCCCTACCCTACCCCTACCCTACCCCTACCCTACCCCTACCCTACCCCTACCCTACCCTACCCCTACCCTACCCCTACCCTACCCCTACCCTACCCCTACCCTACCCCTACCCTACCCCTACCCTACCCCTACCCTACCCCTACCCTACCCCTACCCTACCCCTACCCTACCCCTACCATACCCCTACCCTACCCCTACCCTACCCCTACCCTACCCCTACCCTACCCCTACCCTACCCCTACCCTACCCCTACCCTACCCCTACCCTACCCCTACCCTACCCCTACCCTACCCCTACCCTACCCCTACCCTACCCCTACCCTACCCCTACCCTACCCCTACCCTACCCCTACCCTACCCCTACCCTACCCCTACCCTACCCCTACCCTACCCCTACCCTATCGCGTTATATATCGCTCGCGTTATAAGTGTTGTAACAAACACGACTTTCTTTTATATATATAGATATAGATATAGATATAAAAGAAAGTCGTGTTTGTTACAACACTTATAACGCGAGAACGGCTGGAAAGATTGCCATGGTTTTTGATTTGTTGGATTTGTTTCCGTCCCGAATAGCAGAATACATTTTAAAAACAAAAGAAAGTCGTGTTAGTTACACTATTTATAACTCAAGAACGGCTGAACCGATTTGGCTGAAAATTGGTAGGGAGGTAGCTAAGAACTGGGAGAAGGACATAGGATACTTTTGGGTAGGGGTAGGGTAGGGGTAGGGTAGGGGTAGGGTAGGGGTAGGGTAGGGGTAGGGTAGGGGTAGGGTAGGGGTAGGGTAGGGGTAGGGTAGGGGTAGGGTAGGGGTAGGGTAGGGGTAGGGTAGGGGTAGGGTAGGGGTAGGGTAGGGGTAGGGTAGGGGTAGGGTAGGGGTAGGGTAGGGGTAGGGTAGGGGTAGGGTAGGGGTAGGGTAGGGGTAGGGTAGGGGTAGGGTAGGGGTAGGGTAGGGGTAGGGTAGGGGTAGGGTAGGGGTAGGGTAGGGTAGGGGTAGGGTAGGGGTATGGTAGGGGTAGGGTAGGGTAGGGGTAGGGTAGGGTAGGTGGGGTAGGTGTAGGGTAGGTGTAGGGTAGGTGTAGGGTAGGGGTAGGGTAGGGGTAGGGTAGGGGTAGGGTAGGGGTAGGGTAGGGGTAGGGTAGGAGTAGGGTAGGAGTAGGGTAGGGCAGGGGTAGGGTATAAAAGTCCACCCGTGCGAAGCCGGGGCGGGCCGCTAGTTATGTAATAAAACTTTGTGTAAAATGACCAGTGGTTATTAGGTAGGTATAATACCTAATCCTCTTCCCTAATCCTCTTAAGTTCTCCCTTAACATGATCTAGTGCTGGTGTAACAATCGATGTTGTCAAAGCAAATATTGTTTCACAAGCCCGCTTATATTAATGGCCTCTCAAGATACACAGAATAGTTCTAACTTAATACTAACACCTTCGTTGAAGGATTGGTCTCTTGCGCTCGTCCAGATACCGCGTTCACTTAAAACCTTAGCTCCGTAAGCGGCAAATCAATATCGTAGTGTGTTTAAAACACTGTACCATCATGATCATCATCATCATAAGCTCGTATAAAGTCCACTGCTGAACATGGGCCTCCTCCAGAGGGAGGGTATTGCCATAGTTACCATGCTTGGGCGGAACGCAGTTGGTAAACGCAGCACCATCGTATACCCTAAATCCGAGAGGCCCGTGAACTGTAATGTAGAGCTACAGTTGCACGAAACCCCCTTAAATACTTAAAGTCATTATCCCTCAATTTCATCGCCGGCGACCGCCTTGAGCCGAGGTCCAAGACCCACAGGGGGCGCTCGAATATTGATCGATGTTTTTAAACCATTTATTAAGGCAGGAGCTCTGTTCGCCTTTATGCCGGTGAAGTAGTAAAAGCTTAGAGGCTAACTACGTATGTCCGTCCGAAAATAAAAAGGTATACACACATGGAATCTTCAAACCGTTCCCTGGTATACGATTGTTGAAGATTGAAGAAGAACACTTCGTGCCTCGGAAGGCACGTGTTTTCCGATGCACGAAGGGTATTCCCCAACCATCCGACAAGTTTTTTTAGGGTTCCGTAGCCAAATGGCAAAAAACGGAACCCTTATAGATTCGTCATGTCTGTCTGTCAGTCTGTCTGTCTGTCCGTCCGTATGTCACAGCCACTTTTTTCCGAAACTATAAGAACTATAGTGTTGAAACTTGGCAAGTAGATGTATGTTGTGAACCGCATTAAGATTTTCACACAAAAATAGAAAAAAAACAATAAATTGTGGGGTTTATACATAGAATTGAAACTCAAAAAATTTTTTTTCATCGAACCCATACGTGTGGGTTATCTATGAATAGGTCTTCAAAAATGATGTTGAGGTTTCTAATGTAATTTTTTTCTAAACTGAATAGTTTGCGCGAGAGACACTTCCAAAGTGGTAAAATGTGTGTCCCCCACCCCCCCCCCTGTAACTTCTAAAATAAGAGAATGATAAATCTAAAAAAAATATATGATGTACATTACCATGCAAACTTCCACCGAAAATTGGTTTGAACGAGATCTTGTAAGTAGTTTTTTTTTAATACGTCATAAATCGTAAACCGCAATTTAGCTTTCATTCAATCAACTCGAATATAAAAATATAAAATAACATTTCATTTCATAAACATACGCTTTTTTATTTATTCTTGATATCAAAAATACTTGTACTTGTAACTGAAACGGAACCCTTCGTGCGCGAGTCCGACTCGCACTTGGCCGGTTTTTTTTTTTACACAAAGATTTCTTGTCCCACCTGGGGATCGATTCCACGACCTCCGAGACTTAAAGCCAAACTAAGCTACTATGCCACAGAGGCCAAAATCTATACCTACACTCAAAATTAATGCCGTAATTTTATAGATTTTAATAGGCTACATTTTAGTAGAAGCATTGGTTAGTGGCATTAAATTTTAAGCCATAATTATTTTGCTCTAAGAACGTTATTAAGGTTCGCAATTTATTATGCCTTACCTTGGAATATCGACGAAATGGCATGCTGAAGTACTCAGCCTCATTAGTATGGAAAAATGCGAGGAACTTTTATAGGTTGTGTACATATAGGCATTATAACGAAGGTATGATCACCAGTTCAAATTGATTACTTTCCCTAGAGCAAAGCTTCCTTGAGTATTTTTTATATTGTAGCTAATGTGTAGTATAGTAAAAATCCTCGTTAATTTCATTAATACTGCTTATATGACACGTTCCCCGAGTGCTGATATTGATTTTCATAGCAGACTAGCTGCGCCCCGCGGTTTTACCTACGTTACCTTGCCCCAGTGGGTCAGAGCGTGATGCCCATATGTTAATCCAGCGTATAACCTATCTCGGTGCAAAATTTCAGCCAATTCCGTTCAGTAGTTTTGGCGTGAAAGAGTAACAAACATCCATCCATCCATCCATACTTACTAACTTTCGCGTTTATAATATTAGTAGAATAAGCATTGCCATTCAACAAGGCAATGCTGCCAGCATTTTGGTAAAATTGCCAAGTAGCATAGAATTAGAATAGTTAGTATTTCAAATTTAGTTTAAGTTTAGATTGACCGACTGCACCGGTGGCTCAGTGGTTACGGAAGTTGCTTCTGAGACCTGGTGTTCTGGGTTCGATTCCCACCCGGGGCAATTATTTGTGTGAACCACAAATAGTTGAGTCTGGGTGTCTTAGTGTCCGTGAAATGAATGTTTGTAAAGTCCCCCGGGACACAGGGATTTATTTCCCTAGTGCGGGAGTTGTCTTTTTAAAAGAGAGAGAGAGAAAGAGAGAGATTAGCAGCTGTTAGTTGTGAATATGTGATTGGTACATATTTATGTATACATATAATAATATGCGAATACTGACATAGCGTCGGTGATACTGCTAAAACCGCGTAAGTGACACTTACTAATAAGGTGTAATTTCATCTGTCAAGAAATATTTTCGTTATATAATTATGTTTCAAAGGGTAAAAAAACAATTGTTTTTTAGAAGATAATTATCTTCATTTTATTTCCAACCTTATGAGCTAATGTAACTTTCGTATCATCGACGATATGGCGCTGTAACTATTAGTACAACATCACTACAAATTATAAAACAAAGTCGCTTGTCTCTCTCTCTCTGTCACTATGTATGCTTAGATCTTTAAAACTATGCAACAGATTTTAATGCGGTTTTTAATAGAGTGATTCAAGAGGATGGTTTATATGTTTGATTCATCATGGCATCCGTGCGAAGCCGGGGCGGGTCGCTAGTATATTTATAAAAAATCACTTTATAAGTATACATTCAGTAATTATTCTAATGGTTAAACCGTACAATGAATGTATTTTTTTACCCTTCAATTCGGTGAAATGTCCAATAACATTTACCTTAATCTATGGCAAAGTGAATATATAGAAAGGTCAAAATAGGTAATCAATATCATGTTAAAAGCGGATACTACACACATGTGGTGGAAATAAACCAATTAAATTGATTATACAGAACACGCACAGGTATGAGTATTTCGTAATTCATAGTATCCTAATCAACCCTTACAAGCTCCGTAGCGGTATTTGGCTCACTTTAAATCTCGTAGATCATGGGTTCGATCCCCACGCCGGACAGGAAATCTTATGGTCAAGCGCGCGAAACCAATCATTTATATAAGGTGGTTTAATTAAATTAATGGAGACTATGCTCCGTATCTAGTCACGTTAGGCCTTTAACCAAAATCCTTCTAATATTATAAACGCGAAAGTTTGTAAGTATGGATGGAGGGATGGATGTTTGTTACTCTTTCACGCCAAAACTACTGAACGGAATTTACTGAAATTTTACAAAATATTACGCTCCGACCTACTGTAGCAAAGTAACGCGGGTAAAACCGCGGGTCACACCTAGTACTAGAATATTATACAGAAAATAGGCAGCAGAGTTCATAATACTCAACATTTAACTGCGGCAACTAAACCGGGTAACAAGTTTGGTAAGTGGTAACTGGTAGATAGTTAGATAGTACTTAATATTGTACTAAGTTCATAGATTATGAAGTTAATGTGGCGTCAGCATTTACACATTGACCCAACATCTAAGCTTCTTGAATTTATATATATGCCTACTAATATATAACGCTGAAGAGTTTAGTTTGTTTGGTTGAACGGGCTAATCTCAGGAACTACTGGGACGATTTGAACATATCTTTAAGAGCTAGATAGCCCATTTATCCAGGAAAAATAGGCTATATTTAATTATGAATTTCTTACGGGAACTGGAGTTACCCGGGTGAAACTGAGTGGGGGAAGTTAAAAATTTCAATTTAATTTAATTTTAAAAATAAAAGACGCGCGACAAAGAAATAAATCCCTGTGTCGCGGGGGACCTTACAAACATTCATTTCACGGACACAAAGTATACCCAGACTCAGAACAACTATTTGAACCCAGAACACCAGGTCTCAAAAGCAACTACTGTAAATAATGATATAAACTTTGTCTTTCGATACTCCTTCCTAACAAGCTTTTTCCTATTATTCATTAATTTTAAAGAAATTATTGAATTATAGGATCCCGCGCCAGTTTTTACTCGCATAACTCCCGTTGCCGTAGATACTTCATAATTAAATAAATCAAATAGCCTTCCAACCAGTCCAGTCGTTGCTAAGGTTAGCGCGTTCAAGCAATAAAAAAAAATGGCTTTATATATTAGTACCTACCATGACATCACATTCTATTGGGAAATTTAACGTAGTATTTTGCAGCATAATAATAACATGAATAAATATACAGAGCTTGCTAAAATGGTCTCCAAGTTGCTTCATCCATCTCCGCTTCACTATATTCCTTCCTGTTCTATTGAATCCCGCATTGGTATTAGCATTCAAAGAAAGCGCAGCTCCACTTTGTAACGCTTTAACTTTTTCTATAGAAATGGAGCGAAGCATTGTGGTAGGATAATTCATAATCCGCTATGTTACATTCCGTCCAGGTAAAAACCCCTCGTAAAAATCATAATTTTACTGTTGTTACTACATGAAAATTTGTTTTTGTGTAGGTTTTGGCTAATGACGCTATATTCTATAAAATATAACACTTGCTGACCCGACACACGTTGTCCTGTCTTTAAATTGTACTTTTAATAGTAGGCGTGATATCTGTGAACTAATCGTGATGTGCACTAAGCTGTCAATGTTATGTCAAACGACATAACATTACATTCAAAAATTCAAGTCAAAAGCGCTACACTTAAATTTTCTAATTTTCGGCGTAATTTTCTTACATTAGAACTTTGTCTTGACAATGTCAAACACAACAAAAGAAGAATAAGCAAATCGGTTCAGCCGTTAACGAGTGATGCCATGACAAGGGGAAATATGGATTCATTTTTAAATATATAGATTTAATGACATGCAAGTGAGGAAGGCTATAGGCTAAATTTAAATGAAATGGGAGCTACGCGGATGAAAACGCGCGCAGGAAACTAGTACTTATATATAAAGCTGAAGAGTTTGTTTTCTTTAATGCGTTAATCAGTAGAACCACTGGTCCAATTTGAAAAAAAAGTAAGATAGCGTTTATCGAGAAACGCTATAGGTTACCTATATTTAATTATGAAGTAAGTAGGAACGGGAGCTACGCGGGTGAAGACGCGCACGTGAAGCCAGTCCAATTCTCTTCTTTCATAGCCCTTGATGATGATCACATAATCATAATCACTAAGAAAACCCTTGTGAAGCCCTATAAAAACACGTCCGATGCATTAATATCGAAAGCCAAAGTCCCGAGAGTATGAACAAATCAAACGGCAATAAAAAGTATTACACGACGCTCCGCGTCAAATATTAAAAGCCCAGTCGCTAAGGATGGCACACAAATAATTTAAAAATTTGTTGATTGTAAGGCGTACGTTTCTGTCAATGATACAGACGCTAAAAAGGAATATTGATATAAAATATGAAAAGCAATATTGTGTATCTCATTTATTTCGATTTTTAACAGACGTTTTTAGAGCCGACAAGTCTACTCTTTGCAAATATTGTGATATTTTATATGTAATTTAAATGGCACCTATTCATAACGTGATGCATGTGATGAGTCGAGTTGTATCGTGTAAGAAAACTGATAAATGAAACAATCATAAAATTAGCTTATCGTTCGATGAGGCTAAAGTAGAAAAGTGGATGTAATTTTTTGTATAACTTTTATTTACATATTTATTTTTTTAAACTAGCTCCCCGCGCGCTATTTTACCCTCATAACTCATGTTCCCGTAAGAACCTCATAGTTAATTAATATTAACCGATAACGTTCCTCAATAAATTGGCTATTTAACAGTGTTTTTTTTTCTAATCGGACCAGTATTGCTACAATTTGCGCGTTTAAGCAAATAAACAACATCTTCAGCTTTACGAGTTTATGTTAGTACCTACTTAAACTTTTAATTAGATCAATATAACGTCAACTTATGACGCTGTATTGGGAAAAATACCCCTCTAATTGAATTTACTGTCGTTTAAAGAATCTTTACTATTCAGGAAAGACACGAATAAACTATTATTTTTAAAACACGCAAGCAAGATATGTATACATTCTCTTTCGCAACCCTACTCTTTCCAGGTTGAAGCTATGAAATTTTATGAACAGATCGTAGTAGAAGATCAGATGCCCTTGCGTAAACTATTTGCAGTTTGGTACATATGTAAAACTTATAAATGTCAAGTTATATAAAGTTGGTTTGTGCTTTTTTTATTAAATTTGCATATTAGGAATAGCGAGATATTTAAAACGATTGAAGTCGAGCAAAACATTCAGGCAGGCAGGACTCGAACCTGCATCTTAGGTTTAACCCGACCGGTCATCGATATTTATTAATCTCTTTTATTACACGTATCTCAGCAGAACGTAAGTGCCATCTATCGGTAATTATCAGCATTAGTTCGAAAAATATCTCCAAAGATGCATTTGGAATTCAATATTTTACAAGTTTACAGCTTACTAAATTAAAAAAAAAAACATTGTTGCCAATATATATTTATTGTCCGTGATTCCGAAGGTCGAATGAAATGTGTTTATGAAAATACGTGCTTTTTCTTAATGAACATTTTGCTACATCTGCTGTTTTTATTTCGCGTTTATTCCCACTGCTCAGAAAGTATGCAATACCATATACCTGCCACAGTTTTCGGAGAGTGTCTACGCAGGCACCCCTAAAGATTTGAGGAAGATCTTATCAAAATAGAATTAATTATTATTGAGACTAGACAGCATGTCCTCAACAACAACATCCTCATGGGCTACGGAAATTTATAATAGCATCGCGGTGATGTTTTGTTTGTGGTATTATCTTACATTAAATATAAATGATACACTTTTCTCGGATAGCCTATCGGAGATCATATCATTGCATCGATTTTTCTTGCTGAGAGCTAAAGTGTGGACACTTGGACACCACACCTTTTCTTGCATCACACCATGATTGCGCCGAAGCATCCAATGATACCCGTGGCGCAGGCATGACAATAGGGGACCGAGGAAACCATGGGATTTCAGTTCACCGCACAACCAAAGCACTGCGCACTCTGGACAGAAAAAGAAAGGAATCAGCCCAAAGATAAGATATGTTTACTTAATTGCATGAGCTATGTATTTTCACACTTAAGTACTTAAAGAGATCCAATCAATGTATAGCAGGAGTGTATTTTGTGTACAAACAAAATTAACGTTTGTTTGTGCGATGAGAGAGAGTGAAAGAGTGATGTTGAGCTCGGACAAGCGATGCATTTTTAAATCAAATAACAAACAATGTACAGATTACTAAATTAATTTGCTCTTATAAGTTAACGAATGAAATTGTTCTGTGTTAATGTAGTTATTGGTGCATGACGAAACTATCATCATTATAAGCCAGATATATTGTAGTCAACAAAACACTCTTGGTTACTAAAATATATATTGTATAAGACGCACCTTCGGCAAGACAAATGCACAATTTTTTTTTCGTGATTCCTAGCAAAGTTTTTTGCAGTGTACCAGTATTCTTGTTAACTCCTCGTGCTCAGCTAAAATGCTTGTGTTACGAGTGGGTTCACGTCAGTAGAGCAATGGGTGGGGATCGAACCGGGGCGTCTACAAGATCACAAGTCCGACGCCCTAGTCATTGGGCTACGGCCGCTTTACAATAACTTACCGCAATTACAGTTACTGTAAGTATATACGAGTACCATTAGAATTTTTTTTTTTAATTCAAAATTGTTTTACTCTGCATTATACTACTCAATTTCATATTCCATAAAATAAACTTCCTGGTATAATTATTTTACTTGTGGAACTAAAAACGATAAGGCATACGATAATACCTGCATTTTTCAAATTTAAAGCAATAGCTGTTCTTCCCTTGACTTACCGAATATGCAATATTTTAGTTTGAGATAGACAAAAAACCACGGCTTTCAAACAATTACTTATTTGCGATATTGTTACTCTTTTGTACCAATATTAATAATACATTTTTATATAAATATATCAGTAAAAAATGTGTAATAACATTTAAATAATATAAAATTTCGACTTTTTGCCATTAATGACATAAAAAAACACCGCACAAAACGAGTTTCTTCCGGACGAAGAGCCTGCGGAGCCCGTACTGAGTCTCATGGGCCCTCTGAATCAATGCCTGCACATAATTTATTAATCCCAATGAACACACAATCAAAACCGGAGTACTTTACATTCCGTAAATTTACATTTCAATTCTTATTTAAAAAAATATATAGGTATCAAATGTGTATGCTTTACATTTCACAAAGAGAATGTAAATTATGATGAATGTTCAACAATTTCTAATTTAGCATTTCTGTATGGATTTCATTTAGGATGTCTACGTTCTGTTGCTTTGATCTCAGTTTTACTAGTCTGTAAATTATTAGCGCTTGACATAACATCGGTTAGAGAGAACTATAAAGTTCTGAATTAGGGACGTGAGTTGTTTTAATGCAATGTGTAGGATTTTTTCAGAAAATCATATCAAGAACTACAGGAAAATAAGATCCATGAAATTCCATCTTGTCTCATCAAATGCAATCCATTGATAGAGATACGAGAAGCTAAATAATTGGTTGAATAGTAATTATTATTACACCTTTTTTTGTCATTGACGTAATTGACTCAACTGGCTTGACCGGGATCCAAACTCGTACATAACATATCTTTTGGTTTAAAAAAAGTATTTTGAGATATAAACTATACAATTATTATCACGGTTTTTTGCCATAAGGGGTAGACAGAAGTATTGGTGATACCGACATTACCTCACAATATAAGAACTACACAGTCTCTATGTGAACGAAAAACGGAGAAATATAATAGGAGGTCGCTTTTTGCCTTTAAGGATCGACCCTTGAAATGGCACGAGAAATTTGAATATAACACAACATTCCAAAAAGGTTCAATTCGTAACAAATTGCTTACAGAAAACCTTGGTAAAAAGTCACGTTTTCACTCTGATCGTACGAGGAAGGTCATTAAGGTTTATGTTGATACCTGCTTGCCTAATACTGGAAATCAATACTAATAAAACCCTTTGTCCTAACTGACAGACGGATCAACGCTCAGCCTAAACCACTGATAGTAGAGACCTGACGTTATATAAATAATACCTGAGGGTGTATTATTTATATGACGTAGGCAACCGATAAGAATAGATTTTAAAACGATAAAAAGCTGTGAAAAGATTTGGTTGAAGAAATCGAAATCTACGTGGACGAGTAAAAACTATAATATTGTTATAAAAAGAAAATTTAAAAGTGTTTTAATTACATTTTCTTTATATTGTAAAGTTTTTCCAAAATACAAATATATGCCAACCTTTTAAAAGTACAGAGTGTGACGTATACCGATAACTATTAAAGTGTATTGATAGTTCCAAACTTTCAAGTCCTACTAGGGACAGACTCGCGCAGATTGCGTAGTTTGTAGTTTTTAAACTATTTATTGAGGCTGGAGCTCTGCTCATTTTCATACCCAGTGAAGTAGCCAGTCTCGTGGCTAGCTCTGGAATGGATGGCTAATGGATAGTAAAGAAATAGTTGCCAAATATTATTACTGTATTAATATAATAATACTAGCTGTGTGATACTTACCGATGAATGACCGTGTGAGAGGGGCCTCACCTGTCCCTTCTATTAATATGTATAATATATTAATGAAAATACTTTTCAGTAAAAAATATTTTTGCTTGTATAAAATTTATTATTTTACAAACATTTATTCTCCTACTTAATCACTAATGTGACACTATCTATGGTTAAAGGAATTGCATATATATTTCAAAATAGCAGCCGTAGTCAATCATATGATCGCCGGTTCGGTTCCCACCCGACGTAAACCCGTAACACAAGCATATTAGCTGCTAAGCTAATATGCTTGTGCTAACGAGGGGTTGACAAGAATACTAGAAGTGTGCAACAACTCTCTAGTAATAATATAAAAAAAAGATAGGCGCACAAAACAGTTTTAGCTTTACAATACTGTCAATATCTAATGATTTATCCAATGTGTAGGCACCTTAAAGTATAGTTCCAGAAAAGCCTTTTACCGAAAATGAAACTATCCAAACGATTTATCACGTGGGGCGCTCGAACAAACCTCGCACATATATCTAAAGCACCTATCCCTTAAACTCGCGGTTTTTCGCCATAACCGAATTCAGGCAGCGCAAAGCAAAAGGAATTACGTATCTAGCAGCAGTAATGCTATAATCGTGCGATAAAATAAACGCTTCTAAATGGCATTTAGGTGTTATTGTAGAGTATCGCAACCATAATTGTATACTGCCATTAACAAGCGACTTAACTTTTGCTTATTTAATTAAAATTATCTGCTTCTAGCTGCGCCCTGCGTTGGACTGCTTCTCTTCTCGATTAGGTCATAGAGTGATATATTGTAGCATATAATTATATTGATCCAATTTATAACTATACCTGTGGAAAATTTAAGCGAAATCCTTTCAGTAGACTTTGTGTGAAAGAGTTACAAGCTTCCATCCATCCACAAATTTTCGCGATTATAATATCAGCATGGAATGAAAGATGTTCTGTTTTACAAGTGTTCGCGTGAAGTATGCTTATCGCAAATTTGATGTTATCGCCCAACCGAGGGCAATCTACCTGCCGCTTAACATCAGGTGGATTAAGTTCAATTGCCTCCTTCTAAATAAAAAAAAGAATTCCTAAATATCTGAAGAAGCAAAAAATTTTTAGCTATTTTTACAAACTCTCCAGTTCATTAGTTGTATCAGCAGAAACAGAATATTTGATCGTTTGCGACTGTACTCGGCGATAAAAGGCCATTTTAGCATTTGAATTTCATTTTCGAAACATGACGTTTTATGAGATATGAAGTGTTAACTTTGGACTGATGAAATTGCTAAAATGTCATGTCGTTGTAACGGTTATAATCATCAAAATGATTATTTTAGATAATAATAATTTGATTGTTTGTGAATATATATGGAATTAAATACTTTTTTTATGGGAATAATCCTACCCACATTCCCACCATAGCAACTCCAATAAACGAGGATGAACAGTGGCATACACTGTATATGGTGAAAGCACTAAGGATGTTGGTGAGCTTCGGTGCTCATTGCCATATCGTGGGAAAAAAGTTAAGCTGCCATGGAACCCGCAAATAATTTAATCAGAAGGAGACAGAATTAAATACTAGGTAACTGTATGTCATTATTAAATATATGAATTTTGATTATGATTTTTGTAAAACGTATTGCAGAAAAAAAATCGAATGAATATGATACATTTGTTTTTGACACTCCAACCTTTTTCCCATTATCAATCAACTTATGGAATCATCGTATAACGTTCACTGCTGAACAAGGGCCTCCTCCTGAAAAAGGGTTTTGCCATAATCACAGCAGTATTATATTGTAAAACACAAGGAAACGCTGTTGCCCGTTCCCTGGTATACGATTATTATAGATAATGTTATAAGGCACGGAGGGTAGTCCCTCAACCAATCAGGCCCAGAGATAAATTTTAGAATGTGCACAAAGATTTTTTTTTTCGGGCGGCGCGGGTTTCTTACTCACCTCCGATACTTAAAGCGAGCCTAATACCACTACACCACGAAGGTTGTCTTGTGTACAACGTTTATTATTATTATCTAACTTCAGTAATAACATTATTTATGAAAAACTAATTTTACCTTATAAATTTTAAATCTACTTGAGTTTATTCAAAGGATTAATATTGTAATATCCGATTCAATTTTGTAATACAACATAGCCAATTTCGGGAATCTTCTTGCCAGGTAAAAAATATTTATCGAGGATAGCAAAAAGTTAAGGGCCTATACACACCACGTTTTTTAAACGCGCCGTTGAAGCGCGTTTGTAATGATACAGACTCGATACGCACGAACAGCAAACTGCTCTGTAGGATAAAAGCGCGCCGTCGACGGCGTCTTTAAAAAAAAACGTGGTGTGCACAGGCCCTAATTGAAATACGAATAAAATGGTTTATGAATAGTTGAAAGCACCTTTTAACAGTTTTTTTTCTTTTTAAACGATAGCTCCATAAGATAAAATTGCTTTGAGTCTTAAAGCTTGACTAAGTCTCTTTTGAAGTCACAGTTTGTAAGCTCGATACAGCCGCGGGACCTGAACCTTATTTATAGCATATAAATGCATAGATTTATTTCTGCCTCATTATAAAAATATGTTTTCCGTGTGGTTTCTGGTCTAGAATAGGCTGCCTGTATCTTCTCATGGGTGCCGTAAAAGGCGACTAAAGACATTATGCTGATGGATGGGCAGCATCTATTAGCTCAAGGTTACTTAACGTGCCTCAACGGTCTGGCTAGCCTCGGCCTTTTTTTTTTTTGTCCGGTGGAAATGCATTTAAGGTAAACGCAGCTATTACCGCGGTAGTCAAAAATCTGCGGGTATTCCCGAGGTATGCAATATAATTGTAATTTTAAGCAATTACAAGCATATTTTACTCAAAAAGTAAAATGTTTATGAAAGACAATTTTATATCCGTTTGAATGGATCCGTGGCGCACTGTGCACTACAACGCAGAAAAACAAAACAACGATTAGTTTGCTGCAAACCGGCGCCGGAGCACGACTTCCATACAAACGATAGTCGCGAACTGTAAGAACGCTCAATATTTTGTTAAGGTTATTGCGTCGTTAAAAAACCATTTATACAGATTCTAAGTAGGTCAAAAGGTGGATTATAGTTTTAGCCATGATTGTAACTATCTAATATTCATTTATTTTGCACAGTTTTTCGACAATTAACAAAAATAAAATACCGCGGTAATGGCTTCACAATTTTTGTCTTGAATGTATTAACCGCGGTTAACTCGGTAGTAGCATAAATCAGTACCAATCGTTTTATAAATTTTTTAAGAATATTTTATATAGCAATAACCCAAATGATGTGACAATTCGTTTAAGTCATTAGGTATTTATGGTTAAAAACTATTTCCGCGGTATGAAAATTGCACTAGGACTCTTATTTTTTCATCCTTAATTGACTCATAAAAATTAACTTTGTATGAGAGCACTAAATTGAATACGACATGAAACCTTGCCTTAGTCTCTTTTTTAAACCCAAGAATTTAATTCAAGTATCAAGTAAATGTTTAGGTTACTTTATTGGCTGTTGATTTAACTTTTGTTTTGATTAAAATTAATCAAATTTTATCGATCGGGATTAGATTATTTGTACTATCGCAGATGAAGCTATCACCGATGGTTATAACAAGCCATTACTCGGTAATTACTTGTATAAGCAGCTATTACCGAGTATTATTACTCGGTATTAGCTTCACCATAGAAATCTAACACCGAGTGATAATAGCATTTATTTTTGAGTTTAGGGTTCTCTCGAAACAATATCTAAGTATTTGAAATTCTTCAGACCTATCTTTCTAACTCATATTTTTTTTGTGGCAATGGTAAAATAGGCGAAGCATTCGAGGCTGCCTCTTTTCATTTTAAATAAAATAAATTTATTTATTTTTATTTCTTATTACCATAGATTAGAAAGAATTGGTGCGAAACTTGATAAATCGTCAACTATACCTCCATAAAAATATAATTACCTAAAATAAGCAAATATTATTGAATATACATAATTACCTACCTACCTATTATACAGCTGCGGGAATGATGACTTGTTTTTTAATAAATATTTGGTACGGAACCAAAATGCCTATTATTTTTCTACCCTCGGTAATAGAATCACGATTCGCGGTAATAGCTGCAATCACTTTCAAATACCTCGGTAATAGCAACATTCGGATTTGTATATTTAATATTTTTTTTCTTTATATATTTACTCAAAACTTACCTATATCTTTATAGATTTCTAAAGTCCAAATCCTAATTAGAAGATAGCACAAAAATTTATGAAAAGGACACAAATCAGCTGTTATGTGAAATTAAAACACTAGAGAAATCCTTAGCATTAACATATAATAAGTATAAAATTTTAGATAATAAAATGCAGGAACTGATTTTAATCTGTAATAAAAATTGTGCTATAAACACTTGTAACCAACTTGAATCTACAAACAAGTGTAATATAAATCAAATTTCACCTGTAAAATCAGTTACACCATGTACATGTTCTAAAAATATGTCATGTTCCTATGATAAGTTTAACTCAGTGTTATACACTGATAGTATAGGAAAGGGTTTGGGGCCTTTGCTCAGTAATAAACTGATCAGCCCCACTATCAATCACTGTATGCCGGGGGTACATTACATGGATCTTATAGATAAAATAATTCATGAAAAACACAATAGCAAATCATGTATAACTGTGCTGGTAGGAAATTGTAAAAATTTAACAAAAAATATAATTACAGATAGTTTCACTAGATTGCTACGGTCAGACTGTAATAAGATAATATTGTGTGCCTTCCCATATCTTAGTGGTGTACCTGACAGTACTAATAATTATATTCATATGTTAAATATGCATGTTCAGTTTTTAGTAAGTCATTATAGTGACTTTATATTTTTTGACACAAATACCTTTATAGATAGAGGTAGGGTGACCAGGAATACAGTGTGTATTCAGAAAAAATCTTTATAATATACAATTTCTACTTTGCTAGCATCACTTTTTAACACAGTCATAGATAGTATGACTAAGTCTATTTTTACATCTTTTAGTAATGTTACTAAAATTAATCTTGTAAATAATTTAAACATCTAAGTGTGACAATAGAGAAGTGTGAAAACTTTCTGATATTATCTCATCAAAATATAAACCGCTTCTCTGGCAAAATATTAGATATAGAATTATTTAATGAAAAGTATAGTCCGGATATAATATGTTTCACTGAGACTTGGCTCAAGGCGCACAAGATGGCTTTTAATGTAAACGGCTATGGGGTCGCTAGTTTATATAATAGGGTTACAGCTGAGGGTGGCGGCGTACTCATATTAGTGCGTGAGACTGTTAAATTTAAAGAACGGAAGGATATTACCTGCCTTTCTGTGGAACGAGTATGTGAGGTGGCTTGCATTGAGACTGAAATGTACCACATACTATGTATCTATAGGCCACCCTCGTCAAATATATTACATTTTATGTCCACTATAGAGGATATTCTTAAAAAATTTAAAAGTACCAAGAAAATATTAGTCTGTGGTGACTTTAATATTAATTTATTAGTAAATTCGCCGGAAAAAAATAGCTTTTTAGCAGTGTTTAGTTCATTTAATCTAAATAGTTTATTTTATGAACCTACTAGAATCACGTTGACTACAACTACTTGTATTGACAATATTTTCACAAATTTTGCAGTTGCAGATAAGTGTTTGGTAACCGGCGTTCGCTCGGACCATAAATGTCAAATAGTAAAACTAAACACTGTAGCTCACATAGAAAACCCCATACTTAATTTCAGGCCGCTCTCTAAGAAAAATCTGAGGAAATTTAATGAGCGTTTAATGGCAAAACTGTGTTATTTGCCAACGACAACTCATAATCCGAATGTTTTGTATAATGCATTGTTCAACAGTATTTACGAAGAATTTTGCAAATGTTGTAAAGTAAAAAATATTAAGATCGACCCAAATAAATTAAAGTTTAGTATGTGGGCAACTAAGGGTATAAGAAAGAGTAGAGATTTTCTTTTTGAACTATATGACATTAGGTCCTATACACCTGATGACAGTTTTAAAGTTCGTGTTAGAAACTACTCAAACATATTTAAGAAAGTTTGTATACAAGCTAAGGCCTGCATGTAAGCATACATGATGTAGCACTGACATGTATGTAAGCGAAATAATTAAAAAATCAGATAATAAGATAAAATCTACTTGGAAAATGATTAATACCGAAACTGGGAAAAATAAAATCATAGACAGATCAGTTCACTTAAATATTAATGACGAACTCGTTTCAAACAAATTTAACATTGCTAATTATTTTGCCAATTTTTTTTCAAATATTCCCATAGATACCACCAAGAGTCTTGCATCGTCCACTGACGAAGCTGAACGACTTCTAATGAAAAGCATTACTAATACAATAATTCCCAAATTTTGTTTTCAATTAATAACAGATATAGATATAATAAAAGCTTTTAAGACCATTAAAATCAAAGGTACAGAAGATCTATGGGGACTGTCCGTAAAGGCTGTTGAACCAATTATACACAATATAGCTCCAATCCTAGCAGCCATCTTCAATGGCTGTACAATTGATGGAGTCTTTCCTGATTTATAATAATATATAGAGAAATATATAGATAAGTAAAGTAGTTCCCATTTTTAAATCAGGCTGTGCAAACAATGCTACAAATTATAGGCATATATCTATACTACCTACTGTAAGTAAAATATTTGAAAAAATTATGCTTAACCAAATGCTGTTGCACTTCAATAAGAATGGGATACTACATGACACACAATTTGGATTTACTAAGGGCCGTTCTACGCAAGATGCAGGAAGCACTCTAATCAAGACCATCCTAGAGGCTTGGGAGGGATCACAAGATGCTTTGGGAATCTTTTGTGATCTTTCCAAGGCATTCGATTGTGTAGACCACAGAACGCTCGCTGTCAAGTTAAAATACTACGGAATTTCCGGTACATCCTTGGACCTTGTAGTATCCTATTTATCTGGTCGCGAACAGGTAGTAGCCATAAATGGAACAACTTCGGAAGCTTCCCCCATCAAAATGGGGGTACCCCAGGGTTCAATACAGGGTCCGTTTTTGTTTTTAATATATATAAATGACCTCCCATATTTAGTAGATAAAATATCAAATATAGTTCTTTTTGCTGACACATCCTTGATATTTAAAGTAAATAGAAAAGATAAAGACTATACTGAACATACAAACACACTTAGCTTAATATCGAATTGGTTCTCAGCTAATAACCTTTTGTTAAATGCAGGGAAAACTAAGTGTGTTAAATTTGTACTTCCAAATGTAAATAATGTCACACCTACCATTTCACTCAATAATGAAACGTTGGATCTTGTTCCTTCCACGGTATTTTTGGGAGTAACATTAGATTCTAAATTACAGTGGGGTCCTCACATTGAGAAATTATCGGGTAAATTAAGTTCTGCTTCTTATGCCGTATGGAAAATAAAACAATTGTCGGATGAAGCCACGGCTAGGTTAGTATACTTTGCTTACTTCCATAGCATCATGTCTTATGGCATCCTGCTCTGGGGGTCAGCTGCTGATATTAATACTATCTTCATTCAACAAAAGAGAGCGGTCAGGGCTATTTATGGACTAGGTAGCCGCGATTCTCTGCGAACCTTATTTAAAGATATAAATATATTAAGTGTGCCATCTGAGTATATCTACCAGAATATTTTATTTGTTCGAAAAAATATAGATACTTTTAGTAAGAAAAGTGACTTTCACAATATAAATACTAGAAATAAGAACAAACTAGCTATGCCGTGCTTTAGGGTTAGCAAAGTTAGTAAGTCATTCATGGGAAATTGCATTCGATTTTACAACAAGCTTCCTTCTTATATTACTGACATGCCTGATTCATTATTTAAGACGCACGTCAAACGAATCCTAATAACTAGAGGCTACTATAGTATTAAAGAGTATGTAGATGATAAAGATGTATGGGAAGTTATACCTCCTTGCACTAGATCGTAACCCTATAGCTGTTGAAGCATTGAAAGACCAAGATAAGGTATTCTGTATAAAGCTATTCTGTGTACTATCTGTAATAATAAAAATAATACTACACAACAAACAGTTCTGTCTTTAAATAAATTAGTAAATCTGTTTTTTAATGAAAATGTAAATAAAATTCGTATAAAGACAACCGATTGGTAAATTGTGAATGCCAACTAAATAATAAAAGTAACTGGACCTAAAATTCTTGGACATGCCCATCTGAGTATGTTTCGCCGGATCGTCTCGATGAGGCCGCGCTGAAACCGGCAGTAAAATAACCCCACTGAGTTTGTTTCGCCGGATCTTCTCAGTTGGGGCGTTTTGGATCCGGTGGTAGCACTAAAGCGCGTTCGTCGAGATACTTATGGTCCGTCTAAATAATAACATACTCAAAGGACAGAACTTAGATTTAATCATAGATATAAAATAATACAATAATAATGTACCTTCATACCTGACAGCTTTTAGGCTAAAGTTATATAAACTATTATTATACGTATTATAAACAAACAAAATTAATTAATTAAATCAAAAATAAGCCAAATATGTTTTGACTATTTACAAATACCTGTAATAGGTTTACGTGAATAAAAACTTTTTTTATTTTATTTTATTTTATTTTAAACGTATCAGAAAATATATACGTGTAACTGTTTTTACTATAAGAAATTCTTATTTCGAGAGGTTAAAGCTTAAGGTCCTGAAATTACCTCGGTAATAGCTGCGTTTACCTTACGCATTCCCACCGCCGCTGCAGCGTATTCGCGCGCTGGCGGTGGGATACGTGGGACTCGCCCTCTCTATCAATAGCGTGGTATGCTAAACTCATACCACGAGGAGAGGACCCTACACCACTAAAACCCCCGGACACTCCTTCGATCCGCCGTTGGCGGGGGCCGGGTACGTATAGGCAATCCGGCCCCCCAACGGCACCCGCGGCCAGTATGGCACACACTTACAGTGGCCCATTTGCCCAATAATAGGGACACCTGGAGTGTAGAGTGGCTTATTGCCTCGGCCTGCAAAGATGAGGCCCCATGTTCAACCTCAAATTCCATTCTATAAACAAACCGTGTCCCACGGTATAACCAAAATCATAAACTCATTACTACGATAATTTGTGAAAGTGAACCCAACAAAAACACCGGGAAAGTGAGAACAGTCGTAACTTAATTATAAAACAATTTGTCCTAATGAAATCACAACTCTGCGGGTCGGTGTTTCTATGAACATTACATTATTAAGAGAGAGCAATGATTTTTGTTGGGCCCTTTGGTGGCCGTGACGTTTTAAGTTTTCATTGTTTAAATGAATTGTGCTGTGTTTAGACAATGTCCTTTGTTACGGCTTACTGTCCATTTCAAGTTGACCCCACATTTTGAGTGTGACTTCCTGGAGCATGTGGATGACGCAATGGTCGCAACTGTTCAGCTCCCGGCCCTTTCGCCACCTTCACGTTTACTACAGCAAATGGCATCAAAATGTCATAACCGCCAAGAGTACTTACGTGTTTAAACCTAAATGGCGATATTATAATATACTAGCTTCTTGCGCGCAGTTTTACCCGCGTAGATCCCGTTCCCGTGGGAACTTCATAATGAAATATAGCTTAAGTCATCCGGGGATAGTTTAGCTAGCCAACATTGAAAGAATTTTCAAATCGGTCAAGTAGTTACGGAACCTATTCAATACAAACAGACAATCAAATCTTTCCTCTTTATAATATTACTAATACTTAAAAAAAAGTTATAGTTTATCTATACCTAAATATAAAGATGAAGAGTTTTGTTTGATTGCTTGTTTAAACGCGCTAATTTCAAGAACTACGAACTGATTAGAAAAAAATATTTCAGTATTAGATATTTATCGAGGATGGCTACAGGTTGTATTTTATTATTAAGTTTCAACGGAAACGAGAGTTAGGCAAAAGGATTTCCGCACTTAGCCTCCTGTGTGAGCCTTTGTACGTGAAAGACCGAAAGATTATTTTAACCACCCTAAATCCTACCAGAACTCTATCAGTCCCTTGATGGAAACGAGAGTTACGTAATTGAAAACACGGATGGAAAACTAGTAAATACCTATATAAACACGCATAAAAATACACACACATAAGTATAAGTGAAGTAAATAGAGTATTGTAGTCAAGTCACCTATTAAATACAGTATCGTTATATCCCTAATATAAGCTATGACATTATCTAAGAATACAAAAACACATCTAACACTAGGTCCATACGAATAAGTTACTCATTGCTTATGACATGTGAGTAGCTTGGGGACGCCAAGTCGTTAATCCTGAAAGTAGTTGGTGAAAAAGATAACGTTAGTTCGTTTGACTTCGCTAATGTGGTTAGGGAATTCGGGAACGTGGCTGACATCCGCAATGTGGGTTATTAATCTAAGGTCATATTATCACTACATTGTCTATACTTCTATATTAATCTTCTAATATATAAAATTCTCGTGTCACAGTTTTCGTTGCCATACTCCTCCGAAACGGCTTAACCGATTTTGATGAAATTTTTTCTGCTTATCATCCCCCTAAATGTTAGGGGTAGTCCACCCCTAAATTTTTATTTTTATTTTTCAGACAAAGTTAGGGGTAGATTAGAGGCAGGTGTAGGGTAGGGGTAGGGTAGAGGTAGGGTAGGGGTAGTGTAGGGTAGGGGTAGTGTAGGGTAGGGGTAGTGTAGGGTAGGGGTAGTGTAGGGTAGGGGTAGTGTAGGGTAGGGGTAGTGTAGGGTAGGGGTAGTGTAGGATAGGGGTAGTGTAGGGTAGGGGTAGTGTAGGGTAGGGGTAGTGTAGGGTAGGGGTAGTGTAGCGTAGGGGTAGTGTAGGGTGGGGATAGTGTAGGGTAGGGGTAGTGTAGGATAGGGGTAGTGTAGGGTATGTATCGATTGAGGCAGTACGAAGTCTGCCGGGTCAGCTAGTATTATTATAAATAGGAAAGATTTGATTGTTTGTATTGAAAAGGTTCGGTAACTACTGGACCGATTTGAAAAATTGTTTCACCGTTGGAAAACTACACTATCCTCAGATGACATAGGCTATATTTAATTATGAAGTTGCCACGGAAACGGGAGTTACACGGGTGAAACCGCGTGCGGAAAGCTAGTATATATATTACTAGCAACCCGCCCCGGCTCCGCACGGGTACAATGCTGATGTATTATACATATAAACCTTCCTCTTGAATCCCTCTATCTATTAAAAGAAACCGCATCAAAATTCGTTGCGTTGTTTTAAAGATTTAAGCATACATAGGGATATAGGGACTGAGAAAGCGTCTTTGTTTTATACTATGCAGTAATAAACAGGTAAAGTTTATGACGTTGGAAGGGGTAATCTCTGGATCTATTAAACCGATTTTAAAAATTCTTTAATCAATAGATAGCCACTTCGTTTATTTTAAGTTTAAGTTAATTTAAAGTTTCCACGGGAACGGAATCTACGCGGGTGAAACTGCGGGACAGCTAATATTAAACAAAGTCGCTTCCCGCTGACTGTCTGTCCCGGCGTATGCTTAGATCTTTAAAACTATCTAACGGTTTTTTTATAGGTTTACTGATTCAAAAGGAAGGTATAATACATCAGCATTGCACCCGTGCAAAGCCAGGGCATGTCGCTACTCTATGCTAATACTAGCTTACCCGCGTTGTTCCTAAGGGAACTCCATAATAAAATATAGCCTTCTTCGATAAATAGGCTATATAACACTGAAAGATTGCAGCGTTTTTGCGGACGGGAGGGCGATGCAAAAATGTGTCCCAGCTTTTACACACATTTTTGAGCGTAATAAGCACCTAGTTTTGGTTAAATAATTAAGATAAGTATGGATATGGATGAGGAGATACGTAGAAGAACGCGGGTTACCGACATAGCCCAACGGATTAGTTCGTTGAAGTGGCAATGGGCAGGTCATATAAGAAAAGTTCTCGAATGGAGACCGCGGATCGGCAAGCGTAGCGTAGGACGTCCACCTACTAGATGGACGGATGATCTGGTTAAGGTCGCGGGATCACAGATGGTGTAGGCCTCTAACCACAACAACTGGAGATCTATGAGGGAAGACGTCCTACGGCTGAAATGATGATGATGGATTTCCGCAAAGAAATGCCTGATTCCATTAAATATAGACAAAGAGGTTTCGACTGGAGTTCATAGGAATAAACTTCTTAACAAAGAAAGTTAATTTAAGTAAAATTTAAAGTGTTTCAATTCCCCCAATGGCAACAAGCATTGTCAGCACGTCTGGGCGCGCCCCAAACAAAGTGCCATTGATTTTCAGTTCAATTGAAATTTACTGAAAGCAATATTCGACCGATCTCTATTTTTATGGTAATTGGTCTCGTTCCTTGACCTTGTCCTGTATTGATGTGGCGTAAATAGTGAACAATACCTATTATTATGGGAACTGTATGAAGGACACATGTATGTATGGCCTACGTACAATATGTGGAAAAATAACTAGATAATAGCTTCCAGGTTGATTGTTGAGGTAAGGCCGTATTGGTGATTATTGTTGAATAGTTAAACTAAATAACTAGTTGAAATAGTTCGATTGTTTTGTTTCAGTTATGGTATTGTTATATTTGTGACATCCATTGTCTCTGCCTACCCCGCTGGGAAACAGGCGTGAGCTTATGTATGTATGTATGTAACATCCAGGCGGAATGCCTACATGACTGGTTGTATGTGCATTATCATTCTGATAATAAAATAAGCATAGGATTTGCTAATTAAATCCATACTAAAATATGAAGCTGAAGAGTTTATTTGTTTGCTTGAACACCTTAATGTCAAGAACTACCGGTCCGATTTGGCAAATTCTTGAAGTGTTAGATAGTCTCTTTAACGAGGAAGACTCTACGCACGATAGGTCCCCTTCCTGTGGGAGCTTCATCATTAAATATATCCTATGTTACTGATGATATAATGAAAAGATCAAGTAGCTGTCTACTAGTGAACGATTTTTTGAAATCTGTCCTCTAGTTCCAAAGTCTATTCAGTGCAAACAAACAAACAATCAAATCTTTTCTCTTTATAATGTTAATATATATCATTACATAGTATAAAACAAAGTCGCTTCCCGCTGTCTGTCTGTCCCTATGTATGCTTAGATCTTTAAAACTACGCAACGGATTTTGATGCGTTTTTTTTAATAGATACGAGTGATTCAAGAGGATGGTTTATATGTATAATACATAAGCATTGCACCCGTGCGAAGCCGGGGCGGGTCGCTAGTAATATAGAAAATACGTTTGTCACCTTAAAAAAGAAATAACAAATAATACAGACACACGACGGCTATTTTCGTAAAAGACAAATAAATAAACTTCAGCTTTACAATGTCACATATATTGTACAAATCATGAAATAGCGTGGAGTTATTTCACACGCCATCGTTCCAGAAAAACAATTTGGTAATGGCTTTAAAATATTGGAATAAGATAAAATATGGGCAAAAGCAAATATCGTGGCACTGGATGTTGCCAAGGGATTTTATCACTTCCTGCCAAACGGTCTATGGAATGTTGTACCTGAATGCCTATATCATATTTCATCTTTTCCTAAATCTAATACTAATAAACCTACTAATACTACCTGTAAGTGCCCGACTTTGTATAATGGCAATATCTCTTAGCTACTTGACAAGGTCTATTAAGAAGAGGCATCGTTTCAGCAGTGGATGTAAAATCTGTGGTGAATCAAGATATTCCGGGAGATATGTGACCGAGGAACTCCGTCACAGCACCAACAATTTATTCGAAAAAAACCTTTCAGTGTTAGCCATTAGGCGATTATCACCCTGCTACGCATCACGCTGCATGTTGCGTGACGACGCACCTATACGCGTACTTGCGGAAGTGCAGATCTGCATCATCGTGCGAGTTTTTTACGCACTCACGCGTGTAGTTGCGTCTTGTGGATTCACGGCGGCTCTGACTTATTTCATTCAATGCATTTTAAAACTCACGTCAAGTCCAAAATCACGCACTGTATTACGGGACTCGGTATCCCGCAATACAGTGAGTGACACCGAGACGTGACACTCGTGATACCTTGCGTTTCGCCCCGCACCCACGCGTGGGATTTCATGTTTCTCCGTTGGTAGGCGCGTGATTTGCATGACCGCGCGTGAATGCATTTCCTATGTGTTGGAGTGTGGGTGGTTTCTATACAAACGGATATACTTACAAGCAACGTTAGAACACGCATTCACGCGGTACGCTGCGTGGTGCGTGGCAGTGTGTTAATCGCCTTAGCCATAGCCCATTTATCGAGGAAGGCTATGATATCATCACGCTAAGGCCTACAGGACTGTAGCAAAGAAGATATTTCAAAATCGGGGTTAGCTTAAAGTAATAATTCCTCGCGGACGAAGGCTAGTGAATAATAAAGGTACGAGTAATATGCTAAGGTAAGGGGTAGTTTAAGTTTATTCAATAAGAATATAGTCACGTCACAAAGTTACGACATCAGATCGTTATATTTTATGGTACGCTTTTCACAAATTACATTTTACGAGTATGGGTAAAGTTTGTTGTTTAAAACTAGCATATTGCAAGCTCATGCAAAGTTGCCGTTTGCAGACCTTCGTCATTCTAAACCATAAATCATGTTTTATACCTACTTCACTTTAACAGGTCGTTTATGTCCACTGCTGAACATGGGCCTGTTCTATACAGACCTTGACAAGCCAGGATCCTTGAGGTATATTGCCATAATCACCACGCTTGGCAGGCGGATTGTTGATTACAGCATCTGCTGACGGCAGATGCTGCTGCCCATCCATCAGCTTTATGTCCCTTAGTTGCCTTTCACGACATCCAAGGGAAGACATGGGTTGGTCTTTTCTAGGTTGGAAATTATGACTATCAGGATTTATAGGTACTAAGTTTTTTTGTTCAAGGCAGGCATCGTGCGCATAACCTTCGAGACTTGAAACAAAACTCATGCACTTAGCAATACAAAGTTTGTCAGTCTTCGACACGTAAAGTTAAGAAGATTTTTTCTCTGATTCAAGATATTCTCGAAGGTTAAACTATGCTTCAAAATTTTGGCACTCAATGCAACCGATGACAAATGCGATAAAGTTATGAAAGTTTAAAACTCGATTTACTGGTACCGTTAAAGTTTTCATTTGAATGTAAAGTAGCAAAAACCTTCACTAAGTGCATGCATACCAGTCGTTTAAGCTGTCGTCAGTGGCGTAAATATATCTTTCACCTATCGGGGCTAGTGGCAAATCTTCTCCAATAGCCCCAAAAGGACTCTTTATTCCCGGCGAATTAGCAAAGGCTTGTTTATATAAATTTCCGACTGCAAAACAGCACATTAGGACTTCTCATTACAATATGCGTTGAGGGCATTTTAGTTAAACATCCAATAAATTAAATTTAAGTCGCGTAACTCCCGTTCTCGTGGGAACTTCATGATTAAATATAGCACATAGCCTTACTCAATAAATGGGCTATCTAACATTGAAATAGTTTATCAAATTGGTCCAGTAGTTCCTGAGATTATCGCGTACAAGCAAGCAAACAAACAAACAAACAAACTCTTCAGCTTTATATAGTTTAAGATAATAAGTTATCTATAAGGAAACAGCTATATATTTAAAACAATTTAGGGGTCTACTCACTGTCCAGGTCTATAGCTAGCCAGTCCTACAACCCTTTAGTTACGCCACTGGCTGCCGTGTTTCCAAACCGTATTTCGGCCGATCATTTATCAATGACATTGGATTTTGATACAATGGAGTTTTTGACATGCAATATGATGTCGATAGGCACAACTACTTTTATATTTTATTGTTAACTTTGGAATATATTCGGGTTGAAAATGGATTTGAGTGAATTTGCAAAAACCACATAAATAAAATCCTGTCATATAAAAAAGTACTTTTTAACATTGAAATGAGTTTAAATCTATACATACAATTTTTTTTATATACCTACATTTAAATGTATTTAGTAAAAAGCAGTTATTTTCTATTACATACAGACACTTTAATTTTATTTACTTGTATATATCAATATATTTTAATGTATAATATAATATAACAATAAATCTTAGTTTCATATTTAAAATATCATATCTTATAAGTAAATATTATTTATTATTCATTCCGGGAACCTTGCCAAGTAGAGATAGATTTAGAATAGTAGTATTTTATAAGTTAGTTTAAATTGGCTACTTTTAATTGTATATTATGTATTTTTTTCAGTAAATATGAATAAGTATCGGGAAACGAACTTAATATGCTGAATTTTAACTTCGAAATATCTTTTTTTAAATCTGTAGTTCTGAATTATCAAATTAAGATAGAAAAGGGTTAAAGAGTTTTCAAAATCATTTGTGCCATCAACTTGGGTAATGTTTTTGGGATAATACATAATTATAGCGTCGAGAGCAGATCTTTGTAAAATTGAAGTACCTACCTAAATAAACAATAACAGTAAGGCCTTAAAAGATCACAGAATTCGCGATAACGTCTACTAAATAATTTTTACAATTAAAATTTAAAGAGTGTGGTTTTAGCCATTGTTAACCTGTTGCTGTCACTTATAAACGCTTGTGAAACAAGAGGTAGCATTAATGACAATGTGTCGTTGAGTGGGAAAATGTAAAAGTGAGTGTGGTTAATTGTAAAAGTGAGTGTGGGTAATTGTAAAAGTGAGTATGTGTTTGTGTGGATGTGGAAGTCATTACTTACAATATCGAATCAGTGTTAAAGGGAATGTAAATGGCGCTGGTGATGTTTGTGTGGATAAAATTTAATATAACATCCAACTCAAGACGACAATACGACAATAAAATGTATTTTCAAATATAAAGATCATCTTTTTTAATCGTAAACCGAATACAGTCTAGCCAGTACGTCATAACCGATGTAGAGCGATTAAAACTTCAACCTATCAACAGTATATTATATTTCCTATCTGAAAGACATAGGTTATTTACTGCCGCCTATGTAGATACCTATGTCTGATCTTACATTGTATACGTCTCTAAACGTAAATGGTACTTTCACTGGTGATGTTTGTGTGGATAAAATTTGTCAGTCAATCCGACTCAAAACGACAATAAAATGTATTTCCAAATATAAAGATCATCTTTTTCATTCGTAAACCGAACACAGTCTAGCCAGTACGTCATAACCGATGTAGAGCGATTAAAACCTCAACCTATCAACAGTATAATAATATTATATTTTGTTTCTGAAATGTGAAAGACAGAGGTTATTGACTGCCGCCTATGTAGATATGTCTGCTCGTACATTGTATACGTCTCTAACTAATCATATAAACATAACCCAAAGCCCTCGACAAGATAATGTTCACACCAAAACGTTCAGGAATACTCCTCGAATTACTTATGTTATTATCGCTACAAATCTTTTATATGGCTTCGAAATGAGCAGATGTTCGTTACTAAATCCTTGAGTATAGCCTTCGCAAAGGATTTGCGGAGTAAGTTCGTTCAAATCCGTTTGAGTAAACACGTGTGCGATTTATTAAGCTGTTGTTGGATTGAATAACGAATATCGGATATGTTTCATCTTGTTGTTATTTAGCCATTTCGATTATGGATGTCAAAAAAATTCGCATTATTATAGCAATATAATTTATTATAGCAACCAACCTTCGTAGTGTAGCGGTATTTGGCTCGCTTTCAATCTTGGAGGTCGTGGGTTCGATACCCACACCGGACAAGAAATCTTTATGTTAATTCTAAGATTTCTATCGTTGGTTGAGGGACTACCCTCCGTGCCTCGGAAAGGACGTTAAGCCGTTGGTCCCGATTGTTATAACATCATCTATAATAATCGTATGTCAAGGAACGGGCAGCAGTGAGCAGCGTTCCTTGTGTGGTACAACATAATACTGCGGTCACCAACCCGCCTGCCAAGCGTGGTGACTATGGCAAATACCCTCCCTCTCGGGAGGAGGCCCATGTTCAGTAGTGGACGGACATACGGGCTGATGATGATGATTGACGTGTCAATAATTTGTTATTAGGAATCGTCCGGGTAACATAAGCTACATTTTAACTGACGTCAAAACAGTAGTTTTATGTTATATAGGTACAATGATTTTAAATAGTACAGCATTTTAAACAATTTTGCTTACTTCCTTCTCTGAAGTTACAGATCTGTTATGCCCTAATATAATGTTGGCATAAAAGGCACTGGTGTTGGTTGCACTAATATATATATATATATATATATATAGGTATTTGACAATGATGAAAAATAGTAGATATAAAGTTGGCAGGCGTACTAACGTTTTGAATAGACAATGTTCCAAATAGGTTTGATTAATGATTACAAGATCCTCACATAGTTTTTTTTTATTCCAGATCATCTGAAGTGCCATGCTATGGAACGCGGCCTCCGCAGTAAGGTGACGTTGCAGAGCATGGAGCAGCGCCACGGAACATGGAACGGGTAGTGTGAGCGAAACGGACAGACATAGCGATCCCCATGGAGATGAACGGGACGGACGCGCGAGCCGAGGGCGAGGAGGCGGTGGCGCTCGCGCTTAGTGTCGCCGTCACCGTCATCTCCGCAATAGGACTGCTTCTCAACGCCTACATATTGTTCATCATAGTTATAACTAAACAGGTAAGTTATAAATTAGTAATTGTCATAAGTTAAATCTAGTCTCATTTCTGTACCTACAATTATAGTTAACTAAAGAATTAAGACTATTACTAAAATTAATTCAATCAGTTAGCTATCTAATAATTATATTCTTTTTTTTTATGTGTTTATATGTTCACAATTATAATACAATATCATGACATAAACAAACATATACCAGCATAGTTATGAATTATGCCCTACGGCTGAAATGATGACTATCAGATAAATAGACTACCAAATCACTTACATGACGTTCATAGCAAGTTATGAGTGTCATTTTCTCAATGTATAGTATATGAATTTCACAAAATGATCCCGTGATCCCCTTAGTTTGCAAAGAATGTTCCGATGACCCCGTGACCCTGAAGTTCGTGAACTGTAAAACAGATTGATATGTTGCACAATGCTGCCCTAAAATCTAGAAATCATAACTCCTCTAACGCTATAGAGGAGAGCGTATTGTCTGACCTGAGCCGAGGTCTAAGTCCCAAAGGAACGGCATCTTGCGCAGTTTGCTTAGATTGTAGTTTTTTAATCATTTAATAAAGCTGGGGCACGGCTCGCCTTTATGCCCGGTGAAGTATCATTTTTCTCTCTATTCTATCTACAAAGGTTCGGTCGAAAAAATATAATGACAAATTATTTGTAAAATCGTAAAGAAATAGAGTTTATATCGGAGAGAGAAAAACTGAATAGGTATTCTTTTATTTTATTGTTCCAAACTTATGTGAACGAAATTTCAGTTGTTCGACTTAAAGTTATAAATCACCAGTTCTCAGTCTTACTTTCTGTGAAATATGTACCTAAAGTACCTACTAACGTTTCTCGTTAATTACTACAGTAAAGATGAATAGGGTACTTAGCAGATGTTCATCTTGTCTGTGCAAAATATTTTTTTATTGTACAACAAAATATATTTCTTCCAGCTTATGTTTAACTTACCATCAGATATAGTAAAAATGATCACCAAAATTAAACCCGCATTTTAATGTAAAATTGTAACCAAAGTTTTAACATTTCGCTATCGTATTTAAGCAAAATGACTCCAAATAAATCATTGTTAACCCAAAAGTAGTAAATGATCACCAAAAGTAGTAAATGAACACCAAAAGTACCTAAATGTCTTACTAATTTACTATTCGGTTCTGGCACTCGCCGGCCGCTGCCGCGGCACCGCTCGCTTCGCTCGCTCGGCTCGTGCGTTTTATGGCCGCAGCTCTAACCTAACCTAACCGATTGTCATTTTTCATTGATTTTATTAAGGTAGAAATAGCGCAATAATTTGCTCGCTAAGATTTGGTGATCATTAACTACATTTGGTGATCATTAACTACATTTGGTGTTCGAATACAATTTGAAGTGCAGTCGTTAGTAAAATAGCTAGTACTATTACAATTTTAGACTTTATTTTTCTGGTGTCAAGTATATATTTTTGGTGGTCATTATATTTTATCCCATAAAAAATACAAAGATTTCTTACTTAATTTTAACTATTGCTTTATTTATAAGTGTTTAACAATATATTTTAACATAAGAACAACAATAATGTGATAAATTTGGTTATATACTTGCTAAAAATATTGGATTATCCCCGGGTAGCGTATAAACATATTTTTTATTATTCAACTTTAATATATGACAATTCCAAATAATTGTAACCGTTTTTACGGAAAAAAAATAGATTGGGGAATACTAATATTTGGTGGTAAACAAAAGTACCCGCATCGCTGTCTGCCGGTACGGTGCGCGGTGCTCCGAAGGCTGGCAGCTGAATGACCTTTGTGCTAAAGAGACACCATCTAGTATATTGTTGACGTTCACTTAACACCATCTCGTATGTTCACCGTAGTTAATGTTTTATTTTCGTAGGAACTGCACAATTAAATTTATCCTATATCCTTCTTCGAAAATGATTTATCTAACATGTTGATCTATTTCATTGTTCTCTGAATGAATTCACAAGGACCGCTTATAATATTATATCCGTAGAATAAGAACATTTTATTTAATAAGATTGTAATTTAAAACACTCTATTGTATTAGGTTATCCTGTAATGATAGTGTGTCGTATTAAATAAATAAATAAAAAACACTGTCAGAATTTTTCAAATCGGACCAGTTTCTGGGATTTCCGCCTTCAAGCAAACAAAATATTCAGCTTTATATATATAGATTGTTCTTCCGCGCAATTAACAGGCTAGTAAATTACGTAAAAACTGTAGAACAGAATTCCTCTACAATCACTCTCTAATGAGATAAGACGGGGGTTCGAAGTGTATATTGAGAAGTCAAAATTTACGCAAAAGAAGTCGTAGCGTGTAGCGAGAGACTGATTACGACAGATGACGTCACGAATTCTTTATCGCGTAATAGAAGTTCGCCAGTCACTTAAGGCTTAATACAGGTTCTGAGCAGAAACAAATGGCGGCCGCCAGGCACACCCCCGGCAAAGAAGATCTTCATTTTCAATGGAGGAACATCACCAACCGATCCTGCACAATTAGTGACCCTAAATATAGATGTGATAAGTTGCTAGAACATTTGGTTCAACCTTCCATACTTGGCAACTGCTTTAACTGGGAGGAAGCCGGTGCAAATAGCATGCTAACTCTCTACACCAGAGGTGGCCATTCCAATGCCCTCTTAGACCCGAAAACCGATGGGCTCAGGTACTGTAAAGTAGAAAGATAGTTGCATAAAATTCCCCAAAAAAAAGTCATCATTTTTCAATCCCCCGTCGCCAGCGACTGCCCTGAACCGAGGTCCAAGTCCTACAGGTGGTGCCCTCTTGCGCAGGTAGTTTATAGTTTTAAATCCATTTTTATAAAAATCATAGTAATATCGCTCCTTGATTAGATTCCTGATTTACACCATGCCAGTACATACCTAACTGTACTGCTTAAATTAAATCTTTGTGAAAGCTTAGCCGACGCCGTTACATGAATTGAGAGAGAGTTGTTTTCGCCAAAACCGAACGTGTTTGGCATTCGTTTGCATAATATTATTCAATTTTGGTCCTCTTATTGTTGACAAGTTTTTCAAATAATTCAGTTCAAAATAATTTTTGATTAAATTATTTATGAACCTGAAAATCCGTCGTGGCGTAGCAGCGTTAGTCTCGCCTTAAGACGTGGGTTCGATCCCTACGCTTGACAAGAAATCTTTATTTACACTAATATTTTACAATTATTATTATAGAGGTGTATTCTTATCTCAATAGTCTCAATAGACTCTTTTCTTTAGGTATATACCTAATAACACTACACAAAAACACAACACAAAGATTTGATTTTTAAGATTGATTGAAACCCGGAAATAATCTTGATTACACAATCAAGATTTTTTTCCGGGTCTGGATGGTTGCGGGACTACCCTGCCTCGGAAAACACGTTGAGCCGTTGGTTCCGATTGCTATGACATCGTCTATAGTCATTTTATTCCAGGAAATGGGCAGCAGAGTTTCCCTGAGTATGTTATCATAATACTGCGGTCACCAACCTTCCAGCCAAGACTATGGCAAAAAACCTTCCTCGGGGGGAAGCCCATGTTCAGCAGTAGACTGCTGCTAGCCTTCGCTAGGCTAGAGTCCTACATCATTTAGTCAAGAAGCTTTTTTCGGACGGACATTATATAGTTAGCCAAAAGGCTCTTGCCACTTCACCGGGCATAAGTTATGTTTGATTCTGTTACTTTAGGATAAGATCTCTATAAAACCCACAAAAGCAATAAATAAATAGAAAAAACTTGTAGTTGCTATTTCATTACTGTCGCATTAAATATTCAGATATAACTAAGGATGACCGTATATTTTGCGTGATCGTTCCTCGAGCGTACCTAAGAATAACGCAAACAACGCGAGTGTTGGGCTGTCATCCCCGCCACCCACTACCACATAAACGCTCGAGGACCGCCACTGTGGGGTCAACCTAAGGTAACAACGAAATATGTCCAAACGCCAACAGAGTCCTGTAGCTAGGTCAGAGAGGTCCCGCATTCCTCGCAAATCCCTCCGGTCTTTACAAGGGGAGACCAAAATAGCTATGTAATGAAATTATTTGACAATATTGTTGTGGGCGGCACTGTGCCCTATATGTTGACGGCAAGATGTAATATATATAATATGTCACCGGAAAATAATACAAATCGTAAGTTGATGAACTTTTGTGCCACTCATATTGTTAAATTTAGTTACCAGTTTCAGTGAACGCACATAATTATTATATTATTTACTTAACTATTATGACACTTGACCTCACCTAACCAAACAAGACTATGCTACTGTTGTAACAAAACAAAACAACTTCAACTTCAATAAATCCTGTTGAAATCCATTATTTTAAGTTAAGGATATTTTTTTTAACCACCCGAAGCGTCCTTCGTTTATCAACTCACTAGAAAGTAGATCAACTTACGCTTCTTATTACTTTTCGCTGACATTTATAGATCTTGGATACTAGATAGTATTCGGCATACTCGATATACAGTTTTGCGAACTTAGTATGTTTCAAACTGTCGGGTAAAATGTTCGAATGAATGCTACGAATCTCGTAGCATAAATGTACTTGTAGGTACTACGAGATTTGTAGTAATCTATACTAATATTAAAAACTAAAATGCTACGGGATACTCAACAAGTTCTAATTGGTGAAAAATAGTGATAAAGCTCCTAAAAATATGAGTGATACCTCATTGGATTCGGAATGACGTCTAGAAAAATGTATTCGAAGGAATAATTAGCACGCAAAAAATTACAAAAGTTATTAACAAATTAAGTTGCAAAAAAAAAGGATTTCATTGTTTGTCAATAACTCCGAAACTATTCATATTTAAGAATTTTTTTAAATTTTCAAAAACTTGTTGACTAGACTAGGAACGAGAGTTACGCCGGTAAAACCGTACTTCTTAAACAATAAAAATAAATCGTAAAAATGTAAACTTAAAAAGCAACATTACTAATTTGGCTATTTTTTTTTATTGTATTTGGAATTGGAATTATGACGACAAGGTATTTATGAAAAAAAAATGCCAAAATCCACAAACCGACAAAGCTGGGTTTCAGCAGCTAGTATAATAATGTATAATTTTATACGTTTATAAGGACTAAAAGGGTTGCTGATTGTTGCATCACGTTTTCAATACACATGTCAATTCTGCTGCCAATTACCGGGCATACGATTATCATAAATGATGTTATAGCAGCCGGGATCAACGACTTAACGTGCTTCCCGAAAATCAGCTTAAAACCAATCATTCTGCTAATTGAAATGAAAAAATCTATAGTTAATTTTGTAATATACTAAATTCTGGTGGGAACTTTATTATTAAAGCAGCTTTCACACGCATCTTCTCTTCTCGTATTAACAACCAGTCCGGAGGCCCCGGGGCAACAGACGAGAAGATGCCTGGCCACAAATTAGTTTCCGTCTAAATGTGTAGAAAATTTGAAGTATGTACCTACTTTTCAGGACGATTTGATTTCTGATATTTAACTTATTGTCTAATTAAGTTATCAAGTATATATGAATAACCGTTATTATAATATTTCAGAACGATTACATTAATCATGATTCTACAAAGCACTGTAGGTAAAGGTACAGCACCAAAAAAATAAATAAAAGAAAAGTTGTAGAGTTTTAAATCTCTATTGTGGAGGCCCCGGGGCAGTGGCCCTGGATGCCCTACCTTAAATCCGGCCCTGCCGAGATAGACAATTTATCTTTGATCTTGTTGGAGGAAAACGATGAAATAAATGAAATCAGAGGAATCAAAGTGATGATCGGTATCGGTACGACTGATATTTATTATTAAATTAATTCGTGGGAAAAGGCGTTGTTTTACTGTTAAATTTTCTGTGTATTTCTGAATATTTTAATATAGAGAACGCTCACAAGTAATTTTTGACAAAGTATTGCTAGAAATAATATCGACACCCAATATGAATAACATTGTAACTTTAATTACACTTTAATACAAATTTATGACATATGGATTCAGCGGAAGATACAAATTTGTATTAAAGTGTAATTAAAGTTACAACGTTATTCATATTGGGTGTCGCTAAGTCAATAAACTTTGTAGACATATTCTTGGAGATATTAGAAGTAACATAGGATAGTTTTAATAAAAAAAACAATGCCACCGAAGCCGCGGGTAAAAAACCACTCATGCATGCATTAATGTGTAGCGACATCTACTGTAGCCGTACAAAACCACAACACAACTAGCAGCGCCATGTAGCACCTAGGATCCCAACTAACCTGTATCGCGCCATACAAGTTCGCAAGCCAGTTCGAACGTATACAAGTACCGAACAGTAACTATCGGCCGTCGGTGTCGTGTTAATCGTGTTAATACAATAAGAACAGACGTTAATTTTGCACGTAGGTATTGCTTTACACGAGCACTCGCCAATGTGCTGTGGATTTTAATTAATTTTTAGATTAAATTATCGAAGCCCAAATGTTAGCTACGGAATAGATGTTTAGCTTAGCTTAGTTTAGCTCTTTGCCAATAACAAATTTGTGAAAAAAAGTAAATAGAAAGGTATTGGTATATCCGATCATTTTATTACTCAAATATGGAGCGTGATATTTTAAATAAACATTTAGAAAAATCGCTTGTGTCTACAAAAAAAAATTGTTTTTTTGCTATTAGTTATAATTACTTTATCTCTAAATCTAATAATTCTTGCATGCGGTCCCATGGTCAGCAGTGGACGGCATTGTTGCACCGATTTAAATGAAATTTTGCAAGGCTTAGGCCTTTCATCCCCGCAAACATTTAAAATTACTTTTAATCACTGAAAATGTATGATTTCCCGTGGGATATTAAAAAAACAAAGGAATAACAAACACCACGCGGACAAGGTCACGGGCATCAGCTATTTGTAATATGTTACAGAATAACGTTATTTTCTTATCATGAATATAATACTCTTCCAAGAGAGGATTATGACAATCAAGATGCTTGGCGGGCGATTTGGTTGACGCAGCGACCCGTTATATATTATAACAAGCGGGACCAACGGATTAACGTGACTTCCGAGGCATGGAAAGAAGAAAAAAATCTTAGATTTTACACAAAGATTCATTCTTCGGCGTGGGTTTGATCCACGGGACTTAAAGTGAGATCTATACTACTGCACCACGAAGGTTGCCGAATAAAACAAATGATATATATTTATATTTACTGTAGGAGTTACTTTACGTTTTTTGGATCGCAAGCATTAGGTATATCTTATTCTAGCTTATGTCGATTTTGTTCACCTAGATTTCCATTTCTCCATACAAACTTTGCTGCCCCTTTTCATCCTTTAGAGATAGATTTTTTTAGAATCATTTCTTATCAATTGCCTACGTTACATAGAGAACTGCTGGTCGTAGCGACCGTGAAATTGAAGGGAGTACTTCAATTTTAAGGTCTCTACGACCAGCAGTTTTGGCTGTGCGTCGATTCGTCAGTCATTCAGAATGAAGCGTTTTATACGTATACTATTATTATAATCTATCTAAAATTCAGAATTTTCATTTGGCCCGGACTACATAAGTTACGGCCACTCACGGCAATGCCTATTGTATGTTACATTTTAAAAGGAACTTAGAAAAACAAAAGTTTAATTAAAATGAGGTTTGACAACGAACCTGTCAAATTTAATAAACTTTATAAAGGTAGTCAGGGTATTCAAATTGATCGATAAAATGATGCTATCGCGTGGTGCGTTCATTCGTAAGTCATTAAGACACAGGACAGTGTTATGTTATTAATTTACACCGTGATTGCTAATATTAAGCGAATAATTTATTTTTGGTAATATAAGCGATGTATATATATATGTAATTTTGAATGCTATATTCAATAGCATTCAAAATTACAGATTAAAATGACTTCGAACCCGTGGTTAGGGGCCCGTTCGTACAACCTAGAATATCTTTTATAGCAAGGCTATAAAAGATATTCTAGGTTGAGCTCTAGTAGCACATTTTGCCATTGTACCATTATCAAATAAAAATATTATATTAAAAATATTATTGTCAAATAAAAACAAACATTATGTCTAGCTTAAAACTTTAATGTTTCGTTTCGATAGTAATACCGCATTATACTCGTAGTTACGATAGTAATAGTTATTAGCAACGATACAAATATCACAGATAGCATATCTTTCTTTTTGGACGGACAAACGTAGTTAACCACGAGGCTTTTGCTACTTCACCGGACATAAAGGCGAGCAGAGCTCCAGCCTTAATAAATGGTTTAAAAACTACAAACTAAGCAACCTGCGCAAGCCCCCTGTGGGGCTTGGACCTCGGCTTAGGGTCGCTGGCGATGAGATCGAGGGAGAGTATTATTGTGCAATTGTCGCACTACTTTACAGTTCGCGGGCCTCTCAGACTTCGTGTCTACGAGGGCATTGGATGGTTCTTTGCAAACTTAGGGTCGGGAGGAACAGATAGCATTTCGTCGGTAATACTGCAATACCGGGTAAGTGGCAGTTGCTAATAAGGTGTAATTTCATCCGTCAAGAAATATTTTCCTTATATGTATGTATATATTTAATTTTCAATCTTATTAACTATATACTAGATACTTCGTGACATAAAGGCAATCCTCGATTTAAGGTCACTTTTCCAAATAAAATGAATATTTAGAAAATATTTTCTGTATATTCGAAATCGTTATTGCGTTCTTACTCAGGTAATCAATGTTTCCTATACCTGGTTGATTTATTGTATTTACTAGCAATCCGCAGTCAATTGCTTCTCCAAACAATGTTCGAGAAAGTTATCAAATATTAGGGCAATTTAATTTAGCAAACTGAGACGTAGAATCGAAGAAAGTATAATCTCTAATATTATAAAGATTTAAAGTTTATGAGTTAGGAGGTTAACAGTAACATGCGGCATTACTGATCCAATTAATAAAAAAAATAACAATATTAGACAGCTTTGTAATCTGGGACTAACATAGGCTATATTTTAAGACAAGGTTACCCTGCTAGCGACTGCCCGGAGCCGAGGTACAAGTCCCATAGGTGGCACCCTCTTGCGCAGTTTGCTTAGGTTTATAAACCATTTAATAAGACTGGAGTCTTGGTTGACTTTATGCCCGGTGAAGAAGTAAAAGCCTAGTGGCTAACTATATATTACTGTCCGAAAAAGTGCAAAAAAGAGTTCAACCATCAGCCAATCTCAGTCCATGACTGGACTTAGACTTATTACCCTAATATGCACTATACACAAATTTACACTCGATCTTTTGCTTCCAATCTAGGCTATCCTTTTTGAATAGTCGGTTCATCTTACCGGTAGGCATCTTAACTTATATTTGCCGAGACGCGACCTCGAGGCGATCCAAAAGAGAATAGCATTTTAGCTCAAAACATCAGTTTCTTAAAAGTCTAAGTTTAGTGACCCTCACCAGACTCCTCATAAATTGTATTCTATACTTTCCAAGATAAGCTAAAAACAACTGTATTTATTACGTTGAGATTTAGGTTAAATCAAACATAAAATATTTCACAAGTGGTTAACAATAGTTACCGTATAGGTATAGTATATGGAGTGGCAGGAAGGTAGGAACAGGTCTGTCAGTCCTTCTGCAGACATGACTAGCCTTACCACTTCAACTTGCTTATTTTCGGGCTATAGGTAATATATGCAATAAAAAAAAATTAATTTGATTTCGTATACATTTAATTTCGCCTTTTTTATAGGTATGCGTTTTTTATTAAATATTATAATAAAATTCAATTTTCGCATTTGGTGTCAACGTCACACGGTCCGTTGACTTTCAGGGTACCGTACGAATTGCATTAATATGGGACCCAGTAACTTACACTTTTCAATCACAAGGTTCTACCTTTTGAAACGTAATAAAATATTATGTAATGATATCGCATGATAGACAAGAGGTTGTCGTCGTGATTGCCATAGTGGTATAAGTTTCGTTTGAAGTCTCGCGTTCAGGGTTCGATCCTCACGCCGAACAAGAAATTTGGACTTTTAAGGGACTACCCTGCCTCATTGTTATAAAATCATCTTGAGCAGAAAAAAATAATCTATTGGCCCTTGGAACATGCTGAAAAAATCATTATGGCAAATTGATGATGTTCTAGCAATAGAGATCACATAAGATAATTATGATTGAATTAAGTTCGCTTTTAATTTTTTCCGGGGGAAATATATATGACATCCCGAACATCCTCTTTTTCCCTTTTACTTTAGTGCCCAAATTGAATTCATCCAAAATAAAATATAGCACCTAATGTACTTACATTGCTTAATGAATAAGTCCCAAATAATGTATTTAAGTTACCGAAGTACATCGAAATAAACGCCGAACATTATAATAAAAAGTTGAATAAAGCTACACATTGAGCTCAAAGAGAACATAAATTGCTCTATCCGGCACGGCGCGGTTTTTAGTGAAACTAGACCGAATTTCACAGAGAAAATTGTGGACCGAGGTAAAATAAACGGAAATACACGTTGAATAACTTACATTTTATAATTGCTATATTATTATGTGAATTTTATTTAATACTAGCGGCCCGCCCCGGCTTCGCACGGGTGGACTTTTATACCCTACCCCTGCCCTACCCTAACCCTACCCTAACCCTACCCTACCCCTACCCTACCCTACCCCTACCCTACCCCTACCCCTACCCTACCCCTACCCCTACCCTACCCTACCCCTACCCTACCCTACCCCTACCCTACCCCTACACTACCCCTACCCCTACCCTACCCCTACCCTACCCTACCCCTACCCTACCCCCTAGCTACCTCCCTACCAATTTTCAGCCAAATCCCTACAAATTTTCTTGAGTTATAAATAGTGTAACTAACACGACTTTCTTTTGTTTTTAAAATGTATACTGCTATTCAGGGCGGAGACAAATCCAACGAAACAAAAACCATGAAAATTGATCCAGCCGAACTCGAGTTATAAGTGTTGTAACAAACCCGTCTATGTTTTATATATATAGATTTTGCTTTTGAAGAAAAAATAAATTTTCAATGTTACCTAATAGTTAATTTTGACAACTATGGCACCGGGACTTATGCATTTTGGAACTTCATAATGTTTCTCAAAAGTACGGTCGCCGTCAGATATATGGCAACAGACAAGATGATTTCTGTACTATTTAAAATGTCGATAAGTTCTATACACTACAAGTTACCATTAATATCTGAATATTAATTACTTCATTAATATCTGAGCAAATGCTTGTCAATAATTTCTATACACACAACTTTTAAAAATAACTGAACACTTACAACGTCAAGTGAAAGATTATTTATAGTCGCTGATTTTTAAGTTTCAATAATTTGAATAAATTTCTTGCGGGTCCGAAGGCAGTTTAACTTTTTCCGGGGACTTGGTGGCCAGTTGATGGTCATTGCCATATCTAGTGTACCTATTCAATGCACTAATCTCAGCAACTGCTGGTCTAATTTGAAAAATCATTATTAGAAAGCTTCGTTATCCAGGAGTAACATAGGCTATACTTAATTATGAAGTTCCTAAAGGAACGGGAGTTACGCGGGTGAAACCGCGCGCGGGAAGCTAGTACCTATTCAAATCATCATCATCAACAGCCCGTACAACGTCCACTGCTGAACATGGGCCTCCTCCCGGGGGAGGGTATTTGCCATAGTCACCACGCTTGGCAGGCGGATTAGAGACCGTGTTATGTTGTACTACACAAGTAAACGCTGCCCGTTCCTTGATATACGATTATTATAGATGATGTTGTAACAATCGGGACCAACGGCTTAACGTGCTTTCCGAGGCACGAAGGGTAGTCCCTCAACCAACCAGACCCGGAAAGAAATCCTATAATTTACACAAAGATTTTTGTCTGGCGTGGGAATCGAACCCACGACCTCCGAGATCTAAAGCGAGCCAAATACCGCTGCGCTACGGAGGTTGTCAAATAAAAGGTAAAAACGCGAGGTCAAAATATTAATTAAAATGTGATATAAAGTCCTTACCGAGGTATTTAATTAAAAAAATACCGTTATAAAGTTAAATTAGTTTGACAAAACACCAAACCGTCCACGGACAAATCCGAATCTTAATTTATTTCCGTTTTCCTTGGGGCTTCGCTCTTTGAGGCTTCCTTTAATATCGTATTAATATTAAAGCATTATCCAATAACATGAGTCGTAATATACTGGCGGACAATAAATTAGGTCATAGAAATCTACCAAACATGTGCTGTAAAAACGTAGCGTGTTTATGTAAAGTACTTCAATATACATTTATGTTACAGTCAAAACTCTTAACTTAACCAGTCAAAATCAGTAAAAACTAACATAACCTAAAACTACTTTCGACTGATTTTGCTAGTTAAAAGTACTTTGGCTGGTTAAAAGTTTTGACTGCAACATATACACTTGTTAAAGTTATTAATATTACGTATACTAAGATAATAAAACATAAAAAAAGCATTTTTTATTTTATTTTTTAACAGAAAATAATTAATGAATGAAGCGATCACATAGGAGTGGAATAATTTTTTTGTCCTCCAGTATATAAAAATCTGCTTTGTTTCTGTCCTTACTGAAGATAGATCACAAATCCGAAGCCCCTAGCCATTGGGCTACGGCCGATTCAGAATTGAATTTATTTTAGTAATAAGCGTAGGTACTCGATCCTTTTTTTATTACTGTGTTTAATAAGTGTGTTCACATTAATAAGCTAACCATATTGTGAAAAAAAAGAGTGTTTTTTTAGACTTGAATTGTACTCTTGGTAATGAAAATATTTCGACACTGTAGGCGATTTTTATAGATGGGAAACATGAAAAGTATGATGGCGCAAGTTATTAGGAAATGTACGTAACAATTCATGTCACGTAAAGCTATTTGTAACACTTATGTCAAGTAATAAGAAAAACTATTTGAAAAATGTTCTGTCTGTTCCTTCAGGCTGTAAGATCTAAGCTAATGGCTATTATATATAGGATTCTGAACAGTTTATTTGGTAAATTAGTAAAAATTTTCTATAAATGTGTCGTAATGAATAATAATGTTTTTTAGTAGGATTATCAACTTAGTTTCAGAGTAAATACAGTACAAAATCCTTATTATGGAGCCATCCGAAGCACTCGTAGACCGAGGGTCATTGACAGAGAGACAAGTTGCACAAAACTACCCAAAAAAACACAAGTCATTCCTGATTTTTTATGCCCAGGCTTAGACCAAATAAAAAGTAAAGACGAAGCGCTGCGAGTAACTCACTGAAGCCGGTAAAACTCGGCCTTGGCGTGTACATACACAGCTTATGCACCCATGCGTACCAAAACTATACCTTACCTTGTCAGTCGATATGTCATTCTATTGCAGTGTTAGGTGCTTGATATCACAAACTTATTTGTTGTCAAAACTTCCCAATTATGTCATTACATTGATTGTCGGTGTACAAATCAAAGTTCAACATTATTTTTATAACATTAGGTATTGAGAAAAATCAAAAAAAAAATATTTACCCACACCACAGCTCAAAATATGGCTTCGGCTTGAGCTCCACTACCTAACACATAGTGAAGTAGTGAATCTTAATGAAAGAAACTATTGTTTTTCTCTTCCTAACAATATGCCTAAAATAATTATCTTTGGTAGTGTATTTTATGGATAAGAGAAGAAGGAAATATTAAAATAGCTCTCAAGAACAATTAAAATAACTAGGTACAATTAAGCATTTGTACACTACCAAAGGTGCGATTTTCCGTCCGAAAAAATAGGTAGGATATTTAGTTTATATACTCGACATTGGTAAAACCAACGCAAGTGTTGGATGCAATGTTAGTTTGATTAAAAAGTGAAGTAAAGTGGAACAAACACTTTCACAACTCGCTAAACAAACAAGTTGATCAACATGAGCGAGCTGAACGATCCAGTCTATTTTGAAGTAAGTTGTCAGGGCATTCACCATCTCTATTTATATAGCATTCTGTAAAAAATACTTTGGTTACATATTATCTTTTCTACCAGACACATTTGAAAAGGGGGTATCAATGCCTTTATTTTACCAACGATTTAAAATTGAAAGCTCTGTTTAATACAAAGAATCATTATCCTTAACGGAGACGCGTGGCGTCTCGCGACGCGTTAGAAGTTTTTCATCTCACTCCAAAAAATATTATATGTTAATAGGTACATTGTAGCCCATAAAAGACCACAGTTGAATATGGGCCTCAGATTTTTGTCACGGTCATATATTACCATGTTTAGCGATCGAGTTGGTGACCACAGTATTATCAAAGACTATATATATTACTTAAAAAGTATCTGGTATTTTATGCTGTAACATATAGAGAACCGCTGCAACCCGTTCCTTGGTATACGATTGTTATGACCGTTGTACCGACGGATTAAAGTGTTTTCCGAGGCACGGAGGGTAGTCTTTAAACCCAAAGATAATAAATAAAATAAAATAAAAATCATTTTTATTTACGGCCTGTAATCTGTAATCGGCCTAATGAGTTACATTAATAGACCGCTAGTTCTGTCTCAAATTAGCTTCTTTTATTAGTATAAAACATTAATAGATAATCAAATATTACAAAGACAACCGCTCGGGAAAATAATGTGTATGCCAAATAAATAATAAAAGTAACTGGACCAAAACCTACGCTCTGCCCATTTGAGTATGTTTCGCTGGACCGTCTCATGTGGGTCGTGTTTAAACCGGCAGTAGAATAACCCACTGAGTTTGTTTCGCCGGATCTTCTCAGTTGGGGCGTATTGGATCCGGTGGTAGCATTAAAGCGCGTCCGTCGTTATATACTCATGGTCCGCCCAAATAATGACAATTGTTCTTAATATAGACAGAACAAGTTATTGGACACAATATAGATGAATAATAAAGTTAAGGACTAAAACATTATTTAAAACAATAACTAAAATACCTGCTTACCTAATATGCTAATTTATAAATGTTAAAATTATACATAGATTAATAATAAATTATTGTTTTGACTATTTGCAAGTGCCTGTAATAGGTATTTTACGTTAACCAATTACAGGCACTCAAAAATAGTCAGACATTAGTTCGAAAATTTATGAATTATATTTGTTATTTATTTATATCTATTAAAGTAATTGTTATAATTTATTTATATCGTTCTTTGCGACGCAATGCAATGCTTGTTCTGTATTTCTTATCCGACGTGGGGATCAAACTCACAACCTCCAAAACTATAAGCGAGACTTATGCCGCTGCATCACGGAGATCGTCATCAAACATAATAAAGTACAAAGCTTACCTTTAAATTAGGGTAACATAAAATAATCTATCTGAAGTGCCAATCAATGATTAATTATAAGATAACCATAGACTTGAAACGAGATGTTAGTCCGTGTCATATCTGTGGCATAAACCTCTGATCAGTTTCCTCTGTTTAGCGTCATGATGGAGTATCCCGTCCGTGAAGTTGAATAGAAGCAATGATCGAATTAAACAATATCCGTGGCTATAAATTTCGCCTTAAATCTCGGAGGTCGTGGACTCGATACTCAAAATCAAACTTTTATTTTCGAGACTTAATACAGACTAATTATAATGATTATAATTGGATTTGTTAAAGGCATTTAGGCTTCCAAATGCTCCATTAGTTTAACCATTTTCTATAGATGTTTATACTTTCTTAGTTTTGACTTAAAGTGTAGGTAATCTTATTATCTTCCTCTTTTTTAAGTATCCAACACTCATTAGAAGAATAAAAGGTTCCAATTCAGGTGTATCAGTTTCCGTGCCATATCTGTAGCATCTCGTCTCAGCACCTATCTGAAATCTTCCTCTTCAAAACAGACCTACTGATACCTTTTGTGTGGCCCACGGTGGTTCTATTAAACCTACGTACATTTTTTCATCGTTTATCGTTATAAACCACGTTATTAAATTGGAGTAACAACTAACGAAATTCTTATATCTTTCATAGCATATTAAATATCTATACAAATATATACCTACTCTACACTAGTATTAGGTCTACCTATGAAATTGCCGTTCTGCAGTACTGGCCATTTCAAATCAAAATAATTTTTGTTTGGCTAAGAATTCTAATTTCAAATTAATTTTATTTCATAAACATGGATTTTTTTCCAAAAGTAGTCATTTGTTTATTGATTAGTGTTACATTTTCATCGCATTTCAATCTTTTTCGTCATCATGGATAGGTTAAAAATTCGAGTAATTATGGAATATGAGTAATTATGAATTATGGATATACCGTCGTGGCAGCAACGCGGCACAAGCGGCACGCAACATCAACGACTTTTAAGGAGCTAACACTACAAACCAACGCACCACCTGTTATTGGTTTGCTCGCTTCCGTACAGGAAATTTCGACCTGAAAAATGAACCTCGCGGTCGTCCGAAGACTTTGGTCGACAATGACGAATTAAAGGCGATTGTGGAAGCTGATGATACACAATCTACGGCTCAATTAGCAGCAGCTTTCGACGTTAGCGTCAAAACAATATTGGTCCATTTGCGTCAAATTGGCAAGGTAAAAAAGCTTGACAAATGGGTGCCAATGACGAACTCAATGACCGCCAGCGCGAAGTACGCGTCGAGACGTGCCTTGCTCTGCTCAACAGACACACAAATGAAGGAATTTTAAACCGCATTGTAACCTGCGATGAAAAATGGATTCTGTTTTATAACCGCAAGCGCTCAGCAAGTTGGTTGGATCCTGGTTCAGCACCTAAACAATGCCCTAAACGAAAACTTACCCCTAGAAAAGTGATGGTCACTGTTTGGTGGTCTAGCGCCGGTGTGATTCATCACAGCTTCTTACTTACCAAACGGGGTGAGCATTACTGCAGATGTGTACTGTGAAGAACTGAACACAATGATGGAGAAGCTGGCACATCTCTAACCAGCATTGGTCAATCACTCGTCCGCTGCTCCTGCACGACAACGCGCGACCTCATACTGCACAGCAGACGGTCTCCAAGTTGTAAGAACTGGGGTTGGAAGCTCTCCGTCATCCGCCCTACTCACCAGACCTTGCGCCTACAGACTACTACTTTTTCCATAATTTGGATAACTTCTTGGCGGGAAAAAAATTCAATACCCGAGAGGCAGTACAAAATGCCTTTGAAGAATTTGTTGCCTCCCGTCCAGCTGATTTCTTTAAGAAAGGCGTCAATAAACTGCCACTGCGTTGGCAAAGATGCATTGATTGCATGGGTGATTACTTCGATTAATACAAATAAAAAATACATGAAAAAAAATGGTTTCAATTTTTTCATACAAAACGGCAATTTCATAGGTAAAGACCTATTATATAAAGCACCATCCAATGCTCTCGTAGACCCGAAGCCCGAGAGGCCCGCGAACTGTAAAGTAGAGTGAGTTGAGCAGTTGCACAAAACCCCCTTAAATACTAAAAGTCATAATCCCTCAATCTTATCACCAGTGATCGCCCTGAGTCTAGGTCCAAGCCCCACAGGAGGCACCCTCTTGCGCAGGCTGCTTAGTTTGTAAACCATTTATTAAGGCTGGTTGCTCTGCTCGCCGTTATGCCCGGTGAAGGAGCAAAAGCGTCGTGGATAAAAAAGTAAGTCCTTCCGAAAAAAAAAATACTAGTATATAAAGCTGAAGAGTTTATTTGTCTGCTTGAACGCGCTAACTTCAGGAACTACGGGACTGATAGTTATTCCATAAACGGAGAAAGGCTGTAGGTTGTATTTAATTATGAAGTTCTCACGGGAAGGGGAGCTACGCGGGTGAAACCGCGCGCGGAATCCTAGTCTTAGTATGAAATAAAAAAAATATCTCCGGGTCTGGTTGCTAGAAGTACTACACTCTGTGCCAAATAAAGATCTATGACAATTTTAAAGACTGCTAAGCGTGTTGACTATAGTAAAGCCCCATGTTCAACAGAAGTTATACGGGGTTTCACACAACTGCAATGTCTTCTTTATACTATCGCACGTATGGTGCATTCTGCACTGTACTGTATGAATCCGTTCACATCCACTGTTGTGCCTGGGCACATGGGCATCCTCTTACCTTACCTTGGCAAGCCAGGGTCGTTAAGGGAAATAGCCATAATGACCACGTTTGGCAGGTGGATTTGTGATCGCAATAAGATGGTGATTATCCATGATCTGATAGATGCTGCTGCCAATCCATCAGCTTTATATATGCATATGCATCCGTCCTTAAGTCGCCTCTTACGACACCCATGGGAAGACATGGGGTACTCTATTCTAAGCCGGACACCACACAGCTTTATACATTCTAATGCACTCGTATACCAGTTACATTGTCAGTTTAATACTTGTAAAAGCTGAAAGTGCTACTAAGGTCGCTGTTTGAAGCACCAGTGAGTGCTTAATCACAACAAATGGATGTCTGGCAGACGGTTTTATGGATAACGACCTAGTTACGAATGCGGATAATGAAAACTCTAGACAGCGTGGTTTTTTGTAGACGATGTCTGGTATATTCATAGACTGGTCTTGGTACATATTCTAAATGGATTTATGTCAGCCGCAAAGATTTATGGGTAAAGCTGATTTGCGTTATGAAAGAATATACTCGATATATTTTTTGTTCAAATGCCCTAATGATTTGATATATAAAGCTGAAGAGTTTAAGCTGAACGTGCTAATATCAGGAACTACTGGGTTGATTTGAAAAATTCTTTCAGTGTTACATAGCCCATTTATTGAAGAAGGCTATATTTAATAATGAATTTCCTACGGGAATGGAAGTCACATGGGTATCATCGCGGGAAGCTAGTTCAAATGCTCTAATGAGTCGATATGTCGTCCAATAAGTTTTTGCCGAGAAGGATATCACTTTAAATAAGTATAACATGAAATTCTTAGATATACACTTCTTTTTAATAAAAAATAAGGAATACCTATAAATATATCTGTGATTCCCAAATAAATAGTCTATTGTGTTGTACTTGCATTAGGGAGTTAAACTTATTGCAAATTGCTTGCTTTGAACTCAGCAAATTATTGATTACTAGCGGCCCGCCCTGGCTTCGCACGGGTAGACTTTTAAAGCCTATGTTACTCAGGCTAGCATTCTAATGCTGAAAGAATTATCGAAATCCGTTCAGTAGATTTTTGGTTTATTCATAACAAACATTCAAAATACAAAAATACAAACTTTTGCTCTTTATAATATTAGTATAGAGTATCGATTACTACGAATCTCGTAACTCATTACATGAATGCTACGAGGTTCGTAGCATGCTGTACCCACATCGAGTAGCTAAATAATTTATTCATAGTAGCAAAATCGATCAATATCTATACATTTTTAATAGCATTAAACAATACAGATAAAATTGCTTTAAACCTGAATTAGGAGCGCCAGTTACCAAGGTAATATTGTATTATAAGGAACTAAGCTCATATTACCATGCCATGTTTAAAATTATCAATTGCAGTCACATTGAGGTAGATTTTTTTTTAAACTTTAATTTTAAATCTTACACTTCGATTAAAATACTAAACGTATATTGTCCTGCCAAGTCATAATAAATCACGGTATAAATAAAGGTATTAGATATTAGCTTCTTGCGCGCGATTTCACCAGCGTAACTCCAATTCTCGAGAGAACTTTATGATTCATTATAGCCTTCTTTGATAAATGGGCTATCTAACACAAAAATATTTTTTTACATCACACCAGCAGTTCCTGAGTCCACGTTTAAGCAAACAAACAAACAAACTCTTCAGTTTTATATATTACTATAGAATCATAAATAAAATTAATGGACGTAACTATTTAGAACCGTTTTATAAAAATAGTACCAAAAAATCTATGTCTCTACAGCTGAAGATTTGTCTTGACAGATGATAATATCAGATTAAGTTGATGAACTCAGCGATTTGAACTGTGAAGGGGCTAAGGGGGCTTACGAGGATAAAAATTAAGCCCCGTAAGCTCGGGACTAACAGCGAATTGTGAAGAATTAGAGCGGCTGTCGAGTCTGATAACTCGAAATAACCGGACAATTACCGTCAGCGACTTTATAATGATAATGCTTAATTTGCGTTTGCTTCTTCTATGTGCATAGCGGTAAAGTCTCGCTTTAAACCTCAAAGGTAGTAAAAGTAACTTAAGTAAGTAAGTAAGTAACTTAAGTAAAATTTCACATTTTTCCCTTTGGTAGGCCGACAACTCTTATTTTTTGGCTGGGGTAAATTGTCTTACGCATCCCTTCGCTCTCGCAGAATTCACGAAATTTGCGATCCCGGTGTCAGCGAAGGGTATGTAGGACTCTCCTTCTCCAAATAAATTCTCGGCGCGCTAATTGCGCCGCGGATCGGGCATACCCACTAAAAAGCCCCAGGGTGTTTCTTCCTCCGCCGATATTGAGGGACCCAAAGACCGGTCTTGGCTTTTGGGTATGCATCCGGCGGCTCCCGCAGCAGATCCATGGGCTCTCAAGGCCGTAAAGTCCTTGAAGGACTAACCAGCGTGCTAGACTAGGAAACACACGTGTACGTTTAACCGATTGTTATAACACCAACAACAATAGTACACTAGATAATTAGTAGCAGCGTTTCCCTTTGTCTAACAACATAATAACAACTCCGGTCACCAACCCCAGGCTGGTTTTGGTGGCTACAGCGAAGCGTAGCTATGACGAAACGAAAGGAAAGAAAGGTAAGACGAAAATCGTCTTCGGCGGAGGCCCATGTTCAGCAGTGAACGTTATATGGGATGATGAAAATTATGATTACTTTTTCAATTAGCAGTAAATTGGGATAATGGGCAATTTTGTTTTTTATAAACTTTTAAATAATTACAATTTATAGCACGACGGGCAGACGCTGACAGACCTGCAACCACGATAAATGTAACTTGATCGAAACGTCGTCGTAAGAGTTAATGTGTGCGTAATATAAAAAAGGTAATTTTATGGCGTTAATACCTGTGTGCCATAAATTATAATTTTGTTTTTTATTGTGAAATAAAAACATATTTGTGTTGTTATTTTTCTTCAAAAATAGAAGTAGGTATGTATTATATTTTACTTAACTGGATATATTAACACTCAGCATACATCAATTTAACCAATCAGCAGAGCGTAATGATTGTCTTAAAGCTGGTACGAGTGAAACGATTTCATTTTGGTCCATAATATCGCAACATAATTGTCTATTCCATTTATAATATTGTACTGGAATTGAGTCTTTTCATGAATCAATTCCAGTAAATTATACTGAAGAGCTTCACTTTATTCCGACGATAGCAATTAAACTTATTTCAATAAGTATAATAAGTCTTCCTTTAATGATAACTTAACAACTAATAAGATTATTTTATTTTATTCTATACTTCCAATATTATAAATGCGAAATTGACTCCATCTGTCTGTTAGTTTTTCATACATCCTAAAACAATGTCGGTACTTAATGATCCAATGCTACTGTAATTTAATATACCAGCAATTTATTCAAATGCCTTGATAGTTTTAAAAAATAATGTGATAATTTGTTAACTATTTTTTGAGTTATTTATTATAAATTACGTCGGTAGACTGTTTTTGTTGACATTGAGCGCTTAGCCGTTTCTGCACAATGGCTGGAGCTACTGGACATCCTTGAAAGTGTATTTATTTTTTTACTTTGAACAATGGGTTTTAGACTAACTTGTCACGAAATCCCCACGCCGCGCCGGACAGAAAATCTTTGTGTAAATTGTAAGATTTCTTTCCGGGTCTGGTTGGTTGAGGGACTACCCTCCGTGCCTCGGAAAGCACGTTAAGCTGTTGGTCTCGATTGTTACAATATCATCTATAATAAGCGTATATCAAGGAACGGGCAGCAGCATTCCTTGTGTGTTACAACATAATTCTGCGGTCACCAATCTGCCTGCCAAGCGTGGTGACTATGGCAAATACCCTCCCTCGGGAGGAGGCCTGTGTTCCGCAGTGGACGTTATACGGGCTGATGATGAGGTCAAGAAAAAAAAAAAAATACTGAATACAAATTCCCAACAAATGTTTATATAAAATTTGACACATAGTTATACCAGACCTTGGCACCATTGAAAGTTTGAATGGGAGTTCATCACTGTCAAAGATAAAACTAAGAAACTTAGTAGCAATACAGGTATTCTATAAGAAATGAATGTCATTTCCTCAACATGTCAAGGTTGGTGACAACTGTCCGTATGCATTGAAGAACAAAATTCAATTTTTTTTTTTACATTTATCATAATTTATTAGAAATCTATTTTATGTTGTATGACCAGTATGACTAAAACCCTTTTCCAGATAGGCTAACAACACGCTTCGTGGTATACCAGAATTCTTCGAATAAAATCTAATATTTCTTTTCGGATCTGGTTGATTTAAGTACCTCTCCCCATGCCTGAGAAAGCACGTTAAGCTATTGGTCCCGATTGTTAACTTCTATGACAATCGTTTAATAGGGCAGTGGCGTTTCCCTGTGTGTTACGACATAATTCTGCAGCGACCAACCAGTATGCCAAACATAGTGACTATGGCGAAACCATTCTCTAGAGACGCCGCGGACTTTATACGGGCAGACGATGATATCAATGTCTATTGGTGAATAAGCAAGATCATGAGGATTATGAATAAACATTGACGAGAAACAGACACAGTTCGTGTACTGTAAACAGAATTATGTTTATTTGTGAACTAACGCTATAGGTACCACACTATCATGACAAACATACAGAATCGAATTAATTCCAGCAGTTAACGAACAATTTTATTGTATGTACACTGAAAGTTCGATTATGGACGCCGTAATTTGGTGCATGTTTGGTGTAATGTGATAGCGCCCGAAATCAGTTTCTCTATGGTCCATTGGAGTGTGAACATGTAGATACATCGCAGCCAGATCGTACAATGCGCCACATTACATACGGCTAGCCGTTTTTTATAACGGCGGTTTTATTGGGTGGTAAAAAAAAACCTAAACCAATGGCGTTCAACGCGGCTATTTACTTGCTGTATTGCATTACGGCTAGCCGTGTGGAAAAACGTAAGGCTCGTCATTTATTCCGGCTAAATACAGAACTGCCACATTTTAAAACGGCCCTGTTTAAAAACGGCTAACGGCCGAATGTAATGCGGCGGATTGTACAATCTGGCTGCGACAGACACATAAGCAAGATATAAAGCGCACCATACCGCACCACCAAAGTATCAAGTCTAATCACGGGTATGAATGAACAGCTTCGCAGCTTCGTGGTGTTGAATAAAAATATATTGAAAAAAAAGTTTATAACAACTTTACAATGTCAAAAATAACCCTACACTAGGCAGGCCTGAATTGTGGAGTTACCCAAAATACATTATCTTTCCGAACAAAAACTTCACTCAAACATACATGAATTTTCATGCATAATATTCGAAGCGATACGCTAAGTCATTACCTAATTACTATAGACGCTGATACACTGCAAACCCGTTTTTAATTACAATAAACAGGCAATGTAATTACAACCTTAATTAAAATGAACAAATTCGGCAAACGAGTAATTTAATACTATGATTATGTATTTGCATCAACTACATTAAGGTGTGCATATGGAAGCATGATATGAAACCCCACATTGGTGGCTTTGGTGGGAGATCGTGTGGTCGGATTATTGTACAGATTAAAGCCAAAACAATGAATAGTGTGACTTATATTTTACGTAAGCTTAGCTAGCTTACGTAATACACAAAATAAATATGATAAGTTGGGTTTTCATTTCGTTACGACCTCCGGCACATGCGTCTCTCTTTCTAGTCAATCAGCGGTCATTTAAACTACACATGCGTTTTGAAGCCTCGCGTTGCGCGGTAAGCTAAGAAAATAAAGGTGAATTTGAAATGAAATCCAAATGTAGCACAATACAGTGTATAAAATTGATAATTTAGTTTCAATTTAAAAATAAAGAGGCGATTAAAAAAATATGTATTTGAACAAAATGGAGAATCCATCCATCATACAAAAATGCATACGTTCACAATTTTTTCGATAGGTACAGGAAACAACTGAATTCTGCGTATATGAAAACCTGATGAAATTAAAACTTCTGTTATTTAAAAACATTCAATTTATATGATTTATAAAACGCCGCTTGTATTCGTCAAACATTGGAGGAGCCAATCATTACAGTTTTGTGAACTTAAGAATCAAATTAAAATTCATCTATCGCAAATTTTGGTCACTTTAAAGATATTTTGTAGCAATTTTAATGTGTCAGTTACATGATTCACTGTATAGGTTGTACTAGAAATTGTGCTAATGTTAGTGGTCCCGCCACGGGGCAGCATTTCATTATTTCCTTTTGTACGATTGAGTGGGATATATGTTTTAAAAACGGTTTGACGAATACTTCTTCTTCGACGAACAGGAAGTCCTTTAACTTCTTCGTAGTCTTCATCGGCTGGTATCAACGCTTTATCTTTTTTTGGAACTTTATTCATTATGCTGAAATTAAATATAATTAATGATAATAAACAAAAAATAATATCTAAAAGATATGCACATGAATGAATTCAAATAATAACAACATTAACAAAATAATAAATGACAGTGATATTAAATTGTAAGAATCAATAATGGACTAACAGCTGACAACCGAAAAGGCAAGGTAATTTGATCATTCATAAAAATGATTTATCAGCTTACCTGGAGCATTCTAAGCATAAAGACGTCGACCTGGCAGGATTCGCGTGGTGGATGTGGGAGTTATGGGGTGGGAAAAAAAAAAAAAACGGTAATGTGATCAGGATTACTTTTTATGCCAAATGGTTTGCCTACGGGAGGTAGGCAAACCGGTGCCAACCAAGGAGGTTGGCATAAAAACACGCCCACGCGCTGCAAAATAGACGCTAAACTGAAACAGCTGGCGCTCCGGAAACGTTCGGCTCTTTCCGCTCAACAAGTGCGACGAGGCCAGCCAGGCGCGTTCGGTTTACCGAACATGAACGACGCGCCGAGAGAGCACGGACGCCGTCGTCGCGTGTATCCCCTCCACGCGCTCTTTTTCATGCCCCTTAGCTCTTTCTCGAGCAAAATACAATTTATGCCAACCTCCTTGGTTGGCACCGGTTTGCCTACCTCCCGTAGGCAAACCATTTAGCATAAAAAGTAATCCTGATCACATTACCTTTTTTTTTATTTTTTTCCCACCCCATAACTCCCACATCCACCACGCGAATCCTGCCAGGTCGACGTCTTTATGCTTAGAATGCTCCAGGTAAGCTGATAAATCATTTTTATGAATGATCAAATTACCTTGCCGTTTCGGTTGTCAGCTCTCCGTCCATAAAGTATCTATTAATTGTATGTGCTTAAGTAATACCAATAATTACCTGGGATGTTCTAATAATTCTTTAAAACTTTTCTCAACGTTGTGTTTTGGATTAGCATCTGATTCTGCCTGCAACTCATTCAATGGTACACCAGGTTTTACCGTGGGGTATACAGTCCTTGTGACGAACATAAGTCCTCCGATTGATACAGGCGTCGTTGCAGTTGGGGGTCTTTTAGGTCCAACGTTCAAAGGTATTGGTGATGGATATGTAGCGGGTAATATTCGGTAATCGCTGCTCTCGTCTGTTAAATTTGGGAACATATAGGGTACTCTCGGATACAACCAGTTAAACCGATTACCTATTGCATTACTAGGAACGGCCAATCTTGCCGAATTAAGAACTTCTGCTTCATTACTATCTAACGGATTAATTGGTGAATCATTACTGTTTTTAAAATCAGAAGCGTCCATGCGTCTCGCTCCTGGTCTAAAGCGTCTAATTGCCGCCTGACCATCTAATTTTGCAGCTTCAGCAATCATTTTTGATAAAGAAAGTTCAGTTGATTCTGGTTCATTAACTCGTCGCAATCCAGGATCAAAATGTTCTGGCCAACGAGCTATAGGTTTTGGTTGATTTATTTCCTGCGTGTAAGAATAAACATAATATGGATTATTATTATTGCATATTATATATATTTAAGCGTCTAATAACATAATTAGACCCTCAACAAGGGATATACATATTGTATATTATCTGATACACATTGTATATTTATAATGAACTTAGCAATTAGCGTTTACAATATTCGAAGTAGTGTATAACCTAAATATCATTCACAATATTTACAACTCAGAAATATATTAAAGCTTTGATCATTATCATCTTCCTGCCCTGCTTCCATTATTTGGGGTCGGCGCAATATGTTATCCTCTTCCATTTTTATTAAACGTCTCTTCCTTATGTTATAAATATAGTTATGTTTAATTTAGATAATTTTCTTTATTGTACTATAATATTTTTGGAATTTACCTGTTGTTGATTAATAATATCTCTGGCTCCAACACCAATATTTCGCCTTGCATCAATCAGATTTTGAATCGCTTTAAGCTCATTAATGGGACTGTCCGAAAACTGCCGTCTTACCTGCGGTAAGATAAAATGTGGTACAATGAGTATTATTAATACAATATTTAACAAATTGATGATTAATATTAATAACCATTAACATCAGATAAAAAATATAAACATTAAAAGCCCTGAAAATCATCAGAGTTTCTAACTGTGTATTCTCATTCAAAATCAATGTAAATATTAATGTTCTGCCATAATTTATTTTAATTGTATACCTACCAAAGTTAAATTATATACTCATATTTTTTATTAAAGTTTAAATATTATTGTAACGTTTTTTAGATATAATATTATATGACTACTTATATTTATTGTGAGATTATGGTTTAGTACTAGAATTATAAACTAACAAAAAAGTCCAATAAAAACATTTGCATGCTATTATAAAGTGGATTAACTGGTGGAAAACTACAATTCTGGCAGATAAACATTTTTATTTTCATTAAGCGGCATAGTTAAAACAAGGCAAACGAATATAACATACCGTTTCACTTTTGGTGTCTTCTCTATGATGAGAAGTGGTTACTTCCAAAGGTATTTTTGCTGTGAGCCTCATGAGGGAGCCTTCGTATTGATTGTTGACGTTTCCTTCAATCACAGAGTCATCAAGCCTTCTGCCTGACCGTAACGGTGTAGTATATTCCTCATCTGGTGCTCCCGTGCGTACTGTCATACAAAAGCGCTCTTAATATGATTAGAGAAATAATATTAGTTTTATTACATACTAATATTATTTCTCCAGACAGTGATTCTCACTTCTACAGACAGTGATTTTTTGTTGTTAATAATGGGCAGGATGATTTTCCATCGTCTTATGATCGAAACGTAATATTAAACTTTCAAAATACGCGTTGTTTTAATTTTTTTACATAAAAAGTTTCCCTCAAGAAGTACGGCATGAGCTCTATTGCCTTGCATTACAAGATAATCTAGGTTGTACGAACAGGGGCCCCTGATACCAGTTTGATGTCATTTTATTCTATAATTTTTAATGATTTTGAAAAAGTAACATGGATAGATTGTACTAATCGAAATCGAAAGCAACAACTAAATAAATACAGTGTGTAAAGCACAGCTTTAGACCTAGAAACTTAATTATCGAGAGTTGGCATCTGAGTCACCACAAATGGGACTCCGAAGCAAATACCTACCGTTAACAATAGGCTTCCACTACTGACATCATATTGAATAGCTTAAAGCTTTATATTATACAATCAATATACCTACTCACAATTATCAGAGGCAATGTGTCCTGCGATTGGCATATGGCCTGATCTCCGCCAGTCCATGTCATCCTGGATTTCATCGTCGAATACACCTCTTTTCAAGTAAATCGAGACATTAGTTTCTGAAAAAGAAAATTACATTTGAAACTAGTGTCAGATAAAGTACTGACTTATGAAACTTTAAGGTTATTACAACAAAACATAACAGTATCGGAAACCCACCTTCATAATATTAAGGTAATGTAAATCATAAGTATTCTATGACATGGTTACTTGCGATGAAACAACTAGTTCAAAATTATATGCTTTTTAACATAACAAAACGACTAATAAAAAATATACAACTCTGACAAGTGCAAGTGTATGTAAATACCTAAGTGCTGAATAAAATTCATTATTTCATTATTATATAATTATCACTACATAGTATAAAACAAAATCGCTGTCCGCTGTCTGTCAATCCATTACATTTTTTAATTGATAGAGTGATTCAAGATGAAGTTTATAAAAATATGTATTATACATTAACATTGCACCCGCTCGGGTCGCTAGTTCAAAATATTTGCAATGGACTATTGAAGTAAATACGAAGGTAAATTAAATCTGTCACAGTACTATCAGTGCTACTATCTAGTGGTACTGCGGTAAATGAATATCAAAAACAAATTACATGAAAATAGCAACGAGTGATATTTTGAACGATAGAAACAGCGAACCTTTTAAGTCCACATACTCAGCAAGCGCATAATTGTAGCCCATGGTTATACCCGAGACTGATGCAGTGATTATCACACAACTACCAGCTCCCGCGATGCAACATGACATTGCAAATGTCCAAAATCTAAAAATTATATATTTTACATACAAAATTATGCATGCAGAAAGAAAGAAAAAGAAAATTCATTTATTGAACATAACTTTAATTGGTCTTGACAAATAATAATTACCTCTGAATTAAATCCAACACCCAACCGCAGCATGTGAAGATACAGCACATTTTGATAAATTTAGATTACATTTAAAATACACATCCTGAAAAGACAAAAATACAATAATTTTTAATTATATATTTTTTTAATTATAGTAAAATATTAAGTTTTTTATTGATATTGGTGTTTTAGTTCATTACTAACATACAAACATTCAATGCAATAAGCTCTTAATTAGACTCACATTCTCACTAATTACTAAAATTCCTCCAGTAACAAGTTTTAAGACCAGAATGTACTTACACATTTTAGTACCAGTTTTAACTTTAAGAGCATAAATGAAATAAACATTTAATTTATAAATAATTCAATTCAATTTTCTACAATCCAGTAAGGTTTATTTGAATTATATCTTCAATACACACACTAAAGATGGGCACTAAAATTTTCCTTGTTCGAAAATTACCGTTGGTTATCAACCTTGGCTACCTAACACGTTAAACATAATTCTCGATCAACGAGATATTTACGAATACAAAAGCTGAACCACTGACCGTGAACAGATAAAAAGGCTTTGTATTACCGTTCGTTAGATATTGAAGATGGATTGAAAACTTTGTTACATGAATTGAATATTACGTAGTTTTTGTCTGAATACTTACAATTTAGGGACATATATCAAGATAAATTTAAACGACTACTACGATATTCCTTAATTTCTTCTCTTTCTTCTAGTCATTACTTATATTAATTTTACCTAAGTAACTTAAAATGTAAACAAGACATCCCTTTCGATTTCTTGTTAAATAATGACGGCTTGACATTTAATAGGGTATGTAAAATATTGTGTTATTTATGCAACAATCAGCAAAGAGGTATTATTTAGAAGGGTAAATATGCCAGAAAGAGATTATTGAATCGAATTTAAAATTGTAATTAAGCTTATTACTAAAGTTTTATTTTATTATCTTATTTGGTACGTAAAATCCTTTCATTAATTAAATGAACCTAAATAGTTGTTCGTCTAGTTCGGTTATATCGATCTAGGGTCCCCCTAGTGCAAACGATTTTATTTTACAAACTTTCCAATTGCTACTTGCTTACTACTTATTAGAATCGTCGGTCATACTAATATCAATGATGCTAATGAGTGCTTATAAGGTGTAATTTCATCTGTCAAGAAATATTTTATTTATTCGTGGTGTAAAGGGACAAATGTCAATTTACTACATACATTTGACTCGCAACCTTATTAGCTATTGTCACTTCGTGGTATTGCAGTGTCACCGAAGATATCATTTTCTTATACAATAAGGCGTAATTCGACAATAGGTAAACATAAACGTAAACATACATTTCAAACAAATTCTTACTTTTATTTGACAGAACTTTAAAGACAATACAGTAATTACTAATAACATTTGACATGACATCACATTAAATATCTTTCACGTTTCAGTTCACTTAATCAATAACTTAAATTGTGTAACAATCTCTTGATTGATTTATTTTTTTAAAGATTTGATTTATATTCACGAGTGTCTCATCTTCCATCAATTTGGGAAAATTTTACGTTAAAATGAATTGTACTAAAAATTGATGATTTAATGCTGCGTCTTTTACGAACAGGAAGCCCTTTAATTTCATCTTCGTAATCATCATCTGCAGTAGCCTTATCTGTTTTATCTTTTTTTGGAACTTTATTCAATAAGCTGAAAAGAACATATAATACACAATACACCTGAAAACCTTTTTCACTTAGCTTATGATTTTACGCGTAAGTTGACTGATAACTGTCAATCGATTTTATTGTTTATATGGGACAATTAAATTATACACTATGTACAACGCTTTAACTAATGATTACCTGGGTTGTCGTAGTAGATCTCTAAAACTGTCCTCAACATTGCTCTTTGGAACTGCCTGCAATTCGGTCCGAACTTCATTTGATAGTACACCAGGTTTCACTGTGGGGTATACTGTTCTTGTAGCAAACATAAGGCCTCCTATTGATACAGGCGTCGTAGCAGTTGGGGGTCTTTTAGGTCCAACATTCAAAGGAATTGGTGATGGATAAGTAGCGGGTAATATACGGTAGTCACTATTATCATCCGTTAAGTTAGGGAACATATAGGGAACTCTTGGGTACAGCCAGTTAAATCGATTGCCTATTGCATTACTAGGAACGGCAGATCTTGCTGAATTCAGAACGTCCATCTCATTAGTATTTAATGGATCAATTGGTGACTCGTTGTTACCAGAATTATCCATTCGCCTAGATCCTGGTCGAAATCGTCTAATTACTGCCTGACCGTCTACTTTTGCAGCTTCAGCTATCATTTTATTTAGGTTGGGTTCTGTTACTTCTGGCCCATTTATTGAATCTGGCACATTCATTCGTCTCAACCCAGGTTCAAAATGTTCTGGCCACTGAGCTACAGGTTTGGCTTGATTTGATAGCTGTGTGTAAAATAAAACTTATTGTAATGTAATATTTTGTTATTTTTTTATTTTTTATGACACTTGCACAAAAAGCTTACTTGTGTTTGATTGATGGTATACCTGCCGCCAGTTCCCATATTGCGCCTTGCGTCTATTAAACTTTGAATTGCTTTTAGCTCATTGATAGAACCTTCTGAGAAATGCGCTCTAACCTATTAAATAAAATAATATTCATGGTTAACAATTAAATTATTCGATCTAATAAAACTATTTTGCCTTTGTAACAACTTTAAAAATATTTTTATGAAAGAATACATAAAAATATTTTGAAAGTTAATTAATTTACTAGTGGTCATGTATATTTCTCAGTTCAGTCTATATGTATATAATAAGGCAACTTTACCAGAAAAACATAAGTTTATCAAACCGTTTCTTTATCTGTATTATCACGTGGATGGGTTGTGGTTTCTCCTGTTAGTATTTTGGCTGTAAGTCTCATGAGAGAGCCTTCATATTGGTTGTTAACATTTCCTTCAATCACCGAGTCGTCAAGTCTTCTGCCTGACCGCAGAGGAGTAGTATCTTCGTCAGCGGGTGCTCCCGTGCGTACTGTAAAGAAGAAAAAAAAAATACCATTCATAGGCTAACAATATTCAACCAAATTTAACTATAATTCAAGTGAAACTACATCACCTTAGGAAATTGCGGCATGGTAGAGGCCGGGGAGTTCACTTAAGATTGATCGACTCACGGAACTTTAGGTATGCTAAAGCGCGGCAGGCAGTGGATTCGGTCAAACTATTACTTTACTATCTTAATTATTAAGTATTGTTTTAGAAACACTTACAATTGTCTGACGCTATGTGGCCAGCAATGGGCTGGTGGCCAGATCTGCGCCAATCCATATCATCCTGGATTTCATCATCGAACACACCTCTCTTTATATAAACGGAAACATTGGTCTCTGGAGAAAGCAAAATAAAAATTTATTTATAATAACAAATTGTAGCTAAAGTAGTATAGTAAACAATTTGATACATAGTAAGTTACCTTTTAAATCAACGTACTCAGCAAGTGCATAGTTGTAACCCATGGCGATGCCAGAGACTGACGCTGTCACAATTATACAGGTACCTGATGCTGCTATACAACATGTCATTGCAAATGTCCAGAATCTGAAAACAAAAGGTATGTTTGGAACGATGTGTTCCCGTTGAAGAATTTTCAATAAAAATTATTAAATTTTCACCTCTGAAGAAGATCTAATATCCAACCGCAGCATGTAAAGATACAGCACATTTTGTATTTATTTTAATTCATCGAAATTAAGGAGAGCTGTAAAAATAGTTTAAACCATTTAATTGCATTTTGTATGTCTTCCTTAGCTAAAAGTCTCGGCTAACTACAAAATATTTCCGTTAGTAAAATAAGATACAGAATTTAGACAATAATGAAATAAAGAAGGTATTTAACTCGAATGACCGTCTCATCAAAAAGATTTTGCGTGGCCTTATACTTACTTCATACATGTAGAAGTACTTTATGAAAAAGAGGTTATCAATACAATTTCATACGCAGTTATTTGAATTTTTGGACTTGGACCGGAATTCGCAAAAAACGTCGCATACACCGTTACAAAAATCTTACTTAAAACAATACATTTATGAATATATCGGTAAACTTTTAACTTTCATTCTACCAAGTGTTATTTATTTACGTACAATTTAGAAAGTTTGTCCAAAATAAAGTCGAACGAGTCTTGTATCGACTTCATTCACATCATCTTCTTTTTCTTCCAATCATTACTGTAATTTATTCCTAACACAAACATACAATTTGATTTCCTAAAAATAAACATTTCCCTTTACGCCAAATTTGATTAGACAACAAACAACATCTGTCTTCTAACTTTTTGGCATTTCAAAGAAGGAAAAGTTTAATATAAACTTTCGCTACACAATGGTATACCTCCTATCTTCATTTCGAGTATTTAACCTAGGTGACTGTACATTTTGGTGTAAGATTAGCTCGAAAATTCACACTTTTGTCTAAAAACAGTCAATGATAAATATTCGTGTTAATGAAAATACAATTCTCTTCAATTTCAATGGTTAAAAGTAGAAGAGGAGTCGTCGCATATGCAATAGCAATAACTAAGCTCTGCTGGTAACGATTTTATTTTTAAAACATCTCCTTGGTCTATAAAAAATCAAAACCTATTTAACTAATTATTGAAAGTGGGAAACATTAATACCTACAGGATTATCTGATAACTTAAGACTTAAGTTTAACTAAAGACGTTCCTCATTAAATAAATCCTGCCACCGCAGTCAGCGCTAATTTTACTCATGTCAGAGTTTGTAAATATTCTATAAAAAAAATACTATGGCAAAATATGTTTTGTACGTCCACTTTGTCAGCGTAATCGTAACTAAATATTGCCCGACATAATAGTCCAGGAATTTCAGCACCAAAAATCGGTCCGCTCTGCATAAAATCCTTCTACGTGATTGAAAAATCACGTAGAAGGATTTTATGTAGAGCGAAAATCTAAAAATCTTGGACTATAAGTTCTAGACATATCCCTTTTATTAACTAGACTTCTAACAATTGTATTCTTATTTATAAACGAAATATTAATAAAACAAAAAATATGATAAGTTATTTTAAGTAAATTTTCGATAAATTCACAATTTTAGTTCAGGATTTCACTATTGATAAATTTCAAAATTGGGATTCATAAATTTAGAACAACGGCAGAATTTAAACCTGCATTTTAGGTGTAGCCTGCAGGCTACACCTAAAATTTCGACGATCGGCGATTCTTATGCCTTAACTATTTGGCAACGGAGGATGCCAACCGGTCGTCGAAATTTATCAATCTCGTTATAACACGTCTCCAAGGAGAATGTAAATGCCACCTGCTCCATATTTGCATTAGGAAATAAATATTTAAACGATGATACCACCCGTATTTACATGCATCTAAGATGCAGGTTCAAATCCTGCCGATGGTCCTTTATTAATATCAATTGTGAAATTCAGTAAAGTATTAATAAATCATTTCATAAATCATTTCATAAATCATAAATCATTTATTTCTTTGCAAACATGGGTACATGGTATAGATGTTTTTCTTATAAAATGGTAGGTTCTCCATATTTCACCGTCACATAGGTATGCAAAATAGTATTTTTTGGCGACATAATTGAATACACTAATATGTAAACAAAAAAAACTCAAATTCAAAATATTACATAACAGTGTCAATAACAATAATAAAAACATAATAGGATAGAAATAAAGTCAATAAATGTCAATAAAATTTACAATTTCAAAAACCAAAACTAAATTAAAACAAGTCAACAATAGAGTCATTCTGGAGTAATTCAAGTCAGTATAAAACATATGTCAATAAAATTATAAAATAATGCAGTTATACCTAAATAAATCGGATGTAGCAGGTTTAACGTCTCTCATTAAAATAATCATTAATCTGGTAATAACATTTCATAGCTAAAAAATCATGTAATTTCTTTTTAAATAACCCTATATCTTTTATATGTATTATATGTTTAGGTAGTTTATTGTAAATTTTCGGCGCCATACCTAAAATATTTTTATTAAAAATGGCTTTTTTGTGTTGTGTTGGGCATATTTTATTTTTGCGGCGAGTACTTTCTGGGTGGTTATATAAGTGCATATTTGTTTTAGCATAGCTTGCTATTTCATATATGTATAGACAGGGGAGTGTTAGTAGTTGAAGCTTTACGAAATGTGGCTTACAACTATCTGTGCTCTGAATGCCACATATTGCTCTAATGCATTTCTTCTGTGCTTTGAACGCTGTTTCTCTATCTGGAGAGTTCCCCCAAAATATAATTCCGTAGCGTAAAGTTGATAATACATATCCGTGGTATGCCATTAATAATGTTGCTCGATTTGAATTTTTTCTTAAGTTATAGAGGGCATAGGAACACTGGCTAAGTTTTTTGCATATATTTTCGATATGTGTTTTCCATTTCATGTGTTTATCAATCCATATACCTAAGAATTTAGTATTATCAGTTTCCTGGATACTTTTGTCACCATATCGGATATTAAGTTTTTTATTTTTTGTTCGTTGCTCAAAAGAAATGTAGGTGGTTTTGTCTAGATTAATTTTTAGATTGTTTTCAGTGAGCCATGTTATTATGTCATTTAATTTATTATTTATGTCATTTTCAAATGTGTCGTCATCAGTGCTCCTAAATAATATAGTGCTATCGTCCGCGAATAAGATCATTGGATTAGAGATAATTTTAGGCATGTCATTAATATATATTATGAATAATAATGGTGCTAGGACACCGCCTTGCGGCACACCACATAAGGTTTTACGATATTCAGAGGTATATGTGATTTCTGTTTTAGTATAGGGGCAGATTTTCTTTATGCATGTAAATTGTTCACGATTTGTTAAATATGATTGGATAAGTTGAAGGATATTTCCTCTGATTCCATATTTTTCCAATTTGTATAGAAGTATGTTGTGGCTCACATAGTCGAAACTTTATTAAAAAAATATATACTTTTTTAAAGTTTCAAACCAAAGCCTAAAAGCAGGTTCATGGACATATTGTATGTACTGAACGGAATACATCATTTATTCAACTATATTTCCAGTCTGAAATACGTAACAAATAATAAAGCATGTAGCCGGATATAACAAGGGGCGGTATCCGGGAATCGGTCGCATTCTCTGACGGTACTTCCGGAGGCAATTGTTAATGAGTACAATAACTTCCTGTGTTACCGTTTATCAATCTACCGTATAATCATAAATATGTTTTATAAATAAAATAAAACAATAATAAAAAAAATCTTTTTAATTCAGACATTTTTGGTCCATAATACTGTTAGAGGTACAAAACTTAAAAAGTACGTGTAACTTAGTTAAATTTAAAAAAAAGATAGTATTTGCCGCCCTCTGGGGCCCTGGGCACGCGTACTTGTGCTTGAATCCAGTGCCCCAGAAGGGGGCTGTTCAGCTTGTGGCTGAGCATGTTCAGGATGGTGTTGGCGCTCTCACGAGTGCGGAACATCAAAGAAGCGATGCGGCGGATTATATCTATACTAGCTGTCCGCGCGCGGCTTCACCCACGTAACTCCCGTTCCCGTAGAAACTTTATAATAAAATACAGCTTATAACCTTCCTCGATTAATGGGCTATCTAACATTGAAAGAATTTTTTTAAATCGGACCAGTAGTTACTGAGATAAGCGCGTTCAAGCAAACAAACTCTTCAGCTTTATCTATTACTAGGGACGGTAGGGACCCGCCCCGGCTTCGCACGGGTGTATCATAAATATAAACCGTCCTCTTCAATTTATTTTTTTTATTTATTTTTTATTTAGAAAAAAGACAACTCCCGCACTAGGGAAATAAATCCCTGTGTCGCGGGGGACTTTACAAACATTAATTTCACGGACACACAGAACACCCAGACTCAGAACAACTATTTGTGGTCCACACAAATAATTGTCGCGGGTGGGAATCGAACCCAGAACACCAGGTCTCAGAGGCAACTATCGTAACCACTGAGCCACCGGTCAATCACTCTATCTATTAAAGAAAACCGCATCAAAATCCGTTGCGTAGTTTTAAGATTTAAGCATACCTACATAGGGATATAGGGACAGAGAAAGCGACTTTACTTTATACTATGTACCTAGTGACGGCACGTCATTATTAGGTACCAATTCTTTGCGTTTTTATATTCGTGATAATTTCTCAACGAAATGTCCGATTGGAATAAAACAAAAAGTATTTTACTTCTAAATAAATATCCGTGATAACATAATGCTTAATTTGGATAAGGATTAATATAACGATACACATTTAACGTAGTTTCTTTCTTCAGACGATTTAATATTTTTCATGAACATAAAAGCGGTTATTGTGACTAAACTATGATAGTTAGATATGTGCTCTCCCAGACTTTTTTGTAGATCTTACTAAGACCTACAAACCCGTAGTATATCATTTTGTTCTATTGTCAATCGTTTTTACAGCGCACGCATAAATAGGTTTTCGCTTTTACACCTTGGGTTACAAAATCGCAATTTTCTTACGGATCCCTAAAATAAAATACAGCCTATAACCTTCCTCGATAAATGGACTATCCAACACTGAAAGAATTTTTGAAATCGGACCAGTAGTTCCTGAGATTAGCGCGTTCAAACAAACAAACAAACTCTGCAGCTTTATAATATTAATAGTATAGATACATATAACTAGCTTCCCTCGCGCGTTTTCGCTTCGTAAACGCTTGTTACAGATGATGTTATAACAATCGGGACCAACGGCTTAACGTGCTTTCTGAGGCACGGAGGGTAGTCCCTCAACCAACCAGATCCGGAAAGAAATCTTAGAATTTACACAAAGATTTCTTGTCCGGTGTGGGGATCCAACCTACGACCTCCGAGACTTAAAGCGAGCCAAATACCGCTATGCTACGGTGGTTGTCTATACTTACATGCCATACTTAAATAAAATACTTATACAGTACAAATTTATAATAGACTACTAAAACTACTTATAGATATATTATTTACGCTAGCGAGAAATAAATAATAATTATTACTTATTATAAAAAAACAAACGTTATAAATAAAAGGCATGGGTCTTATATTTTATACCTAATCTAATAATAATTATTGTTTTTGGATTTTCTAATTTTCTGATAACAACGAACACAAAATAAATTTGCTCAATCAGTAGAACCGTTCTCAAATGATACTGTCATTAGGAATTTATTTTTTATTTTTAAAATTTATATTTTTAACTTGTCTTATTCTTTGTCCAGCCAGCGACAGCATCGTCAGTCCTACTGGTGCACCTGGGCGCAGTAGGTGCTCTTGCCAGCGGCGCGGCTCTCTGCGGCGGTGGGGGGGCATGTGTCTGCAGTGCCTTCCTGCATGCCCTGCACCCGCTGCAACTGTGGACTGTATGCGGGCTGCACGCAGACCGTGCGGCTGCCATTGCTGCTCCACTACATTATGCTGCCATTGTATCGGCTAAGAAGGTGTGGCAATAGAATATCATAAAATACCTAAAGACCGACTTACTTTTTTAAACTGTGCTAGATAAAATTTAGTTATAGATTGAATTTAAATTCAGCCGTAAATGTAATGCAGAGAATCATGATTTGCGGACCATTGCCTTACCTATCTGCTCGTAGTGCATCTTTAATCCCTCGGTACTACTTAATTCAACACTAAAAAATATTTTGTTAAGTATATAAAATTATGAAACGTCTACACAAGATGGTATAGTTAAGTTACAAGGACGGCTTTAGAAATAACTTATATCAAGTAATAATTTTCATTCTACACCAGATATTAACATAAATATTCTTTATAGTTTTAAATCGTTATTAAATAAATATTTTAATTTCAGGTGATGATATGTGTAGCAAGCGGTTGGGTGGCGATGGCAGCTCTGCTAGCTCCACTTGCAGCCGCGCAGCCGCCCCTTACCTATAGTTCAGGCCTCGGAGGCTGCGCACCAGACTGCAGCGCCGGCCCCGCAGCGCTCAGCTTCTGTCTGGTGTATGCACTGCTCACGCTGCTGCTGCCTGCGGCGCTCGTACTCATGTGTAGTCTCAAGATTCTCCGCATTGCGAGGTACCACCGGCACAGGATCGCTGCAGCCATATACGAGGTGACATTGTCGGCACAAGTCACCGTTACGCACCAAAGAAATCCGTTTTCGCCACCACCGCCACCACGCCGTCGGGCACTCTCGGCGGTTCTGCAACCTCTAGGATCCCTGGCAATTTTATACTTTCCATATTACTGTGTTCTTATATGGCCGGCCGTTGCGGTGCCCCCACATACCATAGCCGCTCTATCCGCGGCCTTATTGGCGGCCGCTCCACCCGTGAATGGGGTTTTGTACGGCATACGAAGTCGACCTTTACGCGACTCTTTACGAAACTATAGAAGAAAAAGATTGACAAAAAGCGAAGTAACACAGGAGATTCAAGCGCGGACACCCAGCGCTTGTGGGTCTCGGAGACCTTCTTTATCCGCAGGCTCAGGGTCCATACGACCTCCGACTACCAGGAGGTTGTCCGACGCAGCCGCGATGGGTGCGCGAGGGTCTGAACGGCCGGCCGTCAGAGCAGCATCCTGTAACATGTTACAAGATTCGCAAGAGGAGGAGATACTGCGGCCGCGGACTTCTGCCATTCCAATAATACGTGCGCCACCACACGTGGTGTTGGGGCGTGCTCTGGGATTAGAAGAGCCAGTGGGACGCGATCGTCGGCGACGGCAATCACCGCGCATTACGGTGACTCGCGCTATGTCAGATGAGAGCGAGTCACCGACTCGGCGGCCGCTCTGCCGCCAGCAATCGCGCTCCAGCGGCGCCTTGTTGGGCGGAGTGCCCTACTCCCCTGCGATCTCAGAACACATTCACCTCGATACGCATGCCGACGAGCAGCTGCTGCTGACTTGGCCTCAGAACGGAAACCATCACCAACACGACGCTTTATAAAACGGGTATTAAGGTTAGGGTAGACAGTCGCTCATAAACGTGCATATAGTGTAAAGACAATAACTATTATTTGTGTGTGGTTCGAAGTGCATTTGAATTCAGTGTTTTGAGATGTTATTTTGTAATCGCTTCGTACACCCGTCTCCGCTCGTCCATTGCGGTCGGAGACGAATGAAGTTTCCTATATCTTTTACAACTGTATCGTAGGCGATACGCTTTTTCCTACAGGGTTCCTCCATATCGTTAGCTTTACCTACTGAAGTATTACTTTAGTGTATCGTAAAGATAATTTCCGAAATATTCCATAGGTTAGTGTTTTGAGATTTTGTTATCTTGTTAATATATTTTAAATAATTATTTAAGTTTAATAATATGGTTTACTTTGAAAGTTCAATTATGATATTTATGATGTACAAACAAAGCCAAATATAAAATTTATCGGTTTATTAAGATTCAATACAATTGATAACAAGTTACTTATAACACAAGTAGAATAGTATAAAATAAACATTTTAAAAATGCTTATTTATTTGTGGTTCCGTGTGAGCAAGTTTTAAGTAAATACGCAGATGTTAGAATATATTTATTATACGCGTTATATTTGTTATACATGTCCTACGAAATGTATTTGGTCGTCACTGCCGTAAAAATGCCTGGAGATATTAGAACACGGACTGTTGCTCAACTAACAATGAAAATTTATCGTTTTATCCGCGTGTAGATTCGCAATTCAGACATCATCTACAATTAAGCAGCCGACTTGTGGTCTTGTGGAATTGACTTGTGATGTTGTGGTCGCCGCGGCGCCGGTTCGATCCCTATCCATTGCACTATCGACGTGAACCCACTCGTAACACAAATATTTCAGCTTAGCACGTGCGGTTAACAAGAATACCAGAAGACTGCAAAATCTGGTAGTAATTAAAAAAAATAAATGACTTTTGTGTTTACTTCAAAAAGTAGTCCACTTTTGGAAGTCTATCGTCAGAATCCAACGTTTTTATTTATATGTGACCCAACTGTTTACCTTTTTTGTACTTAATGTGGCAATAGTCTGTGTTCATTTACGCTAAATCTACGCACATAGATTTGTAAAGTAGCAGCTAGATTAATAAAGCAACGCTTATTCACATCGCAGCCGTCCAAAGCTCCTCTTGAGACTTAACTAAAACTACAATTTTCGGACAAACCTACACAAAACTTAAATTGACTTGGAGTAGTTAGAATCAATGTTAGCTTACAATCCAAACGTAAACGGCCTATGTAATTGTACCAAAACTTTTATCTGTGAACGCTAATGAAATAAGTTTTTGGTGAGGATATTTTATTTGTAATTGAATTAATTAATATGAAATTTAGTGACGTAGAAATTATTGCTTTTCAAAGTATATTAATATACATATTAAAAATAACGCGATTCGAGTACTTATTTTTCTCAATATGAGTAACGATCATTTGTCACTAAGGTCAAAACACTTCAACGCTTACGTGGTACAGAAAATAGTTTTTCATCAATTATATTACCGAAAACGTTTATCGATTATATCGACGGATAAAAGGCTAATTATTGAGCTAAGCGACAATAAAAGCGATATTGAATTATATATCTTATGAAAGTATTACATAAAATACATAGGTATATCAGTATCGCCTTTTACCCGTCGATATTGTATCGAGAAATGCACATCAAAGCAAAAAAATCTATAATAAAATCGAGAATCGATTAGTAGAGCACAATTTAAGAAAATGTTTTGAACTTAGAACTTTGTTAAATGAATAAATAAAATATCGAGGCCAATAAAAACTTTTTGGTAATAAGGAAATGTATCTGTATTTTTGAAATACATATTATACTTGTAATTAACGATGTTTATAATAAAATCTTGCTATGTTTATTTTAATATGAAAAATATATTTATTCTACCAATGTGACCAACTAAAAACACTTCTCATAATACCTAATTTTGTAAAGAAAAATATTATCATATATAAATATATTTTCATCTTGCTTAACTACTGTTATTTTGTGCCATATATCAAAGATTAATTATTTACGCATCTATTTTTATACCTGCAAAATCGTATTTTCCTGGAAAATTATAAAATAGTTTGAGTCAAAGACAAACATAAATACTGTGTAGTAGATAATTTTATTAGATAATGATAACGCGATCTTGTTTTGTGATGTTTGAACACATCGTTCAATATAACTTATACATTTTCTGATAAAAGAGATACATTAAATTGTAGAACAAAAAAAAACTGTAATTCAAAAAGAAAATAACTAACTAAGTAATATTTTTATTTTAAATTCAGATAGAATTTATTGATAACAAATAAACATAAAAAATCAACACTAGCGTATTACAAATGCAATTAGCAATTAATGAAGTAAATACGTGCATTTACAATTAAAACAATGGTTTAAATATACTGAAATAAAGAAAACAGTATTTCAAATTTCAATTTCCAAAATGTTTGTGCATTTTATACATTTATTTTCTGTTATTCATGTGTGTTTTCAATATTCAATATTTAATACGCTTTAAATTATCTGTTTTATTGTAAAATATGGGCATATACAGTACAAAAAAATAATAATTAACCAATTTTTAAATAGTAAAAGAACAAAAAAAAAGAACCTTTTGATTTGAAAACGTATTAAAGTTATATTAAATGATATTTAGAATCGTGATGTAGATAATATCTAGAATTTAAATAAAGATTATTTATTAATTTAAAAAAAGAATTGAATGTCGTTGTTCAATGATAAATGTTTAAAATAAAATAAATACGAATTGTTATTCTAGTCAAAGAGCTGTTGTTTTATGTCTGTGTTAATTTTAATTAAGTATGTATTAAATAGAAATTAATAAAATAACACAATGTAAAATTATTTGAGTAGTTTTATTTTAATACCCTTTCATGCCTTTGTTCCAGGATCCAGGATTAACTTTAATTATCTTTTATTATTAGATATTTTGTATTATTGAAACTAAAGAATAGTGGTTATTAAACCTAAAAAAAGAACTTTTTAAAGTGGGACCAGTTAATTAAGCACAAAAAATAAAATTATGATTTTGTCAAGTCATCCCGCGAAATAAGTTTGGGTTGGTAAATCAGTTGACTAAGCAAAAATAATAAAAATAATTATTTAATCAACTTATCCTACGGGATATGTTTTAAGCGGGATCACTACTCTAGAGAGCCCTAGAGAGACCGTGTCTCAGAAATACATTATAGTTGTTCTGTGTGTGCTTTGCGTCCGTGATTTATGTGTTGGTAAATTCCCTTGCGTCAAGGATTTATTCAGATTGTACTGAAAATGTCTTGTTAAAAAAATGAAAATGATCTGAGTTACAAGTTTTACCAGCCTAGCTCCCGTTCCTGTGCGAACTTCATGATGATCTATAGCACTGGTTCGCAAACGGTGGTCCGCGGACCACTGGTGGTCCCTGAAAGCACAGGGCCTGAAGCTGCCCAAAGAATAATGCGACACAATAAAATATCTATTCACTAAACATAGTATTTTATAACATACAGTATATTATTAGTTATTGTAATAGTGTTAATTTGCGGGATCCGAGACATTTAGGTGTCCCGGGACCAGCCTAAGCCTAACAGCTTAGAGCCTCTTTCGTGTGTGCCGCTGTTGATCCAGGCTTACAGGAGTTACAGCGGCGGGAGTGTGGGAGGGATTAGTCTCATATAAATAAATTGCGTTCATTTTAGGTTGCTTACGCATAATAGGTGGTCCGTAACGAGATAAACATTTTGTAAAATGGCCTTCATCGCTTAAAAGTTGGGAACCACTGATCTATAGCCTAAGTTACTCCCGGATAACTATATTTATAATGGTGAAGAATTTTTGAAATCGATCCATTACGTTGGTAATGGATCGAAATCGATCCATTACCAACAACCAAATCATTTTCTTCTTATAATATTAGTAAGTATAGATAGTTTATATTCCTTTTTGCTGTCTCCCGCTTTGCTATGGAGGGAAGTGATAACATAAGTCTTTCTTACTCCTCCTAATCTCTTTCTGATTAAATTCGTTGCGGGTCCCAAGCAAGTTTATGTTAGGAATACAAACTCTTTGTTACATTCATTTTCTATTGTCTTTGAAGTGTTTGATTGTGTTGGTAAATTCCCTTGTGTTTGAAAAAATAAATATGTCGTTACGTTGATATTTTCTCTAAAAGCTTTAGTTTCCTTCTATTCAACCGATTTTCTACTTTAATATGGTAGCAGAGTAATAAAGTCGCGAAATTTATGCAAAAAAAAAGTTTTTGTTCTGGAAAAGAATTAGTAAAAATTCAAGTGTACCAAGACTTAATTATGTGAAGGTAGATTTATATTTGTATACTTACTATTACAAATATAAATCTATTACAATTTGTTTGGCGTTTTTTATAATTCTCATGACTGAACTAAATGCTTATTTAGTTCAGGCGTAACTTCTGTTTTTTTTGACCTCAGAAGCATAACGATGGATATATATTATACTTCAGTATTTGGTCGTAAGTGCCAGTTTACGATAGAGGCACATACGACGAATGTTGCTGACGTATAATGGCATATCCGACCTTATACTTCTGAGCTCTAGATATGGAGTCAACCACGAGGCTTTTGCTTCTGCACCGCGTAAAAAATAAGGTTGACGGACGGCCGAAAAAAAAACTGTCAGTGGCCAACAAAAACGGTTTAAAAAGATATCGCCATAATTGATTCACCTTCCATAAAAAACGATAAAAAGCATTTCTTCATTCGTTAAAAACGTAAAGTTTCCGTTCAGTTAAACGTTTTTCATGTAATATTCATGAGTCAGTGGAGCCATCACAAAAGAAGTGAATTATGCACCTCCATTTAAAAATAACGATGACATTTTTTGATTCAATTTCAGTTCTATTCTGACAAATAGATTTAAAATAACTTTGTGGAAATGAGAAAAGCTGGCAGTGGCCTAGTAGCAATAGGTACTAATATTTGATAAAGAACGAACTTTTCCAAGGTTGTATGATTGAATTTCACTTTCTGAAACTGATTTATAAAAAAAATAATAGGTACATAAAATCATTCGTTCATTTATGTCTCCCGATTGCGCTGGAGGGAATTTTACTTTCCAACTCCTCCTATAAACTTTCTGATTAAATTCGATGCGGGATCCAAGACATTTAGGTGTCCCGGGACCAGCCTAAGCCTAACAGCTTAGAGCCTCTTTCGTGTGTGCCGCTGTTGATCCTGGCTTACAGGAGTTAGAGTGGCGGGAGTGTGGGAGGGATTAGTCCCTGTAAAATAAGGTACATAAAACTGCTTTATTTTTTTTAAATTAAGAACTTAATTATACTACCGTCCCGTGCGCCGTTTCACTCGCGTAGCTCCCGTACCCGTAAAGCGCAGGCCACACTGCCAGCGGGCGGGCGGGCGAAGCGAAAGAAGGAAACTATACAAACTATGCGGAATATTGGCGAGCCTAACTATGGGGTTCCTAACCTAACCAACGAGGTGAACGAGAAGCTACGCTCTGAAGTCGTTGGATATTTCGTTAGCTTCGCTCGCATCGCTGACGTAGGTTAGTCGGTAGCTCGCGGTGGGAACCGTAGAATGTAAAAGAGGTGAAACGATGTTCGCCCGCCTAGCTCGCTCCCGCTGGCAGTGTGGCCTGGATAATGTAGCTTTCTAGCAGTAAAATAATGTTTAACGGACCATTAGTTTCGGAGGCTATTCATTGCAAACAAACAAATAAATGTTTCCTCTTTATTATATAGTATAGCTTAATTAACACGATAACCAAAACCATATCCAAAATCAATACAGTTATTCACCGAAAACGCTTTGTTAGTCTTTTGAACGTAACGAAAGATTATATTAATATGCCTAGCTATTTTGCCTAACTGACCTGAGACCTAGGCTTTACAATTTAGGTTTAGGTAAGGTCAGTTGCTCGCCTAGTTAACATGTTAATTCGACTTGGCCTCTTTGTGTTTGTGGTCTGGCTATAGTTAATTACATATGAATTATTTATTTTCACCTGTGTGTACATTTATAAGTATGTGGGTAGATACTTATAAATTTGCTTTGACTGTGTATTCAAAGGTACTATCATAGTAATTATCATCAGTATTTCAAATAGCAGTGTCAATAAATATAGATAATTATTTCAGTACTAACTTTCCCTCGCAGTCTCTTGTTTCCGTAGGTACCCTCATAGCCTATGTGTTTCTCTGTTAAATCACATAATGAAAATGTCAAAGTCAAAGTCAATATATCTTTATTCACATAGACACATTTTAAAATATTTTTAAATAATGTTATTATGAAGCGTCCTTTGTTTTTTTTTTCACTACCTGGTTTAATTTTAAACTTAGTTTAATTTTAAGTTTAAACTTATTTCTTGCCAGTCCAGCAAGAAATAAGTTTAAACTGGACTGGCAAGGACTGGAAGAAATTGAAATAAGTTCAATGCAGGACTGGCAAGAAATTCAGAGGTCCCTTTTAAAAAAAAAATGTTTAGCAGTATTTCATCAAAGCAAGTCACTCCCAAGCCGTTTGTTGTTTACATAATCAGCAATTTTATAATATGATTTTTTACATAGTTTTATTTTGACAAACGCTTTAAATTTATTTAAATTTAGGTACTTTTAATTTCTTACATTAAAAGGGAGTTTGTTATAAAAGCGTATACATTGCCCTATAAAAGAATTGCTTGTTTTGTGGAGATGGGTAGCATTTAATACCAGATTATCCTTATTTCTAGTATTCATACAGTGAGTGTAACTTTTTTTCTTAAAATTATCTATATTCTTATGAACATATAAGAGGTTTTCAAATATATAAATTTTCTTTACATAATTTATGTTTTTTTAGCCAAAGTGGAAAGAGCGACCTTAAGTTTAGTTCGGGTAAAAATTTCCGCGTGTTTCCTTTTTCAACTTTTTTTTTCAGTATCTTCTAGTTGTTATATGTGTTGTTGGAGAGCTAAGAAATTTAATGTTTTGTTTTTAAGGCATTGGCTTATGATATTGAAAGATTTTGGCAATGAATTTTTTATCTGTATTAAAAAAAACATGTCCCTAATCTGATGGGAGGTACCAAAAACCTACATACTTACATAAAAAAAAAAACAAGTATTTTTGAGCCAAACACAGTATTATACGTACGTAGCAGTTATTATTGTCCTTGACGACATATTATAGAAGTATGAAAAACATTTTTTTAATTTCAAAAGTATATAAGAAATTATTCTATAAAAAGGTTGGTCAATGTGTAATGAATACTTATATATTGAAATAAAACCCTTATAAACCTCCGTAGCGTAGCGGTAATTGGCTCGCTTTAAATCTCGGAGGTCGTGGGTTCGATTCCCACACCGGACCAGAAATCTTTGTGTGAATTCTTAGATTTCTTTCCGGGTCTGGTTGGTTGAGGGACTACCCTCCGTGCCTCGGAAAGCACGTTAAGCCGTTGGTCCCGATTGTAATAACATCATCTATAATAATCGTATATCAAGGAACGGGCAGCAGCGGTACCTTGTGTGTTACAACATAATACTGCGGTCACCAACCCGCCTGCCAAGCGTGGTGACTATGGCAATGCCCTTCCTCGGGAGGAGGCCCATGTTCAGCAGTGGACGTTATACGGGCTGATGATGATGATGATGATGATGAAACCCTTATAAAACCATTATTAACTACTGTAAAAATAAATTTAAAGTTAATAAAGGAACCTATCAGATATAACTCTCAAATGTAAAGTTACATATCGAGGGGTGAAAGGCTATTTGTTTGAAGCGACATTTTGGACGATATGGAGTTATATACATATTCGGATTCAGCGAATTTTTCTGCGTCGTCTGAGCCGGGTTACGTACAATTCTGAGCACTTTTATGGCGCTTAAAACAATGCCATTTTAGTGCATAATTCTCAAACATGATGTATGATCAGACTTCAAATTTGCCATATTTTTTTAGTATATCATTTAAGCTGTATACAAAAACAGAGAATCGGATCATAAGCCGTTATTCCGTACCTAAAATTTTAGTTCGATGGCAGATAAATCGTTTTTCGATGTAACTATCTTTAGATGAAAAGTCCCTTCAAACATTTTGCTTACGACAACTTACTCTGTGCAATGTCGCTTCAACCAATTTGCCGTCAGCCAAATTCATTAAGACATGTCGTCGGTTCAACCCTTTCGCTACAACTGTTTTTCACTCTGTTTAGAACAACCAAGTTATATAACTCCTTTCAAAATCTGAGACCTCAAACAACTCTTTAAGAATGTTCATCGTTGCTTAAGCCAACTTTCCTGAATCGTTAACAAAACCCAAAACCCAAACCCAAATTGGTAGTTAAACAAAATAGCCTATTCCTATTATTATTGAGTAACGTCGATTCGATCATTTTGCTTTCTCCTGCATAAGTACTGTAAAGTCACTTAAACCATTTTGCCTGCTGCTGATTAGTGACAATGTTGGAAGTTGAATCATTTTTCTTGACTCTAAAAATAAGGCGATACAGATCATTTTGTATTAAGCGACAATTTATCTTATACTCATAACTGTTTTTTAATTGAAAATTATACCAAAACATTCAGGGATTTTTTTTCAATAAAAATTTGCGATCCCCATTATAGAAAGAGCACTAGTTTTTTCATAACGATTTTTTTTCCAAATTTTGAATCTTTAAATGGCTCTCCTGTAAAGTTCGTAAAATGTCGCTTAAAACAAATAGCCTTTCACCCCTCGATATAAAGTTGTAATTAAGATAATTAATGTTGCAAAAAATATAATGTTTTAGTTCATCACATACCTGTTAGTTCGTTCTAGTGCGAAATGGCATTCCACAGAAATAAAACAATATTCGTCGCTTATCGACTGACCTAAAAAGGTTACCTACACGAATCGGAACTATGTGTGCCAAATACAAACACGGCAAATGGGCAAACATTCCCATGTAACAATTTGACAAATGTGACTGTAATATTGTAAAAAAAATCTTTGAACATGTTTTCATTGACGTCACTTACATAAAAAAAACCGGCCTAGTGCGAGTCGGACACGCGCGTGAAGTGTTCCGTACCATTCTAAAGTGCCTGTTGCCGTTATTGATATCGAGCAAAAAGAAAAAACAAAAAAAAAGTTTATTGTATGGGAGCCCCCCCCCTAAATATTTATTTTATTTTATTTTTAGTTTTTGTTGTTATAGCGGCAACAGAAATACACATCATGTGTGAAAATTTCACCAGTCTAGCTATCGCGGTTCTTGAGATACAGCCTGGTGACAGACAGACAGCGAAGTCTTAGTAATAGGTTTTTACCCTTCGGGTACGGAACCCTGAAAATCAAAACCTTAAGTACATTTCATCAAACTATTTTTAGTGTATTTTCTTAGATACTATATCGATAGGTACTAAGAGGAAAGATTTGTATGTAAGTATGTATGTATTTGGCTCAAAAAGTACTGGATCGATTTTTAAAATTCTTTCACCATTTGCTTGGCTTTGCCGTGTGGTTTCCGGCTTAGAATAGACCACCCCATGACCTCCCGTGGGTGTCGTAAAAGGCGACTAAGGGACTGATCGCTGATGGATGGGCAGCAGCATCTATTAGCTCAAGATTTACATCTTACTGCGATCACCAATCCGTCTGCCAAGCGTGGTGATTATGGCAATATTCCTCTACGATCCTGGCTTGCCAAGGTCTGTTAAGAGGAGGCCCATGTTCAGCAGTGGACGTAAACGGGCTGATGATGAATATAGGCTATGTTTAATTATGAAGTTCGTACGGGAACGGGAGTTACGCGGGTGAAACCGCGCGCGGGAAGCTTGTTCATTATAAAACATATTTCATACCAGGTATTATCAGCTAGGTGAAGTTAAATGTAAAACACAATTGAGCTCTTTATACTTTAACCCGCAACATCAAGTAGGACAATGTTCACCAATTAGAGATCAGACATTTCATAGTGTATTTAGTTGGTATATAATACTACGAGGTACATATGAAACACCGGCAAATTTCCAGTTACAGATTTTGCTTGACCTTGAACTCTAATCCAAGATCTTACTAGTTAGGGTTGAACACATTACCCCCCCCAGACCAGCGAGGCAGTCAAAATCTATACTTCTATAAAACTCTAGAAGTCGAATGTCTGTGCCTACATAGAAAAATAACGCTAAAAACCGAGTCAAAGGGATGTTAGAAGTAAAATAGATCACCCAGTATTTTTTATTTTTTTTGTTTCTCTTTCTTTTTGTACGGGCTAATCTCCGAAACTGTTGCACCGATTTTAATGAAATTTTGCATAGTGGTATCTTATATCATCCCCGGTCAACATTTAAAATACTTTTAATCACAGAAAATCAATGAGTTTGCGTGGGGTAGTTAAACAACCAAAGAAATAACAAACACCACGGACAAAATCGCGGGCATCAGCTAGTATAATATAATAAAACTAACCGTTCTCGCAAGTTCCTACGGTTTCCACAAATAAGCCTAGAGTATGAAGAATGCATCTAGCATAGCGGTATATGGCTCGCTTTAAATCTCGGAGGTCGTGGGTTCGATCCCCACTCCGGACAGGAAATCTTTTTGTAAATTCTAAAATTAATTTCCGTGAGTTGAGGGACTTCCCTCCGTGCCTCGGAAAGCACGTTAAGCCGTTGGTCCCGATTATTATAACATCATCTATAATAATCGTATATCAAGGAACGGGCAGCAGCGTTTCCTTGTGTGGCACAATATAATTCTGCGGTCACCAACCCGTCTGCCAAGCTATGGCAAATAACCTTCCTCGGGAGGAGGCCCATGTTCAACAGTGGACGTTATACGGGCTGATGATGATGATGAAGAATGCTCTGGTTTAGCACCAATTTATTGAGCACTAAAGCTTTTCCACTTCCATCACCAATACGTATCATATTAGCTTGGTGCTCAATGTGGAACAAAATGAGATAAAATTGGATTCCTCATTCAGCACCTACGGCAATGGGATGAACTTCCGTGCACAATTTTCCCTTCACATTTGACAATAAAGCAGGCAGCAAAACAAAACTTTACTGAAACTGTTGAAAGTCAACCTGCTTCCAAGTTTTGAAGACAGCGTGGTTTACTTCGTATGTCTTTGCCAAGTTTGCGTGCATTATGCATGCAGTAAGAAATAAGAAAGCTAAACCATAATATTTTGAATGTTTTAATGAAATGCAAATATACTGACGAAGTATTTTCATATCCTTTTTTTTTTTTTTTTGTTGTTCGGGGTTAAATGCATTGACGCATTTCCACCACCGCTGCAGCGTATTCACGCGCTGGCGGTGGGATATGTGGGACTCGCCCTCTCCATAGCGTGGTATGCTAAAGTCATACCACGAGGAGAGGACCCTACACCACTAAAACCTACCGGACATCCTTCGATCCACCGTTGGCGGGGGTCGGGTACGCATGAGCAATCCGGCCCCCCGACGGAAGTATTTTCATATCCTACTAATATTATAAACGCGAAAGTTTGTAAGTTTGGATGGATGGATAAATGTTTGTTACTATTTCACGTTAAAACTACTGATACTACTACTATTATTTAGTTTATTCTTAGGCTGATCATCATTTTGTCATTGGGTCAGCGGGTATTGGGGAGCGGCAGCTCGGGGCTCGTCCTGTCGTTCACACGCTCTAGGAACGCTAGTTCCTAGTTAAGATTTTCGTTATGATTAAAATCGGTTTAATAGTTTGGAGAGAGAGAGAGAAAGGGAATGTCTACCTATAATAATATATCAAGCTTCAGCTTTTTTTGCTTCAGAGGTTGTTTGGTTGATCGCCCCATTCTCAAGAACTACTAGACTGATACTAGAAAAATTCTTTCATAGTTAGATAGCCCATTTTTCAAAGAATACTAGATGCTATTTTATTATTAAGTTCCCACGGGAACAGGAGTTACGCGAGTGAAACTGCGCGCGGAAGCAGGTTATGGATAAAATCGATCTATTTAACCGTTTTATGGGGATATATTGTTTATAATAAATGTTATCTCTCTCCCTCTCTGTCCGTGCATTAGAAAAAAATATAAGTGAACTAGACCAGTAAACATTCGAAGTGGTTACAAAATAAAATATCAAGATATTAAGTTCTCATTTATATTTCAAACTTCAATATGTTGTAGCAGATGCAGATGTTGGCTGAATTTAATATTTTTGTAAAATAAAACATGTAGGTACGTAGATTGTACTTTTCATCTATGGTAACGTACACGATACTTTTCCTGTAAGCATTTCAAAAACTTAGAACTGCTTCGTTGCGATTTAAAGATAACATGCTATCCTTTTAGCAGGAAGTATTGTCATTTTTGTGTGATGACGTTCAACCTCCGTGGCGTAAGTATAAGTCTAGCTTTAAGTGACAGAAGTCGTGAGTTTCTCGTGAGTTGTTGCTTCGTGAGTGAAGGGCTGATGATGATGATGATGGAGTGATAACGTAGCATGCAGACGTGAGGCAAGACTTAAATTCGTTATGGGCATAGTACATTGACCTCAAAGATAAATATAACAGTAAAATTCAAATTCAGAACATTTATGCAAATTCAATTGACTATAATATCTACCTTTACAGGTATTTGTACCCTTGAAGTTGGCTGAAGTAAGGTGTACCATATGACCCACGCCTAATACGGATAATAACCCACGGATAATAAAATACGCTGAATATTTATTGATCGACCCTATCATGATAGGGCCAAAGCGAATTTTAAAGCGAATTATTATGTCCATATTTCTAACGTGTATAAGTTTAAAGACTTTTAGAATCATTATACTGTTACTTGTAGAGAAATTCTAATTTATAAAACTTAAATTGGTATCAGGATATTATTATTATACCCATTTGTTGCTTATTCACAAACCCCAATGTCCACCTAACACTGAAAGAATTTTTGAAATCGGACCAGTAGTTCCTGAGATTAGCGCGTTCAAACAAACAAAGAAACGGGTCAATTTCCTATTCAGGTCTCATTTAACGGTTTTATTCCACGGACTTTTTTTACGGTTTTACTATCACATTTTTCCAGTTCGGTCGCGCAGCAAAATTCCTATCTCCTCCAAGCCTGCCGTAAGGAACTTCGTTCCAAAAACTTCTTTTTTTTACCAACTTCGCTTCTTCAATTTCGCTTAGATTTCCACCTACGTAAGGCAAGCATATTTCAAATTGTAACATATACCTAAACTGAATATATTTTCTGCTAACACACGTCGGTGGTAAAGCACACAAAATTATTCATTTTTTCAATTACACCAATGCCCAGATTCTGCTAATTTAATAGTGTTTCAAAGTAATCGCAGTGAAGTAGATGGTTTTATAGCATTTGGTATTCTCGTAGGTAAATAGGATAAGGGTATTTTTAATGAAGCACAATCATAAAAATCTTTTGTTATAAATATAATTATTGGCAATACGTTATTCCTTATTACTTATTAAGGTGAGTAATTCCATTCATGGTTGTTCTTTCTTCTTTGACCCGGCTTAACTCCCAAACCCTTTGTTTGGGATGACGTTGTTGGTTGTTTTGCATGACGTTCCTAGACGACCTGGACGACAAAATCAAAACTTACCAGCTAGCAATTCAGAGACTGCAAGAGCTAGCACGACTACACAGAGACTACTCTATCCGACCCGGCGGATTCCCCTTGCCATCCCTACCCTTAGTTTAACCTTCCGATGCCTTCGTAGACCCTAAGTCCGAACAGTTGCACGAAATTCCCCTAAACTCTAAACTAATAATTCCTCAATCCCCACGCCAGCAACTTCAATTAGCCGAGGTCCATGTCCCATAGGGGCCGCTCTCTTGCTCAGTTTGCTTAGTTTGTAGTTTAAAACCATTTATTTGATGAAGCAAAAGCGTCCTATAAATATATATTTAATGTCCATCCGAAAAAAAATTGATCCGGTAACAATTATCTTGCGACAAGACCAGACTTATGATACGTCATCATCAGCCCGTATAACGTCCACTGCTGAACATGAGCCTGAGGCCGCAGTATTATGATGTGACATACAAGGAAACGCTTCTGCCCGTTCCCTGGTATACAATTTTTTTTTGACTGCACCGGTGGCTCAGTGGTTACGGCAGTTGCTTCTGGGACCTGGTGTTCTGGGTTCGATTCCCACCCGGGACAATTATTTGTGTGAACCACAAATAATTGTTCTGAGTCTGGGTGTACTATGTGTCCGTGAAATGTATGTTTGTAAAGTCCCCCGCGACACAGGGATTTATTTCCCTAGTGCGGGAGTTGACTTTTAATAGAAAAAAAAAAAAAAAAAAAAAAAGAATTGTTATAGATGATGTTATAACAATCGGGACCATCGGTTAAAGTGCTTTCCGAGGCACGGAGGGTAGTCCCTCAGCCTACCAGATCCGGAAAGAAATCTTAGAACCTACTCAAAGATTTCGAAATTGAATCAAACCAACGACCTCCGAGATTTAAAGCGAGCCAAATACCGCTACGCTACGGAGGTTGTTGGTTTACTTATGATTATAATATGTTGGTATTTTTTTTAGCAGAATACCGACAAACATTTTTAAATTCGCAATTCACAGACACGAGTTCTAATTTGGTACTTGGAAAGGATTGTAACGGATTTTCTCACTCGACGCCGCCGCTGAGACTTGTGTAGGTCGGTACTTCACACTAGTACGTAGGTACTTATATGTATTGTACAATGGAGGCAGTGGAAAGTACTATAAAATGGCTCTTAAAATCGAGTGCATGTCCACTATTTTAAGTAACTTCCTAATCTACAATTATCCTATGTACAATCATTACAAATTACCACATTCATGCTGTGGTAATTTGTAATGAGTGTATAAGTATATCAACGACAATCTCTTACTAATACTGCACTATCATCATTAATGTGGTGATTTGTGATAATTGTACAAATAAAGCAACGACAACGTCCGTGGCGCAGCGGAATAAGTCTCGCTTTAAGACTCGGAGGTGGACTCGGAAGACCCACGCTGCACAAGATATCTTTGTGTAAAATCTAAGAATCCTTCCTAGGTCAGGTTGGTTAATGGCCTACCCTCCGTCCCTTGGAAAGCACGTTAAGCTGTTGGTCCCGATTGTTGTAACATCATCTACTAACAAGCGTATACCAGAGAACTTTCATCAGCGTTTGTGTGCTATAAATTAATGCTGCGGACATCAACCCACCTGCCAAGCGTGGTTACTATGGTAAATCCCTACCTCGGGAGGAGACCCATCACATGTTCAACATTGATCATTTAGGGGCTGGCGATGTATAGGAATAGACTTACAAATACTGCGGTTGTAACTGTATTTGATGATATTTCGAATTTCTTATTATGTACATACTTGGAAAGGATTGGAACGGATTTTCAGACTCGACGCCGCGCCGCGCTGCTGAGAATTATGCTCTACACTCTACCTACAGTGTATTTTACTCTAGGAGTCGGTTCGTAGTAGTTCAGTGACTAGTACCTACTTAAAAACTGTATGTATACAGGCACGCTGGCACTAGAGCGAAGTGCACTGTAGCGTCTGCAGCAAAGAATATATAATAGGTAGTACAAACAGTAGTGCACAAATCTTAGACGTGACGATTGATGAAATCAGAAGTTGTTTATTTATTTGTTATTTATTGAGCAAATTAAAGTTAGTAATGACAGAATAACAATTAAAGATGATGTGGGGACAATGGCAAGCTTAACTCATATATTTTACAGTTATATTGCTGTTACTGTAAAATAATTTAAGTTAAGGTAAACGCAGCTATTACCGCGGTAGTCAAAAATCTGCAGGTATTCCCGAGGTATGCAATATAATTGTAATTTTAAGCAATTACAAGCATATTTTACTCAAAAAGTAAAATGTTTATGAAAGACAATTTTATATCCGTTTGAATGGATCCGTGGCGCACTGTGCACTACAACGCAGAAAAACAAAACAACGATTAGTTTGCTGCAAACCGGCGCCGGAGCACGACTTCCATACAAACGATAGTCGCGAACTGTAAGAACGCTCAATATTTTGTTAAGGTTATTGTGTCGTTAAAAAACCATTTATACAGATTCCAAGTAGGTCAAAAGGTGGATTATAGTTTTAGCCATGATTGTAACTATCTAATATTCATTTATTTTGCACAGTTTTTCGACAATTAACAAAAATAAAATACCGCGGTAATGGCTTCACAATTTTCGTCTTGAATGTATTAACCGCGGTTAACTCGGTAGTAGCATAAATCAGTACCAATCGTTTTATAAATTTTTTAAGAATATTTTATATAGCAATAACCCAAATGATGTGACAATTCGTTTAAGTCATTAGGTATTTATGGTTAAAAACTATTTCCGCGGTATGAAAATTGAACTAGGACTCTTATTTTTTCATCCTTAATTGACTCATAAAAATTAACTTTGTATGAGAGCACTAAATTGAATACGACATGAAACCTTGCCTTAGTCTCTTTTTTAAACCCAAGAATTTAATTCAAGCATCAAGTAAATGTTTAGGTAACTTTATTGGCTGTTGATTTAACTTTTATTTTGATTAAAATTAATCAAATTTTATCGATCGGGATTAGATTATTTGTACTATCGCAGATGAAGCTATCACCGATGGTTATAACAAGCCATTACTCGGTAATTACTTGTATAAGCAGAGTATTACCGAGTATTATTACTCGGTATTAGCTTCACCATAGAAATCTAACACCGAATGATAATAGCATTTATTTTTGAGTTTAGGGTTCTCTCGAAACAATATCTAAGTATTTGAAATTCTTCAGACCTATCTTTCTAACTCATATTTTTTTTTGTGGCAATGGTAAAATAGGCGAAGCATTCGAGGCTGCCTCTTTTCATTTTAAATAAAATAAATTTATTTATTTTTATTTCTTATTACCATAGATTAGAAAGAATTGGTGCGAAACTTGATAAATCGTCAACTATACCTCCATAAAAATATAATTACCTAAAATAAGCAAATATTATTGAATATATAATTACCTACCTACCTATTATAAATATTTGGTACGGAACCAAAATGCCTATTATTTTTCTACCCTCGGTAATAGAACGATTCGCGGTATTAGCTGCAATCACTTTCAAATACCTCGGTAATAGCAACATTCGGATTTGTATATTTAATATTTTTTTCTTTATATATTTACTCAAAACTTACCTATATCTTTATAGTCCATATCCAAACGTATCAGAAAATATATACTTGTAACTGTTTTTACTATAAGAAATTCTTATTTCGAGAGGTTAAAGCTTAAGGTCCTGAAATTACCTCGGTAATAGCTGCGTTTACCTTATATATATATAAATATATGTATATACGAGGTGTAACGGAAAGGATACCCTTTCCGTTAAACCTAAAGCAAAATAAAACATAGAAAGAGCAAGGCTTCTTTGGATCAAAACAAACGATATGGCAAGGGCAACAACTCCAAAAAAAAAAATGACTGTATTATTTTGCAAACAAAAAATAAAAATGCGGAACCCTTTATTCAGAAATACAAGGAGTAAGAGGTTTATTTTTACTTGCAAATAGTTCGTTGACATCGATCAGCTGATTGTGTGCTAGTGATGCATTTATTTTAATTTGAAAAGTTTGGTTTCTGGTATCTATGAATTTAAAAAAATCATTACTTCCGGACTTGTACAAAAAATTACCAAGATACAGCTCGTTGAAATTTTGTGTGACGTCACTTCTAGGTACAATTTTACCTAAAAGTGACGTCACAAGCTCCGCTATCCTGAACTTTATAGTTTGTTGTTGCTCTGTTTCTGTGTAAATTTTTATGGCTTTCATAGATAGAAAAATAAGTGTCCAATAGTTTTTAGTAATCTAACTGACGAATTTATTATATATTTCATGCCTATTATATGCACCATAAATGGGCACCAATAATGGGCACCATAAATGGGCACCATAAATAGGCACCATAAATGAGCACTGGCTTCAGCATAAAGCTAAAGCCAGTGCCCAGAAGCTACAACAATAATCTAAAAGATCACTGGGGCAGCGCTAGTATTCTAGCCAGTATATGTTCAGGATATAAGTACCTATATGTTCTGAGTTTGTACTATAAGTAGAACAAACTCAGAACATGTTTGTACAACTAGTGTAACCTTGCCAACATTATAAACCTCCCCAGGATAAACTCCACCATTAAGTCGAGGACGTCTTTAGGTTTTCATTAGTCATTAGCTTAATGAGCATACAAAAGCGTTTCGCTTCTACATATTATAAATAAAATGTAAGAATAAAAATATATTTTTTGCATGCAATTTTATAACAGTTTTATATCGTCAAGTCAAAGTCAAGTCAAATATAATTTATTCCGTAAAAATGGTTACATTTATTTGGAATCGTCATATTTTTTTCCCTACCGTGCAGTGCGTGACGTGGAGACTACTGAGAAACACTGCCAAAAAACTCAGTAAAACCCTCTTTTTTTATAATAATATTTTATTAAATTTATACATCATTTTCTATTTTATATTGTAATTGGAGCGACTCAATCCCAAGCATTTTTGTCACTAATATAATCAAATTTTTTTTTAAAAGCCCTGCTTTGTCTGACAATTTGGCTTTTATAGTTGTTTTAAATTTATTTATTGACAATACTCTTATATATTATGAGGAAGTTGCCCCATAAAAGAGTTACTTATTTTGCGGAGACGACTTGCATGTACTACAAGATTATTCTTATATCTAGTACTAGCTGGCCCGGCAAACTTCGTACCGCCTCAAAATCTACGCGGTGTCCTACATCTACCCTACCCTACCCCTACTCTACCTCTACCCTACCCTACCCCTACCTCTACCCTACACCTTCCCTACCCCTACCCCTACCTAACCCCTACCGTACCCCTACCTAAATAAAAGAAAAAGTAATTATATTTATGTTATTAACTCACATATTATTAGCTATTTCCTCACTTATTTATCGAAGTTACCAATTTATAAATCTGAGGCAATCGTGGAATACCCACAGGAACAAATGTGACTTCTCTTGAGAAATTATTGAACGTTTCAATACTCACGACTTGTCACATGGACCTCAATTCTGCTTATTTAATAACTAGCTTCTCGCGCGCGGTTCCACTCGCGTAGCTGCCGTTCCCATGGTTACTTCATAATTAAATAGGTATAGTGTATAGGCTTCCTGGACAAATGGACTATCTAACACTGAAATATTACTGAAAGAATTTTTCAAATCGGACCAGTTATAGTTGCTGAGATTAGCGCGTTCAAGCAAACAAACTCTTCAGCTTTATCTATTACGGCAAATAACTCTTTATTAGGTACCAATTCCTTGCGTTTTTATACTCGTGATAATTTCTCAACGAAATGTCCGATTGGAATAAAACAAAAAGTATTTTACTTCTACATAAATACCCTTAATAACATTATGCTTAATTTGGATAAGGATTAATATAACGATATACATTTAACGTAGTTTCTTTCTTCAGACGATTTAATATTTTTTTATGAACATAAAAGCGGTTATTGTGACTAAACTATGATAGTTAGATATATGCTCTCGCGGACTTTTTTGTAGATCTTTATAAGACCTACAAACCCGTAGTACATCATTTTGTTCTATTGTCAATAGTTTTTGCAGCGCACGCATAAATAGGTTTTCGCTTTTACACCTTGGGTTACAAAAACGCAATTTTCTTACGGATCCCCAACTTTTTTGAAAATAAAATATAGCCTATAACCTTCCTCGATAAATGGACTATCCAACACTGAAAGAATTTTTTAAATCGGACCAGTAGTCCCTGAGATTAGCGCGTTCAAACAAACAAACAAACAAACTCTGCAGCTTTATAATATTAGTATAGATGCTCCGAGTGTTTGTTTTTACTTTGCACAACAGTTAGGCATTGTCATTCAACGGGGTAATGCTGCCAGCATTCTGGGAACCTTTCCAAGTAGAATAGATTTAGAATAATGCTTCAAAATAATATCGGTAGATAGTTAAAACGATAAAACGCAAGTATACTGACACAATTTTTTTTTATTGCTAAACTAGCTGATGCCTGAAATAGTGACTTTGAGTAGCAGTTTTAAAATAACGATACTTTCATCTTTCATCAAATCTTCATCCCCTATTTTAACCCTTTTTTCGATATAAAAGTAGCATATGTCCTTTTTCAGGTTTTAAACTATCTGTGTACCAAATTTCATTTAAATCGGTGCAGTAGTTTTGGCGTAAAGACCGACAGACAGACAGAGTTACATTCGCTTTTATAATATTCAGTAGGGATTTATTCGTTTCGAGGGTATACGTTTCTGCTTCGGCAATTATGTTGAGGTGCTTTATGATATATACTTTGCTATTAATATTTAACAAAATACAAATCTTTACTAATATAGCTGAATAGTTTTCTTGTTTGCTTGAACGGCCTAATCTCAGAAAAAATCTTTTAGTGTTCGATAGCCCATTTATCAAGGAGGGCGTCAGTAAAGGGTATATTTAGTTATGAAGCTCCTACAGAAACGGGAGTTAAGTGGGTGAAACCGCTCGCGAGATTCTAGTGCGGCATAATCACAAAGGAATGTGAATCAGGGTCTGTCAACTTTATTCTACTTAATGTTACATACATTTCGTAGATTAAAGTCGCACTAGAATCCCGCGAGCGGTCTCACCCACTTAACTCCCGTCGGAGGGCTACAAAACAAGAGACAGACAGCGACATCAGAGTAAAATAAATGAATATATAATGTTTCCACCAAAAAAACAATTTCGTGTTATCCATAATAATTAGCCTTTTAGTTGATTTTTAAAGTCAATTACCCTTGAAAATATCTTTAGCTATTATTCCGAAGCCAAATTTTTTTTTTTTTTTTACTAAGCAATATAACATAAATAATTGATTCATACATTATAAAAAAAATATGGGGGATAATATGTGGCAGCACTAACGTCTGCTCGCCATAATCCACATTGATTATGACATTGACGTGAAAAAAAATGTCTGGCGCCGCTTGCGCATTATTTTATCTTGTATGTGTAATAAATAAATTAGTTCCATTTAATTCTACATAGGTACATTTATAACGTTGAGTTGAGTCTCTCGCTCCTACATTACTGCGTTTTTGTCATAGTTAGTGTGTATTTGTGAGATTACTCGGTGTTGAGATAGTGACTTCTGTGATTTTGTGTTAAATTTCGTTCATACTTGTCATTTGTGAACACCTTTTGTACTCTATTTCTGGAAATGAATATATAACTCATACTGTTATGTAAATTGTAATTATTAACATGCAAAATAATAACGTCAAGTACAAAAGTTTAAATTGACATTTAAACAGAATCACTATCGAGAAGGAGAGCTGACAACCGAAACGGCAAGGTAATTTGATCATTCATAAAAATGATTTATCAGCTTACCTGGAACCGAAACGGCAAGGTAATTTGATCATTCATAAAAATGATTTATCAGCTTACCTGGAGCATTCTAAGCATAAAGACGTCGACCTGGCAGGATTCGCGTAGTGGATGTGGGAGTTATGGGGTGGGAAAAAAATAAAAAAAAAGGTAATGTGATCAGGATTACTTTTTATGCCAAATGGTTTGCCTACCTCCCCAAAGCACACAAAAAAAATCTGGCGTCATTTGGTTGGTAGAAAGGTATCCTCAGGCTTAATTAAAGTGAGGAAAAAAATATATTTTTAGGTAATAAGAACAAGGCTGGCTTTTTTTGTGCTTAAAGTTTATTATTCCCAGATGCTAGGAAAAAAAAGCCAGCCAATAATAGTGGTGGGAATATTTCGAAAAAAATAATTGAAAATTTATATTTTAAATTGTATTTTGCTCGAGAAAGAGCTAAGGGGCATGAAAAAGAGCGCGTGGAGGGGATACTAGCGACGACGGCGTCCGTGCTCTCTCGGCGCGTCGTTCATGTTCGGTAAACCTAACGCGCCTGGCTGGCCTCGTCGCACTCGTTGAGCGGAAAGAGCCGAACGTTTCCGGAGCGCCAGCTGTTTCAGTTTAGCGTCTATTTTACAGCGCGTGGACGTGTTTTTATATTCTGTTTAAATAAAATAAAATAAAATAAAAATCATATTTATTTACGTAAACCAATTACAGGCACATTACCGAGAGAGCACGGACGCCGTAGTCACGTGTATCCCCTCCACCCGCCTCTTTTTCATGCCCCTTAGCTCTTTCTCGAGCAAAATACAATTTAAAATATAAATTTTCAATTATTTTTTTCGACATGTTCCCACCACTATTATTGGCTGGCTTTTTTTTCCTAGCCTCTGAGAATAATAAACTTTAAGCACAAAAAAAGCCAGCCTTGTTCTTATTACCTAAAATTTTTTTTTTTCTTCACTTTAATTAAGCCTTGCGATACCTTTCCACCAACCAAATGACGCCAGTTTTTTTTTGTGTGCTTTGGGGAGGTAGGCAAACCATTTGGCATAAAAAGTAATCCTGATCACATTACCTTTTTTTTATTTTTTTCCCACCCCATAACTCCCACATCCACCACGCGAATCCTGCCAGGTCGACGTCTTTATGCTTAGAATGCTTCAGGTAAGCTGATAAATCATTTTTATGAATGATCAAATTACCTTGCCTTTTCGGTTGTCAGCTCTTAGTCCAATGCATAAAATGCAATACAAAGTATCTATAAAATGCACTATAGTTTGAAATTCCCGCCCTAGCTTCTACGCACTAGTTTTCGTGGGCGCAATATAGATGGCGCTGGTCAGTAAGGAAAAAATTCGTCTAAAAATTTATACACGTTATTCTTCCATTTAGGGTGTGTGTGCTGTGATGTGAATAATACTTAAATTAGCTGAATTGTGCCCCAGCTCTCTCCGATTGCCATTTATAGCAGAAAAATAAAGTTGTCGCGCAATTATTTTGCAGTTTGAGTTGGCACTAGTTATTAAGTTGCCATGTTACAAATAAAATAAATGTAATTGTAAACAGTTTAAATTGAATAAGTTTAGCTAAGAGTTCATTGTTGAGATACATGGAGATGATATTGTGAATTTATATATTAATTCAGTTTATACCTTACATACAGGGTGTCCCAAAAGGTTAAGTAGCTGGGAAAGGGGGTGACAGGGGTGGACACAATGGCCACTAGAAAAATAAAAAAAAAAACCGCTCTGGGTATTTAAAAAAAAAATTGCATTTTTTTTAAAACTTAAAATTTTACACCTTGTTATTTTTGATGTTGATGTTGATGACCTTGTTGTTATTGAAGATTACATATCAGCATTTTTTTTAAATACAGCCATATTTGTAGGTACAGTTAGCACAAGGTGTAAAATTTTTAGTCTTTTAAAAAATGCCATTTATTTTTTTAAACACCCAGAGGGAATTTTTTATATTTTTCTGGTGACCCTTGTGACCATCCCTATCACCCCCCTTCCCAGCTACGTAATCTTTTGGGACACCCTGTATAGTACCTCACCTTTTGTTATGTTGACACCGCCGCTGCAGCGTATGCGCGCGCTGGCGGTGGTATATGTGGGACTCGCCCTCTCCATAGCGTGGTATGCCTTACTCATACCACGAGGAGAGGACCCTACACCACTAATACCCCCCGGACACTCCTTCGCTCCGCCGTTGGCGAGGGCCGGGTACGCATGAGCAATCCGGCATGAGCAATATAGTACCTCACCTACGAACTTTTTAGCAGAACATGCTAGATTACATATTATTGTTTTGTTTTCAGGGTTCTGTACCCGAGGGTAAAAACGGGCGGCGAAGTCTTAGTAATAGGGATTAGGTACCAAGACTTCGCTTTCTGACTGTCTGTTTGTCACTAGGCTGTATCTCCCTTTTTTGCTCGATTTGAATAACGGCATCAGGTAGGCACTTGAAAATGGTACGGAACCCTTCGTGTGCGACTCGCACTTGGCCGGTTTTTTATATTTCTGGTAATATAATTATATGTGATGTTATTATTTCGTGTGTTGTACTGAAATAAATGTATTTTCTTTCTTTATATAAGAAATTCCAAAGATCTATATATATAAAAGAAAGTCGTGTTTGTTACAATACTTATAACTCGAGAACGGCTGGACCGATTGCCATGGTTTTTGATTTGTTTGATTTGTTTCCGTCCCGAATAGCAGAACACATTTTAAAAACAAAAGAAAGTCGTGTTAGTTACACTATTTATAACTTAAGAACGGCTGAACCGATTTGGCTGAAAATTGGTAGTGAGGTAGCTAAGAACTGGGAGAAGGACATAGGATACTTTTGGGTAGGGGTAGGGTAGGGTAGGGTAGGGTAGGGTAGGGTAGGGTAGGGTAGGGTAGGGTAGGGTAGGGTAGGGTAGGGTAGGGGTAGGGTAGGGGTATGGCAGTGGTAGGGTAGGGGTAGGGTAGGGTAGGTGTAGGGTAGGGGTAGGGGTAGGGTAGGGGTAGGGTAGGGTAGGGGTAGGGGTAGGGTAGGGGTAGGGTAGGGGTAGGGTAGGAGTAGGGTAGGGGTAGGGTAGGGCAGGGGTAGGGTATAAAAGTCCACCCGTGCGAAGCCGGGGCGGGCCTCTAGTTAAAAATAAATCTTAGATGAATATAAGTAAAATACAAAATAACGTTACGTAACGGGAATGGTATAACATGCATCACCCCTCTGCTGGGCAAAGGCCTCTCCCCATGACTTGCAGCTCTTTCGATCCAGGGCGAAAGTAGGCCACTAGTCGTTTGCTTTATTCAGCTCGTCCCGCCATCTTCTACAGGGTACCTACCTACTAGAATTTCGAACATTAAAACGGTCCATGGTCCTTTATAACTGGCTTCTGTAGTTGTAAAGTAGCCCTGAAGACTACTTATGTCTTATTTTATATCTCCTCTTGTTTTTTGATTAAATTCGTTACGGATCCCAAGGCAGTCTAACTTTATCCCGGGACTTGGTGAGCCTCGGTGTTCATTGCCATTTATAGTGTGTGCCACTGTTGATCCTGGCTTAGTGGGAGTCTGGGTAGTTCTAGTCACATTTAAAACAAAAATAAGCTAAGGGTACATAATTAAGGCACCTAAGGAATATTTGTGTAAAATTATATGGTTCTACTAGATTTCAGATGTGGGATGGTCGATCAGAGAGTGTCTCATTTTATATTATTATTAATCATTTATTTCAAGTTTGCACTATAATAAATGTATGAGGTGTTGTAATTCTGTGTGTGAATGAGGTCACCTGACGATGTGGGTGGCTAGTGCTATTCATCTAGAGGATTGACACTAGCCTTGTCTTTGGACCCCTCTTACATGGATATTCTCATTGCATTTATCAGGTCAAAACATATGGCGGATGACCTACGGTTATTTTGATATCCTCTAGAATTTGAAAGTACTTAAACCTGCATTGGAATTTAAAGAGGTCATCTTACAATGAATATAAGTCAGTTTGGTTTGATGTTCAAATTCAACGCTGCGGCCGGCTGCCTAAGCGCGGATTCGAGAATTGGATTTCCTCGGTTGAGGCTTATGTGTTGTGACCATAGTTTCGTTTTAATTTTTAGGACCCAATTGACCAAATTCCTATTCAGTGCTATATAGGTACCTTTATACCAAGGGTGTACTACGCCGAATCGAATGCCAAATAATCGAATATCAATTGATCGAACACTATAAATCGAACGACTAAATTCAAAACATCGCACACTCAATACATCGAGTGATCAAAATATCGAATGTTTGTTTGATCGAGTGATCAAAATATCGAATGTTTGTTTGATCGAGCGTTCAACGCATCGCATGCATATATTTCTACACCCCTAGTAACCCGCTGTGCCCATCATCCACCAGATTACCGTCAACCTCCTCCCAAGGAAACATCTCAATGATTCAATGCAGGGCCCACTCAGGATGCTAAGTGCGGAAATCCTTTTGCTCAACTAACTAACCGACTTTGGAATTACTTTTGTAATACCAAATTACCGTGACTAGTAATTAATTTCTAAATTTATCGCCGCTTAAAAACAAAACTTTAAATACAATCCGGAATTGGTACGATTTAGCATTAGGATTTCATGTTTTGTTTTTATTTGTGGGATTATATTTAAATAAACTCCGTAACAACTGGACTGATTTAGAAATATATTTACAATTTAATTAAAGTATATAAATGATTAAATGTTGGAGTTCACGCGGTAACGGGAGCTACCGCGGAAAGCTAATAAATTCTAATGTAACTCTGTATGTCTGTCTGCCTGTAGTAACGCTTTCATGCATAAAATATAAAACCAAGATAAAATTTGACATAAAAATAGACTAAACTTGGGTAGCCTTACGATAAAACTACCTAATTGTTTCACACGTATGAAATTTTAGGCGAAACCTAATGTCAAACTTATTATTAATTATGTATGTTTGTTATTCACTCCAAAAAGATAATATTAATTAACCATGGTTTTGACCTAAGTTTGTCAGACAAAACCGCTTTGTGAACACCGCGGTAATATTAAGTATTTACTTTATTTGTTTGAAAATGTTGTCCCAAAATTATGACAACTCATGGTTGCACTGAAACTGATGTGATACATTACTGAGATGTACCAACGATGTATACCTACCGAAACGTTAGCGCTACGGATTTAAGATTTAGGAACCTTACCGTATTTGGGGCTTACGAATAGAAATTTAACCGTTCAAAAGGTAGAATGAGTCTGTGAAATGAAGGTACCTAAGCTTACTGAAAACTGGACTTTCAGTTTATCTCATACAGAAAATTGTACACTGGTTTTAGTTCCTATGATTTTTTGAAATCTAAGTGAACACTCTCTATGAAAAGAAAATATAAACATAACATATAAATACATTTTTTTTCATACATTCAATACAATTTCATATATACATATATGATACTAACTGCGCCCCGCGATTTTACCCGCGTCACTCTGCTCAAATGGGTCGGAGCGTGATATTTTGTAGCCTATATATTAATCCAGCTTATAAACTATCCGCGTGCAAACTTTCAGCCATATCTATTCAGTAGTATTTTCGTGAAAGAGTAACAAACACCCATCCATTCATACTTACAAACTGTCGCGCTTATAATATTAGTATGATTAACCGTATTTTGGGCTTGCGATTTTCACCGAATAATAGAAAAAGTCCAAGAAATTAGGCTAAGCTTACTGAGGAACGTTCGTTAATAGTTATCTCATACAGAAAGTTGGTATTTATTATTTGTTTGTCTGTTTTTTTAAATGAAAAGTAGCTAGTCACTTACCTGACTTACAAAATTATCATCCTGCCCATATCCAGCAGAGCCGGGGTCGATGCAGCATGTATTCTTCATCCATACTTGTCTTTCTAACGTCATCTCTCTCTCTCTACCCATTTTTTTTATAATACCCATAATACAACAAACTCGTAAATATACAAGGTACCTAGTACCTAGTCACTGCCAAATCCATCTATCATGTGAAAATATGACATTCCGTATAAAATTATGTAATGGAGGAGGATTATGACTGGCTATAAAATATTGAAGGACAAACTTCTAAACTGCCTAATAAAATAGGGACAGACAAGTTTAACTTTAGATGACGCTTGAAATTGAATAATATTGACTGAAACAAGTCGTAATGTCACTATTTTGACCAATTTCAAACTCAAAGGAGGCCGTCTATATTGGGCACATGTACAGTCTACCTAGGAGATAGGGGTACACCTTATGTGTCAAATAATGTAGTTAAATTTTGAAGTTAGTACGACAGCTGGTAATTCTTTATTGGTTAAGAGTTTGCTGCTAGCTGTGAAACGTAACACTGCACTCAGTCTAATGAACGTGGACATATACATTTAAAATGCGATTCACAATGTGTAAACCTATCTCCTTTGTCGACTGTACCTACCTAATTTTGTGCGCAAACACATCTTCACTATCCGATGGGACGTTCTCTTCAAGGTACAGGTCCTTCAATTTCCTGACTTTGAACTAGTAACCTTTTTTTACTTGAAAACAAAACTTTTTTTATTACTTAAAATTGTATCCCCTACTAAAGCTTTGAACCGGGTACGCGTTCCCGCTAAATAGATTGTCAGATGGCGATCTCGCAGACCCAAATTTCGAGAGATCCTAGAACTGTAAAGTAGAACGACAGTCGTGCTAAAACCCTAAAAGTCATCACCCCCCAACAATCAGCGACAGCCCAGAGCCGAAGTTTAAGCCCCACAACATCGCGCTTCCCGCGGTAGTTTCAATTCGGACCATAAACAAAAACACTTCAGCTTTATTATTTGTATTATACACATTTAGCCCTGCCATTTTTTTTTTTTTTTTTTTTTTTTTGTTGTCCGGGGGGAAATGCATTGACGCATTCCCACCGCCTCTGCAGCGTATTCGCGCGCTGGCGGCGGGATATGTGGGACTCGCCCTCTCCATAGCGTGGTATGCTAAACTCATACCACGAGGAGAGGACCCTACGCCACTAAAACCTCCCGGACACTCCTTCGATCCGCCGTTGGCGGGGCCGGGTACGCATGAGCAATCCGGCCCCCCGACGGCACCCGCGGCCAATATGGTACCGCAGGATCTCCAGGGCCACACTTGCAGTGGCCCATTTGCCCAATTATAGGGACGCCCGGAGTGTAGAGGCGTCCCTACTCCTCATGGGTCAGCCTCGAAGGGAGCGGGGCCCATGTTCCCCACTCCCCAAGGCCGAGCCTAGGGCGGTAGGCGGCGGGACATTTAGCCCTGCCATGCCTATTTTTGTTGTCCGGGGGGAAATGCATTTATTTACGCATTCCCACCGCCGCTGCAGCGTATTCGCGCGCTGTTGGTGGTATATGTGGGACTCGCCCTCTCCATAGCGTTGTATGCTAACTCATACCACGAGGAGAGGACCCTACACCACTCAAACCCCCCCGACCCTCCTTCGATCCGCCGTTGGTGGGGGCCGGGTACGCATAAGCAATCCGGCCCCAGCCCTGCCCTGCCTGCCTTTATCCCTAGTTCCCAGTGAAGTTGCAAAAAGTGTAGTGGCTAATCAAATATGTCCCACACACAAAATGTCATGTCGTAAACCTAATAGATAGATACTCAATACACGAATGTATATGTGACATGTAACAGATAATAGGTCAACCACTCACGGATTTATAGTAAATGTTATTACTTTTATACGGTTTATATATAACGACTGAGTGCTTCGTATCATTGGAAGGCAAGTGCTTCGGTGTGCTATCATCGCATTGGATTATTTAGAAGTACAGTCAATGTTCAAAGATGCAGTATTAGTATCTCAATGTCTATGCTTCTTCTTCTTTCGTGGCGCTGTTTCAACTTATTAGTTTTTATACTTTATTTTAAGCCATTTTGACCAGTAAGTCGCCTCTCCAATGGCCTCTGTCGTTCCCGCCATCAAATCCTCCATCGTGCATGAACGTGCTGTTAGGGCATGAAGGGTAAGTCAACGTGTACGACATAGACTGTGGTTGGGTGCCACAGCGACATTGCATGACGTTGTCGTCAATCATGCCCCACTTGTGCAGATTCAGCCTGCAGCGGCCAACTTGTGTTCTAAGCCTGTTTAGCGTAGAACACAAGTTTGCCGCATGCACACATCTATGCTATCTACAACGTCTATGCAACCGAAAACCAAAAGATTGAATCGCTTGTTTCAAAGAAGAATCAATCAATGAATGCCCGTAATTATTTACCACGCTCGCTTAATCACGTGATAAATTATCCAGTATCCATACATTTGCGTTAGTGATATTCTGCTAGCGATCACTCCGTTGTAGTGGCAATTTGTTTTGGCCCTCTGGGATCAGCACGTTCAAGCAAAAAAACAAACTCTTCAGCTTTATATATTAGTATAGATTATGACGTGTTTATTTTATACGGTGGATGCAGGCCGCTTCTAACCGTAACAACTGGAGATCTATGAGGGAGGCCTATGTCCAGCAGTGGACATCCTACGGCTGAAATGATAATGATGATGATGTGTTTATTAAATCGATAAATATATATTGTGACTTTGAAAACACTTGTTTTATTTATTATTACCGCAACACGATTAAAACTATAAAAAGGTATTTTAGTGACTTTCGGTCACTTTTTGCGCAACATTACTTGTGATTATTGTAAAAATGGTCATTTTATTGTTACGTAACGTTAAGGGAGGGGCTCATCACCCTCAAAAGGGGCAAAAAACTTCAAAAATTGAGTAACATAATACTGAAACTCCCCATTATAGCTTGTCCTGTGAAAGCGACAATATTAATCAAATTCGAGCTACAATTCAACAAGCAAATAATCTTTATGCTTGTAATGTGATTTGTTTCTTTGAAAAGAAGGTTAAATTGTGCGTTCAACTACATAGTATTGACGATATCAGGCTGGAGCTCTGCTCGCCTTTATGCCCGTTGAAGTAGCAAAAGACTCGTGGCTACCTAGTAAGTCCACACGAAAAAAAGAAAAAAAAAATGACGTAATGTTGTTGTTAGTCTGCTACAGTTCTTTTGAACGCTACTGTACGTTTGCTGTTTTACGAACTGTGTAATGTGAAAAATAACGTGGTAATTGTAATGGATTGAATTATGGGGAGGATCAATATGAACGGCTATAACTATATATTAGTACTAAATATGCCTCGCGGTTTTATAGAGGCAAATAACAGGCTCTAGCAGGTCGAAAAGTGATGTTCTGTAGCGTAGGTATAAGTGTGTTAATCCAGCTAATAAAACCATAATCTATCGTGCAAATTGCATCAAAATCCATTCAATACTTATTGCATGAAACTTCAATGAAATCCATACAACCGACCATTCATATATATACAAACTTATTCGTTTACAATATTAGTAAAATTCATCATCATCAGCCCGTATAACGCCCACTGCTATAGTCACCACGCCTGGCAGGCGGATTGGTGACCGCAGTATTATGTTGTACCACACAAGGAAACGCTGCTGCCAGTTCCTTGATATACGATTAATATAGATGATGTTATAATCGGGACCAACGGCTTAACGTGCTTTCCGAGGCGCGGAGGGTATTCCCTCAACCAACCAGACCCGGAGAGAAATCTAAGAATTTGCACAAAGATTTCCTGTCCGGCGTGGGGATCGAACCCTCGACCTCCGAGATATAAAGCGAGCCAAATACCGCTACGTTACGGAGGTTGTCTAGTAAGATTTAATGTGATTAGTAAGATTAAAGTTTGAAAAATAAATTGTTTTGCAAATGGAATGACGGGATGATGTTTTATCCTATTTGGATTGCTGTTCTATTTCTATATGAGTTGTAGCATAATGTTTTATAACTTTTGTCGTATTCCAAACAATATATTTAGGAATCCTTGCGGGATCCAAGAAATTAAGGCTTCCCAAGACAAGCCTGGGTCTAACAGCTTTAGAACCTTTTCCGGTTGTGCCGCTGTTGATCCTGGCTTGCAGGAGTTACAGTGGTGGGAGTGTGGAAGGGACAAGTCCCATCCCAAGACCTCAACAATATTTGAACAAAATTGAATAATGAACGTTGTGATTTGCAAGGCACTTTTCCTAGCACCTTTACTAAAAGTTGTATTGGCAACAAGGAAAGGTGCTACTGTTTTCACACACTATTTATGTAAATCTCTACAAACTGCATTGTAGCTTGTATTTTATGTAATAGGAGTACATAAAATACAAGTTATAGAATTACATCATTTTTTTTTATTATCCAAGGGGTGGCTAATATAAAAAAACTTCGCCAGAAAAACGACAAAAAACTATTTGTGCCCAATTATTATAGTTTCGTTAAGTTGCTTACAAAATGCTATCTTCCAGACCCTTGTAAAATATGTTTACTCAAACCAAAATGTTCTAAGTATCTAGGTACCTTTTAATACATTTGAAACTAGTCTAGACCTCCAAATTATCATATAAATGAATATAAGAGTGCTTCAGATCAGTCCTCTCGTTGGCTAATTGCTTCAAACTTTAGGTTTCTCTTTGTGTTTCTAAGAATTACTTAAGACACTTAACTTGTTTCTACGTTATATTGGTAGGTACTAATGCTAACTTCATAGAATCTTACGTGATTAGAATTAGCCAGTAGTTTCAGACAATGTGATTAAGGAATACTTGGATAACTAATATAGTTATATATAATATGGATCATAACTTTTTTTTTAAATGGATCTTCAGTTTCAGTCTATTTTTCGCAAGTAATTTATATATAATATCATAACTATATTTTTTTCTTCATTCCCGGGTCAGAGAAAAGAATAACAGCTTACAGCACGCAGCAGAAAAAATATGCAATTATTTAATCTTTATGGTATTTGGATTATATGCTCTTAGTATTATTTTGACATTTTCCCATACCCATAGACTAAGAATTTCGGTATTTTACACTTGTCAAGATTTTACTTTTGCCAGAGAATTAGATTTAATTAGCGATATTTTCTATAGAAACCTATTGTTTGAATTACAGTGTTAACAACAAAACTCAATATGTGTGGTTGCCAGCACTGGGTTGGTAGTATGGCTTATGTTATAGAGAAGTAAGTATACCGGTTTGGCTACATCAGCTATTTTCATTTGTGATAGTACAATGATCTAAAGTGTTCATTTAACTGCGTTTATCTGATTATTCTAAAAAATTCGACATCACTCAAATTTTAATTGATAGTCGCTGTTAATTGTACCTTCAGTTCAGATCCGTTCTTCAAGTAGAGAACTGAACTAATTGTAGTACTTATTTACAATTAGATATCGAAGCAGACTGAAGATAGGTAACTTAATATCTATACATATACATCTACCTATCTTCAATGTAAGGTATTGTTAATAATTTACTTATTGTTATTTTTTTTTTAATCATTTATGCTTTGCTTGTTTTTTGTTATTGATAAATTAGTCATAATATGGTTAAATAAGAAATATAAACCCTGCGTTCTTTATTCCATGTAATATGAATGTGTAATGTTTCAGATTGGTATCGTGTGCAGCTTTCACACTCGTTGTGATTTGCATGGTGTTCACCATTGCCATCTCTATGGGGCTAGGTGTGGGACTCGGCTACAACTATTGCTTTGTTGAAGTCAAAACTGCTACAAGTAACTATGTCTAACTGAATATGATTCACATACATGCTTTCTTTTTTCCTTCCTGACCCTTAGTTTGCAATGAACTCACCGATGCTCTCGTAGACCTGGAGGCTAAAAATCCCGTTACTAAAAATATTAGTATGACTTAGAAAAAATAAAATGTATTCGCTACTCAGTGTTTACAATGCATGCAAAAATAAAATAATAATATTTTAAATATGTCAATTTATTATGTCAATGTTGCTTCAATAATATCCCTATGGCAAACAAGACATTTTTATCAAAGTCATAGTAATAACTTTTTTTTCGGAAGGACATACATAGTTAGGCTTTTGCTACTTCACCGGGCATATCATAGTAATAGTGTAACGTGATTAACCTCTTGAAGTCCCAGAAGCCTCCAAACTGTGACAGACAAAATGAGAAACAGTTCCAAAAAAAAAATTATTTGCCATCTTCTTTGCCAGAGTTTCTAAGTGGATGCTCTTACGCAGGTTACAAAGTTCGACAGGATTAATGCGGATAATACCAAAAAATGCCGTAAATAAACTGTATTCAGTACATTTGGGCCCCTATCCTCTGGTCTTTGTACTATCTGATTAACTGATAGAGAACTAGAAAACTCAATTCATAAATTATTGACATAACGTCTACTTTAATTACTGCAGTTCTGCCAAAAACTACAACAACTTCGACTACACAAGAACCCTCAGAAACCGTTGAAGATGAAGACACTACCACTGTTGCTACTGCTTCAGATGATGCTGTGTTCAGGAGGACTTCATCTATAGAAATGATGATATCAGAAACTTTACCACCTATTCAAGAAACAATATCAATACCTCTTCAAGCAAATTTAGATTTTTCTTCCCTCCTAAATATTTTAAGAGGTCGAAACAAAAATGTTACGTTACAACTAATTTCGTAAATTTACTGAAGTTTAATTATATTAGTGTTAATAAAATTACTCATGAAACTGTTGTTAAGACTCTGTTAATCTCTGTGGCGTAAAGGTCGCGTGCAGGGGGATTCAGGAATTATGACGTTTAGTTTTGTAGGGGAGCTTTGTGCAACTGTCGCTCTACGTAATAGTTCGCGGGCCTCTCGGACTTTAGGTTCTACGAGGGCATCGGAAGATTCTTTGCAAACTATGGGGGAGGGCATCAACCCACCGCCAAAAGAAATCACTAGTCTGTGGCAAAAAAAACATCTCTTGGGTGGTGGCCCATTTTAGCCGTAGACGTTATACTACAACTTATAAACTACTATAATTATTTATCATCTTAGTTACTCTATTCCATTTTGGATGAACTGGGCTTTTTCTTAATTCATGTTTTATTGATTGTTGATTAACTGTTGGAAAACCGAGAGTAAGACTAGTCTATGCTCTCTCAAAATCTTTACATGAAAAACATAGGTGTACATAAACATATAGGTATTATTTTTATCTGACTGCTTGCAGTAGCCATTTATTCTAAGTAGCATTCTATAAGTAAAGCTATCATGGGGCTGATAATAAAAGAAAAGTTATACAGACGTTTAAATCTATTCACCCCAAATAATGGTCGGTCTTCTCAAAACGTTCAATATTTGAAAAGATCACTTTAAATACTTGGTATTTAAATTAAACCAGTTGGTTTACTTTATACGTTGGTTTAAATGCCTGATGAATTATTGATAATACCTACTCATATGTACAGAGGTATCGTATTTTACTCGCGTTGTATTGCTACTAGGGTTGCCACTTTTTTTATTGTTTTAATACTACTTTTTTTTACAAAATGATGCAAAATACTTTTGGCATATTCAGGAAAAAATAGTACACATTTATTTTAAATCATTATTAATCTTTGCTTTGGTCATCAAGGTATTTTTACCTTTGAAATAATTATGAGAATCTGAGCATGTTAAATCCATATTAAAATAAATCAATAGTTATTTTTTTTCATATGACGCGCTGAGGTTGCGATCAAAATATTAAAAAAACCGGCCAAGTGCGAGTCGGACTCTCGCACGAAGGGTTCCGTACAAGTGCGTACCTATTTTTGATATCAAGAATACAACAAGTAACATAGTATAAAAGTTCTTGTAGTTCGTTGTAACTTTGATCGATGTTGAATGAATGAAAGGTAAACTGCGGTTTACGGTTTATGACGTATTAAAAAAAAAACTACTTACTTGATCTCGTTCAAACCAATTTTCGGTGGAAGTTTGCATGGTTATGTACATTATATATTTTTTTTAGTTTTATCATTCCCTTAATTTAGAAGTTACAGGGGGGGGGACACACATTTTACCACTTTGGAAGTGTCTCTCGCGAAAACTATTCAGTTTAGAAAAAAATTACATAAGAAACCTCAATATCATTTTTGAAGACCTATCCATAGATACCCCACACGTACGGGTTCGATGAAAAAATTTTTTTTGAGTTTCAGTTCTATGTATGGGGAACCCCATTTTTTTTTTGTTTTTTTTCTATTTTTGTGTGAAAATCTTAATGCGGTTCACAATATACATCTACTTGCCAAGTTTCAACATTATAGTTCTTATAGTTACGGAAAAAAGTGGCTGTGACATACGGACGGACAGACAGACAGACAGACAGACAGACAGACAGACAGATAGACAGACAGACATGACGAATCCGAACGAACCCTAAAAAGAGGTGAAATTTGAATTAGCGAAAAAATATAGTACTTTTTGTATTATATTATTGTTTATAACATATAGTAGGTACATTTGACTGAAATATAGTACGATACTTTATAATATAGTATGGGTGGCAACCCTAATTGCTACTCTGCTCCCGTGAGTGAGTCGTTTTGTAGCCTATATCCAGTCTATAAACTACCCTCATGCGTAATTTTAGCGAAATCCGTTCTGTAGGTTTTCGTGCAATGGTAACAAACATCCATCCATCCATCCATCCATCCACACATACTCACAAAATTTCACGTTTGTAACCCACTGCAACTTCTGTATGCCAGGATTAACAGTTGCACACACTGGTACTGGCAATGAGCACCGAGGGTCACCAATTCCCAGGAAAAAGTTAAACTGCCATGGGACCCGCAACGAATTTAATGAGAAACGAATTAGGAGGAAAAAGATAGACTTAATAAATGTTTTCACTTTCCTCTAATACTAAGCAGAGACATTAAAAAAACTGGTCAAGGGCGAGTCGGACTCGAGCACGAAGGGTTCCGTACCATTTTCAAGAGTCTACCTAATGCCGTTATTGATATCGAGCAAAAAAGGGCAAAAGTTTGTTGTATCGGAGACCCTCTTAAATATTTATTTTTAGTATTAATTTGTTGTATAGCGGCAATAGAAATACATCATCTGTAAATATTTCAACCGTCTAGTTTTCGCGGTTTTTGAGATACAGCCCGGTGATAGACAGACAGACAGCAAAGTCTTAGTAATCATGTCCTGGCTGACTGACTCATCAACGCTGAGGCAAAACTATTGAAGAGTGACATGCGATATTTTGGACCGTGGATTCCTTTTGTGACATATAGGTCCACTAAGAAAGGATTTTATAAAATTCGACCCCTAAGGTGGTTAAAAGAGGGGAACTAAACTATACAGGTTCCACGGGAACAGAAAGGAAACATAAGTAGTCTTGAGACGTAATTTACAACTAGAGAAGCCAATTGGGGTCAGAGCCCATTCGTCCCCTAAAATTCGTCACCCAGCATAAAAGTTGTAGATTCGGCCCCTATATAGGTGCCCATTGGTCTCCTGGTAGGGGACCAATTAATATTTGAATAAAAAATATTATTTTTAAGGTACCCATTCGTCTCCTCTAATATATATACAATATAAGTTAAAGAGTCGGCACCTATTCAGGTGCCTATTGGTCCCCTGAGATAAAATTAGCTATATTTTACATAAGAAACGGTTAACATAGTACACTTGTGAACAGTTTATTAACGGAATTAATTTAATAAATCATAACAGATCATTGAAAAAAGAGATCCGTCATGATAATAACATAACCTGTCGATAGGCTTACGATGTAAAATTGTCTCACTACGAATGGCTTGTTAAAAAAACGGGTTACAAATAATAGATAAGGTGTTTAAAATTGGTAAGTACTCTCCAGATGTGCGCGGGGTGTGGAATGCCGAAGCGGGAGGGGTAATCTTAGCCAGAGTATCTGCGCGCGAGCAAATAACAAAGGCGTAGCCCAAAACAATAGACGCACGATGAAAGGATTGCACCTGATTGGCTAACACCAGTACTAGACAACTTCGGCGTATTTATTCCAGGAATGTGCTACTACATTTAGTTTACTTATAGTTGCAAATCCAAGCGTACTGATTTTTATACTGTCTCGAGTGAAAGTTTACTCATTAGCGTATCCTGTAGGATTACTTATAAAATTTAATTAGTGAGTGAAGTGATCAGTGCATGTACGTGAAGGAAAAATACGTAAGTTCTACTATTTACCTATACATCCCTATTTCAAAAGACTTACATGTATATAATTGGAACGACGACACAGAAAAAAAAAATCAACTGCTGCTACTTTTTAATAGTTACTATTTAATACTTGATTTTATTTTAAGGTAAAACATAGATTTTTAGTATGCTACTGTGTATGCACTCACATAATTTTCTATTTTGTATGATAAAATATTACTTTTTCTACTTTTTCAGTGAAAAATACGGTGATTTTAGCCAATTTTTATGTAGGTACTTCTAATTACAATTTATTAGATTTAAGTTATTACGATTTTGCATGTTGGTTAATATACAAAAAAATATATATGTTGATTTATCTAGTCTTCAATAATTACTGTGATTTTAGTATTTTTTTTGTACTGTTATAATTTTTTAGATTTAAGTTATTATGATTTTGCATGTATGTAGTTGGTAAATATACAAAAAAATAAGAAGTGATTATTTACTGTTGATATGTGTTCTATTTTTTTTTGCAAATTTTATATTTAATGTTGATTTATATGATGGTCAATCAAGGCTGATTTTTATAAAAGAGTTGTATTTTGTTAGTTTCTAGGACATTGTGATTTTTTATGTGTTAATCTTATTTGAAATAAACATGATATCTACCGAATTACTATATTTTTTATTTTAGCCTTTTCTGCGCGACTGTACCCGGACTACCAAGCTGCAGTATACACATATACATGTACTTATATTAGAAGAATGAATAAAAATAAATATTCTTCAGGGGACGAATGGGCCCCTCAAAAGTTCCAGGGGACGAGTGGGCACAGGGTGCGAATCTTAGGGGCGAATGGGCTCGGACCCGCCAATTGTAAAGCACCACGAATGGGTAATAAATTACAGGACCTACACGTGAGCTGTTATTTGTTATTCCAGTTATAGAAGTTATGACAAAACATTAATATAATATTATCGTGCAACTTTTCTAATATTTAATTTGTTTTATTAACAGTGGCAGCAGACGATATTGGCACCGCCCCCGCCTCCGCCCTCTCGTGCCGGGTGCTAAGTTAGTTGTTGTTAAACTTTTTAATAAGGCTAGAGTCCTTCATACGTTTAAATACGCTGTAAAGTAACAGATGTCTTAAAGCTAAATACTTACATTTATCCGTATGACAAAAATAAGTCGACAGTATTCTTGCAGGGATATCAGAGGTATGTAAGATTCTAATGAATGTGTGCATTCATGTGGCTTTCATACATTAGGTGTATAGAAGTACCAGTAAAGTAGACATGGGTAGCTCGCGAATGAGAGATACATTTGAACTAGCTCTTCAATCACAATCTAGCTCCCAGTAGCTCAGTCGTTCACAGAATAGCTCACTAGTTCGTTTAGCTCAACGGCTCACTGACTCGGCTCTAGTAACGAGTGATACCGACGAAACGCCGACAGCGACCCGACAATGCCCGATCTTCCCCGACGAACAGGTGAACTATTTCGCATGTCGCTCACTGGCCGACTCTTCGGCTCAATACGTACTAGTAAAATAACTCTTATCATCGTTGTTTTAAAAGTAAAAATACTTTAGCACTTTTACATAAGTATGAAAATCCTTAAGGAATAAGTTTGTGATTTTGTAAACAAAACAAACATCGTTGTTTTCTTAAGTTTACTTAAATAGTTTCGGCGGATTATCGTGTCATTCGTGTCGCATATTGCTAAGCGCAGTTTAGTTTTGGTTTCTTATCATCATCATCATCAGCCCGTATAACGTCCACTGCTGAACATGGGCCTCCTCCCGAGGGAGGGTATTTGCCATAGTCAACACGCTTGGCCTTAAGCCTGTTCAAGTATGAAGGAAAATCATTGGCTTTCATTTTGTAATAAAAACAAAACAACCAAATGAATCTAATTTTATCTATAGCTCGCTAATAAGTTAAATGAACTAAAGAACTACATATATTTCATAGAGCCACTGAGCTAGTTGTCTCGTTTGACTTGCGTAAAGTAGCGCGGCTCAATTTGATCTGTAGCTCGCCAATAACTCAATTGAGATAAAGAGTTAAAAGAGTTATTCGGTGAGCTAAAGACCTTAATGAGCTAGTAGTCTCGTGCGGATCTGTAGCTCGCCAATAACTCAATTGAGATAAAGAGTTATTAGGTGAGCTAAAGAGCTAAAAGAGCTAGTTGTATCGTGCGGCTCAATTTGATCTGTAGCTCGCAAGTAACTCAATTGAGCTAAAGAGTTAAAAGAGTTATTCGGTGAGCTACAGAGCTAAAAGAGTGATATAGTTCTTTTGATCAAAAGAGCTATATCTCTCTTTTCTTTTCAGTGAGCTACATTTCGCATGTCTACAGTCCGCAGCGCCAATGGGTTCCTGGGCTCCTCAGCAACGGCGGACGGAGGAGTATCCGGGGGGTTCTAGTGGGTAGGGTCCTCTCCTCGTGGTATGACTAGCATACCACCGCTATGAGAAGGACGAGTTCCACATACCCCTTCGCCGGCGCGAGATCGCCGCAGCGGCGGAGGGGATGCGTGACATTAAAGCATTTCCCCTGGACAAAAAGAAAATAGGTATATAGGAGTAGGTACACATTATATATATTACAGCAGGTAAATACTACTTACCATACCAATATGTTGCTCAATGTTACAAAGGACGATTGATTTTTTTTTTCTGCAATAGTTTATCAAACGCCTGAATAATTTTTGGCTGCAAAAATATCCTACATACTTCGAGTTAGTTGCTCTAATAATTATGAACATGAAGCAAAAACTTATACTCCTTTTTACAAAAATTGCGCTAACGGAGGAGTATGAAATTTCGCACATTTATCGTATAGGGGAGGTATACTATTTATTTTAAATAACGGTCGAATTTCGATCCCTGAGCGACCACTATTAATATTTAGGTAATTCATCATTTGTTTTCTGTGTCATATTTGCACCCTTTTGTTGTAGACATTCCTTCAATACGCACGAAGCGATTTGCTTCTTCTTTCAGAATGTGGACGGCTAAGGAGTGGAATTCTCTGCCGGGTTCAGTTTTTCCGGAACGCTATACTCTGGACATCTTTAAGACTAAAGTGACTTTCTAGGCAAGCGTGTAGCATCTTAGGCCTCATCTTCGCCTTCGATCAAGCGAGATTATGGTCAAACGTAAGTCCATATTTATTTTTATTTTTTTAAAGTTTAGTGTTCATCGTTATAGAACCATTTTCTGGAACCAAAACAAACAGTATCTAATATAATAAAATCTATACCGCTCAGCGACTACAGTAGTCGCTGAGCGGTATAGATTTTAATTTAGGTCGTCGGTTCCATTCTGACTTCTGAAAATGTATCACAAACATATTCATTGGCCGTAGCAAATTAAATGAAACTGATACATAAATCGGGTTATCGTATTTCATTTGAAGTGTTTAAATACTGTAAACAAGCAATCGTAATTGAATATGATGCGTTTATATATAAGGTATGACACTGCTTTGTACTTAGTTGTTTATTTAGGACTAGCGAATGCGACACTAATTGTAGGTAGGATAAAAATGATGGATAATTGGATATGTTCCTGTTTTACTTATTTTGAATACCAACTAAAATATTAAGATTTTGTTACGGAAAATACGTATGTAGGTATATATAGGTATCCGTAGCTCCTATTCTAATAAGTAAGACAACCTCCGTAGCGTAGCTGTATTTGGCTCGCTTTAAATCATGGAGGTCGTGGGTTGGATCCCTACACCGGATAGGAAATCTTCGTGTAAATTCTAAGATTTCTTTGCAGGTCTGGTTGGTTGAGGGACTACCCTCCGTGCCTCGGAAAGCACGTTAAGCCGTTGGTCCGGATTATTATAACATTATCTATAATAATCGTATAGCAAGGAACGGGCTGCAGCGTTTCCTTGTGTGGTACAACATAATACTGCGGTCACCAACCCGCCTGCCAAGCGTGATGATTATGGCAAAGACCCTCCCTCGAGGGGAGGCCCATGTTCAGCAGTGGACGTTATACGGGCTGATGATGATGATGATTCCAATAATTTACCTAACAATATTTTTTCCGGCTTAGAATAGACCATCTTATTATCTTCCCAAGAGTGCCATAAGACGCGACTAAGGGACATGGAACTGATGGATGAGCAGCAGCATCAGCTCAAAAATACTCTCATGATACTGCGATCAGCAATCCAAGCCAAGCGTAGTGATTGTAATCCTACTAATATAATAAACGCGAAAGTTTGTAAGTATGGATGGATGGATGTTTAACGCAAAAACGACTAAATGGATTTGGTTAAAATTTTGCACGCGGATAGTTTATAAGCTGGATTAACATATAGGCTACAAAATATCACGTTCCGACCTACTGGAGCACAGTGACACGGGTAAAACCGCGGGGCGCAGCTAGTATATAGTAATGATATATTTAAACAATGCATTATGTCACATTAATAATAATAACAGTAATAAAGCCAAGTCGAGTCAAGATATTGATATTAATTTCCAGGAAAGAATAAAAAGAAATAATGTGTAAAGAAACAATGATGAATTTTCCTAAAAGCATCGATAAGTACCTACGCGTCAGTGACACGATCGCTATAGGTAATATATAAGGCAAACAAATCGTGACGCGTAGGTATTTATACACCGATAGTCTTGTGATTGTAAAATAAAACACAATATGCAAATGATGTGGCAATAAAAACTCCTATATTTCAAAATTGAGATGAATAAAATTCGACCACCGACAGGACTCGAACCTGCATCTTAGGTAAAGCCCCTAATGCCTTAACCAATTAGGCTACGGTGGAACCACAGTCGGTCATCGAAATATATTAATCTCTTTGTAACACGTCTCTAAGGGGGACGTTAGTGGTAAACTACACTTTACACTTATGGAAAAGGTAAACTTTTCCATAAAGTCTTCAAAACATTTAAAAATAAAACTTTCTTTCTGACTTCAGATATTCTTTGGAAAAAGAAGATAAGTTGTAGAACAATAACTTTTTCTTAAAGATATCGTCTACAATAAAAATTGTAGTTGTAAAATTTTAATGTGTATTGTACCTACAAATAAAAATAACTATCATAAAAAAATTTAAAATGAAAATTTGTTGGCTTTTATGGTAGAACTAGCATCCCACGCACGGTAATACCGCGTAACTCCCGTTCCCGTAGGAACTACATAATTAAATATAGCCTTCCTCGATAAATGGGCTGTGTAACACTAAAAGATGTTATTCAAATCGGACCAGTAGTTCCTAAGATTTGCGCTTTCAAGCAAACAACCAAATATACTCTTCAGCTTTTATATAAGAGTAAAGATTTAATCTGAATTTGAACTTAACAAACCTAGTTTTTTCAGCTTGAATTATCTTGAAAAATATTATTATTATAATATAAACAGACTAGAATAAACTGAATAGCTAAAAAGCAGGTACAGCTATTTATGTTATTGATTGTAGTTACTATTCATCATCATCAGCCCGTATAACATCCACTGCTGAACATGGGACTCCCGAGGGAGGGTATTTGCCATAGTCACCACGCTTGGCAGGCAAATTGTTGACCGCAGTATTATGTTGTAACACAAGGATACGCTGCTGCCCATTTCTTGCTATACGATTATTATAGATGACGTTTTAATAATTGGGACCAACGGCTTAACGTGCTTTCCGAGGCACAGAGGGTAGTCCCCCATACCCGACCCGGAAATAAATCTTAGAATTTACACAAAGATTTCCTGTCCGGCGTGGGGATCGAACCCACGACTTACGAGATATAAAGCGAGCCAAATACCGCTACGCTAGGCAGGTTATCAGTTGTAGTTACTATTGCGTAACATAATAAAGAACTTCTATTACGTGGTGATGTACTAACTGTATGACTCATACAACTGACGAGTTCAATTTGTAGGACAATTGATCAAAAAGCCCGTCCGACGATTCTCAGATCCAATTCAATTGATTTAGAAATGCGGAAGAATGCTAAATGCTTTGATATTTAATCTGTGGGTCTTTCTATTGAGTATGATCAGATTTCCTACTATGTACGACTACCATATTATGTGATTAGGTTATACCTATTCTTCTTTTGTTTCAACTTTGGCACGTGTGTACATGTGGCATAGACTGCAACTGGGCACCAAAGAAGCACTGCGTTTCATTATTGTTAAAGGGCCCGTAGCCTGGCTAGGGCGTCGGACTTGTGATCTGGTGGTCGCCGATTCGATCCCCAGCCATTGCACTACCGACGTGAACCCACAAGTAACACAAGCATTTTAGCTTAGCTCGGGGGTTAACAAGAATATTTATTTTATTTTATTTTTATTTAAAACTTAAGTACAAACTATTGTACCTAGGTGGACTTAATGCCGTAGTAGGCCATATTATCTGCCAGTCGACCTTAGGGTGGTGATGAAACAATATGGTAGGTGCGCTGTAGTTTAGAAAAGATAAAAGAATATTTTAACTATTAATTGATAAATTCTAAGAAAGCACATACATACAGCTATAACATACATAACATATTTATATACACTCTAATAATAAATACATATATATATACTTATGATATACATCATAAAATTAATAAATGATACACTGATGAGAATCTACCCTAGCTCTTGAGAAGATGATGTTTCGCTTTCATCATTACAGCCGTAGGACATCCACTGTTGGACATAGGCCTCCCTCAAAGATCTTCAGTTGTTGCGGTTAGAAGCGGCCTGCATCCACCGTGATCCTGTTTTATGTGTATGTTTCGCTTTAACTACTAGTAAAATTAAAAACTCCGCTATTAATCTTTAAAGAAAAAGATGAGTATAGATAGCTAAATATTTATGAATTGGATAACAAAGATACAAAATATTTAACAAGCAGTAATACCTCAATACTATATTTACACATCAACCCATCATTGGTAGTTATCCTTGGTTTTTATTTGATTCTCAGAAAAAATGTTACACGTATCTAGTGAGTGATTAGACCAAACGAATCAGCGGGGTCGTTCTTTTTATTATTATTTGTGATTTTAACTGCTAAAGCAAAAAATACAATACAAATTACATGCAAGTAGAACGGTTCTTGTGGCAACCAAACAGAATTTTCGTGCTTTTATACATTTAGTATATACTGGAATCCCAAATAACAGCTCACGTGTAGGTCCCGTAATTTACTATCCTAGATACGTAGTGATTTACTTCGAATCTATCTAGTTGATAGAGACCCATTTAAGACTATTTCTGTCTCATTTTATAACCCCCTTTTTGCTGTGTCCCGCTTTCTAATGGAGGGAAGTGGAAACATAAGACCTTACTTCTTCTATTCTCTTTCAGATTGAATTCGTTACCAAGGCAGTTTAACTTTTTTCCCGGGCCTTGGTGCTTAGCCTTGGTGCCGTTTCCAGAGTGTGCCACTGTTGATCTTGAGGAGCTGTAGTTGGTAGGACAACAGGGCCGATTTGAAAAAATCTTCCACTATTAGATAGCCCATTTATCGAGGAAAGCTATAGACTATATTTAATTATAAAGTTCCCACGGTAACGGGTGTTATGCGGGTGAAACCGCGCGGTTATAAAATATCTTCAGAATTTTTTACAATTTTGTTAGCTCTTCAAAACGTTTGTTTGTTAGTAATCGTCAACTTGAATCGTAACTTTTATTATCAAGACGGTATGTAATAAAAGAATACGTTATGACACGTGAAGAGTCAATAAACCAAATTAAAAGCCTACTGGTGCCAACTCAGATACAAGGTCAACTACTTCCCACATGGGCAACGAGCCACATACATTATTATTCTACAGATTTTTTATATAAAAAATCATAATAAGTGAATATAAAAAACTGGATTCCTGCACGTGGTTTCACACATGTAACTCCCGTTCCTGTAGAGACTTCATAATTAAACATAGTCTTGAATAACCTTGAATAAATCCTACTAATATTATAAACGCGAAAGTTTGTAAGTATGGATGGATGGATGGATGGATGGACTACTGAGTGGATTTGGCTGAAACTTTGCACGGGGATAGTCAATAAGCTAATAAGCTCGATTAACATATAGGCTACAAAAAATCACGCTCCGACCCACTGGAGCAGAGTAACGCGGTTAAAACCGCAGGGCACAGCTCTTCAGATTTGGAAATTTTTTACTATTTACTGAGCTACGCGGGTGAAACCGCGCGTGTTTAACTAGTTTGACATATTATTATATCTGTAAACATCCAATGCTGAGCTTCTAAGTAATTTTTATTCGACAATTTACGTATTCATTAGCGATATTAGTTCGATAAATCATGAACAAATAGCACTAATATATCTATCTAAATATACAAATTTAATTAAGCGAAAGAGTTAAAGTTGTAATTTGTTCATTGTGCCAATATTTGCTACATTAAACAAACTAAAATTCGGCAGACGATTACGTAATTCCCGGTGCCATTATCAGCGTTTTAAGGAGCAACCATTGGGCTTTAATGGGTAAACCCTCTCCTCGTGGTATGATTAGTATATCATTGCTTTGGAGAGGGGAGTCCTACATACCCTGCTGCGGCGGTGGGGATGCCTGATACATTTCCTCCCGAAAAATAAGGCAATTACGTAATTGTAGCAAAATAGCTGTCAAATCTATACTAATATTATAAACAGGAAAGATTTGTATGTCAGTATGTTTGTAACGAATTGGCTCAAAAAGCACTGGACCGATTTTATAAATTCTTTCACCATTTGAATGCTACATTATCACTGATTAATAAGGCTATATTTAATTATGAAGTTCCCACGGGAACGGGAGTTATGCGGGTGAAACTGCGCGCGGGAAGTTAGTCCTTAATAAATCGCGATAGTTTGTGAGTGTGGATGGTTGGATGTTCGTTACTGTTTAGTACTGTCACGCAAAAACTACCGAACGGATTCGGTTGGAAGGTTTGCACGTGGATAGTTTTTAACTGTATTAATAAATAGGCTATAAAACTTCAAGTTCTGACCTAATGGAGAAGAGTAGCGCAAATAAAACCACTAGACGCAGCTAATCCAAAAATAGTTATCAAATCAGCACGCCGATTGGTTTAATTTTGCAAATAAATCGCACATCATCGTCGTAAAATATCGATATAGTTATAAAAGATGGGTGCTAATTGCGAGTCGCATCCAGTCGGATTTCTTCTGCTCCTCAAAATCATTGACAGCTTTGTTGGGGGCACCACCAGGGGATGAGCACCGGGGCCGGATTGCTTATGCGTACCCGGCCCCCGCCAACGGCGGATCGAAGGAGTGTCCGGGAGGTTTCAGTGGTGTAGGGTACTCTCCTCGTGGTATGAGTTTAGCATACCACGCTATGGAGAGGGCGAGTCCTACATCTCCCATCGACAGCGCGCGAATACGCTGCAGCGGCGCGCGGCAGTGAGAATGCGTAAATGCATTTTACCCCGGACAAAAAAAAATGTGGATGAGCACCGAATGTCATGCATTAGCTCCTGATGCCCCCATTATTGGTAGTTTAGGGAACATTCTCCACATGTTATGATTAGCATATCATCGCAATGGAGAGGGGAATTCTACATACCCCACGGATACGGCAGCAGCTAAGGCATTTCCCCCGGGGGAAAAAAGGACAACATATTAATTTCGCCCTCCATTTTTACTTATCTTTACTTCATACTATACCACAGTAATACTATATTACTAAAATAAAGAGAAAAAGTTTGTATTTTTGTATGTTTGTTTCGAATAAACTCAAAAACTACTGAACATATTTCGATCATTCTTTCACTATTAGAATGCAACATTATCCCTGAGTAACAGAGGCTTTACCAAAACCACCCATATGAAGCCGGGGCAGACCGCTATCAATGATATCAGCTATGCTATGTTTAATTAGGTATCGTATAAATTTTACATACAACATAACATAAAACGATAAATCAGTCTCATCTTCTGAACATAAATATGCATTGAATACAATATTCCATTCATGTTATATCATTTTGTTATGAATTCATTGCTTATATTACGATACATTCTAACTACGATAATAAGTGAGTAGATGGATATGATATACCTACTATGTTTGTCTTGAAGATATAAAATTAATTACAAAAAATTACCGAAACACATTGTTCTGACAGCGAAGGTCGCGGGAGACGGGCACTCGCGTCGTTTACGTCGTTCCCACGCTCGATAATCGCGCCCGTCAAATGTGGGGTCAGCCTAACAGATACCTACCTACTTAGTCGTTCATATTCTACTAATATTATAAACGCGAAAGTTCGTAAGTGTGAATAAATGGATGGATGTTTGTTACTCTTTCACGCCAAAACTGCTAAACGGAATTGGCTGAAATTTTGCACCGGGATAGGTTTTACGCTGGATTAACATATAAGCTACAACACATCACGCTCCGACCCACTGGAGCAGAGTAAAGCGGGTAAAACCGCGGGGCGCAGCTGGTGTGCCTATATATAACATCTATAATAATTATCGTCACACTAATTAGTACCGACATAATCTTGATTCTTAGTAACAATGGATGATTGATTTATATGAACGCATTGGCGATGTGACGTAATCCTTTGCAAGAAAATGGACGAATGACAGTTGTATAGAAAAATCATAATATCCAACCATTGTTTTGTCAATAACAAAAGTGTTATGAACAGGGGCGGCGTAAAGGTGGTGAAGTACCACTTTCAACACAAAAAACGATTCCAGTTTTCATTGGTGCTCAAAAAATTGGTGCTGTATGAGGAATACACCGGTGTGGTTGTTTAAACTTTTTTTTTCGGACGGACATTTATGTATTTAGGCATGAGGCTCAATTTTGCTTCACCGGGCAGAGATGCGAGCAGAGCTCCAGCCTTATTAAATGGTTTATAAACTACAAATTAAGCAAGAGGGTGCCAACTGTGGGACTTGGACCTCGACTCAGGACGGTTGCTGGTGGAGGGATTGAAAGATTATGACTTTTAGATGTTTAAAGGAGTTTTGTGCAACCCGCTCTACGTTACGTTCGCGGGCCTCTCGGACTTCGTACCAACGAGGGCATTGGAGCGCAGTGTGGGCAATGGCATACGCCCGCGCGGCCCAGGAGGCCTTGTATCTCGTTGGCCCTACTTAACAACGACCTGGAACCTGAGTCTACTATCGTAATGGTATCTCGTGGAACTGTCAATGACGGTCGGTTTTTTGCACATTTGGTAATCTACTAATCAAAAAGACAAAGAAAACCGACCATCAAGACTTTAGTGACAGTTCCACGACACACCATTACGATAGTAGACTCAGGCCCCTGTACCTACCTAATACCTCATCATAGAGACCGACCGGCCAAAAAATAAAAGTAATAAAAAATTAACTTGCTTTCGGGCAACCTTGCAAAACCTATCTCTCCCATATAGGTAAAATTTCTTTGTCGTTTTGATTAGTAGATTACCAAATGTGCAAAAAACCGATCGTCAGTGACAGTTCCACGACATACCATTACGATAGTAGACTCAGGCCCCTGTACCTACCTAATACCTCATCATAGAGACCTACCGGCCATAAAATAAAAGTAATGAAAAATTAACTTGCCATAAGGCAACCTTGCAAAACCTATTTCGCCCATATAGGTACAACTTCAGTCTTGCCCCGCCACTGGTAATGAATATGAATGTAGATGGATGGAGAGGAAGAGGGAGGCCAAAGAAAAGATGGATGGATTGTGTGACAAGTGATATGAAAGAAAAGGGAGTGATAGCGTGACGGCTGACAGGACAGAATGGAAGAGAAAAATCTGTTGCACCAACTTCAAATAAATTGGTAGAACAGCCGTATTTGTGAAAAGTTCCCGAAATGAGACCGCGGATCGGCAAGCGTAGCATACGACGTCCACCAACTAGATGAACGGTGGGCAACCATAATAACTGGAGATCTATAACGTGCCAGGCTGAAATTATGATGATAATGTCTATATAATGTACAAAGCATATACTTGGTAGACTTTTATAATTTTTACTCGTGGAATTTAACTCAAATTCAAGAACTTCATCATAATATTTAAGTTATGCCTGGTCCTTACCTATCCTGCGGGTAAATAAGCCAAGGTTTTGGAAACCCTGTCTGCGGGTGGCGGCCTAACTCATGTGTTTGATTTATAGATTTAGAATAGTTTTAATTTCGTATAGTTCGTATCTAATTCTAATATTTTAAATTTTAATATATAAAAAGTTGCACCCAGTTATTTTTAAATAACTAGAAATCCTTGCTTAAACAAAAAATTAAAAATAAATACTATATGTAGGTATTTTCTCTTTGGGTGTCCACAAGTTTTCATAATTTAAAAAGTACTAACAATTTTTCACAGATGTTTTACAACGCATAAAAATACTCTGTACCTACATACACCAGGACGGCACGTTTGACGTGTAAGGAAAGTTATAAAAATCCGGTCCGCGCGTCCCGTTGGACCCAATAAAGGACGGCACCAGTAACAAAAAGTTTAAGCCACTTATGTCTTTAAACCGAGGTATTCCTCCGTTGTTCCGAGTGATCGCACGTTCTGTCGAGGCGCGAGACGTGCGTACGCGCACTCCGAACAATCCTTCCAAATTCAATTAGCGGACTATTACTAAACAAATGAACTATACGTATTTGAAATAGGAACGGAGTATTGTTTTTCTTTTTACAAGTGATCGTTTTTTGTTTGATTGCAGTTTTGTGGTAACTTAGAGTTGTTCAAGGTTTATAGTGAAATTTTATTGTTAGTGATATAACCTGCAGCCGGTTACGTTCGCGGTTATAAAATAATCGGTTTCGTCTCGTCAAGTTCGTGATTAAACTTAAACAGGTTTTTGGGAAGAACCGAAGGTGCGTATACTTTTCAGTTTGCCGTTGCGTGTATAATATAAGGTGCTTTGATAATATATGCCTTCCATTTAACAGTTGATAGTGTCATGTGTACTTAGTTATTTATGTTAGTAAAGAAAAAAAATCTTTATCGCTTTTTAGTTAGGTTAGGTTAGATAGATATGTATGTCGCTAACTAGTGAACATAAAATATTTCCTACAATTTTACAATTAAACCTATAATATGTATAGGTAGATATAGAGTTAACACTAAAATTAATGCATATAAACAGATATTTCTTCCAGTTTATAGTTTAAGATCTAATGTTTAACATTGTTATTATTTGAATGTAGGTACCTACGTATATCTGATGATAATGTTAATTAACAATTTTCATCCCGTATTAACTACCTACTTGATCTTCTCGAAAGATATTTCGCTTTTTGCTGAGTATTAGCAACAATAAAAACTCACGGTGTAGTCAAGACTCGTAACCAGTCAAAAGTACTTTTGACTACCAAAATTAGCTTTAGGTCAGGTTAGTTTTGACTGATTTTACTAGTTAAAAGTACTTTTGACTGGTTTAGAGTTTTGACTGAAACAATATAAAACGTAGTGAAAAGTGAAGCTAGTCAATAAAGATGGGTATAGAAAAATTTCAAGTTGCCATTCAACGGGGTAATGCTGCCAGCATTCTGGGAACCTTGCCAAGTAGAATAGATTTAGAATAGTAGTATTTTATAAGTTAGTTTTATTTGAAATTAGCGACGTTTAGTTGTATATTATAAATTTGAATTTAATAATTAGGTGAATATAAATAGGCTTCAAGGAAAACGAATTCTATAAGAAACAATAATTTAATGGTATTATAAATGATTGGGTATAATAATATGGAATAACAAGAAAATGTTCATTGTTATTTCCTTAAGCGAAGTAATTCGATGTCTAAAGACACCGGCGACAAATCAGACACAATCGCACCTCCGGTAAGACAAGGATATAATTATAGAGTTTGTAAAGAATAGCTATTTTAAAAAAAAATCTCAAAAAAAAAATTTTTTGGTCTAAATTATATTGCTTTAAAACGGCCGTAGACCAATGGCTAGGGGCATCGGACTTGTGATATTGTGGTCGCCGGTTCGATCCCCACCCATAGCACAACCGACGTGAACCCACAAGCATTTTAGTTTAGCATGAGGGGTTAAGAAGAATACTAGTGGATTGCAAAATTAAGTAGCGAAAGTCATGTGGCTTGTCCGTCCGAGACCACTACACAGAGACCACTCTATCCGACCCGCCGGAGAAGAGTGCGCCCGCGAACGAGGTTGTAAATTTGAGCGACAGTTGCACAAAATTTCCCTAAAAAACATATTGTCAAAATCCCTCAATCTCATCGCCAGCGACCGCCCTGAGCCAAGGTCCAAGTCCCACAGGGGACGCCCTCTTGCGCAGGTTGCTTATTTTGTAGTGTTTAAAACATTTATCTAGGCTGGAACTCTGTTCGCCTTTATGCCCGGTAAATTAGCAAAAGCCTCGTGGCTAATTAATACGTCCGTCCGAGAAAAATAAAAAAAGTCCGTCCGATTTTGTAATATAATTTTTAGTGAGTTGTGCTATCGTCTCACCAAAGGTGCGTAACATTACATGTCTCGATGACATTTCAAGCGAAGTCAGGCGATTTCTTTTAACACGCGACACGTGTTTTTGCTACGTCAGAAGTCGCGCGATTTCCAACAACGTTGCAACACAAGATTTGATGTCGCCGGCGACATTTGTTCCTAAGTGCATTCGTCATCATCATCAGTCCGTATAATGTCCACTGCTGAACATGGGTCTTCTACCGAGAGATAGTTATGGCATAATCACCACGCTTGACAGGCCGGTTGGTGACCGCAGTATTATGTTGTAACACTCAAGGAACGGGCTTCTTCCCGTTCCCTGGTATACTCTTGTTATAGATAATGTAATAACACAAGGGACCTACAGCTCAATGCTCTTTCCGAGGTACGGAGGGTAGACCCACAAACGACCAGACCTATAAAAAAATCCTATGATTTACATAAAGATTTCTTGTCTTATCTCTCTACGCCACGGAAAACCACGAGCCACGAACACATTACAACCACTTTGACAACCTGTCAAAGTGGTTGTAATGTGTTCGTGGCTTTATTGAATACTAGCGGCCCGCCCCGGCTTCGCACGGGTGGACTTTTATAGCCTACGTTACTCAGGCATAATGTAGCATGCTAATGGTGAAAGAATTATAAACTGCACCGGTGGCTCAGTGGTTACGGAAGTTGCTTCTAAGACCTGGTGTTCTGGGACAATTATTTGTGTAAACCACAAATAGTTGTTCTGAGTCTGGGTGTTCTTTGTGTCCGTGAAATGAATGATTGTAAAGTCCCCGGCGACACAGGGATATATTTCCCTAGTACGGTAGAAGTCTTAAAAAAAAAAAAGATAAAAAAAGATTATCGAAATCCGTAGTATATATGAATAGGGATTGTAATGAAACAGTCAAAGGTTATAAGAACACTGTCTTTTATTTCCTATAAATAAACAAGAGAACTTCGTGAGTGTTCTATGTTTAAAAAATGGCTAAGGCTTTCTGTATACTGCCAACCAGCCAGTCACTTATATTACAATTTACATACAAAAATATAAAATACAAAATTTTCCTCTTAATAATAGGTATTTTTTAATATTAGTATAGATATAGATATTCTTTGCCTATGAATTTACTTGAGAATTTCATTTGTCATTTTAATGATCTTTTAGAGTAGATAATTATCAAAGTGACACATAACTGTGGTCACGCACGTCAACCGTAGCTAAAACACATTTATAATTGAAATACTAGTCTGTTTTTGCAATACATGAAATGAAATAATGAATTTTATTCAGCACTTAGGTGAATACAGTTACATACACTTGTACTTGTCAGAATTAAAATGTAAGATGATAAATTCATAAAAAAACTATAATTAACAGATCATTTTTACACTTTAAAATATCCGGCTAGGTAACTAACAGTACCTAATAGGTAGGCAATACAAATCATAAAAATCTACATAGGCCGTCCGTCTGTTCTGCGACATATATTGCAATTAACCAATTATTATTATAAGAAGACATTAAAACCATGTAATTTGGCACCTGGTGTCAATGCTGCTAAAATACGATGTTTGACTGGTGTATAGATATAAGTATTTTGTACTCTTTTATGCTATATACCTTTGATTAAACTTAAACCATAATTTCTTTTTTCATCCATCACCTTTCAGTTTACCATTCCATTATAATGCTGGTGCAGACTTTGATATTCCCCATTATCGACTATGGTGATGTGTGCTACTTTGACCTGAACGCAGATCAACTCAACAAACTCGATCGACTTCTGAATAACTGCATTCGGTTCGTTTTCAATCTCCGCAAGTACGACCATGTTTTCCTATATCTTGTCCAACTCAAGTGGCTGACTATCCGACTACGCAGAAATTTGAGAGGACTTACCACATTATTTTTTCTACTAGACTCCCCATGTTCTCCTTCTTACTTATCAACAAATTTTCAGTATCGTTTCACTAATCATAATAAAACTTTACGTTCGTTACACAACCGTCTTCTCCACTGTCCACCCCATAGTTCCAACTTTTTACATTCTTCTTTCTTCATCCAATCTATACTTGTCTGGAATGCGCTACCTCTTGGAATTTGGATGGCCAAAACTCGTTATTCTTTTAATAAAAAAGTACGTGAACATATTTTGGCGAATCAGACGGGTTCATCACAGGAGTGAATTATGTGTATATAATATAGTATTGTATCTTAAATTATGGTATTGTATATATGTAGTGTATATAGTAATAGGATTATACATACTAAGTATAGTATATACAGGGTTATTTGTAAAACACCGGTAACCTCTCAGGACTATATTACTAACATCATAAACAACAACTTTAGTTCTACGACTTTTTACAAAACATAATACATTTACCAAAAACAAACCTTCAATATTTCGTTGTCCTATCTACATTTCAACTCTGTATTTTGCTGTACCTACATACATTGCCGCGCACTGTCTGCTTTCTTTTGCTTCGCATAGACTTCGTAACATTTAGAGAGCGTTGAAATAAAATATTTTTATTTTTGTGTTTAAATCTGATGAATTAAAATATGATGAATTTTTAAAAGTTATAGAACAAAAGTTGTTGATTATGATGTTAGTAATGTAGTCCTGAGAGGTTACCGGTGTTTTACAAATAACCCTGTATTTTAAATGTATTTTGTTATATACCTAACTTTTGCTTACCTTTGTGGTACGTGTCCCCTTACATACAGTTTCTTTTATAGTGCACCTACTACATAGCCTCTGCACCACCCTATGGTAGACTGGTAGGGAATACCTCTGTCATTAAGTCCGCCTATATACTTTTATAGTGCTGAAGTTTTAAATAAATAAATAAAATTACGTCCACTCTTCAACCACAACAGCGTAGCGTAGCGGTATTTGGCTCGTTTTAAGTCTCGGAGGTCGTAGGTTCGATCCCCACACCGGACAAGAGATCTTTGTGTAAATTCTAAGATTTCTTTCCGGGTCTGGTTGATTGAGGAACTACCCTTCGTGCCTCGGAAAGCACGTTAAGCCGTTGGTCCTGATTGTTATAACATCATCTATAACAAGCGTAGGTATATTAGGGAACGGGCAGCGTTTCCCGTGTTTTACAACATTATAATACGGTCACCAATCCGCCTGCTTTACGTGGTGACTATGGCAAAACCCTCCCTGGGGTGGAGGCCTATGTTCAGCAGTGGACGTTGTACGGGCTGATGATGATATGTCCACTGTTAAACTTGGGCCTCCTCCTGATAGGAGGTTCAAACCCTTAGTCACCACTCTTGGCGGTTGGTGACCGCAGTATTATGTCATATCACACAGGAAAACTGAACGAACGAAGCATGTGGAAATAGAACGAAGCATGTGGTTGTCGGTTTCGCTAGGTACAAGTAATTAACCGGAGTACATATCCACAGACAAATTAACATTCAAGACATCGCAATACTTTTTTAGCTTCGGGGTGTAGGATGGCAAAATGCAACGGGCCCTCGACTCAAAAGGGCCCGGCTCAAGATACCGAAATTTTTCAACAAATTTTGTGCTTAAAACTTATAATATTTTAAAGTTCTGAAAATCAATCAAAGTGAGGCACAACTGAAGACCACACACAGATTTTAACACATTCAAAACAAAAAGATTTTAATTTTCGGAACGCTTCCATTGGTTGCTTCATTTTTGGTCGCGATACATTAGTGACCTCATCCAAATAATTTTCCACAGGCCTCAGAGATATTTATGCCACTGCTCAACATCAATTTAAATAAACCGACCAAGTGCGAGTCGGACTCGCGCGCGAAGAGTTCCGTACCTTTTGCATGTGCCTGCCTGCTGCCTTGGACAAGACGATCATGTCTAACGTCCATGTTGTGCCTACCCCTATAATGGTTGAGAATACGGTTCTTGACGCGTATGTATACGTACCTAGGACAGACAGTCCAATTAGGTAGGTCCAACTTTGAGAAGGAGATCAATCGCCGAATCCAACTCGGATGGGCAGCGTTCGGGAAACTTCGCAGTGTCTTTTCGTCCAAAATTCCTCAATGCCTAAGGTCTAAAGTCTTCAACCAGTAAGGCTCTGCTCACCTTTATGCCCGGTGAAGTAGCAAAAGCCTCGTGGCTAACTACGTATGTCCGTCCGTCCGTCCGTTCAGACGAACGGACAGACGGACATTAATCAGTTAAGGCAGCTTCGACCCGCAACAACTGGAGATCTATGTCCAGCAGTGGACGTCCTACGGCTGAAATGATGAAAATGATAATTTGTTGTTTTAATTTAACTGTCTAGTTATCGTGGTTCTTGAGATACAGCCTGGTGACAGACAGACAGACAGCGAAGTCTTAGTAATAGATCCCGTTTTTACCCTTCGGTTACGGAACCCTAAATATGGAACCTATATAATAATATATTAGTTGCCCTGCCTAAAAAGTTTGGAACCATAAAAAAACAATCGCTAAGCGTTGTCGTCAAACAATCGAAGGTGCGAACATCGAGACCTGCCAGAGTTCCCTCTAATTTACTGTAATTGCAAACTGAATGTACTAATGACACGGAATCTGAAGCCAACTAGCGTCACCGGGGAACTTTAATTAGATTGCTTTTTGCTGTACTCTGAATCAACCAGAAGCGTAGCTTTACCGTCAGATGCTAGTGGCAAATTATTGGACCTCTAAACACGTCACATTGTATAAAATTTCAATAAATTAACGTTGTTTCTAACACTATTATACTATAAATAATATTGTGTATATTTTAATTCATCATCAGTCAATATTTCCTACTGCTAAACACGGGCCTCCCGAGGGATTTAAACCGCAATTTAATGTACAACTACAATAGATGCGGCTGCCTATTATCTGGTATACGATTATCATACGATAATTAAACATCATCTGATGTTTTAACTGTCAAAACATCATCTATGATAATCGTATAACATACTTTATGTATGTGTATAACATGCTAGCTTAACATACTCTTCGATGAACACAAGGTAGTCACTCATATTTTTTATCCTTACGAAACGGAGGTTGGTTGGTAGGTTAAAAATAAAATAATGTTATATTCAAGCAATACTTATGGCCCTTTTGTTTTGTTTATTTGTTGTCCGGGATGAAATACATTTACGCATTCCCACCGCCGCGGCCGCTGCAGCGAATTCACGCGCTTGCGATGGGCTATGTGTGACCCGCCCTCTCCATAGCGTGGTATGCTAAGCTCATACCACGAGTAGAGGACCCTACACCACTAAAACCCCCCAGACACTCCTTCGATCCGGCGTTGGCGGGGGCCGGGTACGCATGAGCAATACCCCAACGGCAATACTTACTGCCCTGACAACCCGAAACGATATAAATTTTGAAAACCACTTGTGAAATAATTGAAGCTTTATTTTTTATTCAACCTGAATTTGAATGTGTTTTTAGCTTAAATGCGTTGTTAAGCTAAAACACTGTTAATCTAGTTACAGTATTCTGGATTTTCACGGCAGCATATGTATTATATTTGCAGTCAAATAACAATTTAATTTACATTTGTTAATAAAAAAATTAAATAACTGGAGAACCGTTCCTAATCACGCTATAGTTACGCCACTGGAAGCAACATTACTTCAGCAAACAGATGAGATATAGCTTCATAGTCAGGTCGATGAAGATTTATTTTGCAAATATGGATTATTGCGATCCATATTTTCAACATAAATCTTATATAATCCCTGTTTAATGGCATGGATAGTAAGTATTTACAACCCAAACAGCAGCAGTAGATCGTAATTTGACATTTGCACAACGTTCAACGAGCCTTTGGTACTTTCAACATAACGATGGAGCACACGAAAAACGCATTGAACCACGGGCAAGTGTCACTTTGCGATCGCATTGCTGGTCGCTGGTGCTTCCTCCGCATTATGGCTTTCGTTCGTTTTAATATTTCATGTAAAATAGAGGATTTCGTTACGTGTCATACCTACTCAAATATGCACGACAGGTTCTATCAACTTGGAAGATGAATATCAGAACCGGGACAACCTCCTTGGCGCACCGGTATTAAGGACGCTTTAAATCTCGGAGGTCGTGGGTTCAATCCCCACACTGGAACAGAAATCTTTGTGAAGATTCTATAATTAATTTCCGGGTCTGGTTGGTTGAGGGTGTACCCTTCGTGCCTCGGAAAGCACGTTAAGCCGCTGGTACCGATTGTTATGACACCATCTTTAACAATCGTATACCAGGGAACGGGCAGCAGTGTGTCCTTGTGTTTAACAACGTAATAATGCGGTCTCCAACCTGTCTGCCAAGCGTGATTATGGCAAAAATCCTCCCCCGGAAGGAGGCCCATGGTACGACAAAATACCCAATCAAGATCAGATGAAGATGTCGTAAATACTTATTTCTTAGCATCAAATATGCCATTGTATATTGTGTGTTGAAATAAAATAGATTCCCTAATTTTCCAGCATAAGCTTAGTCTCTATAGTTATCAACGGGAATATTTGACCAAATAGGTACTTCACTGTTTGGTTGACATTTTGTTAATTAGTAACATTCACATCTGATCTAAAAAAATTGAGGACATATATGTGTATACCAAATAAACAAATAAACATATGTTTAGCAAATTTGTTATTTAAATATAATTTACAAACGTAAATAATATTCTGTTTGTTATAAATTAGTTTGCAAAATGAAATGATTAATTCAAAGCATTGCTAAATTGTAATTACATTCGTTGCGAATATAATGACATCGGACTATTTCTTAAGTATTTTTGACTCAAATATATTTCTGATTAATTAGTAATCACAACATCAATAAGATTTAGCGATATCTACTGTAGCCGCACAAACTACTATGAAACTAATAAGATGAGCAACGCCATCTAGCACCTAATATCGCAACTAACCTGTAGCGCGAAATACAAGTTCTCTAGCCAATTCGGACATATGTAAAGTTCTAAACCAGGGATTCCCAAATTGGGGTCGATATCGTTCTATTGACCTAAGTCAGAATGAAAAATAACACACTGTAGCAGCTCTTTTAAGTTAGCGAACCATTAGGAATAAGGGGGTTGATCTTAAAAGTAAGTAATTTGGCCATGGGGGTCTGAGGTAACAGTTCATTTTGGGAAAAGGGGTCACTTGTCCAAAATAGTTTGGGGATCCCTGTTCTAAACAATTAACAATGAAGATGATCTTCATTTTTTGTGGAGCAACACCACCAACCGTTCCTCTACAATATAATACACACCTATACCTATATATATGTTACGGCTAATAGCCGAAGTGCGGCTACACCTAGTTTTAGCCGGCTACAACTAGGTGCAGCCGACCACATGCGGTTAAACTTAGATGTATCCTACTCCTAACCGACACGGTGGCGGTAACACAATGTAAACATCTCCTACCTAAACGAGACGTATGGTAACATAAAACAAATACTTCAATTTCAACTTCAATAAGTCCCTGTTCAACTCCATTGGTTTAGGTTTAGGTTATTTTTTTTTTTTAACCACCCCAATATCTTTTTGTGCCGTGCATAATTCACCTGGGTTTAACCACCGGTGTGCGGCTGCACCTAGTTCTAGCCGCTATGATGAAGGCTAAACCTAGTTCTAACCGAAGATAAGTAAGATACATCTAAGTTTAACCGCATGTGGCCGGCTGCATCTAGTTGTAGCCGGCTAAAACTAGGTGTAGCCGCACTTCGGCGGTAACATATACAACATCAAAAGGCCAGGTTAAAACTACCCTAAACTGAAGGACATGCATGAGGAGATTAATTAATGTAGAAGAGGCGAAAGTGTATGTCAAGGTCGTACCAAGTGGAAAGAAGTAATGTATGTATGTAGACGTATGTATGATGTATGTAAACTTGAGCTTCATCGAATCGTACGTCGTCGGCGGAAACATTCAATTCATCCACTCGAGATATTTATAAAGTAATTGTGTAATGAATAGTCCTACCATCAGACTACATGGTACTCGTATTTAAAACTAGCTTTACTGCGCAGATTCACCCGAGTAGTCCCCATTCCCGCGGGAACCTCATAAAAATATAGTATTTGATCTATACCAGTCTGTACTAATATTATTAAGAGAAGATTTTTTTTGGTTTTTGTATGTTTGTTTCGAATAAACTTAACTACTGAACGGATTTTGATATTTATTTCACCATTAGAATGCTACATTATAGCTGAGTAGGGTTTCCATCCGTCTGGGATGCCCCTTGATTTTGAGGGCGTCCGGGGAGCGTCCGGGCCGGACTTAATTTGTAGTCCGGGCTTAAAAATCTTGGGCAAACTTTAAAGTCGTTGACATTTCCAGCTATATTTTATTACATTGACTATGCTTAAAAAAACAGTTAACATGTCCGGGTTTTGGGTCCTAAAGTTCCTGATTTTCACGCGTCTTGTCCGGGTTGCCAAATTTTAGAGATGGCAACTCTGGCCCTGAATAACATAGGCTATAAAAGTCCATCCGTGCGTAGCCGGGGCGGGCCTCTAGCTTGTAATAAAATGAGATATAAAAAATGTCGAAATCGGGTCAGCTCGGAGTATCTTTCTTCGTTTCTTCTACGGGTTGTCGACTTAGGTATCTCGTGAAAGGTTGCAAATTAGCTAAGGTAGACTTCTCGCTGGCCAGGACGGCGATGCGACCCCTGTTCTGTGATCTACCACCTGAAGGCCGTTCCAGCCGGCACTATCTTTTTACAAATCCGACTTTTTATCTAACTTTTATAAAATTAGTAAGGATTATGAATATAAACGTACTTAACTATTATTAGATAACTCAATGACAAAAGGACGGACGGAGTAGGTACCTACGTTGTCTGCGCAATTTAATAATTTACTGTTACGTTAGTCTATTCGTTTCCTTATTAAAAGAGTAAGAATAAAAGACAATAATAGACCTTTGTTTGTTCAAAAAGTTATAAAAGGCCTTGTCTGGAGATATTCAGTCTAAATTGTATACTGACATCAATGTATTGAAATTTATTAGTCTACTAGTGCAATTAATTTTAGGTAACTATCCTACGAATACTATAAACGCGAAAGTTTGTAAGTATGGATGGATGGATGTTTGTTACTCTTTCACGCCAAAACTACTGGACGGAATTGGCTGAAATTTTGCACCGGGATAGGTTATACGCTGGATTAACATAAAGGCTACAAAAAATCACTGTCCGACCCACTGGAGCAGAGTAACGCGGGTAAAACCGCGGGGCGCAGCTAGTGTATTAATATAACAAAGTATTTGCGCGCGGTTTCACTCCCATAGCTTCATGGGAACTTTATAATTAAATATAGCCTATATAAAGAAACAAACACTATATGTATATAATAAATTTAGTATTATTATATAAACCTAGTATAGATACAGCCTCAGTGGCGTAGCGGTACTTGACTCGCTTTAAATCTTGGAGTTCGTAGGTTCGATCCGCACACCGGACAAGAAATCATCGTGTAAATTCTATCATTTCTTTCCAGGTCTGGTTGGTTGAGGAACTACCCTCCGTGCCTCGGAAAGCACGCTAAGCCGTTGGTCCATTGTTATAACATCATCTATAACAATCTCGGGCAGCAGCGTTTCCTTGTGTTTTACATATGACACTGCGGTCACCGGCCCGCCTACCAACCTCCCTCGGGTCCTCCACCCTATGTTTTAGTCTTGTGCCTGCTCGGTCATTTTCAAGATCGCTCCGTACTAGTTCATTTCGGACAGTGAACTAGTTCGTTCTATAAGCTCTAACAGCTCTATTCGGTCTTTGCGCTCGGTCAGCATTTCCATATAGGACAGCACGGACCACAGAGTAAATACGTTCTCTAGAAACATTGTTAAGTACTTAGAGCGTATTTGCGGACCACAGAGCAGCCACCAAATCACCACGGTGACCAAATTATGGTTACTATTGTAATAATTTAACATATTTGATTTTCCTTCATACTTGAACAGGCTTAGGACTCAAGGACTGTCATTCTGATCAACCGCCTACATTATTACGAATGAATTTGTATGACGTACTTGTCAAAAACAATCAGTCAGTTTCATTATTCGTTCTCGCTCGCACTTATACGATCTCGCGGTTTACAATGTACGAAGTACGAAAAGAGCTATTTGACCTATTAGACCGATTACAAATCAGCGTTCGGAAACGTTTCTTCTAGTACAGTACGAAGATACGGCTCCTATTCGTTCATCGTTCACGAACTACACAAGACTACTATGTTTCGCGGTGAACGTTGTACGGCCTCGGTGATGATGATAAATTTTACAATTGCCCTACTTATATTCCTAATATTTATTCAAATATTGTTGTTCCAGGGTGAAGCATATAAACAATGACGATTCGGAGCATGACGGTGAATGAGACCACGGATACCCGGGAGCGATGCTGTGGAAGGTACCTACATTTAAATATATTACTTATAGAAATAAATAAAATTGAAGTGTCTGTTTAAATCAAATGTAGTTTACACAAATAAATGTGCCGGGTGGGACTCGAACCCAGTATACCAGACTTGGAAGCAACCACGGAGCTACCGATAAATTAGAGCATTTTAAGTTCAGTTATGTTGTTGTATCTATCTTCGTCCGATTCTATGATTATGGTTGTGAACTAATGATTAAATGGATAATTATTTGGTTGGATACCAGACACCGGATTTTCGGTACACTGTTTGCCATTTTGACTGAATATCCAGCAGTAATTAATGACATTTTTTTTAAATCGTTTACTTCAGAATATTTGATAAATTAATAGTCCTCCGAACCGATTTTGGTCACGGTGGTCAGTGTCTAAGGGGATTAGTCATCTGCGCAGGACATACATATTATAGTGCACAAATGCCTCTCTATTCCTTTACTCTCAAAATCCGATGGCTCAGTTCAACTGGCACGACCGGTGAGGGATTGACAACTTAAATTGTTCTCTGGGGCACGGTTTCAAACCCATTGCTTTATTTTATAAATTACATGAAAGAATATATACATACGGTACTAGTTTCCGCGCGCGGTTTCAACCGCGTAACTCCCGTTCCCGTGGGAACTTTTTAATTAAATATAGCCTATAGCCCTCCTCAATAAAAGGGCTATCTAGCAACGAAAGAATTTTTGGAATTGGACCAGTAACTACCTAGTTCCTGAGATTAGCGCTTTCAAGCAAACAAACAAACAAACTCTTCAGCTGTATATATTAGTATAATATGTAGTACCTATACATTGACAACTCCCTAACTTGTTTATGGGCTGTTGGATTAAAGTGAGATTGAGTATTCATACTCGTCGTACTGCTTACTCAGCTTCAGAGAACAGAGACATAGCGTGATGTTTTGTAACATATCATATGTTTTTCTAGCCTATAAACTATCTCTATGCAAAATATCAACCTCATCCGTTTAGTAGTTTTTATGTAAAAGTGTAAGAAACACCCATTCATCCATCCATACAATTCGCGTTTTGAATATACATATTTTATCTATTAATATTCAAAAGGATGAAGTTTCTTACACAGCAACTGTTAAGTAATAAGGAAACTTAAACTAAAATTCACGGAACATAAAATATAATTAACTAAAGACTCATTAACTTAAGACCCCTGCTAAGATAAACTTTTTGAATATCATAAGCAAGTGAAGTTTTTTTTTTGGTCAAGGCTATGTGACAAATTATCCGCACTTGTACCATAGACGCCTGCCGTCTCAATCAATCATCATTGAGTCAACTAAATAAATTATTAGCAAGAAGAACAAAAAATGTCGCGTTAATAAATGGCACGATATATTTTTGCACGACTACAATGTTGAGAATTTTGAAATACCTACAAATTTATTATTATATATTTTATCTTTTTTACGTTCACACAGTTGACACTGACAGCTCATTGTAGTAACAGGCCATTTAAAAATATAAATTTAAGAAGAAAAGAATTTCATAAGATTGGTAATGTCTGTTCTGTGGGTAATAAAACATTTTTACATGGAATAAAAATGGTACCTACTATATTTTGTTCTCCAAGACTTTTTTTAAGATATTTAAACGTTTTGAATAGGTACTCTGTTATAGTCAGTACCTATCGCCATTTTTTACGGTTAAGGTTTGGAGGAAAACAAGTAGCTATATTACCTACCTACCTACCTACATATATATGGTGCTTCCAAAATAGTCACGTACGTCTGTGAAATAATCGATTTTCTATTTAAATTTGAAATAAATAAAAATGTTAACTCGTAGTGCAACTCTTTTTTTCGGTTATAAAGAATATTTCAAGCATAAATTGATTATATATAATTATATTATAATTAACTAAATGTTTTATACCGAAACGAAATTACATGCGCAATTAAAATCTTCGTAAAATTAGCATTATGCGAGGTGAAAAGAGACGAAATACTATTTGAATCATGTTTATCCTCAAAAACTATGTCAGATGACCGAAAATAAACATTAAAAATGCACTTACAATAAAGATCGGCTGTGTGTATAAGATATTTGTCTCGAATCACTTTTTTATTTAATTTATACTTCAATTTTGGAACACACAACGACATCTAGTGAACTACTTTAACAATACTACCTATGTTAGTTATTGCTTGTAAAACAATCTACTACGGTACAAATGTCCGTAGATTGTTTTACTAAAGTACCAAAAGAGGGCAGCTATATATATACAATTAGGTCCAAGTCCCACAGGGGTCGCCTTCTTACGCAGGTGGCTAAGTTATAGCTTTAAACCATTTATGAAATCAGGAGCCTTGCTCGCCTTTATGCCCGGTAAAGTAGCAAAAGCCTCGTGAATAACTACGTATGGATACGACTCGTGGATAGCCGAGATTAACATGTGACTCAAAATTAACTTACGTCAAGTTGTTTTGCAATTAACATAAAAAAAAATCTCGGAGTTTCTTTCTTCCTTTCTTCTCCGGGTCGTCCACTTAGGTAGCTAGTGAAAGGTTGCAGGTTAGCTAGTGTAGGATCCTCGACGGCATGACCGAGGACCGCGTTGTTGCTTATTCCCCGAACTGTGATCCCGTGCCAGCGATCACCACCACTGTTCGTAAATCTACTCTTTACTCCAGTGGCACCCCGAGCGATGGTCCTAACCCCTTAAGGGTGGATGTCGCTTAGATTTGGGCCGGATTCTTGGAATTTTTAGACCTGTTACCTCTAAGGTATCTTACTATAATGTGTACATTTGTTGTTATCATACGACAGACGGACAGACTGATTAAAAATTCTGTAATATCAAATAATTTTAACAATGTTTTTAGCTACTTAATTGATACTTTTGTTTGATATAGTCTTATACAGTGTAATTTTGACAAGTAGGTACAAGTGTATGTAAATACCTAAGTGCTGAATAAATTTCATTATTTCATTTCATAATAAGTTTTAATATTTGTTAGCATCACGTGCTGAGATTATAACGATGTGGTACAACAGCAATTCCTTTTTTTTGTTATGTTGTTAGCCAGGAGGCTTCTGCTACATCACTGGACATAAAGGCGAGCAGAGCTCCAGCCTCAATAAATGGATTATATACTACAAACTAAGCAATCTGCGCAATAGGGCATCTCCTGTGGGACTTGGACCTCGGCTCATAGCGGTCGCTGGCCGGGGGATTGAAGAATTAGGTATGACTTTACACGGTTATCTTTAGTTAGCCCCAAGGCTTTTGCTACTTCACCGTGCATAAAGGCGAGCAGAGATCCAGCCTAGATATGTCTATAACAGCACATTACAACCCCAATGTTTTTTTACATGTAAAAGATCTTTGACAAGCCACATAATATAACCGTGATTTCAATACGCAGTGCAAATTACGTAATCGTTCGAATTGGCTTTATTGCTACCAATAAAACTGCCGAATTCAATATGCTTGGTTAATTTCTTAGCCTCACATTGAACCGCGACGTTCATTTGTTTTTTACTAATGCGTTCTTTTTGTAGAAGACAATTTAGATGTTTTTGACAAGTTAAGATTTCGAATTATTTAGCGGTATGAATCTAGTTCGTTACCGTCCTTTAACCTTATTATTTTCATTTCGACCGGGGTAAATGCATTTCGCATAACCTCGCTCCCGCGGAGATCACAAAATTTGTGATCCCCGCGTCAGCAAAGGTTATGTAGGACTCCCCCTGCCCTTTATAGGTTAAAGGAGAGGGGGAGTCCTACATAATAATAACCTAACTGCTGTAGATCAGGACCAACAGCGTCATACTCAGCGTTTATAAATATGACAATTTATTAAGCTAATGTAGCGTATAATATAGTAACAATAACAAAGATGAGATACAATAACCATGCCATACATTAATTTTTTACTTTAATTATTCAGATTATGAAATACAAATAAAGTGTCTGATACAAATTTTATTCTTATTATACTTTCGAACACCCAAATACAAAACATTTTCACGTTATAAAAAAACTAAATAAAATTGATAACCAAAAGCAGACATGTCCCAAAAAATATGTCATTAATTTATTAAACCCACCCCGGTAGGTATGTATTTTATATATTATGGTGAGGTTATAATGTCATTATCATCATCAGCCCGTCTACATAACGTCCACTGCGGATCATGATCCTCCTTCGAAGAGGGTTGCCATTGCCACCACGCTGGGCATGGTGACCGCAGTATAACGACATTGGTGACAGTCGTTTTCCTGGCAACGGGCAGCGCCATTTATCTTTGTTTATGCTGTAAACAATAGTGCGGTAACCAACTCCCTTCCAATTTTAAAGGTACCTTTATTACATGTTCATGTATCGTGATATTTTTCAACTTGACCAAAATGACATTACTTACGTACCTACAAGAACGTGTATTTTTGCACTATCTGATTCTGTCAAGTGTAAAACGCTTAGATAATCAGTAAATAAAGCACTTGAATAGTTTACTATCGAAAGGAATGCTTCCGCTTTTTTTATAAGGTTCACGTGATTTTATGAGATTTTTTGCATACGCGCGTGACTAAGAATGACAATGCAGGTAAGAAGGAGTAGGTAAAATAAACAGGCAATGAAGCGAGTCTGTCTAGGTCTAGGAAACTTATATCTGCAAACAAAATCATTGAGTAGAGAAACGGTTGGTAGTGTTCCTACTCAAAAAATGAAAAAAGGTTTTAGATAATATTTGCCCAGGACATCCCGCGGCACCATATTGGTCGCGGGTGCCGGGTGCCGGGTGCGTACCCGGCCCCCGCCAACGACGGATCGAAGGAGTGTCCGGGGGGTTTTAGTGGTGTAGGGTCCTCTCCTCGTCGGGAAGATCTCGTTGGCGTGGTGGGAGACGACCTCTCGCTGCCGACCATCATTTCGAAGATGGTCCAAAGGGAGAGGTCGTGGGAGGCGGTTGCCTCCTTCTGTAGACAAGTAATGTCACAGAAGGAGGCCGCGGAGCGGGGGAGGGAACTAGATCCCTCCGCCCACCCGCTTCGCACACAGCGTGTTGGCCGTCGTCGGCGGCGGGCCGTAACCCGCCGCCTACCGCCCTAGGCTCGGTCTCGGGGAGTGGGGGACATGGGCCCCGCTCCCTTCGAGGATGACCCATGAGGAGTAGGGACGCCTCTACACCCCGGGCGTTCCTATAATTGGGCAAATGGGCCACTGTAAGTGTGGCCCCGGAGATCCATACCATACCATATTGGGGTACCATATTGGCCGCGGGTGCCGTCGGGGGGCGGGATTGCTCATGCGTACCCGGCCCCCGCCAACGGCGGATCGAAGGAGTGTCCGGGAGGTTTTAGTGGTAGTAGGGTCCTCTCCTCATGATATGAGTTTAACATACCACGCTATGGTGAGGGCGAGTCCCACATATCCCACCGCCAGCGCGCGGATACGCTGCAGCGGCGCGGCGGTGGGAATGCGTAAAAAAATTTCCCGCCCGAAAACAAAAAAAATAGTTTTAGATATTATTTAAAAAAACATAAAAAAATACGTAGGTATACAACTCGAAGTTAATTTACATTGTCCCGCTCGGTTTCAACCGCGTAGATCCCGTTCCCATGGAAACCTTGACATAAAATATAGCCTTTAACACTCACAAATAAGTCCAATGTGGCTCTCTATTGGTAAAATAATTTGCAAAATCTGTTCATTAGATCCAGAGCTAACTTCCTACAACCGCACGAACAATTCACAAAGCTTAACTCTTTATAATATACGTGTAAATATAAAAGATCAACATCTTCATAATCAGCCCGTACAAAGTCCACTGCTCCCGAGGGAGGGTTTTGCCATAGTCACCACGCTTGGCAGGCGGGTTTGTGACCGCAGTGTTCTGTTGTAACATACAAGGAAACGCTGCTGCCCGTTTCCTGGTATACAATTGTTATAGATGATGTAATAATAATCGGGACCAACGGCTTAACGTGCTTTTATAATTATAATAGATAGACCTACGTCTTATTAGTCACATAAGCAATAGACTGTAGTCTAAAGGACTCTTCATTATCTTATCAGTCTTTACATTAATCAATCAAGAGAGTAATTAACCAGATATCTGGTGTACTTAAATAAATCATGACCAAGGTAAAGTTTCATTAGGTTAGGTTAGGTTAAGGGCCATTCCCACATACCCCTCGCTGCAGGGATCACACAATTTGGGATCCTTGCGCTACCGAGTAGATGCGTAATGCAATTTACCCAGGACAAAAAAAAAGGTTTAACGGCCATATCTATAGTTACAAATTTAAAAAAAAGTAAGATTCTGTTTGTGATTGAAAAAAAACAGGATTTTACTAAAAGCATATGAATTTATATCGGGTACATACTAATAACAAACACATTAAAAAATGTGTACTAATAGTATAATACTAATAACTAGTACTAATTAGTGTGTAATCTGGTCTGATTTTGACGGGGCTTTGACTGGTTTCACCCGCGTAACTCACGTTCTCGTATGGACTTCATAATTATATTCTATGCCTATAGCCTTCCTCAATAAATGGGCTACTTAACACTGAAAGAATTTTTCAAATCAGACTAGTAATTCCTGAGATTTGTGCGTTCAAGCAACCATACAAACTCGTCAACGTTATATATTAGTATAGATATAAGCAACTTTTTATTTTGTTTGTCTGTCCGTAATTCCGGCTAATGTCCAATTTAAACGGGGACTGACATTGTTAAGAAGCTTATAAAATCCTCTATTTTCACGTGGACAAATCGCAAGTAGCCATGAGTTTAAAATATGACTGTCATTGGTAGTTCAAATGTGGTAAGTGTGGTCACGCGGATTTTTCGTCACGGCTTACGTTTGTCTATTGTCAGATTACGGAAAAGCACAAAACACAATGAACCACTTATTATATTTTAATATTTTCGTAATGTAACGAGTGTGGTAAATTTATCTTTTGACAATAATAAATTTTGCTGAGACTGTTATTTTAGATTAAATTCACTTAGTAAAAAGTGATCTGCCACTAAATGACATCGAACACTTATGCTTTCAGCTACTAGATCCCTATGTAGAATAAATAAATTAGTCTGTTAACAGACAGATAAAATAATAAAACGAATGCTGCTGCCCGTTCACTGGTAATAAAATGGCTATAGATGATTATAACGATAACCTCCGTAGCGTAGCGGTATTTGGCTCGCTTTAAATCTTGGAGGTCGTGGATTCGATCCCCACGCCGGACAGGAAATCTTTGTGTAAATTCTAAGATTTCTTTCCGGGTCTGGTTGGCTGATGGACTACCCTCCGTGCCTCGGAAAGCACGTTAAGCCGATGGTCCCGATTGTTATAACATCATTTATAATAATCGTTTATGAAGAAACGGGCAGCAGCGTTTCCTTGTGTGGTACATATGTTGTACCACACAAGGAAACGCTGCTGCCCGTTTCTATGATACTGCGGTCACCAACCCGCCTGCCAAGGGTGGTGACTATGGCAAATACCCTCCCTCGGGAGGAGGCCCATATTCAGCAGTGGACGTTATATGGGCTGATGGTGACGATGATGATTGTAACAATCAGGACTTACGGCTTTTGGGTGGGCAGTGCGTCAACCAACCAGACCCGGAAATAAATTTTAGATTTTACACCAAGAATTCTTGTCCGACACGGAGATCGAACAATCAGCCTCTAAGACTTATTTATAGATAACTTTGGTTATGTAAAAATACGTAACTAGACTAGTTTCGTACATGTATACCGGTTTTGTTTATCTCACACATACCTACTTATTATACCTACTAGATTAATCGATTGCCGATTTGTTACGAATGACCTGAATGACGCAATTATCAATTGCATGCAATTGCAAATCTGTGCTAGACTATGAAACAAGATCACTTGTATTAAAATTATAGCACTGCGGACTAACATCAAAGAAGACTTTTTTTTCGTTCGGACCTTTATTTAGTCACCTACGAGGGTTTTGCTATGACACTGGGCATAAAGGAGAGCAGGGCTCCTTGACTTCCCACATATCTCACCGCTAGCACGCAAATACGCCGCAGCGGCGCGGCGCGGCGTGGGGAATGCGTAAATGCATTTTCCCCAAAAAAAAAAAACTCTTTGACTTGACTTGAATACCCCGTTTATGTCGTCTGCTGAACGCGGGCCTCCTCTTAACATACCTAGGCATACCATGGTCGTGAGGGATATTGCCATAAGCACCACGTTAATCAGGCGGTTTGGTGTACCCTTTACGGTGGTAACTAGCCTGAAACTGATAGATGCTGCTGCCAATCCATCAGCTATAGATCTCTTAGTCACCTTACGACACCCATAGTGCGACATAGGTGGTCTATTCCAAGCCGGGAATCACACGGCAGCAGCGCCCCAGCCTTATTTAATTATTAAATGGTTATCAAAATTACGTAACTATTTCAAAACTCTATCTTTTCCGACCCCCATTGATAAATAAGCAGCCTTGTAGTTAACTATACTTATGTCCGTCTGAAGAAAGATCAAGCAATCCGGTATTTCACGAGCATATTTTAGCAACGATGATGGTTTCCCAAATATTTACTTCAAAAGGAGATGAAGGAGAGAAGAGATTTCTTATTGAAACAATGCAATCCCTTGACAATTTAGATACCTTGAAACCCTGCTATGTAAATTTTTCATAGTTGTTTTTTTTTCAGTTTTCAAAGGAGCAAGTAGTCAATATGCTTTACCAGAATCTTATATAGCTTAGTATAATAGTACTTGCTTCCCGCGCGCGGCTTCACCCGCGTAGCTCCCGTGCCCGTGGGAACTTCGTTATAAAATATTATAGGCTATATTTAATAACATAGATCCCACGGGCACCTTCCTCGATAAATGGACTATCCAACACTGAAAGACTTTTTTAAATCGGACCAGCAGTTCCTGAGATTGGCGCGTTCAAACAAACAATCAAGCTCTGCAGCTTTATAATAGCATAGATAATATCCTCTTTTTTTCGGGCAGTGCATTAGGCATCCGATCCAGCGGCAGGGTACGTTGGACTTCTCTCTCCATAGCTTATATATATAATCGTACCACAAGGTTTTCCCTCTAAAACCTACCGGGTGCTCCTCGAACCCGAAAACAATGAGAGCACCGGGAACTGCTAAGACATCGATTTATCTGGTGACATCAATTTATTTTTTATTAATTTTGGGTATCAAATAGGTACCTTAGGCAGTGAATTCTTTGACATTGAAGGATGTACTGCAAGACCCCTTCGCCTGAGTAAAAATACCCATAACTTATCACTTCTCTGAAGGCCAAGGCCAACTGATAACGATATCTCAAAATGGCAAATATTTTTATTCACCTACCATACCAAACTACATACCGCGCATATATAATTATTTGAATACATTATGAATAATTATAGTATATGTATATTTAATAACATAGTAACACACATTTTTACCAGCAAATATTGAACCGTATAAAAAAATCAGTTTTACATTGACATCAATTTTATTCAGCCTTCATCAATCAACACGTCAGCAAACAATTTAACCTACATGTTATACTTCCGCTAGTAAAAGATTTTATAGCATAGAAATAATTTATAATTCTAAAGAATTCCACATGCATCAGACATTTGTCTATGGAATATAATAAATAATTTAAAAAAAACATATTACCGTCCTTCTCTATTAAAAATATACAGGTGCGAAATTTCATACTTCTTCGTTCGCGCAATTTTCGTAAAAAAGTGGTTCAACGTTTTTGCTTTACGTATTATTATATAGATTATATATCACGTAATTACTTACAAATATACTAATATCCAAACTTAACATACTTACACAATAAAAAAACTTTATTAAAAAAAAAGTTACATTATATATTTTAACAACAAACAGTACGATAATGAAAGATAAGACTTTCAATTAATAAATCTATACAAAATGATAACAACCATGACCATAAACTAACCAACCTTTTTAGGGGAAGATTAAGATACATTTTTCATAAAAGTAAAGTTAGGTACACAATCAAATATGTAAAAATATAATAAATAGAAATTCTAAACTACCTATCTTATCTTAATTACTAACGTAGCGCATAAATTACTTGTACTACTGCTATTTACCTGTTGAGTGTGATTCGGTAGTAACCGGTCAATTCAAAATGTGTAACATTATAATAACACAGGCAGTTGGTTACAAGGCTTTGTAACGTTGCGTCGCATCCTTGCGAATTAAAAAAAAATACGCGAAGTGAGATTCAGTGAATTTATATAGTGAAATTTTGTGAATATCTATAGTGATTTTAAAAGTGACTTGTGAAATTTGAAATATTTTATCTGTTTATAATATAATTAATCAATAATATGCAGAAAATACTAATTAAGTACATGTTTTTATGAGATTGCAATATCAATTTATCGATACTTCATTTTTTCCACTAAGAATTATTACAATTTAATTGCAGAATCATGATCGATGGTCTTCCGTATTAACAAATAGTTTACATACATAAAATAAATACCAACTTTATATAAAAAGAAAATTTATTAATGATTCGTATACAAATAGATAACGTCTCAATCAAGATCTTTTGTGTATCTAAAGTTTTATATACCTAAAGCTGTTAAATTCACCTCGTATTCGTTCTTAGCTTCACTCGTAATCTTGCATACCGGGACGCTAATTACTTTACAATGTTGTTATAACTTCGATAAAAATGTCTTCGCTGTTCAGCGTTTTACTATAAATGGAAAAACTGTTCTAAATATGGGAATTGATTAAGTTAATGTACCTAGCTTCAATAAAACAGTAACAATAACATAAGAAATGCGTTACAATAACCCTTCAGTAATGAGAACATTTTTATCTAAATCATTGTCATATCTTTATGTTATTATTCTCCTGGAATAGTGATTTAAATAGTTGGCTCTGTGACTTTGTTGTTCATTCGATATCCAAACATGTGTCACAACAACAACAATAACAAATGTTTGTTTATAAAGTCTCACGAACTGTGCAACCAACCTCTGTGTGAGGGTTTGTTTGTAGATGGGTGGCCAATATACTTAAATAAAATACGTTAGACGTTACAAGAAATAAGTTTATTTTGTATCCTTGCAAACAACAACAATTTTAAAACATTTGCTAACGTTAATGTTATTTCTACTATATGCTTATCAAGATAGGTACAATATATTGTATCAAGTATACTTAACACTATTCTATTGCTCGATGAGAAAACTAGATTTTTCCGAAATTGAAACCTGGCTACATAGCCTACTTCCCTGAAATCCTTTATATGCGACGTTTCAGTCATAATTAGAGCTGTGTCGTTTGTGTCAGAGATGAGATAATTTAAAAAACGATGGGTTTTAGCTAGTATTTACCCATTACGAGAATAAAATAAATAAATAAAATAATACACATTCACCCGCGTAAATCCCTTTTCCGTGGGAACATCCATAATTAAATATATATGCCTATGTTATTTCTGGATAACGTAGCCTTATAATGGTAAAATATTTTTTTAAATCGGTGCTGTATTTCTCGAGCCTATTCAATGCAAACAGACAATCAAGTGTCTTTATAATATAAGTATATATGATAATCTAATTTACACATTAATATATTTTCTAAATGTAACTAGTAGAGACAACCTCCTTAGAGTAGCGGTATTTGGCTCGCTTTAAATCTCGGAGGTCTTGGGTTCGATCTCCACGCCGCGCGCCGCACAGGAAATCTTTGTGTCAATTCTAAGATTCTTTACGGGTCTGGTTGGTTGAGGGAAAGCAGGTTAAGCTGTTGGTGCCGATTGTTATGACATCATCTATAATAATCGTATATCAAGGAACGAGCAGCGGCGTTTCCTTGTGTGTTTCAACATAATACTGTGGTCACCAATCCGCCTGCCAAGCGCGACTACGGCAAATACCCTTTCCCGGGAGGAGGCCCATGTTCAGTGGAAGTTATACGGGCTGATGATAATAAACTAGTAGATTAAAAATACAGAAAATTACCAAACCAACAAAAAACTAAATACTCCATAAAAGAACATTCATTTGAAGGAAAGTCCCTATCTTCAAGTAGCTCAATGTGATAACAAAACGGTCGTTCACCACATTATCTAAGTAGGTATAAAGGCATTGTGCTCTAAAAAATTTCCACACAGATTTCCAACAAGGAGAATTATCCTTTTCACAATCTTTTATTTATAAAACTATTTTCCTTATACTGTGTCTTACCTTGAGTGTTTGGCGATTCATGTGGTTAATTATTATATAACAATATTATATAATAGTAATATAGTTACGTAATTAGTCTCAAGGTCTCGCGACCCTTTGCTCGCAACGAACCTTTCGATGCCCTCGTAGACTCGAAGTTCGAAAAGCCCTCGGATCTATAAACTACAGCGAGAGTAGCACGAAATTCCCCAAAAATCAAAAGCTATCATTCCTCTAACTCCGCCAGCGACCGCCTTTTGCGCAGGTTGCTTAGTTTTAGATTTTAAGCCAACATTGAAGACTGGAGCGCTGCTCGGTATTATATTCGATGAAGTAGAAAAAGCCTCGTGGCTAACGGATTCCTAATTCTACAACAACAAATATATAAGTATATTATAATTGTAACAGTTATACTTAAAGCTAGTTAGGATAACATTCAAGGCGTATTGGTATAAGAAATCCTTGTGTTAAATCCGGATCTAATTGGTTGTGGGAATAACCTCTGTGACTTTAATGACGGTGCTGAAATTTGGCATAAATCTATAGATATCTATACTAATAGTATAAAGAGGAAAGATGTGTATTTTTTTATGTGTATGTTTGTAATAAATAAACTCGAAAACTTCTGTGCCGATTTCAAAAATTCTTTCACCATTGGAATGCTACATTCACACTTAGGCTATGTTTAATTATGAAATTCCCACGGGAACGGGAGTTACGCGGGTGAAACCGCGCGCGAGAAGCTAGTAAAACATATAATTTGCACCTCATTGTCATAGATTTAAGCAGAATGACTTTGTAATTGACAGGGTATTTTATATTATTTAAAATATGCCAATTCATTAAGGTAATTTATCTTCCATAATACAGTTCCGATAACATATAAATGTAGGTATTACTATAACCGTACAGTACCTAATGAACACATTTTTATCAAGTTACGTAACACGAACAAATCATATCGTTACATGCCCCCCGTAATTGCCCCCTTGAATCTATAAAGGCTTTTTATAGATCTACTGGGTGTATGATAAAGAGGAAAGATTTTATTGTTTGTTTGTTTGCATTGAAAAGGCTCCGGAACTACTGAATCAATATATATTATTGTGGAGTAACATTGGAGACTGAACAGAATTGGCGCCGCGGGTATCTCCATCTATCATGTACCTACCAGCTGTCCCTTGAGGTTTCCCCCACATAGGTCCCGTTCCCGTAGCAACCTTTTCTTAAAATATAGCCTATGTTGGTACTGAAATGTGGTATCAGAATTTTCAAAAAACATCGAAACACACAAACTTTTTGTCTTCATAATATTGTATAGAATTCATCTATACTAGGCCATATGTTCCCATCAGGGGCGAAACTGCTCACCAGTGGGCTCCAAGTTTTAGTTAGGGGCGGTAGCGGGTATAAAGTTAATTGGGCATATTGACATATTTGTGAGTCAATTGTCATTATCGCAAAAGGCAATGGCCTTAAAGAATTAGATGAAATTTGACGAAGATATATTTATTTATAGTTAGGAAACTGTGGCTCGCATCATAAATTAGATATAACTTAACTTATTTAAAGGTTTTTATTTATTTTTGCCTCATATAGTCCATCTCATTTCTTCCCATGGGTGTGGTAAAAAGCGACTAAGGGACATAAGGTAAAGCCTGGGGTGCGTAGTTCAACAGGGCTTACTTCTTGTCCTCCAAGAGGGTGTGTGAGGGTACGATCAACACTTGTATAAATGAAAGAGGGCGCACTTTATAACTATATATTATAGAACACACAAGCAAGACCAACACTTCTTATTATGAAATTACAACAGGCTCACGTTCCAACTCACTCGACAGCGCCAATCTTACTCATCAAAACATAATTATTATTGACATTTCAAATTTGTAAGTTCATATTTAATTTTGGATTATATTTTAAATAGAATAATATTCTAGTTGCCAGAACGTCACACCGCGGTCAATCAATGTTGTGAGGGATTTAAACCTTTAACCTTACTACAGTACCTACGCCTGATCCTGCGGACAGCAGCGTCTATCAGCTGAAGGATATACAGCTTATTGCGATAACCAATCCACCTGTCAACTGTGTTTATTGCTTACTTTCGCTTATTAAGAGGTGGCCCATGTTCAGCATTAGATGTAAGCGAGCTGATAAAATTAAGGTTCTCCAGAAAAATGGCTGCGAAGCTCTGCACTAGGCATTGCTAGTGCATATTATTAATGTTTATTTGTCTTGGCGGGACTATTTCCGCTACTCTTTCCTGCTTAGGACACTTGATAGTCAGGTTGGTCATCAGTTACCACCTAGCTTCCTGGTGACAATCATTATGCCGTGTGGAGGTTGTTAATTAGATGTAGTTACTAGTTACTATAAAATTTAATTTTTTATATTATTGGTCGTTAATATTATTATACGCAGGTATCAGATAGAAATGGATGTTAAATTGACATTGAACAAAAATTAAAAAGTTGAGAAAAAAACGTAAAAGCTTATTCATTTTATAAATTTATCATGATTGATTTACGGTATTTATAAAATATCTCAATATCAGAATCATCAGTCCGTATAACTCTAAAACTAAAGCCTCGTATTCATGGTAAAGAGAGAGAAGAACAGTTGATAAACATTGTTGATGAAACGGGGAGAATGCTGATTAAACTTTGTTTAAATCACTAAAGGTTGTCCACACGCTAGTCTGCGTTAAATTTTTACCCGAGGAAGTTGCATTGTGTTTTATCATTGCTCCAAACTACTGCCATGTTTATAAACTGTTGCAAACACGTTCACACAAGTCAACATTAGTTGTTAAGCTGATGTTTACGCTCGTTGGGCGAGAGCATGTGAACATGCCGTTGTCAACTCTGCAACACGCAGTGTTGCCAGCAACATACTGACAACATTCAACTCTGTTGCTAAACAAATGTTTATTGTTTACCATGAATACGAGGCTCACTAACACTGCTGAAAATGGGATTTTCCTTCATCACCACATTTGTCAGGCGGGCTGGACACCGCAGTAGGTATCTCATAGTTACATTCTCCTTGGCATAAATACTGTGAATTTAAACAAGGGGAACAAACTGGCTCCTGCGATACAGTATTTACTAGTGTAGGAGTCAGGGAATTCTAAAACTGTGTGTTACATATTTGTGTCAATAAAATATTTTTAATAGTAACACAGAAGGAAACGCTGCTACCCTTTCCCTAGTATACGCTTGTTATAATAATATATGAAGTTGTAACATTCGGGACCACCGGCTTAAAGAACTTTCCGGCAAATATAAAGTAGGTATGTCAACCTCTGTAGCGTAGCGGTATTTGGCTCGCTTCAAATCTTGAAGTTCGTGGGTTCGATCCCCATGCCGGACAGGTAATCTTTGTGTAAATTCTAAGATTTCTTTCCGAGATTGGTTGGTTGAGGGACTACCATTCGTGCCTCGGAAAGCACGGTAAGCCGTTGGTCCCGATTGTTATAACATCATCTATAATAATCGTATATCAAGGAACCGGCAGCAGCGTTTTGGTACTGTCTATGTCCGGCTTTATCGTGTCTTTGTGTGGTACAACATAATACTACGGTCACCAACCCGCCTGCCAGGCGTGGTGACAATGGCAAATACCCTACTTTCGGGAGGAGGCCCTGTTCAGCAGTGGACGTTATACGGAATGATGATGATGATGAATATAAAGTATGTATGTACATCGAAATATCAAATATTTCGTAAATTTTCTATGATCTAAACCGTAGTCGGGAAGTGAACAGAAGTCAGAGGATATGGATCCTCCCCGCGGTGTCCAAATAAAACCAATCGTCCCATTCAACTTCTTTATTATTTCATTGGTGAGAGTACAATGGTATACTGAACACACAAAATACCAATGTACGTATAGCTTAAGTTCCTGTGTGTTTTAGAGATATGGATCACTGCCATCTATTATCAAACCCTTGAACTGTATAGACAAGTCGCAATCGTTCCGTCACATGCCACATAAACCTTAACAGGAAGTTTACATATAGTGTTAGACCACTACAAACCAATGTAATTTTAGTTTTCGCCAATAAACTTATTATTAGGTATTATTCGGTACCTTGCCACATTTATCCTCACATGTCGCCATATAGAAACACGTATCCTATCCGAAAAAAAGAACCTTCATCGCCTCGTAATATCTCAATTAGCAACAAAAACCCATAAAAACAAAACCATTTATAACAACCTGTTATTTTCGACTTCCAAATCTGGAAAACCATAAGCTAACGTTTATAGTAATTCTTGTTTTATCACTCCATATCTAAGAACAACCTTTGATGGAATTAGCGTCTTTTTAGGGTTCAGTACCCGAAGGGTAACAAAGGTCTGTCACCAGTCTGTATCTTAAGAACCGCGGTAGCTAGACAGCTGAAATTTTCACAGATGATGTATTTCTATTGCCGATATAATAACAAATACTAAAAATTAAATTAAATAAATATTTAAGGGGCGTTTTCATACAACAAACTTTTTTTTTTGCTCTTTTTGCTCGATATGAATAACGGCAACAGGTAGACGCTTGAAAATGGTACGGAACCCTTCGTGCGTGAGTCCGACTCGCACTTGACAATTTTTTATATTCTTACATGTAAAATTGTTTTCCTACTTCACCTTACTATGTTATTATAAGAGCACTTATTTTATACATTACTATCTATCTCTAGCGGTTTCACACGCGAAGATCCCGTGGAAACTAACTTAAAATATACTCAGAAGACACTCACAAATGACGTGGCGTTCTATTGGTAAAAGAATTTTCAAAATCGTTTCAGTAGATCCAGAGATTACCCCCTACAACGTCACAATCTCACAATCTTTACCTTTTTATAATATTATAAAATAGATTCGAACCTAGTTACCGACAATCTCTGTGGTGTAGTGTGAAAATCTCTGCGTAAAATCAAAGATTTCTTTCCAGGTGTTAAGCTAATCACGTAACGTTATGAGTATGGACTTCGATAAAAATGTGTTCATTACTCTAGGGGTATAGTTAGGCATTTCCTATGTTATTGTTACTGTATTATTGAAGCTACATTATCTTTATTAATTACGTGATTACCCTCCTGGTTGATTTAGGCAGAGAACAAACAATAGTACAAGATTGAGGGAAAGACCTACGTAGTACCTACGTATACGTACGAGCGACAATACGAGTTGATGGTGCATGACATAGGTACCTTGTTAAAACATGAAAATTTAGACCTAGTAAAAAGTTAAAATTTTCCCAATATTGCGCCTGCCATTCTTCAACCTGCCAAGCGTGGTTACTACGACTAAACTCCCCTCGGAAGGGCTTATGTTCAGCAGTTGTCGTTAGTGTCGTTACCAAATTAGCTCGTGATTACGGTTGCCACTGTTGCCAGGCCGCCCAACCTAATAGCCGGACAGACCAGCCATTTTGGCCGGATATTTATTTAAAAAGATTAATGAGGATTTATGTTAGTAAGTACGATAAAAAAAAATGTTAAATCAAGCTTTTTTTATTATTACATAATCAAATAGAGCTTGATTTTACATACTTAATTAAATACATAAGCACTTAAATAAGCTGGGGCGGTTTTGTAAAAAGCCTAACAAAAGCCGGACAAGCTGGACAACGTTTATTTTGGCCGGACACGCAACCAAAAAGACGGTGGCAAAGGCCGCGCTTGCCTTGCCGAAATAGAATTATATAAATTATAATTGAAAAAAATAATGAATACCTATGAAATAATGTATAACAAATAAAATCTCTATCTGTATATAACCTAACTATAAAAATTTACACGCCGAAAGGCTAGTATGAAATGGACTGTATAAGAACTTTGCGAACTCATATTTAAGCAAATAAATTATTTGATTTGAACGTGGTAGTAGATAACACAAACGGCTGAGCTAGACTGTTAGGCTTTTTTATTCATCATCATCATTTCAGCCTCAGAACGTCCATAGGCCCCCCTCATAGATCTCCAATTATTACAGTTGGAAGCGGCCTGCATCCATTATGATGCCGCCGTCCTTATCAGGTTATCCGTCCATCTGGTTGGTAACCGTCCTACGCTACGCTATGTCCGGCTTTATCGTGTCGCCTGGCAACTCTACTCGTGATGATAATCCTACTAATATTATAAACACAAAAGTTTGTAAGTATGGATGTATGGATGGATAGATGTTTGTCACTCTTTCACGCCAAAACTACTGAACGGAATGAAATTGTGCACCGGAATAGGTTATACGCTGGATTAACATAAAGGCTACAAAACATCACGCTCCGACCCACTGGAGTAACGCGGGTGAAACCGCGCAACTAGTGAACTATAAACTTCCTCAATAAATGAGCTCTTAAAGACATTTTGAAATCAATATATAAGCGCTTTTAAACATACAAACAGTCGAATATTGCTGTCTGATATTTAGTACGGATAGATTATTAATATTAATTACCTGTTTTTGTAATATTGAATGTTTTTGTTGTTTTCCTTGACGAAATAGCTTAGAACAAAAACTTATTGAAAACCTGTACGTTATTATTTTAGCACACAGCCTTGTATATAACTACGTGAATATTATTTTACGTACCTAGCTTAACTACTGGCAGAGGTGGCGGGCTCTGACGGGGGTTTTATGTGACGCAAGAATGCCTATTTAAACCAAAGGCAAGATTTACAAAATTGCAATTAGACCAGCCTTGCCCTACGGGGCCGAGTGCTGGGCTATAAAGAAAGCTCAAGAACAGAAAATGCACTTAAGCGAGATGAAGATGCTAAGATGGGCAGCAGGCGTAACTCGACTCGATAAAGTGCGAAACGAGCACATCGGAGGAAGTTACAAGGTCGCGCCCATAACAGAAAAACTCACCGAAAGCCGCCTACGATGGTTCGGTCATGTCATGAGACGCCCCGAAGACCATGTCGTGAAACAGGCCCTAGCACTGCCAGATAATAGGAAAGGTAGAGGGCGCCTACTAGCCACCTGGTTGTCCACAGTGGCCAAGGACTTAGAGCGTGCCCAAACAAATATTTCGCCAACCCAGGACAGACCATCCTGGCGCCGCAGAACGAGGAGAGCCGACCCCAAATAATGGGAAATGGCTAGGACAAAGAAAAAGTACCTAGCTTAACTATACATATATACGTTACGCATGTTTTTAGAATAAATGCTGTTTGATTTTTTTTACATTCATTCTGAATCTACTAACGCAAAGTGCTTTAGATTTTACTCAATAGGTATACCTAACTATATAAAGCTGAACAGTTTGTTTGAAGGCGCCAATCTCAGGAACTACTGGACCGATCCAAGAAAATAAAGTACCTGTGACTGTTACATTTTCCGTGGAATTTCCAAAACAAATCTTTCGTCCGAAGCTTGTTACAAATACGATAAATAAAACTAACCTAATTGGTCCTCTCGTTCTTAAGTAGATTTTGTCTAGTCATTGATATTTATATAGATAATCTCGTCGTAAGCCATACAACTTAAAAAAAAAAGATTACTAGCAGAGTTCGCAGTCTACTAGTATTCTTGTTAAATCCTCGTGCTAAGCTAACATGCTTGTGTTACGAGTGGGTTCTCGTCGGTAGTGCAATGGGTGGGGTTCGAACCGGCGACCTCAAGATCTCAAGTCCGACGCCCTAGTCATTGGGTTACGGCCGCGTATATACCTATATACCTACATTCGACACCCGTAGAAAGTCAAGTAAAAAGTAGCAAAAACCTACTAGCTGGCTGGCTAGGTGAAGTAGCAATAGCTTACTGCCTAACTACATAACGTACGTCCGAATAAAACCCATAGAAAGACATGCGATGGTCTATTCTAAGCCCGATACTTTTGTATACGGTACCTTAAAAATGGAACCTTTAAAACCCAGTTAGCACCTGACCATATTTTTACATCCATTCATAAGTTCAATGTGTGTTCACCAGTGCATCACACTCATATCTTGTAATAATAGCAACTAAATAATGGGAGTTATAATAATCATACCACATTGCGTGTTATGGTAAAATTATCGGGTCAATCTCTATTGTTATTGTGAACAAAAAGGGCGTAGGGCTTATTGACGGGACTTATATGACGTAATGTGCTTTTATATCTTTACTCATGTATAAAGCAGAAGAGTTTGTTTGTTTGCTTGAACGCCTTAATCTCAGAAACTGTCAGTCCAATTTAACTTGGGAACGGCTAGTCAAGTACTTAGGCGTAATCCTTAACCGAAACCTAAACTTCAGAGCGCTTGTGGAAACGGTTCGTGCACGAGCTTTACATACGCTCAGTTGACTTCACTGTCTTTTAAATTCACGCAGTAAATTATCACTTTATAACATCGCTTTATAACAAAGTCAGGATTTACACCACGTTATACACGTGGTGTAAATCCTGACTGTGACGAACGTTTTTGAAGTACGCGAGCACCGTGTTCGCACATACCGCGTCTAGCAGTTTGTGCCGCTTACAAACTGTTCAAAGTAGAGTAGTAGGTAGTGAGAGTAGTTCTCGACGTGCCACCGCACTGCCGCAATCGCAACTTATATTCTGATCTCTAACTGCCTTCAATCAAGCAGTGGATGAAAGAGTCTTCGGAACGTTTCTTCGAATCCGCGGCTCAACATCCAAACCCGTTGGTGGTTGCCCTCTGTATACCGTCGGCCTCGGGGCGTCTTAGAGGAGCTGGACTTCGAGATCACAACTTACCAACTAGCAGTACATATACTGCATGAAACTAGCACCACTACACAGAGACCACTCTATCCGACCCGCCGTAGAAGAGTGCACCCGCGTACGCGACGCGTCTCCCCTCGCCCTCCCGGCCCTTAGTTAGCGAAGAACCTTCCGATGGCCTCGTAGACCCCAGAGTCCCCGAGACACACTCTTGCACAGGCTTATTTTGTAGTTTTTAAACCATTTAGCTGGAGCTCTGCTCGCCTTTATACCCAGTGAAGTAGCAAAAGTACATTGCTACGCCTGACTTATATTTAAGAGCAATCCAATTTTAAGGCGAATGTCACAACTCCACTTACATAAATAAGCTGAAGAGTTTGCTTTAACTTTCTCGCTAATCTCAGGAACCTACTTACCTAACGGTCTGCACACGACTTACAGTCGTTATAAAAAAATTAAAAATGCTGATAATTGCGTATGGTAAATTAAATGCAGTCATGCATTCTGCATCACAATCTTAAAAGTTATTACCGCGGCAGATTTTACTTCGTTTCAAATTCGTTATTTCGTCACATTTTGCCAATCAAGCAAAAGTAAATCAGACGGTGCCTTATTGATATCAGATTATAGTGCTTTGTTTTGTTTTCTGAATGTAATCTTTCTTTTGTTACCTATTTTTTTTTTTTTTTAAAAGACACTTTTTTTCCAAAAACAAATTGAGCGATGATTAGGTAGTAGAATCGTAACCATATCGCCATGTAAAAAAATAATTTAAGGTAGGCGATTTTTCTGTAATTATTCTTATTTCGTCAGGTAAGCTAATTTAACTTAAGAACGTCAAACTCAACTGACACAGCTAGAAGACGGTGGCAAAGGCCGCGCTTGCCTTGCCGAAATATAATTATATAAATTATAATTGAAAAAAATAATGAATACCTATGAAATAATGTATAACTAATAAAATCTCTATCTGTATATAACCTAACTATAAAAATTTACACGCCGAAAGGCTAGTATGAAATGGACTGTATAAGAACTTTGCGAACTCATATTTAAGCAAATAAATTATTTGATTTGAACGTGGTAGTAGATAACACAAACGGCTGAGCTAGACTGTTAGGTTTTTTTATTCATCATCATCATTTCAGCCTCAGAACGTCTATAGGCCCCCCTCATAGATCTCCAATTATTACAGTTGGAAGCGGCCTGCATCCATTATGATGCCGCCGTCCTTATCAGGTTATCCGTCCATCTGGTTGGTAACCGTCCTACGCTACGCTTGCTGATGCACGGTTCCATTCGATTCAACTTTTCGGCCCCAAAAGCCATCTGTTATCTGTGCTATATGGCCTGCTCACTGCCTCTTCAATGAACTAAATAAATGCTGTGTCGGTAACCCATATTCTTCTACGTATCTCTCCATTCCTGATTCTACCTCCTCAAGAAACCCTGAGCAATAGCCCTCTTCATTTTGATTACTTACTGGCTGATAAATAAACATGTATTACCAACTCGGCTGCTTTAGTTGATATATTTTTAATGTTGTGTTAGACATCATTAGAAGGGGTGCGCCAAAGTTTACCTAAGTTTTCTACTCCGATAATTGGAACTCCGAAAATGTTCTTCCTAACATTTTTCATCCTAACAATCGCAGTTCTGTTTCTAATGTTCATAATTCCGAATCATTCAATTTCATTATGTCAGTGGCAATAAACATTCTTTACACTATTATTTGTTTTCTTATATTTTCTCAATAAAACTGAGAAAAATAAATAATTTTGAGGTACTTTTACAGTCTCGGTTATTTGCCCAATATGAACGCCATTAGAAGATATGGAAATATATAAAAATCTATTGCAATAGCCAGAAACCGTTCCGTGACTTCAAGCATGCTTGGTAAATACTGAGAAGCAAAGTTATATTGAACTATCAACGTCAAGTTACAGGAAAGTAACTTCTTAAACTGCATTTCTTGAAGTCACGGAAACATTTTCGGGACCATTCAAGGAGGACAAACTTGACCGTTCTTCAGGACACGGTACGTCATCGACATTAGGATTGCCCCGCATATTCGAAATTGGAACCAATTCTAGAATCATTAGCATAAGGACGGTGGCTATTATACTTCAGAAGCATTTGGTCGTAAGTGCCAGTTTACAATAAAGACTCTTACGATGAATGTTTCTGACGTATAATGGCACATCTGATCTTATGCTTCTGAGCTCTCGAATTCTATGTAATGCTAATGGAGTTACCATTAGCAGAAGTAACAGAAAAATTAGGATGTTAACATTACTTCTAAATTGCGAATATTTTACAAAAATATTACGCAACCTTCGATATGTACATTATGTACACATGTGATAAAATATTTACTCAGCAGTTTTAGTTAAGTAGGCACAACTCGGTACCAGTAACTTAGTGTTATTTCAATGCATTTAGAATTTTGGCAACTCGTTACTTTTCCGTAAAAACGTTCTCCTTAGAGACGTTTTATTAAGAAATTGATAAATTTCGACAACTGGTCCAGCGTAGCCGAATGGTTTAGAAAATAAAATGCAAGATGTAATCCTGCCGGTGGTGGTCTTATTATTAACATTTCAATAAATTAATTATTATCAATTATCAAAAATCAGTGGAAGAAATGTGTAAATAGTGTTAAAAAAACATAAAGTAATTAGTATTTTCGTATCCTCTTCTCGTTTAGTTCACGAACTATTTTGCTTTCATAAGTGTCATAACCTTAGGAAATTAAAGACGCATTAGTTTTAAAGTGCTGCAAGAATAATTGTGTGAGTGAATATCCGATATAGTGGTATCTACAAATATGTCTGAAAAACAGTTAATAAGACAGAGTTCTATGAAGAAGCCCGGTAAGCCTAGTGTAAGGAAGAGAAGCCGACATGTGCTCATCAGGCTACCAGATGATGATGACAGGTATTTAGGCATTAAGAAACACCTTGTACCTACCATTTGAATAACTAGAGCTCAGACGCATATCGTCGGATGTGTTATTATACGTCAGAAACATTCGTCGTATGTCCCTTTATCGTAAACTGGCACTTACGACCAAAAGCTTCTGAAGAAAACAGTAGATCCGCCTTTATGCTTCTTAGGCCTAGATATTATTTAACTAAACATTGTCATAAGCATTATGGTGAGCTTCAAGGCTCAGTGCCATTTCCAGTGTGTAACACTATTTGATCTTGACTTACGGGAGTTCCAGTGATGGTAGTGTGGGTGTGATGACTCCCAAAAAAAGAAAATAAAGCATTATGATAATGTTTAGTTAAATAACAATAATAAAGAACATCGGTCATATACCTATCTGTGCCATTATACGTCAGAAACATTTAAAATCAAAATGCTTCTGAAGTACCTTTATAGTACCCTACATCCGTTCTTATGCTTCTGAGGTCGAGATATCGTAACGTAACGATACGAAACGATTTCACCAAAAATGTCCTTGCTACTCATTACTATGCCGGAAAAAATCTTGTATCTACCTGTACCTACTTACCTACCATATGCTAATTTATTAAGTTCATCATCATCATCATCATCAGCCCGAATAACGTCCACTGCTGAACATGGGCCTCTTCCCGAGGGAGGGTATTTGCCATAGTCACCACACTTGGCAGGCGGGTTGGTGACCGCAGTATTATGTTGTATCACACTAGAAAACGCTGCTGCCCGTTCCTTGATATAAGATTATTATAACAATCGGGACCAACGGCTTAACGTGCTTATTAAGTTGATGTAGCTTAAATATTACAATAACATAGACAATGTATTAAGCTGTACCTAATGAAGACATGTTTATGGAAGTCGAAGAGTAGGTACCTATAAAATGTACAAAAATCAAAGTGTACTTTAGTGATGCTTTTGTAACAAAAGCATCACTAAAGTACTCTTTGATTTTTGAACAAAAGTTTTGTTAGATCTAGTCTTATACATTGTGATTCTGATAAGTACAAATGTGTGTGAATTCCTATGTGGTGAATAATTTCATTATCTCGAAATTTATTTAAGTAGTCATCCTTCTCGGATTTATCTACGTAATTGCCGGTTTAAATGGCACCTCTTTATGTCATAGAAGTCTATGCCCCTCTTCCCCACTGGGCATACTAGGCACGTACCCAGGGCCCCGCGATGTTTTAGGGCCCCCTAATCCCTACTCCTAACGATAACCGATAGCCACCGTAAGGACTAGTCGTAGATGCTTAGTGTGGATTACGTTATGTTATCTACTCATCATATCTAATGTCACCGTAAATAATTAAAAATAAAGCTTAATAATTTCATAATATGTTCTTTGTAAAAAAAAATCTAATTTACTTTGGTCATAGGGGCCCCATTATCCATATGTGCCCACTGCCCAGGGCCTCCAATAGGTGAAAGACGGCCATGAGTCTATGTCAATAGTTGGATAGTAATGTAGTTATGGAATATGATTCATTACGAAAATGCAGTAGGTATAATACCGCGCTTTACGCAACCAAAACCGCGAAACATCACGATTATGTGAATGTAATGTTTATCGAATTTACTATTAAATATTGTATAAATAATAAAGCAAAAAGATCATACTCAGCAATACCTATGTCCCAGCCAAATACATTTTAACAGCCTCCGTGGCTTAGTCCCGGAAGTCGTGGGTGCGATCCCAACGCCGGACTAGATTTCTTTGTGTAAATTCTAAGATTATTAATTGTAAAATATTAATATTTCGATAGAATAAATAGGTATGAGATGCTTTGAACACTCGATGTATTGAGTGTTCCTACCTACGATATGGTAAACAGTGTTGCCAGTATGATTTCCCAAAAAAGGACGGTTGGCTTTCTGAAAAGGTACGGTTTTTAACTTCAAGGTACGGCAGGTTTTTTTTTTGTTCGGTTTCACTTACTTACGTAGCCCCGAGGCTTTTGCTACTTCACGGGCATAAAGGCGAGCAGAGCTCCAGCCTTAATAAATGGTTTAAAAACTACAAACTAAGCAACCTGCGCAAGGGCTCAGGGCGGTCGCTGGCGATGATATTGAGGGATTATGACTTTTCGTATTTTAGGGGAATTTTGTGCAACTGTCGCTCTATTTTACAGTTTGCGGGCCTCTCAGACTTTGGGTCTACGAGGGCATCGGATGGTTCTTTGCAAACTAAGGGTCAGGAGGACGAGGGGGGAGGTACGGTTGGGTCGGGATACTTCTGCAAGAACTAGATCAGTTTTTTTTTCTTCGAGTTGGCTGCCTTCGAAAAAAAAACGATAGGGAAATTAGGGAATCGAACAAAAAGAAAACTCATTTCAGCATTCAAAGTTCTCGACAGGGCGCGCTGGAGTTGTCTTTTGGAATCATTTTTAATTTGAAAATATTTTTAATATCAGAGGAGTATTTAAACATTTTTACATAAACAGAGAAATTGTAGATGTTTGAAGAAGGTATAGATATTTTTCCATTTTTCTAAATCTACTCAGATCTAAGTAAATTGTAGTCAATTGTAGATCTAAGTTTATCTGAATAGATTGAGATTGATTTCAACAAATGTAGATGTTTGTAAAAAAAAATTATTTGATCTAAGTACAAAGTCTTTTTAGACCTAAAAATATCAATTTCCATCCAAAAATATCAATTATAAAATATAAAAATATCAAATTACAATCCAATTTTTTTTTACCAGTATTAAACAAAATTATTGTAATTTCGTTTAAAGTTTCTGACAGATATGTAAACAACAGAATTTTGCACTGTTGTTTAAAAACAATAAAATAAAATAATACCTTTTGTTCCTTTAAATAACGAGAATAGTATCGCATAATATCTGAACTTCCTCATCACATTATTCCAATGATAAATTAGGTATTAAGTATCAAAAAAAAATATTAATTCACTGCATCATTAACGAATTTAATAACTTTACTCCATTCCGTAACTCTGTATTGATTTATAACCTCATTTCTATAATTGATTTACAAATGAATTTGTTCGATATTGGCAGTCGGTAATTATGTTCTACTTTACCATATCCTTTTGAATATTCGATTCCCTATCGCTTTATTTCCAACCTATGGTCGCAGACAGCCAATTCGAAGAAAAACTGATCTAGTTCTTGCAGAAGTATTCCGACCCATACGTTTGGTACAATGTTGAAAAATTCTATAGTCTACTCATATTCTATAACAGGAGAAGCCGATTTTTTTTTGTTTTTAACCCTTTGTAGTTTGTAGTGAAAAATAAATCACTAATATAGAAAAGGTACGAAAAAGGTACGGTCTTCACTGAGGTACGGTTATGGTACGGTTGTATGATGAATAGTACGGAAAACCGTACTTTTTGGTACGGTCTGGCAACACTGATGGTAAATCGTTGTTGTTTGTTGAATATTCGATTTTTGAACTATTCGATATTATGAACGTTCGAGCATTACGACGTTCGATTTATAGTGTTCGATCAATTGATATTCGATTATTTGGCATTCGATTTGGCATAGTACACCCTAAATATTGGATTAGCTATTTGAATGGTCTTGAATATCAACATTGGGATTGTGGTTAAAGGCCAATTACCTTGGTACACACCTTGTACTTTTCGTTTCCATTTGAATCATTCTAATAGCTACGCCACTTCGCAGGTTAATCTTTCAAATTTATAAAAAGAACTTAGATGAAACAACAACAAACACCGTTGATATTTCATTCAAAAATTCGAATTTATTTTGTGATTTCCTATTTCAATTATTTCCATTTTGTATCAAAAATTCTTATCTCATTTATTTTTCAATTGTATTACTTTTTTCAATACTTCATTCCTGGCTTTTGTACATACCTGCTTATTTCTATAAAAAAGTATAGACACAGCATACTTGCTCCCGTATTTTAGAACAACACTTAAGACTAAATTATTTGTCTAAAAACATTAGCAATTATGAAATTAATGAAGATAGGAATATCAGAGAATTGACACGAACAAAAAATCTAAAAATCTGTCCTACATTAAATGTTGTTAAACATAATTCACGGTAAGTATAAGTAAGGCTGTGCAATTATGAAAAAGATTGCCGGTGGCAATAAAAGGTTTAACTTTAAAGGGTCATTTAAAAAAAAATTAAAAGATTTTTTGCTCCAAAAATGTTTGTATAAATTAGAAGAACTATAGTTTCGTTTTTTGTTTGTAATAGGTATATCCATAAATATAAATAGACAAATGTTTGTAGTTTTTAGGATTTTGTTTAGGATTATATATTTTGTTTTCATTTGTATATATATTTTTTTTTCAATATTTCCTATTCAAGTATATTAATAACAACAGAATAGTTCAAAAACTAAACTTAAGTAAAAAAAATAACCTAAGTATAATTAAACCTACAAAGAATTAAAAACTACCAAAACTTAAAAAACTAACGTAAAACTAAATACTACTCTAAAATGTCGTCACTGGGAAGCGTTCCCAGAATGCTGGCAGCATTGCCACGCTGAATAGCAATGCTTATTTATTGGGCAAGTATATACCAGCATTCTGGGAACACGTCACATTTGTATAATTTAAATTCGTTATTGTATTTTTATCCTTTTTTTCATTTTATATTTTAGTCTATGAGTCATATTCATATACAATTTGTAAGATTGTTTCTTGAATAAAATAAATTGAATTGAAAAAATATAAATTTAGGTACTTAGGAATGTGAGGTATCACTTGATGATTTCTATTACTATAGCAATAGATACCACGATACTGAGATACAATTTATTCAAGTGAATAGGTACTTAAAGTTAAGTCTTGTTCTTGCATAAAACTACTATTTTATTTGCTCCTGATAAGATACAAGTGCAGGCAGAAGCCACGTAGGCATCTAAAATAGCCTAAATGGAAATCTGGTAAAAAGGCGTGTAACGGCAAGAATTATGTTACCACACATAAATATACTGTTAATATATCAGTAAAGGATGTATCTAATTAATAATTACGTTATTCTATTGTTAGTCATAACCGTAGTATTTTTTACACCAGTACTGCCCTCTGTACGCGATAGAAGTAAATTCCGCGCGCCCTGAAGCGCTCTTAAAACAGCTGTTCCTCGTATCGATTTTCACCTTACCCGCAAGCAAGTTCACTGCGTAACCACCTGTCATACGTCATAAGTCATTGTCACCATCAAAATTATAACAACAACCGTGCTACGCCATAAAAAACAAAAAAAAACAAGTGCATGGACTGCAGTTATCTGATAAGTGACAGAACTGATGTTGACGGAAAACGCGCACGGAGAAGTGTCTTAGGTTATGTTGTTATGAGCCGGGACTGTGCTGTCACCGCTGTAACAGTGTTGCAGAACCATGGAGCACTCGTGCAGTGGCTTGCATCGACGACACTTCATTAGCAACCACTCTGACGATATCGCAATTGATACTATACGTTTGGTGACACCTATAAATAGGTTTGCCATATTTCAAGGCAACTTTAGCAATGATGACGAGTTTGATGATGAGGATTGTCCTAAGTGAGTTTTATTATGTTGCTGTTGCGGACATAAATGATTTCGTGACGCATATGTATATTATCAGGGCAAGATAAGGATAATATTGTTATAGTAAACAAAAACAAATCCGAAACAATAAGCTTAAGATAATGATGCTGCTACTCGATAATAGATGGCGCTATAATACTAAATTGTTTTGTTCTAGGTCGAAGCTGAGACCCAGACCTATCGTCATAGGCCTGATAGGGCTAGTGCTAGTATCAGCAATAAGTGGATACGTGATCGGATGTGCGGATTACATGGCAAGAAAGACAACAGAGCCACCTGATCCAGTTGAACCACTTAAACCCTCGGCTTCAAAGCTCCATGTGTTTCAAAGGGCCGCTGTGTGTACTGATGCACCGCAATGCTCAAAAATTGGCAGGTATGTAGTATTTAAAGTTTTTTTATTATATACTAGCACCCGCGAATGAATAGTCACAGGTTACGGTTTCTCCATACAAACTTATCCCCTACTTCAACTTCAAATCGCACCCTTAGAAATATAGTGACCTAATTCAAAATTTCGTATGTGTGACTTTAATTCATATTACGACCTAAATTCAATATTTGCATCGACCCATATTAAAAAGGTACGTGTACTTGTACCTTCATCGGATAGTTCTTTGCAAACTAATTTGCAAAGAACTATCCGAAGCCCTCGTAGACCTGAAGTCCGAGAGGCCCGCGAACTCTAAAGTAGAGCGAAAGTTGCACAAAACCGCCAGCGACCGCCCTGAGCCGAGGTCCAACCCCCACAGGGGGCGCCCTCTTGCGCAGGTTGATTAGTTTGTAGTTTTTAAACCATTTATTAAGGCTGGAGCTCTGCTCGCCTTTATGCCCGGTGAAGTAGCAAAAGCCTAGTGGCTAACTAAGTAAGTACTTCAGAAAAAAAAACTACTTGTATGTATGAAATACATAAGGTACGGCCGGTACAGGCCATATAGCACGGAGAACAGATGGCCGTTGGAGCCGAAAAGTTCTCGAATGGAGACCGCGGATCGGCAAGCGTAGCGTAGGACGTCCACCTACTAGATGGACGGACGATCTGGTTGGTGGATCACGGTGGATGCAGGCCGCTTCTAACCGCAACAACTGAAGATCTATGAGGGAGGCCTATGTCCAACAGTGGACGTCCTACGGCTGAAATGATGAATGGTGATATTAAAAACTAATAAAATACACATATTTTTAAAACCACCGAATATTTAATTTTATTTTTACAAAATTAATGGATTTGTCAATCTTTTTTCGCCATTTACTTAAAATTTGGTATTTTCAAATAGGTCACTATATTTCTAAAAGTGCGAAATATTGAACTTTAAAATATCCTCCTTGCTTATATTCTACAAATTTCGGGCAGTTCGTTGTTTATAAACTAGTTAGTTACGGTACTGTTTAATATAAATATTTGTTGTTAAACACCTACCTACCACCTACGTAGTTTCACCTACACAATATTACTACCACTCGAAAGCCATTTCAATTTTATAGTCAGTCTACTCATCAATAGATGGCAGCACAAGTCTTAACATGAACACATACATAATGATGAGGGTTACAGTAAAAGGAAAATTCGTTCATGTTTTACATGTAATTATGTCGAATACGATACATTATGGCTTGAAAATGCATTACCAATTTATATAAGAACTTAATTTAGTATTTCATCCACTTGACATGCTATTTATTTATTTACAAACATGATGCGGAAAGGTTGCATACGAGTCACATTGGCTAGCTCTTGAACCAACGTTGCCACTTAATATATTTTCTACCAATCTAGTAGTTGATGGAATTTATTAGAAATTTACGCATATAGAAATTCGATGCGAAAATTGATAAAATGATTTGACTAGGTATTATTATAGTTTAAAAAAAAATTAGCAATTTGTGTTTTACGAATAAACTCATAAGCCACTCTCTCTATTTATTCATTAATGTAAAATGTGGTGAGTAAATAAAAGTAGATATATTTTATTTTTTGAGCATTTATCGACGAATTAATAGTAATGAAATATACTGTTAAATCTGTAGTCTTTATAAGAGCCTATGCACACCACGTTTTTTAAACGCGCCGTTGCAGCGCGTCTGTAGCTATACAGACGCGATACGCACGCGAGTCAGACGCAGCCAGCAGACCTTTGCACACCTGCACGCTTATGAATCGATACAAACGCGCGTGTGTATCAATACAGACGCGATGCAAAAGCCACCAAATTGCTAACGCGCGTGTGTATCGATACAAACGACAACAAACTGCTCTGTAGGATAAAAGCGCGCCGTCGACGCGCGTTTCTAAAACGCGCGTCGACGGCGCGTAAAAAAGACGTGGTGTGCATAGGCCCTAAGATGGAAATATAATATAAAAATACTGAGTGTAAAATAAAATAAAGCCATATTTCAAAATTATACCTTCCACTACTAAACTTCTTCGCAAAAACATGAAATGGGTACTTATGTCCATTAAAAAATACCTGGTTGCGTAAACTAATTTTAAATAGGAGTTCGATTTGATTTAAATAACCAATTGTTTTGAAGTGTTCTGTTTTAAGATAATCGGTGGCAAACTTTTAAACATTGTAGGTAACATTCTTTAAAAGTTTGCTAATGCACAAAGATCCTTTTGTGCCTTAGATTCGTGGATAGACAAGAAGGGTCCAGTAACATTATAAACGGACGAGCACATAATGTAGATAATAAGAAAGCTTTTCGTACAAATCATGTTCTCCAGTATCCTGTGACCGGTTCCGGTCAGGTGCCGAAAAGGGCATGAGCAGATTTGCTCACTTCAATCTTTTACTTTCAAAGACCGCGTAGTACCTACACTTCCGGTAAGAGTTCTGGCGCAATAATACGACGACGGCACGACGCCTTATACGATACTCATCCAATTTCCTTGTCTAAAGATAGAACTAAACATAGATCGTCTTGTTAAATACCTCAAATACATTTGCCAGTTGAAAAGTCCAATTTAAATACCATTTCTACTATTTGATTGGAAGTAAAATTGGTAGAAAATGCAACTCCCACTTGGTGTTGCGTGTCGGCTTACTCACACATACGAACTTCTATAAATAAACAAAACATCCTTCATAACCGGGTCGTCTCAGAGAGTTTCTACCAATCACGTTTCGAGAATTTTATCGACGCGCATGCGGTCAGTGACGTGTCGCCCGACGCCTATATAAGCCGCGCGCACCCACCGATATTATACATTCAGCCAAAACAAAACCTTGAGTAACGTTGTCATCAGACAAATTCCGTGTGTTTAATATAATAAACCATAATTATGTCCGAAGCCTTCTTTGACGAGTACGATTACTACAACTTCGACCACGACAAGCACATCTTCTCTGGACACAGCGGCAAGCAGCGCACCAAGAAAGAAGTAAACGAACATACCAACCACTTCGACCCCTCCGGCCATTCTAGAAAGATCGTGACCAAACTCGCCAATACAGAGAACAACAAAAAATCGAACAAGCATTAATGGAGCGTTGAACGCAATGACAATGGCTTGTATAAGGACTGACGATATGCCAAGCGAAAGGAGGACATTATGGCGGATACCTGAGGAAAGCTCGGACCGCTATTCGTCTCAGAGATCGGTGGAACATCCACGACGGTTCCTGTTGACTCAGGGCTTCTACATGGCGCACCAACAGCACCGGTTGCGATGGCGCGCCCGGCCGCGCCCGAGGTGAGCTGTCGCACGCATCAGCACATTGCACGGGACTCAACATCGTTCCAGCCTCGATCTCAACTCTTTATTTGGGCTTGTTGTAAAGCTCACACCTGCTGTGTTATTATTCCTAGTTCATTATTATGTTTCTATACCTTTCCTGAGGTATTTAAAGGACTGTAATAATTTAAGGCAAATTAAAATGTTGTTGATAAGACTACTCTGTTGTTTTTCTTTGTCATTGTTTTGTTTATGAAGCGGAAAACGTTGGGCGAGGTCATCTGTTCGCGCAGTGTTGTGCCGCCTACGCGATCGATAGCTTATGTTTATACACAAAAGCAACCTTGAGGTTAGCCGGGCCGGCAGACCGCGAGGTGGCTGGCCTTGTACATGTTATTATTTGCTTCTACTAGGTATGTTGTGGCGTAGAAAAACCGAACGGGCATCGTTATATAATCGGATTTGTGGGTAGACCATTAATGTTAGACGAAGCTATAATAAATTACCTATTAGGTAGATTCTTGTTTTTGGAATATAACAACCCAACCAAGAATTAAGGTGAGTCTGTTTTGAGAGACGAACGTGGTCGCCACCATATTTTGAAAACTGGAGGCATCTGGAATCTTATAACGATAATGATTATGACTTCGATAAAAATGTCTTCATTATTGTGAGTTCATTGTAACGCATTTAACGATATAAAGTTTAAAATCAATTCTATATAGGTACCTAGGTAGGTATATCAAAGGGTAAAGACGAATATAAACTCTTCGTCAAACATGATTCTTACTACCGACAACTAGGAATACCTACTTAAAACATAAAAAGTCTTATAAAACTACAAATAACATTACTTAGTATTCATTAACTAGGTACTTATTGTTACTATTATTCATTAACTAGTTACGCTTCGTGTGGTGTAGGTATCTATTATTGAAACACACCTTCACATAACATGTGATTGATAAAACGAACAAATTGAAAACAAAAACAAAGAAATTAAGATTATTTCTATATTCACGCTAAAAAGCTTATTGAGCTAAGCGGCACCGTGATTGATATTGAATTATATATACCTTAAGACATATGACTTTAAATATATTTTTCAATACAGCTTATGACGTCCCTTAATTCGATTAGCATTTTACTCATATTCTTACCAAAATGTTTTGTTTATAAACAGAGTTGGTAAGTCTTAGGTGCTTACCAACTCTGTTTAAAAACTATGTTATGTTTGATAAGAAATGTTAATGTTTTGCATTAAATATCGACTTTTTTCTTATAGATACTAAATACCTACTTGTAAGTCTTGCACATAAATATTTATACCTACCTACAAACAGAGAAAAACATTAATTACTATTACAAAAAATACCTAGGTGCTACGTTATTTAGATCACGTAGGCAAGAAAATAAACAGGGGCGTTACTAGAATAGTAGGGCTGGCAAAATGCCACGGGCTCCAGATCGGAGAGGGCCCCCAATAAATATCTTATTAATGTAGTGTTTCAACGCGTCAACTTTTAATGAGAGATTCTATTAAATATATTTTTCATGAGCTAATAATAGACATACCTATGCGTTTTGAAGTGAAGTGGTAGATTCTGAGCAACCGATACTAATGATTTGATGGGTTAGGTATATTCTAATTTTAATTACGATTAGGTTAGTAGCTACCATTGTAAGTGTCACGTATATTATACACGTGATTAGTTTCAAATAATATTAATCATCTAATAACAGCGTAGAATTAAATTGTAGGTAGGTACCTACTTTAAAGCGATTATACACGATCAACAGCATTTGGAGTAAAATGGTTCAATCCCCACGCCGGACAATACATCTTTGTGTAAACTCATAGATTTTTTCCGGGTCTGGTTGGTAGAAGGACTATCCTCCGTACCTAGGAAAGTACGTTAAGCTATTGGTCCCGGTTGGTATAACATCCTACTAATATTATAAACACGAAAGTTTGTAAGTATGGATGGATGGATGTTTGTTACTCTTTCACGCCAAAACTACTGACCGGAATTGGCTGAAATTTTGCACCGGGATAGCTTATACGCTGGATTAACATATTGGCTACAAAGCATCACGCTCCAACCCACTGGAGCAGACTAACTCGGGTTAAACCGCGGGGCGCAGCTAGTCATCTATAACAAGCGTACCATATAACGAGTATAACCAGGGCTGCGTTTTCTTGCGATTGCAGTTGCTTACCCTATGGCAAAACCCTCCCTTGGGAGGAGGGCCATGATCAGCAGTGGAGTCAATATTTTACCTGGCCGTTATATCAACTTGTAATATTAGTATCGATTGAGATAATATCTACACTTGCTATGAATAAATAGAAAATTATGCGAAATAATTTTGGACACTTAAAAAAACTTATATGGATGAAAATGTTCAAATATTCCTCTTTTCATTTACAATAATAACAATAATTCACACCATCTTTTATTATACGACCTGCTTTCGCTATCAGTTACCTACTTAACCTCGCTTTAAACATAGGTACTATTAATAAGGCCAAAGTCATGCTCGCTTGCTCGCCTTAATGCCTGGTAAAGTAACAAAAAATGCCTTATACATAATAATTATACATAATGACTCAAATTATTACAGGTATTTAGACTTACTTTTGAAAACATGAGTCAAGTGGCAATAAATCATTTATTTCATACGTAAATGCAAGATAATTGAGTCATTTTTATATATTATTATCACTAGCATTATTTTAAACATTGTGTCTTTTATTATTAAATGCGTCACGTTTTGTCGATACGGTATAAAGATCATGACAAAGTCATACGAATGTAATATGAGTAAGTTAGCTTTTACCCTCGGCATCGCTCGCGTTTTTGTTAGGTATTTCTTCATCATATTGTTTATTGTTGAAAGTCTTATCCGCACCCTCCCGACCCTTAGTTTGCTAAGAACCTTCCGATGCCCTCGTAGACCCGAAGTCCGAGAGGCGACAGTTGCACAAAACTCCCTTAAACTAAAAGCCATAATCCCTCAATCTCCCCGTCAGCGACCGCCCTGACCCGAGGTCCACAGGGACGCCCTCTTGCGCAGGTTGCTTAGTTTGTAGTGTTTTAACCATTTATCTAGGCTGGAGCTCTGCTCGCCATAATGTAGCAGTAGCCTCGGGCCTAACTAAATTATGTCCGTAAGGAAAAAAAAACGAATCCGCTAGGACATTTCTTGACGGAGTCGGTGATAGGCTGCTTTTATACTAATCTTTATTTGGCTTTTATCAGGAAATAGTTATAGACAGAAAATAGTTTAGTATAATTGAAATAGTGTAGTGAAGTTTAAATATATTAATGTAGCTTAAATAATACAGTAACAATAACATAGGAAATGCGTTACAATAACCCTCCAGTAACGTTACGTGATTAGCCTTCCTTTTGTAGATATTATATGGGCACACATCTGGCGGTAGCGTTACATATAAAAGCGACAACGAATATTGAGCAAATCAATCGAAAAAGGTAAAAAATATTTGTGTGAACCACAAATAATTGTTCTGAGTCTGGGTGTACTTTGTGTCCGTGAAATGTATGTTTGTAAAGTCCCCCGCGACACAGGGATTTATTTCCCTAGTGCGGGAGTTGTCTTTCTTAAGAATAAAAAAAAAAAAATATGAAACGTTGCCATAGCGACAACATAAATTACAACATCTGCCGTATCAATGTTATGGGGCCCCGGGCTATGAGAGTATATCCAACAAGTCTTGATACGGGGCCCGGGTAGGACTCGTTATGGGTTCAGCCTGTAGCGAAGACGTTTGTTTTTCAAAGTAATATCTTTACGCGTTCAGCCACTTGGTCTTCATTCGGACAATTTTTTTTCTTTACAAAAACAATAAGTCTCTGTTAATGACAAACAAAGAAGCTGACCCACACATCGCTATTAATAGTAATAATAGGTATAGATTAATTTATCATTTGTTTATTAAAGTTCACGACTTTCACTTTATTGCGCATATCAATAAATGCTTTAAAAAAATTCCACTTTAATAAAAAATAAGGAAGTGACGTAGATCTGGCTCGGCAATTTCATAGCTTTAATCTTTACGAATTTATAAAATAAATATAACAAAAATTGGTTAATACCTATATTTAACAATCCGATAAATTTATCAATTGAGATTATGTAGGTATATCGTTAAGATAGAATACAAAAAGATATTGAATTGAGAAAATCCTCATTTTTAAACTCATACACATAACATCACAAGTTTAAAAAGTGAAATGATAAATAATAATATTTAAATTAAAAAAAAAATAACATGTTGCATTTTATATTTTTTACATTATTTGATAACTATTACTGAAAATATTGAATTGTGAACAGCTAGTCTATACATCTATACATAAAACTGTAGAGGTCGAATGTCTGAACATAGAATAAAAACGCAAAAAACTGAGTCAGGGGGATGTTAGAAATAAAATAGAACAAATCCACCTTTTTTTTTTTTTTGTTTCTACGGGTTTATCTCCGAAACTGTTGGATCGATTTATATAGAATTTTGCATGGTGGTACCTTAAATCCCCGGTCAACATTTTAAATACTTTAAATCACAGAATTTATATTTTGTTCCTACACGTTAAAAATATTTATCGAAGGAATAACAAACACCACGCGGACAAAGCGGCCGTAGCCATTGGCTAAGGCGTCGGACTTGTGATCTTGAGGTCGCCGGTTCGAACCCCACCCATTGCACTACCGACGTGAACCCATTCGTAACACAAGCATTTTAGTTTAGCACGAGGGGCTAACAAGAATACTAGTAGACTGCAAAACTCTGCTAGTAATATTTTCAAAAACTAGTCTTCAATAAAAATTTGTTCAACGTGTATCGACAATTAACCGGACGTAATGTCCATATCATATCAACTAGATGTTTATCATCTAGCAAAGTCATGGTTTGCTTCAGTTACCTACTCTATTTTTTGCTTTTGAGCCAGTTAGGTCATTGACCGTGGAAATAATAATTAATTTTATCTACAAGCACTTTATGTCGGCACACTTTGTGAGTGTTACGCAACTTTTTGTTATGAGATTGTAATTTTGCGTTTTTTCGTATAGTTCCTAAACAACATTATAAAACTCTACAAAACATTTGATATTGTGTAAGTAAATTTAAAGGAAACCTTATTAAGGGAAATTATACATGGTTACTCGCAACAACAATAATTATTTGGCCCTACAATACTTCCTTGTGGTACTCCAATGCTTAATGGAGTTTTGTTGCTTAAGGTTTTAGTAAAAACTCATAAGTAAATACTACGCAAAACTAGAATATAAGTTTTCGTATTATTGAATCGTTTAAGTAGCTATGTATTTTTTTGTATGACAAGAAAACAATAGGTAGGTTCTATAAAATTAAGGCCATAAATGTTAAGTTTATTCAAGTTTGCAGAATGTCATCCAAATCCGTTTAGTTTACATGTTATAAAGGCTAAGGGACTAATTACACTTCATCATCAACAGCCCGTTTACGTTCACTGCTGAACATGGGCCTCCTCTTACCAGACCTTGGCAGGCCAGGATCGTAGGGGGATATTAACTAATTACACTTATTCAGCTCAATTCAGCTTATGTCCATAGAAAACGCCAGTTTTGTACGGGATGCGTACGCGTCTGTTCAGCTGAACGCATGCGTACGCGTCTCCTACAAAACTGCCGTTTTCTATGGACATTAGCTGAATTGAGCTGAATAAGTGTAATTAGTCCCTAAGACTATTTTCCTTTCCTCAGATAGAAATTACCTAAGAATAAATAAATTATTACAGAATTTCTAGCTCATTTTAGCATGGGGCAAAAATCTTTTTAGTCCGTCAGGTAGATTACAAAAAAATATTGGACACGTATTTTCTTTATCAAATCGATAAAAATTAACAAAAATACAGAGCAAAAACTATAAAGTTCAGGAGATGGGGGGCTTGTGACGTCAATATTAAGTAAAATTGTTCCTAGAAGTGACGTCACACAAAATTGCTGTATCTTCGACATTTTTTGTTTGAGAAACAAAAAAAAATAATACGTTTTCGTTTTTTGGTAATCTAACTGACGGACTAAATAGATTTTTTAGTCCTCATTCCCAAACAAGTAAATCGCCTCAACTTAAATATCACGATATACCTATTATGTACTTTTCTACCTACTTGCAAACACTTTACTTACCTTAATAGATTAAAAAGTGGGCGTTTTATTATTATTTATTATATCTGACCTTAATTATTTACATATGTAGTTATTATTTATATATGTAGGACTGATAACAACAACATGTTAGGTACACAATTAAAATTTTAACAATTGTTAAAATTATTTGATCTTACAGAATTTTTAATCAGTCTGTCCGACTGCCGTGCGATAAATGTCATGTACGAGAGTTGCCTTTAAGATGCTTTAAAGGCAAATTTTAATCAAATATGGTTTTACAAAAAGACAGAAATTTTCCAACCCAGAAAGACAGAATTTTTCAAATCGGTAGTTCAGTAGTTCCTGTGATTAGTGCGTTGCAAACAAACAAACTCTTCAGCTTTATATATTAGGTAATATTCATTAGCAAGGACAAAAATTCACGGTGTACGTATATAATAGAACATGGCTTCAAACTTAGACTAACTATAATCTAGTTGAGAAACCAGTTGTTCAAGTTTGTAAACAATGATGAAATTTTTGTGTTATGTTAACTCATTGCTTTGGTGAGGTGACTTATGTATATACACTTACGTGTACATAATCTTTCTGCGTAATTCCGATAACATTTTAAAAACATTGAATAATTTCTGATAAATTTATGTGAAAGTAGGTTATTGTATATTTATATTGTAGGTTATTGTATACTTATTGTGTTTTTTTTTGTGTTTGCCTAGTTGTTTGTCAACTGTGGCGCATAGGCAATCTACAAAAAATGCATATAATATATATACAACAGCGCATGGGAATTAAATCTGTAATAATAATATAAATATATATATTTATTGCTAAGACAGATACTATAGAATTCCCCCGCCCGCGACTTCTGTCCACGCCTCAGTCTCGGCACCATTCACCCCCATCGCGTCAAAATTTGAGTCTCATAGGTAACGATTTCTTAAACCAAAAGCCGAGACGGGTCCTTGGGTCCCTATCGGCGGGGGAAGGAACACCCGCGTTTTAAGTAGTTATAGCGTATAACCTCTCGGTGCAAAAATTTCAGCCTAATCCGTTCAGCAGTTTTGGCGTGAAAGAGTAACAAACATCCATCCATCCAACCATCCATACCTACAAGCTTTTGCGTTTATAATATTAGTAGGATAATAGAATTGTTTCCCCATGAAGGAGCTACTAAAGTATATTTATAAAAGTCAACGTCCATTTTAGAGTGTTAAAATAAACTAGTCAATCTTGAAGCGCATTAATCATTAGTATGAGAGCACTTTTTAGTACCAAAATATCACAGCGGGAGCCATTTTTTTAGGCAAATAGTTTTCCGATCGAAAATAGCATTCCGATGCAGCATTGCCACAGAGAAAAAAAATCAACCGTAACCATATTTAAATTTAAAAATGTTAATATGGTTACGGTTGATTTATTTTCCCTATACACAGGTTTAATTTCACATAACTTACATTAGATTACTATATCTTTTATATTTGCTTTTCACTACATAGTATAAAACAAAGTCGCTTACCTGTCTGTCCGTCCCTATGTATGCATATATCTTTAAAACTACACGACGGACTTTGATGCGGGTTTTTTTTAATAGATAGAGTGATTCAAGAGGAAGTTTAATATGTATAAAACACTAGTTTCCCGCGCACGGCTTCACCCGCGTAACTCCCGTTCCCGTGGGAACTTCATAATTAAATATAGCCTATATTAATCAGTGATAATGTAGTATTCAAATGGTGAAAGAATTTTTAAAATCGGTCCAGTACTTTTTGAACCAATTCGTTACAAACATACTTGTATACAAATCTCTCCTCTTTAAAATATTATAATATAGATTAACATTGCACCCGTGCAAAGCCGGGGCGGGTCGATAGTAACGAATAAACTTAAAAACAAACTGCCTTATTTCAACTATTCAGTAGAAGCTACATTATCAGCAAGTATAAGGTAACTTTTCATAATAAGACAACCTGCGTAGCGTACTGCGTAGCGGTATTTGGCTCGCTTTAAATCTCGGAGGTTGTGGGTTCGTACCCCACGCCGGACAGGAAAACTTTGTGTAAATTATAAGAATTCTTTCCGGGTCCGGTTAGTTGAGGGTCTTCCCTCCGTGTCCCGGAAAGCACGTTAAGCCGTTGTATATCAAGGAATGGGTAGCAGCGTTTCCTTGGTTGGTACAACATAATACTGCGGTCACCAACCCGCCTGCGTTAGGAGGCGTATGTTCAGCAGTGGACGTTATAATGATGATAATGATATATACGATACGCTGATAATGATGAATAGGTATTTTTTATGGTTTAGGGACCATTCGCTCCTAAACGCTTGACCCTTCGAATAACATTTTTAAACGAGACTTTTTTTATGTACTTACTTTTTCACACGATAAGACGAGTTAAGCGGGTGTGTCCGCTGTGGAAGACATATATAAAGGTATATTTAATAGCATGAAGAGGAAATATTGAATTTAGATTGTTTGTTTGCATTGAATAGGCTCAGAAACTACTAGACCGATTTCAAAAATACCTTATTTAATCCAGGGTTAAAATAGGCTATATTTAGTTATGAAGTTCCCACAAGAACGGGAGTTACGCGAGTTAGTCCCGCGCGCGGGATTCTAGTGTTCTTAAAAATCAATTGAATTTCAGCTACATTATATGTATTGTTAACCTATCCCCTTGGCACAGTTTTATAAATAAAGTCTTTAATTTAGTTTCTTCGTCTAAATAGTACCTAGGTAGATATATTCTATTTAATTATATATTTACACTATGTGGGTTCACTCATATAAAAAAATCTTATTCCCATTCATTGACATTACAATACGTTATTTAAGTATATTAATATACTATTTATGTTTATTATTGTATATTCAATGGCGTAGCTATTGTATCAGCAGTATCATTGATACCAACGGAGCCCTGGGTAAAAGGGCCCTGAAAATGTGTGATAAAGGGCTTCTCCCACTCTTCCTCCCGACCCTTAGTTTGCAAAGCCCCCGCCGATGCCCTCGTAGACCCGATATCTCAGAGGCCCGCGAACTGTAAAGCAGAGCGACAGTTGCACAAAACTCCCCTAAAAAAATCTAAGTCATAATCCCTCAATCATATGCCAGCAACCGCTCTGGGCCGAGGTCCAAGTCCCACAGTGGACGCCCCCTTGCGCAGGTTTCTTAGTTGGTAATTTTTAAACCATTTACTAAGGCTGGAGCTCTGCTCGCCTTTATTCCCTGTGAAGTAGCAAAAGCCTCGTGGCTACCTTCGTATGTCCGTCCGAAAAAAAGGGCCTCATTGTTTGGTTTTGGAGCCCGTCCAGGGCTTGCCATGTAAGAAAGCATGACGATACTTATGTGTTACAAAAATAGACCATTAAACGATTGTTGTCATCGAATAGTAAAATTATTCAGTAGTGCTGTTTTGTATATAAAAATTGTTTGTCTCAAATATAGCTTGTTTCTGTTGGCAATTGCCCATCTAAACATCGTGTGCCAATTGTATACCCAAAAGTATGAGTAGTTTGTACTGGATCATTAGTTTATTAATAAATTCATATGTTGAATGCGTAGAGATTTAAATTAATTACAGAACTTTTCTTATTTAATTAATTCAAAAAGTGTTTTAAGCAAAATTAAATACCGTAACTGGTATTTTCATTACATAACACACCCCTTTATTATATTAAAAAGAAACGTTAAGTAGTAAAGTTAAGTGAAAGATAAGGTTTTCGTTATAAGTGAATTTTGTTCTTACAAATAAAGATTTTTATATTCAATATGTTTTTTTTTCATCTGACTCCTAGTAACTCCTATCCTCCTGATATTCAGTGGCAGAGGAGTCTAAATACAAGAATAGAAGAATAGAATAGAATAGAATATAGTATTTAGATATATTGTATTTAGAAGAATACAATAATATTCTATTCTTCTAAATACAAGGACAACTAGTGCTAGTAGGTACAGTAGTGCCACTCGCCGCTCCCATCCAGTCAGCCATTTCCCGCCCCCAGTGAGCCCTTACGACCTACCTTAATCAATAATGTTATTTGGCAGTGCTATTCTGTAAGGTGAAGGAACTTGATACGGTAAATCAGAGACAAAAGAACGCCACCTGTCTCTATCCTGGCACACTTCTTTTGCTTCTTCCACATTTATCAGTCTCTTCATGCGTGCTCGTCGGTTTAAGGTACTTTTTATTTAGTCGCCAAATTATTAAGCGGCCGATGCCCAATGGCTAGGGCGTCGTTGTTGCGATCATGTGGTACCCATTGACTGTGCAATAATATTAGCAGATATTGTCCAAAAACTCTGCTAGTAATCTTTCATTTGTTAGGCATATTTGCGCCTTTGAGGAACTTGATGACTGTAATATATCAAACGAATGTCCTTTTTCAGGGAGATGCTCACCAGAAATGGATCTGCAGTGGACGCTGCGATTGCTGCTATGTTCTGCAACGGTCTTCTCAACCAGCAGAGCATGGGTCTCGGCGGAGGCTTCTTTATGACGGTCTACATCAAGGAAGAGGAGAAGGCGTATACAGTGAACGCTAGGGAAATGGCTCCGGGAGCAGCCACTGTCGACATGTATAATGGCAGTTTTGACAAAGCTACTAAGGGTAAGTAGTTACGTAACTTTTTGGAGCCCAGTGCTCCAGTGCCCTATATCGGGGATTGTACGTACATACACACATAGAATAACTATTCGTAGCTCACACAAATACATGTCGTCATCATCATCCACTGTTGGACATGGCCTGTGTCCCTTCCTCGATTTCCAGCAGGAACAATTGCTAGCGGCCTGCATCTGCTGACTCTCTCCGAACTTAATGAGGTCACTGGTCCATTTTGCAGGCAGTCTCACGCTGCGCTTACCAGTTCGGGGTCGCCATTCGTGAACATTTCTGCCCCATTCCATGCCATTTCAGCTTGCTAATTCTTTGAGCTATATCTGCGATCTTCTTTCATGAACCGGGCAGGAATCAAACCCACATCACCAGGTCCCAGAAGTAATAACCGTCCCCACTATGTTGGATGGATGTTTGTTACACTTTCACGTAAAAAACCCCGAACGGATTTGGCTGAAATTTTTCACAGAGATAGTTGATAATTAAAGCTGGATTAGGATATTGGCTAAAACATCACATTACGACCCACTGGAACAGTGTAAGTGCCCATAACTATACTAATCGAAATTTAACATCTCTCTACTCAAAACCCTAACTATAATTAGATCTAGAATCTGTGAGCTCCAGCACACTGATTCTAGCTCTAATGAACTAAACTATAGTTTATACTTTGTGAATAAACAATATAAGTATCGCATTATGTATAGCTGTTCTCTCTTATTCAAAAAATTGTTCTTGACCCAGCCAAAGCATAGCCAGATATCGTTGTCAAGCACCACAAATATTTTTAGAAACTCAAATTAAAAATCGTGACTTTTTTATTTAGCTATAGGTATTAACATTATCTGTGCGATGAAACAAAAATTGGGTCAATGAGGCGGCTATTCATACAAACGACGGAGCGACGGAAGAAATTATACGTGTTACTAGGTATTGTAAAGATTATGTTCTCGCAGGCACCGCCGCGAAATTGTGATTGTGACATCACTACTAAGTAAAATTGTACCTAGAAGTGATGTCACACAAAATTTCAACGCGCTGTATACTTGTATTTTTTTGTTTGAGTAACGAAAAAAAATATTTGGCCTATATTTTTGGTAATCTAACTGACGGAATAAATAGATTTCTTTAGTCTTCATGTCTATTTTGAATTACTTAAAATCCAGTAGCACAGTCAAAACAATCACCTATCAAGTTGTTAGTATTTTTAACTCGAAGATAAACAGTGATAGTAAACGAGGTCACATTATCATAATATACGTAATCTTTCCAATACTCAGTTTGTTTATTTAGGTAAACAATAATAATGTATCATATCGCAAAACCTTGAAATGGGGTATCGATTGATACTACATATAATAATCTGTAATGATATTATGTATCTACGAATGTTTTATTAAGATAATTATCTGCGTGACCCAAAATACTGTAGTCAGTATTTTATTTTTTTACAGGGGGCGATGTATTAAGCGTCTCCTCCTTTTTTTTGTCCGGGGGGTAATGCTTTTACGCATTTCCACCGCCGCGCGCTGTTCAGCGTATTCGCGCGCTGGCGGTGGGATATGTGGGACTCGCCCTCGGCATAGCGCGGTATGCTAACTCATACCACGAGGAGAGGACCCTACACCACTAAAACCCCCCGGACACTCCTTCGATCCGCCGTTGGCGGGGGCCGGGCACGCATAAGCAATCCGGCCCATGTATTAGGCATCCCCTCCGCTGCAGCAGTATGGTTGCATGCCTCCCTTCTCCATAGCAACGACATGCTGATTATACCACGAGGAGTGCGTTTATCCACTAGAGTCCCCTGCTAACGTCAAAAATTGGAGCACCTGGATCATGATATTCAGTACAAAATATTGTATTTCTGAAGGTAAATCACTTAACGATAGATATGTCTTCATCGCTGTAGGGTTATTGTAACGCAATTTCTATGTTACCTATTATAACTGTATTATTTAAACTACATAAACTTAATAAATTGACATGTTTAAAATATGTTTTGCATGCATACTAAACGCTGAGTAGCGAAGACATTAAAATCTTCTTCTTAGTCGTACACTCTTGACAGAGTGGTCGTGGTCATGTCAAAGTCGATGCTTGCAACACAGCAGCTCTTGCGACCCGTCGCCATGTGTCTCTGTTTCTGGTGGAGTGGGAACAATCGGTGATCGTATTCCCTGTGATGGACTTAATGAGGTCTGTGGGAGCGGCCACGAGATCTTTTGCCCTCAACTTTCCCTTGCAACACCAAACGATTTATGGAGTCCTCGTTGCAAGTGATATGCCCAAAGAATTAATAATAAAATACAAGCCCAAAGCTTCCTGAGGTTCTATTCTGCTATATTCATAAAAATGTCTTACAACCGCAAGCCCGCGGAGAGATTATCTTGAGATTCCCTTGCTATAATGACACATTTGGTACCTGAGTTACTAGACTTTAAAATCCTTATATTACGGACGGTAGCAGTTAGTGTACATATAAAAACATATAGTAACTGCTGTATAAACTCGGTTATCCGATAACATTCCTGAAATGCATGGAAAATCGTAGACGCTCGGATTGGCCGTGAACAGCGCATGCGTGACTTACATAACACTCTTTACTTATTGCGTTGATATATTACTAAGCTTTGCGGCAGACTGGCCCCTTTAGCTATCACACCGAATTTGCAATTAAATTAAAAGTCTATGCTATGTAGGTACATTATAAATTCCAACTCTTAAAGACAACCTGATCAGACTGTGTTATGTTACAATAGTTAAGAAAACCGTGCGTGTCGGGCACGCACATGAAAGGATGCCTTAGACGTGCATATCTAAAGTGCCTATTTTTAAATAAATAAAGTTAAATTTCATTTTGCGGTCGACTCCATACATATTGCTAGGACGACTGTAAATACATAAGTTGGTCGTGTTGTATAATTTTTATACAACTCGACCAACTTATGTATTTACAATCTATCTATGATACCGAGTCCGGTCCGACAAGTATAGTATAGGTACGTCTTTTTAATGCCGATTATATTAATCTATATATTAATGAGGACGACCTCCGTAGCGTAGCGGTATTTGACTCGCCTTTAATCTCGGAGGTCGTGGGTTCGATCCCCACCCCGGACAGAAAATCTTTGGGTAAATTCTAAGATTTCTTTCCGGGTCTGGTTGGTTGAGGGACTACCCTCCGTGCCTCGGAAAGCACGTTAAGCCGTTGGTCCCTATTGTTATAACATCATCTATAATAATCGTATGTCACGGATCGGGCAGCAGTGTTTCCTTGTGTGGTATAACATAATACTGCGGTCACCAGCCCGCCTGCCAAGCGTGGTGACTATGGCAAATACCCTCCCTCTCGGGAGGAGGCCCATGTTCAGCAGTGGACGTTATACGGGCTGATGATGATGATGATGATATATTAATACCTACTTGTTGCTTTGCTTTAAAACTTTGTACCCCTGTTTACGAAAATTGTGCGGACGGAGGAGTATGAAATTTCGCACACTTGTAGTTTACTAGCGACCCGCCTCTAATCCGCACGGGTGCAATACATATAAAACTACCTCTTGAATAACTTTATCTACTAAAAAAACCGCATGTAAATCCGTTGCGTAGTTTTTAAGATCTAAGCATACATAGGCGCATTTCAACCACTGGGCGTCCACTAGATCAATTAAAGATGCATTAATTGTTAATGATGTAATTAATGTTGAAGAGTTGAGCTGATTTTTAATGATATTTATTTAATGGACTGCACCGGTGGCTCAGTGATTACGGCTATGGTTTCTGAGACCTGGTTTTCTGGATTCGATTCCCACCCGGGACAATTAATTGTGTGAACCTGATAGTTGTTCTGATTCTGGGTGTGCTTTGTGTCTTTTCTGATTCTTACGCATTTCCTATGTTAAGTAACAATAACAAAAGAATTATTGAAGCTTCATTAACTTAATTAATTGACATGTTTCATATATTTTTTGTATGCATAGTATACGCTGAGGAATGTAGCGACGATATTTTTATCAAATTCACTGTTTTCGTTACGTGATCCTCCTGATCACCTCGAAGTGTGACCGATTCTCTTGATCACCTCGAAGTGTGACCGAGTTTTGATTAGTTTTAGGTATGTTTGATACTTAATCTTGTGCTTGTAATCTTTGTGTATCATTATTGTATATTTAGGTGTGTTATTATAATCTACTTAACTATAATAGCGGATGGTGAGTCATTGATAATATTTTAGTAAGGTTACACTTGTATAAATATAACATAAATGTAAAAGAAAATAACCAGGTTGTCGGTATTGTTTCTAGAATTCTCCTCATTTAGGTTTTTAACCCCCTTAGCGTAGCGGTGTAAGTCTCGCTTTGAGTTTCGGAGGTCGTGGGTTCGATCCCCACACCGGACAAGAAATCTTTGTGTAAATTCTAAAATTTCTTTCCGGGTCTGGTTGGTTGAGGGACTACCCTCCGTGCCTCGGAAAGCACGTAAAGCCGTTGGTCCCGATTGTTAATAACATCATCTATAACAATCGTATACCAGGGAAACGGGTAGCAGCGTTTTCTTGTGTGTTACTACATAATACTGCGGTCACCAACCCGCCTGCCAAGCGTGGTGACTATGACAAAAACCCTTCCTCGGGAGGAGGCCCATGTTCAGCAGTGGACGTTATACGGGCGGATGTTGATGATGACGATGAGGTTTTTAAGTAATTAAAAAAAAAAGTTAACCAGAAAGAACAGAAAATATCACTGCATTAATTTAAAATTTTAGGCCATTATAGTTCAATTCGCTTTAGTCCTCCTCAAAATATTTTGACAAGGCCAAAAGTCTTGATGTGTATTATTGGTAAGTCAAAGTCAAAGTCAAAAATTCTTTATTCAAATAGACACATTAAAAATATTTTAAATCAATGTTCTTATGATGCGTCCCATTCTTTTACTACCACCAGTTCTGGACGTGGCAACTCTGAGAAGAACTGGCAAGAAACTCAGAGGAATCCTTTTTTTAAAATAAATTATATTTTACAATGATTAATAAAGCAGTATTGTTTCAGAGCAACTAACTCCCAAGCAGTTTTGTCATTAACATAATCAGAAATTTTATAATAAGCCTTTTTACATAATTTATCTTTGACATATCGTTTAAACTTGTTTGTTGAAAGATCTCTTACAATATTAGGAAGTTTTTTGTAGAAGCGTATACATTGCCCCATAAAAGAATTGCTAATTTTGTAGAGACGTGTAGCATGTAAAACGAGATTATGCTTAGATCTAGTATTAACATTATGAGTGTCGCTTTTTTTCTTAGCCGTGCATATCTAAAGTGCCTATTTTTAAATAAATAAAGTTAAATTTCATTTTGCGGTCGACTCCATACATTATGCTAAGTTTTCCTGATAGTTTCGCAATATGTGGGCCCCATTGCATTGCATGGTATGTCCATAATACAACTTACCTATTTTAACGTATCGCTACTGTCAATTGATAGTGACTCAAGATTTTTCGAAGTAAAGATCTATAACATCAGGAGGTTAAAACTATCAAAATGTGTTACATTTGGTTAAGTGCCACTCTTAAATTAAAGCAGTAGTATTATTGTCAAATCTTATGAAAGTTTTTGGTTTTTAAATGAATGGTGATTCGCTATTGAGGTTCTAAGACCTAGTACTATCTCAGAAATAGTTACTTTTCAGGAGAGTGAAAAATCTATAAAATTTAACTCAGACCGTAACAGTTTACTTTTTTATATTATTCCATAGATTTCTATTGGACAATGTGTTTCTAAGTAGCTGAAACGATTGGTATTCTGATGCCAAATGAAAAAATGGCATTAAAATGGAAATTACCAAATGATTTACGTGGTGTTTATACTTCAATTACGGAATGTTTGTGACGAACAACTTGGAAGATTTTCTAGATACAACAAAAACTTTAGCGTTTGTGAGTCAGTCGATCAATGAGTCTGCAGGTCTTGCCTACATAACATTTATTTTCCCACCAATCGAAGCGTCTAGACAAGGCGCCCGGTGCGCCAAAATGACCTCTATTTGACACGCGTATGTTCAACCCTAACGACTTTTTAACCTTTAAATGGTTTAGGAGCGAAAATGTATAAAAAATATAAATACACTAGCTGGTTATTTTAATCGTTATTCCCCTCGGCTATTCCACTCAAGTAACTGTTTCATTTATAATAAAAAGTGGACAAGAGCCATCAGGTATTGTTAATATTTGCTGTTGGTATTTTTCCAATAATAAAGGAGTAAGATCTAGATGTCATTAGTAAATAGTTGTAGTAGTAATTATGAAAATCTTTAAGAAATAACAAAAAAACGTTAGTAATTTGATTTGATGATGATTTATCTGTCATCAAACCAATTAAATAAATTGCTATCAGAAATTCATTTGACACTTAATAAGCAGCTGACACCTGATTATTTACTTTTGACGTTGATCATGCTTGCAGAAACGGCGTGCTAATATTAGTAACTATGCAGTTTCATAGTTCTAGTTCTTACCCAATTATTTATATATTTATTAGTTGTGAAAGTAATACGTAAAAATTATTGTAAACGATATTAATAATGAACCGGTATAAGAGGTATGCAGATTTCACCGATTTGGTTGATGAGTTGAAAAAATTACAGCACCCACGCCAATTGTTAATCGCACTACCGTATTATCCAACAACTGTCGCACAATCGTTTGTCGCATTAGCGGGACGTTGAGCTTCAGTGTGTCGCACAAAGCGTGTTGTCGAACTATCGTCAGTCGCAACTCGCAGTACAGTTTTCTTTTATTGTGGTCCTAATTATAAATACAATGTTTATATAAAAGAAAAATTTAAAACGAGTCAAAAATATTGAATAGGTAGGTAATGTGACTTTTTCTGAAATTTTTCTTAAATGTGTTTGATGTTTTTGTTTTTCATCTCAATCCCCGTCTATCCATCCAATTCAAAAATATTGCATCGTCAATTTTTAATTTTCAAAAATATCACAAGCTATCTGAAATTACAGTTTCAAACTTGCTTTAGGTATTGCGACTTATTAATACCTAACAGGTAAATAAATAAAGCGACAATACTACATGTTAACCTGATTTATCATCAGCTTCTATTGTTGCTATGTCAATATTATTGAAGTATTGTGTTCGAATGCGTTTGTTTCACCTCGAGGCAGTTTTAACTAGTTTTATGTTATTACCACTGTTATATACTTACTCGTTTATACTTCCTGTGCGTTTCTTTATGCACTACTTGCATAATCTTACATTGATAACTAAGGCTGCGGCGTGCGCATTTTTCGAGCGTGTTAACGACACAAATGACGCGGGCGCCATACTTCTGTCCCCATCACCCGCTACCCTCGCCGCCGCACCGCGCCGTCCGAATTTGACACATGCTCAAGAAACAACCATGCCCAATCTGGGGTTAGTCTAAGGCAGAGGTCTTCAAACTACGGCCCGCGGGCCATATCCGGCCCGCCAGTGCCAACAATCCGGCCCGCGACAGCTTAAGACTAGTGTCATCAATCTAGCCTGTGTGTAGCCATCAATGCTGTGATAAGTTGAAAAAGACAACACAAAATGATCATTACTCGGTCGCACACTTGCGACTAGTCTAAAAATAAGAGTATAATTAAGGATAGAAAAATTAAAACTGTTTTGTCCCTTCGAACATATTGGAAAAATCGTTATGGCCCTAAGGCTAACTAAGGCGTCAAAGTTTGGAGACCCCTGGTCTAAGGTATGATTCAGATGATGGTACAAATTGCATTATACAATGCCGCAAAGGAAATGGAAGCAGGAATTACATTTAAAATTTCTGTCACGTAGTCCAGTGCTAAAGTAATTGTAACAGAAATTTGAACTGTAATTCCAATATACACGTTTCAATTCCCTTTACACTACATTGTCAAATGCTGTTCGTCGCGGAATGATGCGAGCTGGTCACTCTGAATAATACCTATGACAAATAAATAACAATTTATCATGTAGGCGTCATTTAACGTGGGCACTGAAATGACAACCTCTCGACTCACAAATTATTTTTTTCAAAATTAGGAGAAAGCGTATTGCGTGTTAGGAAACCACGGAGAAGCAGGGGGCGAGAAGCAAATAATATGAATTCACATAAGATTGCTTTTGGAAGTTCTCCTCACTTTTTTAACTTAATTTGTATCAACGACCCTGAGGACTACTTTTTTCTTTTTTAGGGTGTAGTGCCTTTTTCCTAAAACCATCTTTCGTATATTTATTTGATTATTTGAAAGATACTATAATTATTTAAGTACCGATATAAAAACATGAAGAAATCTTATTGACAGCAGTTGCTTTCGTAAGACTACATACTTAACGCATCCGGTGTTTTCAAATGTAATTGAAATCAAATACCTAAGTGGGTGCAACTTATGCCGAAACCGGCTTACAGGCTTCCATATTGGTGACAAATATTTACAAACCTGATGCTATTTATAGTAACGTTGTTGACTTTGATAAGAAATAAGATGTTGGTTAAATAAATATGTAGGTACGTCTTAAAGTTTCAGTATTATCATTTTATATTTATTATAAAATGATAATACTGAAACAACGAAGAAATAAAATTACTTACAACGAATAAAAATAATGCAGGAGCGATTTTTAATAATAACTGTTAATTAAAATATTTGAAGCGACCGTAGCCAAATGGAATGGATATACGGTTCGATCCCCATGCACCCATTGCACTATCGACGTGAACCCACTCGTAACACAAGCAATTTAGCAAAAACGAATAGTAGCTAGTTACTATAATGTGTAAGATGTTTAAGTACCAAGGAAGATATTAAAGTATCATATAAGATGTTAGAGTCATATTTTATATTAATTATTCGGTTGTACTCACGGTTTGTCATCATCGGATATGTCGGGTCAGAGCCCACTCGTCTCCTAAGATTCGCACCCTGTGCCCACTCGTCCCCTGGAACTTTTGAGGGGCCCATTCGCCCCCTGAAGAATATTTATTTTTATTCATTATTCTAATATAAGTACATGTATATGTGTATACTGCAGCTTGGTAGTCCGGGTACAGTCGCGCAGAAAAGGCTAAAATAAAAAATATAGTAATTCGGTAGACATCATGTTTATTTCAAATAAATAAAATAAATAAAATAAAAATCATTTTTATTTACGTAAACCAATTACAGGCACTTGTAAATAGTCAAACATTAATTAGAAAAATTTAATTAATTATATTTGTTATTTATTTATATCTATAAAATTAATAATTTTTATATTATCATATATTTATATGTTATTATTATAATTTATTTATTTATATTGTTCTTAGCGACACAAAATGCTTGTTCTGTCTATATTATGTCAAAACAATTGTCATTATTTGGGTGGACCATGAGCATATAACGACGGACGCGCTTTAATGCTACCACCGGATCCAATGCGCCCCAACTGAGAAGATCCGGCGAAACAAACTCAGTGGGTTACTTTACTACCGGTTTCAACACGGCCCACATGAGACGGTCCGGCGAAACATACTCAAATGGACAAATACGCGGGGTTTTGGTCCAATTATTATCATTTATTTTTAGTAGGCATACACATTTATTGCCCAAACGGTTGTCTTGTTATAATTTATTTTAGTTTTACTCAATAAGATTAAATGATATTGAGACAGAACTAGCGGTATTTATAATTAAAGTACACCATGTATGAAATCAATTACAGACAGTTCACAGAATAAGATACAGTTCTAATTACAACTACTGTACTTGGCTGTATGGTCCTCAGGGAGGTAGGTGCAAGATGGTTCCGATAGCCAAACGTCTTTATCTTCAATATAATCCTGAATACTATAGTAACCTTTCGATATGAGAACAGTTTTAACATGTGTTTTAAATCTAGTATCAGGCAAGTCTGTGACATAACTAGGGAGTTTATTATAGAACCTAATACCATTTCCCATAAATGTCTTATTAGTTTTGCTAACTCTAAATCCTGGAACAGCAAGTTTGTGCTTATTTCTTGTGTTAATATTATGAATGTCACTTTTTTTACTATATTTATCAATATTTTTTCTAATAAAAATTATATTTTGGTAAATATATTCAGAGGGCACGGTAAGTATATTTATATTTTTAAAAAGGTTACGTAGGGAGTCGCGACTACCTAATCCATATATGGCCCTGACCGCTCGTTTTTGTAATACGAATATAGTATTCACATCGGCGGCTGACCCCCACAGCAGAATTCCATAAGACATAATGCTATGAAAGTACGCGAAATACACTAGCTTAGCCGTGGCTTCATCGGACAACTGTCTAATTTTCCACACAGCATACGAAGCTGAACTTAATCTACCAGCGAGTTTTTCAATATGAGGGCCCCATTGTAGTTTAAAATCTAAGGTAATTCCTAAAAATACGGTGGACGTGACTAATTCTAATGTTTCTCCATTTAATGAAACTTTAGGCGTAGAATTGATGACATTAGGTAGTACAAATTTAACACATTTGGTTTTTCCCGCATTTAGTAAAAGATTATTTGCGGAAAACCAGTTTGCAATTAAACCGAGTGTTCTATTATGGTCAGTTAAATCGGTAACTTTTCTTTTAACTCTAAAAATCAATGAAGTGTCATCGGCAAACAGAACAATGTCTGATAGTTCATTAATTAGGTATGGGAGATCATTTATATAAACAAGAAACAGGAAAGGACCTAAGATTGATCCCTGGGGCACCCCCATTTTAACAAAATGTCCCTCAGAATTCACGCCGTCTACAGATACTATCTGTTTCCTATCTGATAAATAGGATACTACAAGATCAAGTGATTTATCACAAATACCATAATATTTTAACTTTAGCAAAAGCGTTTCATGATCTACACAATCGAATGCCTTGGAGAGGTCACAGAAGACTCCTAGGGCATCCTGCGATCCCTCCCAAGCCTCCAATATGGACTTAATCAAAACGCATCCCGCATCTTGAGTTGAACGACCCTTTGTGAATCCGAACTGCTTGTCGTGCAATATCCCATTCGTATTAAAATGAGCTAACATTTGGCCGAGCATCATTTTTTCAAAGATTTTGCTCAAAGTTGGTAGTATAGAAATAGGCCTATAATTAGTCGCGTTATTAGAGCTACCCGATTTAAATATAGGAACAATTTTACTTAATTTCATAAGGTCAGGAAAAACTCCATCAGTTATAGACTTATTGAAGATAGCCGCTAGAATTGGAGCAATATTTTGTATAACTGTGTCTATAGCTTTTACTGAGAAATAAGATTAACACATAAAAAACACAATGTCCTAGAAACTAACGAAATACAACTCTTTTACAAAAATCAGCCTTGATTGACCATCATATAAATAAACATTAAATATAAAATATGCAAAAAAAAATAGAACACATATCAACAGTAAATAATCACTTCTTATTTTTTATATATTTACCAATTACATACATTCAAAATCATAATAACTTAAATCTAAAAAATTATAACAGTACAAAATAAATACTAAAATCACAGTAATTATTGAAGACTAGATACATCAACATATATTTTTTTTGCATATTAACCAACTACATGCAAAATCGTAATAACTTAAATCTAATAAATTGTAACTAGAAGTACCTACATAAAAATTGGCTAAAATCACCGTATTTTTCACTGAAAAAGTAGAAAAAGTAATATTTTATCATACAAAATAGAAAATTATGTGGGTGCATACACAGTAGCATACTAAAAATCTATGTTTTACCTTAAAATAAAATAAAGTATTTAATAGTAACTATTAAAAAGTAGCAGCAGTTGATTTTTTTTTTCTGTGTCTTCGTTCCAATTATATACACGTAATTCTTTTGAAATAGGAATGTATAGGTAAATAGTAGAACTTACGTATTTTTCCTTCACGTACATGCACTGATCACTTCACTCACTAATTAAATTTAATAAGTAATCCTACAGGATACGCTAATGAAAACTTTCACTCGAGACAGTATAAAAATCAGTACGCTTGGATTTGCAACTATAAGTAAACTTAATGTAGTGTAGTGTACAACTTCGGCGTATTTATTCCAGGAATGTGTTAACATTCCTGGAATAAATACGCCGAAGTTGTCTAGTACTGGTGTTAGCCAATCAGGTGCAAGTCCTTTCATCGAGCGTCTATTGTTTTGGGCTACGCCTTTGTTATTTGCTCGCGCGCAGATACTATGGCTAAGATTACCCCTCCCGCTTCGGCATTCCACCTTATCTCTTATTTATAACCCGTTTTTAGGGTTCCGTAGCCAAATGGCTAAAAACGGAACCCTTATAGATTCGTCATGTCTGTCTGTCTGTCTGTCTGTCCGTCCGTATGTCACAGCCACTTTTTTCCGAAACTATAAGAACTATAATGTTGAAACTTGGCAAGTAGACGTATGTTGTGAACCGCATTAAGATTTTCACACAAAAACAGAAAAAAAACAAAAGATTTTGGGGTTCCCCATACTTAGAACTGAAACTCAAAAAAAATTTTTTCGTCGAACCCATACGTGTGTGGTATCTATGGATAGGTCTTCAAAAATGATATTGAGGTTTCTAATGTCATTTTTTTCTAAACTGAATAGTTTGCGCGAGAGACACTTCCAAAGTGGTAAAATGTGTGTCCCCCCCCCCCTGTAACTTCTAAAATAAGAGAATGATAAAACTAAAAAAAATAAATGATGTACATAACCATGCAAACTTTCATCGAAAATTGGTTTGCACGAGATCAAGTAAGTAATTTTTTTTTTAATACGTCATAAACCGTAAACCACAGTTTACCTTTAATTCATTCAACTATTATTAACATCGATCAAAGTTACAACGAACTACAAGAACTTTTATACTATGTTACTTGTTGTATTCTTGATATCAAAAATAGGTAGGCACTTGCAACTAGTACGGAACCCTTCGTGCGAGAGTCCGACTCGCACTTGGCCGGTTTTTTTTTAACAAACCATTCGTAGTGACACAATTTTACATCGTAAGCCTATCGACAGGTTATATTATTATCATGACGGATTATCATTCATCATAGCTCTTTTTTCAATGATCTGTTATGATTTATTAAATTAATTCCGTTAATAAACTGTTCACAAGTGTACTATGTTAACCGTTTCTTATGTAAAATATAGCTAATTTTATCTCAGGGGACCAATAGGCACCTGAATAGGTGCCGAATCTTTAACTTATATTGTATACAGGGTGAAATGTTAGTCACCAGCCAAATTTTTTCTAGGCATTAGGTATCATTCACTAACACCAATTTTGAAAAAAAAACGATACCTAAAATTTTCATAATTTATAATTTACTCGAAGGAATTATCCGCTCTGCGTGGTCACCAAGTAAAATGTTAATAATACTACGTGCCGCGCGAACATCAATGAGAGCGCACGTCGTTACCCCCGCCCCCACTACCCCTGAGCGGCACTACCTATGATCTAGTCGGCCACGCGCACCCCTTCGCGGGCCTTTGTGACGTGATTTCTCAATATTTTTGTATTGAGTGATACTAAATGAAAAAACACGTATTCAATGATTTTTACTAAAGATTAACATATCAAAATTTGGCTGGTGATTAAAATTTCACCCTGTATATATTAGAGGGGACGAATGGGTACCTTAAAAAAATATTTTTTATTAAAATATTAATTGGTCCCCTACCAGGAGACCAATGGGCACCTATATAGGGGCCGAATCTACAACTTTTATGCTGGGGGACGAATTTTAGGAGACGAGTGGGCTCTGACCCGATATGTCATACTGGTTTCGAGACCATCCCGAGGTCCATTCTCAAGTAGTCGACTCGACGGCGCGCCCGGCATCTAAGTCGGACATATCCGATGATTACAAACCGTGAGGACAACCGGACAGTTAATATAAAGTATGTGTACCACTCACGAAAGTTTTAATTCTAAAATGTTAGAGTCAGCTTAAAAAAAAAACTGGCTGGTACAAGCGCTCCACATCGTGCAGAAATAGTAGGTAGGCTAATATATTCAAAATTCTAGATAAGTTTTTACTCTATCGGAGCAATGTACCTGTTAGATGCACAACTACCCCTCCGTCGTCAGGAGTGTGACGTCTGCATACACTATTGGCAACGGTAGTCATAACACAAAGACAGGGACTACTCTTTTAAACCCCCCGTGTGCTCGTACGATGTCATTCGAGAGGATACCGGAAAATTCGTCAGCGTAATTTCCAGTACCACAATTACTTCAAGCGGCTGCAGCCCAATGGCTAAGGGCATTGGACTTGTGATCCTATGGTCGCCGGTTCGATCCCCACCCATTGCACTACCCACGTGAATCCACTCGTAACACAAACATTTTAGCTTAGGACGAGGTGTTATCAAGAAAACTAGTAGACTGCAAAACACTTCTAATAACCTAAGCTACATTTACCGGTTACTAATAACGCTGTATAACTTGATCCGTTATCAAAATAACAAATTGGAGAGCAAATGTATGACTGTAATACACGTATGTGTGAGTTTCTCTGAGGCTTTCTCTTGAAATCTGGTCCAATCAAGTAGTGAGACCTAAGACTCTCTCTGTATTGTGCAGGCCTGGCGGCGCCATGCGCCAGTGCGTACCTTTCCAATTCAGCTTTTGTGAAATGTCAAATCCGTTGCATTGACAACTTCTTTTTATATAATAAACTGGATAACTCTTGTTGTGTTGGTACTTTACTTATGACATTATCTATACTAATATTATAAAGCTTCAGAGTTTGTTTGTTTGTTTGAACGCGCTAATGTCAGGAAATACGGGTCGGATTAAAAAAAATCTTATATTGTTGGATAGTCCATTAACGAGGAAGGTTATAGGCTATATTTTATAACGAAGTTCCCACGGGTACGGGAGCTACGCGGGTGAAACCGCGCGCGGGAAGCTAGTTGGATTATAAATACATCAACAATAATAATAAAAGTTCTTCATGTGTAATAGCTCCAAATTGTTATTGATTGATAATGAGGGTTCAAAAACCGTTTTTTTTTAACCTTTATTATCCCACTGCTGGGCAAAGTTCTCCCCCATAACCTTCCACTCTTCCTTTTGTGCGGCTTTCTCCGGCCAATCTGTAAAACGATAAGCGGAATAAATTTGAATTTTAACAGATTCTTTATAAAATTAATTTCGTTACTTTGCGGAGCACCGCAAAATATCAACTGTTAATTGATATCTTGTGTTTCTTTTTAATTTGGCAGATTTTTATACAAAATAAATTAAATTTATTCCTCCGATCATTTTTATCTGAGGATTGAAAAATTAGCCCTAACACATCAATAACTATAAACTATTTCACGAACAAACAATTCAAGTCAAAAAGTATATTAGTAACACTATGGCTCGCGACTAGGTTTAGAGTCTATAAGATTTCTCTTATCGGGTTCAAACCTTCCCCAAAAATCTTGGATACGAAACTGCTAACCTAGCAACATATTACGTGACTTGAACTAAATGCTGCCAGGTAACAGGTAACCCATCAATTACCTAGCTGTATGTACCGTTAGCTTACCCGTTCACATCGTCAGCACTCATACATAACGCGATACAATGTATGTCAGTAATTAAATTACTTAGATGTTTATTATTGTTATTATAAATAGGTGTATTACATAATAACAAGTAATGGTATTTATACAACGTAATATAATAATATGATAAGATTATTTACGATGTTAAGTTGCAGAGCAAGGAATGTTAAATGATTAATTGTTGGAATACGAAAGTATTTTATGATTTTATAGGCATTATATTAAGCAAGAGTTTTGGTACGAATTAGTAACTACTAGGTGGCCAGAGGCGATTAAACTTGGAGAGCACCGCGCCGTAGGTAAGCATCTCATCGCCCCAAATTTTAATCCGACAAAGAATGCCGCTGTACTCTTCACGAGATTAAACAGTCCACCAGTCATTCCACCGGTCAAGATGTTCGGCGAACTAATCCCTTGAGAACGGAAAGCCAAGTACTTAGGCGTTATACTTGACCGAAAGCTAAACTTCAGAGCGCATGTAGAAACCGTTCATGCACGGGCTTTATTTACGCTCAGTCGACTACACTGTATTTTAAATTCACGAAGAAAACTATCACTTGATAATAAGTTTAGGATTTATACCACGTATATACGACCGATTATGGCGTACGCAAGCACTGTATTCGCTCATACAGCGTCTTGCAGTTTGCACCGCTTACAAACTGTTTAAAGTAGATTCACTCGACGTGCCACGGAGGTACCGTGGTTCATTCGTAATCGCAACTTGCATTCTGATATCCAACTGCATTCCATCAAGCAGAGGATGAAAGAGGCATCGGAACGCTTCTTTGAATCCGCGGCTCAACACCCAAACCCGTTGCGTTGGTTGTTGCAGCATCCGACTATAGGCCTTTGCCCACAAAGCGTCGTTTACGACGCTTTGTGGGCAAAGGCCCGTGTTTACACGGACGACGAGATCACAACTTGCCAAGTAGCAGTACAGAGACTGCAAGAAACTAGCACCACTACACAGAGACCATCTACACAGAGATCTATCCGACCCGCAGGAGAAGAGTGCGCCCGCGAACGCGACGCCTCCCTCCTCGCCCTCCCAACCCTTAGTTTGCTAAGAGCCTTCCGATGCCCTCGTAGACCCGAAGTCCGAGAGGCCCGCGAACTGTAAAGTAGAGCGACAGTCGTGGCACAAAACTCCCCAAAAAAAACTAAAAGCCATAATCCATCAATTTCCCCGTCAGGGACCGGTCTGAGCCGGTGTCCAAGTCCCACAGGGGACGCCCTCTTGCGCAGGTTGCGTAGTTTGCTGTGTTTAAACCATTTATTTAGGGTAGCAAGACTACATATTATGTCCGTCCGATAAAAAAACCCTGTTTAAAAAATAACTAGGTGGGTACTTGTGAAAATTTGATCAGTGTAGTTGCCGTTGCTACATGTGTGCTGGTTATTTCAATTTGGCTGGCCTTTTCTCATTCCGACTTGTAGTAGACTCAACTACAGTTGCTCTCCCAGCGTCTGTTCCGCCAGCGCGCCCCTTTGTACCTAGTTTGCCTTATGGAAAATCCGACTCTTTTTTTTAATATTACTAGCAGAGTTATTGCACTCTACTAGTATTCTTGTTAACCCCTCGTGCTAAGCTAAAATGCTTGTGTTACGAGTGGGTTCACGTCGGTAGTGCAATGGGTGGGGGCGGACCTTCAAACTGATAAATATTATAGACTTCTGCTCTAAATTTATATGTTCGTTCCAGGTCCTCTAGCGATAGGCGTGCCAGGCGAGCTCCGGGGCATGTGGGCAGCACACAAGCGGTGGGGCAAGCTACCCTGGGACAGTCTAATCGCGCCAAGCTTGGAGCTGTGCAATAATGGCTTCCCCATGTCCAAGGTCATGTTTGATGGCGTCGAGACAGCACCCTGGATTAAGAACGACCCACATCTTAAGTATGATATATTTTGTGAAATTCTGTCCTCCTTGCAAGTTTGCCGTAAATTTAATATTTGTTAATATTTGGCTAAAATTAAATGCTAACATTATTTTTATTAATTAGGTAAAAAACGATTCCGATGTTATTAAACCAAAAAATTACCTCGTTATAACTTGCTCCCTTGACATAATTGAGCTGACAAATAAGGCACTGAATGTGTCTTAGTGAGTAGTTAAATTGTTTCTTAAACGAATCGAAAAACAACAACAGTTTAGTAGGGGAAAGATTAGTATTTTTGTTACGAATAAAATAATAAACGAATTTCGTTAACTCTTTCACCATTAGAACGCTTCCTGAGTAATACTTAATAATGACGCTCCCACGGGGACAGAATCTACGCGGGAGCTAGTAAGTTGTACTTGGAAAACAAGACACAACCATTTTAGCAAATGGTATTTTAAATAAGTATTTGCATACAAACACATTCACACCTAATACAAATCCGTTAAACACACTGTAAACTCAATTTGCTTTCAAGAAACCATACAAGTTCTAATAAACATTAAGCCTTATTTCCTCTACCCATATAAGTGAGCTAAAAGGAAGTACAACGCAATACGTAATGTGTTCCTATATGGCAGGAAAATGTACTACAATTCAGCAAGAAATCAGTTCCACAAGGCAGGGACTATGGTAAAACCGAGCGATGCTTTGTGTAACACATTCAAAAGGATAGCAGAGAACGGCGGCGATGATTTGTACAACGGCACCTTGGCTGCGGACTTTTTGGATGATTTGGAGAGGGCAGGCAGCATCATCACGGCAGAGGATCTTGTAAAATATGAGTAAGTACCTTGATTTTACCAACATAACACGAGCAATAAGTATGACTGTCTGATCATGAGAGAATTAATCTCTTTTTCATCATCAGCCTTTTACAATCATCATCATCAGCTCATTTAACGTCCTTTGATGAACGTTGACCTCGCTTGAAAGTGGTTTTACCGCAGTGTTATTTAGTTACCTGGTATATGATTCTTTTGATATAACAATCGGGACCGACGCTATTACGTGCTTTCCGAGGCATGGCGTTTGCCTTTCAACCAACCAGAACCGGAACAAATATAACACCAAACTGACAGATAGACAAAGTTACTCGCATTATTATAATAAGTAGTGGCATATAAACATCTTATGACTGTAATGCGTTGGCCATTTTGAGACAACAAACTCATATAAACGTATGTCAACGGCCACATTGCATTTGTTTGAAACAAGCGATTTGATCGTTCGGATTTCGGTTAGAAGAAGAATAATAATAGAATAATCAAGGAATGTACGCCTGCCATTTTAAAAAATAGAATCACATAATCACGTGACAATCGTCAAGTACCATACTTTTAGCGATGTTCTGCTAGGGATCGCACCGCTGTAGTGTCATTCTGTCTAGGCCCTCAGCCCGGTCCCAGATGCATATAAGGCAAACTAGGCACGTGCCTAGGGGCGCGACGGTACAAAGGGGCGCGCGGGTGGTTTAGACGCTAGAACAGCAACTGTAGTTAAGGCAACAAGGAATAAAGAAATGCCAGCTCCAAATTGGAGTACCTAACCTCTACCACACATGTAGTAAAGCCAACTACAGTGATCAAATGTTTTTCTAGTACTAGTTATTTATAAAATAGGGGTGCCGATGAGATGAGATACTTGCCTACAGCGGCGCTCTCAACGTTTAATCCGCCTCTGCCTGGGTCTAATCTATCTCTATATAATTATATAAGAATAATATCTGTTAATAGACTATCACAGTTTCTATAGACTAATAGATTATTACAGAAGATTATTTGTTTCAACACATAAGGTGTAGGTATTGCGGATCCAGTTCCAGTACATTGACTTTCGTAGAACAAAGGAAAGGAAATTACAATATCAATTGCAGTTAATTGACACCGTATTTTTTTGCGCGGTCAAATACAAAATGTTATACAGACAAAAAAATATAATTTTTAATCAGAAACGATAATTTCTTCATCATGATCACTTTTTTTTGAGTTTTGCTAAAAATATATAGGTATGTAAGACCGCCCTCTATATAGCAATGATATGCTAAACATACCACGAAGAGAGGGTTTACACCTCCGAACGCTATTAATGGGGGAATCTGGTACTGAAGAAGTTTGACATCGGGTGTCCCTGGCGGTACCCGCAGTCCTGTCTCTCCTCCTCTCTTCTCAGACTGTTTTATAAAAAGTAATTATGTCTCTTTGACAATAATATGTATATGGCATTCTTGAATATAAATGAATTACGAGGAGAAAGTAATATTGATTTATACTATTAATGACGCGAAAGCTACGATTTATAGATATTTACCATTGTATTTTTTCTAGCTACTCTTTATATCGACATATCTTCTTATAATGAATTGGTTTTTAATGCCTCATGTCACTGATACACATTGATAGTCAATGATTGTAAGTGTTTACAAAGTACTAGTTCGATTAGTCTCAAAACAATGTTATCAATTTATATAATAACTAGCTGTCCTGCGCAATTTCACTCGTGTAGACCCCGTTTCCGTAAGAACCTCATAATTAAATAGCCTATAGCCTTCCTCGATAAATGGGCTATCTAACATTGAAATATTTTTTCAAATCGGACCAGTAGTTCCTGAGTTTAGCGCGTTCAATCAAAATTATAATCTCTTCAGCTTGATATATTTTGATATTAATTTTTGATACCCTACTGGAGTAACTACGTACATCAACATCAACAAATAAAAGCACTTGAATATTTGTTTATTTTATTTATTTATTCTTATTCGAATTATCGATACATGGAAAATTCCTGCCGCTGCAGCGCAAGACATGTTGGAGAATGGCGACAGAGAACAAATATTTGAGTAAATTTTAACTTCTTTATAGCTGTGTGGTTTCCAGTATACTACACCACATTATGTCTTCCCACGGGTATCGTATGTCTAAAGGATGTTCAACTGATGGATGGACAGCAGCATCTATCATCTCAAGACTAGTTACCGTCAATTCAATTAAAGTTTATTTGTGCTGGTTATTACTTTGGCAAGTAAGCATTGCCATTCAACGGGGTAATGCTGCCAGCATTCTGGGAACCTTGCCAAGTAGAATAGATTTAGAATAGTAGTATTTTATAAGTTAGTTTTATTTTAAATTTTCTTCTTTTAGTTGTATAAAGCTGTATAATATCGTGGATGAAATAAATTAGTTTTCGTTTAAAAAAAATATACCTATTTATTTAAATGTATATTTTTATACATTTAAATATACATGTAGATAAAAAAACATTTGCAGTCTCACACATTTGTCACTTCTAGGCTATGGCATACAAATATTCACTTAAAACTAACAAATTAGCCATGCATCTAAATCTATTTAAGGACATACATCGTACTGCGATAACCAATCTACCTACCAAGCATGCTAATTATGTTATATTCCTCAACGATCCCAGCTTGCGAAAGGGCCACGTTCAGTAGTAAAGAGAGAAGTAACTTATTTAAACACATTATTAAGTACATAATATATAATATTTTTGTAAACAACACATGTAACGTACATAGTAGTGCAACAGTCGTGAATCATTACCGTAACTAATAATTGGAATTCGTTTAAGTATGAAACGAATTGTTATGCTGCTAACAAAAAAAAAATCTTAAGAATAAATTTTCGTAAATTATACTTAGTTTATATTTTAGATCATACTCAACGGCTTATCGTGTTATTCATAAAAAAACTTGCGTCATAAAGACAGCCTACTCAAGTAAGTACATACCTAACTTCAAGATAAAACATTAAAGTAAAATATATAACAGACCCTTACAAATTAAAAACCTTTGGTAGTTATAAGTTTAATTCGATAACTTTTACATACTTCAAAAATATATAACAAGTCATATAAAACTTATAATTTTTATATGACAAACATTTTTGCAGCATCTAAAGTCACTTACGAAACCTCCCCGATTAGTTACCATAAATTCGCTGTTAATAACCACATGGTTAAAGGCGACTATTTGCTATAAAAACCGAAATCTAGAGCGCTTTTAGAAACGTTATTTGCTTTGACTGTATTATGAACTCTACACCTATTTCACAATAATATTTCACATTTCACATTGTATTTAAAACAATAACATTTATGTAGTAAGCGTAACATTCACCTGATCAAACGATAACAGTGAATCATTGGTATTTTACATAAAAATATGAGTTCATACATACAGATAAGTATCTAAATCATTAAATGACTAATACATTCGTTTAATAACCTAAATACTCCTGAAACTATTTTACATTTCATATCTTTATAAGTTTAAAAAACAATTTGAAAAATTTATATTCATCTGGAAAAGTTGGAAATCCATGGGTTGGTAGGATAAACCTATCTCTGTTTTTTACGAAAAGGGTACAATGAAACCGCAAACCATTTGAAGCCAATACAATTTTTTCTACATTTAGTTGAGATAACAATTTGGGTTGGTACCCTACACAATTGTATCCATTATTTGGCTATTTTAAAATGACAAAATATGTGTTCATTCGGCTTTTTTTACCGGAATTAACACTAGATATTATTAAAATCTCATTTAAAAATACAAAATATCTAGTGTTAATTCGGCTAAAAAAACTGGTTTTTTTTAGCGGAATTTACTCTCCATATTTTGTCGTGTCACAAAATATGTGTTTATTCGGCTTTTTTTACCGAAACTAACACTAAATATTATTAAAATCTCATTTAAAAATACAAAATATCTAGTGTTTATTCGGCTAAAAAAACTGTTTTTTTAGCGGAATTTACTCTCCATATTTTGTCTTTTTAAGTTATATTAATATATTATGGATTTCCGCAAAGTAACGCCTGATTCTATCAATTCCATTATTTGGGTAAAACTGGCACCTTGTAAGCAATGATTGGTGATCAGTTCTCCTGATTGTTGGCCCATGTTTTTACCTATTTCATCACAATACTTACTTTTTTTAGTTATGCTATTACTTAATAATAATTTAGAAGCACATTGGTTTACAGGAGACAGTAGACCGTGGAGTGCTCAGTGGTGTCGGCGTGACTTAATACCATATTTATTTTCCTCTGGAGGAGGCCCATGTTCAGCAGTTAACGTTATACTAGCAGATGATGGAGATGATAGTATGTAGCATAGTAAACCCTGAATAGCAAAGACATGTCGAACTCAGAGTCATATTATTATATGTCGGTTATACCACCTGCACCGGTATCAACAATAAAATTGTATGAGACTGGACACAACACCATCGAACATTACTTAGCAGATGTTGATACCTGAAATATACGAGTATTAGCTGATGCCCATGACTTTGTCCGCTTGGTGTTTGTTATTCCTTCGGTTTTTTTAACTATCCCACGGGAAACTAATAAATGTTCTTTGATTATAAGTATTTAAAATGTGGACCGGGGATGTAAGGTACCACCACGCAACATTTCATTTATTTTTAAACAGACAGAGAAACAGAAAAAATTAAAAAAAACTGGATGTGTTCTATTTTACTTCTTACATCCCCCTGACTCGGCTTTTAGTGTTTTTTTTTTTTTTTCTTTGAACAGACTTTCGACCTCTACAGTTTTATTATATGTATACATATAATATATAAAATCTATATTTGAACACGTATTTCGGATTTTATAAATCTATCTTACAGCGAAAAGATCGTCCCGTTTAAATCGGTATTACCGACTATGTTGGAGATTAGGCGGAATACACTCACAAACAAACATACAGACAAAATAAATACCTATACTATATGTTATTGTATGTGCCTATTATATACCTTATAATAGCTATCTACCTTCCTATTTTGAAAGTCTTGTCAAGATAGGTTCAGCAGTTACAGAGATAGGCTGGAACATTCATATGCATATAGTAAAAACTGGTTATTTTCCATTACAGAGAGACACTTCAATTTTATTTATTTGTAGCTTGTCAATATGGATATAACTGTCAGCGCATTGGAATTTAATTGTGCTATGGCCAACTTTATAATTAACATGGTTTGTTTGGAATCATAAATTATCTCAGCGATTGTTGTATTTTTTTCAGCACTTACCTACAAATGGCCTTTTCTAGCCGTTAACCATGCATCGTTACCCGCGTAACTCCCGTTCCCGTAGGAACTATCATTAAATTTAGGCTTTATCTTTCCTCGATAAATGGGCTATAATAGCACTGAGATACATTTTTAATAGTTCTTGAGATTAGCGCATTCAAGCAAGCAAACAAACTCAGCTTTATATATTAGTAGGTTTCTTTCATCATCATCATCAGCCAGCTGATTAGTTTTAATTATTTGAACTTTGATTAATTTGTGTCTACTCACAACACAATTCAGCATTTTTGCTGTCAAATAATATAAATCTTCAGTAATTAAGACATTTTTCATAATCATATCGTTACGTCATTGGCTCCTTTTGTAGATTCCAACTGTGTCGCTTCACCAGCCCGTTTATGTCCACTGTTATGATATCAAGAACCGAAAGCTGCGATCGACTGACGTCGTAAGGCATAGTTTTCGTACGCGTGTGTGTGTACAATTAACTCATTTTGTGAGTAAATATATTTATGTCAGTACGTCAACCGGTATTTCTTTATAGGAGATTTTTTTTTCGCACGTGCCTATTTATTTTGCCACGAGGCTGTTGCTACTTTACCAGGCATAAAGGCGAACAGAGCTCCAGCCTAGATAAACACTACAAACTATTCAACCTGCACAAGAGGCCGTTCCCTGTGGGACTTGGGCCTCGGCGCAAGGCGGTCGCTGGCGATGAGCTTGAGCGATTTTGACTTTTTGTATTTTAGGAAAGTTTTGTGCTACTGTCGCTCTACTTTACAGTTCGTGGGCATCTCCGACTTCGGGTCTACGGGGGCATCGGAAGGTTGTGAACAGTTCGTTACTAGCTGTGTTCAAATACACATAAACAGTGATCTCTTCTCATAAACGTGGACATAACATTTAAGATGCGTTTCACTATGTGTAAACCTATCTCCTTAGTCGACTGTACACGGTGAGGCAGAGTTTTATCGACGCAGAACTCCGTATTTATTTATTTGTTTGGTCTGAATCGACAATAAACCTATTATAATGTACAGTCCACTATTTCATTCCACCTCGGTCTTGTTTATAACACCGATTGCGTTGAGTCATAGCCGCAGTGTGAAGAGATCATTATCACCCTGCTCTTATCCCAATTTACTTGGGGTCGGCGAAAACCGTTTTTTCTTCGATTCTATCCTGTCAATAGGCGCGCTATCACTTACTCCCTTCTCGTTCATATCACTTGATGAAGTCCAAAGAAAATATCTATCACAGCACAATCCATCCATCTTTTCTATGGTCTCCCTCTTCATCTCCATCCGTCTACATTTACAATACGTCTATGAAGAGATAAACGACGAAATACAGCTTTCACAATGTATCGAATCGATCTCAAAACGTATTGTTTGGTGTTGTTTTGTTACAAACATCTAACAAACTATCTTTAGCTCACATTGGCTCAGAACACTTAGCTCGCACAATTATAAATGAAGATCTGTTGGTGCCAATGACCTACGTAACCTATGTTACGCCACATTGTATCTATAGGAGCATAACATGTATACATATAAATTATATACAGCTGTATATGTTAGCACATAAAATGCCAAAATAAATATTGTTGTGAGCAAAATTCCTTTTCATAGTAAAAATGTCACATAATTTGGAACAATGTGCGTAGGCAGTACTTGGTACCCTCACTGAGTTTAAATGGATATGCTCTTACCTCGTTGTATGATTTGCATGCCTTTGCAAAGGGCGCGCTAGTCCTATATGGTAGGACATGGTACGTATCTACTCGCATGAGACGTTTAACCCATGAGACGGAATTACCCCGAGAAAAACAATTTCTATGATTGAATAGCTTACCTGACGTATTAATATTTATGAGTAATCTTCACAGAGCCAAAATCACGGATCCCATAGCTGTTTCCATCAGCAATGGGGACACCTTCTACGCGCCACCACCTCCGAGCAGCGGAGCTATCCTAGTCAACATTCTGAACATCCTCAGCGGTTATAACTTCAACTCGTCCAGTATTGACTCCACGGAAAGCACAGTCTTAACCTACCATAGGATCATTGAAGCCTTCAAGTTCGCGTACGCTGCAAGAACGAAGCTTGGTGATATGGACTTCTTGGATTTGGATGGGGTGAGTAATTATTATTATAGAAGGACTTCACCTGCTTTGATGTTGTGCAACCAAGCAAGGCTGAAGCTTTGCTCGTCTTTATGCCCAGTAGTAGCAAAAACTAGCGAGGATCTCCAGATCTAGTACAATATCCATTTTACTTAAAAAGCCCGTTTATATCCACTGCTGAACTTGGGCTTCTGTAAACAGACCTTAACAAGCCATGGTTGATGGATATTTCCATAGTCATCACGCTTGGCCGAAGGATTCGTGATTCGAATTCGAAGTTGGTGGTGTTGCAATCGTGCCTTGGAGAGCATGTTAAACTGTCGATTCTGCGCCTGATCTCTCACCAGACGTGTCGGTAGAACCGTCCCATCGGATTTTGATAGTACAAGAATAGAGTGTACCTACCTGTGTTTGCGCCCATACTTATGCAGTAAAGTATGGCCTGTGCGGATGGCTAATCTCTTAAGATATTGGCTGCCGAGGCCGAAAACCGTCGAGAGGACTTAATGTCCATCCTCCTTCAACCTCAATGGTAATAAAAGCGATCAGAGCTCCAGTCTTAATAAATGGTTTAAAAACTACACACCCTCCACCACCACCACCTTCCACCACCACCTTCTTATGCAGACTGCTTAGTCTGCATAAGAAGGTGGCCCCGTATTTCCCCTTCCCGTTCCCGTGGGTAATAAAAATCATTTTTAAGCAACATGGCTTTCTACCGATAAAATAATTCTAAAAATCGGTTCAGTAAATCCATAGATTACCTCCTACAAACTGACAAACTTTACCTCTTTATAATTAGTATGGCATACATATTAGTTGTCTTTATTAGCTATTTATGCATTCATATTTTATAATCGTTCGATTGACACGTTTATAAGCTACCATGATATTAAATAATAATTTCAATTCGAACAAAGTTTTAAGTCTTCAACTCAATCAATATTCAAATTATGTTTGACCCAATTTCAGTTCATAACCTTTTATTGTGCAAGACAGCGTTATAGCGTGCTGATACTGCAAAAATAGCACGCCATCATTCATTCGCAATTATCATCATAAAACAACTACTTTAGAGAAACCTATGTACACTAAACAATTCCACTACATTCTCAACTACAATCCGCCTGCCAAGCGTGCTGATTATGGCAATATCCCTCAACGTCCCTGGCTTGCCAAGGTCTGTTAAGAGGAGGCACTTGTTCAGCAGTCGACTTTAATGGTCTGATAAAGTAAAAAAAAAAGTAAACGCTGAGATTAGCAAAGAAAACGTCTTAACTCTACCTACAACTTAAATATCGCAATCAAATTGCAGTTGGCTTTCGTCTCATTTTCAGAGCAAAAATGTTACCTATTCTATTATAATAAAGAGGAAAAGATTTAGTTGCCAAAGCGTTTTCGATAACTAAACGATCGCTTTTAGAATTGAGGACAAGTTGGAAGTTCATTTCTAAGACCTCTAAGTCACCTATATCCTTTCCAAATTTACCTATACTGAAGTTTCAAATACCTTTTAATCATCCTCAGTTTATAAACAACGTAACGTCACCAGCCTACGGCTCGGAGATCAGACTCAGCATCAACGACACGGAGACGAGCAACGACACCCTAACGTATGGAGCGGAGACTTACAACCAGCCGGATGACGGCACCGCACATATATCAATCATAGCGGCTAATGGAGACGCAGTGTCTGTCACCAGCTCCATCAACTTCTAGTAAGTAAAAGTTACTTTTGAGTAATGTCTCAAACAGAAGCGGCAGCTTTCATAAAACCTTATGGCAGCTCACGAAACTGCTTTATTATTTGTAACAAACATTTCCTCTAACTCTAAGTTTCTCGCCAGTTTTTCTCCGAGGTGCCACGTCTAGCAACGGTGGTAAAGAAAAGAGACGTATCACAATAACATGATTTTAAATATGTTTAACGTTTCTTCATGAATAAAGAATATTTCTAGTTATAAAAAAAAAATAGAAAATAGTCTTACGAAACTAAATCACCGTACAGTCAGCATCAAAAGTTGATGACCACATTTAGATTTCCAAAACCGCTGAACACCGTATTATACCTAAATCGCTCAACATGACTCTTGCCAGAAATGAATGATTATCATAAAAGGTCATAAGTAGGTGACCATCACTTTTCAAAAGTCGCTAAACAAAATTATAGTAAAAATAGCATAACATTCTTCGTCTCTAAAGTCTCTGAACAACTTTTTGACAAAAATAGCATACCATCGTTTAACTCATAAGTCCCTGAACAAACTGAATATACTGAGTGGCCATAGGAACTCACTTCTGTACTGAATAAAATAGTCCAGTTTGGGCTCGTTTGTTTTGTGTTTATGAGTACCTACTTTCCATTGCATATGATGACCGTGCGTGATCCGCTGTAAATAGGGTTACAAGCTTAAGTCTAAAAAGTCAAAAATTAAATAAAAATTTAAAAAAATATTTTTTTAAACAGGCTTTTATTAAAAAATAATGTGTACTCATAGTACAATTTCAAATATCAAAATATATAAATTGTAATAGCTTGAGGCACTGAAATATAGTAATGAACGCCTTAAGCTTTTATAATTTATATATATCTATACATATAATAAAACAGTTAAAAACTGTGTCTATACATTGAATATATAAAAAAAAAAAAATTGAGGGGGGTTTAGAAAAAGTAATTGAGCACGAATCCAAAAAAAAAACTGTCTGTTTGTTTGTACACGCTAATCTTCGGAACTACTCGACGGATTTAAATTATTTTTTTGTTGTATAGGTATTAATTCTGGGTAACATATAGGCTATAATTTATCTTGGAAGCTTGAACACCTGATGCAGAACCGCAACTGACCAGCCAAACTATAAGAGATACAAAAATGGTACATAGCAAAAATTTCCACGTTCAAGTTCCACGTGATGAGCATTTTCTGCTGAGACAATAAATTTGAAGATCTGGAACACCTGATGTGGAACTCCAAGAGTCCAGCTACACTATAACATTAGGAATGACGTCTTTGCAAGAGTTGTTCAGACTGATGAGCACTCTCTGTTGACGTATTAAAATTGAAGATCTGGAACACTTGCTGTGGAACTCCAAGAGCCCAGCTACACTATAAAACATATAGGAATGACGTCTTAGCAAAAGTTTTTCGGTCTGGTGGGCATTTCCTGTTGACTTATAAAAATCGAAGATCAAAAATATCTGATTTGGAAATCAAAGCTATCACTAATTTCACTATATAATTATAAAATAACATAAGCTGGGTGTACGTCCACGCGGTGACAGTTTAGGACTAATTTTCGATGAAAATGAATCAATGAAAACTATACTGGCCAAAACTCCCATTTTATATAAATATGCCTTCGGACTTAGGTGTTTAACTTCCTTTTCCATTTATCTTAGTGACACGCACATCTTAGTAAAGCACTTAAGCTCAGTCAACTACATTGTCTTCTAAATTCACGCAGCAAACTTTCACATGATAACAAGGTTAAGATTTACACCACGTGTGTACGACCGATTACGACGTACGCAAGCACCAGTGGTAATGTTCCTGCTCCTCATCAGACCCTCGTCATCATGTGCAATGGAAAGTACTCCTAAACACAAAACAAACGAGCCCAAACTCGACTATCTTAGCGCTTGCATTAAGGGCGTACCAGTGGTGATGTTCCTGCTCCTCATCAAACCCCCGTCATCATGTGCAATGGAAAATACTCACTAGCTCAAAACAAACGAGCCCAAACTCGAACATCTTAGCGCTTGCATTAAGGGCGTACCAGTGGTAATGTTCCTGCTCCTCATCAGACCCTCGTCATCATGTGCAATGGAAAGTGCTCATAAACCCAAAACAAACGAGCCCAAACTCGACTATCTTATTCAGTAGGTACAGGAGTTCCTATGGCCACCTTCCGACTCCGTCATCAGATCAGCTCCATGGTACTATTGCATTGTCACGCGATATACATATGCTTGCAAAATTTCAGCTCAATCGGTTGAGGGTATGTGCTTCAAAATTTAGTTGCAAGATTCCACCCGAACAATTTACATACAAAGCAACTTAAATAAAAAAGTTCAGTAACTTTTGTTATTTTATTATGTTAAGTTATTTTTGGACTTTGCCGTGATTATACTAGTTAACTAAAACAAGCATTTTATATTGTTCAGTGACTTTTGTAAAACTGAATGTTATGATATTTTCGGGTATTATAACGATCAGCGATTTTTGACAAAATGGTGTTCAGTGACCTTTGACGAGTAGTGTTCAGTTAATTTTGAACTTTAATGATGTTCATTCTATACTGGCGCCTATTTCGTTCAGCGATTTATGGGTGTAAAGTGTTCAGCGGTTTTGCAAATCTAAATGTGGTCATCAACTTTTGATGCTGACTGTACCAGCCGAACGTATCAAAGGTGTTTTTTTTTTTAAACTTATCTCGCACCTGAGAAATTTATCCCTATTCCGGTCTTGACAAACACATCTGTGGTTTACACAAATAAATGGCTGGGAATCGAACCCAGAACACCAGATCTCAGAAGCAACTGCCGTAGCCACTAGCCACTGGACCACCAGTGCATTCAAAGGTTCACAAATTCTGACCATAAGTACACAAAATCCTGTTCATTTCAGTTACGGTGCCGGTTTCTCAACCCTCAAAACGGGCATTATTCTCAACAACGTAATGGATGACTTCTCATCTCCCGGCATCACCAACTACTTCGGGCTAGAGCCTTCACCCGCCAACTTCATCGCTCCACACAAGAGACCCATGAGTTCTATGAGCCCCAGTATCATAGTGGACGCCAATGGGAACGCCAAGCTGGTGATTGGAGCTTCTGGAGGCACAAAGATTACAACAGCTATTGCTTTGGTATGTATGAAACATTCACATAATTTGCATGTAACTAGCTACGTTCCGATGTATTGTGTTAAACAGCTACAGTGAAGCATAACATTTAATTTAGGTTTAAAACAACACATAATAACCATGAAAGCATATTAATGATTGAAATATGTTAATATAATCAAGTATAATCAGTTCCTATGTTATTTTGATACTAGTATTGACCTTGACTATAAGTTGACTAATAGTGTAATGTATCCTGTACCTTATTTTTACAAGTTTTAGCATTTTTTTTATGGCTTTGATAATCAGTTAATTATCTCAGAGTATTAATTTAACTACTCTAACTGCTGATTTTAGACTATTTGACGCAGACTATTATGTGAAGTCTCAGTATGACTCCTTAAGTTTGGAGCCATACTGAGACTAAATACAGTAAGTATTTCTACTTACAATATTTGAAACTATTGTTAGTAGAAGTATGGACGAAAAAGAAGGTCTGTATGATTTTAATGTTGTATTTCCGAACATGCAGGGCCTATCTGGCAAAGAGTTAGAGTTGAGCTTATTTAAAGAGTTTAAATGTTTTATTTATATTGTGATTAAAGCTACTTAAATGATGCTTCGCTAGTTTAAGATATTATTATTGTGATTATGACAAGTACCCAAGTGCTGAATAAACTTCATTATTTCAATACAATTGTTATAGGTTACAATACGCAAGCTTTGGTTCGATCAGACAATAAAGGAGGCGGTAGACGAGGCGCGGTTCCATCACCAAGTCACTCCGATGCACGTTGAATACGAATATGGTATTACAGAGGTAAAGTCGATTACATTATGTATTCATTTCCGCGTTTATTCTTTTCCGTCTAAACGTTTTATAATTCAATTTGTAGATGATCATTTATGAAATTATTATTTCATAAATTATCAAACCAAATTATTCTGACCACTGATTATGATGTTCATATATGATTATGATATTCATAATCAGTGGTGGCAGAACTAAATCTTCAAGTTTTTTATACAGGGTTACTGAATATGTGACGTAGGATAGGATGTTATAGATGAGGTCAAAAGCTACACATTTCTGGTTTCAGAATTATTTGAGCGCCCGCGTCACTGCTGCTGTCGGAACGTGATATTTTGTAAATCTGCCATTATTTTAATCCACCTAACAAACTATCCCTGTGAAAATTTTCAGCCAAATCCATTCGGTAGTTTTTGCGTGAAAGAGTAACAAACCTACAAATAGACAAGTCAAAAACAAATTTCATTTAAAAACTGTTGTAGTTTCTGACAAGTTTTGTTATTATTAATTGATTTGAATACACTGATTGTTTTCTATGAGCTGATTAAAATATCTGGCGTATTTTAGTTAATGTTGCATTTTCAGACGCCATATCTGAATTATTACACAGTCCAAAGAAAAATTTTCAGGATCCAAAAATACATAAAATCTTATGTATTTTTGGATGCTGAAACCGTATTTGGTTATAAGCTTTTTTTTTATCATCCACAATTATTCTCACTCAATATGACATTCATTTTTATTTAAAAATAAGGTCAAAATTGATTTATAACGAAAAATCGATGGGTAATACAACTTTTTTATTTATTTTTTCAGAATCAGCTCGTGGAATTACATGATGTTTCGCTAAAATTATTGAAAAAGTTCTTTCATCGTTAGCCTGTGTCATAAAAAAAACTTAAATAACCATTTAGGTAGTTTATGGCACTACATTATTTGGCCAAATCTGTTGAGTTGATTTTAACCTCATCAAAACTTTCTGACAGGATTTTTTTTTTTTTTTTTTTTTTTTTTTTTTTTTTTTTTTTTTTTTTTTTTATTAAAGACAACTCCCGCACTAGGGAAATAAATCCCTGTGTCGCGGGGGACTTTACAAACATTCATTTCACGGACAGAAAGAGGAGAAATATAAAAGTACATCATGCACGACTTAAAACATTAGCCTTTATTGATAGAAGTGTATTCGTCAGCATATCGTAATATTGTAACTAGTCTAGGTACCTACTCTACAGTAACTTATTGACCAATCTCTCCATAAATTGTATCCATAAACTTATTAAATTAACGCAAATAGATTTAATCATTGTATTTTATCTTCACAGGACATCGTGAAAGGTCTAAAGGTGAAAGGCCACGGTATGGTACGATACCGGGGTAGGGGGTCCATTATATGCGCACTATACAGGAATAAAACAGGAATTTACGCAAACGCAGACTTCAGAAAAGGCGGAGATGTCGCCGGAATGGACTGAAATAATATAATGTGCATAAAATATTATACTAAATGTGATTAAAAACATTGAATCTTTTATGAATCTGGTAGGGTTAAGTGTAAGACCATGTGCATTTCTGTTTGTTGTGATCACATTTCATAAAAACATAATATAGAAATTATAATAAAATGTTTAAGGGAATTGTCTTGTTCAATACATGAAATGTGGTCATATTATTTTCTCTTAATATAACAATAACTTTGGTAGGGATGTGTACAGAGTGCTTATTCTAAAATATTTTTTTAAACTTACGTATTTAATTAATGGCAACCAAAAACTATAAACCTTCACTTCAATTCAACAGCCCGTTTACGTCTACTGTTCAAAGTCAATGTCAAAAGTTCTTTATTCATATAGACACGTCTAAAATATTTTAAATCATGTTCTTATGATGCGACTCTTTCTTTTTCTACCACCGGTTCTGGACGTGGCAACTCCTCAGAGTTGCCACGAGAGAAAAACTAAGTTCTTCTCAAAGAACTGGCAAGAATCTAGGTCTCAGTTGAACATTCTTCTTTTGAGATACATTTGTTTATACATTTTTGAGAGTATTATAATTTTAACAATCGAAAGTAACAATTTTTGTTTCAGAATAGGCACTTAGTTCACCCAAAACATCTGGATAAAAAATTGTTATCAGTAAAATAATAATACATACATATAAATTTCTCTAGGGCCAGTATAAGTAGGCACTGTTTTAATAGATAATTTTCCAAAATGACAACCAAGTATGAAACTTTGAAGCAACTTATGATATTTTGGGTAAACGACTTTTTTTAATGTCCGATTGACATTGGTTTAACACTGTTTGAAACTACTGATTTAGATTTAGACCAACGATATGTATGTGACATTGTCTTTTTATATCGACCTCATTAAAATACCTAACTTAACACTTCAACTTTACAATAGGTATATTAGGTACTATTGATAAGGTATTGTAGGTTAGTAAAACTCCCTTCAATGCCTTAATATGAAAGAGAGCAATCTCTTTATATAAAAAAAAAACATTTTTTATCATACTTTTTTTTTAAGATGCTTGTTTTTTTTACTGGTGTGGGATCCCCAGTATAATTAATAGAATTATTAACGTATTTGGCAAAACAATAAATAGTAGGAATTAAGAAACTTATTACAAGAAAAATGTGATAGTTATAAACTATGATATTATTGTAGATAGAATATCTATTGGCCGTCTTCCTCAAAATATATGAACTATTTCGGAAACGGGAATTGCGGCGTTTGAAACAATAACTAATTAAATTTTTAATGTAAACCATATTATGTGGCCATAAATGGGCTAGATACTAAATACGATACTAAATTATATTCAAAATAAATTAATTAAACCACAATAAGTACCTACAGCCATTTATTAGAAAACACTTACCAATACAATTTAAAAAGACAAAGAACAGTAAATTACCTATTCATACGTTTCCTTAAGAAATAAAGCTTATGGACGATCCTAGGTTATACTATATAGAAGACCTAATTTTCTTAATTCTAAATCTGCCTATGTTGCCATAATTATGTATATTAAATACTGCACTGTGTACAGCGAAGTGACGATAAACATTACGCATTTTACGCGATGCGATTTTATACAACAATGTTTCCGCTGTGCGTTCTTTTGTTTATACGTAAGTGAAGCGATGTGACGCAACTAAATATTGTTTTAAATATATATGAGATTATACAATATTATTATCAGGGATGAGACAGTATGGCACGATTTAATTTTAAAAATATTGGTCGCATAGCTTTTTTCTGTCTCCTTGTAGTCCGTTTTTATGTTGTCAGTCAAATGTTAAACTATAGTTTGAATGCAACCGTTATATCACGCCTTAGGGAAGCGCGACGAAGTGGGGGCCGGAGCCCTCCCGTCTCGCCCCGCGCATACCTAAGGCGTGATACAGAGATTCCGTTCAAGTTTCTACGGCTCTAAAAACAGTAACTTGTTAGTACATTGTTAATAAACCTCTCTTAAATAGCTATCTTTCATAATGCAAATGTTAGTTACTTAGTATTCATAAGTATTAATTTGTCATTAATGTTTGATTATGTGTAAAATAATAGTCCTACTTATAAGTGTTAATTTCGGTGCTGTGTATTTACTCATGTAAATTTTATAAGTTACTTATCGCACTGTCGCAATGTTACTCAAATTTAACTATAATGGGTGTATTAGGTACCTACACATAACTTGAATTGCCTAAAGGATATTTTTAGCGACGGTACTTTTACTCAGTTACTTAAAGATAAATATTCATTTGTATGAAGCTTCAGATCTAATAAAAAGACGGAGCGTTGTCGAACAATGCACCGATTTTATTGTGCATTAGTGCGGATACAATTGTTGCTATATCCCATGCTGTACCCCAATGCCTTAAAAATAACAAACAATGAAGTTTGTTATGAGTGCGTAGTTGTTATAGTTTTGTACACTAAGGCAGAGTTTTATCGCCGTCAGAGCGTTACTCGCAGTACTCCGTCTTACTTGGTCTAAATATGAAGCATGTGGTATCTACTTCAATTTCTATTTGTGATCGAGAATAAAATATATGGTCACAGAATACGCACAATATTTTAATTTAAGGCCTAAGTATCATTTTAATGCATTGGTATTATATACAACAAACATAAATAATATATATACTTATTTAGTATTATTTCAATTAAATAGCATTCGCGTCTGAACGCCAACAGTGACCTTAAAACACTTTTATCCTGTTACTGAATATAAAAAAATAAGTACATAATTTATTTATATTATATAATAATTATAATTTACACTTAATTTTATTATAAAACATATTTACTTGTATTTTAGTAAACACTGTGTCTGTAATTTCCTCAATAAATGCTTGAAAGACTGTGTAAAAGAATTCTTGTGCGTAACTGCTTTTTTTTTGTATTTTTGGGTAAAATCGTATGCAGAATTAGTATTATGGTAACATTCAATAAATGTGTAACAATACAGTAAGATAAATACCTACTGATATAAGGCGCTTTTCAATAGCGCCCGAGCGTAGCGAGGGTGCTAAACGCCGTGCAATAATTATAATAGGCTACTTAGGTCACGAGTATCGTATACTATTTTATAGCAGATGTGACATAAACCCGCCCCGGACTCGCGGGGGGTGGTGGATTACGATACGTGTGACCTAAGCAGCCTACGGCGTGAAGTAGCGCCCGAGCGTAGCGAGAGTGCTTGGGGGGTGGTGGGGGAGCACAGGGTGAATTTATTAATTTAAAAATTGCAATGATTTTGCAATTTTTTATGTCATTATTTTAGTATTCATATCTTCATACTTTTATTCTGTCATTTGTTCGCTGTCAATTTACAAACTTCAAATGACATTTAAAAGTGTTTGCTTTTATTTTTCATACATGTGTGAAGTTAGTCGATTAATTTCCGCACCGTGCAGAAATAGGCAACTTAGGTCACGGAAAAGCGTGCGTAAAATGCGGGCTTAGGTCACACTGTGCTATAAATATTATTATGGCATCCCTTTATTTTAAGCTACTGTTTCACAAAAATGGCCACAGTATGGATTCCCGCCCCGGAACAATTATTTGTGTGAACCATAGACAGTCGTTGCATTTTATTATCAAAGTGCGAAAGTTGCCATTGAAAAAAAAAGTCAATGGCTACCACTTATTTTTTTTTAATTTAAGGTACAGAATAGATTTTGAAGCGCCTTATATCTTTCACACATTATTATTAAAACTCCGTGAGACGACATGCCTCAAAAACCTATCCTATAGACAAGAAATAAATGTAACTTATGAGAATATCTGTGTAGTATTTTTATCTATTATTGCTTGTAAGTTAATTATACACAACTGAATAAGTATTAAGTACCTATTACAAAATAAACCTTAGAATATCAATAAAAATTGCAATTGGTATTTGCAACATAAACGTTTTAATGTTATAAGATATTTTATTTCTTTACCTTTTTGTATCTGTAACTGCTTGTTGTATCATACTCCTGAGTTTATGCCATTATCACCACGCTTAGCTGGCGGATTGGTGACCACAGTATTATGTTATAACGCACAGGGAAACGCTGCTGTTCATTCCCTGGTATACGATTGTTATTAATGATGTTATAACAATTGGGACCAACGGCTTTACATGCTTTTCTGAGGCACGGGAGGTAGACCCTCAACCAATCAGACTCGCTTATTTGTCAGGCTTGGGGATCAAACTGACGAACTCCGAGAATTATAAATCTGCACCACGGATATTGTACATACATCCACCGTTGTATATAGTATATAAAATAGATAAAACTATTTTTTTGATTTTTTGTGACAAAAAAAATAACTGATATCGATCGAAATAACCGATCTTGACTATCCGTTTTTTTTCATGTGTCAGAAATGTAGGCTAAACCTAAATATATCTACTCAACACTAGATGGCGCTGTTTGTTTGAAATAATATTTAAGTATATAATAAAAATAGTTCGCTTCAATTTAATACGACTGATGCATTTATAATTTTCGGAATAAGGGTATTACTATGAATATAATTATTTTGTATTAATAGTAAAAAAATAGTAAGCTATTGTCTTCAAAATACGTTATAAAAATAAAAGTCAATCATTTCAAGAAAAAATGTATTCTTAACTTGCATTGTAATTGCATTGCATTTACAAAAGTAGCCTTAAGTTATAATTATAATAAATTAATGTATGCAAGAAAAATATAATTTAAAGACATATACACAGAGAATATAATAAATATACAATTCAGCACCTAATAACCTAAATAAAATAATAACATTAAATGTATTACATACAAAGACAAACATACAACTGTTTTCACATTTTTAATCAATCTATATATATAAAACAAAGACGGGTTTGTTACAACACTTATAACTCGAGATCGGCTGGATCAATTTTCATGGTTTTTGATTCGTTGGATTTGTCTATGCCCTGAATAGCAGAATACATTTTAAAAACAAAAGAAAGTCGTGTTAGTTACACTATTTATAACTCAAGAACGGCTGAACCGATTTGGCTGAAAATTGGTAGGGAGGTAGCTAAGAACCGGGAGAAGGACATAGGATACTTTTGGGTAGGGGTAGGGTAGGGTAGGGTAGGGTAGGGTAGGGTAGGGTAGGGTAGGGTAGGGTAGGGGTAGGGGTAGGGTAGGGTAGGGGTAGGGTTGGGTAATGGTAGGGGTAGGGTAGGGTAGGGGTAGGGTAGGGGTAGGGTAGGGGTAGGGTAGGGGTAGGGGTAGGGTAGGGGTAGGGGTAGGGTAGTGGTAGGGTAGGGGAAGGGTATAAAAGTCCACCCGTGCGAAGCCGGGGCGGGCCGCTAGTATTATATAAAAGATTACCACTTTGTGTTTCACAATAATTATCATAAATCAATTAAGTTTATTTTAAGTATCTACAAAATATTACAATACGGTTGTCTATATTAATATTATAGAGCGGAAAGATTTGATTGTTTGTTTACATTGAATAGGCTCCAAAACTACTGGACCAATTCCAAAACATCTTTTACCATTAGGAAGCTACGTTATCCAGGAATAATATAGGCTATATTTAACGAAGAAGTTCCCATGGGAATAGGAGAAACGTAAGTAAAAAAAGCTTTGTTATTTTTTATACGAACGGCTTTAGTTTTCGTAAACGAGAAAAATGTAATTCCATTGCATTTATGTGATCTGCTTAAAAGGCCAAAGAATCCGGTAGTCAAGTTATACATTTTAAAAAATCGACTCCATTCATATATTTAAACTAGCTGTTGCCCGCAACTTAGTCTGCGTAGATTACGATTTCTTCATACAAAATTTGTAACTCCATTTCGCCCCCCTTAGAAGTTTGAAGTTTCAAAAATCCTAAGTGATCCAGGCTGTTTCAGTGGTACGTTGATCGATAGGTCAGTCAGTTTCTGCTTATATCTATATAGATTTAAAACGACACTGAATGACCTTGACAATGTTAACCTCGACCTAGTATTACGGAGGTCGTAGGTCAATATGAATTTCCTTTTACACATAATCCTTATTACCAATATCATTGATATGAATATTGTTGATTAAAAAAAACCTGATTTTTTGTTGAATTGATAACAGTTTCACTTGAATTTAAAGATCTGACGGAATTATCGCGGAAACAGAAAATTATATCAATTTCTCGTCAAAATCCTGTACTAAAAGTTGACGTAGACTGTAGACGTGACTATCTCATTATATATACAAAAGTACATTAATCAGTTAAAGTGGAAAAAGCACATAGTACACAATAAATAAATGCATAAAACTAACAAAATCAAAGCTATTTTATAATAATAGAAAAATGGTTACATGATCACAAAATCCGTTTCATGCATTACATACACAGAATAGCACAACTACGTTAAAATCTATTATTCAGTAAAACAGAACCAAATTGTGATTCAAATTAGTTAATTAAGTTATAAATAACGTTATACCAATGACGTAGATCCGACATAGTCAAAGTGCGTTTTTTTATATTAATGGATACCACCGACTGAGTACGGATGAAACAAAACGCCTCGTACGTATGCTCGGGTGATTTCATCTCTGTAAGTATTTTTCTTCCGTATTCCGTATTGATTGTCTTTCCAGCAACTAATGACCTTGGCACGTACTTTGCGGAACACTGCACTAGTGTATTTGTATGTTTTTCTTTAATATGAATTTCTGTTCATTCTATTCTAGTTGGAATCAACTTCAACATCTTTCCAACTGTCCTCCTTAGTAGTTCGCATTACATTTAGGACTATATTCTCTTAGTGCCCGGTGAAGTAGAAAAAACCCTTGGGACTAACTACATATGTCCGTCCGAAAAAAAAGGTATTATATTCTCGAAAGCCAATATATTTCTAGAAGTTTCCTTTATGTTCAGCACCACTATAGACCAAGTACATCGTTCATAGCTTCAACAGGGGTAACAAGTTTGGTGGAGCCGATAAGCACGGTATTATCGAACCCGCTAGTGATAACACTGCGATGCAAACGTTTGCACTCCTCAGCCGTTATGCCACCGACCACGAAGATAATTATCGTTGGATTGTCGAGAGGGTGCTTGTTGTTTCTCGTTTTCTTGCTGGTAAGAATACTGGAAATAAATAATTCAAGTTAATATAATAATATTTTAAAATAGTTCTTTCTAAGTGGATGACATCGCCTGACAAGGCCAGGAAGTAAACATTCTAACATTTTCCGTGATAGTTTCCAAAAATCCTTTTCTTAAAAACCTGGTGCTGATAATAAAGAATACAATAAAAAATAATTAATTAACAAAAAAGTTAATGCAAGTATAATAATTATTATTTGTAGCTTTTCGTTGTAAATTTAGTTAATGCTACTCGACACTAGATGGCGTTAGTTAGTTGAGAGACTAAACGCACTTTTGTGCCTCTGCTGAACAAATTATAACAGGATGTAGGCAGCAGCATTTATCAATATATGAACGTGATACTATCCAAGTCAGCAACCCATAAGAGGCGGGTTGCTGACTTGGATAGTATCACGTGGATTCACGAATTGATGCACATTGAACACTGAACAACTGTCATTGAACAATTGTTTAGCGAATGAAAAATCCATGACAATTGATAGTCATCATTCGGTCAAAATCGTGAAAAAGGCCTGATCAATATTCCCTAACTAAATTTTATACAGTTAAGATTGACGACACGTTGGCTTGAAGAAAAAGAAGACTTAGATTATACCTAGATAGATTCTAAAAAAGTTTCCCTCAAGAAGACTGCATATGTACATGGCATAATGATTTCTAGTGCCTTGCAATACGTCCTTAACACAGGTTCGAAGTCATTCTAATGTTTATTATAAAAGGATATACCTACATAGATATCGAATGTACTACCAAGAACTTGGATTGAACCAAAATAGCGGAAGATAGGTGACCCGCTTCTAACGCGTGGACTGCATAAATCAGGTCCCCGTCGCCTAATTTCCAGTCGGAATTTATTATATATACTATGACTCGTAGGAAGCTAGGATAGGGTCCGGTCGTCCTTGCAAGGCGAGGCTCGCGACGCGTTCTATGCTTCTGACCTAATCCCAGCCCGCGCTGGTTGATTCTAATTATATTTATAATACGCGACTTTCACATGTCACATTGGTAGATTTAAATTCTATTTAATAACATTACTGTTGAAATGTATAAGTACTAATTAATTAGTCAAGATTTTTTTTTTTTTTTGTCTTTGTATATTTTTATCATTGTATTTGACTTATAATAAGTACGATCGATTCGTCTACATTATCAATAAACGTTTTCATTTCATTTTTATTTCATTTCAATCGGCGAGTGACCTAAGCGTGTTATGCAAATATATTATTTTATTGTTTTAAATGGGATAAAGGTTACCAAAATGACTTCTTGTGCTTTTATGCGTAGTACAAATAATTCAAAAGCAAAAAACAAATCTCATTGAATTATATTTCACTCATAGTTACATAAAAACAAAACATTTCAGGTATTTATTTAATGCGTTGATCGTAATTTTGGGCTACTGGCGCTCTTTCAGCCAAATGTCAATTTGACGTATCGCGCTTGTCTCGCTCACGCTATAGTCAAAACAAATCGCTTTGTCTCCGTCTTTCAATACCTTACACCGATATAAAGAATCACAGCGGTGTGAGTGTGTGTGCATCATGCCCGTTTTCAGTTGACGAATATAAGGACGTACCATGTCTTCCGCTATTTTGGTTTAATCTAGGCCAAGAATAAATCATTTCGCAAAGTATTACCAAAAACAAAAAAATTGACGGTGTTTATAAAGATAATATCTTACTTAAGTCCGCTCATTAGTAAATCTTTTATGCCTTCGTATCTGTGCTTGAGATCTGGCATCTCAGGTCGTTCAGTGTCCATCAAGTCATCCACTAACTGTTGCAGAACTCCGCGGTATTCGTGACCCACACCTGTCTCACAGGGTTTTAGCACCGAGTTGTATCTGTAGAGTACATTATATTATGTTAGAATTCGTCTTGACTGGAATGACGCGCCCCTCTACTTCATTAGTTGATTTAATGTGTGAGTGAATATATTGATAACGACACTTCATCTGTGTGGAAGCATGGAGCAACGCCACTGGTTTCATACAATACGCAATATTGTATGAAACTAGTGGCGGATTTACCAGTAGGTTAGTAGGTTGAAGCCATTTTTCAGTCTACTAGTATTCTTGTTAACCGCTCGTGCTAAGCTAAAATGCTTGTGTTACGAGTGGGTTCACGTCAATAGAGCAATGAGTGGGGTTCGAACCGGCAACCTCAAGATCACAAGTCCGACGCCCTAGCCATTGGGCTACGACAGCTTCTATTGATATTGTGGCCTTTACAACACAAATAAAGAAAATATTTATTTACAAATAAAATTAAATTAAAATTGTTGCAAAAATTGCTTCACTTACTTATAAAGCACCCTCCTCATCTGCGCTATATCTTTCAATTTGTTCATCACCTTCTTAGCCAAAGCATCACAATCCTCCGGACTCACCACGTTCGAGTCCTGAGACAACAAACTTTTATGGTCTTCAAATATCGCCAGACTTAAAGTCTCAGTTAAATTGTCTTCGTGTAACTTAGAGAATGACACTTCGGTCCCGGTGAGTGAGTAAACATGGATGATTAGAGCTAATAAACTGTCGAGGCAAAGCTTGCGTTCCTTGCGGGTTTTAATGAGTTGACAAATCTGGAATAAAAAAAAACTGGTTATTTTGCGGGTCTATGTCGTTAATTTATATTTATATACTAACTAGCTTCCCGCGTAACTTACGTTTTCGTGGGAATATAATAATTAATTTTAGCCTTTAGGCTTCCTCGATAAATGGGCTATATCTAACATTGAAATAATTTTTCAAATCGATCTAGGAGTTCCCCAGATTAGCGCGTTCAAGCAAACAAACAAAATTTTCAGCTTCATCACTACATAGTATAAAACAAAGTCGCTTTCTCTGTCCCTATATCCATATGTCCCTATGTATGCTTAAATCTTGAAAACTACGCAACGGATTTTGATGCGGTTTTTTTTAATAGATAGAGGGACTCAAGAGGAAGGTTTATAATATGTATAATACATCAGCATTGTACCCGTGCGGAGCCGGGGCGGGTTGCTAGTATTAGTATAAGATATGATAAAACATTATAAAGAGAAAATTTGATTGTTTTTAGCCTACGGAACTACTGGGTCGATTTATATAATTCTATCACCATTAGAATGCTACATTATCGCTGAGCAACATAGGCTATAAAAGTCCACCCGTGCGCAGCCGCGACGGGCGGCTAGTAAGTAACAAAGAGGACAGTATACCTGATGCAATACACTGGTGGAATCCCGACTGGTAGCCAGACTCTGAACCACTTGCTTCTCCAAGCTCATGAGTAAGTCTTGTTCCGCGCGCCGCGGCGACTTGAGTGTTTGTACTACGGCCAACGCTTGTTGGAGCACACCCAAATGTTTGGGAATAATATCGTAATTCCCTTTAAAAGCAAAAAAAACTGATTGAGTAACAGATAAATGTATGTAAAGATAACACGGTCATCGTTTATCTTAAGTTTAGTTTAGTGTTGCCATACACGTCCCGGTATGCCGGCACACGTCCCGTTTTCAAGCGTCAAGTCCCGGTGTCATGGCCAACAAGGCAATGGTGCCGGTGGGCGCGATAACCAAAAATAAAAAGATTAAGAACCCTGCTATGCATTATCATGCCCATGTGAAGCGGGTGTTTCCCTTATTTCGGCGCGCGTCTCTTATTAAATACCCCCTCGTCCTACCAACCTTTAGTTTGCAAAGAACCATCCGATGCCCTCGTAGACCCGAAGTCCGAGAGGCCCGCGAACTGTAAAGTAGAGCGACAGTTGCACAAAACCAAGGTCCAGGCCCCCCAGGGGGCGCCCTCTAGCGCAGATAGCTTAGTTTGTAGGTTTTAAGCCATTTATTAAGGCTGGAGCTCTGCTCGCCTTCATGCCCGGTGAAGTAGCAAAAGACTCGTGGCTAACTAGGTATGTCCGTCCAGAAAAAAAAACGGAAGTGAAGTTGTGAGCTTACTGCCGCCATGGCATAGCGGAATAAGTCTCGTTTTAAATCTTAGTCGTCGTGAGTTCCACCCTCACGTTGGACCACGCTTAGCAAGCTGATTGGTGACCGGAAGTATTGTGTACAGCATATACAAAGGTAAAATCTGCTGTCTGCTACTCGGTATAAAATTGTCATAGACAATGTTAAGACAAAGATGATGATGATGACAGGCCTCAAGTGGTAGACGTTTACGTTTTTTACTATAAGACGAAATAGATAAAAAAAGACGCACCTTTAGAAGCCGTAACGATTTTCTCCACACTCTGCGGTGTAACTTTAACCAAAGTCTTCGGGCTTGGCGACTTCTGCACGTCTATTTTAGACAACTTGTTGTACAAGTCGAACATCACTTCCTTCTGCGACTTGTTGATCATGTGCTCGTATGTTTGAACGCAGGAGTCGTCGTTAGCATGGTAGAGGCAACCCGGACTTAGTTGAAAACTGTCGGGATGGTTTGACCTGAAATTAGAATTTTACCTTTAATGTGTAATGTTGCGTCTAAAGGTGAGTATAAACTAGAGCAGACTAGACTAACTAGACTTGTAACAAAACTTCAAACAATTTGCCCTTTTTACACAATATTCAACCTTACGTATGTCACAAATTGCGAATGATCGATGTTCTGTTACAAGTAAATGTTCTACTCTATACTCACCTTAAGGTGTTATGTCAAGTTACGAATGTAAGAAAGCCTCGAGATGTCACTAAGTTTGCGTAACAACGCCGACGTCACGACGCCCCTAGGATAAGGAGAAGACGCTTCTAAGATAGCGTCAAAATGCCTCTAGGATAAAGTGGCAACGGCGCTTCTAAGATAAGGAGGTCGTCTCCTTATGTTAGGGGCATCGTGACGATATCTTAGAAGCTTATAACTTAGTGTCACGAACCCTCTAAAATAGCGTCGCGATGCCTCTTAATTAGCATCACGACGCCTCTAGGATAAGGAGACGACAAAATGCCTCTAGGATAAAGCGGCAACGGCGCTTCTAAGATAAGGAGGCATCGTGACGATATCTTAGAAGTATCTAAGTTAGCGTCGCGATGACTCTAAAATAGCGTCACGACGACGGCTCTAGAATAAAGTGGCGTCACTTTTAAGTTAGCGTCATGACCGCTATAAGATAGCGTCGTGATGCCCCTAGGATCAGGCGACGACGCTTAAAAGTTAGCTTCACGTCGCCGCTGGGATAAGTGACGATGCTACTAAGTTAGCGTTACGACGTCTCTAAGATAGCGTCACGACGCCCCTAGGACCAGGCGATGACGACGCTTCTAAGTTAGCGTCATAATGCCGCTAGAATAAGGCGCGCACGCTTCTAAGTTAGCGTTACGACGCCTCTAAGATAGCTTCACGTCGCCGCTAGGATAACGCGACGACGAAACTTCTAAGTTAGCGTCATAATGCCGCTAGAATAAGGCGCGCACGCTTCTAAGTTAGCGTTACGTCGCCTCTAAGATAGCTTCACTTCGCCGCTAGGATAAGGCGACAACGACACTTCTAAGTTAGCGTCATGACGCGTCGCGACCCTACTTAGAGTAACTGACGACGCCTGCAAATTAGCATCACGACGCTATTTCGATAGCATCACGACGCTTCAAGGTGGCATTACAAAATCACCAAGATAGCCTCAAGACGCCATCAAAGGCGTCGCGACAACTCTAAGATAGCGTTACTCACACATTAGCTTCACATAAAGACGACATATCGACAGCTACATCAGTGGAATGTCCCGGGAACCGAGGAAGCGCCGCCATGACCTTGTCGAGCACCGACTCGGTTGAAAAAGTGGTCACACCGCACAAATCTAACGTACGGTCTACAATGATCAGCGACGCTGGGCGTAAACAGTTCTGCAAAAGACAAAATAGAGATGACTAGCTGCGCTTCGCGGTTTTACCCACGCCACTCTGTTCCTGTAGGTCAAAGCGAGATATTCTGTAGCCTCTATGTAAATCCAGCTTATTAGCTATCCGCGTGCATACCGCCATGTAATTGTCGCACTGCCCCTTCTTGACCCACTTAATACTTTTAAATCCAAACTGGTTTCTTTAGGATTCCATTAAAAATACATTTGTTGATAGTAAAAATGTTTTATTTACGATGCGTTAATCGAAAGAAGATATTATTTTTGAAATAACGCCTTATTTTGAATGAATGTTGCGATCCGGTATAATATTTTAATGCCCTGGTCCCCAGGTCAAAATGGCAAAATGTTACCATAGCAACATTTCTTATTCAAGTCTTCTTTCATTTTTAGACTACTTTTTTGTGAACCATTAGATATCTTAAAATGAATATACTTTTAAAAATCTTCTATTTGTGTCAACAAATATTGATACTGCAATACCACTTAAGTGGCAGTTGCAAATAAGGTGTAATTTTATCTACCAGAAAAATCTTTATTTGTGTTAGAAAAGGCAAAATATAGTACTGAAAAATATGTTTTTTATTCAAAAACGAAATACGGTTGATTTGAACTGTACATTTTCGTTATAAGGCCTCTAGATGGCATTGTAATTATTATGTTTTATTAAACAAAATAATGTTGAGCAAACATAACTGATTTTTTTTATGAAATATTATTTTATAAAAAAGTTTTTTTTTTATAAAATAAAAGTAAAAAAATAACAAGTAATACTTAACAAGGACTTACCTTCCGCCTCACCAAGCAAACTGGGTTATTCTCCAGAATACCCGCTACCAAAGAACTGTAAGTGCCTACATAATAAACTTCCTCCTTCAAGTTCATAGAATCCAGCATACTATTCAGTCCACTGGCCAGCCTCCTGTAACAATTAGATCTATAATTATACATTCATTCACTCATTGTCAATTAAGGAACACATATGCAACCAAAACCTTCCAATGTTGTAATAAATCTAAAGTCAACATCGTCTAAAAATAGTCCTCAATCTTCTGCCAGTGACAGCCCTGAACTAGCTCAGTTCCTTTTTTTCTAACTTATTTTTTTTCGAATACTTTATGGAAAAGTTTAGTTTAGTTTAAATTACTAAATTTAAATATTTCATGCCAAATTCAACTTTGGAGACATTTCTCGAGTAATGTGTCTCATTGCCGATATATGGCACTAACATCCCCCATACAAATGTATTCTAAGAGAGATTGATAAGTTTCGAAGACCGGTTAGGCTTCAACCATGGCCAAATAGTTAAGGCATTAGGGGCTAAAACTAAGATGTTAGAGTTCTGCCGGTGGTCTTATTTTATTAATCTCAAATTTGAAATCAGGTTACTTAGTTTGTAGTTATTAAATCATTTGACAATACTGGAAACTTCACCAGGCATAAAAGTGCACCTTTCTGCCTGGTGAAGAGGCAAGTCTCATAGATAACAACATAAGTCCATCCGAAAAAAAAGACATATCAAACCATTAAAAATTGTAATAGTAGTATAATGCCACAAACCTTGCTAGAGATCGCTCATCATTTGACAAAGTGAACAAATCAATGGTAGGTGTTTCCGGTATCAGTTTGCCTTCAAATATTGGGTAAGCCGCAGAGTAGGGAGGAGTGACGAAGACCACATTTGTTAGAGATATTGTGAAGATAGGAATATGTACTACTTCCACTGCACATTGCTGGAAAATAATAAAATAAGTATATCTAAATCTTAAGTTAAAATTCTTTGCACAATATACAAAGAAACTATTAAACTCCTGAAATTTTATGCCATCTCAAAAGATTTTGTATCATAAAATTTAATGTTAAGAACTACTTTATATTAACACTGTCAACATAAATGTCTTAAATTGTGTAAAATATTAAAACTAAGTATTTAATATTTTACACAACTTAAGACTTTGTATTTTTTTTAAGACATAGATTCTGGGCAGAAAACAAATTACCTATTTATGTAATTATCTGGTGGTATGGTCAAAAAGTATTATATACCAGGGGTGTCCACCTTAATCAGACTTTAGATTAACTGAGTGCAATCAACCATATGGCATAAATAATGTTGAATCATGTATTGTATAAGTCTATCAAATGATAAATATTTTAGACAAATGTGGACTAAACCATCACTTTTTTATTATATAAGTTGATAGACTGTAATAGCTGCCAGGATTGACAAGTCGATCACAATCAACTAGTTGGCCATCTCTGATGTAAATAATTTAGAATCATTTCAATTTAGTCTTTACACAATGTTACCTCTTTCCCAATCCACTCTACTAGTTTAGCTTCAAGCTGCTTCGTAGCCTCAGCTGGGCCTCTACCAGTAGCTACCGCATCACTAAGATCTTTGCCATCATTCAGCTCCAAGTACACAACATCCAGACTCACACAAGAAATGAGGATACAGTGAGAGAAGTCGCTGTGTTTGATTATCTCACATATGGTTTGTAGCTGTGTAGATGTTGCTTGAGTTATAAAGACAGCCTTCTTGTACTCTTTCTTTGCCATCTAGAAGGAAAATGTTTATTGGAGCAAGTAAAATTGAAAGTGGATCAATTAACTTCAATTTATTATAGACAATTAATAAAAAAATAAGTATAAGTGGATTAAATATAAAACCAAACGCGTTATTATCAGTTAAATATTTCACCGCAACTCACTACCAGGTTCCAGTCGCCTGACATAGACAGGTTATATCAATAAAAGTCTGTCTTTGCAGAAGGGTAACTGAAATAGGAATTACCCAACAGAGTGTTAGGTACAAATTAATAGCCCGTTAGCACTCTATGGGTAAGGATTCCTATAAAACAATTCCATGTAACATGAACTTTGAAATAGGTTAATATTTTTCTTAAACTTACCTCAAAAGGGGATAAACTTTTGACGGCAACTGCTCCTCCAGAAAGTAGATTGAAGAGCCCTCCATCCCAATGCAAGCATTCAGCACTAGCATCATCAATAAAGACAACAGCACCAATAATACGATTGTATACCTCAGACCACCAGGCCTTTCCGAATTCTTTCACTGAAGCACTCGACATATTGTACAGATATTATTAGTACGTGGATTTAAATGACTAAGTTTTCATTTTAAATGGTTTGAGAATTTGGTATTTAAGGGAAATAAAATATTTAATCATTTATTTAGTGTACACATCACTGCTGATAGATGATGACATATGACATTTTAAATGACATCCTGTCACCAACGTTGCAAGATGTAAAAATTGTAAAATCGATAGTGCTGCCAACAATAGATTAGTCATATTCCGAGTTTTAGGTTCCTATCGATTTAATTTCTTATGTTGCAATGAATGAAACTCATGCACCCAATTGACTGACATTATTTCGACCAAAATGAATCAATGCTACGTCGAAGTAATAATTGTCTCTAAAATCAATGGATTCTGATAAAATAAATATACTTCTGCAAAAGTAGATTTTCTCAATTACACATTCACAACAGATCAGATTCCAAAGCAACAAAATGTCCAGCTACTTGTCCATTCAGACTTGGTCATTACTAGTCCTACTTATTAACCACTTGTCTATTAACAATACACTAAACAGTAGCCTGACCCTCTTTTTTGCTGATTGCATGGACATTTAGAGAGGAAGCAGTTACAGTGTTTTGCATGGACATTTAGAGAGGAAGCAGTTACAGTGTTTTGTCTTACATACCTACGCTTCTGGTTTAATGTAAAAATAAAAACACAAAATACATTTCAGACAATGTAATTAACTTATCACAATACAGTTTAATTTGCATCTAAGAGTGTTTTTCGCAGAATACTAATTAAATAATAAGAAGTTAGTGTTCATAGCCGCTGGGGAGAGCGTTGACGTGGGGGTTGTGGAAAAGCGACTTCTGTCCTTCACCCCATGGGAAACGCTGAAAAAGAAAAAAAAATTAATCATTCATATTATGAATTTAAAAACTGGTAGACCATACTCTTATTCTAAAATACTTAAGCATCACCCTCATTTTTTTATAATATAATGCTCAATATTTTTAATTAATAAAAAAAAATTATCCATACTGCAAATGTAAAAACATCTTTCAATATAAGTAATCATTCATTTTGTTGCCATGCCCTAGTCTAATTTTACACATTTCCTCACATACAACAAATAAGGCATTAGTATTATCAGAAGTGATAGTAAAATATAAATAAATGTACCTTGGTGCGGACGCGCATGTGCTCGTAGGCATGGAATTCTGGGGGATCATGGTGTTCCGAAGTGTGAGCCAGGTAAGCATTCAACATACCAAGACCCACAGCGGGGAATGCAACAAAGAAAGTCATATTCCTCCACAGCTTCCAGCCACCTGATGAAGACAAAATATTTACAAATCCAAATCCAAAATCTTTATTTGCTAGAATATGGTAACAATGGTAGATGGTAAAACATAATTTATCCAACACATTCTGCAATTAAGTACTTTCAAGATGGTGAAACATCTAATCAGATCCTGTAGTCCTGTAGCATATAGTTTTATGTAGTATACCACTAAAACTATTGTTGGGCTATTTTTGTACATCTGCCATCTCTGCAAACCATGTATTTTTTTAACATACATTGTATATGCATGCAGCACATATTTTATTGCTGTTTTGCCATAATTTTCATATGGGGCATTTATATTTTTAAATTTTTAATTTCAAATTAATATGAAAAAAAGTTATATTTTATTGAGTAGTTGATGTTCATTGTTTATGTATGTGGCACATGTTTATATTAATAGACAGCAAATATTTAAATGGGTAAGGGTGATTAAGCTGCAAGATATGATTTTGTTAGCAAACATTTGTATACTTATAGGTAAAGACAGGTAAAGCTGAACAAATCATACATCTTATAATTTATTCAAATCCTATTGGACCCAGGTCATCTACATCTATGACTACGATTAAAGAGCCATTGGGACTGTATACTGCTGCATACACAAAAATGCTAAATTTCTTTGCTATATATAAATATAATGTTATTTATAGATACTTATTGATATTGGTGTTTATTGGTTTGTTTTAAGGATCTTATAAGTTTTTATACACACTTACCATGAAACGGAAACCCAAAAAAAAATAGCAAATGGGTGTGGTAAGACCAGTAATCTTAGAAAGAGCTTAAGACAATTAGTATAAAGGATGTTACTGGATAATTAATGATCAACTATAAAATTAGAAAGGAAATGGGTACAGGAGAGTAGCACATAAATACAATGCAGAGAAAAGGGAGTTAAGGGCCACCATAGGTTATCTGATTACATAATTTTTAGTTTTTGAAATTTAAACATACCTCCATGGCCTCCAGCGGTGGCAGCATGCGTAGAAGAACGCGCATTTGTCTTAAGGTATTGAATAGCGACTTTTCGCAAAAGGGAATTCATTTTTCTTATTTTGTCTTCCACACAATCAATGGAAGAAAATGGTTGTCAAATTGATAACCAAATTCCAGAATGACAGATCGAAGTTCTATTGACAGATAAGAGGGTTGCCGTACTTTAATGACAGATTTCCAATTTGGAGTTAAAATAATTTCGAAATTTTCTTTGAACTACTTTATAACATAACAAAACATAGAAAAATTGTCTTTAAATAAATCTAAGAACTAAACCAGAGCTAAAATCGAGTCTAAAATGTCACCACTGAGCTACGTTACAAAAAAAATATTATAAACTAATTTGTCATTCATAGGAATTAAGCAAATTATTTATTGAAGTGTTTATTTTTTTAATAATTAAAATATTGTTTAAGGCGTGACATGGAACTATTATTAGAATGAATTCTTTCACTGCCAAAATTTCCTACAATGAAGGGTATTTATATTTTGTGGAAACCTTGTAGGCAATTTTGTTTTTTTTTAATTCTCAAAAGATCAATTAAGTTTGGGAAGAATAAAATCTAGTGTTGCAAACAGAAAAAAAAGAATACAAACCATTGGACATTCGATTAACTGGAATCGATTAAAATCAAGTCAATTTTAATTTGTGCATGTATATATTTTTTGTACTTAGATTTTAGGATTTTAGAATTTCATTGTCATGTTTTTATAAATAAGCAAGTAGTATGTATGGGTTAAAAGTAATTGCAATGTGTCAATTATCTATGTAATATATTTTCCTTATGTTATATATATATATAGGTTATACACAGGAATGCATCTTTCTTATACTCCCGTTTATAATCTATAACAATTATTGTATACCAAGGAACAGGCAGAAGCGTTTCCTTGTCTTTTACGACAAGGCAACGGTTAATTGTAGGAAATAATACTGCGGTCACCAGCCTGCCTGCCAAACGTGGTGACTATGTCGAAAGCCTCCCTCAGGAAGTGACCCATATTCAGCAGTGGACGTTATGCAGGCTGCTGATGAATTTACCTAACACAATAAAATAGGAAATGTATCACAACGACCCCACTGTACCTAGTTTACATGTCACCCTTTGCTATTGTATGTGGAATTTATTAAGGTATAAGGCAAAACAAAAACACTTCATTCTAACTGAAATTTTTAATGAAATTTCATTGTAAGTAATTACCCAATCTGATCAATGAAATACATATGCGATATAGCGACATCTACAGTAGTTTTACAAATATTACTAGAAGACCAGCAGCGCCATCTAGATGCTAGAATAACAACTATCTTATATCGCGCAATAGAAGTTCGCAAGGCAATTTGACCATACACAAGTTCTGAACACAAACAAATGACCGTCTATCACCATACCATATGTAGGAACACCACTAACTGTTTCTCTACATTTATAATACTTTTAAAACCATAACGGATATGAAGTATATTTTACAAAGCTAAAAGTACGAACCTACCTTATGACGTTTGTAATTTTGGAATAAATAATAAAGGTATCTACTGTTGGAAGGCTAAATACTTTTGAATAGGTACTACGATAACATAAAGTTTATAGAACAATAAATTTAACTTTTAATAAGCCAAATTAAGCATGCTTGGTTAATTTTATAGACCAACTTGGCTGTTTACTATCGATAGCACGTTTGTACTTATGTATTTATAAGCAATTTCATAGGGAGATTTTTTTAATAGTCAGAAAAAAAATATCAGCGGAAATTAATATACCTATTTGATTAATTTTGTATGGAAATTCTTTAAACAAAACAAATTAATTCAACTTATAACTTATTTATATCTGACGATTGTAAAAGTAGCACTCATAGACTAAGAATAAACCTACTTGATAATGTTCACTTTCACAATTCTTGTGGTTCCATGGTAGCAGTAAAGATCACACAAATGAGCATATGTAATTCAAAAGTAGATTTCAGGATTATTTACAAATATTATTCTATATCTATACCTACTTGTATTCTAAAGAGGTATCTCATGTTTGTGGAATGTATATGAAACTCTTTAAAACTACTTAATCAATGAAAAAAAAAATCTTTCACTGAGGTTTTACCTACCTATCTATGGCTCTAAAATATAAATGGCAACGGTTATGCGCGTCTACATATACGTAACCTAACGCGTTTGTTAAATTTGATGTGCCTAAGTGTAACAAAAGCATAGAAATAATCAATAATTTTAAATGTATTATTTAGATATATTTTAAGAAAAATGTATGGCACTTTTACACTGCGCTGATCAATAAAATAGATTAGAAGGCTTCCAAAAATAATCCTTTCCTACCCTTTTGTGAGATTCTAAATGAGTTTTATTAGTTACGTTATGGTACTTTATTCAAAAAAAAAGTTATTCGGGTTTCACGCAGTTTTTTAGTTTCGTGCGGTTCAAAATTACGATTTTCGTAGAACTCAACTCTCCGTCACGCGACTTTGGGTGTTACAGGAGATGTTCCGATGAGATTGCCCCTCCTTCCTTAAATATCTAAACTTTTAAGGAAGGAAATTTCACTTAAAGTGTTAATGTTAAATACTTTAACACTTTAAGTGAAATTTCCTTCATGTTCCCAGAACTCAGATCCGAGTCTCATCTCTATACGTAGCTATGGATGAATTGAAACCCTTGCACTTGTGTGGCGGGTCCTACTCAAGATAAAGTAGCGACATCTATAGTAGCCGTACAAATATCACTAGACGACCAGTAGCGCCATCTAGAACGTATAAAAACAACTATCTTATATCGCGCCAAACAAGTTCGCGAGCTGATTAGAACACATACAAGTTCTGGATACCAACTAATCAGTGGCGGACTTACCACATTTGCCGCCAGTAGGCTATTAAAATTTTGAAATACTAAAAAAATTTCTATTGAGCATTTAAAAGTTTAACATTTTTTGTTGCTATAAGAAAAATAAATGGCCAAATTTGCTGCCCCCTAAATTCTGCTGCCCTATGCTCCAGCCTTCTTAGCCCGCTGGTAAATCCGCCACTGCAACTAATGGCCATAGGCTGCACAGAAGATCTTTCTGTGGAGGAACACCACCAACCGTTTCTCTACAATATACATAATACTATAGTGCCTAAGCCGGTAGTCAGGTTTGGTGTTTGCTATTTAGGTAACATTTTTTTTATAAGCTTCTACGATTAAAGTGTAACAAAACTAGTACAGATGTTAGATTAACTAACTGAAATTCACTTAATAACTATTATTTCAGTTACGATCATATAAAAATAAACTACATTTTTTTTACATTGAACAATACCTAATGTTTTACTTCTCTGGTTAACATGTTGTCAATTTTATTATAATTGCTAGGTGTGAAAGACTATTTGAATTAAGCGACCTAAGCTATATTGGTGTATTAGGGTTCCGTATCCAAAAGTTAAAAACGGGACCCTATTATTAAGACTTCGCTGTCTGTCTGTCTGTCTCAAGAACCGCGATAGCTAGACAGTTAAAATTTTCACAGATGATGTATTTCGATTGCCGCTATAACAACAAATTTTAAAAATAAAATAAAATAAATATTTAAGGGGGCTGCCACACAACAAACTTTTTTTAGTTCTTTTTTGCTCGATATCAATAATGACAACAGGTAGACGCTTGAAAATGGTACGGAACTCTTAGTTCGCGAGTCCGACTCGCACTTGACCAGTTTTATATTTTATATCTTCCTAAATTATCAATTAGTCGCTTAAGTCATTTATCCTTTAACCTCATGATTTGATCTTATATCATATTAAAGTTGATTGATCGAAAGATGCGAAGACGTTTTGACTGGCTGTCCGAAGGTTTTCTGCATCTTCTGGAGATTCCATTGCAGCAAAGTGTTTATCCAAAAGAGGTTTCGGCGATACCTGAAAATGACGTTTAATTAGGATAGATTCTATAAAAAATAATTAAGGTAAATAAAATTACTGTAGCAAAACGTATAATATAAGTAATTATTTATGGATTCAATATGAAAGACGTAGACGATCAGTAATAAGAAGTGTAGGAGGAAGTATATGTAGGTACTTAATCTATCTAGTTAGGTACCTACATGACAATACTTACCTACTTCCTAAGTTGTATCTGTAGGTACACAATTTAATTGATATGATACTCGTTCATTCATCATTTAATCATAAATATTAAATGATTAGCTTCCCGCACACGGTTTCACCCGCGTAAATACCATACCCGTAGGAACCTCATAATTATATGTAGTCTAAAGCCTTCCTCGATAAATTGGCAATGTAAGAATTTTTCAAATCGGATCCGTAGTTCCTGAGCTTAGCGCGTTCAACAAAACAAACCAACTCTTCAGCTTTATATATTAGTACCTATATATATGATTAAAATAGTATTTATTTATACCTTTTTAGTCTTCACAGCTTCAAAATTGAACCCCATATAAAATGCCGACTGTTGCAGTTGCCTCAAGTTTCTCATCCTCACACGGGGGTCACGATCCAGTAGCCGCATCAGTAGTCCCCGGGCTGCGTTGGACAGACCATTAGCACTGGCGGGCAGAGTGCCTGCGGCTGGCTGGGGATTACGAAGCCTTTGCTCACCACTACGATTTAAAAAAAAAACAACATTATTATTTATGGTTTGTATAATGCCGCGAAAATGTTTATTTTACCTCTGTTTGATATATCTATCTTGTCTACATTAATTATAAACAGTAGATACATATATAACATACTAGCGGCCCGCCCCGGCTTCGCACGGGTGGACTTTTATACCCTACCCCTGCCCTACCCTACACCTGCCCTACCCTACCCCTACCCCTACCCTACCCCTACCCCTACCCTACCCTACCCCTATCCCTACCCTACCCCTACCCTACACCTACCCTACCCTACCCCTACCCTACCCTACCCCTACCCTACCCCTACCATACCCCTACCCTACCCCTACCCTTCCCTACCCCTACCCTACCCCTACCCTACCCTACCCCTACCCTACCCTACCCTACCCCTACCCAAAAGTATCCTATGTCCTTCTCCCAGTTCTTAGCTACCTCCCTACGAATTTTCAGCCAAATCGGTTCAGCCGTTCTTGAGTTATCAATAGTGTAACTAACACGACTTTCTTTTGTTTTTAAAATGTATTCTGCTATTCGGGACGGAAACAAATCCAACAAATCAAAAACCATGGCAATCGGTCCAGCCGTTCTCGCGTTATAAGTGTTGTAACAAACACGACTTTCTTTTATATATATAGATTTGATATATAGCAAAAAAACAAGTTAATATTGACATGTTACAAAAAATAAACACTAAATGCTCATTGAGGGAATAAGAATAAACATTACATATAAGTAAGTCCATAAATTTTCTTTAGTAAATACGACCATACTTAGGTACATTAAACTCATAATTAAAATAATTTCAGAACAAGGATGTTATATGATTAGCATAAAAGATAGTGGTTGGGAAACGTAAAAGCGAATAATTACAAAAGTTTGCAAAAAGACTTCTGCCATTAATACAAGAATATTAGGTAGGTACCTAAGCGTTGCCATTCAACGGAGTAATGCTGCCAGTATTTGGGGGAACCTTGCCAATTAGAATTAGAAATTATGTATAAGGAGGTATGTAGTAGTAGTAGTTTTAAAAGTTAGTTTTATTTTAAATTAGCTACTTACTATTAGTAAAATTAAACTTACCTAGATTCTACAAATGTCGAGATATGGCGCGGTGTACCGCTTGCAGATTGTATTATTTCCTCTGTTTCAGCAGTTGCTTTATTACGTACGGCAGGCGTTGGATACTAAAAAAAATATAAGCACAAGTAAACAAATGTACAAGCACAACTAGAGCAGGACATGACCGAATTGGTTGATAATTATCTTGTAGTGTTATAACGACGCCGTTTGGTTGCCGGCTTAGAATAGTCCACCCCATATCTTCATATGGGTGTCGTAAGAGGCGACTTACGACACCCTTAAGAATAGTAGGTAGGTAGTACGACACTTTACTTCAGTCCTATACTATTGTCATAAAATGACAATAATATAGGACATAGGTAGTTAATAGGAGCATGTTCAGCAGTGGACGTAAATTTGCTGATAAAGTAAAGTAAAACGACAATACCTTGTGTATAAAAGAATATTTTGCAGAAAGCCAAAATGAAAGTGTAACAGTTTGTCTTGCCGAATATCTCAGCTTAGCGGTTCTCGAGATTTGCACGTAGCAACACATTTAAGGTTTCATTTTTATTTAAATTGTAAGATATTATACCCGATACAGATGCAACCTGATCTGAATCCCATTAAAGTGACACACGAGACAAGTAACAAAAAGGAAAAGTTATCTCGCATAATATATAATTTTTGTGTGTAAATTATTAAGATGAACTTAGGTATTTTAAGTCATGAAAAACTTTCGGTGTCAAATAAACTTTGAAATATCTACATTTGTTACTATTGTCATTTTAAGTTATTGAATTTTATAAATAAAAATGAGGTAGCTAACAGTTCCATATACATAATATGATAGAATTAAATATTTTTTATGGATTTCATTTCTTATTCCATCTATTAACTTTTTTATATTTTTAGCGTCATAAAATCAGCGGCATGAATATAAATGCTACGTGTGACATTTTAGCTAACGAAAACGTCAAAAAACGCAGAAATTTGAAGAATTAAACTAAGGTGTCACGGGGTAAATCCGTGACGAAGGTAATTTCGCTTATTTTTAAACTACACACCAAAATTCCGTATTTTTTTTCGATTTTGAAATATACACTTTTGAAAATTAAGCAATAAAACAGTAAGTCAACGTTAAGGTTTAGTTTCTTGATGACTTTTAAATAAACGTTTTTGTCCCTGTCACGGTTTTACCCCAATATATTAATGTAATCTATTTTTTCCAATAAAAATTCAGTATAAAAATATTCCGAATTGAATTAGTTATCGGGCTAATCCTACATTTTTAAGCGTGCATACTGAATATCACACCTCCGCATCTTTTTTTATTGGCAAAATAATTAAAACAACTTTTAAAAGAGAACAACTAAAGGATAAGACCCACGTAATTCAAACTCAATCGCAAAAGCGCACGGGTATGTTAAATTATAATCAGGACAAGCCATCTTCTTTGTACGCGAATACCTCTACATACATGTTTGAGCCCTAAGGTTTAAGGGGAACGACACAGCAACCCGTCCCTCGTTTGAAAAGAAAAAAGGCAACATCACTCGTCCAGCTAAAAATAGGGACCCTGCCCCTTAATTGCACAGTTGGAATTTACTGCACGATTTAATGATTCTGTTGCCAGTTCGAAACGAGTAACTAGAGGGCGGAGTAATGGAACTAAAGATTGGCAACGTAATTAGTATATTGTTGCACATAAAAATCCTATTATGGTATCCAATGCAACAGTTTGAAACTGTCGTAAAATGTTAATTTATACGAGACGTGAATTTGCACGAGTTTTTAATGATTTATTTTTTTATTGATGGCGTCTCGAGAATAGATGTGCTAGGCAGGCAGCGAGTTCTTGATAGCTGTACAGTAAACCAGTTCTAGTCTAGCTTTGGATTAAAAGTAAAGATTTGGCACGAGTCATTAAAGATATCCGAGGCGCCTAGTTTGTTTTTTAATTTATTTTTCATAGCATCCGACCTGTTGTGGGTTAGTATCTGTCACTCAAGCAACAATTAAGAGCAAAGAGCCGTTAGGTTGACTGCTCTGACTACTAATCAAGTCTTATCTATATCATTTAGACGTCTCCAGTGCACGGGAGCACAGTGTATGTTTATATTTGGTTCGGTCACGATTCGACCGCATTTCCGATTAAGAAATGGACACTTAAATATGTATTAGAATGTTTCTTTTTGCCTAATAAGTAAAGTTATTTTGTGGGTTTATGTTTTGATACACGCTCTGATATACGCATAATGACACTTAGTGTTATTATAGTCTGGCACTAATATCTACCTGCCCCTGTCATTAGTAGGATGCTAGGTGGCCAACATTAATCATGTCTATGCAGGGATTAATTTTAAACACAGGCTACTATACCTTATTCAACAAATACGCAGTAAAAACTTTCAAGATCACAGAAGGATTAAAAAAAACGAGTATATAAACATATCAGTTAAATACAGTTTAGGTACCAATCTATCTATCAGTAACTTAAAATTACTAAGTAAGATAAACTTTGTGAATTAAATTGAATTTTGGAATTGACAAACGGACAAAATGTATGTATCCGTGATATGGTCTTGCAGCCAATACACCAATGTGCAGATCAACCCTGGACAGTTATTTTACATGAATGAGAGAGTGATGAGAGAAATAAGACATTTATGTGTTATGTCTAATTTAAAATTTATATTTTTTTTACTAATATTTCAAGCATTTCATTAAATTTGTTTAGAAATACAATAAGCCATTGACATACTTGGCCCTTGCCAAAAACTTTTTAACTTTTACTTTTTTTAGCCCCCGACGAAGAGGGGTGTTATAATAATTTCCTTTACCGCATTGTAGAATTCGACGCCTGGGATCATGAGAGTCTGTCTGAATTGTACCTAAGACACTGAACAGAAATTACACTCCTTTAAAACGAGAAATTTATACAGATGATAATATCTTGATGTGGGCGTCTCGTCCATTACTTTTTACTTCCCGCAATTTATTATTTCATTATTCATATCACGTCAAGATGAAACAAATGAAATCCGAACAAGTGTAACAATCCCGTGACGAACTATTTTTTTGGTTACGGCGGATTATTAAGTATATGTATTGAATCTTTATGTTATATTCCATGAAAAATAAAAAAAAGGACACAAACATGGGTTAAAATTTGGGAGCGGTTTTGATGTAATTGGCTACAACTTTTCCTCAAGTCTCGCATGGGTCCAATTCGCACTTGTCGGTTTAATGCTCTTATGCTAATTTTATAAATGCGAAAGCTTGTAAGGATGGATGTTTGTTACTCTTTCATGTAAAAAGTACTATACTAACCAAACATTTAAACGTATAGCATTTATAGGTATATGTTAAACATTATAATAATAGCATATAGCAATAGAATCATTAGCATAATAATATTATTATGCTTATTGCTCACTGGAGCAGGATAGCCGTCCAACAGGATTAAGAAGCAGGCTAAGGACTTACCGGACGACGACCCCCCTTTAGTCTATTTAAACAAAAAAAAATTTTTTTCTTTAACACTAATTTATTTGATTATTACACACAAAATGTATGCTAATAACTTCCGAATTTACGATCACAAATATCAGGTGCTATCGGATCACTCCGCGGCTCAGAATACGTTGCTAACTCATGATATAGGTAAGACATGTGAAGTACTGAGATGCTGACAAAGCTCTTAGTACTTTTTTATAAAGTAGGGGTTGTAGCAGGAATAAGCTACACAGCTATCATATAGGTAAATAAAACTTACCTCCGGATACTATTGTCATAAATGTTATAATCTATACATATAGAGGAAATTTATATGTTTGCTTGAACGCGCTAATCTCTAGAAGAACTACAGGCCCGATTTGAAAAAAATATTTTAGTTTTAGATAGCCCTTTTATCGTGGAAGGCCATGTGCCTTTAGGCTTTATTTTATTATGCAGTAGGTATCCACGTGAAGACAGTAATTTCACAGAAGGAGGCGGAGCGGGTGAGAGGAAATTATTCCAGCTCTCATCCGCTCCGTAGGCGTTGCGTTGGCCGGAGGCGGAGGGCCGAAACCCGCCGCCTCCCGCCATAAGGGGTGACCCTGGGGAGCAGAGAACATGACTCTGCTCCCTAGGTCACATTCATGAGTAGGTCGAGGCACGCCTCAGTGTTCGGGCGTCCCTGTAGGAGTAAGACGTTAGGGGAGGAAAACTCTCGCCCTTTTTAGCGGGGCGGGAGTTTTAAGTAGATCTCTGCCGGGGGGATACCCGAAGGACTATACCGGTGCTTTGGTCTCCAACACCAAACAGCAGAAGGACGAACACCCGGGGGCTTTTTAGTGGGTATACCCTCTCTGCGGTGCGACAGCGCACCGCGTCTCACCGCACGCAATAGTGATCCTTGCGTGAGCAAGGGGATGCGTAAGGCATTTTAACCAGAAAAAAAAGCGATCCCACGGGGACAGGAGCAGAAGCCGTGAATAAGCTTCACAAATTATGAGTAACTAGCGGCTTCGTATGATAGAAAAGTTTAAATAACAAAATCTTGACCTACCCCAACCAATCATTCTTATGTATTGGTGGAAACCACATGATAATCCGTGCAGTAGTTTCTGAGTTTATCGCGAACAGACAGACAGACGCGTCGGAGGACTGTGATTTATAATATGCAGTAAATATTATTAAAACTAATAATGACATTATAATAGGTATCAAGTTCTTATTGCGTTGCAATAGGTAATCAGTGTAATCACTTCACACTCTACCTATGATTTATAGTTTACTATGCACGATGTTTCTATTTACGGAATAACTATGTAAAGTATCATGATGTTTGAGGCGATTAAAATGATTCATAAAGTAATTATATATTATTATGTACTTCACTGAACGGTGTAAGTCACTTTTTAATAGATTCTTAGTATTGAAGATATGCTTAGGTAGATAATGATGCCTTCCTTCTGAATTATGCAGAATTTATATAAAATTCATTGAATAATAGACACCTGCAACCACAATATATACCTAGTGTAATATATTAGTTAATCAAGTAGCATCAATTGCTGTTTTGAGTAATATTGTTGAGACATTTTAGTCGGAGTAATACGAAATGTCTAGTATTAATTCACACTAACACTAGGAAAGAAATTAACAATATCTATATATTTTGTGTATTTTATATTGATTGAAACATGAGTTCACATGATATTGACACAGACCACACTCACAGATCGCTTATTCTTCTAATCAAAGATATGTGCAGCTGAATGGAAAACTATTTTTAATTGTCAATAACAGTTAAATAGTTTCCCATTAACAAGTCAAAGCAATTCAATTTCAAGTTCCTATTCTACTTAAATAAATGTCCTACCACCGCACCTACCTACGTTTGTTAATATTAAAAAATATCTCAATATTGAAGAAACTTGTAAAATTAAATTTTTGGAGAGCAACATATTTTATGTCAAGTCATTTTGTAACATGTCCTTTTTATCATGAGATTTTGTAATTCTATAAGACAATTAGAAGAACAGAAGTTAAATGTTAAAAGTATTAAACATCCTTGTGTTAATTTGGCGATCCTAACGCGTGCTTACCTAAAAGGAAAATGCCTGCACAAACTTTGGTTTTTTTTTTAATAATTTCTAGGGATCCATACAAAAAAAGGTTGACTATACGAGTTTAGTCTTCAGAAGAACCTAGTTAAATACACAAAGCATTAATATTTAACTGCGTTCTTGCACTATATTATTTTCATTGATCAATGACAGAGCAAACCAACAGCTTAGAAGTTCCTTCACGTCAAGAAAGTTATAATAAAAAAATAAAAAAAAATATTACACAAAATTTATTAACGGTCTATTATATTATATATGTTGACTTCTAGCTAATTAAAACGATTTGCCAATCTAAATAGATTATCTCTTCTCTTCACTACTTAAATAAATATAATTAAGTACAATTAAAACCAACTCGACATTTATAAATAGCTATTAGATTAAAAGACCACAAAAATTTAATTAATTATTGTTCTAAATTTGAAACATTTGTCGCCATTAAAATATTTTAAATTACCGTTACTGTTCATTAACATTAAAGTAGGTATCACCTACGAATATTTTAATTTATTCCGTCTAGAATGTTAATGAAAATAATATGTATTTTAAATACAACGTGAAATTATTATTCTCAGAATATAATAATTAAAAAAAAAACTCACTTACAAAATTAATTACAGGCTGTCATGTTATTCTCGCTAAAATTATTAGCGAGAATAACATGACTTTCAATCTCTTTAGTACCTATCTATGCACTTAAAAAAGTCTTTAGTCAAATAATTTCCTGGAAGGTCCGTCAATACCGCGTAAGTGACAGTTGCTTATAAGGTAATTTCATCTGTCAAGAAATATTTTCTTTATACCTAGGTTGTGAATGTTTTAAACAAACTATATCTAAATTTTATTCTAAATCTACAATTAATTTTCAACCTTATTAGCAATTGTCAGTTACCCGGTATGTATGACGATAAAGTTGAAGTGTCTGCTTGTAACGCAAAATAACAGATTTTTACTATATGCATATGAATTTATATTTTGACGGGACTTTCACTGAAAGATAGCAAATTTTTAAGTGTACTTTTCATTTTGTCTGTTTGTCTGTTGGTTTGTGTATTTCGACTAATCTCCATAATGGTAAGTAGTACCGATGAAGACTGTTACATAGCTTATATAATAATTATTTTAATTAAGTAGTATTAAAATTAAAAAATAGACCTTACAGTATATTTGTTTTAAAATTCAACCAATAGGTACCTACCTATCTAATATAAAATCAAGGCTTCTGCAATGAATGACCCTTGATGCATATAATACATAAGAGTCATCGGCCTTGATTAGATATTCCAAAATATGCAAACAAGTGTAATATCTATTAATAATAATAATTATGATTGTCCTTTTTATTTAAATATCCATCATAATGTCATCTTTATTCAAAGAAATTAACTTACTATCTTCATATTAACATCTGAATAGGTACTTCAGATATTAATATTAATTACTTTAGTCAGCTTTAGTTTAGAAAATATATTTTAATGATCTGTCATCTGATACCTACATTATATTATTTAAACAAAAAAAAACTTATTAAGTAGTGTCTATTTAAACTCATTTCTAATTTCTTTTTGTCGACGGTTCGCAGGGTATAGCAGCAGTATAGCAGCTTTCCTACAAGTTTTTGGTGGTTGAATGGTTTTCACACGGTATTTAATGACCTTGTGGACTACAGACCTTTAAGGGTGTTTACAATACATAGACCGGTAACTATACCAATTCATTATGTGAATTAGTTAAACCTTTGCAAGTTTTGTAAGAGGCGGTCCGTCCATAACTATTGGTAGGCTAGAACAATACTTGGTTTTAAGTATTCACTTGAGCAAGTAGTCTCACTGTCGTGGTTTCTATCGCTATGGTACCTAATATAAATAATTAAAGTGACACCTGACATTTCCATGTAAACTAATAATCTCAAGTGTTTTTGTAGCGGGACTTTACAAGAGTAAATAAATTGTTAAACCGTTCGATGTGAAACGTGTTTTTCAGAGAAATTATGTTTTAATTTTGCTCGAAGAAAAAAAAAAGTGTTTAAGACTATCTTCCGTGCCTCGGAAAGTGCGCTAAGCTGTTAGACCCGATTGTTATAACAAGCGTACCTATACTAGGGAACTACCATGGCAGCAGCGTTTTCCTGTGTGTTACGACATAATACTACGGTCACCAACCCGCCTGCCCTTCGGAAAGAAGCCCATGTTCAGCAGTGGACGTTACACGGGCTTTTTTTTCGGACGGACATATGTAGTTAGCCCCGGCGCTTTTCACCGGGCATAAAGGCCAGCAGAGCTCCAGCATAGACAAATGGTTTAAACTCTACAAACTAAGCAACCTGCGCAAGAGAGCGTCCCCTGTAGGACTTGGACCTCGGCTCAGGGCGGTCGCTGACGGGGAGATTGAGGGATTATGGCTTTTAGTTTTTTTAGGGGAGTTTTGTGCAACTGACGCTCTACTTTACAGTTCGCGGGCCTCTCGGACTTCGGGTCTACGAGGGCATCGTAAGTTTCTTAGCACACAAAGGGTCGGGAGGGCGAGGTTATACGGGCTGATGATGATGTTGTAATCTTAACACATTGGCCAGTTAATTAATCTGTCATTCGACGCAAGATTGCGGGACGTATCTGCCGATCATTGTAATATAAGGACCTTGCTTTATACGCTTCGATGTATGAAATGCTAATTATTGTGAAACGCTGCCAAAATACCTACAACATAAGAATCTGTAGATAATAAAGTTATTCAAAGAATTCTGTTGTGATGTTTCAATGACACGTACAAATAATATTTTTGATGAATTAACAATTAAATCAGTATGAATATGAATAGACTGACGTCAAATGACATCGTTAAGGGGCTACCATACAAACCAACGTGACGGATTAACGATTTATTATGTGTGTAATAAATATAATAAGTAATAATAAAATTAAGTTAAACGGTTTTATAGAAACGATGTAGATAATGTAGGTACTGTAGATTAAAAAAAATCGATAGTACCTAGTTACCACCAGTCTTCTTCACACCATTCTCCTGATCAATCTAGGATATTGATCAGAAAAAAAAACTCGTGGGGCGTAGTGAATACAACCTAAGTATGCATCAGCATTTAGACATCAGTCGTTGACTGTTGATAGAAATTTAAGGTAGGTACCCCACGATTTTACCTTAAACTATTTTAAAAATATTAGTTTCCACGGACAGTTTAATCTCCCGAGATAACTTTTTTTTTAAAGATTACTAGCAGTGTTTTGCAGTCTACTAGTATTCTTGTTAACCCCTCCTGCCAATCGAAAATGCTTGTATACGTCGTCGGTAGTGCGATGGGTGAGGATCGAACCGGCGACCACAAGATCACAAGTCCGACACCCGTTGAGCTACGGCCGCTTCATCTTTAATATAGCCTATGTTACTTCTGGATAATATAGCTAGTCTAATGGCGAAATAATTTTTGAAATCGCTCCACTATTTGCGTCGCCGTTTTCCGTGTAGTGACGGATCAAGAATACATAATGTCACTACCCCATTTCATTCCGAGGGTGTCGTAAAAGGCGACTGAGGCAGTAAGTCTAAGCACAAGATCACTGCCAGAAATGGAAAATTCGAAACTAAACCCTATCCCAATCCGTCTGGCCAGCGTGGTGTATAGTAGGCTAATTTCCCTCCACTATTTTGGAGGAGACCCGTGCCCAGCAGTGGGACGTTTAAGGGTTGTGTTAGAAATTTGCGTCGCCAACTCAATTCAAACAAACAAAGCAAAGCTTGATCAAAAAGCTGTCCTCTTTATAACATTTATATAGAAAACAGTCGATCAATGATCGATGTAGTATTGATGCCTGTGGCCTGGTGAAGTAGCAAAAGCTTCCTACCTAACAACATAAAGTCAGTCCAAAAAAAAAAGAATATTTATGTTACATCAAAACTCGTAAAGAATCTTGTTATAAATGGTAGGCTTAATCCCTAAATAACCAAATTTAGTTAATAAATTATAAATATAGTACAATACCAGCTTATATATAAACCAGTATAATAAATACTGCTTGTCAATGAACTTGCAGGTCCGGTAAGATGCTTAAAATGCACGCGGACAATATCATTTCATAATGTCATTGACTTCCGTTGCTTATTCATATACTTCTAAATAATATTATTTATACAATAAAATAAAAAAGAAATTTCTGTTTGTAATATTCTTAACATATTAAATTCATAACAAAAGCACTTAAAAAAAATTGTTTTAAACAAATTTTTAGTTTTTATTTGTATTAATAACTAGCGGCCCGCCCCGGCTTCGCACGGGTGGACTTTTATACCCTACCCCTGCCCTACCCTACCCCTACCCTAACCCTACCCTACTCCTACCCTACCCCTACCCTACCCCTACCCTACCCTACCCTACCCCTACCCAAAAGTATCCTATGTCCTTCTCCCAGTTCTTAGCTACCTCCCTACCAATTTTCAGCCAAATCGGTTCAGCCGTTCTTGAGTTATAAATAGTGTAACTAACACGACTTTCTTTTGTTTTTAAAATGTATTCTGCTATTCGGGACGGAAACAAATCCAACAAATCAAAAACCATGGCAATCGGTCCAGCCGTTCTCGAGTTATAAGTGTTGTAACAAACACGACTAGCAGAATACATTTTAAAAACAAAAGAAAGTCGTGTTAGTTATACTATTTATAACTCAAGAACCGCTGAACCGATTTGGCTGAAAATTGGTAGGGAGGTAGCTAAGAACATAGGAGGAGGACATAGGAGAACACATAGGAGAAGGACATAGGATACTTTTGGGTAGGGGTAGGGTAGGGTAGGGTAGGGTAGGGTAGGGGTATGGTAGGGTAGGGGTAGGGTAGGGGTAGGGTAGGGGTAGGGTAGGGTAGGTGTAGGGTAGGGGTAGGGTAGGGGTAGAGTAGGGTAGGGGTAAGGGTAGGGTAGGGGTAGGGTAGGAGTAGGGTAGGGTTAGGGTAGGGTTAGGGTAGGGCAGGGGTAGGGTAGGGCAGGGGTAGGGTATAAAAGTCCACCCGTGCGAAGCCGGGGCGGGCCGCTAGTTATACATATAAAATTCCATCTAGAATCACTTAATCTTTAAAAAAAAACCGCATCAAAATCCGTTGCGTTGCGTAGTTCTAAAGATCTAATCATACATAGGTACAGACAGACAGCGGGAAGCGACTTTGTTTTATACTATGCTATGTAGCGATTTTGATACAACGTCGTGCGATAAGTTTGATAATCGTAACGTAGTAGCTACGACACGACAAATTATTCAAAATTTATACATAGATTATCGCCAATCCAAAACATAAATATTATAAACTAGCTTCCCGCGCGCGGTTTCACTCGCGTAACTCCCGTTCCCGTGGGAACTTCATAATTAAATATAGCCTATATTAATCAGTGATAATGTAGTATTCAAATGGTGAAAGAATTTTTAAAATCGGTCCAGTACTTTTTGAGCCTATTTGTTACAAACATAATTACATACAAATGTTTCCTCTTTATAATATTAGTAAGTATAGATTAAGGCGCAACGTTCGCACTTCATGTAGAGGTATATTAATTTATAACTTATTGTGTTCATAAACTCAATGTATATAAGCCATTTTAATATATATAGACGTACTTATAATAATTAAAAAATGAAGTTTATTCAGCACTTGGGTATTTACATACACGTGTACTTGTCATAATCACAATGTTTAAGACATAAACTGTTACTATAACTTTTACGATATAGTTTATTTATATTACATATTTTGTGGATTATTATGATGCGTCCGTCTATCTGTTCTACAATTTATTACATAATCAATATCAGAACATGGAAGAAACCGGCCAAAGTGATATATACACCCATCTATAATATAAAAATGAATCGCAAAATGTGTTGGTAAGCGCATAACTCTACAAAGCCTGGACCAATTTGGCCAATTCTTTTTTTTTAATGTTCGTGGAAGTTCAAGGAAGGTTTTTACGGCGAGAAAAATTCGAATAATTACCTGAAAACCCCTTAAAACAGCCTTTTTCTTTTTCCCATACAAACGTTTTCTAACTAAAATGTAGAGTCAATTTGAGCTTTATTTTGTTAATTAAAAACTTGAATTTTTTTGCCAAGATTTTTTAGGGTAGGGGTAGTGTAGGGTAGGGGTAGTGTAGGGTAGGGGTAGTGTAGGATAGGAGTAGTGTAGGGTAGGGGTAGTATAGGGTAGGGGTAGGGTAGGGGTAGTGTAGGGTAGGGGTAGTGTAGGGTAGAGGTAGTGTAGGGTAGGGGTAGTGTAGGGTAGGGGTAGTGTAGGGTAGGGGTAGTGTAGGGTAGGGGTAGTGTAGGGTAGGGGTAGTGTAGGGTAGGGGTAGTGTAGGGTAGGGGTAGTGTAGGGTAGGGGTAGGGTAGGGGTAGGGTAGGGGTAGGGGTAGTGTAGGGTAGGGGTAGTGTAGGGGTAGGAGTACCGCATAAACGAAGTCTCTACGGCCCAGTTTATTTTATACAAATGTTTAGGTCTTTTATGTATCGATTGAGGCAGTACGAAGTCTGCCGGGTCAGCTAGTATACATATAATTTAAATTGACATGCACCTGACCCCTTAAAGGGGGTAGGACGGCTCTATTAAAACTCGTACGTAAAATACGAACGACATAATGAACTGACAACTTTACCAGCCAAAGCTTTTGCTCATTTTAACTAGCTACATTTAAATATGATGACTTGATACATTAAGATAGATGCGGTACTAGGTATCCCGTTGTAAGCTGCAGACGGAAATATTAATATCTTGTGATGAATAACCACTTGCAAGACGGCGAGAAAATAGATACCCTCTCAAGACAAGCTTCACTCGGTGGAACAGTAAATGTATCTGATATAATAATATGGGCGGCTAGATAATTTACCTACTGTACGAGAATGAGAGCGAAAACCATTAGGATTTGACTATTATCATCGGCAAATCTAACATATTATGTTGTACTGTATTGTAATAGGCATCAGCCCATTTATGTGCACTGCTGAACATGGGCAGACGTTGCCGCGCTGGCAAGCCAGGGTCATTGAGGTATTACCACCAACGGCGGATCGAAGGAGTGTCCGGGGGGTTTTAGCAGTGTAGGGTCCTCTCCTCGTGGTATGAGTTTAGCATACCACGCTACGGAGAGGACGAGTCCCACATATCCCACCGCCAGCGCGCGAATACGCTGCAGCGGCGGTGGGAATGCGTGTATGCATTACCCCCGGACAACAAAAAGAAAATGGTCATTGAGGGATATTGCCGTAATCGCTAGAAAGGCTAAGTGGAGATAGGAGAAAGATGGTGAGAACCCTTGAGCTGATAGATGCTGCTGCCTATCTGTATGTCTGTTAGTCGCCTCTAACGACACCCATGGTAAGACATGGGGTGGTCTATTCAAAGCTGGACATTACACAGCAACAGTAACAACTAACATATTCAATACAATGCACTTAGAGTGTTCCAAGTTTCGTGGGATACTCAATACTTTATTGCATTTCACAATGTGTTAACAGGTGTTTTTACATTATTATTAAATGTGGAACCAATCACGAAACCCTGTTGGGCACAGCATAGTTAGATACTTATAATCTTAATTAATATCGCAGGAGACGGGAGGCTACTTATATTACAAGGCACGGGATTTTGGTAATGGTTATCTTAGCAGCTAATACAAATTAGTACTAAATTATAATAAAACTAGCTTCACGCGGGAACTTCGTAATTATTACCCAGGAATAATGTGGCATTCAAATGGTGTATTATCGAAATCCGTCCATTGGATTTTGAGTTTATTCGTAAGAAACATACATAAAATTTCTTTTTTTTTATTAACCTATATTGTCCCACTGCTGGGCAATAGTCTACCCCATAGCTTTCCACTCTTCGCTTTGTGCGGCTTTCTCCGGCCAATCTCTCATCAATGCGTCACGCCAGCGTTTTCTAGGCCTCCCTCGGCATCGACGCCCATCCGGCACCCACTGCGTAACGACTCTGGCCCGCCGATCCCAATATAAGTATAGATTATAATCATTTATTTGTAATTGTAACTGGCACCTTATAATGTACTTGAAAGTTCGCAACCTAAAAGCAAGCACAAGTTACAGATTACCAGCCAAGTTACGTTGTGTGTTACACAAGACTTAGTGTATTATTCGATTTTCGTAGAAAATTCGGGATAGATATTCGTTTTCTACGTTTAGTTAGGTACTCTCTGTAAATTCTGTTTTTAAAATATATTTATAAAAATGATACGAAATTTCCGCTCACGTCCTAATATGCAGACACATTATACAATTCATCTTGTATGCAATATCTATCACCGAACCTAGTGCGAAGGTGTAAGATACGGCATTTTGTTGCAAATTGTACAAAATTAAATTCTCATAACGTTTCTTTTAATGCCCCGAATATCTAGATGTGTCTTTTAAATCTAGATATTCAGTCGTCGTCTCTATCAACATCTCTGTAATTCAAAATATGCTACTATAGAAGAAGCCGCCGCCAGTTGCAGACTTGAATATGATAAAAACTTTGCTTTACAAATTTAATTCATTTTAAATGGTGATTTGTGTTTTAAACATGAATTCATGTTTGTTGTACCGTATTAAGAATTTTTATTAGCACTAACGGTGACAATTAATCTTGTTTTTTAGTAGGTATATACCTACCTACTACCCGCCGCCTACCGCCCTAGGCTCGGCCTCGGGGAGTGGGGTACATGGGCCCCGCTCCTTTCGAGACTGACCCATGAGGAGAAGGGACGCCACTACACTCCGGGCGTCCCTATAATTGGGCAAATAGGCCACTGTAAGTGTGGCTCACGAGATCCCGCGGTGCCACCGCGGGCCGCGGGTGCCGTCGGGGGATCGGATTGCTTATGCGTACCCGGCCCCCGCCAACGGCGGATCGAAAGAGTGTCCGGGGGGTTTTAGTGGTGTAGGGTCCTCTCCTCGTGGTATGAGTTAGCATACCACGCTATGGAGATGGTGAGTCCCACCGCCAGCGCGCGAATACGCTGCAGCGGCGGCGATGGGAATGCGAAAACGAAATTCCAACCGGACAACAAAAAAAAAAGACGGTTTATACATTATACCTAGCTTCCCGCACCCGCTTAACTTCATAATTCCCGTAAGAACTTCATAAGTAAAATAGACTAACTGATGGCCGCGACTTTGTTCGCGTGGTGTTTGTTATTCCATCGGTTTTTTGACTATCCCACGGAAACCTATTAATTTTCTTGAATTAATAGTATGTAAAACGTTGACCGGGGATGTAAGTTACCACCATGCAAATTTCATTTACCTAAATCAGTGCAACAGTTTCGGAGATTAGACCGTTTAAAAAGACAAACAGACAGAGAGTCAAAAAAGATTAAAAGAATCTGGATGTGTTCTATTTTACTTCTAACATTCCCCTGACTCGGCTTTTAGCGTTTTTTTTTCTATGTGCAGACATTTAACCTCTAGTTTTATTATATGTATAGATTATAGCCTTCTCAATAAATGAGCTATCTAACACTAAAAGATTTTTACTAATGGGACCAGTAATTAGTTCCTGAGATTAGCGCGTTCAAGCAAACAAACTCTTCAGCTTTATATATTAGTGTAAGATTAATTTAACACTGGCCATTTTCCTTAATCTATTACCTGAATGTAAGTAGGTTGAAAACATGTCTCTTAATTGATCAATGAATAAAACGATCGTTGACTAAAAGTTAATGTCACATTTCCGTTTATTTAGATGGAGTTTTTGAGTAGGTTAGGTATATACTTGAAATATATTAATTACAAGTTCATGTAAATCATAACTGGTTGTTATATTAATTCAATTTTTAGACTTTCTTATTCTCCTTTGTCGGTTATTTCAATATACAACGGGGTAATGCTGCCAGCATTCTGGCACTACCTACTTGCAAGAACGCTGGCAGCATTGCCTATAGTACAGATTTAGAATAAGGTAAGTACCTCCTATTCTAAATCTACTAAGTAATTAAAACTAACTTATAAAATGCTATTTTATGAGTCAGTTTTAATTACTTTTAGATGTGTATTTTATTCATTTATGTAAAATATTAATAATAAACTGTTTCTTTCACTGTCAAGCATGGCATTTTTATGTCACCTTAGGTAGGTACGCTCATATTTTTATGGAAGACATCAAGGTGCGCTTGCACAAGATATACGTATGTGAGGGTGTCTCTTGCGCCGCGCGATGGCGCATGGCACCGACGACGCGACGCTAATGCCGCGCGGTCAACGGCCTTGACATTGTACCCGTTTGTTTACATCTTATTGGTATTCTTTAACCATACACATAATTATAGCCATTTAATGCAATGGACTCACGTGGAACAAGTTTATTGGTAATATATATAAAGAGTTGTTATAGGATTTGGTTTATTTGACTCGGACTCCACGCAGTCAATTACCATAAAAAAGTTTTAAACACAGATGGTCAATGAAGCCTCGTCTGAATTAGCATAATACAGACCGATCGTGCCTAACACGTCCGGGCGCTAAAAGAACCTAATTTTTGAATTGTTAGTTTTATCATATTATATAGGTACCTACTTGGCCTGAATAACAGGGACGGTTACCGTTACCAAAAAAATACCGGTAAAAGTACCAAAACATTTCGTTCCGTTACGTTAAATATTTAACGATAAAAATAACGTTGTATCGCAGGATTTACCGGTATTTTAATAGCGTTACTAATAGCGTTATTTCGCTAAAATCTAGCAACGTCTGGTGCGACGTTGCCAAACCGAAACGAGTGCCGCGCGCGCGCCGTGCATTGGGCGGGGCTTAAGCGGAGCGGCAACAAAAATATGAGTACGAGACGACTCGCGCTCACGCGTGTCATTTTATTTTAGTGATCATAACAAACATCGAGTTTTTTTTTCGGATTGTTCGCCACAAGGCTTTTGCTACTTCATCATAATCATAATCATAATTATGTATTCGCAGGAATAATATATAGGTACATTTGCAGGTGGTTTGACATACAAAAAATATAGATACAATAACACTGCGAAGTTTTTTTTTTTGACCTTACTAACAGCATTTTGCAGTCTACTAGTATTCTTGTTAACCCCTCGTGCTAAGCTAAAATGCTTGTGTTACGAGTGGGTTCACGTCGGTAGTGCAATGGGTGTGGTTCGAACCGGCGACCTCAAGATCACAAGTCCGACGCCCTAGCCAGTTTAATAGTTACTTTGGGCTAACTCTGATTTTAAAAGATTCTTTATTGGTGCTCAGCTCGTATTGGCCTCAGTGTGCCATCATATAGCCTTCCTCTATTAATGGGCTATCTAATATTGAAAGAATTGTTGAAATCGGACAAGTAGTCCAATTGCTGGGCATCGGACTTGCGATCATGTGGTCGCCGGTTCGATTCGCACGCATTGCGCTACCGACGCGAACCCACTCGTAACAGGTATTTTAGCTTAGCACGAGGGGTTAACGAGAATATAGTAATATATAACAGTAGTTTGCAAAGACTCTGCTAGTAATCTTTTATAAAAAAAATCAATCTTCTTCTTTATAATATTATTATAGACTAGCTACGACCCGCGGTTTTACCCGCGTTACTCTGCTTCAGTGGATTGGAGCGTGATGTTTTATAGCCTACATGTTAATCCAGTTAGTCAACTATTAGCTTCCCGCACGCGGTTTTACCCGCGTAACTCCCGTTCCCGTGGGAACTTCATAATTAAATATAGCCTATATATCGGTGATAACTGATAATGTAGCATTCAAATGGTGAAATAATTTTTTAAATCGGTCCTGTACTTTTTGAGCCAATTCTTTACAAACATATTTACGTACAAATCTTTCCTCTTTATATTATTAAGTATGCGTGCAAACTGTCAGACAAATGCGTTCACTAGTTTTTGCGTGAAAGAGTTACAAACATACATACATCCACACATACAAACTTTCGCATTTATAATATTAGTAGGATATTATTTCTATCATTGCCCTATTTGGGAGTAGTTATGTGGATTTGATTCGTTTTTCTATGGTTTTAAAAAACTAACACCCACTGGAGCAAACGCCTAATATGAAGCATTTTTAATTGTTTCTGAAATCTTTGAATGCTTTTGTTGGTTAGATGCGAGCTGTGTTGTATCTGAGTCGGTTTTGTTACTATATGAATTATATGAAAAAATTTATACATTTTTAGATAGTATAATGTACGTATTTGCGATGTTATCTGTTATTAAATATCATGGCAAACCAATGGTTATAATTAAACAATTAAATATGCGACTATTGGTTAAAATTTTATAAACTTAACTTAAGCTCATAAATAACGCAAATTTTGTATTTTATAGACTTTTAAAAAGTTACCGTACAGTTTGGTAGTTAATAAATTTTATATTGTAGTAACTAGCCTCGTTTTGATATAAGCTTTCTATCCGATCCACAGGAGAAGAATGCGCCCGTGATCGCGACTTGTCCTTCATCCTCCTGACCATTAGTTTGCAAAAAACACATCAGAGCTCCTGAAAGCGTGTGGATTACCGGTACTTAAAGTCTTTCAGAAGCTCTTAAATTCCGCCTTGCTCGGAGGCACCACGCCTAAAGCATGGAACAAAAACGACGTGGTGTTGTTCTTTTTAGAGAGGCGATAACACCTTACTAAGGAACTACAGGCCCATCTCGCTTTTGAGTCATGTCTATAAGCAGCTTTTCTCCAGGGTTATTGCGAATCGTCGCGAACGAAAGCTTGATGACCTTCAGCCTCCCGAACAAGCCGGAATCCGAAAAGGTTATAGTACCGTAGACCACATACATACGCTGCGGCAAGTAATACAGAAGACCGAAGAGTATATAACTTGCCGCTTTGTTTAGCGTTTGTGGACTACGAGAAAGCCTTTGATTCGGTCGAAACATGGGCCGTACTTGAGTCTCTCCAGCGATGCCGTATTGACTATCGGTATATTGAAGAGTTGAAATGTTTGTATAGAAACTCCACAATGTCGGTTCGAGTACAAGAACAGAGTACGAAGGCGATTCCACTAAAAAGAGGCGTAAGACAGGGAGACGTCATTTCTCCGAAACTGTTTACGACCACTTTAGAAGACACCTTCAACTTCTGAATTGGAAAGGACTAGGCATCAACATCAACGGCCAATACATCACTCACCTTCGATTCGCTGATGATATCGTGGTCATGGCAAAGTCGATGGAAGAACTCAGTACAATGCTCGAAGACCTCAACTGAGTCTCCCAACGTCACAACGGTAGGTTTTAAAATGAACATGGACAAGACGAAAATCGTGTCTAACGTCCATGTTGTGCCTGCCCCTATAATGGTTGAGAATACAGTTCTTGAAGTCGTTGACGCATATGTATACCTAGGACAGAGAGTCCAATTAGGTAGGTCCAACTTCGAGAAGGAGGTCAATCGCCGAATCCAACTCGGATGGGCAGCGTTCCGGAAACTTCGCAACGTCTTTTCCTCCAATATACCTCAGTGCCTGAAGACGAAAGTCTTTAACCAGTGCAGGTTGCCAGTGATGACCTATGGATCCGAAACGTGGTCCTTTACTATAGGCCTTTTGAAACAGGCTCAGAGTCGCTCAACGAGCTATGGAGAGGGCTATGCTCGGGGTTTTTCTACGAGATCGAATCAGAAATGAGGAGATACGTAGAAGAATGCGGGTTGCCGACATAGCTCAACGGATTAGTTCGTTGAAGTGGCAATGGGCAAGCCATATAGCACGGAGAACAGATGGCCGTTGGGGCCGAAAAGTTCTCGAATGGAGACCGCGGATCGGCAAGCGTAGCGTAGGACGTCCACCTACTAGATGGACGGATGATCTGGTTAAGGCCGCGGGATCACGGTGGCTGCAGGCCGCTTCTAACCGCAACAAGATCTATGAAGGAGGCCTATGTCCAGCAGTGGACGTCCTACAGCTGAAATGCTGATGATGATGAATAATAAATTACCTTTTTAATGTAAAGGTATATTGTAATTTTTTTTAATCAAATTGTAGTCTAATTTAATTATTATTATTATCTATTCAATATTTTATTTTAATTTTATTTGAAAGACAATTTTATCCAATTTAGTTTAATATGTTAATTGTATTGAAATTTTATAATAATTATTTTTTGCTAATATTATAGTGCATGCAGTGCTCTTCTGTAAGTAGTGAGACATTTAGACTTAAGTTTACAATATAATTGTTTTTTAATGTAACAGTGTACTCATTGTTGAAGAGCCAAATATCATCATCATCATCAGCCCGTATAACATCCACCGCAGAACATGGGCCTCCTCTCGGGGTAGGATATTTGCCATAGTCACCACGCTTGGCAGGCGGATTGGCGACCGCAGTATTATGTTGTACCACACAAGGAAACGCTGCTGCCCGTTCCTTGATATACGATTATAATAGATGATGTTATAACAATCGGGACCAACGGCTTAAGGTGCTTTCCGAGGCACGGAGGGTAGTCTCTCAACCAACCAGACCCGGAAAGAAATCTTAGAATTTACACAAAGATGTCTTGTCCGGTGTGGGGATCGAACACACGACCTCCGAAACTTAAAGCGAGCCAAATACCGCTACGCTACGGAGGTTGTCCCAAATACCGCTACGCTACGGAGGTTGTCGGAGAGCCAAATAAATAAATAAAAATGTAAACAAATAAAAATCTTTCAAATTACTTCTACAGTAGGATAGAGGAATTATTAAATAAAAAATCGGCCAAGTTCATGTCAGACCAGGCACAATGCAAAGTTCTGTAGTTGGGACTAATTTACCCCATACAATATCTTATATCACCCACTAATTGCAACTTAGTGGACGCTAGAAACCTAAGTTAAAAAAACGGGCCAAATGCGAGTCGGAATCGCGCTCGAAGGGTTCCGTACTATTATCGCAAAAAACGGCAAATAAACACGTTTGTTGTATGGGAGCCCCACTTAAAAAATATTATATAATAAACAATAATAATAAATATATAATAAAAAATATTTTATTCTGTTTTTAGTATTTGTTGTTATAGCGGCAATAGAAATACGGTACTATCACGGTTCATGAGATACAGCCTGGTGACAGACAGACAGACGGACCGCGGAGTGTTAGTAATAGGGTCCCGGTTTTAGCTAGTCGTAACTCGTACTAACACCAAAATATGCTAGTCTCCCCAACTTCATTGTTAGAAAGAGATAGGCGTATAAATTACCGGTATAACAATTGCAATTTTAACCGGTAATAATACTGGTAATTAGATAACGTTAACTGACCTATGGGTATCGTTATTAATATCGTTATTTTTTTATCGTTAACGTAACGGTAAATGGTATCGTTATAAAAAAAATACCGGTAATTCGGTCCCTGCTGAATAATATAGACAGTACTGAACATTGATCTCGGGTTTTCATAAATTTAAATAGATACTCGCTTTTGCCGGGATTATCTATAACTATTACTAATAACTATAAAGCTTAAGAGTTTGTTTGTTTGCTTGAACTCGCTAATATCAGGAACTACTGGCCGATTTAAAAAATCGTCATATATCGAGAAAGACTATAATTAATTGTGAAGTTCCCACGGAAACGGGAGTTACGCGGGTAAAACCACGCGCGAAGCTAGTAAAGTATATTTAGAAACCAGCTCCATTCTAAAATTATTTTTTTACAAGCGACCCGCCCCGGCTCCGCACGGGCGCAATGCTGAAGTATTTATACATATAAACCTTCCTCTTCTATTAAAAAAACCGCATCAAAATCCGTTGCGTAGTTTTAATGATTTAAGCATACATAGCGATATAGGGACAGAGAAAGCGACTTTAAAGCCTATGTAGTGATGAAGTTAAACCTCACCCTTACGATATTATTAGCAAAACTTGAATAACAAGATTACATAATAATTCTAATTTAATTTGCAATTACATACTATTACGTCTTCTATATCATAGTGACTTCTTTGTAGTTTTTGTTATCCTTAGATGATATGACAGTAATAGCAGTCATTACAAAATCTACGAAAGAATACACACGAGCGGAAGTAATTGTTCAGCTTGGCGCATTTGTCTACCCACTTGCAAAAATAGAGGCGTCTGAAGTCAAAACATCATCTAACAAGGAAGATTCTAAATATAGTACTTTTCTTCTTTAACCTTCCGATGCCCTCATAGACCCGAAGTCCGAGAGCCCCGCGAACTGTAAAGAAGAGGGACAGTTGCACAAAACTATCATAAAAAAAAACTTAAAGCCATAATCCCTCAATCTCCCAATCAGCGACCGCCTTGAGCCGAGGTCCAAGTACCACAGGGGACGCCCTCTTGCGCAGGTTGCTTAGTTTGTAGTGTTTAAACCATTTATTTAGGCTGGAGCTCTGCTCGCCTTTATGCCCGGTGAAGTAGCAAAAGCCTCGGAGCTAACTAAATAATATTTAACGGACATATTAAGTACATCCGAAAAAAAAAATCTTTGTTGTATTCTACATGTCATTTTGTTATCTTGTAATACATACAGTAACCCTCCCTCATATTGGATTTATTAATTTTATCATCACACATAAAAAGGGCTCCCGCGATGGTTTTCAATACACCTAATGGTGTGAGGAAATCATGATGCAATGAAAATAAAAATGATTCGCTAATATTTATGTACGCGCATAATTGTTTTTTTTTTGTTGTGTTCGTAATGGGCATGAAAACTAAAAAATCTAATTAGTCCGTTTTATTTATCAAATCAATAAAAATTTGCAAAGATACAGAGCAACAATATACTTAGTTTGTTGTTGCTCTGTATCTTTGTAAATTTTTCAAGTTCAGGAGAGGGGCTTGTGACGTCACTAATAGGTAAAATAGTACCTAGAAGTGACAGCTCTGTATCTTCGTAATTTTTTGTTGATTTGATAAATAAAACGGACTAATTAGATTTTTTAGTTTTCTAGGAACGAAAAAAATAATACCTGTCCAATATTTTTTGGTAATCAAAATGACACGGACTAAATAGATTTTTTTAGTCTTCATGCCTGTTATGAGAACAAGGATTGTATGAAAAAAAAATAGAAAAACTAACGGTCAGAATTTTTGATTGGCGATGCCGGGCATGTAATTATTAAAAAAATTAAACAAAAGCTATATTCGGAAATGGCTTAACATTTAACATTCCACTAAGAACAAAGCACGACTATTATATACCGCAAATGTCTCGGTCATTTGTTAGTTAGCTTAATGTTCCATCGAAGGGCAGCAGCGAAGGTTTTAAGCGACACGAGTCTAAGAGTATTGTAATATTACTGTAATTTAAAAATATTTATAACTAGCTTGTCCACTATTTTTGAGTTAATTCGTTACAAAAAAATGTTAATGTTCTTATAATAAATACTTTATTTCACCCGCGTAGTTCCCGTTCCCGTGGGAACTTTATAATTAAGTTTAGTCTATAAGACTCTGGGCTAATGTAGCATTTTAATGGTGAAAGAATTATCGAAATCCGTTCAGTATTTTGTTTTAATTTATTCGCAACAAACATATACAAAAATACAAATCTTTCCTCAAAATTATATTACTATAGATATAAGAAAACAAAAAGAAACTTATATTATTTATTAATGAGAAGTTTATTGTAAATTCCAAAGGTAAAGTTTTAACCACAAACAACAAACAACTGCATCAATTTAATCAAATTCATTTAGGTACCTATTTGAAATTATCTACATAAAAGGATACAATTTTTACCAAATATCGTTGGCATAGTTTGTGCTATTTTTACATCAATTTATTATGTTGCCTCGTCGGAACTAAAATAGCTTGTGTCCTTTCAACCATAAAATCCGTCCTAGAAGCGAGGATGATTATCTACCGGTGGTCTGTGTCCTCCCACCATCCACTGCCTACTATGTCTTAAAATAAATGTATTTTATCCCTTAGGTAGTACCTACTGCTCAAAGCAAAATGTGCTCGAAATCAAACGTAAATTTTTAATAAGAAAATCATGCTTGTAGCATTTGTTCTAATTTTGAGTTACGTAATAAAATAAATAGGTAGGTAAACCTATTTTTTTATAGTATGTTTTTTTTCGACAATTTTTTAGTTCTACGTTTTGCGAAACGAGGTTTGAATTTGTTAACAGCCAATAGAATCATTTATAGGTTTGAAGGAAATCTATTGGTTTTTAACCAACCCACGAAGATGAGTTGTGAGTGACAATGCATCTTCGTTCATATTTGGTGGAAACGCAGCATTATGAGGTTCGCAAACTTCAAACCTCTTCGCTGATAAAAAGTGCGATCCGGTGTGCTATTCCCGATGACACCTAAGATATCTAAGTACCAAATATCATTCAAATCCGTCTGGTAGTCCTTGGGGGATTAAGTAACTAACATTCATACAAACCTACCTACATCAACACTTTCGCATTTATTTTATTAGGAAGCAGTAGGATATACATGTAAAGGTTATATAAGGTTAATTAGGTTGTCGGTCTGTCGGTGTGCACTGTTGTTTTTACACTCCGATGTGACACTTGATTCATCATAATATTATTATGAGCATGAGTATCCATAAGATTTTCTAAAAGCCGGCACCCCTGCACTATTATAATAATGTAATAACAATTCTCTGTCTACGAGGCGTTAGCAAGCTAGATAATTATTAATAATATTATTCTAATACTATACAATCATTTCAATTTCCTTCATAACAATTTAACGGTGTTAAGAGTTGGGTATTCTAGACAGATGTTAAATTCTAACTTTGGACGCAAATACTTTGCGGAAGCAACCTTCCTGTCATTACGAATCGTTAACGCTAAGGGTGATTACCTTTAATACGCGGGAAGATTACGCAGGTTTCTACAAGACTGGTTTATTTGCACTTGAAATAACTTAGACTCTTAGCACCAGGATAATCGATAGGCTATATTTAGCGTTACTACCTTCCACGCGTTTTATTTTCGTACTTATGTCTTGGTCAGTTCAGAATACTGTTATCTAATACCATTTACTGATTTGATAACGGACAGTTCAATAAACGAATAAAGGGGTTATTAGTTAATAATAAAAATCTAACTACCTAAGTGTTTAATTTTATATTGGGTTTTATTTACAGCTAAGAGTATGAGATTCTGCAAATTTCCTAGATGTTTTGCTTTTGTTTGCGAAATTAGACTCAGTGTTCAAAGCGACTCGGAAAATATTTGAATGATGGTAACGACTCAATGTGTTTACAAGACATTTTGTCGATGCAAATTCGATATCTCGAAAAAAATTCTCTACTAAAGACAATTTCAGAAAATGATACATTTTTGTTTAATTGGCGAAATTTTCACGAAATTGAGATAATAATGCTGTTAGCTAAATTACTAAGAAGTATTTTTGTTACTAAATATTATGTAATTTTGAATTTTCTGATCTAGCAATAACTAAGAGCCAATTTTTCAATCCTCAGAAAAAAATATCATAGGGATAGGTGAATTTAAATGATGACAGATATTATAAGAAAATGTTGTAAAAAATAAATTTTATTCCTTTGATAATTTTTAGCTGAGGAATGAAAAATTTGCCATTATAAGATTTAGTCAAGTTAAAGATATCCCAACTAAATAAGGATAATAAACAATCTTTTGACAAACGATTGTATTCAGTGAAGAACCTACAAAATATAGACTTTCAAAAAAAGGTGCATAAATTCAAAATCAAGAAAGCACAATCAATCGAACCACTTAGCATCGTTGCGTTGTAAAAAGTCATAAAGCGTAAATTCAATGCTATCAATTTGGTTCATAGATGCGCCAGTGCCGGCGCCGGCGAAGCGGCGCGGCGTGCGGCGACCGTCTACAACGAAAGGACCATGCAAATAGCTTTTATGTCTTTAACTGTACATAAGTTGACCAATAAATTATACCTAATTGGTGTTTGGTTCCACTTGCCATGAGAATAACTGGTAATAATGTTGTTGCGGGAAAATTAGAATACCTCGAGGTTAGTAAATTGCTGGTCGTTATTGTATTTTCCTTTGCTAAGGGCAAGGGCAATTTTGATGCAGTTGCATTTAAATAGTAACATCAGCTCCTAGAAATAAATCACTGTATAGGAAAGGAACTACGCAATTTGAGTTAACGTTAAAATGAAGAGGTGATTGCGGAATAATTATATATATAGGAGCACCGCGCTTGCGAGTATAAAAAATGAATGAGTATTGAGGTATGATTCAATTTTTTCAAATTATATTGATAATAAAGTCACTGAATAAAGGCCAGCTGTGAAATGAGAAAGATAATAACAATTGGTTTGAGCAAAAAATGTTCATAATTGCAAAGCTGAACAAATTCCGAGAGACAGTTGGGTAAACCCGATATTATATGGCATCAGTTCAAATCGGTTGTCTTATTACTTGCGGATGCTTGCGGTTTCTGTTCTTTTAGAGTTCTGGTCTATTTTGGAACGTGTTCTTTTTATGCCATCACATATACCTAGAAATATATACATTAATTACACGAATGAATGATAAAACTATGGTCTTGTATGTTTACGTATTACTATGTTGATTACTGATAACATACAAATATTTCAAATTGAATAGTTTGTAGAGTAAAGGGATCAGCTTCAAGATTGTTTTTATTTAATTTGATGTATAAGTACCATGAAGAAGGTACTTAATATATTATATCTTATAAAATAATTGTATGAATGTTATCAAAGTATACTGACAAAGTCTTCCATCATGGGTTTTTTTCAATTGTGGTATTTTGTTTTTAGAACATTTAACATCAGTTTTACGACTATAGCAGTCACGATTTTTTACTGCAGTAATGATGTGTACTTCCGACGTTTCCTCATTAACTATATTAAAATGTTTATTAAGGATTATTATGTTATGAGTATGAGTCAGATCTTTATCAGATTTTGTGTTGTCTATGATTTAACGACGATGTTAACTCGTTTGTTTTTCTTTTAGGTATTCCTTCCTCAAATAGGTTATGTTAAATTATGTTGTGTTTGGAGGTTATGTTTCTTATAGAAATAAGAGAGGTAGAGCATAGCTTTTATGCCCGGTAAAGTAGCAAAAGCCTCGTGGCTAACTACGAGCATAAGTCCGTCCGAAAAAAAAGATCATAGTGTTAGTACCCTAGATGTGCTCCACTGGAGAAGTATCTCTCATACCATATAGTGTCATAGCCAAACAACATTATTGATGATGAATGTTGTGTTCTGATGCGTCAGTAAGGTCGCCAGAGCTTCCTTTGTGAGCCGAAATGGGCCGACATGATAAAGCTGTCTCCATCACCCACGGTATTAGTGGTCCAGATGGCCCCCTGGAGTCTATGGGAGACTCGACGAAGGTCTACGTAGGTGTTAAAAAATCGGGTTCATTACTTGTAAGTGTGAAAGTAATTAGTAAAATTTTTAAAGGGGTGAACGATAAATAAAATCCTGGGAGCCTCCAGTGCATTTGAGTCCCTTTGCTACATAACATCAAAAGGACAGTGGTCATAAGGGATTAAAAAAAAATCTAGTAGGTAGTATTAATACATTGAAGCCGAATTGGTTCTCAGAAACTTCCAAATATTTTTGTAAAATAATACGATGGTACAAATAATGCATTAACCTTTAATGACTGTCGGAAGCAATTGTTTGAATTAATACTTACTTATTCGTAGGTACTTCTAAATGAGACGTATATAATCAATTATATTAATCTTTATAGCTCCGTCAAGTTATTAAGTACCACGTTAACTATAATAGAGATTTATATATAGATACGTACATTCTGATGTCATGTAGGTAACTGCAGTTACCACTCATCCCATTACTGGCGATTGGAGGAGCACCCCGAAGGTTTTATAGTGGGTACTTTTCTCGTTGTGATAATTAGCATATCATGGCTATGGATAAGGGAATCCTACATACTATATGGTAATCCCGGCCGATTCAGGCCACGGCTGTCAATCTCTTAAAAGATTGGCCATCTGCACAGGACGTATTTACAGTACACAAATTTTACTTTTTTTTTTTTTTTTTTTAAAGACACCTCCCGCTCTAGCGAAATAAATGCCTCTGTCGCGGGGGACTTTACAAACATTCATTTCACGGACACAATTTGTGTGAAAATATAAATGCACTTTTTATTCCTTTACTCTCAAAATTAGGCAAAGGCGCCAATGGTTCAACTTGAGCTTCGAAGCCTGGGCGAAACGCCACCAACTTTCAGACTTCGGGCTGTTACTTAAATTTTTCAGAATAGAAAATTTCTATTAACATCAGCATGTATGCTATTACAGGCATACATGCGGTGGAGAAGCCTAGTGAATTTTCCCTACCGAAAAAATCCATAGAAACAAAAAAGAAACTACCAATAAACAATATGGTTTCTAAAAGGCTGGCTTTCAGGTAAAAAAGTTTCTGTTATCTTAGTACGTAGAACTGTTTTGTCAGGATTATGCGTAGATATCTGTTTTTTTTATTAGCAACAGTAAACTATATATTATCTCACTAGGATGTGCCCGCGTGGAATAGTTACTTTGGGCTAAACCTGATTTTGAAACATTATTTATTGGTGCTCCGTTCCTATTGCTTTTAGCGTGATAATGTCCTTCCTCGATAAATGGGCTATCTAACACTGAAATAAATAATAATAAATTTTCAAATCCGATCCTCAGATCCGAACCCCAGAAGTTCTTGAGATTAGCGCATTCAAACATAAAAACAAATTCTTCAGCTTTATATATTAGTATAGATTATCTTTATTTCAAAATGTACGACATCGATTGCTCTTTTAATAACCTTCAAGGGCAAGTAATTGCTTACAATAAAGTGACAATGGAGCTAGAACATCTTCCGTATGTTTCGAAACCTGAAAAGCTTACCTTATTGTCATTTATTATTAGTTTTCCTAGTTTCGTGTTTATATATCCATCAATTAGTAAAGAGATAAAATGCATTAAGAAAACTCGAATACAAAATTAAATTTCACTAATTAAGACATAGTACATATATATTAAAATATAATATTTAGTTACCTACGTTGTAAGTTTAATCTCCATGCTTTGTTTAACGTGTAACGTTCGAACTTTGGATAGGTAGGTACCCAAGGGACCATCCATAAATTACGTTACACGAATTTCATGATTTATTTACGTGTCTTTCGTGACAAGGACGGGTCTTGTCACGGCTGGTCACATTTGTGAGACTCCCTTCTCCCTAGTGTGAAGTCACATATTCTGCAATTATCATACCTAGAAATTATTGAATTAAAACGGCAGTTCCAAAATTAGTTTTATTAAAATAACATTTCAAGTAATTAATTAAACGTTAAACTAAAAACGTTTACTTATCTATACTAATATTACAAAGAGGAAATATTTGATTGTTTGTTTGTTTGTATTAAATAGGCTCCGAAACTTCTGGACCGATTTGAAAAAATATTTCATTGTTGGAAGCTACACTGTCCCCGGGAACGGGAGTTACGCGGGTGAAATAAATAGATATATAAACAAAGAGTTACAAATATTTATATGATACTGATATACTTAAAAATAACTAAAATAAATAACTCATATTCACTCTGTAAAACAATCCATTGTCCCAAGTCAGAAAATAACATCATAAACAACAATCTAAGTAGAATGAGCTTAACGTCAACTGTGATAGTAACGAGATGGCTAATCAATATGAAGACCGCTACAAAAACAGATTAAGTAACTAAACAGTTAGAGATAACGGGTAAACCGGAACTGTAATAATTGCACTTCTATCGCCGTTGTTTCAAAGTCACTACTTGCAGTTTTAGTGCGGCGACCTCACATAGGGTAACCAAAATAACTGGTATAGCAGCCACTTTGTCCTTCGTTTGGGTTGTTAATGTCAGGAACATTCGTTGTGTTAACGTCTATTTCATCCAACCATACAGCATCATCGTTAACATCCAAACAAAGAATTTCTCCAGTACGTCTAGCAGCAATTTGAGGACGAATCTTCGCTATTGAAAAAACATCTTGTTGACTTTTATGTGATTGCTTGTGGCCTTGTATGATGAAAAATATAGACCACAGATGACAATTTAATGCCTCCTCACTTTGGGTAACCAAATGACAAGAATGTTCTTGGCATCTTCGGCGGCGTTGGTAACATTTTGAATTTTCATTGCACCGGTTCCCCTATGGTAACGGTAGTTCCTTCTGAGACTAAAAGGCCTAGACAATTGGCTTTTTAAATGTTTTCGAACGAATAGAATCCGTTACCCATGAGTCTAACTTTGTCTGTCACGATTTTTAATTTGATTATTAAAGAGGCCTGTGTTTTGTTGTTGCACGCTTTCTATGTCATTTGCCTGATGAATTTCGCTGTTAATCCATAGTTTGTCTGGAAGAAATTGCTTAATGCGATAAAAACGCCCAATGTGCTGTGGACCACGGTCGCAGAAAGCCGTGAGAAGTGGAAAGAGTGGAGGGAGGCCTTCGCCCAGCAGTGGGACACTATGGGCTGATATAATAATAATGTGCTGTGTCTATTAAGTTTTCTTTCTAATGTTTATTGTGTTGTTTACTCTATGTGTTTACAATAAATAATATTCTATTCTATTATTAAAGTATTTTCGTTATTTTTAGCTATTGATCGAATATAAAAATAGATTGTTTAGTGTAGCTCAAAAACGATTCGGTTGGCAAATCGTGTGCGATAAATATGCAATTTCTCTACACTTATGTCGTTAGGTCTTCGCCCTAGGTTTCTAGGTACGATTGTGCCCCGGGACCATTATTTGTGTCAACCTCGGATAGTTGTTTGAGTCTGGCAGTGTCTTGTGTCAGTAAATTAAGTGTTTGTAAAATCCCCGTGACAGGGATTCATTTTAATAGTGCGGAAGTTGTCGTTCAAAGATGCCCGGAATTATTATTTAGTATAACTTGAAATAAAAACGGTATTACTCGCTGGCATTGATATCAATTAGAATATAAGTTGTCACAATAGCCATGACGAAAAATAGTAACAGAATTACCTATCAGCATCCTACTTCACATTTGTACACTAATTATAGCCAAACATGTTGAAACAAACAAACAATTGTATGTTTTTAGGAAGTAATATAAATTATTATGTATTACTATTTCTATTTTTTAAGACAACTCCCGCTCTACGTAAATTCCTCAGCAACACAGGGATTCCTGTGTCGCGGGGGACTTTACAAACACCTAATTCACAGACACAAAAGACATTCAAATTTGGAACAACTATCCATGGTTTGTATAAATTATTAGGTGGAAACCCGGGACAGTTATTTGTACCGATTTCAGGTCTTAGAAACCACCATCCTAACATTCCTAACCATAAAGCCGCCGGTGCATAGTTTTTTTTTTAATATTATCATTATTATTTTTATTTTTTCATTTGAGATTGTTTAAAATGTAATATTTTTTGCTACAATTTTTTTTTGTAAAACTTGAATCTATTTCCAGGACAATTCATTTTCGTATCTGGTAACCCTAACCTAAGCAACGGTACAGTAACTGTGGTGAAGTAATTACCTACTGAATAGAAGTAGAGTTTATGCCCGACAGTATGTTTAGTAAGTAATTGGTTAAGAAAATAGGTTACCTCAGCGTATGCGGAAATTGCACAGACAGTGGTGCTCGTGAAATTGATATATGTGAACACTGAAAACTAACTGAACCATACTTATGAAGATATACTATGAGACTCAACAGAGAAAATTAAATAATAAATCGTACAAACTATGAAAATGGTTAGTTTGTCTTGTTGTTAACTATGAAGGAGTAAGTTCTACGAGACTATTGTTAAGTTTTCTAAGGAGATAAAAATGGATGATGGACGCTTACTACGTAGTGGGTTGATTTATTTGATCGCCAAAATTTGATTTAATACAACAAATAGTTGAATAAAAATATGCCTCGTGATTTAAAGACAACCACAGATTGTGGATCATAAAAAAGCGTATACCGTTTATATAACATAACAAACTATTAACAAAATCATAGCAACAATCTCAAGAGGCGCAAATATAGTACCCTTGATAGTGGTTATGTATTTGTGCCTTTTGGTGTCGAAACATTGGGGCCGTGGGGTGGGGACCGGGAGCCAAATTAATTTATAAATACCTCGCAGCGGCCCTCTTAAGTGCGGCACGTTCTCCGAGTGCTGGTTTCTACTTTGCACAGCAGGTAAGCATTGCCATTCAACGTGGTAATGCTGCCAGCATTCTGGGAACCTTGCAAAGTAGAATAGATTTAGAATAGTAGTATATAAGTTAGTTTTATTTTTAATAAGTTACTTTTAGTTATGTATTTTATTCATGTTTGTTTATTAAATAAAGTAGAAACAATAATCCAAACTAATATATAAAGCTGTAGAGTTTCTTTTTTTGCTTGCACACGCTAATCTCAGAAACTCCTAGTCCGATATGAAAATATCTTTCAGTAATAAACAGCCTATTTATCGAGAAGAATACTTATATACTTTATATTATGAAGGTATTACGGGAACACCCATTCTCCTTCCCGTACCTAAAAATATAATAATATGACGAATGGAAAAAGAGTAATTGAGAAAACTGAAAATTATTTCAATTGAAACATCTTATTGTTAGCTTTACGTATAGTCCTTTGACCTTTCCATATATTACGTCCATAGCGAATACCCACTAATTAAATTAGCCATCTGCGCAGGACATATTATAGTGTATAAATGTGTGCCTAGACAGCGGTGCACTCTCTACTCTCTAAATCCGACACGACCGGTGAGAGCTGTATAGCTTAACGTACTCTTCTAAGCACGAGTAGTAAAACAGGCTGCGTTTACTCGTGCTTCAAAGAGTACGAACTTCGTTACTTCGGGTGGCACTTAGGTTTTCCTCGAGAGAAACAAATTTTTTTTGCTATAACTGAGAATCGAACCCAGTCCCTCGGTAGTTACGAACGAACATATTACCGCTAAAGCAACGAGCCTGAGATAGAGCTTCAGTTTAGACATTATTTCTAATATGGCACCAAATTTATATAGTCTAGTTGCCAGTGGCGTAGTTAGCTGATCAAGGGCCCTGGGGCTAAAAAAACTGGCGCCCTTTAACTATTTAGGTTTTATCAATATACTCATATATACTATTTTAAAAAGGCAATAAGAGGATTGCTAATAAAATTTTGGGGCCCCCTGAGTTCTGGGACTCCGGGGCATTGCCCCGCCCAGCCCTTCGATAGCTATTCAAGTGGAGTTGAGATTAATTTAATGACTTTATGTCTCTTACATGTAGCAATGACCTTTCCAGTAATAAATATGCTGTTATCCTAAGTTATTACCTTAACATCTTCGCTTAGAGGATTACTGGAATGTTAATGTAATATTCGTTTTGTAGACTTTTGTATTTACACTATTAATCAAAATAAATATATGAAAACGAAGAATTCCTCTGGCATCATCAGTAATAGAATCACCAATTCTTACATCACAAAGCTATTTATCTTATTACCAATGAAATAATAAATTTATTCAGCACTTAGGTATTTACCTACACTTGCACTTGTTAAAATCACAATGAAAAAGAACTGTAATTTATAGGTTATTATTCTTATTTTATGTATTAAACTGCTTAGGTAAGCAAGTTTAACTAGCAAGTTTAACCTGTGAGTGCTGCTAATTGTAAGACATTACAGACTGTACTCCGTCTGTCCGTTTTTCAATCTATTTATCATGGTGATTGACTACAAAACTACATTAAATTTATTCCTCATGTATCACCAAATCTATGACTTAAGATTTCATGGTTTTCTATACTAATATTATAAAGAGGAAAGATTTGTATTTTTGTGAATGTGTGTTTACTTAGTAATGAATAAACTCAAAAACTACTGTGCCGATTTCAAAAATTCTTTCATTATTGGAAAGCTTCATTCACCCTGAGTGACATAGGCTATATTTAATTATGAAATTCCCAGGGGAACGGTAGTTACGCGAGTGAACCACGCGCGGGAAACTATTCATGAATTAAGTCAAAAATAACTGATATCGATACAAATCAAATGATTTATTATTCTAGATTTTGACATAGAAATATTTATTTATAGGTATACTAGCGGCCCGCCCCGGCTTCGCACGGGTGGACTTTTATACCCTACCCCTGCCCTACCCTACCCCTACCCTTTTTTTTTTTTTTATTTTTTTTTTTTTTTTTGTTGTCCGGGGGGAAATGCATTGACGCATTCCCACCGCCTCTGCAGCGTATTCGCGCGCTGGCGGCGGGATATGTGGGACTCGCCCTCTCCATAGCGTGGTATGCTTAACTCATACCACGAGGAGAGGACCCTACGCCACTAAAACCTCCCGGACACTCCTTCGATCCGCCGTTGGCGGGGGCCGGGTACGCATGAGCAATCCGGCCCCCCGACGGCACCCGCGGCCAATATGGTACCGCAGGATCTCCAGGGCCACACTTGCAGTGGCCCATTTGCCCAATTATAGGGACGCCCGGAGTGTAGAGGCGTCCCTACTCCTCATGGGTCAGCCTCGAAGGGAGCGGGGCCCATGTTCCCCACTCCCCAAGGCCGAGCCTAGGGCGGTAGGCGGCGGGTTTCGGCCCGCCGCCGACGGCCAACACGCCGTCTGCGAAGCGGGTGGGCAGAGGGATCTACTTCCCTCTCCCGCTCCGCGGCCTCCTTCTGTGACATAACTTGTCTACAGAAGGAGGCAACCGCCTCCCACGACCTCTCGCTTTGGACCATCTTCGAAATGATGGTCGGCAGCGAGAGGTCGTCTCCCACCACGCCAACGAGCTCCTCCCGCTCGTTGGCCCACGCCGGACACTCCACCACCGTGTGCTGCGCCGTATCGTCGGCACAGTCACAGTGGTGACAGCGAGTGTCCGGCTCTCTCTGCGCCACGTTGCACAGGTAGTGGCCGAAGCAGCCATGGCCTGTTACTACCTGTGCAACGTGGTAGGTGACGTCGCCGTGACGACGACCGGCCCACTTTTTTACATGGGGCCGAATCGCCTCCACCGTACGCAATCCGCTCCGCGGCGCGGCCTCTAGCCGCTCCTGCCATTTCCGGAGGGTTTGGCGACGGATCTCAGTCCGCCACCGTGCAACACCCTCCGGGAAGGGGTCGCGGCCAGAACGCGCCCCCTCACACCTCCGCCGGTACGCGGCGGCCAAAACCTCCGCCTCCAGGTCCCACGGAGGGGACCCCGCAAGGAGGCAGGCCGCGTCAAACGCGACCGTGCGGTAGGCGCGGGACGCCCTGATGGCCATCACCCGCTGCGGACGTCGCAGCAGGGCTATGTTTCGCCTCTTCAGGGCGTCGACCCGAATGGGGGCGCCGTAGAGTGCCATGGAGCGGATCACACCGGCGTACAGCTTGCGGCAGGTGCTCCCGGGTCTGCCGAGATTCGGCAAAAGCCGGCCAAGAGCACCCGCCGCCGCAACCAGCTTTGGGGCCAGCCGCTGGAAGTGGGCCCCGAAGCTCCATCTGCTGTCGAGGACTATGCCTAGATATCGCATACTGTCCCCGACAGCAATGGATTCGCCACCCACTATAAGGTGGGCGCCTACAGGTGGCGCTCGCCGAGGCCCATGAAAACAAAGGGCCTCGGTTTTACCGAGCGCCACCTGCAGGCCCAAACGGCGTATACGGGCGACCATCTGTGCCACGGCTGCTGTGGCCAAGATGGTCGCACGCCGATGATCGGGCGCGCGGGCGGTCACCAGTGTGCCGTCAGCGTACGCTATCACGCTGACCCCCCGGAGACCGCGCATCCGCAGCGCCCAGTCAAACCCGATGTTCCACAGGAGCGGCCCCAATACCGACGCCTGCGGAACACCGCGCGAGACCGCCCTCCGGCCAGTCTCGCCGCCGGACGTCGGGTACACTACCTCCCTGCTTCCCGGAGAAGCATGCGTTGCGGATGTCCAACGACACCGCTAACAACACCTCTCCTCGGCTGGTCGCCTCCTGCGAAAGTTCCCGCACCCTCGCGATCGCGTCTATGGTTGACCGACCCTGGCGAAACCCGTATTGGTCCGCGTACAGGTCGGGACCAACCTCACCAAGATGTGTGGTGAGGCGAGACGCGATCACCCTCTCCATCAGCTTGCCCAACTCGTTCAAGAGAACGATTGGGCGGTAAGCCGATGGAGACTCCGCCGGTCGCCCGTCCTTACGGAGAAGGACGAGTCGACCGAGCTTCCAGGCTGCGGGAAAGCGACCCTGCTGAAGGCACGCACTGAAGAGGGCGAGCACTCTGGGCTCCAGCTCCTCCATGGCGAGTGCCCAGACGCGTCCAGGCACTCCGTCCGGCCCAGGGGCGGTATTTTTGATGGCCATTTTTGCCACCGCCGCCCCCAACTCCGCCGGTGTGACATCCGGCGGAGTTTCCTCATCGTCACCGTCGTCGGTCGGCATCACGGTGTCAGCTGGCATGGCCATAGCTGGCGACGAATATTCCTCCTGACTGGGGAAGAGCTCCTCTACAACTGATTGGAGGAGCCCTGGCTGGAGGCTCTCCGTCACCGGGGGAGCCCAGGGGCGTAGTTTATTACGCACCCCTTTATAGGGTCGTCCCCACGGATCTCTATCGAGGGCCTCCAGCGTACTCGCCCAGCCATCGTCTTTCGCCTGTGCTATGGCCACACTCAGCTGACGCCGACTCTCCCTGTAGTCGGCGTAGGCCGCGGCAACACGAGCCTCGTCCCGAGGTCTCCGACGATTCGACCGGGTGTACACGCGCCGCACTGCAGTGCACTGCGCACGCAGCTGCGCAATGGCGGCGCTCCACCAGTACACCCGTCGCTTCGGTGGACACGGGCGGACCCGGGGCATGGATGCGTCGCAGACGCTTACCATGGCCCCATCGAGTCCCCTCGCGACAGCGTTCACGTCGGAATCGGAACTACAAGGCCCCGCGACCCACGCCTGGACCAGGGCTGCTTCCTTCAGCAGCTCCTGGTCGAGCTGCCCCAGCGCCCATCGCCGACGCTCGCTCCTGGGAGGTGGCGCCGGGCGGGCGGTCAGAACCACGGAGGATGTGGAGAGTCCGAAACCGATATATCGATGATCGGACAAAGTCTCCACATCCTCAAGGACACTCCAGTCCTGGACACGGCGGGCCAGGGGGGGGACGCAAAAGATACGTCCACAATCGACCCCCCATTATGCCTCACGCACGTGTTAACGGAGCCGCGGTTTAGGACCACAAGGCCCTGCTCCACCGCCCAGTCCTCCAGCGTCCGCCCTTTGGGGTCAGACGCGGGGCAGCCCCAGGCTGTGGATTTGGCGTTCAAGTCACCCACCAACAGCACCTCGGCGCCACACCGACTCAGCAGGCGGCCGACCCCGTCGAGGAACTCCTCGAACTCGGCTAGCCCGCGATTCGGCGAGAAGTAAACGCCGATGATGGTGAGCGACCCCGCCACAGCCTTCACAAAGCCCCGCCCTCTCACGACATTGGAGAAAGGCGGGGTCCCGACCGACGACGACAACAACAACGCAACCAAGCCATCCAGATCGCCGACCGTATTGGGACGGTCGGGAACCATGTATGGCTCGGCGACAACTCCGACATTTATCAACCACTGCGCCATGGACTGCAAGAAAAGATCCTGAGCCCTGGCGCAGTGGTTGAGATTTGCTTGGAGGAGACGGAACACGGACCTATCCATTAAGGGCCGTGTCCATCTCCTCCACCACCGCCACCGGAGCCACTCGCTCCGGTAGATCTTCGGGCCTCCGCACACCCTTGCTGGGCGGCGCCCGGCAGAATTTGGAGCCGACGCTGTGGTCGGCTTTTCTACCGGCTATATGGCAGAGCACGCACTTGGGCTGCGCTCTGCACTGCGCCGCCATATGCCCCGGCTCGGAGCACCGGAAGCAGAGTTTGCTCCGGTCCTCGCCACCGCACCTGCAGCCGACGTGTCCCCTCGTGAGGCAACGGTAACACCGCAGGGGTCTCGGCTCCAGCAGATGGACGCGAGCCGAGACCAACCCCACGAAGAAACGCTTCGCTTTCTCCAGCCTGACGGCCGCAGACACCGGGACACTGAGCACAATTGTGCCGAGACCCGTGTGATCCCTTTGAATCACACCCGGTCTTAAAGACGCCGCCGCACAGCCCCTAACCCCGGCGACCGCGTCAACGACATCGACCTCCGTCGCACAATCTTCGAGGCCGGTAAGCCGGACGCGGACGCTTTTTTCAGGCCGGGTGACTTTCGCCACCGCCGGGTCCACGCACTCGGCCAACTTCGCGGCAAAGGCGTCCGCCTTCTCCGCGGTATCCGCACCCGGGATCTCGAATATTCGGCCCCCAGTCACCGCCTTGCGCGCCCGCATATCGGTGATCCCGAGGTCCGCCACATTGATGGTTTGGTGGGCCCTGCGGATCACCTCGGCGTAGGTGGTGCCCCTACTCTCCGCCTCCGGAGAAAGGGTGAGCACCACCACAGAGGAGCGCGGGGCGCGCAACTGACCCCTGCGCTTTCCCCTACGCCTCCTCTTTTTGGGGGCCTGAGGCCCCTTACGAGAGGGGGCTTGAGACGCCTCCAGACGCTGGCGCTCATAGCGCCGAGCGTTCTTAGAGACCTGCGTCTCCCAGCCCCCCTCTCTCCTAGGCTCCACCGCTGCCGGCGTCGACGACGCAGCGGGAGCGGGAGCAGCAGCAGCCGCAGCTGCCGACACCTTCCCCTTGCCTTTGCCCTTACCCTTTCCAGAAGGGCCTTGAGCGGGAGCGGCCGATTTAGGGGCGGCCGGCTTGGCCGGACCCCGTTTGGTGACGTCCGCCCAACTGGTGGATGGCACCGCGCCATCGGAGGGAGGGGAGGGTTCCTCCCTCTTGCGTTCGTGGGCCAGAGGCGGCCGCTGCACCGGCGCCTCGGAACGAGCACAAATGCCCTCCACCATATGCGTTACCCTGCCCAAGAGCTCCCGGCTCATCGCCTCAAAATAAGGCGGGAATTCCGAGACACCCTGGGCAGGCGGCGGCGCCGGCGCAGGAGATCTGCAGCGACTCCGCATCACCTCCGTTCGGAGGTCCTTGAGCTGCCGCTCTAACTCTGCCATTCTCTCCTTGAGGGAGCGGTTCTGCTCCCTCAAATGGCGCGTCTCCTCAGTGGCGGTTCTGCTCTGGAGGGTCTGGAATACATCCTTGAGCCCCGCCACAGAGACTTTTAACGCCTTTTGGCAGGTTCCTTTGAGGTTGCTAGACTTCTTAGCAACCTCAAGGATTACCGCCGCGTGGGCCTCCACCTCCTCATCGAGGTCTTTCAGGGAGGCCTCACCTCCCGGCGTTGGCGTCGGCAGTCGCTCCTGCTCAGCCTGCGCTTTGAACAGGCCCTGCTCTGCCTCCAGAGCAGCCAACCTGGCCTTCTGGAGGCCCACGTATTTCCCCGTAGTTGGCGGACGACCTCGACCTCTCTTCGGTACGGGGGAGGTGGCTTTGGTCTGCATTACTACAGAGCCTGCTGACCCCTCTGACCCCGACAGACCCTACCCCTACCCTACCCCTACCCTACCCCTACCCCTACCCTACCCTACCCCTACCCCTACCCTACCCCACCCCTACCCTACCCTACCCTACCCCTACCCTACCCCTACCATACCCCTACCCTACCCTACCCCTACCCTACCCCTACCCTACCCCTACCCTACCCCTACCCTACCCTACCCTACCCTACCCTACCCCTACCCAAAAGTATCCTATGTCCTTCTCCCAGTTCTTAGCTAACTCCCTACCAATTTTCAGCCAAATCGGTTCAGCCGTTCTTGAGTTATAAATAGTGTAACTAACACGACTTTCTTTTGTTTTTAAAATGTATTCTGCTATTCGGGACGGAAACAAATCCAACAAATCAAAAACCATGGCAATCGGTCCAGCCGTTCTCGAGTTATAAGTTTTAGTTTAACTTTTATATATATAGATATAGGTTTATATACAGAATATGTATGTGAAGATACCCATGGGAAGATATCTAATATAATCTAACTAGCCTGTGCTGTCCCACTGCAGGGCAAAGGCCTCTCTTTCCTTTTTCCACACAACTCTGTCTTTTGCGAGTGCCGGCCAGTCCCTGCAGTAGGAGTCAAGCTCATCCCGCCATCTTCGTCTCGGCCTGCCGCGTTGGCGTCGAGCGTTTATTGGAAGATATAGATTGTGAAATTTCTTGACAAGTACATGTGTATGTTAATACTTAAGTGCTGGATAAATATCGTTTATTTCGTTTAGCTCTAATGCCTTGTAATACAAGAGAATCTAAGTTGTATAAATGGGCGCCTTTAACACAGATTCGAAATCTCTTTTCTAAGCCTGAAACTATACGGCTACTAAAGCAATCGCTTGAAATATACTTCCAAGATTGTTGTTAAGGCGTTTAGTACTGTTGTCACGTGTATATAATAAATCATGTTTCATAGCACCAGGAAGGATATGAATATTAATAAAAATGGTCGTCCTGTGGTAGATAATCAAACATATCAATCTAAAAGATAAGCCCAAAGGTCAATATATTCGCACAGAGTTTGCGCAAAAAGTGGCGATGACGTAAATTATTTGCGTACCATTTCTCCTTGGCCCACCGTGTTGATTGTTGTTTCAGTAATATGGGAACACTGTGTCGAGAATATTGCGGAAATATACTGAAATAACTGCATTATTGTGAAGTGTTAAGGTTTCGAATAAGCACTTAAGAGGTAAGGCAATAAAGTATATTTTATTTTGTATGTGTCAAAGGAAGAGAAATAATGAGATGTTGTTATGTAGATGCTTTTTTGGTATAAAATATCTATATCGTGCATATAATGCTCTTTTTAATGAAAGAGAGAACACATTTTCATGTTCATAGTTGTTTATACTAATATTATATACAAAGTTATTATCATACAAAGTTTGTGAGTTTGTAGAAATTCTTTAAAAAAAAAACATATTATTTGTGAGTATTTTAAATAATTACTAGGTTACCTACTTGTAGACACAAAATGGTGGGTCCATTATTAATGTATTAACATTAAAAACAAATAGAAGTAGCAAATCAACGCAAACTTTGATGAAAGAATCGACAACAGTAACCTTACCATATCTATCTATATACCTACTAGTATATAAAGTTTAAGAGTTTTTGTTCGCTTGCCCGACGCGCTAATCTAAAGAACTACTTGGTCCGATTTGACAAATTATTTCAGTGTTATATAGCCTATTTATCGAGAAAGAATATATGATATATTTAATTATGAAGTTCCCACGGGAACGGGAGCTACGTAGGTGAAACCGCGCGCGGGAAGCTTGTCATTCATAATTAGCGAACCTTACTTTTTTCATCATCATCATCATCATCATCAGCCCGTATAACGTCAACTGCTGAACATGGGCTTCCTCCCAGGGAGGGTATTTGCTATAGTCACCACGCTTGGCAGGCGGATTGGTGACTGCAGCATTATGATGTACCACACAAGGAAACGCTGCTGCCCGTTCCTTGATATACGATTATTATACAAGGTGTTATAACAATCAGGATCAAAGGCTTTACGTGTTTTCCGAGGCACGGACGGTAGTCCCTCAACCAACCAGACCCGGAAAGAAATCTTGGAATTTACACAAAGATTTCCTGTTCGGCGTGGGGATCAAACCCACTTACTTTTATATAACAATAAAACTTGGAATCATTGTCATCTAAATTTATAGTTTTATTTTGATTTTATAATACAACGTTCTTGTTGAAAACCCCTTTATAATGCGTGCATCGAATAAAAACCGTTTTTTTTCTAAACAATGTTCTATTAAGTGGTAAATACGAAGCAATTTAAATTCGGCGGAAGACATATTCTCAGAAACTTCCTTACGAGGAAAACCATGATGAGCATTTTCCCTAAACATAGTTCAATATTGTTATGGTTTGTGTAAATGTGTATGCTGAAGGTTACGCGGTCCATTGATAGTCTAATTTCCGGGTGTCCTTAAAACAATAAGTAAGAATGATGATAACATTGCTACAGAAACTCAATGTCATGATCAGTACTTTGTTAAATATTGTTCTAAAAAAATGTCAAGCCATTATAATACTTATATTTGAAACTTGAAGGGAAATTTGATAAGCCTGGCCCATGGTTGCCGGACGTCCCCCTTTTTATTCCCGCTCATTCCCGTTTTTCGGGGATAACTTGACCACTTTAGTATGGTAAATCTTATTTTAAATTAAATAAGACAGTCTGCTTTTTAAATACATACTTATATTGTTATTTAAAACTCAAATAAAAAATAAGTAGGAACTTGTTTATGAACTGCTGATTATATATAAGTTTTTTTACTATATCCCGCTTTCGATAAGAAATCTATAAAGGTTTGTGTTACTCAAAAAGTTACAAAATCCCGCGTATGCCAAAACAGAAAATCTGGGTACTCTAAGGTTGACGCTCAAAAATCTCGTGGTATTACAAATGTCTATATAACAAAAATGAACGTTTCACGGAGTCACAGTTTAGATATTTAACGAGTAATTTGATCGAATATGGTTTTTTCTATCCTTTAATCAATACATAATTTATTTTGCGAATGTTAAAGACAATAAAAGTTAACCTTGTAAAGACATGATTAGATCAATCACTTTACTTTGTGTATATAGCACGTGCTTTGAACTTACCTATAAAAAAACAATGGGTTATCGGTGCTAACTGCTAAAATTTGACGTTACAAGATGACGTGTTGAAACGTCATCGACATAGAACTCTGAAGTCATTGTCAAAATTCTATCTTAGCTATTACAATAACAATGACACCTGACACTGGCTAAAATTGCTGAATAAGTCTATAGATTGACAAAAAAAAAACAATTACATTCATTATAAACAGTCAGCAAAAAAACCAAGCTCAATGCGTGAAAATCTTATACTTAACCGTGTGATGTGACTAACGAATTACATATACCTACATAAACATAATGTCATAAAATATAACCGTGAAGAAAATAAGGTCCATTCTTTTCATTCATAACGAGTGAAGCTTACGCATTACCTATAGTATATCACAATTTATCTACTGAAAAAATTAGTACCTAGGTAGTTATTTTTTATATTAATACTAGCTTCCCGCGCGCAGTTTCACCCACGTCACTCCCGTTCCCGTAAAACTACTTCATTAAATATAACATATAGACTTCCTCGATAAATGATCAAACTAACACTGAAATAACTTCTCAAATCGGACCATTCCTTCTTGACATTAGCGCGTATAAGCAAACAAACAAACAAAATCGTCAGCTTTATATATTACTAAGAAGACAACCTTCGTGGCGTAACGATATAAGGCTCGCCTTAATTATCGGAGGTCGTAGATTTCCGCCACGGGCAAAAACAAATTGTGGCAGACACAGATTTTTTCCGGGTATGGTTAGTTGAGGGACTACTCTCCGTGCCTCGGAAAAGCACTTAATGTACGTGTTTTTCCGATTGGTCCCAATTGTTATAAAAGCAATGAAAATCGTTTACCAAGTTTGTTCAAAATTATAATATTTACTTATGATTTAAAAGTCGGTAAGTACTTCTCAGGTTAATGACAGTTCATACGTAATTTGAAAAAGGCGTTGCTTACCTATTGTCTTGTATGAGTGCCTACTTACGAAATTAAATTGGCAAGTCAAATATTTTAAAGATTTATTATTACTAATGGTCAACAAGTGGTCAATATACGACCATATTTAAAAAAAAATGCATTTTGCATTCCTTCTCTATATAATCTACTAGCGACCCGCCCCGGCTTCGCACGGGTAGACTTTCATAGCCTATGTTACTCAGGGATAATATAGCATTCTAATGGCGAAAGAATTATCGAAATACGTTCAGTTGTTTCTGAGTTTATTCGAACCAAACATACAAAAATACAAACTTTTCCTCTTTATATTATTAGTATAGAGTGCGAAATTTCATAGATGAGTATGAAATTTCGCAATCAATTTACGTAGAAAAGAGTGAAAAGTTTTTGCTTCACTGTTCATTCTTAGAGAAATTATAGAAAAAGTTGAACAACGTGTATCAAACAGTTATAGTTAATACTAGCTTCCCGTGCAAGGTTTCACCCGCGTAACTCTCGTTCCCGTGGGAACTTCATAATTAAAGATAGCCTATGTTATCCGGGGATAATGTAGCTTTCCAACGGTGAAAGAATTTTTCAAATCGGTCCAGTAGTTTCGGAACCTATTTAATACAAACAATGAAATCTTTTCTCTTTATAATATTAGTATAGATGAAATAATATCTGTTGCACGCAACTTTGTCAGTAGATGTGGATTCCTTCATACAAACTTTGCCACTCAATTTACATCCTCTAATATAAAAGATTCAACAACACTGCCCTAGAGTACCTATCTGTGACCTTATACGCACAAAATAAGGAATTAACAACAGAATAAAAATTTGTCGTCTCAAATCAATGAGTCGCTTGTTTTTCTTCGGAATCTCATAAGTACGAACTGATGATGCACCCGCCTGCTTCAGACCGTGAATTGAGTTTTTTACCAACACCCGTTACGAATCGATACCTTTAACTAGGGAAAATCTAAAATTAGAGACAATTCAACCTTCAAGTTTTGTGATTGTTAAGAAAACTTCGGTATTTAATATAAGGTAGGTAATGCATAGATGTGTTTATGGTAGATCATTTGAAGACATATTAATTATTGTTTATAAATGTCTTGACATTTGGATATTGATTCTTAAATAATTTTAAAGGTGGATTGTGGACATTGGATTTTCTGCTGTGTTCCAGAAGGATTCATTTATAATTAGTAAAATATTCTTTAAATACAATTTTCATTCGCGTAATATATTTTTATTAATGTCTCTACTCTCTTTTACGCACTCTAACAACGCGTTGTTTATTAATTCAATAGGTCCGCTCCGCTTAACGCTACGCACAACGCAGCGTTGCATGAACTGTGCGTTTGCATAAAACCGATGTTACACATTTTTGTTTACTGCAATCGTAGTACTATTTCACCGTGATTCTTCACGTACCTATCGCATCTTTTTAAACGGTATCGTAAATGTAAATTGCTATGTGTTTGAGTTCAGTTTGATGTCACCTACTTTTCAATCTAAATCAATAAAAGTTTCTTAATATTTTAACCAACCCGTTTTACCCCAGGCACGAATTTACCCCGACCTATTCATATTTTACTATGATGGTGATAATTTAGGTACTAATAATGTTTACAAGCATATTAACTTTCCAATTAAAATAATAATGTATACGTACTATAATAACTAATTAGTCTGCATATAAATATTAATATTAGATATGTTTAAGCGATATAATCATGTTAACATCGAGATAAGAAGATTGAGACGCACCAGAGGATCACGATGTATGTATCATCAAACGTGACAAGGCAAAGTAATAGATGATGTGCATTTGTATTCAAATAACGTCTTATATTATGTTTTATTTTATTAATAACTAGTGATGTCCCGGCGTCACACGGGTGCAATGCTGATGTATTATACATATAAACCTTCCTCTTAAATCACTCCTATATATTAAAACAAACCGCATCAAAATCCGTTGCGTAATTTTAAAAATCTAAGCATACATAGGTACAGACAGACAGTGCGAAGCGACTTTGTTTTATACTATGTAGTTGTTATTTGATTTATTGATATACTCCGTCATTTCTTAGGCGGCTTGATATATTCAGCGAGTAGATTTATTTTTGGTAGTACAATTGATCTATTTATAGGTACACCAGCTGCGCCCCGCGGTCTTACCCGTGTCACTTTGCTCCAGTGGGTCGGAGCGTGATATTTTGTAGCCTATATGTTAATCCAGCTTATAAACTATCCGCGTGCAACTTTCAGCCAAATCCATTTAATAGTTTTTGTGAGTAACAAACATACATACATTCACACATACAAACTTACAAGTAGGATACATTTTACCTAACCTATACAATCTTTTATTGAAAGGCTCTAGAACTCATTTTGCCAATTTTAAGCAACATTAAAAAAAAACATAATTAGGTAGGTAATAATTTTTTTTTTAAATTTCATTTCGATAATAATATTGTTAGCAAATTAATAACATACATATCAATAGAGAAAACTATGTTAAAGTAACCTAACTTTAGAATGTATTAATAGTTTACGACACACTAAATTAAGGGTTAATATTGTATGTAGGTAATATAGTTTCGCCAAATCTTACTCCATAACACTTAAAAGCATCTTATTCTATGTGTGGTAAGATTTATAATGTTTTGCCCAACAATATTAAATCACTACCTTACTTTGAGTTCCAAAACAATTAAAGAAATGGCTATTTAAAATAAACATTTTACACCCAAAAAGAGTATTTCTGTTGGGGAAAGAATTATTCAGGGTTATTTGTAAAACACCAACAACCTCTTAAGAGATCATTGTACTCATTACTAGAAAACCTGAAACCCCGAAAAAACACAGCTGTTCCCTGCATTTTGACGAGCTAAACGAACACAAAAGTAGGGAACAGCTGATTTTTTTCACGACTTCAGATTTTGTCCCATAGTAAAAGTTATTCATATTTATGAGTACAATGGCCTCTTAAGAGGTTGATGGTGTTTTACAAATAACTCCGTATAATGTAAAATTGAAATGTTTATTTTTCTTCTAGTTTACGTAAATTTGCATGCCTCGTCTACAAGGCGGAATATATTTAACTATTATTTATGCTACACCACCAAATGTATTTTACCTGTATATTCCTGCAAATAAATGATGATTATTATTATATAAAAAACATTCCAGTTTATTACAATAATTATATTATAAACATTTTTTATTCCTTTTTTTATATTATAAGCATGGAGTAGGCTCACAGGAATAAGTTGTAATCACTAGTTATAATGTACCGTACAACTACTAAAACATCCCGGTAACATTTAAACTAGAGTACCAATGCCTAATTTAAAACAATATGAGGTGCATCTAAAATATATCCATTTCGTTTAACAGAAAGCATAGTATATTGTGTAGTTCTAATGTTAACGAACAAAAATCTGTAAAGTAAAACATTTTATTTGGTAAGAAATTACTTGATCAAAATAACTTTTCAATAAGGTGAGGAAACCCCACAATACACCGGGCCTTCCATTGAGAAATGCGAAAAGACTTTATTCAAAAGATATGTTTATACATATTATGTATGTATATTAATTATATTTCTTTAGAAGTACGTTATTTACAAAAATATTTAAAGCGGAAAAGTTTGTAAAATTGTTTGTTTGTTTGCTTGAACGCACTGATCACACAAACTACTGATGATGCCCGATTTAAAAAATTCTTTCAGTGTTAGATAGCCCATTTATCGAGGAAGACTGTATTTAAATATGAAGTTCTTACGGGAACGGGAGATGTGCTGTAGAAACAGCGAGCTTAGTATATAAACATGTATTTTGAATATAATTTTAAAAATAAATTAAAATTTTTATACCGTAATTTCGTCACCATACGTGACACTATCTTCTTATTAAAAGGGATGGCATATATTTTAAGAACACCTTATATTTCTTCTTGTGTCTTGTAACATTAGTATCATTTGTTGACATATTTCAGTTTATTTTTTTCCTGTATTCACACAATAGCTCGTCTCCATAATGAGTTAACACGTTTAACAGCCGACGACGTTCAATAACTAATAAACAAAATAAATTATTCAAAATATAATAACTCACTGACATACTTGAAGTTGAATGACGGACCCGTAAAGAAAATCTCCACTATATTATATGCAATGATGTTGTATAAAAAAAGTTAGATACGTCATTCTCGTGTTTTGTTAAGGCAACATTTGTCCCTAGAGAGTAAACTGGACAATATGAAAATTCATCATCATCAGCCCATATAACGTCCACTGCTGAACATGGACCTCCTCCCGAGGCAGGGTATTTGCCTGGCAGGCGGGTAGGTGACTGCAGTATTATGGTGTACCACACAAGGAAACGCTGCTGCCCGTTTCTTGATATACGATGATTATAGATGATGTTTTAGCAATCGGGACCAACGGCGTAACGTGTTTTCCGAGGCACGGAGGGTAGTCCGAGATTTAAAGCGAGCCAAATACTGCTACGCTACGGAGGTTGTCTAATATGAAAATTTTCGTGTGTAAAAACAAGGCAGACATACGCTCAAGCTTAGTTTTGTGGTGCCAGGTTTGAAGCCCGGGTATCGTATCTACCTCTCAATATTCTTATAAACGTATAAAAGGTTTTCATAGACATATTGTGATGCGACTGTAAGAATATTAGTCTCTGAATTTCTCCCGGTCCGCTCCCAGTACCGTAATTTTTGGGATTTTCCCTTTTTGGTGAAAATGATATTTCAGGACCCTAATATATACATAAAGATTGTATTTTTCTTATTTTTTAGGTTCAATTTAAAAGTCATGTAATATAGACTTCTTGTTTAGATATCAAAAAATGTGTTTACCGCCTTTATCTCGAAATCGCGATTTTGCAAGTACTGCGTTTGCATTAAGAAGGGCACAATGAATGCCCATCATATTTTCCCGCGGCCGTAATCACGTGACAAATGTCAAGTATCCATACATTTGCGTTAGCGATTTTCTGCTAGCGATCACTTCGCTGTAGTGGCATTTTTGGTAGGTCGCCATGGGGCTTTTGCTACTTCACCGGGCATAAAGGCGAGCAGAGCTCCAGCCTTAATAAATGGTTTAAAACTACCAACTGAGCAACCTGCGCAAGAGGGCGCCCCCTGTGGGGCTTGGACCTCGGCTCAGGGCGGTCGCTGGCTATGAGATTGAGGGATTATGACTTTTAGTATTTTAGGGGAGTATTGTGCAACTGTCGCTCTACTTTACAGTTCGCGGGCCTCTCAGACTTCGGGTCTACGAGGGCATCGGATGGTTCCTCTGGAATGCCATAGATCGATTGTACTTTCAAAAAATTATCTGAGTAGGTATTAACAATGACTAGAACACCACGGTGTATAAAAACAAACAAAAACATATTGAGAAATATTTAACATATTGGTACTGGCAATAAAGACACCAGCACACGATGTGGAGGCGCTAAAAGAATAGTAAAGACAGACCCAAGTGCTAATTAACCACACGTGTGGAATATTCCTTTGAAGACACTTACAATAAAACAATTGACAATACGTGGTTCTGAAAAAATATGTCATTTTTATTGTCATATTTCCCTAAATTTGTCCAACAAAATCACGTTTATACGCAAGGCTGCAGCTCTGCTCGCCTTTATGCTCGGTGAAGTAGCAAAAGCCTCGTGGCTTACTACGTAAGTCAAACCGAAAAAAAAAAAGATGGTTAGACTCTTGGTAAATCTATTTGTGGTGCTTAGCCACACGGCGAAAATCGAACCGTGGAAGTCCACCTTTACTTACATTAGGTATATTACTAAAATTTCATTAGATAAAGCGTTTGATACACCGGAGGATAGTGCGCCCGTTAACGCGGCGCTTTGAGCTGTAGAGTGACAATTGTACTAAACTTCATGAAAATACTTAAAGTTTATCATTCCTCAATGTCCCGCCAGCAACCGACCTGAGCCGAGATCTCACGAAGTCCCACAGGGGGCGCCATCTTGCGCAGGTTATTTAGTTTGTAGGTTTTAAACCATTTATTATAGCACAACTCGCCTTAATACCCGGTCACAGAATAAACATAGCCCGGTTAATTTCGACAGGATATGCGTGCGACAACATCCGAAGCGTAGCGGTATTTGACTCGCTTTAAATCTCGGAGGTCGTGGGTTCGATCCCCATGCCGGACAGGAAATCTTTGTGTAAATTCTAAGATTTCTTTCCGGGTCTGGGTGCCTGAGGGACTACCCTCCGTGCCTCGGAAAGCACGTTAAGCCGTAGCCGTCCCGATTGTTACAACATCAGCTATAATAATCGTATATATCGGGAGGATGCCCATGTTCAGAAGTGGACGTTATACGGGCTGATGATGATGCGTGCGACACACGAGTCATCCGTTGTCATTTTGCATTATATAAAAATGTAAATTAACTATTAGCTATGTCTACACTATGCACATTCATCTTCATCTTTCTATACAACTTTTGTTTGGCACTTTCAATAATTGAGTGAGTCCAATTAAAATATCAAAAATGTTTTATCTAATCTGATCTAATTGCTCATCATAACACCCTAATATAATGCTCTTGAGCTGCCCCATAATGTATCATACTACGAACAGAACACAAATTGCAAAGCACTATAATTTGTATTTGAATGTACTCAACTCAACGGCACCGGTTTTTTCTTTTTTTTCGGGGGGAAATTCATTAGGCTTCCCAACCACCGCAACAGCAAGTTATGTAGGACTCCCCTCTCCCCAAAGTAATGATATGCTTATCATACCCTAAGGATAGGATTTACCCACTAAAACCCTCCAAACGCCGATAGTTTCTTCTGTAATGTACATCCGGTGGAAAACAACGGTACCTGCACTTACTACCTAATTCATAGTAAACTTACTCTTTATAGCTTTTCACTAAAATCATACGATACTTCTAATAAAAACACTATAAAAACTAACTGATTTTACATAAACGTATAACTACTTAAAAATATCAGATTACTACCTGTTTTATGTCGCAATATTGTTCATTTTATGTACATTTGATGTTAACTATATGCATAGAAAACCTTTAATATGCGTTTTACAAGGTTTTAATAGATGAACAGGGCCGTCTTTATTCCCTTCTAGGGCTTTGGGTACGTAAGTATCGCGAGGCCTTATATAAAACCAGACAAAATTCAAAAACGTGGAATATTTTTCGTAAGGTGGTTAACTTCTTAAATATAAAATATATACAGAAGTGAACACTAATTGATACTTATTTTTTTTATTGGGTACTAGCAGAGTTTTGGAGTATTATTAACCCCTCGTGCCATGCTAAAATGCTTGTAGTGAAATGGGTGAGTTTCGAACCAGCGGCGACCATATGCAATATTCAACGTGGCAATGCTACCAGCATTCTGGGAATGCTACCAAGATTTAGATACCAACTAAGGTTAAGAATATTTAGTACTTTATAGGTTAGTTTTAGTTTAAACTAGCGGCCCGCCCCGGCTTCGCACGGGTGGACTGTTATACCCTACCTCTGCCCTACCCTACCCCTACCCTAACCCTACCCTACCCCTACCCCTACCCTACCCCTACTCTACCCCTACCCTACCCTACCCTACCCCTACCCTACCCCTACCCTACCCTACCCTACCCCTACCCTACCCTACCCTACCCCTACCCAAAAGTATCCTATGTCCTTCTCCCAGTTCTTAGCTACCTCCCTACCAATTTTCAGCCAAATCGGTTCAGCCGTTCTTGAGTTATAAATAGTGTAACTAACACTACTTTCTTTTGTTTTTAAAATGTATTCTGCTATTCAGGGCGGAGACAAATCCAACGAAACAAAAACCATGTAAATTGATCCAGCCGATCTCGAGTTATAAGTGTTGTAACAAACCCGTCTTTGTTTTATATATACAGGGTGTTTGGCAGAACGTTGAACATACGAAAATGGTGGGTAGGTGGGGTCATCTGCTACTTACTCAGCCCTATTTTATTTGGCCATGGCCGACTGGGTATTTAAAAAAAAAAAAAAGTTTTTTTCTTGTTTCACCACTTTCTTAACTTTAAAGTGTATTTTTTTTTATTAAAAATGGGCAATAAAACAGGCAATTTTTTTTTTTTAATCTTTGATGTTGGCAGATTCTTATAAAATTATTGCTTTGCTCAGATATTAGCTAGAAAAAAAGGTTATGAGTCCTCAAACTTACAGAAAGATGTAAAAAATACTTGAATGTTAATTTCAACTTGCATTTAAAAAAAAAAAAAAATGATTGAGGAGTTCCAATTCTAGCAAAACATCCCTAGTGTGTGAGCTTTCTAATGGTATGTAATTTGCTTTTATAAAAAAAAAACTTTAAGAGTTATTTCATAATTTTATCAAGCAGGAAATTTTTGACGAAACTCTACCTTTACGGAAAGTTAAATGTTTTGCGAAATTTAATACTGCAAAGTTGGTAAAAATTATGGATCGACGGCTTGCCAGTAGCAGTGGTGCAAATTGACATTCACTATTCCCTTGAGATGGTTACACAAAGCAGGTAGAAATTTTGTTTCACTCTTGCGCAGTCATAGCGTATTTTTGCTCTCTTTCGCTCTCGTGGCACCGTGCACTACAGAAGTAGAAAGTCGGGAAGATTTGATAAATCGAATTAATGCTGCTTTCGAAGTTATGCGACAGGAGATGCTGCTGCGCACAACAACTGTAGAAATCAGACGTAGATGCCGCACCTGTATTGCGAATGAAGGGCGTCAATTTGAACATCTAATATGATTTATTATTTAAATAAATTATTTAAAATTATTTAATTGTTTCATTAACGCACCTAACTGGTACAGCATAATTTCAATCGATCATTTAATTTTTACCAACTTTGCAGTATTAAATTTCGCAAAACATTTAACTTTCCGTAAAGGTAGAGTTTCGTCAAGAATTCATTCTGACGCGTCACGGTGCCACGAGAGCGAAAGAGAGCAAAAATACGCTATGACTGCGCAAGAGTGAAACAAAATTTCTACCTGCTTTGTGTAACCATCTCAAGGGAATAGTGAATGTCAATTTGCACCACTGCTACTGGCAAGCCGTCGATCCATAATTTTTACCAACTTTGCAGTATTAAATTTCGCAAAACATTAAACTTTCCGTAAAGGTAGAGTTTAGTCAAAAATTTCCTACTTGATAAAATTATGAAATAACTCTTAAAGTTTTTTTTTTATAAAAGCAAATTACATACCATTAGAAAGCTCACACACTAGGGATGTTTTGCTAGAATTGGAACTCCTCAATCAATTTTTGTTTTTTTTTTAAATGCAAGTTGAAATTAACATTCAAGTATTTTTTACATCTTTCTGTAAGTTTGAGGACTCATAACTTTTTTTCTAGCTAACATCTGAACAAAGCAATAATTTTATAAGAATCTGCCAACATCAAAGATAAAAAAAAAAAAATTGCCTTTTTTATTGCCCATTTTTAATAAAAAAAATACACTTTAAAGTTAGGAAAGTGGTGAAACAAGAAAAAAACTTTTTTTTTTTTTTTTAAATACCCAGTCGGCCAGGGCCAAATAAATTAGGGCTGAGTAAGTAGCAGATGACCCCACCTACCCACCATTTTCGTATGTTCAACGTTCTGCCAAACACCCTGTATACTAGCGGCCCGCCCCGGCTTCGCACGGGTGGACTTTTATACCCTACCCCTGCCCTACCCTACCCCTACCCTAACCCTACCCTACTCCTACCCTACCCTTACCCTACCCTACCCCTACCCTACCCTACCCCTACCATACCCCTACCCTACCCCTACCCTACCCCTACCCTACCCTACCCCTACCCTACCCTACCCTACCCTACCCTACCCTACCCCTACCCAAAAGTATCCTATGTCCTTCTCCCAGTTCTTAGCTACCTCCCTACCAATTTTCAGCCAAATCGGTTCAGCCGTTCTTGAGTTATATATAGTGTAACTAACACGACTTTCTTTTGTTTTTAAAATGTATTCTGCTATTCGGGACGGAAACAAATCCAACAAATCAAAAACCATGGCAATCGGTCCAGCCGTTCTCGAGTTATAAGTGTTGTAACAAACACGACTTTCTTTTATATATATAGAAATTTGCTACTTTTAGTTGGTTAAATATGTGTATTACATTATATTATCTTTGATCTTAATAAAATCAATCAAGAAATTTATATTTATTTCTTTCATTGGGTTCTTATCACTCACATTTATATAAAATAATTTTATAGTATTTGATAATAGAAAATAAATTCACAAATGCAATTAACGATAACGGTTATTTAATAAGATATTAAATGGAGATTATAATGAAATAAAATTAATTATATTGAGAGTAAACGGGAAATAAAAATAACTGTATCTACATTAAGGTGCAACGTTTGCATTTTAGGTATTTAACAGAGTATTTGTTGAAAAATTGCATTTTTAATTTGTAGATTATTGATTTTGCGAATGTAAAAGGCAATAACGGGTCTATGTTTATTAATTTATAAAAGTTAATTTTTTTAGTAGACTAAGGAATTTCAACACAATGCTAACAGTATAAATAATGGACGGGAGATATCCCTTTTCCAAGTTGATAACAAATTTTGGTGACAAAAAAAAGGTCATTTATTGCATTTTACGTTCGCAAAATAAATAAATATATTAATTAAAGAGATGGTATGGTAAATACCTAAAGTGCGAACGTTTCACCTTAATAGTAAATCTAAAGGAAATCGAGTTTTTATTCAAAGTAGTTCTTACCTTACCTTAGTATTAGTAGGTACAATGATACAATGGATAATACGATAGGATTTGCGAATACATATCTAAAACTTCAATCTTATCTCAACTAATGAATACGTGCGCGGAAATCTAGGTTTGATAATGTCAGACGTGTAGGTATTTATGAATTATTGTTGATGTTATATCCGTACTAAAAAGCTTACGTTCTAACTGTAATAAGTTGAAATGTAAGGCTGACCCAACATTGGGCTTGCGTGTCCCTCGTGCGTGTTAGCGACATGCGCGCTAAGCTTCCGACCCCGTCACCCGTCACACTGTCATCTGTATGTGACACACGCTTACGCACGCCCGATATGGAGTCAGCGTAAGTCATCAAAATCAAATCTTCAATGCTACCATGGTAGGTATATTATGCTAAGAAATTTTACAAACATTCAGCTCCTGACCGTCCTAAATTAAAATCCAATCCTACAGACGCCATCTTCTTGCACAGGTTGTTTAGTTTGTATTTAAACACCATTAATTATGACTGGAGCCCTGCTCGCATTTATGTTCGTTGAAGTATCAAAATCCACGTGGCTTCATACATACGTCCATAGAAAAGAAAGAAATACAGGTGCAAAGACTGGTATTTCTTCATCTATTTCCGATTTACATTTATAGGTAGGTATAAACCTATCCACATGAATAAACAATAGATATATATGTAAATCCACAGATGAATGTTATAAGTTAGTTTTAAAGTAGCATTAGTACATACCTCTAGTTACATTCAACAGTGGTACATAAAGTCTATAGTTGACCTTGGGTCTGTTATTGAACACGTTCTACGCATAGAAAGTTCAAACGAGAACTGGTAATAGAACCCAGAATGTGGTTAGTGTCTACTTAGGTTGACATCAAGTAAAATTATACCAAAATGCGTAAGTCGATGTTAAGAGACATTCACATCGGGTTAATTTCTCCGTACTAAATTTCTTTGTGAATGATGGTGAAGTTAATATTTCTGTCCTTTTTAGGGTTTGTACTTCGCTGTCTATCTGTCACCACATGCTGTATGTCTATAACCGCGATAGCTAGACAGTTGACATTTTCAAAAATGATGTATTAATGTTGCGGTTATAACAAAAAAAAAAAAAATATGGTGGGCTCTATATTACAACAAACATATAATATTACTAGCTGACCCGGCAGACTTCGTACTGCCTCAATCGATACATACCCTACACTACCCCCACCCTACACTACCCCTACCCTACACTACCCCTACGCTACACTACCCCTACCCTACACTACCCCTACCCTACACTACCCCTACCCTACACTACCCCTACCCTACACTACCCCTATCCTACACTACCCCTACCCTACACTACCCCTACCCTACACTACCCCTACCCTACACTACCCCTACCCTACACTACCCCTACCCTACACTACCCCTACCCTACCCCTACCCTACCTCTACCCTACCCCTACCCTACACCTACCTCTAATCTACCCCTAACTTTGTCTGAAAAATAAAAATAAAAATTTAGGGGTGGACTACCCCTAACATTTAGGGGGATGAAAAATAGATGTTGGCCGATTCTCATAGATACCGGATAAGCACAAAAAAATTCATCAAAATCGGTTAAGCCGTTTCGGAGGAGTATGGCAACGAAAACTGTGACACGAGAATTTTATATATTAGATTATTTGCCCTTGCAATAACGGTAACAGGTAGGCACAGAATCCTTCTTGCGCATGTGGCATCTGTATACCGTATATGTATCCTCAATTAAATCCTTCCATCATTGAGATTAGGTTACTGCTGTGTCGTTTCCAGCTTTTAATAAACCACCTCATATCATCTCATGGGTATCGTAAAAAGCAACTAAGGGACATACAACTGATGCATGGGCACCAGCATCTATCAGCTCAAGGTTACTTACCATCTAGTGGGTCTCATAATCGTGATTCCGGCAAGATCTCTCAATTTTTAAGAGGTATTTTAAGAGGAGGCTTATGTTCAGCAGTGCACGTAAACGGGCTGTTGCAGGAGGTTAGGTATAGGAGTCTTCAACGATAATATTTTCTTACATTGCCAGTTCCAAAAAGACCATAACAAAGTATCATATTAAAATAACTATCATCACATTGGTTGAATCTAGGTCAGGTTCACAATGAACTGTAGCTACTCGCAAAAATAACACTGTCAAATACATTTTAGAAAGTGATTAATAATTGAGAATTTTGTAGGTAACACTTTTTAAAATATTATTATTAGGAGACTTACATTCATTTGACAAATTTATCCCGGGAGAAATTTACAAAGCTGAAATATACTAATATATAAAGCTGGTCCAAAATACACTGGTCTGATTTGTAAAATTAAAAAAGTTTCCACGGGTACGAGAGTTACGCGATTGAAACCGCGCGCGGGGTATGAAGCGCCTCCTATATAGCGAAACCCTCCAGATGCTGAATCAAACGCCACTGATGGGGGCACTGAGAACACTGTACTACCAAAATTCTATTATATTTACAATTGGTTCCCATATCTTTCTATGGTTGTCTTAAAAGGCGACTAAGGGACATACACCTGATGGATGGGCAGCAGTTTTTTTTCTCGGACGGATATAACGTTTTTTTTTTTTTTTTATAAAAGACAACTCCCGCACTAGCGAAATAAATCCTTGTGTCGCGGGGGACTTTACAAACATTCATTTCACGGACACAAAGAACACCCAGACTCAGTGCGTTCGCTGACGGGGAGATTTAGGGATTATGGCTTTTACTTTTTTTTTGGGGAGTTTTGTGCAACTGTCGCTCTACTTTACAGTTCGCGGGCCTCTCGGACTTCGGGTCTACGTGGGCATCGGAAGGTTCTTAGCAAACTAAGGGATAAAAGCAGTATCAGCTCAAAAATACTCCTATCTTACTGCTATCACCAATCCGCCTGTCAATCATGATGATTACGGCAATGTCCTTCACCGAGCCTGTTTTGCCAAGGTCTGATAAAAAAGAAACCTTTGTGCAGCAGAAAACGAAACAGGCTAATTAAGAAACTTCCAATATGTTTTCAAAAACACTAACATTGTAAAACGCACTTACAGAAATAAATAATTTATATGAACTCTACAACAGTATGAATAAAACTACATTTCGAAACCGCCACTAACTTCCAAATACAGCGTAATTTCTAATTACGTATCAAAATATCGGTGTAAAAGTGGCTTAACAACGTCCATACGCCCACACACTGCAGTATCACGTTCGAAACATAGTCGGACGTTCGTTTTATGGTGTCCAGGTAATAAAAGTGACACGTAACATTACTTAACACTGATAAACGGTAGTTCACTAATATTCTTTACTTTCACATCATGGGAAGGTGTCAAGGCCAGAACAGCGACCGTATTGACTGCCGAGCGCTTCGTGTCACAGACCTCTAGCATCACTGCATATTATAAAACAAAGTTCTCCGCCGCGTATGTCTGTCTGTAAGCGATAAGCATAAATACTACTGAGCACATTTTCATGCGGTTTTGAACAATTTAGAGATTCATGACGAAGGTTTAAGTGTATGATTTGTCTAGGGTCTGTGTATTTTTACTAGTACCTACGCAGCTGGATTGGGCCGTTAGTATAATTTAATATTAATGTTGTATGGTTGCTATACTATATACTCTTACTTGTAAATACGGTGACTAATAGTTTTTATTAAGTGGTATGTGGAAATCAAGGTCAATGTCCGACTTATTGGTAAGGAGATTAGTTATATTACAATAAAGATGCGTATATTACTACCTATGTAATATGTAAACGCATACAAAATACAATATTTTTAGTCGTAAAGGCCGTTGTGGAAGAAATTCTTTTTCATAGCTATCATGGTAATGGAGACATAGGAGTTTCTGTAAATTGTTTTCAAGGATTTACTTATAAATGTGGTCGAATTTTACCAAACTAAAAAAAATTAATAGCATTCTGGACTCCTTCTCTATTTAAACTATTGTAGGGAATTTCTTACACATCCGTCCGCGCAATTGTCGTTAAATGCGGTACCTACAAAGATTTCCTTCACGTATTAATAAGTTGATAAGAAACTGGGGTCCATTTGTTCTTCTGTAGTAGTATCTATATGTGAACTTGATAGGAACATTAAGGCATGTTTACATCAAGTAAATAAATACAGGGTTACTGAGAATGTCTCATATTCCTGTTAGGATATTATAAATGAGGTCAAAGGAAACATGTTTTGGCATATACCCAGATCAAAATAATTTCTCAGTTATTCCTTTTACTATTAAATAAACGGTACAAATTAAGGCATTTAAAGATCATTTTCATAAAAACTGGTGTTCTGGACGAATTATAGTTTTGGGTAGGGTAGGGGTAGGGTAGGGGTAGGGTAGGGGTAGGGTAGGGGTAGGGTAGGGGTAGGGTAGGGTAGGGGTAGAGTAGGGGTAGGGTAGGGGTTGGGGTAGGGTAGGGGTAGGGTAGGGTAGGGGTAGGGGTAGGGTAGGGTTAGGGTAGGGGTAGGGTAGGGCAGGGGTAGGGTATAAAAGTCCACCCGTGCGAAGCCGGGGCGGGCCGCTAGTATTAGTATAGATATCTAAGCATAAATACGTCATATTACCAGTAACCCTGTATCCTACTATTACAATGTATTCAGAGAAACCCTCAAAACTAGTTATGTAATTACACACTTATAGGCATAATAATTATAATTAATATTTCACCTTCTACGTTCAATGTCAATAGGTAAACGATTTAGCATCTAAGCTGCATGCCAATTGAGTTAATTCGCGTTACGGACCTAATATACCTACATGCCTAAAATAAAATGGTTACTTATTTTAACTTATAAATGGATTTACATAAAATTCGGTAAATTTTAAAATTCAGTAAGGTTTTTTGATAAATCCATTGCAGGCAAATAGATATATACAAAAAATAATCTTATATTGTTTGTTTGTTTGAACGCGATAATCTCAGTACGTAACTACTGGTCCGATTTGAAAAATTATTTCAGTGTCAGATAGCTCATTTATTAAGGCTTTATAGGATATATAGGCTTTATTGTATTATGAAGTTCCCACGGGAACGGGAGTTATGCATGCGGATGCTAGTTTCAGGAATAATATAGGTATAGGTATATAATAAAATATAATATAGGTAGGTATTAAATTTCTTTCAAATAATGTATCATCCTTTTAACCTTACATATTTTGTGATTACATGTGTTGTAATTACGTTAAAAAAGACTTCTTTTTTAATCAGGGTTACGTATCTGAAGGGTAAAAACGGGAACCTATTACTAAGACTACCGTCGGTCGGTCAGAGGTCTCCAGCCTTAATAAATGGTTTAAAAACTACAAACTAAGCAACCTGGGACGCCCCCTGTGGGGCTTGGACCTCGGCTCAGGGCGGTCGCTGGCCGGATTATGACTTTTAGTAGGAGTGGTAGCCAGAACCGCTAGTATTAGGGGAAAACTTTATTCTGTAGAAAAAAAAATCAGCGGAATGAGTACAATAACGGAATCCTTACACATGATGCTATTGTCTTTTAAAGAGATAAGGATAAGGCATATATTTAATAAGTACCTTATAATAATATATCAATAGAATATACTTCTTAAATATATTAGCTAAGAGTTGGCTAACAAATTAGACGTTATCACACACAGTGGCTCCCGCTCTGTCTGTCTATCCCTATGTTGGTATGCTTAGATCTTTAAAACTGCGCAACGTATTTTGATGCGATTTTTGTGTAATAGATAGTGATTTAAGAGGGAGGTTTATATGTATAATATCATCATTGCACCCGTGCGAAGCCGGGGCGGGTCCCTAGTAATGAACATTTCTGAGCTAACGGCAAAGACGTCTCCTAACCTAAATAGTTGTAATTAACTAAGCGCCTAATATTTGAGGAAAAAGTCAGAAAGTAGTATTATTATTGTAATAATATAAAGAGCTTTTAAAATTTATGCCATCCCTTTAACAATAGATAATAACATGATACATGATCATTAGTGATTACGTTAGTAATTTTAATTGAAAAAATAAAAAATAAATATAATAATAGTTTTCCTCATCATATTATAACATTTATAGATTTAAGGTGAGATTAACGCATGCCAGAAACACGTTTTTGTATTTTCCTTAAACACCATCAGTATGAGTTTAGGGTCACGGGATCCAGCTTTAGTAGGAAAAAGTGGAATCTGAGTGGTTGTAGTTTCGATTCCTGCGTTATGGATGATGTTAATGTAGGTAGAAAGAAAAAAAAATTGTTGAGGGTTTCTTCCGTATGTTTGTCCTACCTCTCCCTGTTCTCGTAAAATCGTCTAGAAGAGTCGTATACCAGAAAATAGTAAGTTATCATACCGCTTAACAAGTGTTTATACGAACAAAATGAACACATTTAAAAAAATAAACCACATTTAAAAACGAAAACAGAACATAGCTAAACTGCAAAGCGCGCGAATCGAAAATTAAAAAGAAAATTAAGAAAAAACAAATGAAGAGAGAATCGTCCGTCCCGATCACGTGCAACACTTTTTGCATATTATAATAATTAATTAGATATGTACTACCGGCAATAAACCGTCCACTATTTCTTTCCACCTGGCCCTTTACAACAAGTTATGACTAAAACCTCCTCAAAGAAAACCTATCCAGCGGTGGAAGTTTTTTATTTATTTACATATTCCATTCAATAAAGACAAAAAAATAAAATATAGAATGTGTCTATTTATTAAAACATTCTAGACTTAAATATGTTTCAATCTAGTATTTTCAAAAATATCATAATTAAGCTCTATTCATGCACAGTGCATCACCTAGATAAATATGTACTTAGGTTATATACATACATTACAAAGTAATCGTTTCAATGACACTTCACCTAGGTAGGAATAAATAAAACCAACTAAATAATACGACATTAATAATATTACTGTATGTCCTAGTATATCTAAATTGTCATTCCATTAAACCTGTAAAACTATCTATTAAGTATTCTATAACTGTTTATAAATTTTTATGTCGAATTATAGTAATTTATTAGTGTAATAATATTATGTGACACTATCTTCCCACAAGAGGTTTCACCTACGTAATTCCCGTTGCCGTAGGTACTTCATAATTAAAAATAGGCAATAGCCTTCACTGATAAATGGGCTATTTATATCTGAAAGAATTTTTCAGATCGGTCCAGTAATTCCTGAGATTAGCGCGTTCAAGCAAAGAAACAAATTCCTCAGCTTTATATATAAATATTTAAGATTAGAAAGCGTTTTCTGAACTCTGCCTGTCTGTTAATTATGTTAAATTAGGATATTTGTCTGCATAATTTATAGTTACAGGTATTAATCGAGGAACTATTTTATTTGAATATCTTTATTTAGCAGACACCGTAACGCCGCCGCGTGGTTTCAGTCTTAGAAATTCATCTGACTCCTATGATAGAGGCCGCTGCCCATCGATCAACGGTATGACCTTTAGTCTCCTATAGCAAGATAAAAGACGTCATATATCACGATACCCACCGCCACACTTTATCTTCCTACTACCTGCGCCCCGCGGTTTTGCCCGCGGTACTCTCCTTCAATAGGTCGGAGCGTGATGTTTTGTTGTCCATATGTTATTTCAACTATAACCTATCCCCGTGTAAACTTTAAGCCAAATCTGTTTTGTAATTTTAGCGTGAAAGGGTAACAAACATACATTCTTACTTACTTTCGCGTTTATAATGTTAAGTAGGATGGGTGTAGTAATAGGCGACTAAGGGACATACAGCTGATTGATGGACAGCAGTATCTATCAGCTCAAGGATACTCACCATCTTATAGCTATCACCAATCCGCCGAAAAATCGTACAGACATTATGTAATTAGCTAGGAAGTTTGTGCTACTTTACCGAATATAAAGGCAAGCAGATCTTCAGCCTAAATGAACGGACCAATCCGCCTGCCAAGCGTGGTGATTATGGCAATATCTCTCAACAACCCTTTGTTTATTGTTATGCTAACTCATACCACGAGGAAAAGGCCCTACTCCATTAAAACCCCCCGGACACTCCTCCGATCCGCCGTTGGCGGGGGCCGGGCACGCATAAGCAATCCGGCTCCCCGACGGCACCCGCGGCCAGTATGGCACCGCGGGATCTCCTGGATCTCTCAACGACCCTGGCTTGCTAAAGTTGATTAGGAGGAGGCCCATGTTCAGCAGTGGACGTACCCGAGCTGATAAAGTAATACCTGACGGAATTTCAATAAATGAAAAAGATAATGATTTTAAGGTATTATCGTCTATATTTGTCAATACATAAATATATGTTAGGCATAGTATAGCAGCTGCATCATATTATGTACTTATTATAAGATGTCATAATAATGTTGTATATTATGATAAAAAGTTATACCTATATATAATAAATAGTCGGCTCGCGCAGTTTTACTCGCATGTGGTTTTTTTATTTATCGTGCGGAACCCAAATTATATTTTTTTAAATATTTTTGTTCTATATCATTATCTATCGGGGATTTTTGCACACTGCTGGTACACTACGTTGGTAGTGCAATGGGATATGCAAGAGGGGGTGAGGTGGATTCGAACCGTCGCGCGTCGACCACAAGATCGAAAGATCGACGCTCTAGCCATTGGACTACTTCTATGGGAGAAAGGTGTGACAATATGTATGTGTGTATACTATTGAGTCTCCAGCAATCAGGCATTAAATAGCGGTAAATGGTCTGTGCTAATCGGAAGTAAGATAAAGCCGTTTCGTAAGCTACATTTTACTATTGCAGCTAAGTTAATTATAACACCAATAGAGTAATTATCACTACCTTGGACACGAAACATCACTATTATAATTGTCACTTAAAACAATAAGTATGCAATAGGTATTTATAATTGTAATAACAAAACAGTATCCGGATGTAATCCAGGAAAAAAATATTATTGATAGATCATTAATTCTGCAAAACTTAGCACCTATTAACTCGCTTTGATTTTCAGAAAAACTACGATGTCTGAGTTGTCGGTTTCGATTTCCGTGACTGTAGAATCGTAACAGTCCCAGTTGCCCCAATACTGGCGTTCGGGGGAGCACCCAGAGGGGAGGTATTTAGTGGAGAGGCCTAATGCATTTCCCTCCAAAAAAAAAAGGATTTAGTAAGGTATGATTCCCGCGGACCGGCTCCGGGTCAGTCATCGTTTACAAATCTTAACGAAAATTGGGACGTAAATAGAGATCATAGTTCAAATTTCTGTCACATTCACAGTCTGCGACGGCCGTACGTCTCCGATCGGCACCCGAAACATTCCGCGTTTCTTTTCAATTTCCTTTACTGCATTGTAAAATGCTGTCCGGACCAAGCCGAGGTTGGGTCTGCATCGTACTTTACATTCATGTTTAATACAACTAACAAAATAAAGATCTGATAGTACCTAAAGAGATGTCTTTTCTTATAAGTATTTCCCAGACTTTTTTTTTCTTTTTTACTGATTACTTGCAGAGTTTTGCAGTCTTCTAGTACTCATGTTAACCCCTCGTGCAAACTCTTCATTTACTTCATTACACACGTACTTCATAGGATAACATTCAAAACCATAAACTAGATGTAATACAAGTTGGTATATCCAAAGATGTACTATTATAACCTACTATTCATCGTCATGATACGCATGTATCTGTAAAAATGTATCTCTCAAATAAAGCTTTGCACTAGTGTATGACTCAGTATAATAGTAAATACAGGCTTTCTGCCAAGTAAACACATATGTACAACATTTGTCACAAATCTATATATATAAAAGAAAGTCGTGTTTGTTACAACACTTATAACTCGAGAACGGCTGGACTGATTGCCATGGGTTTTGATTTGTTGGATTTGTTTCCGTCCCGAATAGCAGAATACATTTTAAAAACAAAAGAAAGTCGTGTTAGTTACACTATTTATAACTCAAGAACGGCTGAACCGATTTGGCTGAAAATTGGTAGGGAGGTAGCTAGGAACTGGGAGAAGGACATAGGATACTTTTGGGTAGGGGTAGGGTAGGGTAGGGTAGGGTAGGGTAGGGGTAGGGTAGGGTAGGGTAGGGGTAGGGTAGGGGTAGGGTAGGGTAGGGGTAGGGTAGGGTAGGGGTAGGGTAGGGGTATGGTAGGGGTAGGGTAGGGGTAGGGTAGGGGTAGGGTAGGGTAGGTGTAGGGTAGGGGTAGGGTAGGGGTAGGGGTAGGGTAGGGTAGGGGTAGGGTAGGGGTAGGGTAGGGGTAGGGTAGGAGTAGGGTAGGGTTAGGGTAGGGGTAGGGTAGGGCAGAGGTAGGGTAGGGCAGGGGTAGGGTATAAAAGTCCACCCGTGCGAAGCCGGGGCGGGCCCCTAGTAGTAACTAAACTTAAGAGGCGAATTAGTAACCAGAGTATATAATAGGTTGTGTTTATCTAATTGGGACTAATCCCATCCTCACTACTACAACTGCAACACATATAAGTCAGGATCACATTGGCCCACACTAGAATTGGCACCAAGGCTCTCCATGTACCGGGAAAAAGTTAAACTGCCTAGGGCAACGAATTTAATTAGAGACAGATTAGGAGTAAAAAATATTAAGCAACTCCTTGTGTACGGTTTTTGTTCAGATTATATGAGAACTCTGTAAAAAATATGAATGAATAAAGAATTATTATTATTAATAAGAAATACTTATGTTTTAACTTTCCTCCATTATCAAACGGGAGACAGAAGAAAAAGAAATAAAAAGGAGAAAATAGTTTTAAAGGAGTAATTTACAACTAGAAAAGATAGTTGTAAAGCACTACGATAGTTAAATATATGAATGAATGAATTAAGGTCATTTTAATACTACAGGGATGTTTTTCGATCCATAAATGTGTAGATTATTACGTTAATATGTCAATGACTAAATATGCGTTAATGAAAAAGTGTGTAATTCGTGATTGCATATAATTTCTAGGCGCCTAATGTGTAGAATTCCTAAAATCGATAAGTAACGTATGATATATTTCGTTATGATTTCGATAATGTCATAAATAGAAATGGAAATGTAGGTTTAAGATAACAAAGAGTATAGTGGTGTACCTATATATTATTAAACAAACCGCTTTTTCTAACCCTGGTAACGTAAGATTATTTTCTTTATATACTAGCTGCGCCCCGCAGTTTTACCCGCGTCACTCTGCTCCAGTAGGTCGGAGCGTGATATTTTGTAGCCTATTTGTTAATCCAGCTTATAAACTATCCGTGTGCAAACTTTCAGCCAAATCCATTCAGTAGTTTTTGCGTGAAAGAGTAACAAACGTACATACATCCACACATACAAACTTTTGTATTTATAATATTAGTAGGATATGAAACAAATGTTTCTTCTGTTAAAATTGATTCCGTAGGCCTGTGGCTCAGTCGAAACCAATCAAGTCAAAATATTCTTTATTCAAATAGACACGTTAAAATATTTTACTTTTACTTTTTTCTACTACCAGTTCTGGAGCTCTGAAAAGAACTGATAAGAAACTCAGAGGAATCCTTTTTTAAAATAGTGTTAACGGTTGTTTGTTCTGGAACCTGATATTTGATCTGAGTCTCCCTGTGCTTTGTAAGTTTTTTAAGTTTTTCGTGTCACAGGTATTTATTTCAATAATGCGGGAGTTGTCATCACGAAAATGGATATGAAACGAATGTTTGAACACAATTTTATAGTATAATCTCGATATTCTATGCAATTCCGAGGAAATATATACATTTCGTAGGAAACGTTTGTACTTATTAAAGAATCTTTGAAACATTATATTACACATTTACGAAATAGTTCGGAATGGCATACCTACACTTCCTAGGAATTGTTTACAATTCCTAGATTTCATATTCATTTCCGGTAACATCACTACTAATTAAAACTATTAATTTGTGTATTTTTTTTTACTTAATAATTGCCTAGTTAGAGGTTATCTAAATTTAGTGTAATTTTTTGAAGAGATTACTGGCTTAATCTCGTATGCAATCAAAATGTGTTATTACAAAAGACACTCCGATCAAATATTAGTACAACTTAAAATTAGTAGGTACCTACCTAACATACACAATCCATTAACATAGTTAGCGTTCACGCCGAACCCACTCAGATAATTTAGATGAAATTTCTTACACAGATAGACTAGATTTTGGGAATGGACATAGTAGCCTTTTATCGTACCATAAAAAAGTCGCTGGCAAAAGTTACCTTCTAACCAAATAAAACAACAATCGTTAGATAGACAGCGAACTACTTTCTAGATGACAGATTCAAAAGTTGTAAACGTCGGGCGTGATCAAAGCATTACTGATATAACCTCGAACTTGAATCTTTTAGGATGCAGGTCACACAGGTATCAACGCAAATCGCAATAATAAGCAGCAGAGACAAACGTAAACAATGACTCATAAACTGTAGGAAAACCACAAGCTATTTTTTATACAAATAGGCATGCTAAGATCATATAGACCAACTTTAGTTCAGTTCAGTTCTTTTTTTTTGGACTTTGCGGAGAGACTTCCACAGTTTTGCCAATGTCAGAATTTTAGATAGAATGTCAAACGAAGGAGATTGTATGGTCAAAATGTATATAATTTAAATTTTTAGCATGATTAGTACCACAAAATCTAAAACTACGACTATCTAGAACAATACAAACAATAATAAATGTCAAAGACTAACTTTATTTTAGAAAAATATATCATGGGTAGGCAAAGAATTGTTAATGTCACACGTTTTTTTTTAATTCGTATCATATCTTTATCTATGGTCGTTAAATATCCAATTACAAACATTTTAAAAGAAGTAACTGATAGTGTGGAAAAGAAGTTTTTGTTAATGACCGAAACAATAATGTCAATGAAAAACGACAGACGTTTTAATTGCGTTTTTCTCAAAATCTACTTAATATTTATTTGGACATTTCCTATTCTTTGACTGTATTCACCGTTATTTTTGTATCGTTGCTTATAATTGGCGAGACTATTTACCATAAGTATAACTATTAAAACGTAACCTTATAATTTAAAAATGGACATGTTTCAACAAACAAAGTTTTCCTTAAAGAGACGACTATGATAAATGCACATGGCAAAATTAACTCCAGTGGCTTGTAATACAAGATAATCAAAGTTTGCTAGGTCCGAAGTCATTTTGATTTGTAAATTTGAATGCTATTGATAAAAACATACATAAATCGATAGCAATGCCAAAAATAACTTAGTTCGCTGAGTACCTATTTGCAACGAATAAATAAAAATCACGGTGTATATACAGACTCAAGAAACTGATATTATATCTCTAGATCACACGTGAAAGTTTGTGAGTATGGGTGGATGGATGGATGGATGTTTGTTTCTCTTTCACGAAAAAACTTCTGAATGGATAAGGCTGAAACTTTGCACGGGGATAGTTAATAAGCTCGATTAACATATAGGCTACAAAAAATCACGCTCCGACCCACTGGAGCAGAGTAACGCGGGTAGAGTAAGCGGGGCGCTGCTAGTATTCATTTGAATCTTGATTGCACCGGTGGTTCAGTGGCTACGGTAGTTGATTCTGACACTTAATGTTCAGAATTCTATTTCCATACGGGGCAACTATTTCAGTGAACCACACATAATTCAGATACTCAAGAATCAAGGTATGCTTGGGTACCTATGTGTGGTTTGGAATTCACGGTCAGTAAGTCCGTGAATACCCCCTTGCTACACAGGGAATTAGGTATTAGGTAGGGGACAGAAAAACGCTACTGTATTGACTTTTCTGAAATTAGTACAAATGCAAAAATATAATGATGTCGATTGCCTGCATGATTTTTTTTTCTGGTACCTACCTACCTATTAATGGATCTGAAAATATTTCAATAATTTATAACAAAATTTTATTAAAACTACATTAAATTAAGAAATGTAAACTTAAATGTCTCATACGTTTATTTTGTTTAATGATGACTTTCGATCCGTACATTCCAAGAGACTATTGATTTCCAAACGTAATTTCATGTTCATAAAAAAAAATAACTTAAACAAATATTTAAAACAGTTGGTAATTTTAGTACAAACTTACTATATCAAACGTGAATTTAATCGTTATTTAACGATAAATACGTTTTTCATAATAATATCATATATTTGAAATAATTACACATATACTAACTATAGTTATATAAACGATTTAATTTGTGAAATATTTTATCGGATCATACTATACCTATGCACTTAACGTACGGTTATATATAATGATACTTGATTATGACTGAAATCAAATATATTTCACTAAATTCAATATAATTATAATATGTAATTAGATTTAACACGAGTCACTCTACTTTAACATCATCACCAAACACAAAGAGAGTCACATCATATTTTCACCAAAATATTAACTACAAATAAATAAATTAAATAAAATGTTTTACTCATTCTCACACACCATTCCTACATCGACTTAAATTTAAAAACTTAAAATGTTCTACTTTTGAATCTTAAAAAAAACATTGGAACAAGTAGAATTTTGACAACATCTCGTATCTAGACCAACACATCCAAACCAAAGATGTACAATATTTAAAAAGGCAAAGCTTCCAACAGCGGAGATGGTCATGCGCAGGTCTGTGTCAACGCGCCTCCGAGGTATAAAAACACAAGCATTATCAAACCACTACCAATACATAGCCGACCGTCACAGAGAACGCACATAACGATACATAAGGAGCTTTTATATATATATATATAAACCTGTGTCAGTGATTAAACGCCCCTTCCAAGTTGTAACAGGATCTAATATCATGTGAGTATAATAATGTATTAGTTAATATCCTTGTGAAGTAGACAGTAAAAGATTCCCCATAACCATAAATTCTAGATTAATTTCTAAAGGAAATAATTATATTTTATTTTATGGTTTTTTTATATGTTTATAATATATGCAATATTTAAAGTAATGCAGTATTATAATATATTCTTGCAGTCCAAAATAAATTTGTATAATAATTACCATTGTATAAACTATTTACTTATATTTACAAAAGTCTAATAAATGTCTGAAATCTACATCAAAATGTACTACAAATTATTTTAAAACGAAAAAATAAAATTTTTAACGAAGCGGTTAAAATCATAGCGACTTAATTCTGAATATTAATGGCTCCTACGTTTAAGATAAATTAAACGCAACCATTCAGATGGAAACACAATTGACTTTCAAATTATGAGTTGAGACATCCCTTACCATATCTTACGTATAAAACTCAATATGTTATAGGTACATATTGAATAGAAAACATCCTTTTTGTTTCTTAAAGCATACATAATAAATATTTACAGATCTAAGCAACTGTTTCTAATGTATATAATATAATCACGTCCCTTTGTTTCCAATGTGCCGCGATTACTTTAGTATATAGACAGATATTTGCAGCCGCAGCAATAATACACATTTGTTTATTCCGTCGATCTAGTTAAAGTAATCAGTTTAAATTGATCTAAGCAATGTTAGTAGGTACTTTAGTATAAGGTGCAGGCAGCCTGTTCAACAATAAATACAACTAATAGCGCAATTCACGGTAGGACGACCAGGATAAATATATATGACGCAGGATAAATACAGCCGACTTCTTTACAAACACTGCAATTTCAACGAAAAAAGTAAACTCAATATTATAATTACCATTTCGTTAGAAATAATAATGTCGTGATTATATTTTATGGTAAAATAATTGTATGAAGTTTAAATAATATACTTTTTTGCAATAATTGTTGAGTAACTATTTCATTTTTGTGAAGAACTGAATGCATTTGACCTTTGTCTTGCCTAATGGTAAGCGAAAACGGGGTGTAACATGGAGCATTTAAATGCAGTATTTGCAGCAGCTGAGAGAGTGGAGAGAAGAGTAGGTATGAAAGAACGGTTACTGCATTGTATAAAAATACAATTCACAAAGAAATTAACTAGCTTATTTTACCAAATAATGTGAATCACAATCAGTGTTACGTGGGGAATGTTTTGATTAAATCAAGCCCGGCAAATATGAAGCATTGTAGCATCTCGTCAACCGCGACTAACCCGAAGTAAATCGATTATAACTGAAGTGTACAAGGTTCCGCTGAGAATACACTATTGTTTTTGCGATATTAATGAATCGTCCAAAAATATAAAATTAAACGATAATGACTCATCTATTGTTACGGAAACTAATTAAACGAATGTTAAAAAAATGTATTATATGTTGCGAATGCAACAACAAAATCAATGTTTAAAAGAATCGCACCATAAATAAGCTGAAATTTACGAAAGTCATTAAATGGTATTTTATGATGTATAAAGAATACAGGCCTTTTATTTACGACACAAACTAAGGGGGAACTAATAACCTTTACTTCGAACGAAACAACGAGAAAAAGCCTTCGCAAAGGCATCATAGACTTACCAACCAAATATATCTATCAACCATACAATAGCGTATTTCCAGTCCTACTATTTGCAACTCAACATGTTTTTAAGCCAACAATTGCTGTTCATGATGCCTATTTTGAGTAATCCTTGTCATAGTCAAGTCAAGATCAAAGCAAAGATTAACATAAGCTACAAAACCTAGTCATAAAGTTGAATGAGGTAGAATTACTAACAAAAATGTATAATTTGCCACAGTAGGTCGTGAATACCTAATGACCCCGCAAGCTGACTGAAGCGAAACAAAACTAAACGATAAAAATATATTGCCAAGGAACCTGTCGAGACTAACTTCACAGAAAAAAGTAATTATTTTTATGACTCACTGACGCGATGCTAACTACATCGGTAAAAAAATAATTAAAATCATACGTGTGCCGGGAATGTCATTATTTTATGTAAATATAGAAGTAGGTATATGATGTTTAAATTACATGTAAGCAATGCCAGTTTCACATGATTCGAACTTCGAAGTACAAAATACCGTTATAGAAATCTTCAGATTTCTTAACTAAATATTTAAAATGTTTTTCTTAACTTAGATTTTCCAATTGTTTTAAAATTTAAAATTCAAAAACAATTGGAAAATCGAAGTTAAGTTAACAATGGGTGATAAAGTTATTACATTTATGGATGAATGGCGTGTACATATAGTTAGCAAAACTATCACATCCGCGCTCCATAAATCCTTTGTCGTTTCACATACACTGCCATATGACGCAACCCACCAATATGATTTACGTTGTACAATTCCGTAAAAGACAACGTCCATATTATAACTCCTTTTCGTCCTCCATAGTTGTATTTTATTTACCACGCGCAGTTTCACTCGCGTAACTCCAGTTCCCGTAGGAACTTCATAACTAAATTATTGGCTTCCTCGAAAAATGGACTATCTAACACTGAAAGAATTTTTAAAATCGGACCAATAGTTCCTGATATTTGCGAGTTCAAACAGACAACCTCTTTTTTAAATCGCCTTCAAGCAAAGAAACAAAAATTTATCTTTAGCTTTATATATTAGTATAGATTTATTAAAACCGGAGCCCTATTCGTCTTTATACCCGATGAAGTAGCATAAACCTTAGTTGCTAACTAAATTAAAGTAAAAAATTGTACATACAACTTGAGAATATCCGCAAATAATTTAATAATTTAGTTACCCTACTGCTACAGAAATAATGTCTGTTTATGCAAACCAAAGTGACCAGTAAGGTACAACCCAAGGTAACCACCAGTCACGTTGATTGTCTGACATAATGATAAAGATTTCCACGGATCATGGATGTTTGATCACAACAATAGTTTGAAGGAGCATACAGAATTCGGACAAGCAAGGCCAATCTCAAAAGAGACAATATCTTCACGGTTCAGTTGCTGAATAACGATTTATTAAAATATTTATTGAAGCACTTTTTGTTTAAAGATTGTATGAAATATAATTGTGAATGTTGAAATAATAATAAAAATAACAATATGAATCTAGAGTTGCGAATCATAAGGTCGGATATGCCTTTATCGTTAACTGGCACACGACCAAATGTTTCTGAAGATAATACAAGAATCCGTCCTTATACTTCTGAGGTATGAATAAGTAATTAATGAATAAGTAACTAACTTTATAGAATTGAAAAGATTATTATATTCAAATTATACATCAATATTTTTTTTTACTTCAAAAAGATATGTTCCTTTTATAATAGATACATACTATGATGTGCATATTAGTATTGTTTAGTAAATACTTTAGTAAAGACTATTCTGAAAATATCGTATTTTTTTCTCCCATTTAAAATCAGTTATAGGCAAAGACCTGGTTGTGGGAAATATACCATCATAGAAAAAAAGAGAATTAAATAAACTCATTAATATTACCATTGTTTCCAGAATTAAAAAAAAAGTATCTTTAAATTATTATTTCAAATGTTTACTTAATATTTAACAGTTACTTCTCGTGCTCGGTTTCACTCATGTAGCCTGTTCCTGTACGATCTTTATCATTAAATTTAACCTATTTAACTCCTCAATAACGAAGTTTTCTAATGTTGAAAGAATTTTGAAATCGGGCTAGTAGTTGCGGAACCTATACCATGCAAACAAAGAAACAAATAATCAAATCTTTCCTCTTTTTAATATAATATTAGTATAGGTAGAGGAATTAATTATTACAGTTACCTGTACTCGTAAGAGACTTGACTTTGGAATAATCATCTCAAGTTACTCATAGACTAGACAGATAATAAGTGATTCCGCCAACGAAACTTCATATTTCATCCAAATTCTAACAAAATGCATCGCCCTTGCATTTATAGAGGGCAGAGGGAAATAATAATTCACGTTAATAAATGAAGCAAGTCAGTGGCCGCGAGATCCTAGACTATAAGTTTTGTTGACATATACCATGCCTATAACTTAGCCGAACCGGATTGTGCCGTTATCCAAACTCTTCATGCGCTGGTGTTGACCTAACGTACTTTTATACTGCATCGCTTTAAATAGTACAATAATAAAGCATACTTTCCCAAAAAAAAATCTCGGGAATATTTAATCTATAATAACATACCTACCAACATATAGTATTATAAAGTTGACAGATTCGAATTCGACAAACTTAAAAACTACGAGATGAATTCTTTAACCGTAAGAATGCTACATTATCCCTGAGTTACATAGGCATATTTAATACACGGATGAAACCAATGAAAACTAAGGATAGCTCCCGATTTTTTTTTTTTAATAATCTGCTCGATATCGGTTAAGACTTTTAAAAGACTTTTAGGAGCGTATTGTAAAACTTAAAAATAGAACACAATTCAAAAGTACTATAAGAAAATTAATATTTAAATATAGAATTTTATACCAATAAATTTCAAATAACGTCGTTGAGTAGGTACATTAACCAGGTGTGTTTAAAAAAAATGATGCAACGGTTTAATTTGATACAGCCTCATTGACTATAATCTTCACATTACTAAATAAATTTCTTAAGAGAATTAAAATAGCTGTTAATTATGCGGTAGGCGATTAATGTGTAGTAAAGAGTATCATTATACATCTTATTAATCAATTACTAGTTAGATTTATGTAATTAACCTTCAAATTTATTTATATTTAACTGTAAACAAACAAACATTGTGAAATGCTATAATAATATTATTTTTGCATGTACCTACCTATATGTTTAAATTGTAGTTTGATTTTTAAAGCTCTGTGTAAAACAATCCATTCAATCAACTCTTTTAAAGTATAATATACTATAGCTTCCCTGCTTGGTAACGTATGACACTCACAAATGACATGAATTTTTATTGGTAAGAAAACTTTCAAAATCTTTTTGTAAATCCAGAGATTACCCCCTTTTTATTGTCCGAAGGGATATGTATTTACGCATTCGCACCGCCACTGCAGTGTTCCCGCGCTTGCGGTGGGATATGTGGGCCCTTACCCTCTCCATAGCAGTGGTATGCTACTCGTACCACTAGGAGAGGACCTTACAACACTAAAACTCCCCGGGCACTCCTCCGTCCGCTGTTGGTGAGGGCCGGGTACGCAAAAGCAATCCGGCCCGAGAGATTACCCCCTGCAAAGTCATAAACTCACAAGCTTTACCCTCTTTAAAATATTTAGTATAGATAAGTATATCAAATTCGTGACTAATCGGACGATTAAAATTATTTTAGTCATATCAGTAATTTGATGTAATACCTTCGATATTTACAATAAAGTTTGTAGTTCTACTAGTTCTTATAAACGATTGGTCGAGGAATGAAATAATCATAATAATAAAATCGTAATAAACACAACACAATAATGTAGCAACCGCTAGCATGCAACTTTTACATAGACTAGCTAATGCAACATTTTGTTGTATTGTTTCATACTTAGATCTTCCAGATTTGTTTGATAAGTAAGTTCATCTCAAGGCGTTCAACAGTGTCCATATATGTTTATATTTCTTTGAATTTTAGTGTTTGGGATTCCAAAATGTTCTATTGTTTTAAGATTGTCTGGTGCCAATTGATTAACACACATTTTTTTAATCCTTACTAATATTGTAAATGCGAAAGTATCTTTGTCTGCATGTCGGCCTTTCACGCCAAAACTACTGAGCCGATTTAAATGAAATTTGGTACACAGATAGTTTAGAACCTGAGAAAGGACAAAGGCTACTTTTTAGAGCGAAAAAAGGATTGTAGGGGGCTGAAAGGGGAGGGTAAAATTCTCTATTCCACGGGGACCGCAGCTAATTTCATATATATTAGTATCTATCAGCCTGGGCGACTGTTTTGCTAAGATATTTTGTTTTAATTTTTTTACTACTTAAGTAAAATAAAAAAAAACACCAATGTTCACTATAATTATTTTATACATCAAATATCGTCGGTTAAAGTGTGATGACCACGAAAGTAACAGTGGCTAATTAGGTAAAATTTCGTATAGTAAGAAATATTTTCTTTACTTGGGTAATAAAGGGCCAAATATTAAATTGCTACATTCGATCTTCAGCCTTATTAGCTTTTGTCTCTTACTACCGCGTAAAACAATCATCCGACGATATTTTAATACTATTTTATAATTCCGAAAAAGTAATAAATTTAAAGGAATTTTACTGATCTAAAAAAACAGGTTAGATATAATAAAACATGCCATATAAAAACAATTTTCAAACACAATCATATTAAGACCAACGAACATTTCCGTTTAGCGTACAATTGAATAAACTTGATGATTGCCCCATACTCTAAAGGCCTGTCGTGTGGCATCAGACAATCCATCACAACTGTTGTCACATCGGCACATTTGATTTACGAGTGAGATGTAGACCGGATAGCATCGATCTGTACACTCAGTACTCCCAATACGACAATGAACCGTGGGTCGACACTTACACAATCTCGAAACACTTTCATAACAACCTAACATACAATGGTACCACATACATTGCCCACCCATTGATAGAATAAATGGTAGTATAAATCGAGAAGCTCTACTATTAAATCTGTTGATATCAACAAGAAATTACTTAGGTTTTTAAGGAAAGGCGTTAAAGGAATATGCTTCGATGGTTTTCATCTATTTATGATTTTTTGGCACCGGAACGCAATCATCGATGCAAAACAAATTGAAATCATTACTTGAGACTTATTATTTAGTTCAGGTTAGCATGAAATACGAGTTTAGAACAACCTGCATTTTTAAACAAGTCCAAAATATAATCGACCTTTAACTAATTTTATTCATTAAAAAATCGAACGCTTAGATAAAAGTTCTAGTTATAATCGTAGATAGAAAGTAGGCTACAATATCAGGTCATTTTTTTTATAGAAAGCGCAGAACGTTACCAAAAAACCTGTCTAGGTCAATCGAGAAATTCAGCTACAAAACTCTTCGAATCAAACATTCAGTCAGCACAAAATAATTTCATCACAACTTAGTACAATCTGAAGTGTTTTACAAAGTTGCATCACAAAACACACGTGTCTAATGGGAATTAATTTATTTCATTTCCCAATAATCCCATATTAAGTAGGTACATACTCTTATGAGTATGAAACCTGTTTATAGAATTTTGTAAGCTTGGGTATCGTCGTGTTATTTATGATATGGTAGTAAGGTACCTGGGTGCAAAGAATAAACTGCAGCATTAACCTTTAGTATAACTTGTCTCGACACTTACACAATCGACCGCAGTGTATTTCGTAGGACCTTAATAGCTGTGTCAGAAGGCGATGTTGGTACAAAGGTTAATTTTTTATACAATTACTTAAACTTAAATTCGCTGAGCATATAGCTTTTCCTGTCTCATCTTGACGATGTTGTAAAACAAGACTTCTTTACTACTAAACTTGATAGTGATTTATTGCGACTATCAAACATCCTGATATCTATGACAATGCTCTTACGGGTTTGTAGTTTTTAAACGATTTATCTAGGCTGGAGCTCTGCTCGCCTTTATGCCCGGTGAAGTAGCAAAAGCCTTGTGGCTACATTTAGGTCCGTCTGAAAAATAAAGCTCCTACGTACGATCGAACCCTATATTCACTATTTTTCTAGATAGGTAGTGATTATAATGCCTAGTAATAATTACATACTTAGTTACCTATATTGAGAGATATAGGTTCGTATGTATGGTATGGTAATATATATTACCTCAGAATACGTGTTCAACGTGATTATTATGAATATTTGCATTGTGACATATTAGTGTGTATCACTTGAACTGAGGGAAGTTGAACACGCAACTGGATTAATAAATATCTATGATTTAAGCAGCTTTCTACTGCGTAACTAGAGACATAATGAGGTAATCTCAAATAAACTATCAAAGAAAATTGTAACCAGAACAACATATTGGCAATCCAATCAGGTTCATCAAAGGTTCGAGGGCTGCAAACAGTTTAAATTCTAAAAACAATGTACCTATGCAATATGAAGGTACAGACTTCTCGCCAATTCTTAAGTCAAAAATATTTACCATGGATAAAATTGTACAAAATTAAATAATAAACGAGAATACATATTTCAAAATTAACGAAGTCTTATTGAAGATATGTAAAACCTGGACAATGGACATAAACATCCTTTGATTGCCAAGTGCATTATTTGAAGATATATAGTACCCACACCACAATACCTCATAAACGTTAAAATAAGCTATTACGCATCAAACCTCATATGATTTCTTGATAGATAAAGAAAACAGGGTTATTATGGTGCGCCTAAGTAATTATTCAGCATATTACAAAGTCCTTGTAACATTTTGATGAAACATCACAGCAAGTAGAAAATAACTATTGAAACTTAATATAGCGTTGATTACGGTACTTTATACACATTATTACACACATGATAGTGTAAGAGTGAAGATATGTGTAATTTTATTGTAAAATTTAATTCAAACATCTCAACAACACTATGATTATAATACGAAATGTTTGCGGCGCGTTTCCGAAACCAATTTTTGCGTTGTGCAGAAATTATTGGCTTTAACTCTATGATATTACGATATTTTGGGGTCAATGTAACTGTTTTTAACTGTAAACACATAAAGAATTTTTTTTTAATAATACAGCGTACAATAGAATGATAAAAAACTCAAGTTGCGATACGATACTAACATCAAACAGCACCAAATAGTTATAATTTTAATTTGTTACGCTCGAATAAGGATCGACGTAAAAATGTGTGAATTTCGTAAATAAACTTCGGTCAACCGTAACGTTGACATTATTTTGAAATCGCACAATATAAGTATAATAGTTAACAATCTACAAGGCCTAAAATAATGAGTAAATTTGAATGTATAACACCTTTATTATCTGTATAAGGAAAATACCAACAGAAACAGAATTAAAAATAATAAAGTCAAACGAAAAAAAAATCTTAACAGCCAATAAAATGCATAAAAACATCACAACAGGATAAGAAATAAGAATAAGATAACGACATCTAACTACATGATCCACATACAAGTGCAATTGTAATGCGTCAATCTAAATGTATAACAAAATGAGTAAACGACAATCAGGATCGTACACCGCATACGTACGTGCTCAGGCAACGGGCAATTTTTTTCATTGGCGCAATGAAGAGCGCGTTGGGCTTAAATTGAAAGATTGGCCATCGTGTGGGAGGGCGACAACTTGCCCTCAGCCCGCCGCGCCGAGGATATCCTTCCAGAAAATAACTCAGCGAACGATCGCATAATACATGACGGCAAACGACTGCACATGCTAATATTACCTATGTACCTATGCGTCTTTTGTATTCATTCAATGACAAAGATTACCATTTCCTACTTATATGGCTATCATCTGACGACAATGTTGATAAAAATAAAACTTGATGTAATTATAACACAATATTAAACGTAACTTAATTATCGATACCAATAGTGCTTCAGAGCAATGACCGGAGTAAACTTATATCGGTTCCTCGACAAAACCAGTATGTTAAAATTGGGAATCGCGTCTTTTTTTCCTAAACCCGTTTGCAATTTTAAGAGGTTTATTGTCATGAATCCCTCGTGACTATTTATTGCAAGATTGATATTTAATGCATAAAGGTAAGACGCCAATTTTAGAATTTCTGAAATTACTATCAGATGATTTCGGTTTATTTTATCTGCCTACTGCCTGCCTACCAATATGTCGTCCATCTATGTCTACTATTAAATACAGATAGATCACATCATACATATAAATTGGACCAGGTAATAAAATTTTAATAAATATATCGTACTAGCCCATTAAATAAAATTGCAGTACATACCTCTTTCATTATCTGTTGCCCAGCTATATAGTATACAAACATAAAATAAAAATTCATGACATAAAATTGTAATAAAACATTGTTCCAAGTGGTCATCTGCTCCTTTTAATAATTTCCAATTTATTTCTCAAGCATACACGCAACTGGCAGGATGATCAAGACTTTTTATTGTAATTGAACCGACGGTGCACCTGATTCAATAAATACAAAAAAGGTGCAAATATATCGCGTAAAAATGAAGTAAGAAGAACGCGTAATAACCGGTAACCAAGGGCTTACGAAACTGGTTCTTGTTACGTATTGAACTTGACTTGTGCAACGAGACGTAAGGATGCACCTGAAATGGTTATCTTAACCTGTTCGATCGGACAAAGGAAAATGGAACGATGCCCAAAGGGTACATTATAATTACGTATACTTACAATGTCTATATCCAGTCTGTGACTGTGAAATGTTCTAGCAAAAAGGTAAAAATATTCTATTGGACACTTTGCAAGTGAAATTCAAAATTCAGTAGCTAAATTTAAAAGCAGAACAACGTAAACTAGTGTCACATGATTAGTGTGTGTCTGTGAATCATTGATGGTTACACCGTCACGTAATGCATTCTCGTTGTGCGATTCAATTCAATCAGCCAATTAAAATTCAGATAATGCGTTACCTACGTCTGGCCGGATCATCCATATTTCTATCGCGCGTCTCGTATCCTGCGTTGCTTCTACCATGCACTAGGAAGTGTCCATCATGTTCAGTATAACATATTCTAATTTAATATAAAATGGTATTATGTGATTTCTAGAACAATCACGTTACGAGCATAGTTGAATGTCACGTTATAACTCGCAATTAATTTATTAGCAATGTAAAATGCCGCTAGTAATACGCTTAGGTTAACGATTAGTACACGTCAAGATTGCTAGTAACCAAGTTATTTTTAGACGATTATCCGCAACGGCAGTCGTTATTTATTTCCAGTGTGGCGCCGAACCGCATTCCAACAGGACCTGGGATATGGTCTTAATGCCCTAGCTTCGCCTAGTACACGCTAAAAATAAACTCAATCGAGGTATACGACCTTCTTGCTAATGCTTAATAGATGATCACTCAGGGATTACATATATAAATATACGCTTCATTCAATAGCAATTAATAATTCGTGACTTGACACGGCAATGAAAACGGATATTGCTATTCAAATTATTAGCAACTTTTTAAATATTTGCAAAAATTACATTTAGCTGCAGAGGTAATTTTGAGAAAATAATTCCGAAAGCTGTTGTACCCTTTACCATAAATAGTTTACATCCTACTTATTCAATAATAATTGGCTTGAGGATAGGAACTCGGTTCCCAGCGTATCGGGCCCTTAGATAATTTAGCCTTAATAAGAAAATTGGTGCGAGACGTCGAAACTTGCCGGCGCGTAACATTGGCCTTACCACACTCACGACTTGCAGACGTGCATTCGAATTCACAGCAATCTTTTTGATTATTTCGCACGACCACTAATTATACGTTTCTTTTCTTTCCAGGATGAAGGTCTTATTATTATGTTTGGCCTTCGCGGCTATAACTCTGGCGATGCCAGTAGCTGAAGAGAAACCTGAAGCTCCCGTTGCTGCAGTAAAATCTGAAGATGCTCCTCAACCCTCTCCCGTTGATTCGAAGGATGCTGTAAAACCTGAAGCTGAAGCTAAAAGCGCTTCTACCGAAAGTCAGCCTGAGCCTAAACCAGATGAAAACAAATCTGAAGTGAGCATCACAGAACCAGAATCGAAATCTGCAGATTCATCTGAACCTGCGAAGGAACCTGAATCAAAGCCCGAATCTTCCGAGCCTAAAACAGAAGAAGTAGCTGAACCTAAATCAAAGGAAGCAGCTGAGCCTAAAGCAGAAGAGGCAGCTGAACCGTCTGCAAAGTCAGTTGAAGAACCTAAATCGGCTGAAGAGGCCACAGTTAACGAGGTGCCTGCAAGCAAATCTGCTGAATCTGTACCTACAGACGTAATCAATGCTTTTAAGAAGGATGCAGCCATTGCTGACGAAGTTATTCAAGGTGAAGGTGTTATTATGTCCGCACCCGAAAAGAAAATCGATCTGCCTGTAGTTCCTGCTGCTGAACCTAAAGCAATTCCCGAAGCCCCTATCCCAGCTGCCGAAGAGTCACCGAAACCTGAGTCACCTAAATCTGAGGAGCCTAAACCTGAGCCCAAAGCTGCTGAAGCTTCAGATGTCACCGCTGCACCATCCAAACCTGATGAGGCTGCTAGTACTGATGATGTCCTCAGAGTAATCCGTGATACTGTAGATGACAAACTTGCAACTGCCGAGACACCCAAAGCCGAGGAAAAGCCAATTGAAGCGACACAGCCTGAGGCTACACCCAAAGAAGTAGCTCCTGAAGCAAAAGAAGAGATAAAACCTAAATCAAATGAAAATGACACACCCAAATCTCAACCTGAGTCCTCAAATGCCCAGTCTGTTTCGGCAAGTGAATCAAAGACCGAGTCTGAATCAAAGAGCGAAGCTGAATCAAAGAGCGAAGCTGAATCAAAGAGCGTAGGTGAATCAAAGAGCGTAGCTGAATCAAAGAGCGTATCAGTAGCTCAGATCCAACCCGAAGCAGAGAAAAAGCCTTCGGAAGACATTAAATCTGCCGAAGAAAACAAACCTGCTTTAGACAACAAACTAGAAGAAGCGAGCAAATCCGTAGAGGCTAGCCAGCCTGCGGCAGACAGCAAACCTGCTGAAGACAGCAAACCAGCAGAAGAGAGTAAATCTGTAGCAGAGGACAAGTCCTCTTCGGAAGAGAGCAAATCGGTGGAAGACACCAAGCCTGCTGTCAGTAAATCTGAATCAGAGGTCCCTCCTGCAGTTGCTGCTAAGTCCCCTGAGCAGGCCCAAGGCGATGCGCCGGCCAACAGCTCTGAGTCAGAAGAATCGGCAGAGGCGAACAGTTCTTCCGACGAATCTACAGAAAAGCAATAATTAGTTATTAGTGAGAAGGCGGTTAGCGGCGGACGTGTGTCGACCGCCCTCGACACGCGTCCCCCGCCCGGCGCCCGCGCCCCGCCGTGTAGTGATGCATGCCTCGAGTGAGTGTGTGAGTGGCGACAAACGCGTCTGCGTCGATATCCCGACTATTCATTAGATCTTAGAGACTATTTAAATAGCCGAACCGAAAAATTACCTACGTTGTAATTATTATTTGTCAAAGTAAATTATCGAATTTCCGGTACTATATAAGTAATAAAATATGTTTTATAAACCTTGTGGATTTATTTTACACCCTATATACTGGCAATAATACTAAAAATAAGTTATCAAGAATAAGTGCATGCACATAGAAATCTATGTTCAATTCTGTATTCAGGGAAATGGGAGTACACGAAATTGTATGTACACCGAATTGACTGGAACCAAGGCTTTTTAAACAAAAAATCCTAGTTCAATGATCTCAAATTGTAGATATTGTTGTTTAATAATTTATAATAATTTCAATGGTTTTAATGTCATATCCATTTAATGTTATGTAATTAAAAACCTCCCGTCTCTCCTACTTTTACTTTGCTTTGCCCGACAGGGTTCACATTGAACAGAATTTGTAATATAGACACCACATTGAAACACTGTGGAATGCAATAAGTGATTGAGTATTGAGTATAAATGTAACAGAACAATGAAAATAATAGTTTTATTTGTCATTAAATTACCTAGTAGTTCAATAAATAAATAATAAAAGTAATTTCTTCAAAGTTAAACTAACTATTATATTACGCGTGTCCTAATATTCGTTTAAGATTTTTTTAGTCTTTGTTTGATTTCTCTTGAAATGAAATCGTTGCGTTCGGACTGTAGGTTTTTCACGGACAGTTTGTTTGGACATGGCATTTTTATGTATTAATAGATGAACATAACGGTTCTATTTAATATAAATTCTCGTGGTTAATTGTATAAGAGACTAAGGAATATTCAGATACCATCCTAATAGTACAACATTTCCCCGGTCTAAATCTATTAAGATATTTAGTGTATGCCGAAACAAGTTTGATTGTCCTGACTTGGTGGCTGGTTTGTGTTACCTGGTCCCTCGAACAGTTCATGGACGGGAGGTGCGCACCAGGCGACTGTTTGCTACCGGCTTTTGCAAATCCAACGCTGGTGTGCGCTCACCTTTATACCGCTTAGTCGACACTTACAATACGCGCTTTAGTGTAATAGATATATTGTTCGTGAACAGATATCAATTTAAAAATGAATTAATTAAAATTCTTATGGATCGGCAGTAGGCTCTATATATATATAGGTTTTGCTTGATTTTTGTTTTTAATTTATATTCTAGACTTACGAGTATGCAACTCGTATTTGTAAATTTTTCTTACCTCTGATAGAATATTGTTAATACCTCTTTTTATATATATATATTATACATTACCTTTTTAATTTAGCCCTGTAACAGTTAACGTTTGCTAACAGTTTGTTTTTATTATGTCTAATAGTAATTTGTGGAAAATGTTGTGGGTAGTATATTTGCTAAGTTTAATGTTAAGACAACACTGTTTACCCTTAATGTACTACTGTTTGTTTTCCCAAATATAATAAATAAATAAATAAAAGATGGTATCATATTCCTTAGTCTACCACTAAATATAAGCATGGCTTTTTCCAAGATTTTCATCTAATGATTTCTAAACATAAATTTATTATTGCCTTTTATATTCGCATAATAGATAAATCTATTCATTTTACAACAACACCTTATTATTCAAATCTATACTAATATTATACAGAGGAAAGATTTGTATGTAAGTATGTTTGTAACGAAATGGCTCAAAAAGTACAGGACCGATTTAAAAAATTCTTTCACCATTTGAATGCTACATTATCACTGATTAATATAGGCTATATTTAATTATGAAGTTCATACGGAAACGGGAGTTACGCGGGTGAAACCGCGCGTGGGAAGCTAGTTTTCTATAAAATAAATAAGTAGATAGAAAAAACTTCGATATGGAAATCAAAATAATGTTTCCGTAAGAGCAATGTGATAATCCAAAGTCGAAAGTTATTTGACAAAGACAGTTTGGATTGAAGCAAAGAAAACATTTTTTACTAATGCTAAGAAATTTACTTCTTTACTGCAATTTAAGATGCATTCCTCATAGCCATACTGCTTCCGTGTAACCAGAAAGAAATTTCGTCACTAAAGTTAATAGACAACCTCCGTAGTGTAGCGGTATTTGGCTCGCTTTAAATCTCGGAGGGCGTGGGTTCGATCTCCACTCCGGACAGGAAAGCTTTCTGTAAATTCTAAGATTTCTTTCCGGGTCTGGTTGGTAGAAGGACTACCCTCCGTGCCTCGGAAAACACGTTAAGCCGGTGGCCGATTATTATAACATCATGTATAATAATCGTATATCAAGGAATGGGCAGCAGCGGTTCCTTGTGTGGTACATTATAATACTGCGGTCACCAACCCGCCTGCCAAGCGTGGTGATTATGGCAAATACCCTCCCTCGGAAGAGGGTGCATGTTCAGCAGTGGACGTTATACGGACTGATGATGATGATGAAAGTAAATATATAAAACTATATATGATACTAGCGGCCCGCCCCGGCTTCGCACGGGTGGACTTTTATACCCTACCCCTGCCCTACCCTACCCTAGCCCTACCCTACCCTACCCCTACCCTACCCCTACCCTACCCTACCCTTACCCTACCCCTACCATACCCCTACCCTACCCCTACCCTACCCTACCCCTACCCTAAATATTATTTAAAATTTGACACTGCGATGGTAGCGCCGTCTGTCGGATCCAATGTAAAACATTCCAAAATCAACAACTACTAATAAATTAAAAATTAATTAAAAAAACATTGTCCAGCGGACAAAATTGTGAATCTAAACCATTCCCAGATCCCCTTGAACACACACAAAAAAAATCATCAAAATCGGTCCAGTCGTTTGAGAGAAGTTCAGTGACATACACACTCACAGAAGAATTATATATATAAAGATTAAGTGCTATTACATTTAGCAATTATATTTTAAGGTACTTCTAGAAAGTATGCTTATAATAAAACTGCTTTTATACATAATTAACTTACTCTTTATCACAACATTGTTCAGTTATATACAGTGTATAAGTTTTCTTAAAGAAGTTAGTTGAACTTAAATATATTCATAAATGGTCGGAGCGACCTGAAATGTTTGGATATGCGAAAGTTTGTGGTGAGTGTGGTGACATATAGATGGATAGACATATTATATTTGTTACTCTTTCTGTATCACGCAATTGACGCAATAACTATTGAAAAAATTAAGATGTGCTCCTTTTATAATTAAACTATGGCAGGTACAGGTATTGAAGTAGATTTGTGATTATTATGTAAAGGTGAATAAGACGAGCATTTATTTGTAACAAAACATTCGCTGTTTTTACACAAGAACTAAAGTCAAAGTCAATATTTCTTTTTGTCATATCGCACCCTTAGAACATAAATGGCACTAAACGAAAATGTTAATTTTACAGTATGGCCGTTTTAAGATTTTTAAAGAATTGAATGGATGATATGGAACTAAAAAAATAGAAATAAAGCTTTGCGATCGGCTTAACATAACAGTTTAACTAACGCTGTTTCAGTATCCAGTGGGATACAATAAAATCATTGATTATTTATCAATGGAGAAGCATTTCAAAAAAAAGTTTAGCATTTTGTCGGTTATAGTTTTCTAGTTATTCAAAACTTTTTGCTTAATGACCTCTAAATTGTTATTTTACCTACATTGTAATGATAAAAAAGAGAGAAATAAAACAATGTAACTACTAAAATAACAAAGAATTATATTTATTTGGCACATGCTCACAGTTTTCGGTCAAAATTACCACACATATTCATAATTAACAAATCTGTTTAAATCTAGATAAAAGTATTATCAAAATAACAGAATTTGGCGCATTAGAACTACCGGGGTCTTTGCATTAGGCGCGTTTCGTTTTATGCGTTTTGACTGTATACTTAACTAAAAAATGTAATTTTTTGTATAGTGCCACTTATGTTTTAAGAGTGCGATATATACATTTAAAAATATTTCTTAAATAATATTCTTATGATGCGTTCTTTGTATAACCAGTTTGAATTCAGGCCCAAACTGTCCACAGATAGTGCTATACTGAGTTTAAAGCATGCCGTCAGATATAACACGGATCGAAGAACGCCTGTTTACGCCTGCTTCCTGGTTCGTACAATGTGCTGTGGAAAAAGTTGCTCGACAGGCAAGTTGCACCTGAAATTGTTAAAATCTTCCAGCATTGGTACGGAAACCAGGTCAATAATGTTAAGTGGTCGGGAACTCCGTCGGACTCGTACGGGTTGGAATGCGGGGTGAGGCAGGGAGGATTGAGCTCACCAACGCTCTTCAATCTGTATATGGATGAACTTGTAGCCTAACATCAGCTACGCGGATGACATGGTGCTGTTGAGCGCGTCAGTAGGGGGACTCAGAGAGCTAATAAGCATCTGCGAAGCGTACGCGGAGGTTCCACCAGTAAAGATATGTGGGGTAGCCTTGGAGCGGGTACATTCTTTTAAGTATCTGGGCCATATTGTGACGTCCGACCTAAAGGATTATATGGATATTGAGCGAGAAAAAAATATAAATCTCGATAACATGTTCGGTAAGTCGCCAATTTTTATTGTCCACCAGTATATTTTAGAAATGGCTTTGCTTTTTATTTTTATTTTAGAAGAGACATAAATAAATCTGTAGTGATATGATTTATAAATGTAAATAAAATTATTCTTTTAAATTACATCAACCATAACACCACCTTTTAAGCAAATGAGATTTTCATTAAGAAATGAACATAAATACCTCATCGGTGAGCATGCGGCAGGCTATAACTCCGAGTGACCACCAATCCACCGCGTGGCCGTATGGTTCCCGGCTCAGAACCTCAGGCGCTGTCAAAAATACCATATTCATTACTCATCGGATTACAATACACTAATAAATACAAACGAAAAAGCAATATCAAGCATTCATACTTCTTGTGCTCCTCGCAAACGCAATCATTCACAATCCACACATTTAATATTATTTATTATAATTAAATTATTTAATTTATAAATTAAATTAAAATATAATTACTTTGCTATGAAACTGGCAGCTGACGTGAAGCACACGAAGTCCTCTTGCTTTTTAAATTCACAGTTATAACAGGCGTGAAGAGTAAATAAAAAATTTATCTATCAGTCAGATTACTAAAAAATATTGGACACGTATTTTTTATTAAACTTTATTTTATTTATTAAATCAATAAAAAAAATTAAAAAACGATGCAGAGCAACAACAAACTATAAAATTCAGGAGAGGCCTTGTCACGTCACTACTAGGTAAAAGTGTACCTAGAAGTGACGTCACATGAAATTTCAACGCGCTGTATCTTCGTTTATTTTTTTTGGTTTGAGAAATGAAAAAAAAAACGAATCCATAAATATTTGGTAATCTAACTGACGAACTAAATATATTTTTTTAATCTTTATGCCTAATTATCTAAGTCCTTTAAAAAAGTACACGGAATTTATGTAATTTATGAGTGTGTTTGTTAAATTCTTACAAAGATACGGAATTAGATTTGTGTCATCATATTACATTGATTTAAAACTCTTTTTATGGAATCTATCCTGATAATATTATAATTAAAGTTTTAAAAGCTTAGCATAAAATATTGTAAATGATCTTTTTTTCGGACGGAGCTACGTAGTTAGCCACGAGGCTTTTGCTACTTCACCGGGCATAAAGTCGAGGAGAGCTCCAACCTTAATAAATAGTTTACAAACTACAAACTAAGCAACCTGCGCAAGGGGCTTGAATTGTAAATGAGCTATTACTCTATATATGTAAAGCCTACAAGATATTCAGTCGAATGAATTAACTTTCAGTCATACAGTATGTGCGTGACACATTTAGAATAGAAACCCATAGAGTTCATAATACGGTGGCATTGATACCGCCCAACAAAAGTTTAAGTGGTAAGTAACATAAGGTGCCTACAAAAAAAAAACAAACAAATAATACTTCATCATTTATTCACTTATATATAAATTATATCACAAGACTAAGATTTTTAGCTTATTTTTTTGAACTTATACATCACAACATATATACTTCCTGTTTTCTTTACACCATAAACTCTAATATGTAACAGCCGTTATTTTAATACACGCAATTCTTGAATTTATAGATCTAAAACATATTTTAAATAAGGCCATAGCGAGTGCATTGATATATTGTTAGGTTGCTTGTCCACCAGAGCGAGGCAGCGGCATTTTTATAAAAATCTACCAATATAATTGCATAAAACCTCCGCTCCGGTGGACAGACATCCTTATTCTTGTGCTCATACGTCCACACGAGGCACACTATTCAAGTTATATTATAATGAAATATTATTATATTGTCCATATCACCAAAATTTCTTGTTAGTGAACATTTTAAAACAATTAAAATTTAAGGTACTGAATGATATGAAAATTACTAAAGGATATTTTACAAGGTGGTTGAGTAGATATTATATTGGTGCCGGCATTTAATTGTTATTTTCATAGTTATATATTCTTATTCCAAGGTTTTATTGAGTTTTTACAATTGTATTTTCAAAGAAATGTTATCATAAAAATACGAAAATGAAACGATATTTAACAAAACACCTGCACCAAATAACTTTTCATCAAAACTCACTTTTAAATCTAGAGCTGAGAAGCATAAGGTCGCATGTGCCCATTATACGTCAGAAACATTCGTCGTATGTGCCTTTATCGTAAACTGGCACTTACGCTCAAATGCTTCTAGTATATAGCACATCTGACCTTATACTTTTGAGGTCTAGATATATTTAAAAGAATTGGAATTTAAGATCGTTTAGTACGTGTACAGCCTTATCTTTGGTGACGAAACAATTCTGATAAATATATTATAATAGGTACATGTGATTACATAAGTATAGACAAATAGAAATGTGGTACTAAAGCTAGAGTCACAAAATGAGGTAGGATAGTAAATCAGAATTGTATGGATGGACTCAGTTTCATGGTCCTATAGAAAAATAAAATAAAAAAAGCGATCGACTCTGGCATAGTAAACATAGAACATTTAAAACATAGTTGACATCAATAAGGTACATTCCAATGAGATATAATTAAATATTCTAAATATATTGTAGAAGTCATGGAAAATAAAATATACAAGTTCTCTTTTGCGTTATTTCGTGCGTCTCTAGATACTAGCATATCTATATACAATTATAAGAACGTAACACATTCATAGAATGAGTCTTTTCAATAGGTCTTCTTCGTGTTTTATTAAATTGTGAACACGAAGAACAAAATACACGAAACAAAATAACCAATATAAAGAAAAATAAATGTGTTACCCATCACAAAACAACGCAAAAGAAACTAGCTCAAATCTAATGAAGAACATGTGATGAAATAACCTTCCAATTTTACAAGTCCGTTTTTACTCATAAGATATCACTTCTTCATCGCGTTTATCATCTCTTTCACACACAGAACAATGACCGAACCTCTACAACATACTATACAGTACATAAAACTCCTAACAAACCGCCTCAACTATCAAATAACTCAACGTCTATCAATGCTATTTACAATATTTATATACAATCATAAAATTACAGACAATATAATATCTAATAAGTTGTAATATCTATATAACAACATTTTTATAGATTCACACAAGTAGTCTAAATACCAATATCTTTTTTACATATTCTTTTTTTTTTAGATTTTAATTTTAGAATTATTTTTCGCAATATCACAAAGCGACCGTTTAAATATAAGTCGAATGACTATTGTGAGAAGTGTGACTCGACTCCGACTAAAATAAGACACAATTCGTCAATAATTAAAGGCGTGTCACATTTAAAATAAAATAATAACCCCTTGTTACAAAGCAAAGTGTAAAATTAATTTATATTTAGAAACTCGAACGAATATATTATGTAGTTTCTTTTTTTAATATTGAACACTATAATAGTTCATTATAATATTTTACAAATTTATGTAAAAAGGGGTCACGTGTTCAATTGTTACAAAAAAAACGAACCACTTACTCAAGCACTAGGTAACTATCAGCCTACATCAATGTCAATCAGCTCGAGAATCTTTTCTATGTAAAAACCTAGTATGTAAAAAAAAACAACAACATAATCCAAGCTTAAATAGAGGACAAAATAAATGGACACATCAACCAGCCTTCCGATACGAAACTCTAAGCTACAACTATTTAAAACTAAAGTTACAACAGATAAATCATCTATTACGTAAATATATTATTAAATATTAAAAAATAATAATAGTAGACGATCGCCTCTCCCCGTAGTGGGGAAATATAGGACTATTTATTTGCACACTAACACTCATGACTTCCTTGTTTATGATCATAGCTCTGTGTTTTTGGATTGTGTATGACGTACTTGAATATGTAATCTGTACTTGTATAATATACTGACTGTAAGAAAATCTCGCTATCGAAGGTATATCCAATGTCTAAGCGGCCGTAGCCATAGTATAATAGTAGGTCATAGTCAGGCTGGCGATCATGAACTCGCCGGTATGATCCATTGCACTACCGACGAGAACCCACTCGTAACACAAGCACTTTAGTTTAGCACGAGGGGTTAACAAGAATACTAGTAGACTGCAAAACTCTGCATAGTAATACAGAAGTTAATATATGCGGCAACTTTCAAGCCAGCCACAATTATTATCAAGTTATGAACTCTAATATTTTGATTCAAAAATATTGCACTGAATGACTACGATAGCATGACATGAAAATTTTGAAATAGGTCATCCGTTATATTTATTTCTATGATGCTTCAGACAAACCTTTCCAACATTATAGTGGCAAAATAATTAAATATAATTATAATATAAATAATCTTGTCAGTGTTACAACTGACTAAATTGCACAAAATATAATTGCAACGACAATCAATACTACAAACATTTGTGCAACAAACAAATCATAAGTACAGTAAACGACACATGTATTTATTATTATTATATATTAGATTCAGATGTTACGTATTGTCAAAAAGTTAAATACAATTTCAATAGTAAAGATAAATTATTCATTACGATTACATTATTATATACCCATGTTCATATTAAAAATAATCACACAATAATTTGTTTCGTTAAAATAATATGTACCGCGTTATATTTCACTCACAAAGATTTAATATAAAATCGATCGCAATAAACCCGATCTAGGCGGCGACGTCGCGAGTCTCAAACTATCATCATAACCTAACATTCAAAAACCCCTCCCCGAGTAGAAAAAGAACTGTAAAATTTAAACAGCCGAAAAGATTTTCTCCCGATCAAACAGCTAAAATAAACACTTATTTTTATGCGTTGGAAATTAAATTGTCACAAACAAACACACAGACATAGGCGTCAGATTATAGACACATAGACATATTTTTGTTTTGGAGGGTCAAAATGTTTGTGTTGTGGGTCAGTAGATAAGAACACTTGCATCACAAGGAGAGCGTGTCGCGGATGAGCTTACGCACCGTGTTACCGACCGACGTGGGCGGCGCGCCCGACAGATTGTAATGTATCTTGAACAAATACGGTTGAATATCTGCGTACGACGTGTCGAAAATTAAATCGGCGTCCGACCGACTGGGCATCTTCGGAACGTATTCGTGACGATTTATAATCTCCGTGATGAAGACGATTTTGTCCTGGAGCATTTCGACGACGTTTTCACGTCGGGCGCGCAAATCAGTGTCGGAGCGCGCGTCTGCCAGTTCACAGTACACGGTCCACACTTCCCAAGGCACGCACTCTTGTTGGAAGGGCCAACGGGCTCGTCGCCGCTGGAAGAATTCTAGAGAGATGGAACCGCGGGCGGGGGCGGCCGCGACATCAGCTCCTCGAAGCAACTGGGAGAAACCGGTCACTTCCCGCTTGACGCGATGCCCTAAGGCCTCGGACTCGCACCGCACGTACGTCAAGTCGACAAAATCACAGTCCACGTCGACGTAACTAACGGTCCGTATCGAGTAGCTCTCCTCGTTGTTGTACGTGAACTTGCCGCTGGAGCGATGGAAGAGGACCGTATGGAAGATGCAGGCGACCACTTCGTCGACCTGCTTGCCCTCCATGGCCAGTTCGAACGCGATAGTACGAGCGTTCATGTTGCCGGCGTCAGTTTATTGACGCGCGAATGTGTCTCACCGACATAATCGCGTTCACGAGCGTCTGTTAGTGACGTGGAGTAGACAGTGGGATGGAAACGAACGCGCCGAAGCTTGCGGCCATTTTTATATTATGAAACTAGTCAACTCCCGCACTGAAATGGAGAATGACCGCTTTAGTTTTGTTGCTTTATATATAAAAAGCTTACGTCTCGAACGTAACACATTGGGAACACATGACGATTTTCCTCACATGTCGTATTAACCATTACTAAGTTAATATTAAATATATGTAATTTATTATGACACCGCTTTTAATAACTCGGTGCATTACGTCATTGCAATAATATGATTGGTTTCCATAATTACTTTAGCGTAACCTATATCGGACGCCACTTGAAAGCAATATACACTACAATTGCTTTTACTGCTAATTAATAGTTAATTACATAGAAGTGATCGCGATAATATTAGTCGTGAAATTTTCCAATGCACTAATGATTTGAGATAAAATTAAAGTACTTAATGAATGACGACCACTCAGGTCCCTTAGGTAGATTTCTCGTGTATTGTAATTACAAGCGGTATACTAATTAAAAAGGACGAATACTTACCCATATATTTTAGAGTTCCGCAGAGTGTGGTGGTGCGTGAACCAAAGGAGAGCCACTTGGATAGTCCAAAATCAATCAATCGTATATGATAGTCAGAATCGAGAAGTATATTTTCGGGCTTCAGGTCCCGGTATATAACGCCAGCGTTATGAAGGAAATCTAAAATGGATAGAATATAAATTAAATAAACGAAACTTACAAGAATTGCTAACTAACATTGTACTATGAGTTAATCGAAGTATATTCAAATTTTGCTTATATTATAGTGCATGCAGTGGTCTTCTGAAATTAGTGAGACATTTAGACTAAGTTCATATTTTTGTAACAGTGTACACATTGTTGAAGAGCCAAATAAATAAATTAAAAATATATACAACGTTGATACGACAGAGGGGCATTAAATTACGCTGCGTTTACTATACGTTGTTTTTTATTAATCCGATACGGTATAAAAATAAACAGCAATCAAATTGAGATTTTTTTTTTCAAACAAACTAAATAGCTTACAAATCAGAGTAAAACGTAACCACCCTTTGTAAATAAATTTCACTGACCTAGCAAAGCGGCAACGTCGCGCGCGCGCCGGTGCGGGATGTTTTGCAATGATTTGCGTCAGAGCGGCAACAACGCATCGTAAGGAAAGATACATCGTGTTCAAACGGCGCAAAAACTTAAAAAATCATTTGCGACTAAACTACTGCTCCTATTTAATTGATTTTTGGTACAGAGCTTGGAAATGGTACCTAGTATAGGCAGTTTAAAGGAAAGCCTCTCTGTCGTATCAACCCTGTATATTTCAACCAGATGTATTTTTTTCGTACGGACATACATAGTTAGGCTTTTACTACTTCACCGGGCATAAAGGCGAGCAGAGCTCCAGCCTTAATAAATGGTTTAAAAACTACAAACTAAGCAACCTGTGCAAGAGGGCGTCCCCTGTGGGACTTGGACCTCGGCTCAGGGCGGTCGATAACCAGGGGATTGAGGGATTATGACTTTTAGATTTTTATGGAAGTTATGTGCAACTGTCACTAGTTTACAATTCGCGGACCTCTCGGACTTCGGGTCTACGAGGTCATTGGAGGGTTGTAATTGCCTTATTCTATCGGCGTTCGGATGAGTATCCTCCTCGGGTGCTCATTACGGTACTTAAGTTGTATTATGTCGTTCAATATTAACTCACCTATAGCTACAGCAATTTCAGCAACAAATATCTTGACAAGCTCTTCTGGCAGCTTTCCGTACTTGTCTAGTAAAGCCAACAACTCGCCGCCCGGAATGTATTCTGAAACTTTATAAATACATTATTTATAAATTATCTGTTAAAATTACTAGCACCATATATTATTGGCAAAATGCGATAAAAAAGCCATAACTTTAAACGCATTTGTCGCGTTAGTATCACTGAGCTGACATGATAATATAAGATTGTAATAAATAACATTATTACCTATAAGACTAATTATATAATTTCATTATATTATGTATTATATACACATTTTAAATTCAATATATAAGTGATTATGAAACATCTATTTCACTTAATGGGTTACTTATTATGAATAAATTGTTTAAGATTTTTGAAAAATAAATTTATCGCTTCCTCTTCTAACTTGCCGTGCCGGACAGGGTCCATACTTTGTACTGGTTTTGTCTTTGTAACAACTTATTCATGCATATGGTGTGCAATAAATGAATATGATAAATGTCATTATGATTCAAATTCAAGGTTTATATTATCTGTATGTCCTAGTATGGATATATGATTAATGATTGTATACCACACACCCAACATATTTATACAACTCAAAATGTTTTTTTTTATATTTGTTCCAATTCCTCATTTTTTTAGCCACGAGGCTTTTGCTGTCACCGAGCTAATATGGCAGAGCTCCAGCCATATAAAGCGGTTTAAAAACTGCAAAATAAGAAAACTGCGTAAAAGGGTGACCTCTGTGGGACTTGGACTTCGGCACAAGGCAGTCGATTAGCTTGGGCTGGGTTTGAGGGATTATGGCTTTTAGTTTTATAGGGGTTTTGTGCTTTCTGAATTCGGTTCTACGGGGGCATCGGAAAGGTATTGCTGAGGGCGAGGGGGGGGGACGTTTTTTACTACGTGTTTACGTTTAGCAATGACAATCGGACTTAACATTTACACGCGTTAAAGTTACAGGCCGTTCAAGTATGACCCTCGTCCCATATGTCACCAAAAATAAGTTAAATAAAAATAAAAACCCCTTTTGGTGTTTACATAACATTTATCGTATAAACCCCAAAATGTGCAAAAATATTACGCCATAAAATAATAACATTAATCATGTATATATTTTAATTGCGTCATATTCAATCAAGCTGCCTATTATTATTAAAGCATTCGATTCAACCGCGCTGCGGTATAATCGAATAAACAAAAAATTATATATCCCTACATAGTATAAGACAAAGTCGCTTGCCGCTGTCTGTCTGTCCCTATGTATGCTTAGATCTTTAAAACTACGCAACAGATTTTGATGCGGTTTTTTTTAATAGACAGAGTGATTCTAGAGGAAGGTTTATATGTATGATATATCAGCATTGCACCCGTGCAAAGCCGGGGCGGGTCGCAAGTAAGAAATAAAACGAAAGTGGATGACATACTAATATTCGTATCCCGACCTCATTTATATAATGACGTAGCAAAACCATTTAAATAGTACGCGATAATAGCCGATAATTATCATATCTTCGTTATCATTATTGTGATAAAGGCATCATATCTAGAACAATCACCTTTGTTATTAGGTCGAGAGATACTTTATCACGCGACGTGCTAATTTACTAGTAGATACTTCCCGTCGGCAAATTAACCATTTAACTGGAGATTCACCTTCGCTACACGTCGCTAAACGTAGATTTCCTGAGATTTTTCCTTTTAATTACTGAGAAGGCAAATAACTCCTGTCCACCTGCTGTGTGTGTATCCAAAGATATGGACAGCTAGTGCCAATACTATCTAAACTGCAAAATATCCAACATATTATATACTAGATTCCCGCGCGCGGTTCCACCCGTATAACTTCCGTTCCCGTGGGAACTTCATAATAAAATATAGCCTATGTCACTCAGGTTGAATGAAGCTTTCCAATGGTGAAAGATTTTTTCAAATCGGCGCTGTCGTTTTTGAGTTTATTCATTACAAACATACACACACACAAAAATATTTTTTTTTCCTCTTTATAATATTAGTATAGATACAAACTGTGTTATATTACATTTTGTTATTTCGAAACTGTTTATCAACATCATCAGCCGGTATAATGATTACTGGCCTTCCTCGGAGTTGGTTTACCAGTACAATTGGCAGTCGGGTATACGACTGGAGATTATATACAGCATATAAAGAACAGTTTATTTATTCATCATTCTATTCATAATGACTTTTATAATTTTGTTAGTTACCCATACTCTTTAAATATACTCCATTTCGAAACAAAACAGCGTGTGCTGCTTCCAATTTAAACATAAACATCTACTTATATCCAGTCTTGAGCCACCCGTGGCTTATGTAATACGACCCAAGATGATAAAACCATTTTCTAATCAGATCTCACTCGTATTTCATTTACACATGTTTTCTATTTTAACCAATCGTTATGGGTGTCAAGACACCCATAACCGATGAAGTAATTAAAGCTCGAGAAAGTCAAACCTCAAACTACCTGGTTAAAGAATATCCAAAATCATATTAAAATTCTTGTGTTTTTGTCCTGTGTATGTAACACTGATGTTTGTCAACTTGGAAGGTTGCCATATATCATTTTGGGTTAGGCCGCTGCCGACGCACTTGTCGTCGTTGAAGTAAGATCTCCCGCGATATTCATTCACTAATTTCAGCCGTAGGACGTCCACTGCAGGGCATTGGCCTCCCTCATTGATTTCCGGTTACTACGGTTGGAATCGGCCTGCATCCACCGTGATCCCGCGGCGTTTAACAGGTCATCCGTCCATCTAGTTAGTGGGTGCTACGGTTGCCGCTCCGCAGTCTCCATTCGAGAACTTTTCAGCCCCAAAGGCCATGTGTTCTCCGTGCTATGTGGCCATTGCCACGTCAACGAACAACCAGTCGGCAACCCACGTTCTTTTACGTATCTCCTCATTTCTGATTCGAAATCGTAGAGAAGAAACCCTGAGTATAGCCCTCTCCATAGCTCGCTGAGCGACTCTGGCTCCCGCGATAAAAACATTTCAAAAAAGTATGTAGCGCAGTAATCTACCATTAGCATATTTTCAATTTTTACACATAAATTACACAACATATGTATATAGCGACTTTTTTTGTAGAAACATTGGTCACTTCTTTGTGTGGAACTTTGGTAAGAGATGATGTCACTAATTAGGTAAAAAAGTGACCTTGTAAGTCAAAAGTTTGAAGACGTCGTAATGTTTTGTTAGTTTTTACGAGCTGTGAGAAAAGGACCATTAGTATTAATATCCGGCCAGTTTTTTTTAAGAATCTCCTATAGAAAACAAGAAGTTTATGAAAATAGATAGTCATGATGATTGAGATTTATTTGCTTCTATTTGTTTAATGAGTAGTGTTACATCTTTTATTTGTTTGCTCTTAAAACATGTTGAAATCCACAGACAACGATGGATAACTATACCTATTCTCATGAAGTAATTTTATATAAAACTAGCTTCCAACACGCGGATTCCCCATCGTAAATCCCGTTCCCGTGGGAATTTCATAATTAAATATAGCCTATGCCATCCGGGGATAATGTGGCTTCCCAACGGTGAAAGAATTTTTCAAATCGGTCAAGTAGTTTCGGAGCTTATTCAATACAAACAAACAATCAAATATCTCCTCTTTAAAATATTAGTATAGATATATAAAAGCGAAAGATAAAAAAACTACAAGAGTCTCACATTTTGCATGGGGGTTCGTTTTAGGTTAGGACGGAGACGCCAGTCAACTGTAAATCAACACCATTATACGGGTGAAACCGCGCTAGTCTGCTAGTAAATATTATCTATTTAAGGTTAATTACTAAATTAATTATTAAAAGTTGCCAGTTTGTGCTTATGCAGATGTATGCGTGCGGTAGCTCGTAAGATATTGTTCAAGGTTAAACAATATAGGTCAAATAACTAAATTTAATTTCAGTATAACATTTTGGAACAATTTGTTTAATCTATGCATCAGTATTCATTACCAACTCGTTGTATTCTAATAAGGTAGCAACAATATTCCGAAACCTTGGATATTCGGGCCGTCATGTTAATTGCTAAATTAATTAATTGGGTTTGGGGACGGTACAATGCAGCGCACCAGCGATTCCCAAACTTTAACAGTTCATGGTTTACTATCAGTTAAAGTATTCTATCCCCACTCTAACTTAGCTACAAAGTCGTAACAGATAACAAATACAGTGGACAAAAATATGAAAATCATAGAAAAACCAATGTTTAAAATAAATAATTGACGTTACAGATTCAGATTAATGTGTATTTAAACCAAGCAAACAAACCCACTTTGTTAATTAATAAAAGCCTATAAACTTGTAAAATATAGGTATAATAATAGGTAATTTGCCATATGAATTGTGTAAAGTTGCGGTCCACGGTCCCGCTTTTCATTCTAGCCCTAGGGTAACAAAGCACACACTTTGGGAACCTCTGTGTTATACACTCGTCCATGACATCTCTAGCGACTATATTTAGAACATAAGATAATGCAATCATACAGTAAATAAGTGACTATCACAGGTTTTGTGAATGTAAGGTTTATAGGGCAGTGTTGAACTTTATCAAGATTTACTTTAATTAGAGTACCTAAGATAAAACGTGTTCTTTAAGCAAAACTAACGTTATCAGTATGAAAGTTGTACGTATTTTGTTTAACTTTCCTAATCGGCAAAATTACGTAGGTACTTATAAACGTGGGTATGGGCGAAACATATCATTGACATAAGAGCTATTTTCTATTTAGGAGCTTGTACATAATTATGTAGTTAGCAAGTCAAGTATATTGGGGTTTAAACAGGGAAAGAGGGCTTTAGCCTTATTAAATTGTTTAAAAACAGCTTGGACCTCTTCAAAGTAGTCGCTGACAGGACTTGCAGAATTGGATTTATGTACAAATGGTCATGTGACCATAGTGTTAGGATCCTCGTCAACATTCGGTGGTTATAGAACTCTTAAGTATTGCACATAACAATATTAGATAAAGTAGGGCTAAGGTTTTTAATGGTCATTGATCTTTTCGAATGGGGGAGGCTTCAAAAGATTAGATACTATACATTATTGATTGAAATATTGGTAATTCTTCTACCGGTCCAACGGAATTTGGACCGGTAGATTGAAGGCGACTGTTGGCGTACGCACAGAGAATAGATCTAACCAACCAGACCGGGAAAGAAACTTCGAGACTTGTACCGCGCCACGGAGGTTGTCAAAGTAAGTATTGTTCGTAAACCCATGTTAGAACCTGCCACCAAAGTAAGAATGACTCACCAATATAAAGTCTTTTCTTGGTCTGCCAGCGTGCTACAGCGCCCGCTATGAAGGAATGATGACCACACGCCGCCTGAATGCGTGCCTCCTCTTTCACCTGACGTACTGCGCTCTCGTTCACAATCTGAAACGGTAGTTAGCAATACTTCACTCGCTTTGTAATAAAAATATCGATACTTACTACTAACACCTGAATTAGTAATTTTTCAGGATAGCGTAATAACTGTAGAATTCATTACAATACTAGTGCTAGTTTATATTCTTACGTGTTTATTTAAATTTTTTGATATAACGTGTATTTCTGTGTTGCCTATTCTGTTAGAAATGGTATCACAACATCAAAACCGCCAAAAGATAACTCACACGATATTAGAATTTAAAACGACGATATATGCATTTTCGGAAGAAAATGCCACTGATCTTTATCATCAGCCAATTCAAAAAGTACTGAACTTTGTTCAAATTCTTTCACATCTAGATAACTTTACAGGTCTGTCATCTCATTCTCACTCACTTTCAAAGTCGTTACAACTTTGAAAATGAGTTTCCAAATGTAACAGAAATTTCACCTAAGTACCTAATTTTACTTGTGTTTGAGTGTGGATTGTGTTTTAGGAAAAGTGATGAATATGTCGCTGCTTTAATGTAATAGTGACACAAAATATGGTTAGGATTCAACACAAATTGATCTCTAATATTATGTGGCTAAAACTCACTATCGTAAAGTTACACATTTGCTTTTATGTCACTATAACATTAAAGGAGCGAATTGTGATGAGGTCGGAATAGGTACTTATTAAGTACGATTTTATAATAGATATGCCTGATAAAAATACCGATTTTCAGCTTTAATCAATATTTTATAGGTAGGTATTGATATAGATTTTTGCGTACCAAATCATAGAATCGAAATTAAGGGCACATACCTACTAGATATAATTTCTTTTAGGTTTATTAATAATGCAACATGTCCATATTAATATTAAGCCAATGAGTATATAAGAGGTAGGTCATCACATAGAGTTTTCAACCCAGTATCGGTGAAAATAATTAATTATGCCCAAGTTCCGATTTCGCCATAAAGATGACGTCATTTGTTCTAAAAAATCTTACGATTCCGATCTCTGGTAATGAGCATTAGCAATCCACTGTTTTTTTCCCCAAAGAGTATATACTAGTAACTACCCATTAGAATCAACACAATGTTTTATTAGAACAATAAGGTAAGGATTATAAATAATGGTAATTCTTGATCGCGTGCACCTATTTTAGGAAGCAGTTGCGGCATTGACGCGCATGTTACATTGTATAAATCTTTTTTCGTCATGCGTGGGTGGAACAAACCGCGAACATCCTTGTAAACCTTCAAGTTTAACGCACTATACTAAAGGCGCCCAAACAGTGTTTTCTCGTAGACCCCTTTAAAAATATAACAGATTTCTATGGACTCCCTCCTTGGGAACTCGTTTTTTTTACGCCATCGCCTTCGAGTCCCGCGTGGACCTGTGGAGATCCACCTAGACCACTTTGGGAATCACTGAACTATACAGTTAAACATATGGGCGGATCTACTTGCACCAAATTTCATCCAAATCCGTTCAACAATTCTGACGTGATTCAGTAATAAACAAAGTTTAGGTAGATGCCTGTCTTTCGCTGGATTTATACATAAAAGACATGCAATTATTATAACTAACGTTTTCATATAGTTTTGAGATGTGTCCATTAATTTCCGATTCTACGATTTCTACACATGACACGAGGAAAGGTTAGAAATTCGCGGAAAAAAAAATTAAAAAAAGTATCGGTTAACAGCTGTTACAATACAATTTATCTTAAGTCATACTTCACACTTGAGTTCACAACGTGCGTAATTGAGCTTGCAATTATACCTAATGTAAAAACCTCACCTGATACGAGTGCCACTTTACGTCTTTCTATGTACGTTCTTATAACCATATATTTATATATAGTACCATATGAATTGTAGATACCTATCAATTTGTTTGTTTGCTTGAACGCGTAATCTCAACAACTACTGGACCGATTTGAAAAATTCTTTCAGTGTTAGATAGCCCATGCTTGATGTGATACTTGCTTGATTTTTACTGATCGACTTTAAAAAGAATAATCGCTTCTAATTTAGTTATTGAATTAAAAAGTCATATCAATTTAGATTTTATGTAGAACCAAAATCTATATTATTAAAATGACTTATACTAGAACGATATGACTTAATCTGACACCATGTTAACATATTTTACAAACCGTTTTGTTTTTCATATATAACATGAAATCCTAATCGTGGTAAATAAAATCAAATCAAATTTATTGCATTCCATAATGTACATTTTACAAGTGGTAGCTTATAGGTAACAAGGACCCTGTCGAGCTCAGCAATATTAGGAGAGAAGAAGCTGTTTATTATTATTATAATAAATGAATATTATGAGGACAAGATTTTTATACAAGACGTTTTTTGAAAAACCCACGGAAATAACACAATAATTAAACACGAACAGCAAATTCCTCAAAATTATTACCACTACATCTACTTAAAAGTAAATTGCCCGACTCATTTTATACGCAATTAAAATTGTTAATGAGAAACTGTGATCTATTTAACGTTTTCATATAATCAAACGTGAAACCGAATCTCGTGATGATACGAAACCGCCTGCGGTTAGTAGTTCCGCATGACCACTCAACCAAGGTGAACTTAGTTAATAGAGTAATAAGTCAGCTCATTAAACATTTGTTACATTCAGATGCTGCTTTCATGGGTAAAAGAAAATCATTATTGTTAACATTTGTGATGATGTATTGTCGCAAAAAGTACATATTTTGCGTCAATATGATCCTTGATACAAATGGTATATTTTTATTAATCTATACTTTGTTTGTTTGTTTGAACGCGCTTATCTCAGAAACTACTGGTCCGATTTCAAAAATTCTTTCAGTGTTGGATAGTCTATTTATCGATGAAGGTTATAGGTTATATATTTTATTACGAAGATCCCACGGGCACGGGAGCTACGCGGGTGAAACCGCGCGCGGGAAACTAGTCTAAACATAATATATAAAGCTCAAGAGTTTGTTTGAACGCGCTAATCTCAGGAACTACGGGTCCGATTTGAAAAATTATTTTAGTGTTAGGTACATAGCTAATTTATCGAGGAAGGTTATAGGCTATATTTTATTAGGAAGTTTACACGGGAAGAGGAGCTACTTTAGTGAAACCGTGCGTGGGTATCTGATGTTAAATAATATGCGAAAAAGTGGGCAACAACAAGTAAAATCTAAGTAATTCTATCGTAACAGCAACTGATCTTCTACCCTCGGGTAGGTTAACATACTAACAATCTTATATATATAAATATTTATATATATCAATAATATACAATAAATTACCAGCGGAAATCAAGAGGACCTTAAATATTATTTTTGATATTTCAAAAGGTATTAAGTAAATTTCTCTACCAAAAGGCATACTTCACATGACGGAATATTTAAACGTCAAATTTGAAATTATTATTTAATTGCCATATATCTGACTCTGACTATTACCATGCCCAGAAGGTAGAGTACAGATGTTATCACTACCCTATAATGATGTAATCATTTAGTTAATTTATATATAATACAAATACATATACATATAAAAAAAATTGTGTTTGTATGTTTTTTAATTTAAATTTTTCCTAATTCTAAATATAAATACAGGTACATACTATTAAAAATGTATCTACAGGTTTAGTTGTATTAAGTCTGCTAGTCAAAGTACCTTATGGGCTCTCTATCGACCTGACTCATCCGCGGCTACACTTCATCAATTAGTATTGTTATTTAAATGAGGTAATCGGTAAGAAGAAGACCGGTCGAATATCCGGGATGTCACTCATTTTCTGCCGTATTGGGATCCTATTTGGTTAAATAATTCCACTATAATTTGAGGTCAGTGGTTTCCAGGATGTTAAAAATAGCAGATATCAATTAAAAAGTAAAATAAAATGGTCGGATATTTTTCCAGGCGGACAATTAGTGCAGTTAGCCAAGAGGATTTGGCTGCGGGCTTATAAAATAACTAGATTCCCGCGCGCAGTTACACATTTAATTGTTTGTTTGTTTTCATTGAACATCCGGAACTACTGGACCGATTTCACCATTAGAAAGCTACATTATCCAGGAATAACATAGTCTTTATTTAATGATGAAGTTTCCCGGGAACGGGATTTACGCGGTTAAAGCCGCGCGCGGGAATCCAGTTACATTATAAAAGCAATCATAATTATCTACGTGATTGTTTTAATATCTACCAATCTTATATTTTTTACCTAAGGAAGTATAATGCTCAGGAGTTGATTCATCATACCAGTTTTATCTATAACCAAACTTAGCCTGAATGGTTATCGCTGCATATACCATTTAGTGGCAAACGTGCAAGTTGAAATAGGTCACAACGATAAAATGATTCTCGATAACATGCGCGTGGTGAGGTAATAAAGGGCTAAGAAGCAGGTTCAACGCCTCTAGTTTCGTAATGAATAAACTAACACTGGAATCAATGTAATGGATATCAATGGAAATCTCAATGGCTTTATTTTATTTTGTAATCACTTTTTATTTCCATGCGGACCTTTGTTTCATCACATTCTCATTTTTAGGTGAGTTTTGGGACTTCGGATCTACTCTCTTAAGTCTTAAGGTTTTTTGTAAACTAAGAATCGAGACGGCAATGTTGTTTGTTTTAAAACCACCAAAGTAACAATCAACTTACTTAATAACTAATTGCTGTTAACTTCGTTGTAAAATTTGTTAAAAGTTTATTATTGGATTTTAAACGAAAATGTTGATCATAGATTAACTAACACGACAGTCTAATCAAATTATCTAATCCTGCTTTTGGAAACTCATTTCACGCTTAACAAGAGTTTTGGCAATAGATTAACTAAATTTCATCGTCGATAATTTTTTCAGACACTGTCATGTTGCTTTACAGGCAGTAACATTTTATAAAAATATTTTAATGTTTCATTTTAGGCATTAAACTAATGTTATTATGAAATGAAATGAAAACGTTTATTGATAATTGATAATGTAGACGAATCGATCGTACTTATTATAAGTCAAATACAATGATATTAACATTAGTTGATAAAAAAAAAACAGAATTCGTTCCCGTTCCTATATATTATTATATAGAATAGTTTTTTTTTTGTCGTTTAATAATAAGCAGACAATGAAGAAATTCGCCAATATAGAGTTTAAAGAGTGCGCAATAAGGTTTATTATGACAGTTTTTTTTCCAATAGCTTTTTTTTTCATTTGGTTACGTTTTCATTTCATGCCTGTACTATGAAAAAATACATGCGACCCTCGGAAAACTGCCAATATTCAACAAAACCATTTCCTGCTGGGGCAACGTTACCCCAGCCAGACATTTTATTTTTTAATTGGAATACTTATTGTCTATATATTAGTTGTCTAGACGAGATAAATGTTGCCGCTTTTTTGGTATCCGTTCTTTCTTCGGTTGCGAAGTAATTCAAGGTCCTGCTGGACTAAAGTTTGCGGTTTCATTAGATCTCTGAAACGCTTACGCAGCATTCTTATCTTCTTTTTTTACCTAAGTTCTTAAGAGTTAATTACAATTAGTTGTGCACTAAAAATAAACAATCAACTTATTTCTTTTGCTTTGAAGAAGAGCTTTTGCTCCTTCACCAGGCATAAAGGCAGAGCCTTAAGGCCAGCCTTAAAAAATGGTCAGAGCGGTCGATGGCGATGAGATTGAGGGATAATGACTTTTTTTTAGGGGAGTTTTGTTCAAGCGCCCGTTCAAATGCCTGGGCCTGTATGTGGATATCCGAATTGAGTGGAATATTAATCTTTATTTGCTACTTCAGTTTTATATCTGTAAAATTTAGCGTAGTAGGTACATACAATAATTACCAAACTAGTAAATTATTGATGATTAGGAAGTGCATGGTAACAAAAAGCGACAGCGTAGGTTGTTCCTTACGCTATTTTCTAAAGTATGTTGGATAGTGTTACAATTTTAGTACAGATGTGTACACAAGTTTAGAAAACGTTTCTTATAGAATTTTCATATACAAGTCAAATATTCATGTCAATACAACTTTTAAAATGTAGAAAACTTAAAAAAAAACATCTTTTAAAATTACAGATCGAAATTCTGCTTTAATGGCATTTTAATATAATAATATTACTAGCTGATGCCCGCGACTTTGTCCGCGTGGTGTTTGTTATTGCTCCGGTGTCTTAACTATCCCACGGGAACTAATTCATTTTCTGTGATTAAAAGTATTTAAAATGTTGCCCGGGGATGTAAAGTACCACCATACAAAATTTCATTGAAGTTGGTGCAACATTTTAGGAGTTAAGCCTGTACAAACGTTGCAGCTATTTCTGTACATACATACATTATGCAAGCTTACCTTGTACATTAATTCATCGAGCAACAATTATGCTGAAGTATCTCCTCAATAAAAGAACTCTACATTAATCAGGTTTCTTACACATCCATTTTGAATAACGCTGAACAAAATTAATGCAAATAATATTCAAAAACTCGATATAATATTTGCAAAAATAGAAAGCGGAAGCGCACGCGCACTCTACAAGACGAATTATTTGACTAATGGTCATGTTTAGTTCGCTATGAAACAATGAAATACCCCATCGTCACGCTCCTCCCCCTACCGCGTCCTATTCCGCTACTGGGTCCAGGTAGTTCCACAATAAAAGAATAGTTTCATAAGAATTACAAACTAAGCCATCTATTGTTCCACATAAACATGGTCAGGTCACCATATTCTTACTTCCTAATCTTTTTCTTTTGAGTAATTATTGTATATAAATACTATGCTGAAATTTTACAGATAAAACCTGATCTAGGTAACTAAACATTGATAATTGATTTCACTCACACAACAAATTAAAACTAAATTGTAAGAGACATGTAAAAAAATGATAAGAATCTGATTTAATGTTTCACAGATCTTGCGAAACCGCCAGCGTTACTCCATCAGGATCTTGAATAACTTCGCAACCGAAAAAAGGACAGATGCTAAATAAGTTGCAACATATACCTCGACTATACATCTAATTATATAGACAATATTTAATCCAATTGGGAGTATTGGATTAAATATTGTCTATATAATTAAAAAAGAAAAAGTCTGGCGAGGGTAACGAGCAAACGTAAAAAATTAAATGTTTTTGTCAAATAAAAAAAAATGGTTTGTCAAAAACCTATAAGAGCAACAAATTCAAAGATGTGCGCAACATGTACAGAAATTATGCAATTAATCATCTATTATAACATTTATATAACTATTTTCTTCATTATATTTCTGGGGTAACGCATACATATTGAGCCATTATGTTGACCTAGTTCCTTGTTTAGATATACTTTATCTCTTCCCAAGGTCATTATAAAAGGATTATTTCAATACTAGCATATATACACTATTATCCATCGCGTATCAATATTATATAGGGTATTTTTTTTTTTGAGCGGACATTTGTAGTTTACCCCGAGGCTTTTGCTACTTCACCGGGCATAAAGGTTAGCAGAGCTCCAGCCTAGATAAATGGTTTAAACACTACAAACTAAGCAACCTGCGCAAGAGGGCGTCTCCTCTTGCGCAGGTAGAGTAAGTAGATAATGGCTTATGGCTTTTAGTTTAGGGGAGTTTTGTGCAACTGTCGCTCTACTTTACAGTTCGCGGGCCTCTCTGACTTCTGGTCTACGAGGGCATCGGAAGGTTCTTAGCAAACTTAGGGTCGGGAGGGCGAGGGGGGACTTATGTCGAGACTGCCCTCGACTACAGTTCAATGGAACTTGAATCAAAACATTGGCATACAAAAAAAACTAAATGATTTTTTGTCCCACTAAAGCCTACTTGATAATGTTTTACTGGGGGCAGTGGTGTGTAATAGGAAGTATGAACTAAGGTCACCAATTATTAATGGCCATAAACTCTAACTATACAGTTTATGGTTTCCTTATGGTTTAGATTCCCCGATTAGGGTAAACTACAGATTTCTATTTTATCTAATTATACTTATATAAAGCGAAAGAGTTTGTTTGACCGCGCTAATCTCAGGATGTACTCGACCAATTTGAAAGTTTCTGTCAGTGTTAGATAGCCCATTTATAAAGAACGGCTATAGGCTATATTTATTATGGAAGTTAATACGGGTGCGGAAGTTACGCGGGGAGCTAGTGTCCTGTATAAATAGGTCACATAATATATAAAATACAGCTTTCCGCGCGCGGTTTCACCCGCGTAGCTCCCGTTTCCATGGGAACTTGATTATTAAATATAGCCTATGTCATACTGGAATAGTGTAGCCTCCCAATGGTCAAATAATTTTCCTAATCGGTCAATTTTCGGAGCCGGAAACAAACAATCAAATCTTTCCCCCTTAAAATATTAGTGACAATTACATTATCATTCAGAATCATTTGTAAACAAATATAAATATGGTACTGGTTATCCTTCCTTTAGCACTAATTATTACATTCAGTTTTATTAAAAAGCCTTCTCCCCTATTTTTCCTTGTTCCTGCCGTATTCGGATTTCTATATAGGTCGAGGGGAGCTCAAAATATACACGCGTATTTATATTAGTAGATAAACAAAAGTAAAATCAAACAGATAATGATCTAAGCAATGTCTAGTGCTTGATTACTTATCTAATCTCATGTTATGTCTGAGTCTGACGACATTTTATCAACATATTTGTTTTGAATAGGTGTAATGTGAAGTAAGGGAAATGATGCAAGGCAACATTAAAATGATGAATATAGTTATGTAAGAAATGTCATGATTAAATTATATTTAGTGTTACAAAAGACTGCACCCTAACAACACACACAGCACAATCCCTAGATCATGGGGGTCTTAAAATACATAAATCATGGACACTAAGAACATCCAGATTCTAAACAACTAACTGTGGTAAATGTGTAGTGTTCAGGGTAGGAAATGAACATAGAACCTAGTTCTCAAACAACTACCATAACAATTGAGTCACTTGTGCAGTCAGTGCCATCTACATGTGAGTTACATTACAAATATAAGCTTCAGCATGCCCCAATGCTTTCTCATGTAAAATGTGTCTCAATCTGTATAATCACCATACAAAAACGACAATATTGTAACTTTTTTTTATAGCATAAAAAATATTATTATACAATTACAAACACAAATTATACAATGTTATTTAATTATAAATATAATTAAATAACATTGTATTTTGTAGTGAATTATATAGTAAATACGTAAATTGATTTGATGTTAAATACATAATACATACCTAATCTTAACCATTGTAAGTAAAATATTTGATGATACATATTTATAGAAATGTAATAACTTTCAAGTATAGTAGGTATATGCAGAATAATGCAGATGGTGTTGATTGAATCACTCTAAAATTATAGTAACAAACAACAAGAAGGAGATGAAGTTAATTTTATGGCCAACAAGATTAACCCTAGAATGTTCCTGATTAGTAGGAGAACAAGTACATTATACAGTACATCAATGTTATTGTGCTTACTAAATATGTTTAGTAAAATGTATGAAACTCTATCAAAATCAAAATCAATATTAATGTGATGGTAATAATTCAGGTTATTTACAAGGTCTGTGATACAGCAGTTTGTGTGTTCAATCCATGCCAGATAAGAAATCTTTGTGTAAATGCTGAGATTTATTCTTATTTGGTTAATGGACCTTCATGCCTCAGAAAGTATGTTAAGCTTATGTTACCTATTGTTATAACATTATCTACAACAAGTGTATACCAGGGAACTGGCAGCACCATTTTCCTGTGTGCTACAACATAATACTGCAGTCACCAACCCTGACTAATGCAAAACTCCCCCATCCCTAGTAGGCCCACATTCAGCAGTGGACTTTATATGACGACGGAGGCCTGCTGATGATGATGACGATGCATAATTTAGGAAGTTAAATGAACTTATATTAAACTAACCTGTGATTTACTGAGAACTTTCAGTGCATACTCTTTGCCCTCGCTGATCTTGTTTACTTTGTACACTTCTCCAAAGGCCCCCTTTGCTATTGTCAGTTCTATGTTATAGTCTTTCTGAAGCAAGTCTGTGGTGATGGGAAATTCAGGTTGGAATATAGACTCTTTGTGTGCGACTGGCCAGGCGGTTTTGCTTGCTTCTAGTGGATTCTTTAGAGTTGAATCATTCCACCTGAAATTTGTCAAACTGACTGAGTAAAATTATATTAATTTTTTTTTAAACCGACACCTGCACATAATCAAACAGTAAGTACTATTTATTTTTTATTTCAGATGAACTATATGGTTTTTGCTACTTCACCAGGCCTCCTAAGCCAGCATAGTAAATCATGATGAAGTAATAAAGTATGACTAAAAACATTTGAAATGAATGATTAAGTTGTTTACAAAAGCAAGTTGTTTTTGCATTGTGTTTATCAACAAAGCAATCATGATTAGGATAAAAGAATCACATGACATTGAAAATATCATGCTATCCTGTTGTAAGCTTATTTTCAACCATCAAACATCAATATCATATTAATACTGTTAAATTTTAAAGCTTGCTAAACTTACAAAATATCTTAAAACAATTAGGTACCTACTTACAGAAAAATGATAATTAAATTATAATATTTTTTAAGTAATAGTCCAATTTACTGATTAAATTACTCAGTCAAATAATATGCATTGTTAAACTAAGTGATAAATGTAAATTACAATTAATTTAAAAAAGCAATCACTAAGTAATAAATTAAGTGTTCTCATTACCTAATCATGGGCATGGCTATCAATTTCAATGGAGATTGACAACTGTGTATACATATAATACAGCAGCACACTATATTACTTCAGCCACATGGCATAAATAAACAATGTTGTTATCAAAGAGGTTATGAATTATAAACAAATTTTAAATTTTCTTGTATCAGTTATGAAATTAACTTATATGCTCATTTAATTACTTAAATGTTATGAATCAGATGTTGCTATGTTTATATTTATTTTATACATTAAGATATTAATGTAATCTTATGATTTATAGTTGCACAGAAGAATAATTCAAGCATTATAACAGACAGTATTATGAAATTGATTTAAAATTACTGTTTCATGGCCACCACTGCAGTAATCAATATATTTATCAAGCAAAATAGTAGAACTTTATATTGATTAACATATATTGCATGAAGATAGGACAGTGACAATTTAAAAAGTAAATACTATGTTTACTTTGAGGGCTGATTAATTATCACTTTGTTGTTCACTTGTCATAATGTTTAAAGTAATATGTTAGTTTCACTAAATCGTAATACAGCGTGTATTTGAAACTGGCGGTATTATGGCGTGATTAAACTGTTTGTTTTGAATAATGGAATACAACACTAACCTTCGCCTCGAGACACGAGACCAAGGCCGCGATGCGCTGTACACGGACTGGTTACTCGTCACGCTCACGAAGGAACGTCCGCTCAAGTTACCCACGAAATGGGAGAGACTGAACTATAAACCAAAATAAATAATATATAATGCACTTACACATAACAAAGAACTCACACAAACAATGGACGGTTTAACGTCTTTACAGGTTTATGTACTTAACATAAACTTGTCAACACAAAGCGAACACTGAAAACACTGCGCAGCAATTCAGATTCAAAGGATCTCTCTTGTCTATCCACAAAAATATTTATTACATCGAGTTCAGCTGAGAATGACATTAGCAGGTTTTCGTTTCATCATTTACCTGACTTGTGAACGCCTGGCCGTCACGCTCAGAATGCGTAGATTGTTTGTGACTCCGTTGCTGAGAGTTTTTATTATACGTGTTTCCCATTAAACTAAAGTAATATTCTGTATGCACATCTCTTATTTTGATTTTTCATAAATTTCTACAAAACTGTTGACTAATTTTTCCACCATGAATCGCCCATAGACCAGATTGTTTATTGTTTTTAACATGTAATCTCTCCGTGTTACTATCGAGTCTTTTGAGCTTATTAGATAAAATTGTTTCAACCATAAATTGTTTATGGCCAGTGGGATGCATTACCCATAAACAGTCCTACAATAGCTGGGCTTACTTTAAAGTTAAGTAAATTCTAAATAATAAATTCAGATTTCTTAATGATTGTATATCTTGCATGCCAATGGTTTTGCCATAGGCGAACTTATATAATTCATAAACTTCTCACACACCCTTTGTACATGTATATTTGCAAAAAAATTACTTGATTAGGTATAAATTTTATGAGAATACTTAATATAGAAAAAACAGATTTCTTGCATTTTTATGATTCAATAAACTTGCTTTTAAAAATGTCTTTTATACAATAAATCTAGTTATACATTTATTTTCTTTTTACTAGGAATAAGGCGTAATATTTATATTAATAAGCGCGGCAAAGCGTAGAAACCTGTTATCTAAACTCCTGCGGGAACTTATTGCAAAGTAGTCATATGACAAGCCAATAATCTACATTGGAATAAAACTCAATAATAACAAAAATATTTATTTTATTAAAATTATAAAGCTTAGTTATGATAACATAAATTATATGATAAATAGTTGACGTATAAAGATCTACCTATAATATAGTGACCATATTTGGTTAGGCAGCAGGAATATATATATCCCAATACTGCCTCTTCCAACATAATGTGTATCCATGGATGAAAATATATTCATTCTATAGATAGGTGTGCCACCCCTAAGTACTAATATTATAAAAGCAAAAGTTTATGTGTATAGATGGATGAATGTTTGTTACTCTTTTACGCAAAACCTACTGAACGGATTTGGCTGATAGTTGATGCGCGGATAGTTTATACGCTGGATTAATATGTAGACTATAAAACATCACGATCCGACCTACTGGAGCACAGTAACGCGGGTAAAACCGAGGGTCGCAGCTGGTACTACTTGTAGCGACCATGCAAGATTGTTTTGAACGCTTGATGCATTCAACAAGAATATAAATTCTTTCTGTAATATAAAGTCAGCGTTGTAATCGAAATTGCATGGATGAAATTACAATAATTTTGTGTGTGTTTGGTATAGCGTTGCGTGTGTTTCGTATATCATTAATATTGTTATATATTAGGGGAATAGCACCAGGATTGCCCAGCGTACCCGGCCCTCACCAACGGCGGAGTGTCCGGGTGGTTTTAGGGGTGTAGCTAGCATACTACGATATGGAGAGGGAGAGTCCCACATACCCCTTCGCCAGCGTGGGAACGCTGCAGTGGCGGAAGGGAAGCGTAAATGCATTTTCCCTGGACAAAAAAAAAGGGAAAGTTTCACCAATTTTTGGGTAGGCATTTGAGGCAAGCTGGAAACTTACCTATCCCATACTGTAGTAGTTAATAGATCCCGGATCGGACAAAAAAGTATTTCGTATGTCCAGAATTTACCTTATTAGAGTCGTGTACCTACGTAGTCTAAAATGACTTGTCCGGGCTACGGCTCCTATTGACAAAACGCTACTATTACAGGGTTGGAAAACATTTACAGTAAAATACTTTCGTGTTTTAGCGTAGGGCTTTTTTATCTTATTACTTCGTTTTAAGAATATGTTAGCGCACATTGTTGTCTCTTTACAAAATTGTTGGGCCATTTTTTCTACTACTTTCTGAAGTTGCTATGTACACTGTACAAAGTACTCAAGTAAGGATTATGGATTACAATATTGGGTATTTTGTTACAATAGCTATTGTTCCACTTCAGGATATTTTGGCGCAAAATACTTTTTCACGTCAGTCAGAACGGCCAGATAAAATATGTTTTTATTGCCTTTTACTGGTGTTAAATACATTGTTTTACAATTCTCAGCTAAGTAGTGTATTCAGTGTATGGAACGTAACAGACTCGAACAAAAAAAGGGACGCAGTCATAAGACATAAGAGGATTAGCAGCGTGCTATCTCTTTCACACTTGTGACTGCACAGTGCGGGTAGTAACACGGCACAGGGGGTGTCGATAAAATAAACGTTGCAGCGATGTAGGTATAAAAACAATGCAAAGAGAAGTTAAGTTTATTAAAGTGATGGCATTATGAGTTACGTAAATGCCTTCCGGATTTTTGTCCTTTACGATTCGTATAACTCCTGCGAATTAACATGCTCGAATGACGTATGCTTTGATACCGATAGCATAAGTTTAGATTAGAAATCGCCAAATTCAATAACAATTCAACTTGCGATCATGTGGTCAACTGTGCAATCTCCACCCAATGCACTACCAACGTGGACTCACTCGTAAACAAGCATTTTATTTTGGCACGAGGGGAGACGAGAGACGAGAGGAAGAAAAACACTAGGTAGTGTGCAAAAATTCTGCTAGTAATCTTTATAAAAAAAATATTACAGCAAAACAATAACTCCAAATGTTCTGAAATGCATGCTTCGGTTATGCTAAATCTATCTGCAGTATGAGAGGAGGGCTTCGCGCTCGGTAGAGGGAAGAGGGTTGATTTTTGAGGTATCATGTTAATAAGAGGGTCTAAACTGTAAACAACTTGTATACTATATCAATAATAACAATATTTTGTTACTTAATATTTGTACTAATTAATTATAAAATGCGGTTCAAATATACAAAACATAAAATGTAGCAATACTTCTAATAGGGATGCCGACAAAAATTCTATTTGGTCCGTCGTCATTTAAAAAACCAAAAGATATTGGACACGTTTTCATTCCGTAAACTATGACGAAGATACAGCGCGTTGAAATTTCATGTGACTTCACTTCTAGGTACAATTTTGTCTAGTAGTGACGTCAAAAGCTACCTATTATGAACACTCCTCAACTTTATTGCTCTTTATTTAATCTGTGTAATTTTTTATTAATTTGATAAATCAAAAAATACGTATTCAATACTTTTTGGTAATTTAACTAACGGAAAAATAAATTTAAAGTCGTCATCCCTATTGTTATTATGTGTCTTACTTTAAATCAGTAAGTTAGAAGTTTATACAATTATGTGATTATAAAATTATATGTCAAACAATCTACAAAACATTTTTGTATTCAACATACACTTTAATATATTTATATATTCAGCGAGTTATTGATTTCAGTATGATGAACTACTACGCCAACTATTGAGCTTATTTACTTTTTTAAATTTGTTTTTCCCAAAATATTGAATTTGAAATAAGCATTCCATTTGGCTGAAAATAAGGCAGCATCACAAAATCAACCAATCACATCACTAATTCCATTCCAGATTTCTAATAACAGTTCTGCAGCAGAAATTATAGCTAATGTTACTTGTAAGTAACAATATAAACACCTAAGTATATAAGATATGTATATCGAATCCAACTGATTAACCATTAGCAGTAGGTGTGTTTAGTATTAACTGATTTTGAACTTTATAACAAGCCTGTAGAGTTCAGAATATGGCGGTCGCAATGTGTTCACTGCTTGACTAAGGATTAATATAAGTAACTCAATTAAACTGCTTGTAGTTTGATTCATTCATTTGAATAACTAGAGTAATATTGCGAGTTATTTTGTCAAATAAACATCTTACGTGAACAACAAAATACATAACCTATATGAATCAGAGCTCCAAATGCTTAACTTTAATTGGACATGCCATTTTTTTGACTAGCTGTTTGTGCCCGTTATCAGTTCAAAAAATCCGCCACTCTAAGAGGATTTTATCAATACAAACTTATAAATGAAAATATTGATAACATTTTTCTATTAATTAGAAACATAAAAAGGGAATGATCCAGATTAGGGAAGTCGTTCTCAAGTTATGTCGTACATACATTTTAGCGATTCATTTTTATTTATATAGAATATGCAGTCATTATATTTTACCCAGTTAATTTAACCAGATAGCTAAGCATTTAGGGTGGATTAGCTTGAGCGAACGTTGCATTTAGCTATTTGGTTTAGCCATATTTTTGCATCATGCTATTTAATAAAAGGGCTAGGCTATATTTAATTGAAAGATTTATACAATCTGTTGGCTACGATGTACATACCTTGCATCTACTAATGGGCAATGTCTATAAAAATAAATAATAATGTATAAAATAACTTAAATTCCATTTCACGTAGCAACACCATTGTGAGAGTGGTGACAGTTATGGGTAATTAAATTATATTCAATGTTATGTACCTACTGATATATTTTATCTATTAGTAGGTACATAACAGTGAACTATTTTATCTCAAATAAGTTTAATTTACCATAGCAGTCACACCTTACACTATTTTCTTTTTTTAATCAGTTGAAGTACATTCAATATTAAAGTTTACACGCTCTTTGAGCTAGTATTTCTTCTAGTTGTTTCCAAGCCCTGTCCACTTGTTCCTGAGTATGTTCGTAGCTCCACTGAGGACTGAACACTACGTTTGCATGCTCTATTTGTTCTAAGTTTGTTGGTAAACTTTGTAGACGTAAACGGGCCATTTCTTCGGACAGGTTGTCGCGTTCCATTACTCGTTTAACCGCCTGTAAAATAAGTATTACTTTAGTGATTTGTTTTTGTTGTTGTTTATGGACTGCGCTTGTGTCGCCATCTACGCAACGCTTGGTGTTTTATATCCTACAGGCTTTGCCCGCGACTTCATCTGCGTAAAATAGTGACTTATTTTTAACACGTGAACATCATTAAAGTATCTATAATAATAATAGCCTTTATTCAGATACGTAACGTAAAATGAAATATATTTAAATTATGATTGCCGCGACACTATCTGTTTGCCTTTCGGCAAAGGCCTCCCCCAACTGTCTCCATTCCTCCATGTATTTGGCTGTTCTGGTCCATGTGTTACCTGCTGTTTTGGTTCATTAAAGTATCTATGCAGATACTTTTAAAGTATCTGTGCAAGGACTCCGTAAATATTACATCACAATACCTCTAATATATTGTCTTTTGTCGTACACTTATAGAAAAATCGCCTAAACCTTACCTATTTCCATACAACCTTTCATCCTCTATTCCCAATTGTTATTGAAAAAAACCTTTTACAAATTTTTGTCATATTCACTTAATAATCAACAGCTTAAAAAAAAGTTTCAATCTTCTAACTTAAAAAATGATGATACTTCCATACAACCTTCATACCCCCTTTTCAAACCCTTACAACTCTTTTTTCACTTTAAAAAGCCTGAGTCCTGAGCTCAGACTCTACACTTAATGTGTACCAAATTTCATTAAATAAGTTGGCGACATATAGATTATTAGTAAGAATGACGAACACACATCATCCAATAGAATCTTTTGATATAAATTCTTTAATTTTTTTATTCTCGCTTTAGCTTTAGTAAATTGTCTCGGCCTTGATGAATCATTCAGTAAGTCAGGACATGTTACTTAACATATAAGATATGATCGTTAATACTCTAATAGCGGTCATCGCGTGTTTTTTTATATTTCTCACCATTTAGATCATTATACGTTAAGCATTCGTATCATTTATCTAACTACGATGCTTCTACATACTTTATCCCTTACCTCATTCTCTGGTACAATGACAGCCCACAGCTGGTGACAGTAGTTGTACCACTGCGCCTTCACCATGACCGCTGCTTCCATGATCACGACTCGGTAGCCCGCCTCGCCGTACGCTCGAGCCCGATTTAAGGCCTCTTCTAGTATCGCCGGCCACAGCAGACTGTTTAGTTTCTCTAGTTGAGCCTGTAAGTTTTAATACTTAGATCAGAAGCGTCTCTAATCTTAACCAGGGTCTGATTATAGATACCAAAGAATAATGGGTATAATAAGTGTTCTGCTTCCATGATCATGGCTCGGTAGCCCGCCTCACCGTAAGCCCGAGCACGAATTAAGGCCTCTTTTAGTATCGCCGGACACAATAGACTGTTTAATTTCTCTAGTTGGGCCTGTAAGTTTAAAACTTAGATCAGAGGCGTCTCTAATCTTAACCAGGGGCTGATTATAGATACCAAAGAATAATGGGTATAATAAGTGTTCTGCTTCCATGATCATGGCTCGGTAGCCCACCTCACCGTAAGCCCGAGCACGAATTAAGGCCTCTTCTAGTATCGCTGGCCACAACAAACTGTTTAGTTTCTCTAGTTGGGCCTGTAAGTTTGACACTTTAAAGTCGGAAGCGTCTCTAATCTCAACCTTTTTTTTTTGGAAATGATTGAATGTTTCGCTTTCCCTCCGCCGCTGCGGCGTTCCTGCGCCGGTGAAGGGGTATGTTTAACTCGTCCTTTTCATAGCGTGGTATGCTTATAAAAACCCCCTTGGTACCTCCGTCCGCCGTTGGTGAGGGGCCCAGGAGCCCATGGCTTTTTAGGACACTCCAATCTCAAGCTGGGTCTTATTACGTACGTATTATACCTACCAAGGAGCTTGACTTCCTCGATAAATTGTCTAGCTTACACTGAAATATTTTTCAAATCGGATCAGTAGCTCCTGATATTAATTAAATAACAAAAAAACTCTTCAGCTTTATATATAAGTATAAGATAAATCAATATGGCAAAATATCTCTTGCTATTGTTTCTTTTTTTTCGGTTTGACATACGTAGGTAGCCACGAGGCTTTTGCTACTTCACCGGGCATAAAGGCGAGCAGAGCTCCAGCCTTAATAAATGGTTTAAAAACTACAAACTAAGCAACCTGCGCAAGAGGGCGTACCCTGTGGGGCTTGGACCTCGGCTCAGGGCGGTCGCTGGTGATGAGGGATTATGACTTTTAGTATTTTAGGGGAGTTTTGTGCAACTGTCGCTCTACTTTACTGTTCGCGGGCCTCTCGGACTTCGGGTCTTCGAGGGCACCGGATCCCCCCTCGTCACGAGGACGAGGGGGGATCCGGTGCCATTGCTATTGATCAGTTCCTGGAATTTTTAAGTAATCTAGCCGGTTACCTTATCACTGAACACTATCTGTCCCAGCTTCTTCCTGTCAACCTGCCCGTCCTCAGTAATGACGTGTTCCCCGAAGGTCTCGGATATCGTGCGGTTGAGAGGCAACCCCGGCTTGTACAGCTCGTGTGCAATTGTATCACAGTTAATTACGGCAGCACCTTTAGCTCTGTAAGTATAAAATAAAAATGTAATACGCCATTTTTTGGCTGCCATCTTGGATTTACAATAATACAGAATATAAATCAAACTAGCTTTGTCCGCGACTTAGTCCACGTGGAATAATGACTTTGAGTAACAGTTTTAATCATTTAGGCTTAAAAATGACGAAGGCCTAAAAACATTTGCTACCTTGAGTTTGCCTTTGACATAGATTAACACATGTGTTACATGTTCATCTTAAAAACATTATTTATACAATACAATAATTAAATGTTTTCCAATTTAGTTCTATTAATTTAAACTGACTGGTGTACCTACTCACTTTAATTTGTTAGTCAGAGAAGTTTTTCCACTGGCGATTCCGCCAGCTATGCCGATTATATACGGGCAGTCAGGTATCTTTGGGTTATGCTGAAAATAATAAAACAAAGTATCAAATCTCGTAGGTCTTGGGTTCGATCCCCACGCCGGACAGGAAATCTTTGTATAAATTCTAAGATTTCTTCCGGTACTGGTTGGTTGAGGGACTACCCTCCGTGCCTTAGAAAGCACGTTAAGCCATTGGTCCTGATTGTTTATTTCATCATTCATCTATAATAGCCGTGTATCAAGGAACGGGCACCAGCGTTTCCTGGTACAACATAATACTGCGGTCACCAACCCACCTGCCAAGCGTGGTGACTATGGCAAATACCCTTCCTCGCGAGGAGGCCAATGTTCAGCAGTGGACGTTATACGGGCTGATGATGACGATGAATTAATTCTATAAGAGTGCGTAATTTCATACTTCACCGCCCGCGCCATTTTCGTAAAAAGGGATACAACGTTTTTGCTTCACGTATTAATCTATAGATTTAGGCACATACTGTAGGTGGTTTCAACAAGGTTCCCAAAAGTCTCATTCGCTGGTTGCTGGAGCTGATCTTCGGGTCTTCTTCGAGATGTCTGTCACTGTCCTCGGTTAGTGCTATCACGTAGACTTCCATGGGATGGAAGCCGTTCTTCACTCGCATCTCATTGATCTTGTTGGCCCCTCGTTGCGTTTCTTCACTTACGACGATAAGCTAAACAAAATAAGTATGACAATTAACAAGCACCCTAAAAGTGTGATAAAGGCAACAACCTGGAATTCTTTCAAAAACAGACTTGATAAAGTCTGTTTTAAAAGTGACAATATTCACTCCACTTGACACACTCATATTAAGCTGCTAGTGTGGCTACTATATAATAATAATATCTTATGGTCGCCCATTGGTCGAAATTCAAACACAATTAAAAAATGCTTACATCTTTTTTTAAACAAATAAACTATAAGTGTAATATAATAATATCTGTATTAAAGTGTAATAATAAATGACAACCTCCGTAGCGTAGTCGTATTTGGCTCGCTTTGAATCTCGGAGGTCGTGGGTTCGATCCACACGCCGGACAGGAAATCTTTGTGTAAATTCTAAGATTCCGGATTTTTATAACATCATCTATAATAATCGTATATCAAGGAACGGGCAGCAGCGTTTCCTTGTGTGGTAAAACATAATACTGCGGTCACCAACCCGCCTGAAAAGCGTGGTGACTATGGCAAATACCCTCCCCCGGGAGGAGGCCCATGTTCAGCAGTGGACTTTATACGGGCTGATGACGAATGATAATGATGAAATGTGTTAGTGTATTTTCTCTATAAATAAATAAAAATGAAGTGCATGTGAATATATTATGTGCATTTAAAAACTAATAACTAAAACAATAAAAAAAACATGTCTGTGATATATAGCTTAGTTTAAAAAGTATGATATAGGCTACTTTTTATTTTGTCTGAATGTTGGTTTATCCGGATATTCAGCTCAATCTCCAAAATGGTATTGCCTATTTAGATGGGGCTTTTAATGTAAGATGCTTATTTCACGCGGACGAAGTCGCGAGCAGTAAATAACATATTAAACAAAATTCTCACCTGATATTTAGGATCATCTTTGGTTGGTCCATAAAGATCTTTCAGAGGAAAAACATCATATTCAAGATCTGGATTAATGTCCATTAAAAAGTTTTTTACATGACTTACTCTTACTTCTAAAGGTTCTATAAGTTCCCATAATGTTTTTGCTGCAAGAAATAAGATAATTCGTTAGCAAATATAGAACGAGACGAACAAATTGAAACATTACATTGAAAATTAAACAAATAAATATACAAAATAATATATAAAGAAAAAAGTATAATAACATGTCAATTCTTAAAATATTCATGTTTCGTATTTTTTTATTCTTGTTAATGTTCCAGCGATTTATTTAATCAGAATTTTTATAATAAGCTCTTTTACATAGTTTATCTACCTATATAACTTGTTTATAGAACAATCTCTTACATTATTAGTAAGTGTGTTCTAGAAGCGTATATCAAGACTTGAAGCGTCCTGTCAATTATTAGTAACTAGCTTCCCGCGCGCGGTTTCACCCGCATAAGTTCCATTACCGGAATCTTCATATATGGCCTATATAACCCTGAAATCATTTTTCAAAGCGGACCAGTAGTTCCCGAGATTCGCGCTCAAGTCAACAAACTCTTCAGCTTCACAGTGTATAAGTGATACTAATATTAAACATTTTAAAATGTTCTTACACTGAATCATATTAACATTAGCGACGCCCACCGTAACAAGCTTGGTGGCACGCAAGGCAGCTTGTGATAACAATTGTTTGTGTCCATTGTGTAGCCGGTCAAATGTACCGCCGAGAGCAACATACTCATATGTCTTCACTTCTTCCATAGAACTTTCTGGAGCACCGTCTTGGAAATCTGTAATATTAACATAACAAACAATTAGTCAATACTTATAAATAAAATTGAAGTTTCTGTTCTAATTACCAAAATGACAGGTTTATGCTAAATGAAGACAGTATAATTATGCAATAGAAAATTTTATTTTTAAATATTTTTTTCATTGTTTTGAGTAATCTCCAAATGAATTTTATTAAAAAAAATTGCTTCCACATAAAATAATATAAACATGATTATACAAGCAGAACCATGGACACAGTAAGTCTTTTATTTTAATTCAGTTATTCATGATACTTAATTTCAGTACCTATTATAGTTACGGTGGAATCCAATCTAAAATACTCAGAACTTTTACCTACTATATAAAAGCAAAATGTAAAAATATTCTAATTGAAATGATTGCTTTGTGAAATATTATTAATGATTGTATGATTTTATTATCATGATAAAATCTTGCTTTATTATATTGATGAAGTATTATCAATATAATAAAGCAAGATTTATACAGAATGTGCGAACTCATTATATTAATTTACTTTAGAAAATCATGTATCAAGGTCATAAAATTGCTTTATATCTTTATTGTTGTAACTATTTTAGTTTTTACTTATGTTAAAAACATAATTTTTTAAACAAGTATATGACAATATCTGTTGAGACAAAAATCCAAACATTGCTGAGTGCACCATAAGTACCTTTGGAAATGTTACTAGACCAGCGGCTCCCAATTTTTTTCCTCCTCTTTCAAAACTTTACTAGTTCCATTAAGTACTCTATTTCTATTATATTACAAACTAACAACTTGTGAACCTGATTGTTTTTACACCAACATAGATCCCTGTTGAATCTCCCGTGGACCCCTGGGGGTTCATCTGGACCACTTTGGGAATCATTGTTCTTGACTTTTATTTATTTGCATATTTATATTTCAGGCCTATTTTTGGATAGATATATTTATTATGCAGGCATAAAAATCGAAATAGTATAAAATATGCAAGAGACATCCCTTGTAGGATTAAGACATTCACTAATTTGAAGAATTGTAGAATATTGACTTTTAGATTTGCAACTGTTATCCTGTTTCACAGTTCACAAACATTTCAGATTTTAGGTAAAGGAGGCATTCAGAAAGTGATATGCAAGCTGGGTCAGGAAGTATATCTATATGCAGGTCATTATAATATTGGGCCAGGTTGCTTATGTATGCCCGCAGTTATTGAAGGAGTGCCCGGAGGGTTTTTGTGGTGTAGGGCCCTCTCCTCATGGTATGAGTTAGCTTACCACGCTATGGAGAGAGCGAGTCCCACATATCCCACCGCCAGCGCTATACACACGAATACACTGCAGTGGCGGTGGGAATGCGTAAATGCATTTCCCCCAAAAAAAAAGGTTGTTATAATATTGACTCTGGTCTAAGTCTCCTGGAAGTATCTTGATACAATATCTTCCTGTTTAAATAGCATGTTCCATTTATATGCTGTTTAAACAAGAATGTTTGTTGTACATAAATAAATAAAATAATAAACAAACTTACCAATTGCTTGTACTTTATAACCAGGTTTAAGAGAAGCCACAGTACCCTGTAACTTCTCAATATCCTTAGCCAACTCACTGTCATACAGTATCATGTCTATTGGATAGTTTGTCTTTATCTCTTTCGTCATATCACTGGGTCTTAACATAAGTCTAATGTCTAAATTGCCACATTGTGCTGTTGCCTGAAATTATAATAAAAGAAACCCAAAATAAATTATCCCTCAATTTTATGTTAGACTAGCTTCCCGCTGTGGAGTAGTCACCAGAGTAACTCTTGTACTTATAGGAATTTCAAAATTCAGCATTCCTCGATAAAAGTACTATCTATCACAGAATTTTTCAAATTGAACCATATACCTTTCCAAAGGGGGGAGCTTTGGAAAGGTATATGTTTAGTGGTTGATGTTATATTTTGGAAAGGTTTATAAATATTGACATACCTTGGAGTAAACATTTTCAATTTGCTTACTGACTGCTGCCAGTGTATTGTCTGATTCTCCTCTAATCTTCACATATAAAACATTTTGCACAAACTGAGAGGCCTTTTTACATAGTGATTGTGCTTTGGCTACACTTGATATGAACAACAAACCATGGTTTGCCATCTCACCTGAAAATTTCAATAAAAATAGGTCAACTTTATTTATTCGCTAAACTAATATTTTCACATACAAAGTCTTAAGAATAATTTTGTCACGCAACAAGCAATGATTGATGGAAATAATGTACATAAATTAAGCTTTCCATTGGTGAAGATTAACATAGCAATACTTACTAAAAAAAATATGACAATTTAATGTTCTAGACATGAAAACCCACCTGTAGATTTCATCATAAAATAGTAAGACACTATCACTGAAAGCAACACAATTATAAAAGGCACGCCATATGTAATTCGTACCATTCTACGCCGACCAAAGTTCAAATTTTGATTGCGTACGAATTTATTCCAAACTGTTTAAAATACATGAAGGCAAACTAATGTGATTTATTAAATTAATGATAATTAGTAGTACGACGTAATATTGCACCACATCTAATAGCTAAAACGAAAACAAAACGTATACTTTGAAACTAACATAAAGTTTAAGCTGTTATGATTGTTTTGAATGTAAAAAAAATAATGAAATAAAGCTAATAAATGAATAACATTACCTAGTCTAGAACAAAACAAAAATAGCGATCTGAGATAAAATGTACACTTAGTTTAGGGAGAATCTTAACTTATTTATTCAATTTGAAAATCAAAACAAAGCTTTCAGGTTATGTTGATAAGTTTGACGTTGACATTTTATACTGTCATAGAATAAGGATTCAATAGAATGGACACCGGCAGTATAAAACTAAGGTCAGGGCCGCACTGATACGCGGACAGCAGCGATTGCGACGCGATGAAGAAAAGAACTCATATAAACACATGTTGGTGGGCGCACTGCAGGAATGACAAGCGAAATTTATTTTTTCGAAGCGTCGTCGTTGCTTCGCAGTCACCGTACCTGTGCAGCCGCGACCTTAGAGATTTATCCTAGGTATTAAAAAAAAAAGACGTCGATACATTCCACAGAGTACTTTATATATAGAAAATACATTCTAAAAAGATGCTCGTTACCATGGTGGTATTACAACTGCTTGACATGACTTGTAATGCGACATGGGATAGCGTTAGACTCTCAGAGAACGACTATTAGGATTCTTTCGGGTCAATATTTTGCTATATTTTGGAAGTAAGTGATAATTTTGCTCCTAGGTCCTGATGACTTGATGTTTTAGCCTATATGTTAATGCAGCTTATAAACGATGCATGTGCAAAATATCAGCAAAATCGGTTCAGTAAGTAGTTGTTGCGTACCTGGTCCCCGCCAACGGCGGATCGAAGGTGTGTCCGGGGGGTTTTAGAACTGCAGGGTCCTCTCCTCGTGGTAGGACGGAACGGTAACGGTAACGCTGCAACGGCGGTGGGAATGCGTAAATGCATTTCCCCCCGGATAACCAAACAAAAAAATTGTTGTTGCGAGAAAAGTCCATCCATTTATACAAACTTTCTCGTTTATAATAATATTTGGCTATATTGTCTAGGTACTATGATGGTCTACATCCTATTGCGGGTCTTCGGGATTCTCTATACCTTATCAATCGATTCCATTTGGAGGGCCCTCCCGACCCTTAGTTTGCTATGAACCTTCCGATGCCCTCGTAGATCCGAAGTCCGAGAGGCCCGCGAACTGTAAAGTAGAGCGACAGTTGCACAAAACTCCCCTAAAGAAACTAAAAGCCATAATCCCTCAATCTCCCCGTCAGCGACCGCCCTGAGCCGAGGTCCACGTCCCACAGGGGACGCCCTCTTGCGCAGGTTGCTTAGTTTGTAGTGTTTAAACCATTTATCTAGGCTGGAGCTCTGCTCGCCTTTATGCCCGGTGAAGTAGCAAAAGCCTCAGGGCTAACTACATATGACCGTCCGAAAAAAAAAACGAAAAACCATTCGGAGGGGGCAAAAATAAACACACTTACATAAAGTCCATCGTTTAATTTGCATAAAACTTAATATTACTTACTTCTAATTAATATGTCACAAAAACACACAACAACTCGTACTCTTGTATCTAAATTTATACTTAGAAGCCTTTTTAAAGCAAACACTTACCAAATAGCGCAAAACGTATAAAAATACATTAAGTATACTTAACTTTTATCCTAAACTTAGATAGACAATTTTTTATACATCTAGATAATCAAAACATTGTTTAAATAATTATGACATGTGTAGAACTTACTGTTAAGTAAGTATAATGTTACAGATATAATGAATCTAACGTTATTTATAAGCGCGTAGTTTTTTTTTTGTGTGGGCACAGCCACAAAAGAATTAAAGTTGCTGATATAAAGGTTGCACATAGCTCGAAGAACTGTCGGCCGATGGGACAGAAAGGTTGTCGAGTGGAATCAACGAACTAGTAAGCACAGCGCAGGACGATCCCGTAACGTTGGACCGACGACCAAACAACTTGCAACAGGCCGATTGCATTCGTTACCGCTAGAAATTGATGAGGGGGGCTATGTTCACCGGTGGACGTCTAGTGGCTGATATGATGTTGACAACAGCGTTCGATTTGGATATTGAAATGTAGTGAATGGAATCATTAGGTAAATAATATTATAATGCGTTTGAAGTTAAGCAGGCTCCGTCGTGCCTACTGCATATATACTACACAACTGGGTAAGTGAGTAAGTAGGTAAATGAATGTACCTATAGTTGGTAATTAAAGTGTGTTATTGATCCGGAAGAAGGGCGAGTTTCATCGGTTAGTACAGTTTAGGGACTCTAGTAATGCGGCGTAGCGAGTCCTACCCGGGCCCCGTATCAAAGTTTGTTGCGGAAGCCTGCTACCACATGATTTTGGGGGGGGCTTGTAACGCAGAGCCCTGTATCATCTATACCGCTGATACGGTGAAAGTTCCACCCCTAGCTTGATAGCTCCAACTCTTTTACAAAGACATTACTTTAACTACTATAATAAGAAAACTATCGAAGTTTCAGGAATATACGGCGGGATAATAGAGTCATTGAAACTCAGTTTCGGTAACGATGATGAACGATAAAATTATTAGTCAAAATAATAATAAGCATTGTAAGCATCAGTTATGTTTCTAGAACTTATAGGTAGGTATTAAACCTAGGTAAATCATAGACTAGATAAACACATGTCAAAATACTAGTTCACTGGTTGGGAATGGTAAGCAAACTAAAAAAATTTAGTTGTGAACTTCATCGTTTAAAACATGTAAGTTTGTACCTATCTGATCATATTTTAGACTGCTAATATTGTCATTAGCAATCTGAAATGTTTATTTTGGGTTGACTAGGTACATTGAGAGTTTCACTAAAGTAAAAAATGCAAATTATATTATTACACGTTTTGTATCAATTTTTATACTTATTCCATATAAGTTCGGTTCTCAGGACGTACTCTTATTTATAAACAAAACAGTGGGATTAAACACAATTTCGAATTATTTTTTTATTAAAATTTGTCATTTGACAGTAGGTACTTACTTATTAATGTATGTACTTATTTTTATCTAAACCTAACTATGTGTCTATTTTAGGTACATAGTAGGTACTAAACTAAGGTATGACCTAACTTAGTAGGTAAGTTCTTATAAAATAAACTTATAGGTAGGGCTATTGGTAACTCCATTATTTCTTAAAATATTAAAGCGTTGATCCATCTGGGTAGCTCTGTATCAGCAATTATATTGACTAGCAATAAATGTGATGCATCCTTTGTTCATGAGAATTCTTTGGCTTAAAATTGTTACGTACAGCCATCTGAAAAAAAAACAATAAATTTCAATTACAAACTACCGCGAGTCTTACTAAGTACATGTCTAACTACAAAGTAGACTCCTTGCGTATATATACTCTAAGTTTCGAAGGTATACCTACACACTCAATAGCTTTGGTGTCCTTCCCAACATCCAGGTGGTGCTTCTGCCCATGAAGACTGAGAAGAAAGCCTAAGTTCTTCTTCTTCGTGCTTCGCCCGTGTTGTGTGTGCGTGGCGGCCATACTTATACGTACCTACTTTTTAGGTTTCTGTACCTATACAAAGTGAAAAATCGAGACCCTATAACTAGGACTCCACTATCTTTATGTTTGTCACCAGGCTGTATTTCATAAACCATAATAGATGACCGTTGACTTTGTCACGTAAGTATTGTGTATTGTTGTCTTCCCATGGGTATAATAAGAGGCGACTAAGGGACATAGGTACAGCTGATGTCTGAGCAGCAGCATCTATCAGCTCAAGGATACTTATCATCTTACTGCTATCCGCGAACGATGTGATTATGGCAATATCCCTCAACCACAATGCATTTACGCATTCGCTGCAGCGTATTCGCGCGCTGGCGGTGGGATATGTGGGACTCGCCCTCTCTATAGCGTGGTATGCTAAACTCATACCACGAGGAGAGGACCCTACACCACTAAAACCCCCCGGACACTCCTTCGATCCGCCGTTGGCGGGGGCCGGGTACGCATGAGCAATCCGGCCCCCCGACGGCATCCCTCAACTACCTGGCTTGCCAAGTAGGTACTAGGTGGATATAAGCGGGCTGATTAAGTGAACAAGAAGATAGTTAATACCTGTGTATTCAGTGCATTTCCTTAAGCCGTAGCGCCGAGTCGTCTGAGGAGATGCGCGTGTCCTCCGTAGGCGCTGTGCTGGTGGTGTTCCACTTGGTGGTGCGCGATTCCCTTTCGGAGTATGGCAGACCGAACCTCACTGAGAACCTGCGTATTGGCAAATTAAGTATGTTTAAGCATTGATGGAATTTTTGAAGTGGAATTGAAAAGCCTGTTGATAAACAAGTCCTATTGTGGAGAGGCTAAATATTTAAAAGACGATTTAAAATACAAACAATTCTAAAAAAAAACCCTTCCTCTGTCCTATTATGCAGTTCCCGAGGTTTCATGTGAACGTTATGTACTATTTTTATAATTCTTCTATAGTTCAACAATTTCAGAAAAACTGATTAAGATGAAAATAATTATTACCTATAGAGTTGACAGTTTGAGTATAGCTAAGGTAACATAAATCAGGGTCTTCGGGTTTCGATCTTCTGCAGACCTAAATGAGATTCTTTAAGAGAAGTAAGTAGGCAGGTAGGTAGATACTTAAGTCAAGAACACGACCATAATACGTCAAAACGCTTTGTTAAAAAAACATATCAACAATATTTTACTGAATTAGCGCTAAGATCCATCGAGCGTATATACCTAGTGCTTGTAATATAGCAAGCAACATTAGCAACATGTTTAACCAATTTATAAGTACTCAGGTATGACTCAATCAGCACGTTTAGTGCCAACTACGGGTTACTTTAAAAGCATTCTTTCATAAAAAACTGAAAGTCAAAGTCGGCTACATGATAACGACTGTAAATTTGTATCTATGAATTAACATAGGTTACCCGCAATATCTACACACGTGATATATCTAAGGAATATAAAAACTGCATCAAACCATTGTAAACAAACGACATTATGATTTTACTACAAAAATGTAAGTTTCACAGAAAAGTCGCTTACATGTCGAAAAGTGATACTATCTCGTACAAACACGCCAATGTCGTTGTTTGATAAATTGCTTTTATACACGAGTAAACAGGCCTAGATACAATACCATGTGTATGTATATATGTAGGTACAGTTTACACTGTCAGATTACACCTAAGGATATTAGTTCCCGTCAACATTTACCGACATTGACCGAACAAGGGTAATTTGTTGATATAAGCGTTAGATTGCTTTCGCATAACCTTCAGGTGATAAAGGTGTCTCGAAGTATCTAAACCGCCGGTGAACTACGAATAATAATGGTAAACACTTAAATCACTATAAAAATGATGGTGTTTATAAGTGATCGATTAGATAATTGCTCCGTTCCCGTTCTCGAATTCACCGTGGTTGAATGGTCAAGTGATACATTAGGAACTTTATATAAGATAACAGATTTCAGTTTCCAATCCTACCGATGTATTGTTCTTAATTTATTATATTTAGATTTGAAATTTAGTGTGAGCTGAACATACTCACACCATACAGCTGCATACCTACACTAAATCCGTAAAATGAAAAAAATACACGGATCTGATAAAAAAATATATGTGAAAAACGAATATCGTTTCCAATATTAGTATAATCTTTCCTGTTTGAACGATCTTTACAACTTGGCTTTTAATGGGCCTTTATACTATAAGCTCAAAATATAATAATATATAATAATAGCTTATATAAGCTCAAAATATGAAACGGAAATTATAAGTGATCTCTCGATTGATATATAACGATGGTTATTTTTAAATGCCACCATATGCTGGTCCAGTTTCAGCGCATGGTGTGATGAATATTCATTACATGCAGGTGCATGTTTCATAAATTATATAACGTTATTTTCATAAACCCATTTGTCATTATGTATTGCCAATTCATATAGTTAAGTATTCAGGGTTATTTTTAAAACACCAATACCGAAAAAATCTGCTGTTCCATACATTTATGTTCACTTACCTCGACAAAATGTATGGAACAGCTGATTTTTTTTTCGCGATTTTGAGGGTTGGTATCATAGTAAAAGTTATTTAAAATTATCAGTACCTACTTGCACCGTACGTTTTAAAAATAACCCTATATAGGTAAATATAATGAATACCATTAGGGATTTATATTTATATTATTTAATTCTAGGTATATTTGACATATTTTTATATAATAACTTAGCTACTTTATATATCTAGATCTCAGAAGCATACCTAAGGATGGATGTACAATACTTCAGAAGCATTTAGCCGTAAGTGCCAGTTTACGATAAAGGCACATACGACCCATGTTTCTGACGTATAATGGCACATCCGACCTTATGTTTCTGAGCTCTACATATGTAGTGTTAATGTAGCATCTCATTATTGGAGATAAATTAATAGATAATTATCATAATCAGTGCATGTTGCTTTAAAATCATTCGATTCCCGTGCAATAAATTCGGAAGTGTTAATTTACATGTATATAGGTAAGTGCCGATACATGCGTTATGTTATGTAACATTTTAATAATTTTGAATACAATTTTTGTAATTCTCTCAACCTATTTAGTTACATTGTTTTAGTCCAATTGATGCAAATGTAATTACTTACGAGTCGTTAACATTTTTGTTAAATGAACCCAGACAATTTTGTTAACTATAGTAATTAAGTAGTATTTAAATGATATTTTGTTTAGCCGTTTTAGACATCTAAACAGCCTACCTCAAAGATGACTTACACTGATTACTCTGATATCAATTTTTTTGTTGTATTGGTAAGAAACGAATAATTATCCTTCTGTGCATGGGTTCTGGGTTTGATTCTCGGTAAGAAAGTTTAATTGTGATGTCCACCAAAACTTTCTTCTCTCCTGGATGTTGGTATGCGTGTTTATTTCTCTTCTGAAAATTCTGGTGCGAGAAGACTTGTTATGAAGAAGAAATTATGTAAGTAGTTTAAAGAGATATACTTATGTGAATGTTTGTTTTTAGAAGCAAATATGTAGGTACCTACTATAGCGATAGAAATCTAAGATTCAATACTAGTAATATAATTTCTTAATGTGTGATCGGGAAAAAAATGAAATTAGGAAAATACATGTGAAGGGTATAGTTTAGTTTAAGTTGTGTCTAAGTTGTCTAAAAAATCTTCCCAATTTTGATAAAATGTTTACTAAATTATATAGATACAGCAAGGTTTGACAATATGCAGCATTAATTGTAACAACGCGATTTTCACATAATTAATTTAAAAATATTAACCAAAATACGTACCTCTTTTGCACCAAGTTGCGGACCTTCTTCTTCCACACAAAGATAAAGAAGACGAACACTCCAAGACCAATGTTGGAAAGGTCAATGAGGATCCAGTACCAATTGGAACCCCCTACTGCGAAGCTAATCAGCTCCACCGTCCAGTTGACGCCCATCACCATAAACAGCTTTAGATATAGGCCATATCTGGGAAGATAAAGATAAGGAATTGTAATAGGTTAAGTGAGTCTTTAATCACTTGGTTTGAACTGGCTACGTATTCGGACAGCCTTAATAATTACAATTTAGCTTCAAGATTGATTTATTAATATCATCAATCCCCGAATTTTAATCCCAGTTTTAATTGTCTCATACATTCTATTGGAACTAAACTTCATTGTAGAGTAAGATATAAAACTCAATAGTTTACTAGTTATTGGAATTATCAATAAAGCATTTAGCAAACCAAAAGGAATTCCAATAAATTTGAATGGTCCATTCCAAAATCATTGGAAATTTGGAGAGTTTTGTGGATATTTGAATGAGTATTCATAATTTATATAAAATAGGTACAACATCAATTTTATAGATGAAAAATATACCTACTTTTAAAGACATATAGATTGGGAAGCATATATTATTTTGTCTCCTAAAAATATTTGAAAAGCTAAAATTTGGTTTGCTTATCTTTGCGACTACCTGATGAAAATTTATATGGAAATAAAAATACCAACGCGCTAAAACTTTGTGCGGTGAAAGTTAAAAAGCAATTCCAAATAAAATATTGTCAAGTGCTCGCCCACTGCCTATTTTGTGTATTTTAAGCGCCAAAGTTTCGTTTGCGAAACACAACATACCAACTTAGATCTTATTTTATTCGACAGGTAGGTACTTAAACTGGTCGCAGGATGGGCGACTTTTATGGAAGCTATAAATGAAATAGCACATAATTTTTACATGTTCGTTCTTAAGTATATGGGTATAGTCATTAAAATTATGATTGCTTTCCGTTTCCCTTTATTTTTGATACTATCTCCTGGGTTTTATCTGCGTTAAGACCTTAGATCGATGTTTTCTTCCAACGCTACGATGTTATATGTTAATGTCCATTAAAAAGCCTATAATCAATATGCTTTTCAACTTTTTGCGTGATGGAGTAAAGAACAGACAAAAATTAACATTAATATTAGTGGGGTATTATTCAAGGGTAATTGGTTTAAAACGGTACCAAAAAACCCTATGTAACTTGATCTTAGTCAAGTTCATCAAGAGAGGCAATTAATAGTCACTGTATGTTGTATGTTATGAGTATATGTACTGTACATTAATATTAGCTTGTTGACTAGGATTATAGAATACCAATGTTATGGAAAACTGTGAATGATAATTTCTGGAACATTGGAAATAATTATGGCAGATTTTAATGATTATATTATTTGTTTGTTAAAGAATATAAGGTGTTTCCAATATATAAGCCATCTCATAATTATTTATGCTTTTAAGGGATGGCTGGGATAATTATTACGTTAGAAAATAAACTTTCGTGAAGTACTAAATTTTATTTTTCCATATAAAAATACCCCCATATCGGGAAGAGAATAGACGCTCAAATTTAAAAAAAAAATTAACATAAAGCTATATTCTATATATGTAAGTAGAGTAGGAACACATATTATTACTGATATAATTGGTAATAGATGGAACTCTAACAATGAATAGTACTTTGAATTGCAATGAGCCGAATCCAATTAAACTTTGCTTATGTTTAGTTTCTAAATGACACCCCGTAGAGTCACATTGTAAAAGACACGGATTTAAGACATTAGAGTGTACCTACTAATTATTTTATAATAACTTGGATAGAGTCTGCAAAACTTTGACGACTACATTATTCTTGTGATTCAAACAACTCAAACTGGCCTGTACCAGGCTAGTTTGAGTTGGTTGTGCACGGTCACGACATTTATCTCCAAACAACACTATTTTCCTACTATTTAAACATTTGTATATATTTTTACAATTATTTCATATTAAAGTAACAAACATTTAAGTATGTTAATATAAAATTATATAAAAATGTCACTACATCCATTGAGTGTCAAAGTATTCATCTTCATCGACTTCATTAGCCAGCGTTCCCTGAAGATAGGTCCCGTTTCCTTGTTGGATTGCGATGGCTAGCCGCTGCGCTGGCCAAGTATAGGCCAGGATGCTAATCACGTTTGGATATTATATGACTTCGATAAAAATGTCTTTACTCAGCGTTTACTATCCATGCAAAAAATATTTTATTATGTTATAGGAAATGTATTTTATTTTTGTCCGTGGCGACATGCATTTACTTATTCGTATTTACGCGCTGGCGGTGTGATATGTGGGACTCGCCCTCTCCATAGCATGGTATGCTAAACTTATACCATGAGGAGAGGACCCTACACCAATAAAACCCCCCGGACACTCCATCGATCCGCCGTTGGCGGGGGCCGGGTACGCATGAGCAATCCTGCCCCCCGACGGCAAATGTAGTAACCCTACAGTAGAGAACACATTTTTATCTAAGTTATAGTTAAATAGCGTTACGTGATTAGCCTCCAGAACTCTCATCACCGCTGGCATCGACCAGGCGTTACATTCTTTCATCACACCTTAAAAAAAATAGTTTTTTCTTTTAAAAAGATTACTAGCAGAGTTTTTGCAGTCCACTAGTATTCTTGTTAACCTCTCGTGCTAAGCTAAAATGCTTGTGTAACGAGTGGGTTCACATCGGTAGCGCAATGGGTGGGGATCGAACCGACTACCACAAGATCACAAGATCGACAACTTAGCCATTGGGCCACGGTCGCTTAAATTCGATTTCAAGTAAAAATGTTGACTTATATTACCTCTGTTTATCTTTCTTGAGTTTGTCACTGCGCGAGGATTCAGAGCCCTTGAGGATAGCGGTCTCTTGTCTGATGGAGCGGATCCTGTGCGCTGTCACCGAGAAGAACACCACGTTGCATACCACTAGCACCAGCACCGGAGAGAAGAAGTACACCAGTTCCGCCGTCCAATCTACAGAAAAGTAAAAATATTTATTTTATTACATACGTATTTCTGTTCAATTCTCACTCTGTTGTCCTAAATCCGTTCCATGTGTTTTACAATGTCTACTGGGAATCATTTAGAAACTAAACGCTAGCAAAGTTTAATTAAATTTGGTTAAATTATTAATTACTTCATTGTTGTGCATTTTTTCTGGGATATACTCAAAACTTTGCAGGTAAGTAATACTAAAAATCTGGAACAGAGATAAACATAATTTAGGCTAGCTGGTTAGGTCAATGCAGTTTCACAAGAGTAGAGCTAAATCACCGATCAACCGTATTTATCGTCACAAATATATACTTTAAACACTGAAATAAAATAAAATGAAATAGTTTATTAGTAACGTAGACGAATAATTTGCGAATATCATAAGTAAGTATGTCATTTTCTTTGCGTTAACACATTTAAGAACATTATTTTTATTTAATTAAATTAAGAACAACGATATTTCATATTTTAATTTATACAGAAAGTCTTTAATAGAAGATATGAGTTAATTTTATTTGTATAATTTCAAATAAATAATATGTTAAGCTAAAACTATATTAATAATCTTATTTTTAAACTCATTAAAATAATAAACTTTGCTTAATAATAATAATAAGTCGTGTAGTTTAAGAAATTAGATCAACCAGCGGGGGCTGGGATCTAGTCTAAAACCAAGAATGCATCGCGAACCTCGCCTAGCGAGTCACTTAGCATCGAACCATCACCTGTGTGTACCAAAGCGTGGTGTTGCACGGGAGGGCACAAGTTCAGCCACTACTTCCTAGCATGTGGCTTCCTAGCTATATGCTAGGAAGGCAGTATTTGTGCCCTCCAGGCGTACAATCCATTTCATGATAAAACCATTTATTTATAGAAATATTTATTTATAATATCACTTACCAACGAACCAGCATCTCTGGGTACCGAATCCTGGAGTGACTATGTAGCTGGACAGGTCGGTGAACTGCATGGTCGCCGTTAATGCCGTTAGCAGTAGTGGCACTCCCCAGGCGTACAGCCCATAGAGAAGGAAGCGCCTTTTTTCACGACGCTTGTTCGTGCTGCTTCCCCGGTATCCGCTATAGACAATTAATGTATTTTTTATCACATTAAATTATTTTACGAAAGTTAAGGATTCCGAAAGTTGATCAACTTACGAGCCGCATTATTTTCCGGTGACAAAAGTGTACTGTTAACAGATTACATATTAATACGAAACTTGATTTAGTTTCGAGATTAATTTATTAACTGCTCTCGTAGCGGAGATAATAATATGCAATATGTTTGTAAACAATTTACATTGCAAGCTTCGATCACCGCTAGGCAGTTACTATTTTATACGTTTGTCAAGACATATCGCGTAGCAATTTCGTAGCATGATGAGTTATGCTACGAATGATAACTTTTAAATTGATTGACTTTTAAATAAACAGACCAAACAAAACTGGGGAAATCATTTAAGTAAATGTACATTAAAAAAAAAGGTTTGTAGTATTAAATATGTACTTGTTATGTGGACGCACAAAGAGCTACATATAATTTATAGTAAAACAGGAGGCTAATCACGTAACCACATTACTGTGACTTTAATAAAAATGCCTTCGTTCGTTACACAGCGTTTACTGTGCATACAAAAAATATTTTAAATATCTCAATTTATTGAGTAATGTAGATTCAATAATACTGTAAAAATAACATAGGAAATGTATTAAAATAAAATACACCCACAGTAATCAAGACATTTTTATCGAAGTCATAGTCGTTATGTGATTAGTCTTCTGACGAATTTCGAATTATATGCAAAATAAAAATAAAAAATAGGCGTATGTATTTAACTATCAGTTAAGACCTGTTTTTACACGGAAACACGATAAAGTTTAGATAAAATACTTGCCTATTATTAAATGTTTTGTTAATTAAACATGTAAAATGCAATACGTGCATTAATTAGTATTGGTACGCAATTATTTTATTGCGTCATTCAACAAAACAATTCTTATATAACGGTTATTATAAATAGGAACCGTACTCATTAGTTGTTCCATTTAATTTGTTTTTTATTAACCACAGGGAAAAAATATGTTATACTTGCCTTTGCGATAACTGCGCTAAATTCCCAACCCTTCATAAGGAATGCATTAAAACAAGGAAAAAATGTATATATAGTAACATTAGCAACCGTTTTTATTTTTATTTTGGTATGATTAAAAGTAAACTTGTAAATCAAAATGAATAATCCACGGGAAAAAGTGGAATGTCTCTGTTTTTGTAAAAATCACCTTTCTGATCTGGCTTCTTGGTTTATTATTTTTATTCAATATGAAAACCAGTAACCTGACGTAGTTTAATTTCTATTCATGTATACATATAAATATACAAATTTGGAATGATGCTTAGTCCAAAAAAAAATAGAAAGAGTTTTGAAACAAACAAAAAAATTATTGTCTATGACTTATAATTGGCATTCGTTTTTTTCCTCTCGGAGTCTTCATCCAATGTTCATTAAATAATCTTATAAATAGGAAGGTAGAAAAAAATCTTCTGCGTAAAAAAAGTAACATAAGACTAATTAAACATTTATACTTATAAACTTAGCTAATAAAAAAAGTATAAACAACTTTTAATCTAAGCTACGAAGTCTAATCTACTACACTACAAAAATATTACTAAAAAACTTAATTTAAGTACTTAGTTAAAATATTATTATGGACTATTTTTTTATTTAAATCTTCTTGGACAAAGTTGTACAGTTGCTGACTTAATGCCAAAGGCATTTTCTACCAGTCAACCATAGGGTAATGCAGAGGAAAACATGGTAGGTGCACTTTCTGTGGATTAACCACTATTGTGGTTAGCATTGACATTCCATAGTTATAAAGTATAATTTATTTACCTACACGTAAGCTAACGTAAAGCTTTTATATCTGAGCGGTAATTACATAACCATATTACTACAACCTTGATAAAAATATCTCAATTACTACATACATTATAGTTTACTGTAACATATTTCCTATGTTGTTGTTATTGTATTGTGTAGTTAAGCTACATTTAATTAATAAATTCGCATATCTAAACTATTTTTATAAAGAGTAAAAATTTGATTCTGTGTTTGTTTATTTTGTTAGCATAAAAAGGCTCCGGAACTACTAGAACGATTCCATATTTTTTTTCACCATTAGAAAGCTACGTAATTCGGGAATCACATAAGCTATATTTAATTATGAAGTCCCCACTGCACCGGGACTAGACGGGTGAACGGGTGACCCCTGGTCTAGGTCGTCAGAAAGGGTATGGTAGAAGGCTTCTGTAACAAGTTTTGATACGTGGCTCATTTAGGGCTAGCTACGCCAATGATTCGCCCCCTGATTTTACAATCATGATGTGCTTGTAAAGCAATACATTAGAAACCGATTAAAGTAGATTATTTTATGTAACCCTGTTAGTATTGTGCTTCAACTTTGTGTTACTATGATACTAAAACACTTGTCTTTCAAGTGGTCTATCACGCTAACAACATTTTTATTACTATCTGATATAGATATTGAACTAGGTTGCTGTAACTATTTTATGGAATTACTGCGGTATTAAAAGTTGGTACAGATAGTTTAAGTCATCTGTACACACGTTTGAGTTTATATAGTGACTTTGTTTGCGGGGTCGTACGACCACTGCCACACAAATTAAAATTGGCCCTCAATAATGAGAAGTGAACGGTTAATTAACTAATTTGAAGTTAAAAAAAATTATACTGTGACAATAAATTTCTACCAGACATAAGTAGTATTATAGCTTGTTTGAACAAAAGCAAAAAAACCATATTATATATTTACTTATGTAGGTAAGTTAAATACTCGCGTAAAAAGACAAAACATTTCTAGTCTTAATTCCGCAATTTTTTGTTTTGCAGAGTTAACACTAGATTCCTATTATGGATTAACATTAAGTGCTATGGATTTCCGTAAAGTAACGCCTAACTCTTTTAATTATCCTCACGTATTCCTTGTAGGCATAATACATTATCTTACACTTTTGCGTACGTAATTTCTGTGTACGTAAAGAATATTCCGTACCTATCTTTAACCTGAGAAGAGCATAGATAATGCACGGATACAAAGCAGATGCCTTATTAATGCTAAAGCTTACATTATCGCCTTTAGCCGCCGAACTGTGTAGTCAAATATGTATTTTAAAAATAAGATTAAAAGAGCACGTAAAATGCCAAATCTAGGCTGCTATAGCTATCGTTAGCGTTTATTAAACGGGTGACCAACGGTAACGCTGCGCATACGCGACGTTCACATTCCGAGTAGGTACCCCGCGTTAGGGAGGCGACTTCTGAACTTTAAAGACACGTGTCGCCTCAATTTGACGCTTACTCTTTAAGCAACAGTTGCCAAAATAGAAAACGTCTAAGCATGTGCAAGACGTTAACACTGCGCTCAGCGGATGTCCAACGCCGATGTCGCGTTTGCAAAGCGTTATCCCGCGCAGACGTTGGAGAAACTCTATAGCTGCTAAAATGCTTATGGGATAGGGATTTTAACTTCATGTAGATTTATTGATATCAGGCGTTTCTTTGCGGAAATCTATGTATATTAATCGAATTTGATAATAATAATCACGATAATTAAAGAAACATGCACAAGTATAACCACCAGTTGAAGACCTTTTTCCGCGTAAAACCGAAGAGGGTATTCGGTTGGTGATTGTATTTTTGCATGTTTATAGCTTCCTTAAATTTTTTGCAGTTGAGGGGGCGGTGTATAAAGGCAGCCCAGCATTTAGACACATTTTTGAGCGGCATTAACACTAGATATTTGGTTTTTTAATTTAGATTTTCATATATGTTGTATCCTCTACCTTAAATGTAAAACTATCTAGTATTTTAAGTAGACGTATATGTAGCATGTATACGTAGCATCACTGAGACGAACTAGCAAAACATCACATTATAATCAAGGTAGAAGTATAAATTAGAAATATATTTTTATAAAATAAAGCAAAAGTCATGACCTATTTCAGTGCCCCAATGGTCTTGAAAGTCGATCAAAACAACAAGCTTATCAAAATAAACACTACTAAATCTAGCAACTACCGAACTGATTAGCATATATATTGGTTAGCTGAAAATAATAGAAATAAAAGATCGAAAATGAAAATACGTACGGTACTAAACTAAGATTTAGAAATAACTAGGTAGTTACCTACTTATATTAGGTCACGCCGCTGAAGCATTTCGTACAAATTATGATAATAAATATTGAATTAATGTTTACTACAACAATAGAGTTTTTAAAAAGCTTATATTTAAGTAATTAAATAGTATCAACATAAATAATAAGTAATTAAATACTAGACTATAGATGAAAGCTAATTGAAAAAGTTTGTTTTTGATTCACAAATTCGTAATTCTTTCGTGGTGTTGTTGAATAAGAATCTTTGTTTTTAATATGTGTGTGTAGTTTTATTATAAATTGTAGGTTTCATATATTAGTAAATATACAGGGTGCTTCCAAAATATATGCCGCACCTTTGACTGTAGATAGTGTTACCTATGTAGAATGATTAGGTACATGAATGAAGATTTTTAATGAAATAACAAACATTAAATTTGGAATTCCTAAAAAAATACCACGTTGCTATGCTGGTTACATCTCCCGATGTATCATGGAGTAAGAAGGGCCGCACTTCGTGCTTAATAAGATAAAATTGACATTTAAATTCCTTATTTCACCGATTTTTTTCAATGACGTAATATGTTGATAGTATGACTTATATTTTGGAAACACCCCACATAAATGTATGTATGTTATACATACATGCGTTTAAATGTGAAACAATAGCAAACGTGTAAAATTCCTTTTAACCACAAATAGTTTTCATCTTAACACAAACTATGATGTGAGCCTCCAAAATAGAACATAAGAAATATAGGAACTCATGTTTTAGTTGAGTAATAAACAAGTGTGCTCGTATTTTACTAAAATGTTACAAATTATTATGGTTTGTGATGTTTTCTTAAGTACGTAAATATTATAAGTTTCCTTTGCTTTGTTTTTAAGAGTTATTTAGGTACGCACGAAGTACCTACTTACAAATGTACGTATTGGGTTAATTTTTAAAGTCGCAATCGTTCATTAATATTACAGTGTCACACCTACACTATGTAGGTAGGTGTGACACTGTAACCTACCCAAGAAGCGTATTTATTCTTTCATTTAGTATTTTGGAGGCCATCTTAGGTATAAGTACCTAATTATATCTAAAGAAAAATGAATCACCAAAATGTATCATAATGTATGTACGCGCAAAGCTTGACAACGGATTAAAATATTTGGTTAATTATTATTTTATTGTATTTGTAATTATAGGGACAAGGTTCGTATATAACAATCGGGACCAACGGCCTAACGTGATTTACGGGGCACGAATAATAGTCCCTCACCAACCAGACCAAAGATTTTATACAAAAATTTCTTATTCGGCGGCGTAGGGATCCAACCCACGGCCAGACAAAGTGGTGACCAGTTAAAGCGGCCGTAGCCCAATGGCTAGGGCGTCGGACTTGTGATCTTGTGGTCGCCGGTTCGATCCTCACCGATTGCACTACCGACGTGAACCCTATTCGTAACACACTTTTTGGCAATAGGAACATGCAATACCCAGACTTAAAGCACAACCATGCTTATATTCAAATCAAATCTTCTAGACTAGGTAATCGTCAGAATGGCTGGACCAAACGGAATATAACCCTTTAAAATATGTATTTGCTACTATTAAGTACTTTATAAAGAAATGTTTATACCTTTAACTTAAGAAGTAAGCTTCATATTTCAAACGTAAAAGAAAATTTCCAATGCCATCTCAATAGATTTTTCTAGGAATATTTTTCATAATATAACTATTCTCCGGTTCAGAGCTGTGAGCATACGTTGAATAAATTGTCGGTCATCGCTTCCCATTCGATACGCGCGCCTATAAATTTTGTTATAACAGGCCAAAGAACAAAAAAATTAATGGACGAGGTGATTTATAGGTATCCGCATATTGTTATTTCAGTTACAGTTAGGTATTATACTTGTTTATACCATTATTTATATTATACCAATGTATTAAATACACCTCCTGCTATCTACATCTTAGATATCAATAGTAATTAAATTTATATGGATAACGATTTTGACATGTCTAGTCTATCTAATTATAATTTTTTTGAAATCAGTTATTTTGATCATCATATTTAAATTATGACTCATATACGTCATAATTTAAATACTGTAAGTTAGTGTGGGGTTTATTGTGTAAGTTCTTTTGTCATTTTTAAATGTTTCATATTATGTATATATCTTAATATGAAAATTTTGTACGTACAGGCGTTGTAATTGTAACTAAAAACTTACCTTGTTGTAAATCTATGCTATTTATCAATTGGCCACTTCAGTGTAATTTTAAGTGAGCATGTGTTCGTAATGTAATCCTAATCATGTGTTTGTGTGCTTATGTTTTATCGTGCTGTTGTAATGTTTTATGGTAACAAATGCATTAACACGGTACAAAGAGTATACAACAGAACGAGCATATCTAGCATACGACATGCCATTACAGACATCGACCTGGACCTACAGTTGACTGCTCCAACCGGCTGGGCTCGGCGTGGCCGATCTGTAAATCGATACATCGATAAATATTCCGATTATCGAATCGATCGGTTAAACTGATACTAGTTATCAGTGTTTTCATAACAAAACGTAAACATAAAAAGTAAAAGTAAAGTAGGAACTATTTATTATAAATTAATATATTAAATTATTTTAAAGATCCTTTTGCGTAATGACGTATGTGTGGATGGCTACTTTTCAGAGAAGAATTCATTGCATTTATACTAGCGGTTATACCATCAAAACATAACGATGTTTGTATTCAGTTGTTAATGAAATTCTGTAGAATTTTTAAATATTTTTTTTTATTAATTTAAAGTTTTTATTTATAGCAGGAATTCTGTTCAATAGCTTAGTTGCTAGTAAGTTCGAATTCGGCTTTAACATCGTTGGTTTATATAATGGATTAATATTGAAGGAGCATTATCGAACGCCAATTGTAAAGTCTTAGTGTAGATAATGTACCTACTAAGTAAGGTATGCACCTACTTAAGCACGCCTAAGTACCTACGGCATGGTAGTGCAGCTTTAGTTATAAAAAAGAAAACGTCGACATTACCACTTCTTTTTATTGGAAAAAGCTCTCAGCTAATGTTGAATTCCGAGAGACAATCGTAAAACTTTGTATTAAATATAATTATTTACATATCGTCGCTGCGCTTTCCATAATCGCTATGTGTTTTTTACACACTTTACAGGAGACGCAAAAACTGATTACCAAGAGTATTCAAATAATTTACATTTACTTTAATTCATATAACAAATTGACGTAGTTTTAGATTACTTTTGAATAGATAACATTATTAATAATGCCAAAATTAAACATGATAGGCAAATTTTGACATATATATATATATATCTATGGGATTAAAATAAATAAATAAAATAATATTTGAGTCGTAAATACGAGTCATGTGCAAATATAACACATAACTACTATATATGTCTATGGAAACTTAATGAAACTGGCTATACGATGTTACATAACTATTCTTTTAGAATAATAACTAATAAGAAAATAAATAAAAAACTAAAAAATGTATATTAAAATGTAATTATTACTTTATTGAATCAAACAAATTAATTATAATGAGATCAAAATTTGGAACATTATTAATGGTTCATTACACCGAAAAAACTATCTATGTGACGCCCGACCTGTGCGTCGAGCGAGTCTAAACTTGACCAAAAAGTTCGCTATGTGCAGTGAAGCACATATCGGGCACAATTTTTGCTTTCGCTTTAGCCAACTTATTTTGGCTATGTGAAATATAACACTTAGCGTGTTTATTTGAAACTGTGTGAATTTTCGATGTATGAAAGTCACATAGTTACATTCATAACTCTTTTAAATTGCATTTATCACATAGCTATTTTTACAGTATGTGTGTATTGAAATAACGATTCAAGCTGCATAAAAAACCGAAAATCACGAAATAACACATAGCGACTTCTGCACGCGCAACGACTATATGCATATATTAAATAATTGCATCTTTGGCTAAAAATATTCTTTTTAACATATTTGAGCATTTTAGGTGCCTACTATTATTCTATTCTATAAAAAAACTTTCAAGATGCGACTAACATTGCGAGAAATTTCATAAATAGGTTTTGAAAATACGGGTGTTGTCGTCATATTAATCAAATAATTGCTAAGCATTATCGTTAGATGACGATATCCTTAGAAACGTAAGAGAAGGATGATAAATTAAAGTGTTTTAAACATAATTATATATTTTGGTATAGGTACCAATAGATAATTAGATAGCCTTACTACTTACACTACACAATGCAAATAGCTGAAAAGCAGCCATTGTCAGCTTTGTTTGTCATTGCCAGATAAATTATTGTAGGTAATAAAAGCGTCGTTTGCAAGAAGTCATATGGTAATGCAGTACCATAATTAATATTTATCTTGATCATTTATCTATGTAGATATAGCAAAGTTGCGTCCCACACGTCGCGTATGATATGTTTACGGTCTTTTAAAGGATTACCTACTAGTTAAATGTCTTAATCCTATGGTAGAAGATTAATGTACTTACGACCTTTTGTAACGAAATATAATTACCCTAGCTAGTGGAACGGTGAATAGTTATCTCTTAAAATATCTACAATACATACTTAATAATAATCATAAAAAATAAACATGGAAAAAAATAAACAGGAGTTCATGACATCCAGTCCACCAAAATTATTTTTGATCAACAAAAAGGGATTAGCTGAACTTTCTGTACTTTTTTGACTGTGACTGCACCTGGTTACATTCAAGTATTTTATTACGAGACGGTTTTTAGTAGGCAGGTTAATAATAATATTTTAAAATATGGAACAGGCGATAAACATTTTGTTGCCAAGTAATTAGTTCACATATTAATTTAATAAAAATATGGTGTGGATTAGCATAGCGATGTGGACTCTTTATAGATAGCATTCTGCAACAAAATACGAGTTATATTTTAGGTATAAGTTAAGAAGTTTCATAGATATATAAAAATCTATCTCTGCAAATTTATTTCCTAAAAGTTCTGGCATTTAGGTACATCGCCAGGTTTGTGTTAAACAAAGTAGGTAAATGTGTGCAGGAGGTAGGTTTACACATAGTGAAATGTATTTTAAATGTTTATGTCTTACGTTAATGAGAGAAGTCACTGTTATTTACACAGCTAGCAGCGAACTCTTCATTAATAAAGAAATATCGGCTGTCGTAGTGATAAAAACATATTAATTTACACTAATTGATAGAGATGGCGTAAACCTATCTCCTTGCTCGACTGTACCTAATTTACATTAAAAAGGTACCTATATATATCCTAGTAGTAGGCTGACAATTAGTAGGTAATAGTTAGTCAATAAATAGTTACAGTTAGTTAAAAATATACACAATTAACATTAAAAGTATAATATTTTTTTACCTGAAAGTCCTCCATATGTCGAAACACATCACATTGAGCCAGAAGAAGCTAGTTTGAAACGCGTAGTAAACGATGAAAGCTGAAAATTAAACGAAACGTAAAAGAATGTGTTAATCTATACAGATATTTAAAGCTGAAATAGTAATTTGTTATACAAGAGTGCAAAGTTGCTTTTTAACCGCGTGTTCAATTTTGATGACCGAGCAAGCGAAGGATTCTAAAATTGAATCACGAGCGCAGCGAGTGTTGCAAAATTAGAATCCTGAGCGTTAGCGAGGGAATCAAAAGAGCACGAGGTGAAAAATCTTTGCACTCGAGTGCAACACGTAACTTTTCATTCCACCTTAGCGAGGAAATGCGCATTATTAACAGTTTCAGTCAATTCTGTTGGCGTCAAACAAACTTCCTCGTCGCTAGAATCACTCATTTTAGTTTTTTCACTTGTTTTCAAGTTTCTTGTTTTTAATATAAGGTTTAACAATGACGTGAAAAAATGCCGCGTAAAGAACCGCGTACAAAGCAAATTGAAAAAAGAACACCAAGAAGGTTCCGAGTCTGAGATTTTAACAAATAAAAAAAAGTTGTATGATATATTCGGCACCATAGAGGTAGCAGTAAATAGGTTTAATGTTTTTTTTAATTCACAAACTTAGTGCACACGATGTTCTAAATTCAATTTACTTTATCCTCTAGAGAATAAAAACGGCTTTTCCACTCAGATATTGAAGATTAAAAGTACTCTTTCCGAGATGGTGGGATGAAAAGTTTATTTGTTTGTTTGAATAGCGCGTTCAAACAAAAAAAATTCTTCATCTCTACTCGGGAACTACATTTTTTTTTTGTCTCTTGCATTAAAGCTTTATATGCATCCATACCCCGATTCCAACAATCTCAGTGACGCAGAGGTCTCTCTCAGGCTTGCTTTACATCTCGGAGGTCGAGGGTTCGATCCCCACGCCGGATAAGAAATCTTTGTAAAATGGGGGCCCAATTGATTGGGGGGATTATCCTCCCTGCCTCGGACGGATAGCACTTAAGCCGTTCCAGATTGTTATTCCATCATCTATATAAATCGTATACAAGGGAAAGCTGCTAAGACTAAGGTAAAACCCTCCCTCGGGAGGAGGCTCATGTTCAGCAGTGGACATTATACGGGCATAATGATGACTACGATACACCGCTTAACGAGCAGGAGGGTAATCATGTGACGATATTACTATGAATGACTTTGGTAAAAATGATAAAAATCATGTTAAAGAAAGTACTTAAGTTAATAAAACAAGAAAAAAAAACCCAGTAAATACGTTACAATAACCCTACAGAAATGATAAAATTTCTATCGAAATCATAGTCATATCGTTATGTGATTACGATTAGCCTCCCCATCATATTCATGTTTGCCAACCTACATTTCAATCGTAATGAAAGAATAAACAGAACTGATGAAAGAAACCCATTGAATAAACACAGTTAAGATTCAAAAGAAGTAGGTATATTAAGGAAAATAAATCATGAGCGTCTTGTTTGTATTAAATGTAGGTTACTTATGAAGCGTCTACTTCGATATTAATGTTGATATTAGGTACATTGATCTGAAGACTGGCAAAATATAAGGAATGGTTGTTGCATAAAAGATCAATAAGATAATTTATTTGAAAGTTCCATCTCGTTTCTGAGAACTGAGACGTAGGTAGGTATAATTTTTTTCTTATCATCGATCTTTTTTCCGAAATTACATTTTAATTTGTTTCGAAGGGTTTTTTATTCATCATCATCAGCCCGTAAAACGCCCACTGCTGAACATGGGCCTTCTCCCGAGGGAGGGTATTTGCCATAGTCACCACGCTTGGCAGGCGGGTCGGTGACCGCAGTATTACGTTGTACTACACAAGGAAACGCTGCTGCCCGTTCCTTGATATACGACTATGATATAGATGATGTTATAACAATCGGGAACAACGGCTTATCGTGCTTCCCGAGGCACGGAGGGTAGTCCTTCAACCAACCAGACCCGGAAAGAAATCTTAGAATTTACACAAAGATTTCTAGTCCGGCGTGGGGATCGAACCCACGACCTCCGAGATTTAAAGCGAGCCAAATACCGCTACGCTACGGAGGTGTAAAATTCGTATCATAGCGGATGCATCTATATCTATACTAATACAGATAGATTAATATTATAAAGAGGAAAGATTTGTATTTATGAATTTTTGTATATTACGAATAAACTCAAAAACCAATGAACCGATTTCAAAAATTCGGTTTTCTTTTCTCCATTACAATATCAGCTATCCAGGAGTAACAGGCTGTATTTGATGACGATGTTCCCACAGAAACGGCTTCAGCGTAGATACGAGGATTATATCGCGCGCGGGAATATTATAAACCTGAAGAGTTCGTTTGTTAGCTTTCTTAGTTTATACAGGTCTGATTTAAAAAAAATATTTCAATTTATTTATCGAGCAAGGTTAGGCATCTAATTATGAAGCTAGTCATGTGATAAAGAGAATGGTGTATTCTCTTTATCACATGACTAGCTTCATAATTAGATATATCCTATCGCCAAGACTCTAGGTACTGTGTGTTTGTATTTACTAATATTTGTTGGTTTTAAGAGCTAGTAAAATTTACGTAAATAGAAATGTCTCAAGCATATGGCAGCTAAATAAATAGGATCATCAAAATAACTATAACATTTACGTTGCAGTTTGCAGTGATTATTTATTTGAAACGTGGGTACGGGTGGCTCGCATCATTCGCACTACCTACGAAATGGATGTTGGTATATCTTTAAATAAATGGGTCGTATTTTTAAATCCTACGTAGGTAATCGTTCTTTATTCTTATTTTAGAACCTGTTTATTACCTGTCAATTGGCGAATGTGCTATATGTAATTTAAGATTATGATAGAAATCATAGTAGTGAAATTTGTGATAAAAAAATTATTGCTCGGCGGTTAGTTGCTTCTGAAACCAAGTGTTCTGGGTTCAAATCCCACCCGGTACAATTATACACAGTATGCTTTTTTCCGTGAATTGGGTGTTTTAAAAAAGTCCTCCGCGACCCAAAGATTAATTTAAATAGTGCGCGTGTTATCTTTTTAAAATAAAACATATTTTAAAATAGGCAGACACTTAGTTCTATTAATCTATATATTTACAGGCAAGGCGACAGAAGGTTGATTTTTCGTTATCGTCAGAACCCCTGGACCAAGTGTGATATTTTATGTTTGGAAACTATCTCATTTCAGTACCTTTTTGATACTATTTGATACCTTAATTAAATTATTTAGTACCTCTATGAATAGTGAAAAAACATGAAAAGAAAGTGGCCAGACATTCTGACGTCAGGTCGTCTGGACCACATTTTTTTTAAATAGTTAGATACAGTATAACTTAATAATTTCTTTGTAAATATTTACTACCTTTTTAGTACCTTTACATACTTTTTTCACAAAACATTAATAGTTCCAGAAAAAAAATTACAGAGGTATGAAAATTTTATAGGAACAAAATTTATTTGCAGCATACATAATATTCTACTGGTAGAACTGGATGAAGATAACTCAGAGTGGGGTTCGTTGGAGAGTTTTGGGAGAGGCCTATGTCCAACTATGAACACTGTACAGAATGATGATCATATTTAAATTATGCAGTTTGGAATATACAGGGTGTTAGTGTAAACACCGTTATCCTTGAAACCAGTGGTTTGGTTTGACATAGAGAACGCAAATTCAAAAATTTTTTTTATATTCGCCGCCGCCTCCCGCTTGCTCTGTAGTGTGTTGTGATTATGTCGTACACAAACGTACAGTGGACCGATATGGTTCGGGCATAAGCCGCGGCTGGTGATAACCTGAACGAGGCTCGAAGAATGTACGCAGAGTTATTCCCTGGACAACCTGTGCCAAACCGAGAAACGATGGTGGCGGCTACTCCAAGGTTACGTACCTACACCAGTTTAGGTCAGTTCACCGTGCCGGCAAAAATGTGATTAACTTTTAAATACGACTAAAATACCTACCCAGTCGTTTGTTTTTTTTTCTTTGTTGTTAAATCTAACTTACATTTGGACTCGTCACGCAACACAAGGTAGGTATTTTGCCTGTCCAGCCAGGAAAAGTATGAAGGGAAAGTTACATCACAGGTTATGTGTAATATTGTGTTTTTATTGAAATGTAGGTAGTTAAAACGGACGGCCAGTGCAGCAGGTCAGCGCCCTTTGCAGTGATAACGTAACTCGGGCGCATAGTATCCATGAATTATGGACGGTGTCGGATAGATTTTTTTTTTAATTTTGGATAAAAAGAACATTTTTTTTTCATTGAATTTGCGTTCTGTAAGTGAAACCAAACCACTGGTTTCAAGGATAACGGTGTTTACACTAACACCCTGTATATTCCAAACTGCATAATTTAAATATGATCATCACCAGTCCAACAGTGTTCATAGTTGGACATAGGCCTCTCCCAAAACTCACCAACGAACCCCACCCTGAGTTATCTTCATCCAGTTCTACCAGTAGTATTATGTATGCTGCAAATAAATTTTGTTCCTATAAAATTTTCATACCTCTGTAATTTTTTTTCTGGAACTATTAAAGTTTTGTGAAAAAAGTATGTAAAGGTACTAAAAAGGTAGTAAATATTTACAAAGAAATTATTAAGTTATACTGCATCTAACTATTTAAAAAAAATGTGGTCCAGACAACCTGACGTCAGAATGTCTGGCCACTTTCATGTTTTTTCACTATTCATAGAGGTACTAAATAATTTAATGAAGGTATCAAATAGTATCAAAAAGGTACTGAAATTATATAGTTTCCAAACATAAAAAATCACACTTGGTCCAGGGGTTCTGACGATAATGATTTTTCGAGATTTATTTTAAGGGTATTTAATATTGAATGATTGGTTAATAAAAATATACCTATATGATATGACTGAGAGTATTCACTAAATTACCTATTAAGGTAAACGCAGCTATCAACGACCCATCGGAAATCTGTAGTTATTACCGACCTATAAAAGTAATTCAAATTTTAACGTTTCCAGAACTATTCTAGCTATAAGTAGGCAAAGTTACACACGTGTTTATTCCTTGAGCAACGTATACTTTTACGTTATTGTGAGTAGCTGTGCAAAAAAGAGATAAAATACGTCAATTACTGAGAGGCAGCGTGGACGCAGAACGTGTCGTACTGTTCCCTTATTCTTTCAAGTAAGTACGTGACTTTTCTATTTAAGACATTTATACAAACAAATGACGTCTAAACTTTATCTTATATTACTAAATGTATTCATTTAAATGTCAACTCTTGATTTCTTACGACATTTTATTAATAAAAAGTAATTTGAAACGATAAAACTTGAAATTAAAATGGGATGGTGTTAGCTTCATCAGTTTTAGTCGTGGTAGCTATCAACGACCCATAAGTCGGAAATGGCAGCAACGTAACTTTTCGTTTTATTTTTATTTTATGTTATTATATCACACTAACACAAGCATTTTTATGGACCAGTTTAAATATAAGCTTTCAGTCTTTAAAAAAAACTATTAGCGACTAAACTTTCTTGTCTAGTTTTTACCTTTTAGCGTTGACAACTTAACCAAAGTTATGATATTTTTCGAGGATCGATATTGAATAGTTACAGTAATAAATAATTATTTTTGTGTTTAAAACAGTGTGCATTTGTTCATATTTTTTGTGACATTAATCAATTATAATCTATTTTATAATCCGAAGGTCAATTGAATTAAAATAATATTTTTTTATGGGTCGGTAATACAATTTATGTTTATACTTACATACTTTATTACCGACCCATGAAGGTCGGCAATAGCAACAAATAAGAAGCTATTACCGATCGTATATAGATTATGTAGTTTCTCACCTACTTATATGACATAATAGGTTTAATAATTAATAAATGCTACTTCTTGGCTAAAGCAACATAAAACATACAATTATATTTTTTCCAGAGGTCACAAAAGCGGCGAAAAGTATACAGTGAAACACAACTCGCCGAAGCAATCAAAGTTTTTTTTTTTTTAATGATCTCAAGAAGTTTGAAATCCTTAAATTAAAATATTTATGTGTATTAATAATATTATGTTGATTATTTTAAAAGTTTATAATTATTTAGTTCATAGGTATTACTAGGGAGTACTAAATTGTTTTATTAAGAATAACGATAATAAAAAATAACGAATAAGTATTTGCATTTTTGTTTTGTGTCATTTTATTAAGATCGGTAATCATCATCACCACTAGCTTATATACATTCCATTGCTGGAAAAAGGCCTCCTCTCATACACGATCGGGAATAGCTGCATAAAAATCGTTAATAGCTTCACAGCCGTTTTTATGGGTCGGTAATTGCAACAATCGACTAAGTCACAATGTAAATTATTTTTTACAAGATAATCCTTTATTTAAATTTAATTGATTCAGTAAATACATTTTTTATACATAACACTAGCATATAAAACGTAACAATTAATCTTTAGAGGAACCAGTATACTAAAAAAATATGGTTGATTTTAAAATTGCCTTAGGGGGGTCGTTAATACCTGCGTTTACCTTAGTCGATGAATGGATATATTTTATTAGTTATGTTTTGGTAAATACTCGGTGTATGGATATCTAAGTGACGCCGGGCGTAGTTAAACAGCATCAGAATATAAATAAGAAACTTCGTGGTTTTACAGTCTGTATATTGACGGTAAACAAAGTTATCTTATTCCATTCGACAAAATAAATCTTACATACATATTATACATACATTCACTTCCTATGGATAGGCAGAGACCACTTCCCTCCATCTACAACGATCTTGACATACCACTTTCGGCTTCACATTAATTATTCTCCTCATGCAAGTTTTACGGTTTAGGGAATTTCTTACTAACCTTTCTTAAGAACGTCCCCCCTCGCCCTCCCGACCCTTAGCTTGGTAAGAACCTTCCGATGCCCTCGTAGACCCGAAGTCCGAGAGGCCCGCGAATTGTAAAGTAGAGCGACAGTTGCACAAAACTCCCCTAAACTAAAAGCCATAATCCCTCAATCTCCCCGTCAGCGATTGCCCTGAGCCGAGGTCCAAGTTCCACAGGGGACGCCCTCTTGTGTAGGTTGCTTAGTTTGTAGTGTTTAAACCATTTATCTAGGCTGGAGCTCTGCTCGCCTTTATGCCCGGTGAAGTATCAAAAGCCTCAGGGCTAAATACATATATCCGTCCGAAAAAAAAAACTTTTCAATGAAACCTCATTTCGTGAAATGACCAAATGACACAGGTACAGAAATAAATTCTAACACTCGGAAGAATATTCCTAAAATCGATTTAAATTTTCTCGTACTTAATTGAATTCAAAAAATGACAAAAACAGCAAACAATCCTTGGCATTTGAGATACGTACACAATGAATGCGAGTAATCAATCTTTCTTCTTCTAATCTACATTTTGTAAGTACGTGATTAGGGATTATATAAAGTACGGTCTATTAGTTGCACGTACATATAAAAATCCTATATTTCCCGTTTTAGTAGCTGCGCCCCGTGGTTTTACCCGCATTACTCTGCTCCAGTGGGTCGGAGTGTAATTTTTTGTAGCCTATATGTTAATCGAGCTTATTACTTGTCTCCGTGCAAAGTTTTAGCCAAATCCATTCAGTAGTTTTTGCGTGAATGAGTAACAAACATCCATCCATCCATACTCACAAACTTTCGCGGTTTATAATATTAAGTAGGATTATTAACATCCCACGCGCGGTTTGTTACCCACGTAAATCCCGTTCCTCGATAATTAAGTTATCTAAATTAAGAGCTAAAAAACAATTTTTCAAATCGTAGTTCCTGAGATTAGCGCGTTCATGCAATTAGCCTTTTTCCTGGGAAGATTTGAAAAAGATCCGCTAGGGGCAGCACCAGTAGGGGGGTACATATGTTTTGAATTCTCTATTGACAAAAACACAATTATTGCCAATTTTTTTGTCTTTATTCCATTCTTTTAATTTTGATATGCATGTGAGTGCATCATAACCATAACGTACAGTGTAATCCTCAAGTTTTTTCAACAACACAATGACATACTTATACGAGAAAATTTATGAACCAACTAACCTTTCAACTAGGACATTTTTATTACCTGACACGGTTAAGCCACGACATGCAAGCCATCGTTTTAAATCCCGGACAAGATAATCTTGCACTTTTGAAAATTTTAATTTCGCTCCAGGTAAATCATCTTGCGTTAATTCCATTATAATTCTATACGTTTGCACGGTGCTGTCCCTAGCGGATCTTTTTTAAATCTTCCCAGGAAAAGGCTAATTGCTTGCTTGTAAACAAACAAACTCTTCAGCGTTATATTATATTACTATAGAAATAGATAAGATTACTAGCTGCTGCTCGTGAATTCGTCTACGTTAAATAAGGATTTTATAATCTAATAATGGAAGTCCTGAAAGTTTTAGAGATTAGGCGAAATACAAATTAACAGACAAAGTAAAAATAACCAACATTCAACCTCATAAAATTAGCTATTTACCAGCGAAAGTACTGACAAAATAGACTACTTGATTGCTAGACAATTGAATTTTATTTATTTCTATAGATTAACACAAATTGTGTTCACCTAAAGATTCAGTCGCCGCGCGCAGCTTCTAACACAATTATTATTGTAAAAATGTAGTTAAATAATAAATGATTGCCGCCTACACATATTAAATTGGTAACACGAGGTTAATAGATTGATGTGACCTACACAATAGGCTAGTTGCCCCGTATGAAATTATGTTACATTGATCTATACTAATAATATTACCCAAACTTATGGACCGATTTGAAAAAATATTTTACCGTTGGAAAGCTACACTATCCCCGGATGACATAAGCTATATTTAATTATGAAGTTCCCACGGGAACGGTAATTACGCGGGTGTAACCGCACGCGGGAACTTATTTTGTGTTTCGTCCAACTTTTTTTTAATATAAGTAGGTGTTTTTATAGAATATAAGAATTTTGATATGTCCATCGAAAAAAAATAGTCTTAATCTATTTTTTTTCGATGGACATATCAAAATTCTCCATTACAGAGGTGACGTAAGGCGGTGTGGGCCACCGTCTACAGCCCTGCGGTCAAGGGGTCTCACGACTCAAAGGCCATCTAACGATCCAACCACTAACAATATAAGATAAATAGAATAATAAAATATAAGAAAATGTAATAAAAATACGATAAATAAAAAGTATGTAAAATGTAAATGTAGAAACCCTAAAAGAATTAATAATAAAATAAAATAACTGTAATTAATTTATTAAAAATCACCAGAAAAATAAAGAAAGCATTTTAATAAAAAGATTAATAGATAAAGAAGTGGTATAGAAATGGTTATTCCACCCACTTGGTAGAAAGACATGAATGCAGGAAAGATAAAGTATGCGGTAGAAGTATAATAAAAATGCGTGAGGAAAAATTTATAGAACTGGAATAAAAGAGTAAAGCTGAAAACAAGCTCCGATAACGTTGGAGGTAGAGAAAATAACACTAGTAATAATACGTCTACACACACACACAAATACCACTTTCTATCCGACCTGAGTATCCAAAGCCGAAATAAAACCACCTTCGGGGTTTGTATCTCGCTCGACGCTCAAATACAATTTTATTTCAGTCCTACCCTGCCACTGCTCCTTACTTCATTATGCAAATCAGGCAAAATAATAAGAATAAACAACTAAATAACCTACCATATACACATGTATTCTTAATTAATTAACATGGTATTACAACTATAACTTCGGTCACATAATAAAAGCACTTTGAATTAATTAGATTTAACATCATGCATCTACTTTTATATCAAGGTTTCGAGGCGCACCTTACTTCAGGAAATTAACAGTGATATGCAGCGACGGTAATAAAACTAATTTGTTTATTATAGTAACAAGGACCTGCCCATACACGCCCTTAATTTACTTTTCTTTTTACAATATATAGTAGGTAGGTAAATAGTTAGTACTTATATCTTTACAGTGGTAGCCACGGAGGGGATAATTATTCTGTTCTAATATAATAAAGTGGAAAGATTTGCTTGTTTGTTTATTTGCATTGAATAAGGCTATGAGAATAATGGACCGATTTTAAAAATAGTTTATTAGTAAGCTACGTTATCCAGGAGTAACATAGGCCATATTTAATTACGCAGTTCCCACAGGATCGGGAGCATGAAACTGCGCGCGGGAAGCTAGCATAAAGAGAAGAAAACATATTTACTTATTTTAAAGGAGGTCCGTTATGGTCCAATTCAGTAAGTATATGCTCATGTGTATATTGTTCACTGCGGTGGCATCCCGACCGGGTGCGTACCGGAATGGACCAGGACCCCATCCAAGATGACTCCGTCTTATGTTTGCCACAATAAATACCTACGCGATACCTTAAGGCGATATTATGTCAACGACCAGTGGTGCGACAGCAGATTAGCTCGACGAAAGTTAGTGCGACTGATTGTGATCTCGACCAACAACAGAGCGACGAAACTTTTGTGACGAAGGATAGCAAGTCACCCAAGACTTGGGATGGCTGCAGCCTCGAATGCATTTTATCCAATTAGGTACGTTATATAAAAAGAGGTAGATACGTCATGCTCGTGCTTTGTTAAGACTAAATTTGTCCCTACAGAGTAAACAGAGCGTGAAAATTTGCGTGTGCAAAAACGAGACAGACTTACGTTCAATTGTGCCAATTAGCTTAGTTTCGTTGTGCTATTTTTCTAGTCTGGATCTTAACTTTTTACTATAAAATCATTGATCTTATCGGATGATTTAAACACACACATACAGAAAATGTTGTAGAGCACGATATGAGAGCAATATTATCTTTATAAATGGCAACAATCAAACCAAGGCCAGGATTTCAGGATTTAAAACTTCAGTTTGTGTCCCTCCTCGCCTTTTCGGCATATGTACGGAACCAAGTTTCATTTCAAAAATAAACATTTAAAGTTAACCTCGTGAGATCCATTGTGTTCAAATGAGTTTTAAATAAATTATGTATGTGCCTAAGTACTGCGCAAATATTTCTCATTTTTGCTCGAGTCTCATGAGATTAAGTTATTCTGAAAATGGAAGACCACCGTGTTTTTATAACGTGAAAGCTTCCCGTTCTTTTTCACCGGCGTAGCGCCCGTTTCCGTAGGAACTTCGTTATTAAATATAGCCTATGTTACTCCTGGATAAAACACCTTTTTAAGGGTTAAGGATTTTATTTAAGTCGGCCCAGTAGTTCCGGAGCCTATTTAATGACTATGATATACAAACTACATTTTATCCTCTTTATAATATTCGTACAAACAACCTCCGTAGCGAAGAGGTATTTGGCACGCTTTACTCTTATCAATCTTAGAATTTACACAAAGATTTCTTTCCGGGGCTGGTTGGTTGAGGGACTACCCTCCGTGCCTCGGAAAGCACGTTAAGCCGTTGGTCCCAATCGTTATAAAATCATATATATATGATTTACGGAGTACGAATAACAAAAAAACACAAATTAAAGTCTGTCACTGTTCTCTGGTACATATCTAATTTAATAAGATGAAAAGGAAAGAAAGAAACAAAGTCTACTTTTAATTTTGTTTGTTTGTTGGACGGGCCTTGCATTGTTAGATTAGGTACTTATAAAATCCTTATTTAACGAGACGTAGTCACGGGCAACGGCTAGTCTAAGTATACTTATATTGTAAAGAGGTAATGTTTCCGGCTTAGAATAGACCACCCCATGTCCTCCCATGGGTGTCGTAAAAGGCGACTAAGGGACATATGGCTGGGCAGCAGCATCTATTAGCTCAAGGTTGACATTTTACTGCGATCACCAATCCGTCGGCCAAGCGTGGTGATTATGGCAATATCCCTCTACGATCCTGGCTTGCCAAGGTCTGTTAAGAGGAGGCCCATGTTCAGCAGTTGACGTAAACGGGCTGTTGATGATGATGAAAGAGGTAATGTTTGTGAGTTTGTGACGTTGTATCTCTGGACCTACTGAACCGATTTTGAAAAATTCTACCAATAGAAAGCTACGTCTTTTGTGAATGTCATTGGTTATTTTAAGTGAAAGTTTCCACGGGAACTGGATTTACGGGGATCAGCTATTATTTAATAAGGCAGGGGTCCTACTCGGCATTATACCCGGTGAAGAAGCAAAAGCCTCATGGCTAACTACAAATGTCCATCTGAAACAAAAATCTCACTTACCAACAGTTAAGCACCCCGCCATATCAACTCCCACTTTGCCGACGTGCAGTTTCAAATAAGCGAGGAATGGATAGGCCACGATCAGTCCTCCGCAGTACGCCGTCAGACACATTCCATGCAGGTTTCTCAGTTCGGGAATGAACGCGTAGATGATAAATGTTGCCAGGAGAAATGGTACTGAGAGTAGAAGACCTGAAACAAATATATTATTGTAATATCAGGCCTGTTTCACTCCGCGTGTAGGTAGCGAAACTATAAGTACGTGCAGTGCCCCCCGCACGGGGCTGATCCAGTAGAAACTCACAAGCGAGCAGTAACACACGCACAAACTGTGTTTGTTTAATCTATTCTGGGGTAATACTAGCCGGGTAATGGGCACGCCAACAGACAACCTCGGAGGTCTCGGAGGTTTGTGTCTCGCTTTAAGTCTCGGAGGTCGTGGGTTCGATCCCCACATCGGAAAAATAATGGTTGAGTATAATCTTGGGTTTTTTCGGGGTCTGGTTGGCTTAGGGGCCGCCACATGCCTCAGAAAAGCAAGCTAAGCCGTTGGTCCCGATTGCTAGCGGTTATACCTAGGTTGTCTGTATTATTTGGTATAGATTTCCAGCGCAGTTATACTCGCTTATTGTTTTTTTAAATATTTTAACAGCTTTTATTAAGTGTTCGTACTTCTTGCTATGGAAACAACCTGTCATGGATGATGAAGATAGGGGAGTTTCTTCAGTAATGTAATCATCCATATAAAATGTATGAATAAAATATTTTACGTTATAAGTGACATTTTTGGCAGCCTTCGTCGTAAAAGGTATCCTATGACCTTTCCTAAGCTCTACTTTATCGCCAAATTTCATGAATATCGGTTAATTGGTTTAGGCGTGAAAGTGTCACAGACAAAAAGAGCTACTTTCGCATTTATATTACATAGGTATATGGATTTCCAAGTCTACCTTTAAAACTGTACTATGAACCTGCCATCGCGGCGTAGAATTCTCGCTGAATTATTAAAAGCTACATAAAAGCTTTACAGAAATCGATTTCGATTGATGTAATGAAGCTTATGCCATTTAGGAAATACGTAGGCGTAGTTATTGTCTTAAGGTCTTGTCTATCGTCGTCTTCGTAAATGTATAGGTTCAAAAAATTTCAAAGGTGTTCAACCATAAAATCCGGGACCCTTGTAGCCTAGGACCCTGAATTATTTATACGGCCGATACTTATAAACGGGAATTAGTTCGCTGATATAGCTCTAGTCCGTTATGTTGATTGTGAGCAAGTGTAATGCATGACATGACGCTTGTATATATTGAAAATTAATATTTATATCTCTCTTTTTTTATTCCGCGAATTGTTTTGCGTTTTGGCAGGTAGGTACTGTAGGTTTCATCATAGTTATCACAAAACATATAAAATACTGAAAGGAATATATAATTTTATACAACATATAAAATAATATATTCCTTCGCTCGGTTTCAACCGCGTAACTCCTATTCCCGTAGAAACTTTATAATAAAATATAGCCTACAGCTGTCCTCGATAAATTGGTTATCAATCACTGAAAGAAATTTTCGAATTCGACCAGTAGTTCCCGAGATTGGCGCATTTAAGCAATGAAATAGACTGTTCAGCTTTTATATTGGTATATATTAGCATAGATAGCTCGCCGACTTATATAACGAGTTTTTTTTCTATATTTCTTTCTGTTTTTTGCTCAAGGCGTCGGAAAAACGCTCTATAGCGTTTGTTTTTTGGGTATCTAATCTCTACTACACTCCCGCCACTGTATTTCCCGTAAGCCAGGATCAACAGTGACACACACGGAAGAGGCTCTAAGCTGTTAGGCTTAGGCTGGTCGCAGGACACCTAAATGTCTTGTATCCCGCATCGAATTTAATTAGAAAATTTATAATAGGAGTTGGAAAGTAAATTCCAGTTCCCTCCAACGCAATGCGGCAGACATAAATGAACGAAGAAAGATACATTTACAATTGGATAAGCCAATTGCAAAGCACCAAGGATATTATATTTCTTCTTTTTGCTCTATACTTAGCTTGCTTCCTTCACTAAGTTCACAGCATACTTGATAATTACTGTCAAACAACTAGAGTCGTTTTACGGTAAACTGCCGCGCCTCGAATCTTTGCTTTGTAAACACTCTTTGATTAATTACTTGGCACAACTGAAACTAGAGTAAAAGAGAAAATGGAACGTAAAATGGTTGTTTAATTTGACACTGACGCCTATAACGTCGGCTTTTAAGAACCAATTAGGGTAATTTAATTATTTTTTATTCGTAAATATTTGGCTACGTGTAGCTTTATAGTAGGCCACGAAGCTTGTACTATTTTTTTCAACGCAAAAGCTTTATACAATGACTAGCTGCGCCCCGCGGGTTTACCCGCGTCACTCTGCTTCAGTGGGTCGGAGCGTAATATTTTGCCTATATGTTAATCCAGTTGATAAACTACCCGCGTGCAAACTTTCAGCCGAATCCATTCAGTAGTTATTGCGTGAAAGAGTAACAAACATCCATCCATCCATACTTACAAACTTTCGCGTTTATAATATAAGTATGATTTTAAAATAGAATAACTACGCAAGAGGATGTTCCTTGAAGGGCTTGCACGTTGACTGAAGGCAATCCCTGGCAGGAAGATTGCGCAATAATGGGTTGCAATTGTACAACTGTTGTTTTACTTTGCAGTTCGTAAAATCTTTAGATATACGAGGTCTTCGGAAGGTCAACTGCAAACTAAGGGTCGGGACGGTAGGTATACCTATACCTACCGTCCCGACCCTTAGTTTGCAGTTGACCAAATATTTTATATTGCATAAGCATAATTTGAAAAGTTTTCATTAAGGGTTTATCTGGAAACTATTAAAACCGTGCACTACTAAAACTGGTTACCTAAAACTTTGTTTCCAATCTAAGGGCCTACCCCCGAGGGAGGGTTCTGCCATACGTCAGGACCAACGGCTTGACGTGCTTTCCAAGGCACGGAGGGTTGTCCCTCAATCAACCAGACCCGAATATAAATCTTAGAATTTACACAAAGATTTTCTGTCCTGCGTGGAGATCGAACCCAAGACCTCCGAGATTTAAAGCAAGCCAAATACCGCTACGCTACGGAGGTTGTCATATACTATACTATGTAGTGATATCTAACTACCTGTAAAACAATACCTCCTTATAAAATGTTTCACTAATAACGTGTAAGTCAGGGTCTTTCTTAATGGTGATTGATAAGCAGCTGGGTAAAGTTAATGAGTGGCGCTCCTACAGTGGGTAGCTCTAACTTATTGCTGTCACTTAGTTTCATATACCTATACTGTGTGTTGTAAAGACAATCATAAATAACGTAAAGTGGAATACAGATCACGCGTTATGTTTATTTATGTGTTACAACATAATACTGCGGCAACACCCGCCTGCTAAGCTAAGCTAAGGTGACTAGGTATGGCGAAAGCCCCTCCTTGGAAATAGGCTTACGTTTAGCAGTAGACATTATACGGGCTGATGATGATGATAATACAGTTAATTATTTCGTCATCTGACTCAAACAAGTTACTAAGTTGTCAAGCCTCATGTCCCGGTGTCCCGGCCAACAAGGCAATGATCTCGGTGGGCGCACTAACCAAAAAAAATGTGAACCCTGCTTCGTTCGCAATACGCGCTCAATTTGTCTTATCGTTTTGTGTGCGCAATGGGAGAACTCCCTCGGCTCTGTATTCCTACGTGTTATTGTTTCATCTACACCAACCCCGCTCTGACAACCCTAAACTAATTGCAACGGTAGAATTAAGTTTCCATGAAAAAAATTACTACTTTCCCTCTAGGGATCTATCTACTCAGAAATCAACTTGTTCTATTTAAAAACATATGTACTTACAGTAGGTACTTTTAGTGTGAGAACTACTATATTGTGATGACATACTTGGCACAGATTTTTTTTAAGAATATTAATGAACAAAAAAAATGTATGAAAGAAAGAAAGAAAAACATTTGGTAAATGTAAGTTCAGGAGTTGATGAAATCTATAATATTAATCATACATCTATATATATAGGTATATAAATGAATGTCTATTTTCCTTGGTCACGACATCACGCGTGAACGACGGGGTAGATTTCGCTTCGATTTTTGTTGTGTTTGTTATTCTCAGGGGAAGGTTCTTATGAAATAAAAATTTGGAAAATTGGGCGTTTAATTAGAAAAATTAAGAATACTTTACCACATATCAAATTTTATAATGTAACGCCCAATTTTCCAAATTTTCCAAATCCTTAGTGTTTTTGTCAAAATAAACTTTTTTATTGTAATCTTATGGCGTTTGACATAACAATAACAGAATGTGTGCAGCTCTTAGTGCACAGTCATCACTCATCATAGTTAGATCAGTGCTATCACACCTAATATTAAAAGTTCAATTTAATTTAGAGTTTTAGTTAAGACAGGACAGCGTCTGTCGGGTCAGCTAGTCATCTATGAAAATCATCATTTTAACAGTCTACCTATCATGGTAACTAGGTTCATGAGATGCGACCTGGTGACGTACAGACAGATAGTGGAGTCTAAGTAATAGGACCCCGTTATTACGGTAAAAAGTAAAGTTTAACTCTTGTAACTCGATAGTAATCTTTAGTATTATACTATAAAACATGATTATGGAACTTTACTTTTTGAAAATGTATTTAACTATAAAAAATATAGAGTATACTTAGCTTACCAATAGCATATGCGCTATAAAGAACATAGCTATCATCATCCGATGCCCCTTCTTCCTGGAAGCAGACTCCAGCCACCAGACGAGGTTGCAGCGACAGATTGTTGTACATCATCTCTACGCAGTACATACTGGGAATGTGCCACTGAGCGCCACCTGGGGCCACTTCGTAGAGGGTGCCATTCTGTAAGAAAATTATGATTTGCCACTATAAATACGATACGAATTTTAAACTATACATATATACATACATAAGCTCACGCCTGTTTCCCAACGGGGTAGGCAGAAACAATGGACCTCCACTTACTACGATCCCTACACACTTCTTTCGCTTCATTCAATCTCATAACATTCTTCATACAAGCACGTCGGCTTAGGGTGGATCTTATTTGACCTTTTGCGAGGATGTCTCCGATTTGGTCAGAGAACGTTTGTCGAGGTCTTCCCTTTCCAACTGTGCCACTCACACTTGCCATGTATACTTGTTTTGTCAATCTTTGTTCATTTTAATTTTAAACTATTCGGCTTTTAAACTACCAAAAGAAAAGTGTTGAAATAAGAAATATTGAACCTTACTTTACCATAGATATAAGCAAAAAAAACATTCTGTCACTCCGTGTCATTGTTAAAAATTCTCTCGAAATATAAACTACGTTTTGTAAAACAAATACTTTATTTTCATTAAATACAACAGGTTATGGGCCCAGACCACCCGTTTATGTTTGAAAGTAAAGTATAAAGTATAAAAGAAGTGAAAAGTTTAAAATCACTAAAAAACTCTGACTGTACAAAACAGTGTAGTTCCGCAAAACTCGGCACGCGTTTTCAACATTCTTCATAAGCAAAAATGTCGTCAAATAATACGATGGCACTGATTGAAAAGCTAACAGGAAGAGAAAACTATCCTACGTGGCGGTTTGCAGTGCAAACCTACCTCGAACATGAAGAATTATGGAGGTGTGACACCGCGACAGCGACAGACAAGATTGATCCTAAACTCGATACAAAAGCGAAGTCAAAAATTATCTTATTGGTACATTCCATCAACTATGTACATATACAAGAAGCCAAAACAGCTAAAGAAGTTTGGGATAACTTAGCCAAAGCTTTCGATGACAAAGGATTAACACGCCGAGTTGGTCTGTTGAGAGATCTGATTAATACATCACTTGAAAATTGTCTGAACATTGAAGATTATGTTAACAAGATCATGACCAGTGCTCATAAGTTAAGGAACATTGGTTTTGAAGTCAATGACGAATGGCTTGGGACCTTATTACTGGCTGGTCTACCAGAAATGTATCAACCAATGATTATGGCACTTGAAAGCTCCGGTGTGACTATAACGGCTGATTCTGTAAAGACAAAGCTTCTGCAAGATGTCAGAAACTCTGCGTCTAGTGCTTTGTTAAAAGCAAGGGAAATCAGCGTGTCAAACAAGCTCAAGACAAAAATAAAATTGGTAAAGGTCCAAGGTAATGAGTGTAATGTAATGAAATATGATATTATAGATTTCTTTGGCAATTAGTTAAAATAGGTATACGTGTGCGAATATTGCATAGGTTGCAACTTGAACTTAGGTGCTGCGTAATTAGAACATTATTGTACTTTATGTTTAATATTTTTGGTATTCAATAAAATGACTCTGAACGAGTAAGATATGTTTTTATTCACAACACCTGAACACCCATCATATTACACTATGTATGCAATAAATATGGGCATATAAGTAAAAATTGCCGAAATAAGATAAAGAATAAGAACACAGATTCTAGTTATGTCGCCGTGTTATCTGCAACAATAAACAACGACAATAATTGGTATATTGATTCTGGCGCATCAATGCATATGACAATGGACCGTGACTTGATTTACGATGAAACTACTGCTCCAATTTCCACAATAAGGGTAGCTAATGACAAGAAGCTAGTTGTAAAGGCCTGTGGAAAGATAAATCTCAATGTTGTCAACGTGCAAGGCCAGTTGGATACTATCAAGGTACAGAATGTTCTCTATGTTCCTGAGTTGGCCACCAACCTTCTCTCTGTCAGTCAAATAATAAATAGTGGCTGTCAAGTGCAATTTGACAAACAAGGTTGTAAAATCCTGAATAAAGCAAATAAGCAAGTCGCAGCTGCCAAAATGATAAATAATATGTACAGGCTAGTTACACACAGTATTCCAGCATACGTATCTGCTTCAACAGAGAATGATTTTTATTTATGGCATCAGAGAATGGCACATTTAAATTTTGAAGACTTGAATAAACTGTCAGAAAGTGCAGGAGCGAAATTAGAAAATACAGATAAAGTGATATGCATCTCATGTCTTGAAGGGAAACAGACAAGATTTCCATTCCCTTCAGAGGGTTCCAGAGCACAAGCAAAGCTAGAACTTATTCACTCCGATGTCTGTGGTTCAATGGAGACACCGTCTCTTGGAGGAGCTCGCTACTTCCTTACTTTTATCGATGACTTTACCAGGAAAGTATATGTATACTTGATAAAAAGTAAATCTGAAGTATTTCAAAAATTTCAAGAATTTAAAGTATTAGTTGAAAATCAACTGGATTTGACAATAAAAACTCTCCGCACGGATAATGGAACTGAGTATTTAAGCAATGAATTTCAAGCTTTTCTCAAGAAATCTGGCATTATACATCAAACCTCCAATGTTTATACGCCACAACAAAATGGCTTGGCAGAAAGGATGAATCGAACATTGTTAGAAAGAGCCAGATGTATGCTCTTAAATGCAAAACTACAAAAGCATTATTGGGCTGAAGCTGTGTCAACTGCAGCTTATATCACAAATAGATGTCCAACAAGAGCCTTAGCCTTTTTAACACCGGAAGAGATGTGGAGTGGTAAAAAGCCGGATATCACACATATGAAAATTTTTGGCTGCGAAGCAATGGTACATGTTCCAAAAGAAAAAGCCAAGAAGTGGGATTCTAAGTCAAATAAAATGATATTTATTGGATACAGTGAACAAACCAAAGGATACAGGCTTCTAGATCCCAAAACAAGAAAAGTTATTATAAGCAGAGACGTGATTTTTCTAGAAAGCTCAGTAAAAAGAAATTATGCTTTGGTACCATTATCAGAGTCAGCCCCAAATACCTGTGAAGATACTTATGTAACTGAAAGTGTTCCTGATAGTGACACAACCTTACAGAATTCATCTGAAGATACTAAAGATGAATCCAGTGATGATTTTTGCTCAGATGAAGGATCTTTGTATGAACCAGAAATAAATATAGATCCCTCGGAATTAATATCAAATGTAACTACAAGATCTAAAGCAAGATTGTCCAAAATGCAGGAAAATACATATATGTGTACAGAAGAAATTGTAGGACAGGAAAATGCTCCAAAAACATATAATGAAGCCATATCAAATGATAATGTTAAAGCGGCCGAATGGCAGCAATCAATTCAGGACGAGCTACAGGCACATGCAAAGCATAAAACTTGGGAACTGATTGAGAAGCCTAAAGGAGTACGAGCGATTGGCTGTAAATGGGTCTTTAGAATAAAAGATGAACCATCTGGTCCGCTTTATAAGTCCAGATTATGTGCTAAAGGGTGTAGCCAGAAACAAGGCATTGATTATAAAGAGATATACTCTCCTACAGTGAGGTATGATTCAGTTCGAGTATTACTTTCAGAGGCAGCACAACATAATTTAAATATAATTCAGTTCGATGTCAAAACTGCATTCTTATATGGTGATGTCAAAGAAGACATTTATATGTCACCACCTGAAGGTTTGAATGCTGCTTCGAATATGGTATGTAAACTCAATCGCTCTCTTTATGGCCTTAAACAAGCACCACGGTGTTGGAACCAAAAGTTTGACAGCTCACTAAAGAAATTTGGTTTCAACAACAGTCATGCAGATAGGAATATATATAATATATATAATAGGATAGGCAGTATGTTGGAAATGTAAATAACAACAAAGTTTATTTATTATTGTATGTTGATGACGGGCTTCTACTTTCTAAATCAAAAGAATCTCTAAATGCTGTAATGCATGAATTAAAGCTAAATTTTGAAATAAAACAATGTGATCCAAAGAACTTTGTAGGATTGCAAATTGAAAAATCTGAAGGCTTTATATTTATTCATCAGTCAAAATATATTGAGAGGCTATTGTTTAAATATAACATGCAAGATGCTAATTGTAATAATATCCCAGTTGACCCACACACCACACTGGAGAAGAGCACTGAATCTGTGGATAAGAATATTCCATATCGAGAGGCAGTCGGCTCACTTATACATCTGGCTGTAGTAAGCAGACCGGACATCATGTATGCAGTTAGTCTGGTAAGCAGATATCTTAATTGTTTTGATCACACTCATTGGAACGTAGTCAAGAAAATAATGAAATATTTAAAAGAAACCATCGACTACGGTCTATGTTATACATCATCCCAGCAAAATAAAATTGAAGCTTATAGTGATGCAGATTTTGCTAAAGACACTGACACTCGAAAATCATTAACTGGTTATGTGTTCATAAAAAATGGAGCTGCAATAACATGGGCTACGCAACGCCAGCAAAGTGTTGCTTTATCCACCACAGAGGCAGAATTCATGGCTGCTTGTTCTGCTACAAAAGAAGCTTTGTGGTTAAAAAGAATGATGAAAGATATTGGTGAATTTAATCAGGATTCTATATGCTTAAATATAGACAATCAAAGTGCAATCTGTTTGATAAAAAATGTGGATTATCACAAACGCTGCAAGCACATTGATGTGAAGTATAATTTCATTAAAGAAAAGTACAGTGAAAAACAAATAGATTTAAATTATGTTTGTACTAAAGAGCAAAGTGCTGACATATTTACCAAAGCTCTGCCTAGAGACAAGTTTCAGTATCTTAGGACTAAAATTGGTATGAAGAAATTAAAATAGTTTTTTTGGTTTTGTAGCGACATGTATAAAACTAAAAAATATTTTTGTCCAGAGTTTGCCAATTTAGTTATGTTTTAAGTCTATGTTTTTAAGTTCAGATTTTTGTTTATATTCTTGAATATGTTTGTATTTAAGTCAAAAGGGTTCAAATTTGGTGAGAGTGTTGAAATAAGAAATATTGAACCTTACTTTACCATAGATATAAGCAAAAAAAACATTCTGTCACTCCGTGTCATTGTTAAAAATTCTCTCGAAATATAAACTACGTTTTGTAAAACAAATACTTTATTTTCATTAAATACAACAAAAAGTAATATTGTATATTTTAAGATGTTGTTTCCCCGAATAGTAAACTTAACTTAATAGAAATATATAAAGCTGAACAGTTTGTTTGTTTGCCTGAACGCGCTAATTTAGGAACTAGTTACTGGTCCGATTTGATAAATTCTTTTAGTGTTAGATAGCCCATTTGTCAAGGAAGGGTATAAGCTATATTTGATTATGAAGTTCCTACGGAGACGGGAGTTACGCGGGTGAAACCATGCGCGGTAAGCTAGTTATATGTAGAATAACACCTGTATCTTTATTTATACTGGAGATAATATATCTGAAGGTATCTTCTAGAGAGGGTAGGTATATGTCGGCGTGGCGTCACCAAATAAGTTATCGGAGTCCATATTGTTAGGGTAATTCACCAAAACAGAATAACACTTTTACAAATCACTTTATTCAGAGATAGGTATTTACTCTTTGACGACTGCCGAAGAACTGTGTCCAACATTGATACAAGTTCCCTTTTTATACTAAAGACAAATGTACAAAAAGTCGGGTAGACAAATATCAAATGAAAATAACAACTATCATTGTTAATCCTTATTTTAATTTTAAATACTTAATTTCAACTTAAAACTATCTTTTACACTTTATAAAATAATTAATCGATTTTTAAATAGGCTTTTAACGCAAATAGATATGTATTTAAATACATGGCATTTTAAATATTAGTAACAGTTATTTTATCAAAACATAATCATTTTATTTTTAAGTAATACTTATATTTAGATAAAACAATATAATTATAACATTCTTATTTATTCTATAGTAAATTGATTCATTTAAATGCTGTCAAAACAAGGCAGCGCCCATACGGCCATTCTGATTCAGCGCGCTCTCTGCGCAATATTACAATCACGTAAAGAAAACTTAATAAAATTATACAATTTTAAAGCATCACCCTTCAAAGAATCTTAACTAACACACAGGCATCACCCATCAAAGGATCTAGCCAACACACACCAAGGGATCTTGCCAACACACAGGCATTACCCACCAAGGGATCTAGCCAACACACAGGCATCACCCACCAAGGGATCTAGCCTCCAAGACCAGGACTTAAGGAAACGCATGGTGGCCAGCCAGCGCATAAGGAAGGATAGAAGGAAAGGTCACAAAAAAAAAGATGATTAAAATGATCATTCATCATTTGCCCATACGGCAATACTATCATCATCAACACCATTATTATCAAGAAATGGATCTTCTTGTGCAGAAGGTGCCGGTCTCAAAAAATCGTGACTAGTGATCTTTTCACTACATCCTCGAAGATTAACATGCTTAACTTTATAACGGTCATTAGGTAACACCTCTAGAACTTCCATTGGACCTTCAAATTTAGAACCAAGTTTTGTAGTGTGTCGCTCATGACGGCGCATTAAAACAAAATCACTAACTTGAAAAGGTTTTATTTTTGCTTTAACTTTATCAAATCTGACTTTATAATGAAAAGATCGCTCGTCCATCCATTTTTTACAGCAAGATCTTACTGCCGCAAGGTCATTAATAGACTCTTCATCGTCTATTAAAAGAAGTTTAATAAGCGGTGGTGAACATTTTTTTCCGAATAATAATTCCATGGGGCTCTTACCCGTGCTTTTAGATACTGTGCAATTGATGGCTAATTGCAAATCTTGAATAGCTGAATGCCACGGCTTATTAAGCTCGAAAACGGACAAATTGTCTTTGAGGATCTTCATAATACGTTCTACCTGACCATTTGCCCTACTAGCACCCTTAGCTACAACATGATGTTCAATACCATAATCACGACAAAAGAATTTAAATTCTGTGGAAGTCATGTTTTTATCTTGATCTGTAATGAGACGAGAGGGAGTACCAAATATAGTGATGACTTCTCTAAAACTTTTAATTGCCGTTTGTGTAGTTCGATCGTTAGTGTAAACTAAATGAACATATTTTGTAAAACCGTCAATAAACACAAAAGCATATTCGGATTGATTACGTTTGCCATTCATGCAACCAGTTATGTCTGCGTGGATGGTGTGAAATGGTATGGCAATTTTATCTATTGGATGTAGGGTGGCTTGTTTTGCTCCTGATGTGCCTTTCCGTACTCTACAGCTAACGCAATTTTCAACAAATTTACGCACTAATTTGGACATATGCGGAAACCAGTACTGTTCTCTAATTTTTGAAACAACCTTTTCCCAGCTAAAATGTTGCAATGAATCATGATAATAATTTATGAGATTCCACCGATAGTTTCGAGGGACTATAATTAACTTTCGATTTTTATTATCAATTTGAACCTTACGTCTTAATAAGTTATCTTGCAGAATAACGTAAGTATCGGCGACCGTTTGAGGAATATTGTCGGATCTTATTTGGTCTACAATATTTTTAAGGACTGGATCACGTTTTTGTTCAATTAAAAGCCAATTGTGGTCAAGAACTGAAGAATTAACAGAAAAACGCAATATGTTGTAAATACAATTTTTTTTTAGAGTAGAATCGATGGCTTCAATAGGGTTACGACTAAAAAAATCGGCATGAGCAAGTCTTCCGACTGTGATTAGCGCGTCGATGATCTCTGCATCACTTGCTTCCGGTCTGACTCGTTTAAATAAAGTCCAACCAGTTGTGGCGTATTCTGCATAGCTGCTGGTTTGATCCGAAGTAAAGCTGCGCCATTTCAATACGTCATCAGCATACCGAAACTCCTTTCCAAAGGTCTGGATGAGGTCGTCTTTAATTTCTTGCCATGTAGTAGATTGAAGAGACCATGTGTCAGCCCAGGTTTTTGCCCTGCCTTTGAGCTGAAGTATGGCCTTCATCCTAGCCTCTTGTGGCGAGACATTGAAAGCTTCGATTGTGTGATCCACATTTGCGCACCAATCCCTAATGTCATGGGACCGAACATCTGGATCAAAAGGTGGAAGGTAAAGTTTCCTCGATCACGTGTCACTGGTATGGAGTTTGCTGTCAAAGCTGCAGTAACGGCGCTTGATGCTGCTTGTTTCGTAATTGAGGAGACCAAACTCATCACTTCTTGCATAGTAAAGGTTGGTTCCGCTCTTATGGAGCGAGCAGAGCCCAGAATGGGAGAATTGGATCCCACCGCTGCTGTCGGCGTGGCGTCACCAAATAAGTTATCGGAGTCCACATTGTTAGGGTAATTCACCAAAACAGAATAACACTTTTACAAATCACTTTATTCAGAGATAGGTATTTACTCTTTGACGACTGCCGAAGAACTGTGTCCAACATTGATACAAGTTCCCTTTTTATACTAAAGACAAATGTACAAAAAGTCGGGTAGACAAATATCAAATGAAAATAACAACTATCATTGTTAATCCTTATTTTAATTTTAAATACTTAATTTCAACTTAAAACTATCTTTTACACTTTATAAAATAATTAATCGATTTTTAAATAGGCTTTTAACGCAAATAGATATGTATTTAAATACATGGCATTTTAAATATTAGTAACAGTTATTTTATCAAAACATAATCATTTTATTTTTAAGTAATACTTATATTTAGATAAAACAATATAATTATAACATTCTTATTTATTCTATAGTAAATTGATTCATTTAAATGCTGTCAAAACAAGGCAGCGCCCATATATACGTTACTTCCTTTTTTTAATCGTCTGGGTAGAAATGTATTTACGCATTTCCACCGCTGCTGCAGCGTTTTCGCGCGCTGGCGGTGGGATATGTGGGACTCGCCCTCTCCATAGCGGTGGTATGCTTACTCATACCACGAGGAGAGGATCCCACAACACTAAAACTCCCCGGACACTCCTTCGATCGGTCGTTGGCGGGGGCCGGGTACGCACGAATCAATCCGGCCCCCCGACGGCATGTTAGATACGCCTGCCCAGCTTTGGGGTAATAAACCATTGCAATAAATTACACCCAGCTGTGTTTAAATATCGTTTTCAAAATAAACAAATGCTATAAACTTGTTTGTTTTTATCCTTTCCCCTTAATCATTATTCAATTTACCACCAATTCAACAAATAACTCGGTGACCGATATTTAACATTGTATATCGTTCAACAAGGTATCGGGAGCTGCACATTGATTTATGGCAGGCTTTTATTGAACACAGTTTATTGGTATTTTTAACGAAAAGTAGTCCCGCTCAGTTATAGCCTACCCGCCTACCCGCGTTGGTTTTTTTTTCGGTTTATGGTACCTTAAACACCGTTAAATACATTTATTTACTTACAACATTTTAGATTACCTAATGCATAAAGTATACAACTAAAAGTAGCATCACCCAATGGTAGACCGGGAGAAAATGCCTCAGGCATTAAGTCCACCATTAGTGCTAAAGTTATAAATAAATAAAATAGGTTATTTAAATTAACAGTCACTTATAAAATACTACTATACTCAATCTACTTGGGAAAGTTCCGAGAATGCTGGCATCATTGCCCCATTAAATGGCAATGCTCACCTACTGTGCAAGGAAGGTACCTACCTAAAATAGCAGCACTCCCAAGCAGTTTTGTCATTAACATAATCAGAAATTTTATAATAAGCCTTTTTACATAGGTACTTATTATTATACTAATATTAAATATTATTATACGTATATTATAAAGAGGATACTAAATAACTATACCAATATTATAGACTGGCGCCTTAATGCCCGGTAGCAAAAGGCTATATTATACTATGTGTTGTATAATTCGATACCTACCATTGTAAACGACTGACTCCACGTGGTATTCAATACCTCAAAAGTTATATGAATTGTAATGGAGGAAGTCCTGTAATTTTTCTACACCATTGTACACGATACTTGGGTCAAGAATCATATTGATGGCGTACGTTTAGTCTCCTTCACACACAGACCAAAATAAACGGTCTTTACAGAATATTACTGGCTATTATTTTGTGGTCTGCAGTCTGTACTCACCTTCAAGACAGGCCATTATTTATGTACCTATATACAGGGTTATTTGTAAAACACCGGTAACCTCTCAGGACTATATTACTAACATCATAAACAACAACTTTTGCTCTACGACTTTTTACAAAACATAATACATTTACCAAAAACGAACCTTCAATATTTCGTTGTCTTAAATAACACATTTCAACTCTGTATTTTGTTGTAGCTACATACATTGCCGCGCACTGTCTGCGTTCTTTTGCTTCGCATAGACTTCGTAACATTTAGAGCGTTGAATTTAAATATTTTTATTTTTGTGTTTAAATCTGATGAATTAAAATATGATAAATTTTTATAAGTCATAGAACAAAAGTTGTTGATTATGATGTTAGTAACGTAGTCCTGAGAGGTTACCGGTATTTTACAAATAACCCTGTATATACAGGTACATAAATTGCACTATTTTTGCCTGCTGATATTTCACAAGAAGATATGAGCTCTTTAAATATAAACCTTCGATAAAAACGTAAAAATAAAGAGAAACTTTTTTTTCGATCATACAATAATGTAATCTACAACTGTTGCCGTTATTGATATCGAACAGAAAAGGGCAAAAAAAAGAAGTCTGTTGGGAGCCCTTTAAATATTTATTTTATTCTATTTTTAGTATCTATTTTTTGTTATAGTGGCAATAGAAATACATCATCTGTTAAAATTTTCACTGTCTAGCTATTGCGGTTCTTGAGATACAGCCTGGTGACAGACAGAAAGACAGACAGTGAAGTCCCGGGTAATAAAGTAATAATAGGGTCCCGTTTTTACCCTTCGGGTACGGAACCCTGAAAGAACATCTACAGCCCTACTACTAACACTATTCACTACCGTAACAAGGACGATAAACAATCGAAAACTATAAAATATGTATGTTATTCTTGTACTACGAAACAAAATCCCAGAACTGAAAATTAAATACTCTTGGCTTTTGTTACTACCAGTTCGTCCCACGCAAACCACACTGACGATAGCATAGTATCCACTAGATCAAAGTTTCTCATACTTTTTCATCTTATAAGCCCCCGAATTGCGAAGCAACCTAAAAAAAACCTGAAACCTAAAAAATGATTGCTTGATTATTTTTAAGAACGAAATAAAATATTATCTGAAAATACTGTGGGTGGTCTCCTTCTACTCAGTAAGCCAGTATATGGGGGGCTTGTCATAATTCCTCGACGCCTCATGTATCTATACAACACTCTATCTGTATATGTGTTCGAAACTCTATAAATCAGTATGAGCACATTGCCAATGCAATGCCGTAGACAGTTATTAAAGTCATTTTTCATTTCATTTGGTGTGTGTTTCAATGTGAGATTTTTATTTAAAATTATAAATACCTATTTATAAACATGAAAAAAATACATGGCAAACTAAGTAAAAGTAGCTAATTAAAAATAAAACTAACTTATAAAATACTACTACCTATTCTAAATCTATTCTACTTGGCAAGGTTCCCAGAATGCTGGCAGCATTATTACAAACCTTTTTATATTTAATAATTATATAAATTGTTTTACTCGCGTAGCTTCCGTTCCCGTGGGAACTTAATAATGAAATATAGCCTATATTACTCAAGGATAATTTAGCATTATAATGGTGAAAGAATTACCGAAATCCGTTCAGTTGTTTTGAGTTTATTCGAAACAAACATACAAAAATACAAACATTTCGTCTTTATAATATTAGTATAGATTTGCTCAAAGGTATTCATTTACAGACTTCACTTCAATTTATGTCGCCAGCTGAACATGGGCCTTCTCTTTGGGGTATTGCCATATTACCACATGGCGGGCGGAATGGTGAATGCTGTAAGATGTTAAGTAAACTTAAGCTAAAAGCTGCGGATATATGCGTACATATATGTCGCCTCTTACGGCACCTATGGTGCTAAGGAGGACATGAGGTGCCACAAGCTACATGTTTATTTTATTTTTTATATTGTTTAAAGATTACTAGCAGAGTTTTGCTATCTATTAGTATTCTTGTTAACCCCTTGTGCTAAGCTCAAATGCTTGTGTTACGAGTGGGTTCACGTCGGTAGTGCAATGGGTGGGGATCGAACCGGTGACCACAAGATCGTAAGTCCGACGCCTTAGCGATTGGGCCACGGCCGCAAAGGATTTTTGATTAATGTGAACGCACTTATCTCTCAGAAACTGGCTGGATTTGAAAAAAAAACCTTTCAGTGTTACATGGCCAATCCGTCACGTCAGTAGTGCAATGGGTGGGGATCGAGCCGGCGACCACATGATCGCAAGTCCGCCACCCTAGCTACGGGCGACGGCCTACGGCCGCTTCAAATCCTTTGTCCAAAATATATGAGTATAGCAATTGAAAAAAATGACCTGCTTCGAATCTAAATGTACCAAGATAACTTTGAGAATCATAGTACTAGATATTAATATGCATCGAAACGTTATAACTGGCTATAAATTTATTCCCCAACATTGCTCCCATTGTGTTTGAGTATTTTTAGCTCTCTTGTTCACATTCGTTACCCATACAACAGATACTTACATATTAATTCACCATGGATTACTAATGTGTAAGGTTCCATTTACATTAATAGTTTTTTTGCGTTATTGTAGAAACGTTTTTTTTTCATTATTTCACCTAGGTACTTCATTCCAAATTTGAATATCTAAAAAATCAAATAATTTTGCGAACGGAGGTGTCCACCCCCGGAGTTCGCTAAAATATTTTAACCACATAATAATACTTAATTTCATTTTAACCACGGTACTGGTCGTAGTGTTTCTTACTGAGGACATATACATTTAAATGAATGGCATTCCCTTGTACTACTTAGTTAATTACTGTTGTACCAAACGGTTCATCAGCTCACACCGCCAAAAAGAAAGCAGACTTGTTTGCGTCTCTATTTGCGAAGAATTCACAACTAGATGCTGCTGGTAAAAGTCCACCCAGGCTACCACATTGCACTTCCACTATGCCTGAAGTGCACATTCGGCAAAAAGTGGTACTTAAAATTCTCAGCACTCTAGATGTGAATAAGGCTAGTGGGCCTGACGGCATTCCTGCCATTGTCTTGCGGTCATGTGCGCCTGAGTTGTCTCCTGTTTTGACTCGCCTCTATCGTTTATCCCTGAAGACTGGTCTAGTTCCAGCATCCTGGAAGATTGCCAATGTTTAACCGATCCCCAAGAAAGGTAGTCGTGCCGACCCTGCCAACTACCGACCAATCGCAATCACCTCCATACTCTGTAAGGTTATGGAGCGTGTTTTAAACAACCGTCTCCTGGCATACCTGGAAGACAACGACCTCCTCAGTGACCGTCAATTCGGATTCCGTCGAGGCCGGTCTACTGGGGATCTTCTTGTATATGCTACTCACTTCTGGAGCGAAGCCATTGAGAGACACGGTGAGGCTCTTGCCGTGTCTCTTGATATCTCTAAGGCTTTTGACAGGGTTTGGCACGCAAGTCTCATTGGTAAGCTTCCGGTTTACGGTATTGCTCCCGTACTTTGTACCTGGATTCAGGATTTCTTGAGGGGAAGGTCGATTCGAGTTGTCATTGATGGCGCCTCGTCCGATCTTCTTGGTATTAATGCCGGTGTCCCTCAGGGATCTGTTCTCTCCGCGACTCTTTTTTTGCTGCACATAAACGATCTGCTAGTTACTCCCGGTATCTTTGGGTATGCAGACGACAGCACAGTCTAGGTGAGATACTTGTCTGATGCGAAGTCTGGGTCAATGGTCCAGTCGTTCAGGGAGTCGATGATTGAGGGGGTGAACTCGATCTTGGAGGCTGTTTCCTTATGGGGTGATGCCAACCTGGTTGGGTTTAACCCCTCAAAAACACAGGCGTGTCTTTTTTCGGCGAAACGGAGTCCATTCCAACTGAATCCGACTTTCCGGAATGTCTCCGTTCCGATCAGCGACCATCTTGAGCTCCTAGGGCTTGACCTCTCTTCTAATCTAAACTTCGGTCACTACATCGAGTCCATTGCAAACACTGCAGCCAAAAAACTTGGCATTCTCTCCAAGGTGAGGCGGTACTTCACATCGGAGCAGCTCTTAAGTCTTTACAGAGCTCAAGTTCGCGGAGGAGTGGAATTCTCTGCCGGCGTCAGTTTTTCCGGAACGCTATAATCTGGACATCTTTAAGGCTAAAGTGAACAGACACTTTCTAGGCAAGCGTGTATCATCTTAGGCCTTATCTTCGCCTTCCATCAAGCGAGATTATGGTCAAACGTAAGCCAATATGTAGTAAAAAAAAAAAAAAAAAAATGCTCTGTACAGAAAGTAGACTGTAGTTTTGGATCTTCAATATACATATCTTCAGCAATTTTCGTGACAATCGGTGCAGTAACGGTGGAGTACGAGCCCGGAAGGGCAGACGGACGGACATGACGAGGATTCCTTGAACACTACGGGACCCTAATAAGAACTAAGAACATACGGAACGTTATCTTTCCTTGCGATAGATATTATAGAGCTGAGGTCTCCAATCTACGGCCCGCGGGCCAAATGCGGGCCCGCGACAGCTTAAGACTAGTGTATTCAATCTAGCCCGCGCATCCAATGTCTTATTGCTGGGATAAGTTGAAAAATATGTACAACACAAAATGATAGTAGATAGATAGTCTTGAAATGAGAGTATAGTTATGGATAGAAAAATTAAAACTGTTTTGGCCCTTCGAACTTTGACTTGAATGTAAAATTAATGAAAAAAGTATGGTTAATAAAAGTGTAACAATAAACCAAACTCACAACACTATTAGTGAATGCCAAGAATCTGTAAAAATAGATATTAAATCCCAAATTGTGATATTCGGTGATGAAATTGGTAAAAACTTAGGGTCGTTATTAACTACAATGGGACATTCAAATGTCAACTTTTGTATGCCTGGTGCTTCTCACTGCCACATAATTAGAAAAGCTATTGAATACAGATATAATAATGAGAACAGTTCTTTAATAATTTTTATGGGAAATAGGGGCAATATGAACAAAAAACTATTATTGGAATATTTTAATGGTCTTAATTGTTTAAATGTAAAAAAAATTGTAATGTTCACATTCCCCTATAGTAATAGTTTGTCACAGGAGGAAAACAATATTAGATATAATTTAAATTTGAACTTGCACACTATTTGTGCTCATAATAAGGAGAAGTTCCATATTATTGACACTAAGAATCTTGTTAGTAAAACTTTTTATTTGACCAAAGATAATTATTATTATCTTTCTAAATATGTAAAAAGACAGATAGCATGTTCGCTATCCTATTTATTTAATATTTTAGCCAAAAATTTGGCTACAAATGTTGCTTCTATTGAGCAATGTACTGTTGACACATACAATATCAGTAATATTGCTACTGATCATGACATTAATAATATTGAAGATAATTATTTAAATACTGACATTTCTCAGAATAATTATTTAAATTAAATAATAGGACAAAAGAGGACTTCTCTTGCATTATGATTACGATGAGTGCTTCAAATCAACAAGTAAATAATTGTGATTTAGCATATGTACACAAAAGCGTGAATAAAAATGTTAACCCATCAAGTATAAATCGTAAAAATAAATCAACAAAAAAATGTATCAACCTGGTGCATCAGAATATTCAAGGCTTGATGGGAAAAGAGTTAGAATTGGAGTTGTTCTTGAATTGTTGTAATATTGATATTTTATGTTTAACTGAGCACTGGCTAAAGCGCCATCAATTCATTTTCAGCTTCAATAATCACCAGGTTGCAAGCTCGTTCATCAGAGAAAAGCATATACATGGTGGCTCTTTAATACTAATAAATAAATCTTTAAAATTCAAAGAGAGAAATGACATTACGAGCCTCTCCGTTGAGCGAGTTATAGAGATTTCATGCATTGAGTTGGAGCGATTCGTTGTTGTGTGCCTATACAAACCTCCTTGCGCGCCATTTGAGGCTTTTTCAGATATAGTGGAGGATGCCTTGACTAAATTATCCAATAACCATAAAACAGTTGTAATTTGTGGAGACTTTAATGTAAATATCTTAGAAAATAACTCAATGAGCATCAACTTTTTAAATTTATTTAAATCATACAATTTTCATAATATTTTTAAGGAACCCACTAGAGTAACTGCAACGACTGCTACCTGTATTGATAATATATTCAGCACCGTAAAACCTTTACATAAATCTATTATTAACAAAATTCAGTCAGATCATTCAGGTCAACTGGTTTCTTTTGAAAATTTTGTAGCTACACAGAAAAAAATAATAAATTATGTACCATTTAGTGAAAGCCGTATGGAAAGATTTAAAGCGAATATGTTAGAAAAAATTGTTATGTTGCCCTATCACGGTACTCCGGATCACATGTACAACTCTCTATTCAACTTAATAAGTAGTGAGTTTAGATCAATTTTTACGCCCAAACAATTAACTATAAGTGACCGTATGACGTTCAGTGATTGGGCAACACCTGATATTTACAAAAGTCGGAACAAATTGTATGAACTTTATGAAGAAAAGACTTATAACCATTGTCCGACTTTTCAGGCTCATGTTAAAAATTACTCAAAGTTATTCAGAGAAGCCTGTTCTAATGCTAGGTCCATGTATATAAGAAATAAAATTAAAAATTCAACTAACATTATTAAGTCCACTTGGAATATGATTAATAGTGAGACTGGTAGAGCAAAAGTACGTAGTCGTGACTTTCATTTGAAAATAAATGATGTAGATGTTAAAAAAGATATAGATGTGGCAACGGAGTTCGAATTATATTTTTCTAACATTCCTATTATTGCAACAAGAACTCTTTCGTCTTCTTCTGTATCTGCTGAGCTGCTCCTCAAGCAAAGTGTACTTGAATGTGATACTTTCTTTGAATTTATAGAAGTAAGCCCTAAAGATATTTTAAATGCCTTTAAATCAATAAACATGAAAAATACTAAGGATTTATGGGGTATATCTGTAAAGACAATCGCATCAATAATTGCGTTGATAGCTCCACACCTAGCTAGCTTATTTAATTGTTGTGTTGCAACTGGTGAGTTTCCTGACTTGATGAAACACAGTAAAATTATTCCATTATTTAAATCAGGTGATAGTTCAAATCCTTCCAATTTTCGCCCTGTTTCTGTACTTCCCACTATTAGCAAGATATTCGAAAAAATTATGCTTAGCCAGTTGCTCAGTCATTTTAATAGACATAATTTGCTTCACAAGAAGCAATTTGGATTTACGAAGGGATGCTCAACTATAGATGCGGGCATAGATTTATTGAAAAGTATATTCGCGGCTTGGGAGGAATCGCAGGATGCCTTAGGAATTTTCTGCGATTTGTCCAAAGCATTCGATTGCGTGAACCATGAGACTCTTGTCAGGAAACTACATCACTATGGCGTTAGGAATAAGGCTCTCGAACTTCTGACCTCTTATCTGGGCAATAGAATTCAGAAGGTCGATATTAATGGTAAATTGTCTTCGGGATCACCAGTTGTTATGGGAGTTCCACAGGGATCAATCCTGGGTCCATTTCTGTTTTTAATATACGTTAATGACTTACCTTACTACGTAAGGGATAAACATGAGATTGTATTGTTCGCGGATGACACTTCCTTGACGTTCAAAATTAATAGACAATTGCGTGATTATGACGAAGTTAATGATGCACTCTCAAAAGTAGTTCATTGGTTTAGTGTCAATAACCTGTGTTTAAACGATAAAAAGACTAAAGTGATCAAGTTTTCTACACCTAATGTTAGACAGGTTTCCACCAATGTAAATATTAATGGAAATGGCTTGGACCCTGTGGAAACCACTGTGTTCTTAGTATCACCATTGACTCCAAACTGCAATGGGGACCACACATTGAGAAATTGTCAGGAAAATTAAGTTCTGCAGCATATGCTGTAAAAACAATTAGACGACTCACTGATGTTGATACGGCTAGAATAGTTTATTTCAGTTACTTTCACAGCATAATGTCGTACGGGATTCTTCTTTGGGGTAGCTCCGCGGATATTAACAGCATTTTTATTTTGCAAAAGAGAGCCGTGAGGGCTATTTATAAGCTTGGTCCCCGTGAGAGCTTGAAAGAAAAATTTAAAGAAATAAATATTCTAACCGTTGCATCGCAATATATTTTCGAAAATTTATTATATGTACATAAAAATATTGATTTATTTAGTAAAAAAAGTGATACACACAACATTAATACTAGATATAAGAATAATCTTGTGCTACATGCTAGTCGTCTCCGCAAAATAAGTAACTCTTTTATGGGGCTGTGTATACGGTTCTACAACAAACTTCCTCATAATATAAGAGTATTGTCAATAAATAAATTTAAAACAACTATAAAAGCCAAATTGTGTAGCAGGGCTTATTATAAAATATCTGATTATATTAGTGACAAAAATGCTTGGGATTGAGTCGCTCCAATTACAATGTAAAATAGAAAATTATGTATAAATTTAATAAAATATTATTATAAAAAAAGAGGGTTCTACTGAGATTTTTGGCAGTGTTTCTCAGTAGTCTCCACGTCACGCACTGCACGGTAGGGGAAAAAATATGACGATTCCAAATAAATGTAACCATTTTTACGGAATAAATGATATTTGACTTTGACTTTGAACATATTGAAATAAATCGTTATGGCCCTAAGACTTCAAAGTTTGGAGACCCCTGTTAGAGATGAAAACAGGTCAGAGTTAGAAAGATTTTAAATCTCTCTTGTGGGGTCCCCGCTATTGTGGAGGCCCCGAGCTAGCTGCCCTGGATGCCCTCCTTAAATCCAGCCTTGTAAACATATTCATTGTGAAATAACTAAATATTTTAACATCATAAGACTTCATTATAGCATAAAGCTTCTGTAATAGTCGCTCGTGTAATAAGTATACATTGAAATTTATGTTCCCACTACACGCAAACGGATTTAAAGGCCATGCAGTACCTATTAATAATGTGTAAAAACTATAAAACTACCGACAACGGTAATTCACCAATCAGAAGTAGTCTTCAACTCAAAATCATGAAATAAATGGTGTTATTCCATAATTAATGATTTATATTTATTTAGAATCGATGTGTTTTGTGAAAAAAAGAAACGATGTAGACGAAGAGATCAATCTATTCGTACCTACGGTAGATGTAATATAGAAATATAGTATACCTATTACGAAAAAGCACAGTATTTATTTATAGTTCTATTCCAGTATCTAAGTATGTAGGTAGATTAACAAATAGAACCTTAGGCTGACCTGACATTGAGTGAACTTTCCTCGACTTTTTTTTTCGGCCAGACCTGTTTTGTTAGCCACAAGGCTTGTGCTACTTCTCCGGGCATAAAGGCGAGCAGAGCTCCAGCCTTGATAAATGGTTTAAACATTACAAAGTTTAGTTTAATATAAGTTAATAAAAGCAATTAAATATAATTCAATCTATTTTTAGTTGATAATTAAATTGTATAATATAATTTAATTTAATGTAATATAATTTATTTAAGTTGATGATTGATAATTTCTAATAACCCTTAATTTAATTAATTTGTATAATTTCATGTGATAACTTAGTACTTACTTACAGTAATTGAGTTATAATTGTGTATTATTTTTTTGTAATGATTTGATTTGTACGCCTTTATGGTAGAATGTACTGGACTCACTTGTATGTACTCTGAACATCTTATGTATTACTACATTCATACAAATATACGATTTCTATTTCTATTTCTATTTCAAACTAAGCAACCCCGCAAGAGGGCGTCCACTGTGGGACTTGGACCTCGGCTCAGGGCGGTCGCTGGCGACGAGATTGAGGGATTTTGACTTTTTATATTTTAGGGAAGTTTTGTGCAACTGTCGCTCGACCTTACAGTTCGCGGGGCTCTCGGACTTCGGGTCTACGAGGGCATCGGAAGGTGTAATCGAGTGGGCTCAGCCTAAATCTATAGGTACTTCTCTACTAATGCAAATGCAACGAGGAAAGATTTGTATCATTGTATTTTTTTAACGAATTAACTTAAAAACATACGTTACTTCTCTGTTATTTTTCGTGATACCGATATTATTAAAAATAAAATAAAAAAGTGTTTATTTGCGTAAACCTAATACAAGTAGGTAGGTATTTAAAAGTGTTTATTTACGTAAACCTAATAGAAGTAGGTATTTGTTAAACTTCTATCGAACATATTAAATTTAAAAAAGGATTCATTTGAGTTTCTTGTAAGTGGTCAGTTCTTCTCAGTTTTCACGCCCAGGACGCATCATAAGAACATTTTTTTTAATGTGTCTATTTGAATAATGATATACTTTTGTAAATATATTCATCATTAGCCTGTACAACATCTATGTTGAGGAAAATTTGCCATCTGGTAATCGCAGTATTATGTTGTAATACACAGAGAAACGCTGTGCTGCCCGTTCCCTGGTATACGCTTGTTATAGATGATGTTATAACAATCGGGACTAATGTGCTTTCCGAGGCACCTCCGTGCCAAGTAGTCGCTCCACCAACAAGACCCGGAAAGAAATGTTAGAATTTACATAAAGATTTATTGTCTAGTAGGGGATCGAACCCGACCTCCTAGACTCAAAACGTGACTTATGCCGCTACGCCACGGAGGTTGATTCTAAATATGTAGTCAAAACATATTTTGGCTTATTAATATAGTATAATAATGTGCACATGTATACATTAAGTACCTTTACATATGAAATATTCACACGGCTCTGTTCAATGTTCAGGGTTTCTCACGACGCTGAACCCAGTTGGTACATTTGGAATAATAAACAAACCAGGAGGCGCGCGCCAGTCCACACCAAATACATAATATGGCTTCATATACCTACCGCGGCTGCCAAACTTTTGTAATACCGAGCTCTTTAAGTGGCGGAATATTAGACGAAGCTCCAAAAAGTTATGCAGGACTAGCGGAGCGGATCGGAGCGTGATGTTTTGTAGCCTATATGTTAATCCAGCGTATAACCTATCCCGGTGTAAAATTTCAACCAATTCCGTTCAGTAGTTTTGGCTTAAAAGAATAACAAACATCCATCCATCCATACTTATAAACTTTCGCGTTTATAATATTAATAGGATTTTCCCAATCAATGGACACTTTTTTTAAGCACTTTAGTATTTTTATTTATTAGGTACTAGCTTCCCGCGTGCAGTTTCATTCGCGTAGCTCCCGTTCTCATGACGATAAATGGGCTATCCTACTTCGTTTTTTTTGTTATCTGACCAGTATTTCCTGAGATTATCGCGTTCATGAAAACTAACAAACAAGCAAACTCTTCAGCTTTATATATTAGTATAGATGATTATAATTGCTAGCGATTGCTCCGCTGTGTGACATTTTGTCTAGGCCCTCTGGGCACTTTGTTTAGGGCACGTTTAACGCCGGTTTAGGGACACAGCACACAAGTGCACATCGCTCCTTCTCCATCCCTTTTCTTCTTCTTGATTTCTCTATTTCTCATAGGTCAAAGCCCTGCTCGACTTTATGCCCATGAATAAGCAAATTCCTGGTGAAACGACTTTGAAGTCCGACCGGAAAAGTTAATCTATTTTTCTATTGAACATGATAAATAACGTCGATATTCGATATTTTTTTTTCTTTATTGTAAGGTTGTTGTTTATTTCTGTAGTATTAACTTAATAAATTCGCATACCTCCCATCCCATCATATCCCATTTAAAATATTTTTGCCTTTATAATAAAAATCATCCTAATGTTTCGAGTCGATATAATGGCTCATTTTCTGTTCATGCAGTGCGGCTATGGAATTCCCTACCACAACTTTTAAAAGAAGAACGAAGGGGTATTTCCTATCTCTGTAATTTAATGTATGTAGTATGTTAATTTTATTGATTTATTTTATTTTATTTTATTTACCGATCAGGTATAAATAAATAGTTTGTTGGTTGTACACGGTAATGTTCACATTTTTTTTTTTCTCATATTATGGGTTTGCTGGAATAAAATTCATAAATGAAGTAAGCTTGCCTAAATAATAAAAAACGCAAAGAAGCGAATAAATGTTCTTAGATTATCCTCTCATCCTATAGTCGTCACTAGAGCTGTAAAATACAGTGCAAGAAAGTAGGTAGAATCTACACAACTGTGCACAATTTGTTCATCGTTAGTTTTTACGCGTTTCACAAGCTGTGTAGTTTTGTTTTGTCGAACGTTCAACAGACGTGGAGTTCACTATCTATATTTATTGTTGTTGGCGACTAAAATTCGGCATAGTAAAGTAAATATTTAGTCGTACATACCCATTAATCTTTCATGATTCATCATGCACCGCTCTTAGGCGCGATGGTAGAAAATGTTGATGATGGTGATTATGTACCTACTGAAGTCTATCAATAAATTATTTTCTATCTTCTATATATAAAACAAAGTCGGAGGTCGTGAGTTCGATCCCCACGCCGGACAAGAAATCTTTGTGTAAATGTAAATTCTAAGATTTATTTCCCGGTCTGGATGGTTGAACGGACAGCAGCGATTCCTTGTGTGTTACAATGTAATACTGCGGTCAAGTTGTTTTTGTCTTTGTAAACATCTGTAATATCCTGCTAATATTATAAACGTGAAAGTTTGTAAGTTTGGATGGATGGATGGGTGTTTGTTACTCTTTCACGCAAAAACTACTGAATGGATTTGGCTGAAACTTCGCACGGGTATAGTTGATATGCTCGATTAACATATAGGTTACATAAAATCACGCTCCAACCCACTGGAGCAGAGTAACGCGGGTAAAACCACGTGGCGCAGCTAGTTATTATTATACATATATCTTAATATATGTAACTAGCTGACCCGGCAGACTTCGTACTGCCTCAATCGAAAAATAAAAGACCCTTACCCCTACCCTACCCCTACCCCTAAACCTTCCCGGTGTTAAAGCAATGATTACTGCCAATTTCATCAAAATCGGTACAGCCATTCTCGAGTTTTAGCGAGACTAACGAACAGCAATAGATTTATATATATATATAGATTGTACTGTACGTGTGTATGTCACTGAACTCCTAAACAGCTGGACCGATTTGAATGATTTTTATTGTATGCGTTTGGGTGGCGCCCTGAATGGTTTATATTCACAAATAATATAAAATATTATATAGGTATATTATCTTGCAGGACAACGTTTGTCGGGTCCGCTAGTTTATGTATAAATAGGTATGTTATAAAATATATTCCTATATATTCATATAAAACATCTTGTTAAAAGTACCTTATTAAGAATCAATATTTTATCAAAAATTAAACAAAATAAAAGCCAAACACCCATAAACCGATTTCAAAATCGTAGAATTTTTGGATTTGTCTGCGCCAAAAATACTTAATTTATTTCAATGTATGTTATTTCAACTGTACTTAGGTTATTTAAACATCGTCATATTTCACAGAAAAAACGTGCACAGAGATGACAAAAATATAATTATAACGTAAAAACTTAGTAGTACTTACATTTTATATAGACGATGAAATGTTTGATGAACGCGCGCTTTCAATACGTTTTGTAAAATAAAAAGCCACAATTATTTGTATATGTCACCGGAAAATAATACAAATCGTAATTTGATCAACTTTCGTGTCATATTGTTAAATTTAGTTTCAGTTTCAGAGTTCAGTGAACGCGCATAATTATTATATATTATTTCCTTGACACTTGACCTAACCTAACCAAACGAGACTATGCTACTGTTGTAAAAAAAACAAAAAATCTTCAATTTCAATTTACCCTGTTGAACACCATTGGTTTAGGTTTAGGTTGTTCTTTTAACCACCCGAAATTAATCAACTATTGATCAATTTACAATTGTTATTATTTTCCGGTGACAATGTTCTTACTTTGTTTTGGTAATAAAAAGGGAAAATACGTAAAAGTGTAGTTCGATAATAATCGCTTCCGATAAAACTGAGTAGGTAATTACTTATTTATGATATCTACTCTACAAAGAACCTGACGAATTCAATCAGAGTTGACTTGTTCCATTTGCTAGGATCGTTAGCCTGGAATTAGCTAATAAATTAGGCAACAATGTACCTATGTCTGTAATGTTCCAAACGGCACAATTTACTACGCGAAAACTTATGTTCGTTTGCTACCTGATATACTTTGTCGTCTATAAATAACGCTCTTGTCATAATTTTCAAGTTACCTAATAGTTGGTAATTTTATACAAAGTACTTACGTATTTCCATTTTATTAGCGACCAGTGCTTCAGCCATACACAGTTTAAAAACTACAAACTAAGCAACCTGCGCAAGAGGGCGCCCCCTTTTGGACTTGAACCTCGGCTCAGGGCGATCACTGGCGGGGAGATTGATGAATGATTACTTAAGTTTTTGAGGGGAATTTTGTGCAACTATCGGTCTCAGACTTCGGATCTACGAGGGTACTGGACAGGGATTCAAAGTTTGCATGAGGAAATGGAAATCTACGACAAAGAAGTAGCAGGCAACTGGTAGTAGGTAAGTATATGCTGGGGTTCAACACATCGATGAACCGCGTCCCGGCCGAGGTACGTGATCGCCGCCGCGCTCCCACCGAGAGGGAAGCACTCAGTGCGGTCCTGTCTATATTATGACCCTCTGGGACTACTGAGCTACTACACGATCAGAGCTAAGATCGTGCTTCAGAGCCTGTGGCGACTACAGATGGCCTGGGACGAACCGATACCGGAGGAAGAAAGTGAACACTTCGCATCGTGGTTGGAGCGCCACCCGGACCTCACCTGCTTACGACTCATTAACTTACGAAAAATATCAGTGCTTAGGAACCTACTAATATTTTCCTTATGGATGAAATTATAGAATCTAGTTTTTATCTGAATGTTTTTTTTCTTTTCTTTCACAATATTATCATAAATTTCGCTTTATATTTAAAAAAATATCTAGTAAACGACAAATGATTTTTCAAATCGCCCTAGTAGTTCCTGAGATTGCCGCCTTCAAGCTAACAAACAAACCAACTCTTAAGCTTTATATGATATTATAGATAGAAGACAGTGTGATTATGACCTTTGACTGTTTCATTACAATCGCTTTGCATACTTATACTAATAGGTACTATTAATTATGCTTACAAGAAAAAGCGAAAAGTTATGTTCATAAAATTATGGCGTTTAAAATAATATTTGATCATGTGCGGTCTACCAAGGCCTACGTGACAATGTAGACTACACAAATAAATACCATAGGCATTGAGATGTTTCTCAGAAGTCGCCTGAACTAACAAAACGTGCGGTAAACTCTATCCCAAGGTTACCGTTTTAAAACACTAATATAATATTTCCATATTTAATAAGCATCTGCTTTTTTAATTTGGGAATTGTCTTAATACAGGACTATTCCCACTAGAAAAATATATTCTTCTCGGGGGAGTTTGCAATCACATAATGCACGGACAAAGTACCTAGTTACAACTAAAAAAATGTAGGTTACGCTATATAAATGACTATCTTCCCGCGCGCGGTTTCCCCCGCGTAACTCCCGTTCCCGTGGGAACTTCTAAATTAAATATAGCCTATGTCCAGCAGTAAAAAAAAAAACAAATCGGTACAGTAGTTTTGGAGCCTATTCAATACAAACAAACAATCAAATCTTTCCTCTTTATAATAGGTATTAATATAGATTCCGGGTTAGAATCAAATTCAGAGCACAAGTTCTCAGAAGTACCTTAACCACAGATCCACCAGAGCAGACAAAATTAGGTAAGTAATACTAAAATGTCTAGGTATAATAATAAGTTTTTTATATAGGTATATATATATATATATAGGGTGACTGGTAAAAAAATCAGCTGTTCCATACATTCATGTTCACATAACTCGTCAAGATGGTAGGGAGCAGCTGATTTTTTTTTCGCGATTTCAGTTTTTGTGCCATAGTAATAGTTGTTTGTTATCATGACCACAATGATGTGTTTAGGTATCGGTCACTAATTACCAGTCACCCTATATTTATGCCAAATAGAATAGATTTAGAATAGGAGTATTTCATAAGTTAGTTTTAATTTTAAAATTGAATTGATATTTTAGAGATGAAAACGTTGTCAGCAATGTTGATCTATATACATTATCATTATTCGAGATCGATGACGTCATGACTCAGAAAGTGTAATAATAAAGGATTGCGTTCACGAGACTTATGACGTCACAAAAAAAAAAGGAAACGTCTGGTGTTTTCGGATGTTAAAGACATAGACAAAAGAAACAATTTTCATATTGAATATATACAAACACATTCAAGTTAAAAAAAAAACTATTATATTTATGTTTCATAAAATAAACATAATTGTTACATAATTTAATGTGTCAATTATTTTCAAGGCACGAAGCCTCGTCCTTCCCGACCGGGCGGCATAACCAGACCCGGAAAAAAAATCATAGATTTTACACAAAGATTTCTTGACCGGTGTTTGGTCAAACCCACGACCTTCATAACTTAAAGCAGAAAAGGAAATTTACAAAAGAAAGATTGCCTAAATACGGATTGCGCGACTGTTTTATTATTAATTTTTAAACTGCCAAGAGAAAATTTATTTATCCTACTATTTAATTTGGACATAGGGAAATTTTAATACACATACATATTTTATTACTCTTTATTCGTAAAGATAAAAAAAATGTAATAATAATTATTATTATTACATTTTTTTTGGTAAATACATAATTTTTATTTACCAAAAAGATTGTACAGAAACAACTTAAAAACTAGTACCTAAGCTATTAGTTATAAATACAATACAAAATAGGAGCATCTGCAACCGAACTAGGTGAAACTTATATCTCGCCATGCATATTATACATATATGCAATATGGCTAATATTTAGGGCCGATTTTTTAATCGTCCGATAAAAAATATCGGAAGAACAAATATTAAATTTGATAGATTTTATATGGACATTAAGTCAAAATAAAAATTCATTCCTCTGATAATTGAATTTCCTCTGAAAAATTGTCCCTGAATAAACACCTAAAGTAGGTATTGGTTAAAGTTCGATTTTAAGCGTATCATCCAATGAAAATGAATTCATGAGGAAATAATTCGATGGAAATCTGAAGGCACACAAAGCGTAATAATAGCTGAATTCTGTGAAATCATTTACCAATATTTTCATATACTGGCTTAAGCCCGCGATTTTGTCGGCGTGAAATAGTTACTTAGCGTTAACCCCAATTTTGCTAAAATTCTTTATTGATACTCCTCTCTACTACCTATTGTTATTTTATTCTACTAACGAAAATATCCTCAATACCTATTGTACTAACTTACACAATAAAATGTTAAATATTTTTTTTGTTTCTCGGTAAGTTTCTTATCTTGTCGAGGTCCTTCAATATTACAAAAGAATCTTAAAACAATAATGAAGACAAAGTCACTGCTTTGGAATTTGAAATAACTGTATGCCTATATATCTTGTGTTTGAAAAGGAACTACGCAAAATCGTGGAAGTATCTCCACAAAGTCCACAACAAAAGAAATAAATTGAACGGAATTACTGTTTTTACCTGTCATTTATACTTAATGATTCTACTAAAAATATTATACAACAATTAATTAAAACAATACACAGAGTGTGTTATTTATTTATTTAACCTTTTGTCCAATTATAGTACATGACGAACATAATGCCATAGGCATTTTCTACCATTCAACCATAGGGTGGAGCGAGAGAAAAAGTGATAGGTGCACAGAAGTAGTTGATAATTAAATTTACTACCGTACTGGTAGGTATAAATAAATAACGTAATATCTATGACTACATTCTAATAATAAATACATAATTATAAATAATATACTAAAAGGTGATACTATATTTATTATAGTACATAATACTATAAAATATACTATATTACTTCACATAATCAAGGGAGAACTCATAGCTGAAACGACTCTGAAAGTTATTTACAAGTAGAAGTACTGGACGCTTAAATGATAAACGATTCTTAGCCATCCTGACTTCAAGAGGTAACTCATTCCATAAAAGTATGGATTGGACAAAGATAGAGGAATGCATGAAATCGGAACAGTGTGGAGGACAATGAAGAAGACCAATTATGACTGGAGAAACTATGGTAAAATATATAGGTTAATTAAGTAGGAGAAGAGCTAGAAACTTATAAAGAATAGAGACATGTTAGTGCTGTCATATTACGGCGTTGTCGAAAGCGCAGCCAATAAATAGACTTCATTGCCCGATAGGCTGAAAAATGGTCGTATTTACGGAGATTGAAACATAATCGAATGACAAAACTGCTTAGGAATGAGTTGCTCTGAAACAATACTGCTTTATTAATAATTGTAAAATAAAATTAACTTTAAAAAAAAAAAAGGATTCCTCTGTGTTTCTTGCCAGTTCTTCTTAGAGTTGCCACGTCCAAAACTGGTGGTAGAAAAAGAAAGGGACCCATCTTAAGAACATGATTTAAAATATTTTAAATATGTCTATAGGTATGAATAAAGAATTTTTGACTTTGACTTTGTCTTTGAATGCAATTATTGAGAAGCCGGTCCAACATCCGAATATGCCGAGTCAACCAGGGAGCTGGTAGCCACTTCTGCTTGATTGCTCTAATTGGAACAAGGTGGTCGTAAAGTTGCGTCAAACTTTCATGCATATATTTCTCGTTGACTGTGCTAGCTTCAAGAAGAGGTCATTTCCCATTCTATCCTCGAAGCGTCCCTACAGAGAAGCACCATGTTCATCTTAGCAAAATACGTATGTGAAGGATTGATTGAATAGAACATATTATTTGAACATTCATTTACGAGTGTCAAAATTCCTGGGTATTCAGTGTTTCTTGGGAAAGAACGTAATGTTATTACGTAACGTAAGCTTATAGTCTCTTTTTCAGCTTTTCCCTGTGTAAAACATAATTGCACAATAATAATTTATAAATAAATCAATAGGTCATTAAACTGCAAAACATAGGTATTATTCATTGCCATAGAATTCTTGCAGATATTTCATCTTGAGATTTAAATCCTTTAAAAAGTTTTCTTAATGACTCCGTAAACTAGTTTCAAAATCTATACAAATGCAATAATAATATTCTTTACTAAAGAGTTTGTATGTTTACTTGGACGCGCTAATCTCAGGACCTATATGAAAATTATTTCAGTGTTAAATAGCCCATTTATCGAGGAACGCTATAGCGTTATATGTTTGTTTCTAATAACCTCAAAAACTACAGAACGGAATTTCGATAATTCTCTCACCATTAGAATACTAAATTATCCTTGAGTAACATAAGCTATACATAATTATGAAATTCCCACGGTAACGGGCGCTACGTGAGGAAAACCGCGCGAAGTAATATAGTAATGTAATAACTACGTAATGACTTCAGGTTTTAGCTATCTAGGACTTAGTCGTGTAGCGCCGGACAAACCAAAAGAGAAGACGAGCAACGCCAACTAACACCTAGCATCCTAACTAACCTGTATCGCGCAATACAAGTTCGCAAGCCAATTCGAACAGATACAAGTTCTGAATATCAACAAATGGCCGTCGGCAAAGAAGATCTTCATTTTCTGTGGAGGAATACCACCAACCGTTCCTCTACAATTAGTGACTCCGAAGACAACACGAAACTGGCGTCTCCAGCAAGATACTCCTCCTCCAGCTCAACAACCAACAATAACAAGCAACTAGCTTCCGCAACACGACTCTATCGACTCCGGCTACAGAACCACTGCACTGCGTACACGACCACACACGCACCGGTCAGCGCAGCACAGCCAGCTTCGCCGCACGCTGTCGCAGCCTCAAAGCTCCCGACTCACTAGGACCCACATCGATTCCGACTGACTGGAAACAGTTCCGACACACTGAAACTCCAACACACAAAGAATGACTTACAGTCTCGGAGGGGAGTACTGTAGCGACATCTACAATATAGATAAAAATTCTGAATATCAACAAATGGCCATCGGCCGCCGGGCATTCCATCTCGCCCGGCAAAGAAGATCTGTATTTTCTGCGAAGCAACACCACCAACCGTTCCTCTACGGTCGCAAACCTCGTTGGCTTCATGAATTAACAAAATATTCCTATGTAAGTACACGTCATTCATTGATATCTTAAAAAAGTAACGTCAATGCTGGATATTTCCTCCCGAATGGACCACAAAGAGTGAATCATTGCCTCGAGTGATAACAAATTCCATAGTATGAATGAAACCACAAGTTACTAATTAATAATATTTTCTGTTAAATGAAGCGACAACGAGATTTCAAGGTTCGTATATATTTAGAAATGTATCCATAATTTTAAATAACTTGTACACAAAAAAATAAATGTTCTAGTCTCTCCAATAAATACGGCTAATAACAGCAAGACGCGCGGGCTCGCGAACTATGGAAGGAGTGGAGGGAGGCCTTTGCCCAGGCGTGGGACAGCGTAGGCTAGTAACAAAAAAATATAACAAATAATTTCTTTCGAACATAAAAACGAGCAAGCCACCTGCCTTATTAAAAAGCTAAGAAAGACGGCTTTGGGGATATGTGTAATGATGGTTTTTCAGATTGTAAAGGAGTTTCAAGCAACAACCAGTAGTGTAGGTGATCAAGGACCCTGGGACAAAAAAAATGCTGTCCTAAACTGTTTAGGTTTTATCAATACATATTTTAAAAACTGGTCAAGTGCGAGTCGGACTCACTCACGAAGGTTTCGGTACCATTTCAAGCTTCTACTTGTTGCCGTTATAGATATCGAGAAATAAGGGCAAAAAAAGAAAGTTTGTTGCATGGGAAAATAAATAAATATGTATTTTATTTAATTTTTAGTAGGTATTTGTTGTTATACCGGCAATAGAAATACATCATCTGTAAAAATTTCAACGTTCAGTTTCAATTTCAGTTCTTGGGATACAGCCTGGTGACAGACAGCGAAGTCTTAGTAATAGGGTCCCGTTTTTACCCTTCGGGTACCGAACCCTAAAAATGAGGATTGCTAAGGTTGTGGACCTCTCCCGTGCTTGGGGGCCCCAGGGCTCTGCGCTGCCCAGCCCTTCGGTAGCTACGCCAGTGACAACAACACTTGCACAAAACTCGACCGTGAAGTAGATCAACAGCTCCTTTTTTCACGCGCTTTCGAAAATGACAGAATTAGAAATACATTACATTTGCTTGACTTTCATTTATCCCTAGGTAGCTTAAAACATGTCACACTAAATGATGAATCTATACTGATATATAAAGCTGAAGAGTTTGTTTGTTTCCATGAATTTAAGAAACTAATGGTCCGATTTGAAAAATTCTTACAGCCTATTTATCGAGGAAGGCTATATTTTACTAGGTAAGTAACGCGGGTGAAGTTTCCCGCGCGCGGGAAACTAGATTAACTATAAAATTTAACTTTTTTAATAAAAAAAATCCGCTACATTATCAAATGGCTAATTAGGACCTAATACTTACCTATTAGATATTCGAAAATGCATCACTAAAGCTGTATCTATCTTAAAACAACAAATAAATTCCTTTAATTCAGCATATTTATGGCACTTCATAAATGTACCATACATCAATGAATTGGTTTTAAAATGTTTAACGACTTCATAAATGTATCTATGTATAGTTTATGGCAATTAAGCCATTTAATTTGATAGGTACTATAAAAGAAATTTACTCCGTATCACAAGTTACAAAAAAAAGTAGATACACCGAATCATACCTTTTCCACGACAAAGTACTTATCATTTCAATGATTTGATTATTATTAAAGATATCTCGGAATCATTGATAAATTCACCTTACTCAGTGAGTCCTTGTATGACTTTTGTTTACGAGTGTTTACAAATAATTTCATTTGATACGCGTTTGCAAAATAGCCTAAGGCAAACTACCTTTATTTTAGTTAACAATAACTTAAAGCACATGAAACACTTGAAACTTGATGAAGCACTCAACCCCTTGCTAATTTCGCGTCTTTAATTGCTATACGATAGTCAACATTTCAACCACGGGCATATTAGTAAAGATTATACAAAAAATGACTTACTTGTTGCAGATATAGTTCTTCTCCACTGGCTCCAGAGTCTACTAGATAGCTGTCATCGCATGGTCGATGGTACAAGTAGAAAAAATGCTCTTCCGCTACCAGATCTAATATTTCTCTTCCCTTGTAAATGGTGGGGTTGAACGGATTCGTCACAGTTAGATCCGATTCTGTGCATGAAGTATTATAAAATGTACTGCCGCGAGTACAACAGCGATGCACACATATTCGGTCAATACAAGGGCACCCTAACCATACAGTCGAATTGTTCTCTTCGACTTCGTACCATGTTTCGTTCTTGTACTCGAAGCCTTCGAATAATACTGATCCATTGTCTTGTAGAGTCCCCGCAGTAATGTCCACACTCTGTACTCTGGTGCACGGAGTAGATCTCACACATGCCACTACTAACATTGGGATCACCGCAAACAATACCCCCTTCATTTTTAGCACTCTTAAAATCACTGAAACTTTGTCACTTTACGATTTCAGCAAATTCTTCAAACTAAATTTAGTTAAAATCTTAAAGTCTTTGTGCTAATTTTAAACGTGTTAAATGTTTTGTGAGGTTTATTTATCACTGTTGGAGTGTTCTTTATCTGAGCACTAGTGAGGTAATTTGATGTATCATTTTTATTATGATAAGAGATAAGCGCGTGTTGCGACCGGCGCGGGAAGAAGGCGTGGTGTAGTGTCGCGGCGTGTTCCAAACCCCGACTGACGGCCGAGCGGCCTGGACGATATGCTACGGCGTTCCTCCCTGACGCACCTTAAGCCAGCACAGCATATCAACGCCGTTTGTTTACCTATTATGACGCATCTTAAGAACTGTAAACAATCTGTAACCTCATGAATCTGAGAAATATTTATAGATGTTTTAGTTTTATAGATACTATAAGTATTAAATTGAATTTAATTGAAGAACCCTTTGTTGTAGGTACCTACTTCTTTCGTAATCTCGTATCTTATTGCCGTAACAGATAGCAATGTGTATCGCAAGTAATAATAGACAACAGCTTAAGCACCTACTACCTATCATAATAAAAAAACCGGCCAAGTTCGAGTCGTACTCGCGCACAAAGGGTTCCGTACCATTGTCTATACAATAATGATACGGAACCCTTAGTGCGCGAGTACCTTAAATATTATTTTATTTTGTTTTTAGTATTTCTTGTTATAGCGGCAAAAGAAATACATTATTTGTGAAATTTCAACTGACATACAGACTATTGCAGACAGACAGCGAAGTCTTAGTAATAGGGTCCCGTTTTTACCCTTCGAAGACAGAACCCACACACTCAACATTTTCGTTTAAATTCCAACTAGGTGTAGCCAAAGTGAACTAGAGCACTAATCGTAATGGTTAAAATTAAACAATCTGATAAGTGTCCTCGCGCGGTATCTTTTTATAATATACTAGCGACCCGCCCCGGCTCCGCACGGGTACAATGCTGATGTATTATACATATAAACCTTCCGCTTGAATCCCTCTATCTATTAAAAAAATCGCATCAAATCCGTTGCGTAGTTTTAAAGATTTAAGCATACATAGGGACATAGGGATATAGGGATAGAGAAAGCGACTTTGTTTTTTACTATGTAGTGATAGTGACTAGCTGACAAGCGGGGTTGCCCTCGCGTAGATCAAGATCCGATAGAAACTTTAATAAAGAAATACGTGTGTACACTTGTACTTGTCAGAATCACAATGTGTCACACACAAACACCAAGCTAAGAACAATGTAGATAAGTTTATATTATTATTCGATCTTTATAGATTTTATAATCTATCTGTCTGTCCTGCGATATATGACAAATATATCGTAGGACAGACCGATATATTATAATTAACAATTATTATAAATGTAGACAACCTCCGTAGCGTAGCGGTATTTGGCTTGCTTTAAATCTCGGAGGTCGTAGGTTCGATCCCCACGCCGGACAAAAAATCTTTGTGTATTTTCAAAGATTTCTTTCCGGGTCTGGTTGGTTGAGGGACTACCCTCCGTGCCTAGGAAAGCACGTTAAGCCGTTGGTCCCGATTGTTATAACACCATCTATAATAATCGCGATTATTATAGATGGTGTTATAACAAGTTTCCTTGTGTGGTTCACATAATACTGGGGTCACCAACCCGCCTGCCAAGCGTGGTGACTATGGTAACTACCCTCTCTCGCGAGGAGGCCCATGTTCAGCAGTGGACGTTATACGGGCTGATGATGATGATGATGACACATTATTGTGAAATACGTTAGAGGTACCTAGCAGATACAAAATTAACTTCTATGGATCCGGCCAAGGTCTAGGCGACAACCATCCCCCTTAAGGGGTTAGGATCAACGCTCAGGATACCATTGGAGTTAAGAGGCCGTACACATAGTGGTAGTAATCGCTGGTACGGGCTACAAGATGCAGGATCACATGCCAAAAAGGTACACATAATGGTAATTTTTACATATATAAGGGTTCCGTATCCGAAGGGTAGAAACGGGACCCCATTACAAAGACTTCGCTGTCTATCTGTCTGTCACTAGGCTGTATCTCAAAAACAGCAAGATCCGGCTGCAGAATTAGTGCGTTCATCGAGTGCTAATAACGCATATTTATGATTAGGAGAATATAAATCTACTAGGTTGCCTATCAAAATGTGGTCGCTAGTATTTTTAATTAAACTATTATTAATTGATTTCCTGTACAAAAAATTCATTGACTTGTTTTTTTCAATAAAATATCGTCCACTTCGCTGCACTTGCACTGTTTTCCGAGGTACGGAAGGAAGACCCTTTATCAACCAGACCCGAAAGATACAAAAATTGCTTGTCCGGCGTGGGGATCGAACCCACGACCGAGATTTAAAGCGAGCCAAATACCGCTACGCTACGGAGGTTGAGAAAATTTATTTAATACCATTTTACTTTTGGTATAGAAAAACGAATTTAATTTTTTACATTTTTTTTATATTACTTCACTAAAGTCACGGTAAAATTATTTGAGTAGTTTCAATGTCACACTATCGCCTAATATTAGAGAGATGGCATACCTACCTACATTTCTGAAGCATCTTACATAACATACAAGTTTTAATTGATTTAATTAATTACTTAATTCGTTTCGTGTCTGTAAATTTACATTAAACTACCTACACTTTAAGGTATGTTTGTTAGTGTTTTAGCATCTCTTGCTAAGAAAGGGACGCTGTAAGACGAAGTACTTCTCTTTCGGTTCGATGTTTTGGTAACAGTACGCCATCCAGATATTAGTATAATATATGTATCTATCAAAATATATCGCGAGGAAAGTTTTAAGAATGAATGTCGATAGCTATATCCTCGAATTAGCAATATTTGTAATAACAAACCGAAATTTATTTGCAACAATAACAGAAACCAGAAAACGAAGTACAGCATTAAGATCACAATATCAGAACTTACTATGCACAGGCACATTTAAAACAAGCTTATTAAAAAAAGTGTGATCGGTTTGGCTCCTGTTATCTTTAATAAAATTCCTAATAAAATGAAAAACTTGCCATTAATGAAATTTAAAAAATGTTTGACAGTATTACTCGTAGATAAATGTTATTATTTTGTTAAGGAGTTCCTAGTTGATACATTCCAATAATCTATTTGCCTTATAACTTACTTTGTATAATAATTATTGTACTTGCATGCCAACAAGGCAGAATGTACATGGATCTTTGTTATTTACCATCCAATTTTGTATGTACCTGCATTCTAAGCAAATAAAGACCTGCTTATTCTATTCTATAAGAGTAGGGGAAGACCAAAGAAACGATGTATGGACTGTGTGAACGATGGTATGCAGGGCCGGCTTTCGCCAATTAGAGATCCTGGGCACATTAGGATAATATAAATTAGAATATTTTTTTACAAAGAATGCAGATATGAAAAGCTTAAGCTTTATTTTTACTTCTTTACGGTGACATTAGATTTTAGGGGATGAGTTGATAACATAACGTAATCCACACTAAGCATCTATGATAAGTCCTTAGAGTGGCTATCGGTTATCGTTTTGAGTAGGGACTAGGGGGCCCTAAACCATCGCGGGGCCCTGGGCACGTGCCCAGTTTGCCCAGTGGGAAAGAGAGGCCTTATGGTATGGTTAGAAACAGCGCCGTAAATAGCCTTTTCTGCGCCCTGTGCGAGCATCTATAACTGTAACATTGTTTTTTTTAAGATAGGTATATTGGACCCAGCCACTGTGTCTCACTCACTTAAACTCAAACGCAAGTTCACTTGTGCAAATGCGTTGCCCACCCTGATGCTTAAGATTATTTTTTTATGAGCAATTAGGAGCAAACCGAAAAATAATAGCCCTGCCTGCCATTCTTGCGCCTCCAGTGTGTACGCCCTCTGTCTGGGCACCGGTGCGCGGTGGTCAAATCGGTCCAGTATTTCCTGAGCCTATTCAATACAAACAAACAAACAATCAAATCTTTCCCCTTTATAATATTACTATAGAAGTATAAATGTACCTAGTTTTTAATTTAAATTGAAAATACTTTACTAATTTATAAGTGTTGCTTATCATAATTATCAGGCGTTTTCAATGGAATAGGTATCTATATATATACTAATATTATACAGAGGAAAAGTTTGTATTTTTGTATGTTTGTTTCGAATAAACTCAAAAACTACTGAACGGATTTTGATCATTCTTTCACCATTAGAATGCTACATTATCCCTGGGTAACATAGACTATAAAAGTCCAATCGTGCGAAGCCGCTTGTTATTTATATACCTAATTATATTGTTTTAATTATTATTCCTTTTATTTCAAATTTAGTTTATTTTAATTTACATTTTAATCTGTGTTAGAATCTGTTTGAATAACCTAGATTAACTTTTAATGCAAGGTTCTAGAGTTCACTTTTCCATGCACATTTATCATTATCGTCTCCTTGAGGATAACTTTTGTAAAATACGTAAGTAGGTACCTATTTAAAATCTATTTTAAAATTTTTATGTTAAATTTCGATAGTAAGACTCATGGTAAATCGTCATACCAATTATTCGCACCTACTAATTACACTTTTCAACAAAATTTAGATTTTTTTATGCCACAAAAATATTTACAGTACCTACCTTACCTACGAGTCATGGTCAACGGAGCAATAAAATTAGAATTTACATATTATGTCACATTTTTGAGATATTTGCTTATAAATACATATTATATATTAGGTCTTTACCTATGAAATTGCCGTTCTGCAGTACTGGCCATTTCAATCAAAATAATTTTTGTTTGGCTAAGAATTCTAATTTCAAATTAATTTTATTTTAAAAACATGGATTTTTTTTCCAAAAGTTAGTTAGTAGGTATTTGTTTATTGATTAGTGTTACATTTTCATCGCATTTCAATCTTTGTCGTCATCATGGATACGTAAAAATTCGAGTAATTATGGAATATGAGTACCGACGTGGCAGCAACGCGGCACAAGCGGCACGCAACATCAACGACGTTTACGGAGCTAACACTACAAACCAACGCACCGCCTGTTATTGGTTTGCTCGCTTCCGTTCTGGAAATTTCGACCTGAAAAATGAACCTCGCGGTCGTCCGAAGACTTTGGTCGACAATGACGAATTAAAGGCAATTGTGGAAGCTGATGATACACAATCTACGGCTGAATTAGCAGCAGCTTTCGACGTTAGCGTCAAAACAATATTGGTCCATTTGCGTCAAATTGGCAAGGTAAAAAAGCTTGACAAAGTGGTGCCCCACGAACTCAATCATCGCCAGCGCGAAGTGCGCGTCGAGATGTGCCTTGCACTGCTCAACAGACACACAAATGAAGGAATTTTGAACCGCATTGTTACCTGCGATGAAAAATGGATTGTGTTTGATAACCGCAAGCGCTCAGCAAGTTGGTTGGATCCTGGTTCAGCACCTAAACAATGCCCTAAACGAAAACTTACCCCTAGAAAAGTGATGGTCACTGTTTGGTGGTCTAGCGCCGGTGTGATTCATCACAGCTTCTTACAAAACTGGGTGAGCATTACTGCAGATGTGTACTGTGAAGAACTGAACACAATGATGAAGAAGCTGGCACATCTCCAACCAGCATTGGTCAATCGCTCGTCTCCGCTGCTCCTGCACGACAACGAGCGACCTCATACTGCACAGCAGACGGTCTCCAAGTTGCAAGAACTGGGGTTGGAAGCTCTCCGTCATCCGCCCTACTCACCAGACCTTGCGCCTACGGACTACTACTTTTTCCAGAATTTGGATAACTTCTTGACGGGAAAAAAATTCAATACCCGAGAGGCAGTACAAAATGCATTTGTTTGAAAAGAATTTGTTGCCTCCCGTCCAGCTGATTTCTTTAAGAAGGGCATCAATGAACTGCCACTGCGTTGGCAAAGATGTATTGATTGCATGGGTGATTACTTCGATTAATACAAATAAAAAATACATGAAAAAAAAACATTTTCATAGGTAAAGACCTATTATATATAAAAATACTGATTTGGCTTTATTGGAAAATTTATTTAGAACAGTTAAATTATATTTTATTAAATTTTAACATAATTATCAGTGTGATAGTCATACACCGTATTTTTTTAATGCAAAGATATTAAATATTTTGTTGGACTATATTCTTATATATTCTATATTCCCATACATTTCAATAGTCTGTAGAGGGTCGGTTGGTGGTGTTCCTCCACAGAAAATGAAGATCTTCTTTGCCAGGCGAGGTGGTGTGCCCGGCGGCGGCCGACGGCCATTTGTTACTCTTCGGAACTTGTATATATATGTTGCAGTCAAAACTCTTAACCAGTCAAAAGTAATTTTAACTAGCAAAATCAGTCAAAAGTAGTTTTAGGTTAGGTTAGTTTTGACTGATTTTGCTAGTTTAAAGTACTTTTGACTGGTTAAGAGTTTTGACTGCAACATATACAATACATGCAATACATGTTAGTTGGGATAGTAGTTGGCGCCACTCGTCCACTTGTAGTTTTGTGCGGCTACTATTATAGTTGTCGCTACAGTACTCCCCTCCGAGACTGTAAGTCGTTCTTGTGAGTTGGAGTTCCAGTGAGTCGTAACTGCTTCCAGTGAGTCGGAATCGATGTGGGACCCAGTGAGTCGGGACCGTTGTGGCTGCGACTGCTTGCGGCGAAGCTGGTAGTGCTTCGCTGACCGGTGCTGAGCCGAGTTGAGTAAGCTACTTAATTGCTTGTTGGTTCATGATGTAGAGCTAGATGAGAAGTATTTTTTTATTATTTTTTTATTTATTTCACTTCATGCACAGTACATGTACATTGGCGGACTTAATGCCAGAGGCATTATCTACCAGTCTACCTTTGGGTGATGCAGAGATATTTTGGTAGGTGCATATAAAAGCAAAACGAGTGAAAGAGAAACTTACTTTATAATAAATAAATTATATAAATAAATATAATAAATTATAACCATATATACTTTTAATAATAAATACTATAATAAATACATACACAATATATTGTCAATGACAATTTCATAAAATTAATTACCTGCCCTAGTGGATTAGTATATATACTCACGTACTTTTCTTTTGAAAGTATACCTACTATTTGCCATCCTGATTTCCTGGGGAGATCATTCCAGAGGAGTACGGAATGTATAATAAAAGTGGAGCGCATATTGCGCAGACGATGAGTTGGGATGTTTAAAAGGCGATTGTTAGAGGAACGAAAAAACCTGTTATGGTTGGTATGAACATATTGAAAGAGGGAAGATAAATCACTAGGGGCTAATATTGGGAGAATCGAGTGTAGAAAAGAGAGTGGTCAGTGCCCGTAAGTTTCTTCGTTCATGTATAGGCAACCATTTCAACTCATGTCTGAACTCAGACACATAATCATACTTCCTTAGATTGAATACGAATCGAATGCAGTTATTCAGAAGGCGTTCGAGTACCTTGATATCGAGTACCTTGCTGGAGTAGCTGGTTGCGTGCTGGCTTCGGGGTCACCAATTTAATTGTTACTGTCCGGAACTTGCATATATTCTTAACTAGCGGCCCGCCCCCGGCTTCGCACGGGTGGACTTTTATACCCTACCCCTGCCCTACCCTACCCCTACCCTAAACCTACCCTACTCCTACCCTACCCCTACCCTACACCTACCCTACCCTACCCCTACCATACCCCTACCCTACCCCTACCCTACCCCTAACCTACCCCTACCCTACCCTACCCTACCCCTACCCTACCCTACCCTACCCTACCCTACCCTACCCTACCCCTACCCAAAGAAACCTATGTCCTTCTCCCAGTTCTTAGCTACCTCCCTACCAATTTTCAGCCAAATCGGTTCAGCCGTTCTTGAGTTATAAATAGTGTAACTAACACGACTTTCTTTTGTTTTTAAAATGTATTCTGCTATTCGGGACGGAAACAAATCCAACAAATCAAAAACCATGGCAATCGGTCCAGCCGTTCTCGAGTTATAAGTGTTGTAACAAACACGACTTTCTTTTATATATATACTAGCGGCGCGCCCCGGCTTCGCACGGGTGGACTTTTATACCCTACCCCTGCCCTACCCTACCCCTACCCTAACCCTACCCTACTCCTACCCTACCCCTACCCTACCCCTACCCCTACCCTACCCTACCCCTACCCTACCCCTACCCCTACCCTACCCTACCCTACCCCTACCCCTACCCTACCCTACCCCTACCCTACCCCTACCCTACCCCTACCCCTACCCTACCCTACCCTACCCCTACCCTACCCCTACCCCTACCCTACCCTACCCTACCCTACCCTACCCTACCCTACCCTACCCTACCCCTACCCAAAAGTATCCTATGTCCTTCTCCCAATTCTTAGCTACCTCCCTACCAATTTTCAGCCAAATCGGTTCAGCCGTTCTTGAGTTATAAATAGTGTAACTAACACGACTTTCTTTTGTTTTTAAAATGTATTCTGCTATTCGGGACGGAAACAAATCCAACAAATCAAAAACCATGGCAATCGGTCCAGCCATTCTCGAGTTATAAGTGTTGTAACAAACACGACTTTCTTTTATATATATAGATATAGATTAATGATGCGTCCTTTATATGTATATTTTTTTCCTATCACCAGTTCTGGACGCAGAGGAATCCTTTAAAAAAAACATATCAATGTTTTTTTTACAATAAGTTTAGCAGTATTTCTTCAAAGCCAGTCGCTCCCAAGCCATTTTGTCGTATACATTATCAGAAATTTTAAAATAGGCTTTTTTACAACAGAGAAGAACCAGTTTTTTCTTCTGTTGGACTTACATAATTAGCCATGAGGCTTTTGCTACTTTACCTGGCTTAAAGGCGAGAAGAGCTCCAGCCTTAATAAATGGTTTAAAAACTACAAACTGTGCAACCTGCGCAAGAGGGCACCCCCTGTGGGGCTTGGAACTCGGCTCAGGGCGGTCGCTGGCGATGAGATTGAGGGATTATGACTTTTAGTATTTAACAGTTCGCCGGCCTCTCGGAAATCGGGTCTACGAGGGCATAGAATGGTTCTTTGCAAACTTAGGGTCAGGAGGACGAGGGGGGAGGAGAAGACTACCATAGGACATTATGCTACGAAAGTAACTAAAGTATACCATTACCATACGACTCATTGATAGAGATACAGCTAAGTATCTCTATCAATGAGTCGTCTTATAGTTTTGACAGCATAAGTTGCGGAGCATAGCTTTCCTGACAATTTCTCTATATGGGGGCCCTATTCCAGCTTTGGATCAACAGTTATACCTAGGATAACAGTTGATTCGACTGGCTCGTACCTGATACCATTTATTTGTATTAGTTTTAACTTGTCTTACATTGGGTGTGGTGAATTTGATCAACTTGGTTTTTTTTTTCATTTAATAACAGATTATTTGAATTAAACCAATGAGAGTGCATTGTTCTCTATTAAGTTAAATTTTGTTGGCCTGTGTGGTCTCGCGCGTTCGACTAGATACCGCCGTCATACTTGACAAATGTGGCAAAAAATAGTACGCCGATACCGGCCTACCCAAGCCGACGCTGTGTGCGAGGAATAGGTAAGTACTAATAATGGAAGTAGGTACCTACATAATATACGCACAGCAAAGGTACGTGCGTGTACAAACTTGTTCGGTGTGACGTCCAATAAGGCGCGCCATTGAATACAACGTTATCATGCAACGTTGCCGTTCTGCTCTGCATAAGGTACGGCGTAAGTCACGCATTCAGTTTGTGTCTTGGGAGCTGCATTGCGTAGGGCTACGCATTACGTCTACGCGCACATCTACGCATACGCATTCGGTGTGCTCGAGGCATTAATAATAGGCTTCGGCCTTCCTCGATAAAAGGTCTATCTAACACTGAAAGAATTTTTCAAATCGGAATAAGAGTTCCTGAAATTATATTAAGCTTCATTTATATAGGGTTTCAAATATTTCGACGACTAAGTCCTGAAATAATTAAGACAAACAAATTACAAGCTAAATTTCCTATCGATCTTTTTCTGCGGCCTTCCATGGTATGCAAACAGTATCTGAGTACCGTTGGTACCAACTAAGTTACAGCACTGCTCAAATGATTTCAGATCGAGTCATTATCAGCCATAATAGTTCATCTGGTGGGCGGCGCTGTGATCTATTATTTTCGGATGGACTTACGTAGGTAACCACAAGGCTTTTGCTACTTCACCAGGCACAAAGGCTAGCAGAGCTCCAGCCTTAATAAATGATTTAAAAACTACAAACTAAGCAACCTGAGGGCACCCCCTGTGGGGCTTGGACCTCGGCTAAGGGCGGTCGCTGGCGATGAGATTGAGGGATTATGACTTTTAGTATTTTAGGGGAGTTTTGTGCAACTTTCTTGTCTTTCTTCTTTGGGCCTCTCGGAATTCGGGTTTACGAGGGCATCGGATGGTTCTTTGCAAATTAAGGGTCAGATGGACGAGGGGGACGAGGGGGGAGAGTGATCTACTTGACGTGTGGGTTTTTGCTGCCGCTTGTGGCTCCGTTGCTAGGCTTCGGCTCGGCAGGTGTAGCCGCCGCACAGTGGAACGTCGCCATACAAACAGTCGGACATCGTTACCTCTTTCAATAATTTAAAGATAACTCCAGATGGAGTCAACATAGAGACTTCAAATTTTTATCAATTACAAAATTTGAAGTCTCTATGTTGACTCCATCTGGAGTTATCTTTAAATTATCCCGTTCCCGTAGAAACTTCATCATTAAACATAGCCTATGTTACTACTGAATAATGTAGCTATCTAATGGTGAAAGAATTTTTGGAATGGGTACACTAGTTCCGGAGTCTATACAATGCAAACAATCAAATATTTCCTCTTTTAGTTGTTAGGTAGGCCGGATTGCCCAGGGGGAATTTCGTGGTATGACTCGTGGTATGACTAGCATACCTACGCCTTCGCCGGCGCAGGAACGCGTACCTAAATGCATTTCCACACGGACAAAAAAAAGGTACCTACTACCTACTAGATTTATCAAATATTCTTGAACGAGGACAGCTGTTGTAAAAATAGTAAATTTGGGTAGTAATGTCAAAAAAACATCGATGCAACGGAATTTATCAATGAACAGATTTGATGCTTTGCGTTGAAAAAATACATTCTAAATTGCTGTTTGAATGGTTAAATTTTTCAAAATCTTTTCTTAGTGAATACAAAAATTAGCTATGGGCTAAATATCACGTGTCTTCAGTAGTTTTGCTTTGGCGTTGATGAGTCAGTCAGGCAAGACATGTTGCTTTACATAATAATATATAGGTACAACAAGTATCTATAAAAAATATTAACTACTTTAAATAATCTGATTATTATTAAAATGATAATAATCAGATCTGCGTCGAGATTTTCAATGTAATAATATTCTTAACATAAAAGTTTTGAACTTTGATAAGGTCATTATAAGATTCTGTTATGTAAGATAATTACGTAATAGCTAAGGGGCCGTTCAAGTATTACGTAAGCAGATTTATTACAATTATTTACCCCCCCATCCCCCTTGTCAGCAAAAGTAAGCAAAGCTCTTACCCCCTCCCCCATGCTTACGTAAACATTTTTCAATTAACTAACTTTTGTACTATTTGTACTTTCGTACTTGTATGAGATTTTTTAAAACTTTCAAACAGTTTTTGGTATAACTTGGATTTGTCTATTTGAAACGACATCTTATTTAAACATTAAACTTTGGCTAATGGAATCAACGGTAACACAAATGTTAACTTGCTTTGCTATGCTTACAATACGTCTACTCGCTATAGTATCCAAACGAAAAAATACACTGACAGAGGAAATTTAGACAAGTGAATAACGCGCGGTAATTCCCCTACTCGGTTCTAAAGCGAGTGCCTAAACGTATGCATTATTTGCGGGGATCCCCGAAAATGCGTTTCGTTTTCAAGCAAAGACAATGTGAGGGTTGCCATTTGTGTAAAAAAGTAAATAACTACTGATGACGTAATCATCATCTAGACTCCCCTACCCCCCCATGTCATCCAAAATAAGCAAAGCAAAGACCCCCCCGCCCCCCCATAGTGCTTACGTAATACTTGAACGGCCCCTAACGACAGAAGGTCCCTTAAGCAGGGACTGAATAAATTAACCGACTTGGTATTACATAGATCCCACAACGTTTTACGGTAAAAGAACTGCGTTACGAGACTTGGGTTTTTTACAAGTATATTTTTGATGGCATAACATTTACGGATACAATTAGGATCTAAAACAAACGAGCATCGGCATGGATATTATAATTGTTTGAAGGTAAATATTTTTATTTTTGTACGTGTACAGTTAATCTTTATTACATAAATGAATAAAATAACATTCGTAGATATAAAAATAAACATAAAATATAAGGGTTATCGATTTACTTTTCTATTTATTACGATTATTCTAAGAAATGAAACGACAAACCCTGTTTATTTTTATATACAGCTTTGTTAACAAAAATCTACTCAAATTTCATTACTTCAAATGTTTCAAGATGATACTTGACTCTAACTTAAACAAATTCTCAGAACAATCCAAATATCTGAGAGCATTATTTATTACTCTAAATTGAGTTTCAAGTAGACCCTAAGGCGCGCGCGCAAAAAACTTGCGCAGCCCGGGCAGATAACGGATTTTTTGTGTTGGGTAGCCAGGCAGTTGAGCGGCTAATAGACTGCAGACTGTTAAAAAATAAAACATTTAAAAAAGCAATGAGTATGGGATGTCGTGGCAGCAAATCAAGGTAACTATGTGATTTGTAATATTTAAAAAAATAAGAAATGGGTAAAGGAATGGCTTCCCGAGAATTGCATTGCCTACAGTCCCTGTAGAATTAATCTTACCCTTCCGCCGCATAGCTGCTGAGACGTGAGGGCCACGCAAGTTTTTCTGATTATGGGTGATTTTTATTACCGTCTTGAAAATAATAGGGCTTGATATGAATATGAAATGGATGTCTTAGGCATAGTTATTTTATCTTTTTTCTTACTGACATAGAGTTAAATCGTAATATCGTATTAAAAAAGTCATCCAGTATACATAATTTAAAAAAAAACAAAAGTGTTGAATCGTACCACGTATTCAAATGTTTTACTTTAAGATACTTGCGCATATTGCTACTAGCACTCATACTCTCGCCTTATTTTTTTTTTGTTTTGGAGCCGCAAGCATTAAAAGTACGAAGACAATACAGTTTGCGAACAGAGGTTTTCTCTATTATCGCTTCGGGGTCTAGGACTATAATCCAATCTACAGCCCGTCGCGCCGTTAAACCTCGGCAGTATTCGGCTCAACTCGTGTAACGCAGGCGATAGTTTCTAGATGCAACGGGGATTTCCCTACCATAGATATCACTCTAAGGCTTGGTACACACTTTCATTTTTAATAATAAATTTACCTTTTTTTCTAATTCTAGTGTAAATTGGGATAATCTCTAAAACTTAAGGATGGTGCATCAGTTTGGGTCCAATATAAAACCAAAATGTTGCATTAAGTAATAATCTATAACTTGATATAAACTTTATTTTTTTTATATAACTATTGTTTTAAACAAATATATTTCAGGTCTCTACGACTAGCAGCTGTGCAAAGATCCATCAGTCTGTCATTCATTTAGAACAAACTATTTTTTTAATAGGAATAATAGATTACAGGATAATAAGTACCAATCATAATTTTGCATTGAATTAATACTTCTGTTATCATTACAAACCCATTATCAATCAATATAAACGCTTCAAATATATCAACGCTTATCAAAAGCGAAGCGGGCTGATGATGATGATGATAATGACATCATCATCATCATCAGCCCGTATAACATCCACTGCTGAAAATGGGCCTCCTCCCGAGGGAGGTTATTTGCTATAGTCACCACGCTTGGCAGGCGGGTTGGTGACCGCAGTATTATGTTATGTTGTACCACACAAGGAAACGCTGCCCGTTCCTTGATATACGATTATTATAGATGATGTTATAACAATCGGGACCAAAGACTTAACGTGCTTTCCGAGGCACGGAGGGTAGTCCCTCAACCAACCAGACCTGGAAAGAAATCTAAGAATTTACACAAAGATTTCCTGTCCGGCGTGGGGATCGGACCCACAACCTCCGAGATTTAAAGTGAGCTAAATACCGCTAGTTGTCATGAGTATTTATTGTAACAGTATTTATATGGTGGCATTATTAACTGAGTTGTTTTCAACTAGCCAGGCAAGTTTATTGAGAGGAAACACAGTAAATAATTGATAAAACTATTTAAAAAAAGCAAGTAATTGAATAAAACTGTTTACCTACTGGTACCGACGTAAATACTCTTTGGTTTGAATAGTTTTCTTTTTATATATTAATTAGTGTTTTGTTTATTTGTCTATTTTATTATTGTCACATTTATTGGAACTTCCACCGTAGCCTAATTGGTTTGGCTTAACCAAAGATGCAGGTTCGAGACCTGCCGGTGGTAGAATTTTATTAATCTCAATTTTGAAACAAGACATATATAGTGTAAGGTTTTTTTTTAATCAAACATGATTGATTTTAGGGTTTAAAAATCATTATTCTACCCTGCGGCTCCCTGATTGCATTTCAAAAATGTCAACAAGGGTTCAAGAGAGTTCTTTGTAAAATTATTCTATTTACTTTTTTTCTAAATACAAAATATCACTTTCTATTTTGTAAAAAAATGTGGATGCATTGCATTTTTCTCTACGTATTATGTGCTTAAATAAATTTCTTCATTTCAAATATAGTCTGTAACCGGCCTTAAATGTAGAACCATAGAGATATCTGTAGAGTGAAACAAGTATATCAGTAGAAATAGAGTTGTTGCCACCCTGCAGTTCATTTTTGTACTTCGCTGTGTAAACTGTTAAGGAGGTTATAAGTTTTTTCTTCGGTGAGCTCTCAATCTGCTTTTTTTTTATTAATGTTTCCATATTTGAAATAAATACGTTTACCTACTTGTGCCAGAATCATTTATAAAGTTATTTAAATAATTAATTATTGCTTTAGGGACCAAACAAATTCTAATGTTCCTTGTGTACGATTTTTAGTCGCCATTTTGGCATCTAGTTACCTACCAAACTGGTAACTTAAATACTTAAGTATTTTAACTATGCTTTTAGATTCCGTTTATATAAATGTACTTACCTACCTAAGATTATGAAGTATATAGTAGCATACATAAGCCACTATGTAGGTACTTTATACGTCTAGTAATGTAGGTATATTTTACGTGTATATTATATTTAACTGTATATTATTATGTAGATACGTACTGACGAGTCTACGGTAGGTAGACATCTTAACAGACGACTTGTAAATTTTCTCAAATTTGACAAGAACATAAAATGTTCATATTTACTAGCTTCCCTTCCGCCGTTTCACCCGCATAGCTCCCGTTCCCGTAGGAACTTCATAATTAAATATAGACTATAGCCTACCTCGATACACGGGCTATCTAACACTAAAGGAGTTTTTGAAATCGGACCAGTAGTCCGTGAGATAAGCGCGTTCAAACAAACAAACTCTGCCGCTTTATAATATTATATATTAGTAGGTAGGTATAGATAGATTATGAAGTTCCCACGGAACGAAGAACGGGAATTACGCGCGCGGGAAGCTAGTATTAGTATAAGATTTGTATAGATATCCGGTGAAGTAGCAAAAGCCCTTAAGCTAACTTAGATATATAAAAATATATATTATATACTAGCGACCCGCCCCGGCTCCGCACGGGTACAATGCTCATGTATTATACATATAAGCCTTCCTCTTGAATCCCTCTATCTATTAAAAAAACCGCATCAAAATCCGTTGCGTAGTTTTAAAGATTTAAGCATACATAGGTATCCCTATGTAAGTATGCTTAAATCTTTTTTTTTCTTAGGGACAGAGAAAGCGACTTTGTTTTATACTAGGTATGTAGGTGATATGAAGTGATTAGATACCAATTCCTTGCGTTTTTATACTCGTGATAATTTCTCAAGGAAATGTCCGATTGGAATAAAACAAAAAGTATTTTACTTCTACATAAATACCCTTGATAACATAACGCTTAATTTGGATAAGGATTCATACTACGATACACATTTAGCATTATTTATTATTAAGTTTATTTCTTCAGACGATTTAATATTTTTTATGAACATAAAAGCGGTTATTGTGACTAAACTATGACAGTTAGATATGTGCTCTCGCGGACTTTTTTGTAGATCTTAATAAGACCTACAAACCCGTAGTACATCATTTTGTTGTATTGTCAATAGTTTTTGCAGCGCACGCATAAAAAGGTTTTCGATTTTACACCTTGGGTTACAAAATCGTAATTTTCTTACGAATCCCTAATTTAAAAAAGAATAAAATATAGACTATAACCTTCCTCGATAAATGGACTATCCAACACTGAAAGAATTTTTGAACCAGTAGTTCCCGAGATTAACGCGTTCAAACTCTGCAGATTTATAATATTAGTATAGATGTACCTATATAAAATTTCAGTCAACAATGGGGTTGTTCTCGGCTATTCTTGTGAACGTGATCGGCGGCGCCGCTATCTACGGCACCGCGGGGTTGCTGACACCTGTGGTGGCTCCTTTGCTCGGCTTCGGCTCCGTAGGAATCGCTGCGGGCTCTAGTGCAGCAGCAGCTCAAGCCTACTATGGCAATCTAGCCGCTGGATGTATCATTTCCAAGTTGACAGCAGCTGCAATGGTGGCCCCAATACCGTAAGTATATTTATTTGCTACTCACTCCCGTTCCCGTGGGAACTTCATGTTATGGGCTATATGACTCTTTTTTTTTTTTTACATTTTGGGATATGGACAATTTGGGACATGGACATTCTGCGATATGGACATTTTGGGATATGGACATTCTGGGATATGGACATTCTGGGATATGGACATTCTGGGATATGGACATTCTGGGATATGAACATTCTGGGATATGGACATTATGAAACTAAACCCTTTCCTCGATAAAGGGGCTATCTAACACTGGATTTTTTTTTCAAATCGGTCCCGTAGTTACTGAGATTCGCGCGTAATGTAAAGTTCGATTGTTTTACCTTTAAAGCATATTTTATAACGTATACCAATACCGTATGTACTAATCTTCAACCTCCATAGCGTAGCGGTATGACAACCTCCGTAGAGTACTGTAGCGGTATTTGGCTCGCTTTAAATCTCGGAGGCCGTGGGTTCGATCCCCACACCGGATAGGAAATCTTTGTAAATTCTAAGATTTCTTTCCGGGTCTGGTCGGTTGAGTGACTATCCTCCCTGCCTCGGAAAGCACGTTAAGACGTTGGTCCCGATTATTGTAACATCATCTATAATAATCGTATATCAAGAAACGGGCAGCCGCGTTTCCTTGTGTGGTACAATATAATACTGCGGTTACCAACCCGCCTGCCAAGCGTGGTGACTATGGCAAATACCCTCCCTCGGCAGGAGCCCCATGTTCAGCAATGGACGTTATACGATAATATGACGGTATGATAATGTACTCATCTTCTTGTTCCAGATAAATGGCCATCGCTTCGCACTGCTTCTGCTATAACTATAACGAAATGTATAGTAAATAGTAAGTGTGCTTGGAATAAATAAAACATATATTTGAATACCATCACTTTTATTTGTTCTGAATACACGTTTAAATTTTGTTGGACAACCTCTGTAGCGTAGCGGTATTTGGCTCGCTTTAAATCTCGGAGTCGTGGGTTCGATCCCCACGCCGGACAGGAAATCTTTGTGTAAATTCTAAGATTCCTTTCCGGGTCTGGCTGGTTGAGGAACTTCCCTCCGTGCCTCAGAAAGCACATTAAGCCGTTGGTCCCAATTGTTATAACATCATCTATAATAATCGTTTATCAAGGAACGAGCAGCAGCGTTTACAGGTACAACATAATACTGTGGTCACCAATCCGAAAAAAAAAGTCACCAATCCGCCTGCCAAGCGTGGTGACTATGGCAAATACCCTCCCTACGGGGGGAGGCCCATGTTCAGAAGTGAACGTTATACGGGCTGATGATGATGATGCAATTTTGTTAAAAGTATATTAATGTACATATTAAGTAGTGAAGTAGAAGGGTAGTTCACAGGTTAAGTATTGTTACCTATATCTACAAACATACAAACAAACTCTTCAACGTTATTTATCTTAAAGAAAGATCTATACATATAATAAAACTGTAGAGGTCGAATGTCTAAATAGAAAAGAAACGCTACGATTCAGGGGAATGTTAGAAATAAAAATAGAACACATCTAGACTTTTTTTTTGTTTCTTTGTCTGTTTGTACGGGGCAGGAATGGGTCGTTGTCCACTTACTTAGTTCACCTGGGAGGACCACAGGCACTTTTTCTTGCCGATGGTCCACCTAATTGTTGAGTAATATGCAAATAAAATATGTCTATAAAAGTAATTCCACGTGATTCAATCATTTTACTACAATTGAAAAATGAATGCCGAAAGAACACCTGAAAGTATAGTAGGTATAGGTACCTTATCAAAAGAAGGTACTTAGCGGGGCTCCCATTTCTGGGTAGTTAAAATAAAATAACCACGAAGCTTCTAACCTAACCTATCCGAGTCGGAGTTTTATAAAACCTCTTTTAAAGTTGCTTTATCGCGAAAACGTGCTCCGTTTTATGCCCGGTGAAGTAGCAAAAGCCTCAGAGCTAACTACATAAAATATGTCCGTACGAAAAGAGAAAAACTTGCTCAGTTGACGCGAGTTAAGCAAGTTCCGAAGGACAGAGATTGCATATTATTTTATAACACCTTTATAAAATAATATGGCACCGGCAGAAAAAGTGCCAGGTGAACTAAGCAAGTGGACCACGACCCATAACTTGTACGGGCTAATCTCCGAAACTATTGCACCGATTTTAAATGAAATGTTGCATGGTGGTACCTTACAACTCCGGTCAACATTTAATATACTTAAAATCACAGAAAATAATGAGTTCCCGTGGGATAGTTAAAAAACCGAAGGAATATAATAGAAATATGAATTGGGGTAGAAGGTGTGGATATCAAATTTCATTATACTATTGTGTAGACTTCCCACGTCTTGGGTATAGACGGTGAGGGCGTGTGGAACTCCTTCACTTGCTTCCGGCTCTATAGCTTGCGAGCCGGGGCATCCGGTTACCCACTAAAACCACCACGGTAGCCTGCCTCGGATGCTTACGGCAGGGGGTTCCGGGCACTCGAAAAGATCGACTTCCGGGACCACTCATCGGTCCAGGAAAGGGCTAATTATTGGGCCCTTGCCCAGAATATTATAAAACTAATGTGAGTAATAGTGCTAACACTTACCTAAATGAAACTTATAAGTAGGTTAAACCTGTGATTCTTTGGCATCAAATGTATGTTATCGACTCGTTATAGTCACGTTAGGTGAGCGTGGGTAATTATAAAACTCATAAAAACATTTCACTCTGATAAGAACTCTTTATTACCGTCTAGTTTTAGTGTACTGAATAAACATAAAATATACCAAATGACAAACCTCGATATAAAGGTAGGAACATCCTGTTATAATGGTTATAGTGTATATACATATGGCTGAAACAAGTAACCACCGAAGATTTTATTATTTATATGCATGTGTGCGATTATGACTATTCAAGTGACTCTTTTGAATAAATCTACTATCACATAAATTACATTTAAACGGTTTCTCACCCGTGTGTAAGCGAATGTGACATGTCAATAAATCTTTTCTACTAAAACTAATGGGACATACATCACATTGGTACGGTTTTTCCCCAGTATGTTTCCGTAAATGAATTTTCAACGTATTCTTGTGATTGAAATTACTTTGACATATGCTACATATAAATGGTTTTTCGCCTTCATGCACTCTCATATGAAAGCTTAAACTACTCTCTCGGCCAAAACATTTCTGACATAATTTACATTTGTATTGTTTTTCACGACTGTGAGTGAGAATGTGATCTTTCATAGTACCCTTTAGACTGAAAGAACTCTGACATATGTCACATTTGTAAGGCTTTGCCCCTGTATGAACGTTCATATGATTTTTCAAATGATGCTTTCGTCGAAAGCTGCTGTGGCATATATTACACGCGTATGGTTTCGACCCAGTGTGTATAAGAATGTGACAATTCAAATGACTTTTTTCCCTGAAATAACTATGACATTGTTCACACTTAAAAGGTTTTTCACCAGTGTGTACACGAATATGACTTTTTAAAATATTTGCTTGGCTGAAACTACTCGGACACTTATTACATTTGTAAGGTTTTAAGTTCAGGTGTTTGCGAATATGAATAATTAATGAACTCTTTTTAATAAAGCTTTTATGACATTCATCGCATTCGTAAAGTTTTATGCCGGTGTGCGTGCGAATATGCCTAAATAAACTATACTTTTGTTTATAACTCTTAAAACATTCATTACATTTAAAAGATTTCATATTAGTGTGACAAAGAATGTGAGCCTTTAGTGAACTTTTTTGGCTAAAGATCTTACTACAAATGTCACAAACAAATAGTCGTTTCTGATTCAAAGATTTAGGCAGAGTATTAGTAAATTTGTTGTTTACAAAATCTGAATTTTTGTTTCTTGGTTTTAGACGTGTCGTAGTCGGTTTTGTTGATATTTTAATTTTATTAGAACATTTTTTTGTGCTAATCTGTTGGACTTGAGTTGTTGTTTTGGCAGTGTGTCTATTTTCCTTTGCATCGCCGATTGAACAAACAAAGAATTCGCCGGATGCATTCATATTTACATTCTGATGTTCAGTATCAGGAACACCTGAAAAAAAAAGCTTAACTATTACTTAATAATAATAAGCAGATTTTTGTTGAGGACATCAATACTAATATACAAGGTGTAACGGAAAGGGTATATACATAGAAAGAGCAAGGCTTTTTTGGATGATAACAAACGATATGGCAAGGGTTATTTAATTATATCTCTACAAGTCAGGAAGTAAAGATTTTTTAAAATTCATAGATACCAGAAACCAAACATTTCAAATTGAAATAAATACATCACTAGCACTCAATCAGCTGATCGATGTCAACGAACTATTTGCAAGTAAAAATAAACCTCTTACTCCTGGTATTTCTGAATAAAGGGTTCCGCATTTTTATTTCTTGTTTGCAAAATAATACTGACTTTTTTATTTTATTTTGAGTTGAAACCCTTGCCATATCGTTTGTTATGATCCAAAGAAACCTTGCTCTTTCTATGTACGTACCCTTTCCGTTACACCTTGTATAAAGCTGAAGAGTTTGTTTGCTTAAACACTTATCTCGAGAACTCCTGGTCCGATTTGAAACATTCTTTCAGTGTAAGATAGGTAATTTCTCGAAAAGGACTATAGGATATATTTCATCATGAAATTCCTACGGGAACATCAATTACGTGGTAATAAACCAACAACCTTATAAGTGGTGCGGACCAATGTCATTGGGAAGGAGACCTATGTTCAGCTTTCCTTCAATACGCACGAAGCGATTTGCTTCTTCTTTCATAATGCGGACGACTAAAAAGTGGAATTCTCTGCCGGGGTCAGGGCTATAATCTGGCTAAAGTGAACAGATACTTTCTAGGCAAGCGTGTATCATCTAAGGCCTTATCTTCGCCTCCATCAAGCGAGATTACGGTCAAAAGTAAGGCGATATTTAATAATAAAAAATAAAAATAAAAAAAACAAGTGGAAGAATATAGGCTAACTATCTTCCCACGTGCGGTTTCACGCCTATAACTCCCATAGGTCCCATATGAATTTCATAATTAAATATAGCTTATGCCACTCCTAGATACATTGCTTTCAAATCATTTTTCAAACTGGACCAGTAGTTCCTGTGATTAGCGAGTTCAAGCAAACAAACAAACACTTTAGCTTTAAATAAATACTAGCTGCGCCACACTGCTCCAGTGGGTCGGAGCGTGAGGTTTTGTAGCCTATATGTCAATCCAGCGTATAACCTATCCCGGTGCAAAAGAGTACCATCCATCCATACTTACAAACTTTCGCGTTTATAATATTAGTAGGATAATTACTTTAACGTACATAAAAACTGATCTTCATAATCCACTGCTTCCACTTTTAATTCTATATAATTGTCTTCAACTTCAGCTGATTCTTGTTTGATTTTAATGTCAGCCTCAATATTATTCTGATCAGAATGTAATCTTTCTTCTAAGGGATCCTCTTCATGATATGGACCTGTGGATAAATAAAGTGAAAAAGTCTTGAATCTCCTATAAAATTATTAATGCATTAGCACCCTGACTTCACTAGCTCCCAGCGCGCGGTCCACCCGCGTAACTCCCGTTTCCGTGGGAACTTCATAATTAAATATAGCCTATAACCTGCCTTAATAAATGGGATATCTTACACTGAAAAAAATGTTCAAATCAGTCCAGTAATTCCTAAGATTTGCGCATTCAAGCAAACAAACAAACTCCTCAGCTTTATATTTAGTATATAAGATTACAAAGCTTGTAACAATAATGGAGTGAAAGATTATTGTCTTACTATATATGACAACCTCCGTAGTGTAGCGGTATTTAGCTTGCTTTAAATCTCGGAAGTTGTGGGTTCGATCCTTACGCCTGGTTGGTTGTGGGACTACCCTCCGTGCCTCGGAAAACACGTTAAGAAGTTGGTCCCCATTGTTAGCATGCTCATATTGTTAGCATCATCTATAATAATCGTATATCAAGGAATGGGCAGCAGCGTTTCCTTGTGTGTTACAACATAAAACTGCGGTCACCAATCCGCCTGCCAAGCGTGGCGACTATGGCAACTACTCTCCCCGGGAGGAGGCCCATGTTCAGCAGTGGATGTAAAACGGCCTGATGATGATGTATGGGAAGTGTTGTGTTAATTTGCTTATGAAACCTATACTCTTATAATTTACCAAAACACGATCAGATCATTTCAGAAGAAATAGCAACTAGCTAAGTCATCAAGCTAGAGGTACTCTTTACCTAATATGGACTAGGTATATTTTATGTTAAGAATCCCAGGGGAACGGTAGATATGAAGAAAAAACGGCGCAGTAAAATCAAATGACAATGAAGAAACATCTAACCTTCTTTAGCTTCCAATTTCATAATTATTTGGTTATCACACATTTTCTTTTCAAAATTTTCACCGCTTATACTTATTTGCTGTGTCTTTGTTATAGATAATGTATTGAATTCAAGAGCTTTTTTTTCTATGAGATTATCTTCTTCCTGTAAAGAAATGCATAAAGGTGTTTTAGTATAAATACTTTCAACTCCTACAGAAGGGAATTGTGAAGTTTTTAAACAGTTTAATAAGGCTGGCCTGCTCATCTTTATGCTATATGAAGTAGCAAAAGCCTTGCGGCTATGAAAATGTGAAAGTACGAGAAAAGCAACAGGGGATATCCACATGGATGGGAATGATGGGAATCCATAACAACAAGCAGAGTAAGACAAATGACCTAATAAATATAGTAAAGGATCGCATTCTTGTTTTTAAACTACACCTATCAATCTCAAAATGGCTGATAGTGTTTTATGCGTTTGACAGTGATAACAAAAAATCATATTTAGGTTTATACAACCATTTTCAAGTTTTACAGAAATTATTATATTTAGGTTCCTTATGACAAATACTTTGAGATGTAAACATCATTGTAACATAATTACATATAGGTCATCTAGCCTATTGTTATAACATTATGTATAACAAGCATATACAATGAAACAGGCAGCAGTTTTTCCTTGTGGGTAAACAACATAATACTGTAGTCACCGCACCTGCCGGCTAAGCATAGTGACTATGGCAAATTCTCATTAGGAGGCTTAAGTGTGGCATTGGACAAAATATGCTTAGCTGATGATATGATCAACAACTTATTTGACTATACTGAGTAAACTGAAAAATAATTACAAAAAATATTTTATGGTTCTAGCAGAGGTGTAGAGCCAAGCGAAAATAAATAACTAAATCCTCACCTGATGTATCAATTGTTTGTGAATTTCTTCAGAATGTTGGCATTTCATGAATAGCTGATGACAATTCCTTAATTTTGCATAACAGATATAACATACTTGTAATGGCATTTTAGTAATTTCTACCTGAAATATAAACATAGGTTTAGATACTCATATTAAGCGATAGATATTTATATTACAACTCCCTCACTATGAAAGTTTATGACTTTGTCACAGTGGATTTTACTAACCGTCACGGACATAAACTATGTAAATATTGGTATGTAAGTTTATTATTGACCTACACACAAAATTCCGGCTTTTATTTTTGTAATTTCTCCTTGTGCGGGTCAGCTGGAAGAAATTTCTTTATTGAAATAAGCTGTACCTTTGTATCATGTTTTCATTTTATGTTTTTTCTTTATTTGTATGTGTTACGTGTGTACATAAAAATAAACAACTATCAATCATTCACATGGACAACCTCTGTAGCATAGCGGTATTTGGCTCGCCTTAAATATTGGAGGTTGTGGGTTCGATCCCCACACCATACTATAAATCATTGTGTAAATTCTAAGATTTCTCCCTGGGTCTGGATGGTTGGCCCCGTTGGTCCCGAACATTATTATAAATTCTATAATAGTAGGAACGGGCAGCAGCATTTTCTTGTGTGGAACAACATAATACTGTGGTCACCAACCCGCCGGCCAAGCGTGGTGACTATGGCAAATACCCTCCCTCGGGCAGCAGCATTTCCTTGTGTGGAACAATATAATACTGTGGTCACCAACCCGCCGGCGAAGCGGGGTGACTATGGCAAATACCCTCCCTCGGGTCCTCCCGAGGGAGGGTATTTGGCTCATGTTCAGCAGTGGACATTATACGGGCTGATGATGATCATGATGAAGGGGCCATAGCCCATTGGCCACATAAAAGTGTTGGACTTGCAATCATGTTGACACCGGTTTCAACTCATAATGGTTATATAGCAGAACAGGACTAAAAAATAATAATTGAGTGTGCTGAAAATATTTACTGCCATAGGTGGTCAAATCATTGCATTACTACATTTAACTACTTGAGGAGTTTCTGATCCGAAGAAGGGGATGAAGGAATATTATAAATAAATATCAATATCATCAAAATATAATAAAAAGTTGAATTTTTCGAAAATGGAACTACGGTAGTTATTTCATAAACTCCTCAATTGCCTTTAAAAACCTGGCAGTATTTGAATTTACTAAATATTTTAGTACTACATAAAATAAATGTCTCTCAATATATTAGAACAAAATCCATGATTATCGTCAATAAAAATTTACTAGTTAAGATAAAGCATCATCAAGAAATAAACCTGGCAAATTGAAATGAATGATTCTAAAAACTCACCCCAAGCATTGCAATTTTTCTTAAAAAAATATCTAAAACGGGATTAGAAGTATCCAGAGAATGCATTCGAATGTTTCTAGCAAAACAAACTCTACACACTGCTGTCTCCATTATTTCCTCGTTGTTAAAATTGTTGTTATATTGTGTTTGGCGTTTCTATATCACCATAAACGAACAATTCTTCACAATTATAATATATCTCACAGATCCTTACTGAAGATACCAAAAAATTTAAGCTAAATAGGTAAAATTAAATATAGAAAATAATTTTTGTTTTTATTGATTTCACACTACACACTCTGACAGATCACCTACTCTCTAATAAGCTCTTGACTAGGGATGGTGCGTATATACTGGTACAGGTATAAAAACCCAGTATGAGTTTACCAGTACGCAGACCGGGTATGTACAGCAGAGACCCGGTTCGTACCCGATAGGTATAATGTCGAGCTACGCGCCGATCTAAATCGTATGACGGTACGGCCGCATCGGGTATGACGTCATACCCAGTGCGGCGGGTGCGGCGGCGCAGTAGTTCATTCATAGAGTCCGTTCAACGAAAAAAGTCCCGCGGAAATACATGGATTAATTTGCGGGCTAGGAGTATATTATTAAAATGCATATTATTTTATAAAATAAAGTTGTGCCATAACATTTATTTATTAAAAAAACTCTTAGTTGACAGTCCTATGCCTGGTAAAGTAGGAAGGAAAGATTTCATTTCATACTAAATAAATACGAAACATAACACAAAATAAAAAAAAATTACCCTCCTGCTTTTCTGCATATTATAAACTTCGGAAGGTTCACGTTCATTCAAAAAAGTCATCCAAATGTTCCAATGGTCGTTCGATCAAGTCTCCAACAGGCGACCGCTAAAGCTAGGTCCGAACATACATACCCGTAGGTATTTTGATACTGGGTTTTAGTACTGGGTATATGGCCATACCCATACCTTTGAGGCCGGGTATAGAATGTTGCAGGTATATCTCATCCCTACTCTTGACTGACTTTACTTCCTAGGTAGGTACCTACCTACTTACATAACATTTAGTTATTTCCCTATGACAGACCGAATAGGGTGACCATTCGGAAAATAAAAGAGATTTATGACATATTAGGCTTTTGAGCTATCTATCGTATTAGCATTAGCTTCGCATAGCAATTATTGTAGATAATTAATCTATTATTTGTTACAACAAGTTATAGGAGTATGAAAAAGTAATCATTCACAGTAGTAAGATAGGTACGCACTTGTTTGTAATTTGCATGTAGAAGCAATAAGCTATTTGTTTTATATATTTTACGGGTAATTTGAAACACTTCTTATCAAAAACAACTCTTTATTTTGTTTGTTTATTCATACAAAATACTTAAATTTCAAAGCATGTAGACAGTAATATAAAACTAAGGAAGTAAATGAATGAAAAGTAACTATTATTTTTTTTATAGAGCAGAATGCAGGTTGTAGTAGAGTCCCTTGGCGTCGAGGAGTTGTCGGTGAGAACCGATCTCTACTGTGAGGCCCTCACTGATCACACAAATGAGGTCTGCATCCCGCACCGTGCTCAGGCGGTGCGCAATCATCACGCAGGTGCGACCTGACTTAGCAGCGTCCAACGCCGCTTGCACTACCTGAATAAAACGCTACTTTAAAATTCTTGACTATGGCTGATTGATACCATATTATTTCCACTACTATCTTGCATACTCTTCCGGAAAGGCTGAAGTGGTTCCTAGCATTGGATAGGAAACATCCTGCGCTGTGTACTTTTACCTACCTAATGACAGGCTAGGTATCTGATGATAGCTATAAGTAAATGTCTATACCCACCTTTTCGTTTTCAGTATCAAGTGCGCTGGTAGCCTCGTCTAGGAGTAATATCTTTGGATGACGAATCAAAGCTCTAGCGATAGCCATGCGCTGTTTTTGACCTCCGGATAATTGCATGCCTTTTGGTCCTATTCTAGTCTCGTAACCCTGTTTGAAAGATAAGTTTGCAAAAGTCAGGATTTATAAAAGATCTTAGCCTAAACGTAGGTTAAATGGCTGTGTCTATCGCATCATTGAAAAGGCGGATCATTACGATTTTATTGAGCCCCCACATGAGGATATGTCTGCTTGTTGGATATCATGATGGGCGACGTACTTTTTTATTGAAGGCATAGGACCTGGAGTGGCT